>CM056721.1:52451803-53687315 GCA_029844215.1 Przewalskia tangutica
CGGACTACGAGTCCAGGACGATGCCGAGGAGTAGCTACCCTCGATGCGGGGTTATACCCTATGCGGGCCTATGTGAGTGGCCTATGCGGACTACGGGAGTCCAGGATTAGGCTTGCATGGTGATATTACGGGCGATTGGCCCTGCTTCGATCATTCGCAGCCTAGAAAAGACCTGTTACAGTTTACCTATTGTGCTCTTGTTTATGATGTGGCACTATGTGCGGTTACATTGGTTGTTTCGTGCATATTTGTAAAATTGGTTTTAAAGTGATATGATTTCATTTAAGTACTTTCTGATTTCACATACTTAGTACTGTTGTCGACTCTCCTTCGGTGCGTTCATGCCACGCAGGTGGCAAGCGGTGCTAGATCCACATCCTTAGGATCTTTGCTTTGGTGTCGGAGCTCCATCTTCTCCGAGGCTCTACTTTTTGGGTATGATCTCCTGTATTGTAGATAGTTTTGTACATTCGGGTATGGCGGGGCCCTGTCCGCCATAGTTGTTTACTTCCTTAGAGGTTTGTAGCTCTATTGTACAGTTGGGATGTAACTGCAAAACTTGGGTTATATGTATATATGCCGAAAGGCGACTTTTCTCATATAAACTGTGTCTCAATTTTCATTGATTCATATCTTGTTTTATATTTCCGCTGATTTTCTCTGATGTATGACTGCTTGGGTGCCCGGGTAAGGCACCAGTCACGGGCCCCGGAACGGGTCGTGACATGGGGAGTATTGATTCTTGAACTATTCTAACGATAAGAGATCTGATTCCTAAGTAAGAAACTTGTTTTCTACAGTTAAGATATTTGAGGTATTTGAAAGTAGTGTAACTTGAATTGAAGTACGAGCCTCTTGGTTTTAGAGAGAGCAAAGTGGTCTAAAACATAAAGAGTTATAACGGCTTTATGGGAAGTTAGTTATGACGGCTTTATGAGAGGATAAGGATGTCTTGGTTTTTAAATCATAAAGTTAGTATAACGGCTTTATGGGAAGTTGGTTATAATAACTTTATGGAAGCTTGAAGAAATGGTTTTTCTCGAATAAGGTAAGCCTAGATAAAAAAAATGGATACTAAGAAAGACAATTCAATTTAAAGGCATCAATTGCTTAAAGTTTAAAATGGGGGTCACTTGAGTTAGAAGTCGAAGTATATTTCTAATAATATAGTGACTTGTTTGAAATATAGATAAGCCTTGATACTACGGGTGTTAGTATCTTGGGGTCTTATGTGGAAAAAGGGATCTTGGAAAGAAGAAAGATACATAGTACTTTGGGTTGAAATTCCCAGGACTTGTTAAGTGATATGGAAAGTGCCTTAAGGTCATAAAATGAGATCCATTTTTGTATGTTAACGAAAGTCTAAAGAAGTTAGGAGTTTACTTGGACGTACCGACGGTGATGTGGGATTCCACGGGTATGCTTCCCTGGTCATAGTATGAGTTTACTTGGACGTACCGACGGTGATGTGGGATTCCACGGGTATGCTTCCATGGTCTTAGTATGAGTTTACCGGGATGTACCGTCAGTGATGTGGGATTCCACGGGTATGCACCGGGGACATGCTTACGATGAGGGATTCCGAGGCATGTAGTTTGAGGGGTAAGAGTATAAATGAGGGGTATACCCCCAAGATCGTTATACCACCTTCTTCAGGGTAAGAGTATAAATGAGGGGTAAACCCCCCAAGATCGTTATACCACCTGGTTCCGTGGATTTGCTACCCACGATGCGAGGGAAACCTAATGAAGTCATGTACCCGAGATGAGGGATTCCACGGGCATGATATATATATATGTATGTATTGTATGTGTGTGCAAGCGGTGAGGTAGGATACCACGCGCGTCACATGGTTGTATTTACTTTTATGGTCGCCGCGATGTGGGATTCCACGGGCAGAGGATATAGGTATATACGTGTTGTATGTGTGTACGCCGACAGTGAGGTAGGATACCACGAGCGCGTCACATGGTTAGATTTGTGTGTACGCCGACAGTGAGGAAGGATGCCACGGGCGCGTCACAGAGTTAGATTTTACACCTAGCGGTCGGCAGTGATGGGGAATCCCACGGGCGCGCTTGGATATTTGAGGGCTGGTGTTCATAGCCCTGGTGTGACTATGGATCATATGTTGAAACAGGCTGTATAAGGTACAAATCTGACTTTCATTACTTCCCCTTCAGTAAGGCACAATGTACTGTTAATTTGGTTATCATATATGTCTTCAGCTGTATTTTTGACTATTATGATTTAAATTACGATGCTGATTTGCATACTTGGTACATATTTTGTCTTGACCTCTTCAAGTGCGTTTATGCCGCAGGTTGAGGTACATAGCTTTTTGATCCGCACTCCAGGATCACGGTTGATTCTCGAAAGCTCCATTTTCTCGAGGCTTTGTCTTTGGTATGGTTCCACTGAAGTGGTAGACTTTTGTACATTCAGGTATGGCGGGCCTGTCCGTCACGTATGTTATGTAAACTCTTAGAGTGCGTAGTCATATCTTGTGGGTCACTTTATAAAAAATTAGAGTAATCGCTTTTGGATTTGTTTATATTCAGGAAGGTAGCCTTATCGGCTAACCTATTATTCATTTCATTGTTAAGTTTATGTATGTTTCCGCTGATTATCTCTGATGTATACCTGGAAGGGTGCCCAGGTAGGGCACCAGTCGCGGGCCCGGGGTCGGGTCGTGACAATTTTCCTAGGGCTTCGTTTAGTGACTAAGGGATATAAAGTAGCATTTCCGGGCTTTTTAGTATAGAGGTAACTTTGGAATACTACAAGGTATTTGGTCTAAGGTATTTTGGAATAACAACAATACTTGGAGAATATTTTTCTACCGGGGGTTTAGTGAGACCAACAAGGAAGGAAGGGGAAAGGGTTTGGGCGAGCTCTCAAAGGGGGAGGGAGTTTTTGAGACTTGGAAATTGTTAAGTGGATGAAGAATAAGTCTTGAACTTAAGGGGTATTTATAGGCCAATCAATGGCCAAGATTCAATCAAGTGTGTGGTGGAGATTTGGACAAGTGCAACCTTACCTATCTACTCCACAAATATCTACAAAACATTGACCAAATGTTTAAGGCCTTTTACATGGAAAAAACGTGCCAATCTTTGCCCAAGATTTCGTCCAACCCTTGCCACCTAAGGGTGACACATGTCGCCCTCTCGTTGGTCCAAAATATTCATCTCTCGGAAAAATCCAAAATAAATAAATTCCTTAAAACGTAAAATTCCTTTACAAGGTTCGGAAAATTTTCCGTCGGAAAAACAAATCTTTTTCGTGGATGTGCACAATTTCGTCCTTAGCAATAATTCGGGCTTACAAAATTGTACGTACGTCCTCACATACATATTCTGGAAAATACGGGGTATAACAATAATCAACACCAGGCCACTGATTATATCCTTTAGCCACCAGTCTAGCTTTATAATTCTGAACCTTGTCAAATGCATCAATCTTCTTCTTGAAGACACATTTGCATCAGATGGGTTTAACCACATTTGTCAAATCAACCAAGTTCTACACTTGATTGACATAGATAGATTCCATTTCGGATTTCATGGCTTCTTGCCATCTCTTTGAATCAATGTCCACCATTGTTCGTTGTAGGTTGTAGGCTCATCATCATCTGAAATATCTATCTCACTATGTGTTTCCACAAGTAGATTTAATATTTCTGGAGGACGATGAGTTCTTACAGACCTACGGAGTTGATTGTTTTGCAGTTCAGTTAGGTATGTTCTGACTGTGAGAAGGTTCTTGTGTGTTGGTTGATCCACCAACATGAGAGCTTTCAGGAATATCATTTTCATCTCTTTCCTGAATGGGAGGAGGTGCAATCGTTGCACTTGCTCCTAAGGTCTGTGTAGGAGGGTCTTGCATTTCTGCATCATTCCTCGCAACACTCCCACTGGACAAAGGGCGTATCCTAAGTGCCAAATCTTCGCCAAAAGCTACCACTGAATTCGTGCCTTGATCATTCAACAAGGATTCAACATCTATGTTACTTTGTTGTTCTTGAATTTCTTCAAGTTCTATCTCTGTGCAGCTCTCTTCCTTGTAGACATATTCTTCTTCAAGAAAAGTTGCGTTCCTAGAAACAATGATCTTATGTTCGCTAGGAAGATAGAAATAGTATCCCTTAGTTTTCTTTGGATACCTACAAAGTAATATTTCTCACTCTTGAATTCCAACTTATCAGTGAACATCTTCTTGACATATGCAGGACACCCCAGGGCCTCATGTGTCTAAGAGCTGGCATTTTGCCACACCATATCTCATATGACGTTTTTTCAACTGATTTGGAAGGAACCCAATTCAGAACATATATCGAGGTTTGTATAGCATATCTCCAAATGTATGTTGGTAGAGCTGTAAAGCTCAACATGGAATGAACCATATCAAGTAGGGTTCAGTTTCTCCTCTCGGCAATACCATTCATTTGTGGTGTTCCAGGAGGCTTCCATTCGGAATAAACTCCATGCAGCTTCAAGTAATCTAGAAATTCTTTACCTAAGTATTCATCTCCTAGATCAGATCGAAGAGTCTTGATACTCTTTGCGAGTTGTTTCTCCATTTCACATTTGTACTCCCTGAACTTTTCAAAAGCCTCAAATTTGTGTTTCATAAGATACATATATCCATACCTTGTCAAGTCGTCTGTAAAAGTGATGAAGTAAGGGAAACCTCCTCTAGCTTGAGTCGAAAATGGTCCACATACGTCAGTATGTACCAACTCAAGCACCTCCTTGGCTTGTATCCCATTTCCAGAAAGAGGCTTATTGGTCATCTTACCTTTCAAATAGGATTCACAGTTACCATAAGATTCTAAGTCAAATGGTTCGAGGTAGTCAAGTTTTCTTAACCTTTCTATCCTTGTTTGATTAATATGACCAAGTCTTCAATGCCACATGTAGGTAGAATTTCTTTTACTTATTTTAGCTCGTTTGTTTTGTATATTGAAAATTTCTCTTTATTTCAATGACATACATACCTTATCCACTAGAGGTAGAAACATCTGGTGTTTTTCCTCCTAGTGTAGTGCAGTCCTTTCTTCCAATGCCTCTTCCTATTACAGTTGAGGCATACATCCTTGGTCGGAATCACGTTTTCTTCTTCACACCTACCTTAGGCTTCATAGCTGAGGGCGCAGCGACTACCTTGTCATTCTTCTTCTTCTATTACTTACCTTTCGGCTTGGGCCGGCTAGAGAAGCTCATCATGAGCACAACTTTGCTCTTGGAAGTTAAAGATTCAAAGGTCTTTAGCATGTTATGTAGCTCCGACAGACTCTCCTTTGTTCAGTTCATATTGTAATATACAATAAAATTCTCGAACGAATGAGGGAGAGAGTTCAGGATAAGAGTGGAAGAAACGTTATTCTGTAGCCTTTACCAATAGAGGCCAGCCTTTCTATCAGCCCTATCATCTTCAACACATGCTGAGACAATTGACTCCCTTCACTTAGCTTACACTTGAAGAGTTTCTATCAATAACTCATAATCCATAGTTTGGGACTGAGAGTCATAGAGTCTCTTCCAGTGTTCGAGTATTTCGTTAGGGAACATGTTCTCATGCTTTCTCTGTAGTTCCACTGACATGGAAGACAACATGACGCATCGTGATGTAGTGGCGTCATCTAAGTTCTTATGGTAGGCTACCTTATCAAATGTGGCATATTCTGCAGAATCCTCGGCAAGGACTATGGGGAATAATTTGTCCAATGCATATTCTATATTTTCTTGCCTTAGGACAATTCTTAGATTTTTTAGGTCAGTCTAGATAGTTTGGTCTGGCGAGTTTTTTCATTTCAATGATAAGCTCGACATTTTAAGGTTTTGAAGATTTAGATAGACGGGAAACTTCAATCAAAATTTATTTTCCTATTATACACATTCATTTTAGACTAATCAAACATGGCCTTTTGTTTAATTAGCTCCCACTATTTTAGCATACTTCTACGACCCCCAAGGTAGAATACAGACCTAAAACATTTTAAGGTCATAATGGGCCAAGATCCAAACCTATGTTATATCCACGTTTGCTTTGGCTGATAACTTCAATAGCACATTTTGGTAGGTCTTAAACCAATTGCAAAGCTTATTTACAACTCTTGGTTGATTAAATAATTCAATTTTAATCCTGCGTCCTTAGATTAGTCTGACACTTTGGCGCCAAGATTTGTCTAATCAAGTCAACCCCATTACACGAATGCATTTACGTATCTAAGTAAACTTGGCTTTTGTGAGCAAACACTTTGGTGTAAATACTCACAAAAGTTTCTCATCTACTTTTACATTTAACACATCTATGAATGGGTTTGAGTTCTCGTAGACTTAGAGCAAATGCTTTGACATAAATACTCGTATCACCGAAAAGATTTTACACTTTAACAATTATAATGAATGACGCGTTGTCACCACCATCTCTCTGAGTATCTTCAGTCTCCACCATCTCTCTGAGTATGTGGTTCTAGTGTTGTCACAATAAATGGTTATTGGACAACTAGCACTCGGACAACCCCTAGTTCCTTCAAAAACTCAGAAATCGCGACAACCTCTTTACCAGCTTCCGATCCAGCAATGTACTCTGCTTCAGTAGTCGAGTCAGCAGTTGTAGCTTGTTTGGAACTCTTTCAACTCACTGCACCACCATTAAAATGAACATGTAACCAGACTGATATTTGAAGTCATCAACATCTGTCTGGAAGCTAGCATTAGTGTATCCAATAACAACTAGCTTCTCATCTCCACCATAGATCAGGAAGTAATCTTTAGTACGTCTGAGATACTTAAGAATACTTTTGACTGCCTTCCAACGTTCCACACCAGGATTCTGCTAGAACTTGCAAGTCATACTAAGTACAAATGTCACATCTGACCTAGTACAAGTCATGATATACATGATTGATCCTATAGCCGAAGCATATAGGATCCTCTTCATGCGCTCAAGTTCTACAACACTAGAAGGACAATCATTTTTAGATAACTTAATGTCTTGACCAATAGGAAGACCGTCGTTTTTGGAATTTTCTATAGAAAAACGTCTAAGCACTTTGTCTATGTAGACCGACTGTGACAGTCCCAACAATCTATTAGGTCTACATGTATAGATCCTAATTCCTAGAATGTAGCAGGCTTCACCTAAATCCCTCCCGATGAAAACTTTGAAATCAGGATAGCCCTTCAAGTTCTACATGGGATTTCCAGTATATTGTATTAGGATTGCCCCTCATTTCATGGTATGTTTTCTCTGTCCTCGAATTTTGAGCATTCAACTTTTGATTACTTCTCCTTTGCTTAATGTCGGACCTTTTCTTTTCCAATTTTGTGTGTGCAGATGACGTGGATATTCCTTAACCAAATCCAGAAGGTGGAGAAGAAAATAGGATTGGGACTTGCTGAAGACAACACATTCATGTGCCAAGTTGAGTTCTATTAGAATAAGATGGTCATCTTGTATTTAAGTTCAGATTTTTTTTTTCAGATTTAGAAATTATGCTATTGTAACTTCACACCTGAAAGGTTCGCCAAAGATTTTTTTTCAGTGATATGAATTGATTCATGAATTTTATAGGGATTTGGAGATTACAATACTCCCACTTTCTTTTGAGATGATTGTTTATCCAAAATATTGGCAAAATTCTTTTAGCTCAATAATATATGTACTCTGCTGGATACTTTGAAGAAGGATAACTTTTTATGTCAAATTTGGTGAAATTCCTTCTCTTTCTTGAACTTGTTCTTGTTGGAAATTTTAATGCGGAATTAAGATTATCCCATTTTTTGTGACTCGGACAATTGGTATCCCGCACGTCGGAAACGTCATTTCCACACACGTGCACGTAGTGCCAAGTATCATAAAATTCACCGGGGAGCGGGTTCCCCACTGGAAGGGGGACAGGAGACGACCATCTCAAGGCACATCACGACCTACAGGCAACACCGGTGAGGCGTACTGGGACTCATACCAGGCTGTTGAAAGAGATATTGACACATAAATAAATGTTTGACACATATAATGATGGACGGTTGTTGGTTAAACGACGAGTGTTCCACGTTGGTAAATGAAGGAAGAAGTGTACGACGTTTAAAAGATGAAACTAGTCAGAAATCTCCGCGGAGCCGCGACACTAATTATTGGTTTGGCTACTGGAATTCAGGCGCCGCGACGCTTCCCAGGCAGAGCCGCGGTGCTTCAGAGGCAGAATGATCGACGGGAAGCCGAATTTTTTTTGACTTTTGGGCTGGTTTGGGGCATTGATTCTCCATTATTTGTCACATGAATTCAGCCATTATTTGGCTGGTTGAAACCTCTCAATAAGTGTCATTACATAGCTATTGATTGCAATTAGTTGGCTAGATGAGAAATCATCTTTCTCACACTATAAATTGAGGCACTTGGCTCAATTGAAGAACACTACACTCATACTATTCTCAGATTTTCTGAACTACTTCCTCTCTAAGCATTCTTTCACACACTCAAATGTTCTTCTTTTAGTAAACACTCGAGTTTTCTTGATCATTTTTTTAATGCTGTTTTATCTTGGGAGACAGTTGCCCATAAACGTAAAAGGATACATACGGGGCAATAATGTCTTAAGGATAGAGTGCTAACACTCGACTCAACACAGTTATAACAAGTAGAGATTTAGTCCTCTTAGTTTCAGGCTATCAAAATTAAGGAGCTTATTGCAATAGGAATGAAGATCCTGGACGGCAGATTCAAGATTGATTCAAGACAGAAGATCAAGATTACAAAATTTATTGGTGTTGTCACAACTCTTGTTAGACTTCAAACCTGGTATATTGTAATTCATTATTGTTTATCCCTTCGAAGCACTTGTAATATTTGTATACCATTTTCATATATCCATTGTAACACACAGTTCTCGCTTTGGTGCTTTTCTATTGGTGAAGTTCACCATAGTTGGTTTCCTTTTTTGGTGTTTGTCCTAGCTTCCTTCACGATTGAAATGACAGAACTTAAAAGAAAAAAGAGAAGTTAGTCCTTGTTTCTTCAATATGTGAAAACTTCAATAATGTGGATGTGGGGGGGGGGGGGGAGTTCCTTATCCTTTGAATTACTGTGCCATAGTGCCTAAGATCAACCCAGGAGCGGCTAATGTGATTGATGAGTCTTTCGTTCCGAGATGTGCTAGGTGTTGACTAGAATATTATGTGGATCAACGTTCTCAATGTAATTCAAACAAGACTTCCTCTGCAGTAGTTTTTACTCGCCGCATTTTAGATTTCTTACCACCTCCTTTAAGATTCCGGTTGGTAACCAGAATATAGATACATGTAAGACTACTCAGATTTTTAATAAGCAGATAGTTTTATAATGTGTTTATGTGTATATGTTGGATTGCTCTATTTGCATGCGACTTTTTTATATGGGTGCACTCCGCTTCAGTTTTGAAAAGTGTGATCATATCGGAAGTCGTGGTGACACCCCGAGCGTGTATGCGCAGGTTACCAGGGTTTTCTACCCTGTGCTTACAAATGCTTTTTGTTATTTGGGACTTTAAAGATATAACACTTGCTCTATTTGCATGCGACTTTTTTATATGGGTGCACTCCGCTTCTGTTTTGAAAAGTGTGATCATATCGGAAGTCGTGGTGACACCCCGAGCGTGTATGCGATTGCTCTATTTGCATGCGACTTTTTTATATGGGTGCACTCCGCTTCAGTTTTGAAAAGTGTGATCATATCGGAAGTCGTGGTGACACCCCGAGCGTGTATGCGCAGGTTACCAGGGTTTTCTACCCTGTGCTTACAAATGCTTTTTGTTATTTGGGACTTTAAAGATATAACACTTGAGCCTAACTTAACTCTAAGAGCTAATTCATGAGGAGATGATTGCTCTAATCCATATAAGCAAACCACTAGCTCATTTCCCAATCAATGTGAGACTCTAATCCAATCTAACACCCCCTTTCACACCTAGAGCCCAACTGGAGCGTGAATCGGAAGCCCAAACAGGGATGGACCTAAATCTTATATCATATAACTAAAAGTATGAGAATATTTTATGGCTTATTCCATGAATCAACTAGTATATATATATATATACATGTACAATCCTAACTATGGAAAAAAATAAAAAGATCCTATAGATATGATATCAATCCATACAATAATGTTGATACAAATTCCTACAATTATGTTGATATGAATCCCTACAATTATGTTGATATTAATCTCTACAATTACCACAATCATTCCTTAACTCATATTGTAACACCCCGTACTTTCGGGCGATGGTTTGAGCAGCTAGATGTATGCAAATAAAGAAGCTTAGTATATAAAAGAATGTGATCCCAAAATAATTTAGGACTTAAGAAGTGCGACGACGGGAATTGAAAATAATAGTTGTATGTCCCAAAAAAGGTTATGGACTAGTGCTATATCGCATGATATGACATTGAGTATATGAAAGTTTTATAAATTATTAAAATTTAAGTGAAATGAAATCAAAAATTAATTATGTGTGTGATGAGTTAAATGTAAGGCTGGCGATGGCGGCCGACCGACTCCGGTCCGGCCCCGACCCGACCAAACCCGACACGACACCGCTATTAAAAAAAAAAAGCGGGGCCGGGGCTCGAGCAAGGCGGGGCAGTATGGTCGCACGACCGACCACTTGAGCCGATCCCGCCACTTCCCGCCCCGATTCGACCTTTGCACAAAATAGCCGTTGTCAATGGCCATTTTACATTTTAGCCGTTGACAATGACCATTTTAGGCCTCCCACTCCCAACCCACTACCCTTTATATTTATTTTTAACCCCTATAAATACCTCATTCCTCTTCTTATTATTTTCACAAATCTTTCTACTCTCTAATCTCTCAATCAATCTCTAATTCTCTATACAACATTGTCTACATATTCAATCAATTTATTAATTTGAGAATTGGGAGTGAAGTTGGCAACTAGCTTGAGGATTATCTATCGAGCAAAGTTTCAATTTTCAACCTCTCGATTACACGTCGACTCTACGTCGGCGTGTGGTACATTCGTTCTCTCATTAAATTATTATTTTGTCTTTATTTCATTTAGCACATTTAATTTCATTATCTTTAACTATTTATTAGCATAATTAAAATGAAAGGACTAAGAGGCATGTTGGGTAAGGGTAAGTCGACTTCTAGTAGGGGTGGTAACAAGGGCAAGGGTACTTCTTCTAGTATTCTTGTTCCAGTTATTCCTAGACAAGATGATTTTATAGATCCTGAAATGTTTCCTGAAATACCATATGATCTTGACACAAATGATTATCCTGAAATTGAAGAAGATTTTAATTTAGATGACAATCTAGTTGATGATACACCTATTAATGAAGATGATGATACACCCACTAGTGAATGCCTCATATCCCCCCTACTATGAGACGAGGTCCGGCAAAACGACCATTAAAATCAGTTGTATGGAAATATTTTGACAGGGACGTAGCTAATCAAGTAGCTGTATGTAAAACTTGTAAAAATGTTTATTCTTTTAAAAGCTCGACAAGGTCATGGTGGGGACGGGGTTTAGGAAGACACATTGCAAAAACACAAAGCCTTGCATGCCCAATACATGATTGAAAAAGCGGTGAGCAAGCGTCCTCTCAATCGGGACAAGGTTCACACTACATCTGTCGGAGAAAGTCTGTGGTCAAATTAACCCTATGACGGGGGGAGTTGTATGGCCCTAAATACGATAAACATAAAGATAGGGAAGCACTAGCAAAATTAGTTGTTGTGGAGGGTTTGCCTTTTTTATTTCCTGAATCTCCTGGTTTTATTCATTATATTAGAGATATGTATAATCCTGCTTATAAAGGTTTTCCTAGATCAACTGTTAAAAGAGATGTATTTAAATTTGCACATGAATATCAACAGTATTTACGTTATGCATTATATCATTTAAATTGCAAAGTTGCTTTAACTTCTGATATAGGTCGTAGTACTAACGGCCATGATTATTTAACGGTAACCTGTCATTGGATAGATTATAAATGGTCTATGCAAAAACGTATTTTAGCATATAGATATATAGATAGTAGGCACCTTTGGTGAGTTTATTTGAAAATATTTATTCGATACGATTATTACGGAATAACCGATAAAGTTATGAGTATTACATTAGATAATGCATCTTCTAACAATTCTGCTATTAGTATTTTAAGAAATGTTTTAACTCCGTCTTTTCCAAAACATTTTCATATCAAATGTGCGTGCCATATTTATAACTTAGTTGTAAAGGATGGTCTTTCACTTTTTCAAGATATTCTTGAAAAAATACAATTTGCTATACACTTTATTTTTAAAAATAATAGAATTCAACAAAGAAAAGAATATAAAAAAACTTGCCACGATTGTGGACTATCTTACAGAAAAATTCCCGAAGAAGTACCAACTAGGTGGAATTCTTTATATGACCAACTAGTTGTTGCTTATGACTATAGAAAACCTATTACTTTATTTTTTAACGCCCATAATCAAAATCCAAATGATATGATTGTGGATCCTGATTGGGAGAAAATTAGAGAACTTATTGTATTTTTAGAAAATTTTCAACGAGCAACAAAAGAATTTTCTACTTTATATTATCCTACTATTTCAACTATGTTGTTTTATATAGCTATAATATTTTTACTTCTTAAAGAATATATGGAAAAACTCCTTATCTTGCACTATTAAAAAATGTTTATGAAATTAAAAATATTTTATTCCTATTCCCTATTTATATTATTGGTCAGTATTAAACCCGACTATTAAAGTAGAGGTTGTAAAAGTCTTATTGAAAATATATATAATTGTATGGACGCACTACCACCTCCAACTCCCAAAAATTTAAATGTTGAACCACCTATTGAACTAACGCTAGAAGAAGTGTTGAATAGCGTAGAAGATGAATGCAAAAAGTATATCGGCATTACCCGGAAGAAAGTGCTAGTAACCAACCGACTTTTGTATCATCTTCTTCAACACAACCTAAAAAGACAAGCGGTTTACGTGGCTAGGCCTAATATTAATTCTATTGAAAGCCTCGGAAATAAAATGTGCGGTGGTAGCGGTGCTAACCAAATTAGTGAGTTCGATGTTTTTGTTTTGCAGGTAATTTACCTTACCAAGCGATTATCAATGAAGAAGGAAAGGAAGACTTCTTTGAAATATTGGAGCGAATGAGAAGACATTTCGACACTTTCAATGATGGCGAGATATTTTGAACATTGGCGTCATCGATCGCTTCAAAGCGCTTTTCTGCAGCGATTTCAAATAGGAGAGCACAGACACTCATTAGCGGAGACGGCTTGGAGATGGCGGTACTATTCGAGATTGGATACGAGCGGAGGCGAAGGAGGTCAACCGACAGATTAACGAAGAAGATGGCGACAACTACAACGACATTTTATCTCAAGGCATGAGCAATGACGTGGAACAATTTGATCAAGATATACCAATTCCAACCAAGAACCACAAGAAATTATAAAGAAATTAGAAAAATATTTTCAAATTGGTAATTTATTTCATTGCAATTTTAAATTTTTCTATGTCTTTCACTCTTTTGCAATTTTTTCAACAACAAGATAATTACAATGTAATTTTGAATCTTGTATATTTGATATTTCAATGAAATTAATAATATAAAAGGCACAAAAACAGTCTTGGGATGTTTTTTTACACTATTCTTGTCTTTGTTTAATTATTTAGTTTATAACTTTATACTTTATACTTTATAGTTTATAGTTTATACTTTATAAATATATTATATATATGAGTATAATACTATAATACTATAATTATAAATTATAATACTATAAGTCTATAATATTATAGTATATGTATATGACATTATGACTATATGATAAGTATATGTTAATGTTACTTTGTTAGTACTTAGTAATTTAGTATTTTTAATTTAGTGAAAAATTAAAAAAAAAAAAAAAACCCGCCAACCCGTCCGTCGCCCCGTCCCGACCCACTTACTCAGCGGGACGGGATCGGGACGGGACATGGTATGGTCCCGCCCGACCGACCTCTCCAGCCCGCCCACTCGACCCCGCCCATTTTCCCGCCCGACTCGGCCCGCCTCGCCAAACCCGACCGGTGGGCCGTCCACCATTTGGCGATCTGAGTTAAATGTAGAGTGTAGTAGAGATAAATCATTAATAAATTAAGTAGATAAATTGTTATGTTGACAAATGTCTACGTGGGGGACATAGTTTAAAAATAGTAGGTGACTAATGTTCTTAAAGGTGGTGTATAAATGACACCTAGATGACTTGCTTATACTAGTAATTAATAATAGCAACAAGGTGAATATATCTTTCTATTAGTGATTAAGGCAAGAGAATGGGACTACACTTATTTATACGTTAATTAGCAAGATAGTACTTCTTTTTCACATCTTACTCATCAATTCAATTAGAGAAGTTTCTCTCCTAATATATCTTCGTAAATTTTAGTTTTAGCAGTAACATAATTGTTATTTAGAAGAGATAAAGGTTTAGCAACATGTACTACTCCCTATAATCAGCCACATAATTTCATGTTATAAGATCTGTAATTCTTATCAAGAACAATATATGTGTTTTGCGCACCGCTTAAATCTCGTTGTTCCATTTATTGTTGAGTTGTAATTCGGGTTTTCTTCGAAGGAAAGTATGGTGGAAGAAGAGGGTTTCTTAAAAGATAAGACGGGTGCATTACGAGCTACTTAGTTGTATTGTGGACACAAAATGACTAAGGTATGTTAAGATAAATTCTTTCTTCTTTTTGGCATGTTCTAAATACGGAACGTAAACGTAATATTATTTCATAAATAATTCTACTCTTAGTAGTTAAGGATATTCATGTTATTCATGCCTATTGTCGAGGCATGTCTAAATAAGTTCCTAAATCCTTATTGAGGTATATAGGAAAGATATTAGTATTTATAATGTTAATTGGAGGTGGATCGATATTACATCACTCCGACAAACTTATAGTGTCTTATTATCATATCATTCATGTATTACATTCATGTACATACCTTGACTTCAAAAGGAGTTATATACTTTACTATATGTATTCATTATATATATGTATGGGATATAAGGAAAAGGGAAGACGTTAAATACGCACACCGCCTGCAGCTGGTACATATATACACGATAATGAGTATGCCCACAGTCGCGCCCTTTTTTTACCGCAAAATTATTATTCAGCGAATCCTGCCTAAGTTAGAAATAAAATAATGCTAAAAGGGTGCTAAAATAATGCTAACAGTGCTAAAGGGTTCGCGGAGTCGCCACCTAATTATTTTGGGTGAATTAGGACACCTAAATGTTAACTAGGTAAAGTCAACACTAACTCAATTTAAATGTTCTGCGAAATTATGTGAGATTCTGAGTAAGGGTTCTTTATTATCCTAAAGGGAAGGGGTTAGACATACTTTAAGATCCGCCAACTTGCGGTTGTCCGTCAAACCAGGTTAATTATTAGGCTAAGGAAAAGACATGTTTAGAAGCATTTAGGTAAAAGATATTTTGTAAGTAAAAATGTATTCTTGATAAAAAGATTTGTGTATGAAAGATAAAGTTAGTTTTAAAATGTTCATCCATAAAATACTTAAAGAACATATGAAATTATTCTATAAGATATATCGCTTAGCATAATATAATGCAAAATAGTTATGACAAAAATATGCATTTTTCTAAGGTAGGCCTAGCATGTTAAATGTCTAAAAGGATTTCCTATATGAATGTTAATGAGAATAAGTATGAGAAAATTGATTTCTTGTGTTAGGAATTTGATAAGAAATAATGCATAAAATGTAGCATGATTGAACTTATTCTTTAAAGTTTAGACATGCGTAATAAACCTAAAATAAATAACTTAGAGGTGCATTTCCAGTTTTAGAACTACCCGTCCAATTCACTTATTCAAAGACTAATTGTTCTAGATATCCTATTAATTACAAAGTTAGATAATAAAATTATAATAATCAAATAAAAGACACAAAATGAAGCAGGGAGGTTAAGAGAGTAAAGGAATTGAAGCGGATGACAAATGTCATCCCGTCCTATTTTGTTTTAGGAATTTCCAAAGAAGGGACGCGGTGGACATGGATGCGGGTCTTTATTTGACGAGAGTCGCGATGAGTGTCGTAACGAGACTCTTCATTTGCTCCAATGCATTGCGTTTCATGTAAAAAAATAAGAGAAAAGGATTAGTATATATCCAAGTCAAGCATAATCACGTTAAGCTCAAACATACACTCATAACTCAATTGTTACTCAGTTATTTCAATCCAAGTAATTGTCAATTTTAGAAAAGTAAGAGGACGTTATTATTCCCAGCAGTGGGCCTTGAGTATGAGCAGTAGTCAGAAGAGGACGTCTTAAAACTACCACGAGTAATCAAGTATCATTAATAGAACCATCAAATATTTTTGTATTTTTATTGTAACATGTCACGTGAACAGGCTAATAGGCCCAAGGAATAACAATCAAAATATTTCATCTTACTACTAGGCTTGGCAGGACATCTCCACTATCTTAGCACGCAGCAAGGAAGGTAGATTACATATTTAACATGCTTACTATATGGACATGGTTACAAACAAAAGTAAGAAAATGCAAATAGGGGACAAGATTTAATCATGATTCTCTATTGATGCACGCAAAACTAAGATTAACCAACTCAACATACATGACCATAGGGCCAGATTTGAAACCCAGGTACATAAAACCAATTACATTACAGTAAACAATAGGCATGGACAGTAAGCAATAACCACTTCCCAGATCCTTCACTTGCCTACATAATTCCCAACACCAAACGATACCATATATGTATGCTTACTACATGATCATGTTTGTGTATTGATATAAGAATGCAATTATAGCTTTAACATGACAAGTTAGTCTAACTAATTATAAAATGCTAACACGGATCCCATTTAACTAACCAACAATGTGAAACATTCAATCGACCAATATTACTATCCCCTTTAAACCGACGCTAAACAACACGACTGACCTTTACATACTCTAAGATAGTACAACAAATTTCTCATAACACGATATTGGACAAATTGCGCGGCTTACTGTTTTAGACATAGCCTAATCGATATTAATAATTTCAATCCGAATCAGATAAGTGAAAACATGTTTAAACATGTGTAATAATACTAACAAGCATGATCAATGCATATATAACAAGAATCACGCAGATTTATATAACACAAACCAAATTTGCAGGGATTTGATTTTACCATTTTTGGGTAGCGAACCGAGACGGCTGTTAGCGATATTTCGAATGCTCATGCAAGTGCACGTATCGTTCACAAGTAATATAATCTGATAAGGCCGAATATCGTCCTCAGAGACTGGTTTCTAAGTATCGTTTATCTATTTTATGTTATCTATTTGGCAATCGATATTTGAGTTGGGTTTTTGTTTAACTACTAGGATAATTGCAAGAATTAACTAAACTATTTAAGTTGTGATCATTTATGAAGGAATTAGGGCTTCCAAAATCCTCGACTATCCACTATATTCAATCCTCAATGCAACTAGACTGACTTCTTCTTCTATGTTAAGATAGCGGTTAACTAGACTGTCTTATATTTCGGTTATGATATATACTCACTCAACTCCAGTGCAGAACCCTTCTATATTTCTATGATAGGATTTACCACGTAGGAGGATTAAGAACAGTAACCTATAATGCTACACAAGTATCGGGGTACTGTCCTCCACGATTTTAACCTATGTCTAGTCAATTACAGCATATCCAAATCTCTCCTCTCGGTTCTTGATTCGAAATCATATATATTATAATAATTAGTGATCAATTAATTATCAAACATTCATACCAATTATTGACTAAATCTTAATCAAGTGAAGAACCGCATTAATTCATGAATAGAAGTTTCAAGTGATTCATAAGGAAAACCCTAATAAAGTGTTTAGCTCCTAGCCATAATCACGCTAAGAACTAACACAAAATCCATACATAAACTGAATTAAAAACGAAAGAAAAGAAATTACTGCGAACTAAGTCTCCAATTGTAGCCTTCAATCTGTGCCTTGTGTTGTGTTATATTGTAGAATGAACTCCTCCCATAGCATTAATCCCTAGGACTTAAATATGTTCCAAATTTCGTGTCCTATGGATCAATCTGCCCTTAGCCAATTCTTCTTGGGCGAGATTTTCCTTGACCGACACCGCTGATTACGCATAACGCGCGCGGTCTGAAAATCTGCACCTTTTCAGCAATTATGACACCGCGGTTCTGCATAGTGGCACCGCGGTGCTGAAAGTCATGTGGCTTCTCAGTAAATATGGCACTGCGGTTCTGCATATTGACACTATGGTGCCGAAAATCCTTCGTCCTGATTTGCCAACTTTCTTCCTTTTTGCCTCGGGAGCACATTTTCTGCCCAATTCTCGCCCCTTTTCGTCATTTTGCCTTTTGAAACCGTCGTGACTCAAAAGAAAGAAAAACAAACCTAGTACTATACTAAACACAACAAAAACGAGTAAAATACTAACTAAAAATGGCTTAAAAGGCGTATACAGAATACGCTTAACAAACACCCCCAAACTTAACCTTTGCTCGCCCTCGAGCAAAGATCAAAACAAAACAAAGACACAAAAACAAAAGACTCAAAGACTCAAATCAAGCAGCTGCACAAGTACTTAGAAACACATAAATGTCAGTTGAGATAATATGTAGGAACAAATACAGCATGAATTTAGCAATCTAGAATTTCAACTCAGATATCGCAAATTCATTTCAATCATAATCAATGGAAGCATGAATACATAACCTATGCATGTCAATTACATTTAGTTCTATGGGCATGTTTACTTGTCATTCTCCACTAATCATAGACATACATTTTTAGAGATTATCAGGACTTTTCAGGGTTGTAATGTAGGCTTAGGCAAGGGTAGGTAAGATTAGGCATTTAGGCTCAATTTACGTACCATAAGCATTTTTCTTACTCAACCATTTTGTCCTACTTTTTGGTATCATTTTTAGTTCATATCTATCATTTATCTCTTTTCTTTTTGGTTGAGAGCATGAAATATATTCACATAGGCACCCCCAAACTTAAGCTTTTATATATTTTTTATTGGGGTGCATCACTTTTTCACTCTCTTTTTGTATTCCTTTTTCACTCTTTTTCATCCCAATTTTTCAATTACCGCTTATGGCACACGAGGGAATCACGGGGTGTCAAAGAAAACAACTTATTTTAGGCTCAAAGGGGATGACTAGGGATACAATTTATTGCAATGTAGGTAATGAATGGTAAGAAGGGCTAACAAAGAAATGCCTGAATCATCTCCCTAAACATGTACATCCTAACTATTTCGCCTCAAATAGCAAGCAAGCAGACTTCACAGACATTTTTCAATTGACAACACATAGGTTAAGAATCAAATATTCAAAATAATTAAATTTTCATGAATTTTTGGTATATCTAACTTAAGCACACAAATTTTAGCTTTTCATTCCATTACATTATCCCACTTAGTTCGCTAGGCGTTTTCAAGTAACTACAACATGCATGACTCAAAAAAAAATTGACTCATATAAAACACAAAAAATAAACAAAAGACTCAAAAATAGACACACAGAAATAAAAATAAAATAGGAACTTCCCCCCAAACTTAAACGACACATTGTCCCAAATGTGTAAATGACTCAAAAATTAAAAAGGGATGACTTACAGACATACAACTGCTCAAAATGGTGGTGGTAGCGGCAGATACTGCATTGACCATTGGGTGAACATGGAACTCAAATTATCAATATGCTGAGTCAGATGTTGATGGTCTTGCATCATTTGCTCTTGTTTTTTCAGCATCCTTTGTTGGTTCAAGAACATCTGCTCCATCGTTGGCATTGGAGGCTCCAAGGACAGGGCAGGTTGATGGCTGCTTTCGCCTGCTTTATTGTGTGTATCTGCCTCAGGATCTTCATCATCCATGGCTGCTGCGTCTGCTGCTGCTGGGCCCCTTCTTGCTGTTGGTCCTGGATTTGGGTCAAGAAAATAGTGCACTGAATTGTAGGTCACAGGAGACTGACTCTTCTCAAGAATATCCGTGGCGAATGTTGTGACTCTATTCTTATCACATAAAGCAGAAATGAGTGACCCATGTCCCAACCCGCTAGTAACTGTATGCTAATCTCCCTTATTCTTTGCATTATTTCTCTCCCAACATCAATTGTCATGTCCGTCATGATGTCATAGATGAGTTTGATTCTGTCTGTGGGTACATTGGTGAAATAAGTTGATGGAATCAAGCGAGCACTTATAAAATATAGCCATCCTCTGGCTGTTCTGTTAAATTGGCACCGGGCAAGCCTCCTGGATCCGTTGCGGGCAAAATTAAACTCAGCGTCTGGGTAGCACAATGTATCCGTCACCACGTTCCACATGATGTGGTTGACGTCTCTTGACCAACATCTGAAGTGGTTTGGATTATAGCCTTGGTCCTCAACATCATAGGTTCTTAGTAGCGCATTCACAACTTCAGAATTCACGGGCACATATTTCCCTATAACAAAGCATCTCCCATCCTCTTGCTCGGGATAATTCGCATAGAATTTCCTCACAAGACTAGAATTCTGAAGTGGGATCCTATCTGGATTGTTGAACCTTCTCCACCCATTTGCCTCGATCATGGCCCTAATAGGCTCGTAGTCATCATCATCAAAAGGCATGGCCTGGTAGTTCATGCCTCTCTCTGGTATCAATGCCCTAGTACTAATCTTATTGTATCGATCCTCCGCCTGTTTGTTGATGAATCGAGTCACATCATATTATGGGGCTGATGTAGATGAGGAAGCTCTTGAAGTTCGTTTCCTAGAGGCTATTGTGAAAATTGTTGGAAAATTTTCGGCAGCGTTTCCTTTGTTTCTTTGAGGTTTCCCAACAACTATCACTCACACAATCAACAATAACCAACCAAAAATCGGTCCATAGCAACAATACACAACAACTACACCACAATACGCCTCAATCCATACAACTACACAACGAACAACCACTGCAGCAAACACCCACAACTATACAACACCCTACCACCACAATACGTACCACCCCCAAACTTGCAAGTTACTTTCCCTACTAGCCTGAAATTGTAAGAACAATGATGAAGATTACCTTTTTGAAGAGTCGTTTTTCACCAATTTCTTGACCCAAATAGAAGGAATGATGATGGTGTAAGATATGAGGGTTCTTAATGGGGTGGTGTGTATGGATTTTTGAAGAATATGGTGGAGTTTGTGGGATTTTTTTTGATATAAGGAGAGGAATTTTGGAATTTGTAGAGGGAGGAAGGGTTTGGGTTTTTGTGGGGCAGTACCGTGGTGCCGGGATGATTTGGGGATTTAGGGCTTTTTAATTTTGAATCTCATCCCGGCACCACGGTACTGCCTAATGGCACCGCGGCACATAAACTCCTTCGACCTCTCTGAACATTAGGCACTGCGGTCCTGCACAATGCAGCGGTGCTTCCCCGATTCCATGTTTTCCATCCTCTTCTTGGTGCTTAGTCTCCTATTTCTTCACATGGCATCACAACACAACAAAAAATACCAAAAGTGAGACTGTTCTAATTAAACTAAATTGCATAATTTAAACATTGGGTTACCTCCCAAGTAGCGTTATCTTTAATGTCTTGTAGCCGGACGCATGTTCTTTATTAAATTATTGGGGTAAATTAACCCACAACCTATCCACTTAAGGATCATTCTTCTCTTCCTCACTCTATTTTTCTTTTTCACAGTATTGGGTTCAGTAGGAATTACATGTTTGTCATCTTTCATGTCATGAACTTTTGTTGCAGCTTTCAAACTAGCCTGCGGGTTCACAACTGTAGGCATGATTTCCCTAGTTTTGGTCTGAGTCTGCTGAACTGCTGTGTCAGTTGTGCTTACTGTGAAGCACTTGTTGCTGGCCTGTGACTCAATGGTGGATTTAAACACCTTGAATATCATTTCTTCTTCCCGAACCCTTAGCCTCAATTCTCCCTTCTCCACATCGATTAGGGCTCTTCCCAAAATGATGGATATTTCATCATCTTCCTCCATGTCAAGAATGAGGAAGTCTGCTGGGAAGAAGAACTTTCCCACCTTGATAAGCACATCTTTCACTATGCCTCTGGGGTGCACCACAGTTCGGTCAGCCAGCTGCAAATTAACTGTAGTTGGTTTGGCTTCTCCCAAACCCAATCTCTTGAACACAGACAGATACATGAGATTGATACTAGCCCCTAAGTCACACAGCGCACGGTTGCATGTTGCGTTGCCAATAGTGCATGGCAGGGTGAAACTTCCTGGATCTTTCAACTTAGGAGGCAGTTTCTTTTGTAGGATTGCGCTGCACTCCTCTGTCAGAGCTACTTTCTCATAATCCGCCAACCTTCTTTTCTTCCCAAGTATCTCCTTCATGAATTTGAAGTATGCGGGCATTTGTTCTAACGCCTCAATGAAGGGGATATTAATGTGCAGATTCTTAAATACCTCCAAGAACTTGGAGACCTTCTTGTCTATGGCATTCTTCTGGAGCCTATGAGGGTAAGGGATTCTATCAGTGTATTTCCTCAAAGGTGCTGGTGGAACTTTCTTAACTGTAGGGTGGTCCTCAGTGACCCCCTCATTTTCTTCCTCAACTGCTTTCTCGCCCTCTTTCTCATGAACCACTGCGGGTTGGGGAGCAACCTGCTCTAACTGTTTTCCACTCCTTAACAACACTGCCTGACACTGCTCTCTTGGATTGACCTCTGTATTGCTTGGGAATATACCCTGCGGTCTGTTGGTTACCATCTTTTCCAGTTGTCCAACCTGCATTTCCAGGTTCCTCAGAGAGGACCTGATTTCAGATATGAACCGATTCTGCGAATTAGTGAGTGTAAGCAATGCAACCCTCAGCTCATCAGGCTTCTCCTGCTGTGTAGGTGGTTTAAACTGCTGAGATGAGGTTGCCTGATTCTGTCCTTCCTGGTTCTGGTAACTACCTTGGTATGGTTGCTGTTGGGCCTAGTCGTTCCTCCACGAAAAGTTAGAGTGATTTCTCTACCATGGATTGTATGTGTTGGAATTATAAGGCCGCTGAAAGTCCCAACTGCCTGAACCTGCTCCATTGGCACATTATTGGGATCCACTACTGTGCATCTGTTAAAGGAGTGCGGTCCACCACAAATCTCACAATTTACTGGCATCTGGACTGCATTCACAGACATAGTGTTCTGCTGCAGTTGTTTCGTCAGAACGGCTACCTGTGCATTCAGGGCAGTTATGGCATCTAATTCATGTATACTCATAGTCTTCCTGCTATTCACTGACCTGTCATATGTTCCTTGGTGATTGTTGGCAGTCATGTCTTCCAGTAACTCATGTGCCTCATTGGCACTCTTTCTCATAAAGGTTTCCCCTGCTGCAGCATCAATGATGGTACGAGTAGTACCACTGAGCCCATTATAAAAAATGTGGACTAACATCAACTTTTCTATGCCATATTGTGGGCATTTCCTTCGCAGATAATTTAATCGCTCCCATGCATCATAGAGTGACTCACCATCCACCTGGTAAAAATTGTTTAACTCTCCCCTTAACTTTGCCGCTTTTGAAGGTGGGAAGAACTTTGCAAGAAACTTTTGGGCGAGGTCTTGCCAGGTGGTGACAGAGTCGACAGGTAGTGAGTTCAACCAGCTCTTGGCTCTGTCCCTCAGTGAGAACGGAAAGAGCCTCAGTCTAATGATATCGTCAGTAACGCCATTGTAATTGAAAGTGGCACACAGCTCCAGAAAGTTGGCAATGTGCATGTGGGGATCTTCATATGGCAATCCCCCAAACTGTATTGTGTTTTGGACCATACTCAGGATGGCTGGCTTGATTTTAAAGTTGTTCGCCCCTATTTCTGGGAGTCTGATGCATGTTTGTGCACCAGTAGTCGTGGGCAGAACATAATCTCCCAAGATTTTTTCTGGAGGTGGTGGGACTTGTCCCATGTCAGTCGGTACCTCATTATTCAACACCTCTTCAGGTACCACGTTGTTGTTATTCTGCTGATTTTCCATGGCTAGTAAATCATCAATTCTTTTCTCACGCCTGTTTTGCTTGCACAGTTTTTCGATTTCAGGGTTAAAGGGAATAAGTGTATCTGCTCCTCTCCTTCTTCGCATACACTAGATTCCTGAAATAGACCAAAATCAACAAATAAAATCAAGGCAACAGGGTTCTAATAGTAAAAATAAAAATAAAAATAAGGCCAAATTAGAAATAAAAATAGATGGTTCGATATTAGAAGTACGCTAGTCCCCAGCAACGGCACCAAAAAACTTGTTAGCGATATTTTGAATGCTCACACAAGCGCACGTATCGTTCACAAGTAATATAGTCTGATAAGACCGAATATCGTCCTCAGAGACTGATTTCTAAGTACTGTTCATCTATTTTATGTTATCTATTTGGCAATCGATATTTGAGTTGGGTTTTTGTTTAACTACTAGGATAATTGCAAGAATTAACTAAACTATTTAAGTTGTGATAAGTTATGAAGGAATTAGGGCTTTCAAAATCCTCAACCATCCACTCTATTCAATCCTCAATGCAACTAGAATGACTTCTTCTTCTACGTTAAGATAACGGTTAACTAGACTGTCTTATATTCCGGCTAGGATATATAATCACTCAACCCCAGTGCAAAACCCTTCTATATTTCTATGATAGGATTTATCACATAGTAGGATTAAGAACAGTAACATATAATGCTACACAAGTATCGGGGTACTGTCGTCCGCGATTTTAACCTATTTCT
Organism: Przewalskia tangutica; assembly: GCA_029844215.1. Classification (NCBI taxonomy): domain Eukaryota; kingdom Viridiplantae; phylum Streptophyta; class Magnoliopsida; order Solanales; family Solanaceae; genus Przewalskia; species Przewalskia tangutica. The sequence continues at coordinate 52,476,625 of CM056721.1, forward strand.
AGTCAATTACAGCATATCCAAATCTCTCCTCTCGGTTCTTTATTCAAAATTATATATATTATGATAATTATTGATCAATTAGTTATCAAACATTCATACCAATTATTGACTAAATCTTAATCAAGTGAAGAACTGCATTAATTCATGAATAGAAGTTTCAAGTGATTCATAAGGAAAGCCCTAATAAAGTGTTATCTCCTAGCCATAGTCATGCTAAGAACTAACACAAAATCCATACATAAACTGAATTAAAAATGAAAGAAAATAAATTAATGCGAACTAAGTCTCCAATTGTAGCCTTCAATTCGTGCATTGTGTTGTGTTATGTTGTAGAATGAACTCCTCCCATAGCATTAATCCCTATGGCTTAAATATGTTCCAAATTCCGTTCCCTATGGACCAATCTGTCCTTAGCCAATTCTTCTTCGGAACTGAGATTTTCCACACCGGCACCGCGGTTCTGCATAACGGCACCGCCGAAACTCCTGCACCTTCTCAGCAATTATGGCACCGCGGTTCTGCATAGTGGAACTGCGGTGCTGAAAGTCCTGTGGTTTCTCAGTAAATATGACACCGCAATTCTGCATATTGGCACCGCGGTGCTGAAAACCCTTCATCCTGATTTGTCAACTTTCGTCATTTTTGCCTCGGGAGCACATTTTCTGCCAAATTCTCACTCTTTTTCACAATTTGCCTTTTGGAATCGCCGTGACTCAAAAGAAATAAAAATAAACCTAGTACTATACTAAACACAACAAAAACGAGTAAAATACTAACTAAAAATGACTTAAAAGACGTATACAAAATACACCTAACAACGGCGTTGCGAATCATCGATTCACTCGGAAGGTTTTGTTGTTATGCGATTTAAGAGGAATAAAACTTTGGTGTCTTACTGCTGAATTTCTATTACGCTTATGGAGCAAAAGAAACAAGGGATTTGAGAGTTATTGTTTTGTTTTTTTTACACTGCCTAACAATGTTTTTCCTGATTTGTTCTTGATGTTGTCTTTCTGTATTCTTGCTGATGCTCCAATGGGTTCTTCAGCATCGGAGCCATGCCTATTGCATGTGTATAAATCTCTATTTATAGTTCCAATTTTGGGTTCTAATTTCGGTAAGTTTTGAGGCAAATTTTGGGCTGATTTTCGAAATGATTTTGTAGTATTTTAGGGGTACTTTGGTTATCGTAAAGGAATTATTTTGGGGCTGATTCTTGAAGATTTAGTACTGATTTTGATATGATTTGTTAAGGTAAGTTTTGGGTACGATTTGGTTAAGGTAAACTCTGATTTTAAGCTGATTTGATTGCGATTTTGGTGATTATGGTATGAAGAAATTCTGGAGGGAATCATGGTAAGATTTTAGATGATAAATTAGGAGGATTCGGCATGGTTATGGTAAGTTTGAGGGGTGATTTAATGGTGGGGCGGCTGAGTTAGGTTTAGGATTTTGTGAGAATTAGGTTAGGGATATTTGGGATTAAAGAAGATGGGAATAAGGGTTGGGCTTGCGGTTTGGGCTTCAGGATTTGTTTTAGACGAAAATAGTTGGGTTTAGGGAGTTAGTTTTGAGCCAGGGGAATGGAGATGAATGGAAATAAAGGTGTTTGGGCTGGTGGATTGCGGATTTTGGGCTGGTTTGGGTAGTTTTAATTTAGGTGTTGAGTTTTAGATAGTTTTAGTTTGGGTATAAACTATAAATAACATTTATACAATTATTTTGAGTATTTTTAAAGAATAACAAATGCGGATATGATATTTAAGGAGTGCTTAGTGTTATATCAATGCAGTGTAATTATTAATTTATTTATTTATGTATGTATTATTATTATTATAAGAGTTATTTGCGGTGTTTTAAAAATAGTTTAATTTTATAGGTAAATGATTGGAAGAGATGGTCAAAATTGGGTGTCAACAACTTGTCCATCTTTGACTGAAGACGATGAAAGAGTTTTCGGACAAAGACGTTGACTTGTAGCCAATTTTGTCCTGATTGTCCAGAATTAGAACAAAAATTAAGAAATGTACGGGCAAACTCCGATTCAATTTTTTTTCCCAGTGTCGAATTATGATGACACTGGGTTATTGTGACACTCATAAAGGCAAGGCTGACACGAATTTAAAATTTATTCCTGTGTCGAATTATGATGATACTGAGTTACTACGATGCTAAAAAGTGGGCTGACACATATTTGAAAATTTATCTTAGTGACGAATTATGATGACACTGGTGATTGTGATGTCAGAAATTAAAGGCGAGACTGACGCTGATTCAGAATTTTTCCCAGTGTCGAATTATAATGACACTGAGTGATTGTGATGATAGAAAATTAAAGGCGGGCTGACGCGGATTCAAGATTCTGTCCAAGTATCGGATTATGATGACACTGAGTTCTGTGGTGTTGGAAAATTAAAGGCAAAGATGACAAAGATTAAATTTTGTTCCAGTGTCGAATCATGATGACACTGAGTTATTATGATGCTAAAAAGAAGATTGACAAGAATTCAAAATTTTTGGCCCAGTGTCGAATTATGATGAAATTGGGTTATTGATATTGTGGGATGGCGGATGAGAGTGAATCGACGCTCGAGGCCGCTTTTGTCTTTTGTTGGGAAGTCTGACTCCTCAATAAATTGCCTCAGTTCACCGTAAGAAGTAGGTCCACATTGTACTCCGCTCCTGTACGGCATTTTTGATATGCATAGGGGTATGGCGGGGCCCTATCCCGACCTTATGATGTCACATACTCTTTAGAGGCTTGTAGACAGTTGTCTTGTATATAGTAGGCATGTATGACCTTGTCGGCCTTGGTATGTATCTATGCATAGGTTGGAACGCAACAAACCGCTCGTCGATAGGACATCAGAGTAGAAATTTATGGGCGTTAGAAGTTTGGGCGCCACGACGCCAATCTCAGGGTCGTAGCGCCGTGAAGGGATTTTTGAAAAATAGCTTCCCGGAACCATTACCTGCCGCTACCGCCACCATTTTAAACCACAAGTCTGTAAGTTGTCCCGTCTTTCTTTTATTTTTGAGTCTTGCACACATTAGGGACAATGTGTGATTTACGTTTGGGGGGAGTTCTTAGTTTATTTACTATTTGGGGTATCTTGCTTGATTTATGCATTGTTAATGATTAAACCTATGTGTCTGGTTGCTTGCTATTTGAGGCGAAATAGTTAGGATATACATGTTAGGGAGATGACTCAGGCATTTCTTTGTTAGCCCTTTCTTACCATTCTTTTCCTATCCCTGATATTATTGTACCCCTAGTCAGCCCCGTTGAGCCTAAAAATAAGATTTTTTTTGACACCCTGTAATTCCATACTTGTACCATAAGTGAAAAAAATTGAGATGTTTGGAATACAAAGTGTTGAAAAAAGAGACAAAAGAGAGTGAACAATTTTGATGCACCCCAATGAAATGTAATAATAAATAGGCAAAAGCCTAAGTTTGGGGGTGCTTACTATTCATCAGACACTTCATTCTCTCAAAACAAAAGAGGGGAAGGATAGGTATGAGGTTAAAAAGAAAATCAAAAGAAAATGGAAGAATCGAAAACAAAAGAGCTTATGGTACGTAAGATTGAGCCTAAAAGCTTATTTTTACCTACCCCTGCCTAAGCCTACATTACAACCCTGAAAAACCCTGAAGATCTCTAATATGTGTATGCATGATTAGTGGAGAATAACAAGTGAACATACCATATGATTTTGAAATTGACATGCATAGTTAGGTATTTTTGTCACGACCCGACCTCGGGCCCGCGACTGGTGCCTTACCCAGGGAACCCTAGTGATAGCACATCAGATAAAAACCAGCGGAAATAAAATCATAAACATGAAACAAGATATACAATAAGAAACATGCTAACCAAAACGGTCACCTTTCTGTATATATACATAAAACCCGAACAGTTATCCTTTACAAAACCCTGCCCACAACAGTACTACAGACCTCTAAGAATGTAACAACAACTATGACGGGACAGGGCCCCGCCATACCCCTGAATGCACAAGTACCTACAATGACAGGGGACTATACCAAAAGATAAGCCTCCGGAGAAACGGAGCTTCCCAAATGCAGAATTGTGATCCTAAGAGCGAGGATCAACAACTGGTGTACCTCTACCTGCGGCATGAGCGGCCCAGGAGGTCGGCAACAGTACCAAGTATGTGAAGCGAAATATCAGAATGAAATCATAATACTATATAAAGCAGAGACATGTATGATAACCAAACTACGATTACACCATATATAAATGAATATGTCGATCGTGACTCACGCCTCAAAGTCATCACTCATGCCGTGGAACTCCTTCCTCATCTGCGATCTATGACATAAATCATACTCGTGACGCGCGCGTGGCATCTTACCTCACCGCGTACATATACAATACATATATATATATATATAACATGCCCGCATCCTCCTCGCGTACATGTCTTCGTGGGAAGCTAGTCCTCGAGTAATAATCGTACATAACGTGCCCTAATCCCTCATCGTGGTACAGTCTTCGTGGGAGCTAGCCCGAGTAATAATATAACATGCCCCTAATCCTCATCGCTGGTACATGTCTTCATGGGGAGCTAGCCCATGGAGTAAAATATAACATGGTCGCATGCCCCGGAATCCCTCATCGTATAAGCATGGCCATGGGGTAATAAAACGTCCGGGCATCTAACCCGCATCCTGGTCGCATGCCACGGCATCCCTCATCGTATAAGCATGGCCAAGATCGATCACAATGGAAGCATACCCGTGGCATCCTCCACAATGCCGAGACGCGTCAAGTAAATTCACAACAAGTCACCACCCTCCAACCGAGACGCGGTAACATAGTAATACCACCAAAGGCTATCACAACTATCATAGACAAGTTTAACATACTCTTAGACTTTCATTTTATGACAACAAATCCGGGTTTTAACCCCAAGGTACTACATACTTAAATTCTTTCAAAAAGATCAATTTCTTTTACAAAAGTCACATGATACTAACACTCGTAGTATCCAAAAATAGAGTAACTATTATTTTAAGTAAACCAAAACACTTTTCATACCTTAAAATAAACCAAGACAATACCATGCCTTCTTTTTAAACCAAATCAAGATAATACCATGCCTTCTTTTTAAACCAAATCAAGATAATACCATGCCTTCTTCTTAAACCAAATCAAGATAATACCATGCCTTCTTTTTAAACCAAATCAAGACAATACCATGCCTTCTTTTTAAACCAAATCACTCCTCCTTTTAAAGTCAAATTACCATTTTAACTCCAATAATAAAACCATTCTTTTGTTTTCATAAAGTCGTTATAACTAACTTCCCATAAAGCTATTATAACACTTTATGTTTTAAACCAACCAAGGACAACTACTCTCATTTCCAAAATCAAGATAACTTATTCTTTTAAAGACCAAGTACTCATTACTCACGAATGAGGTTTCACAACTTTTTAACACATTTCAAGTTCTTAACATTTCATATCAAGTCACTTAACTTTAGAATCAAGTCAAGGACACAAAAAGGAAATCAAACTTCTTTAACATACGTGCGTCTACCGCACTAATATACTTCACAAATAGTCATGTTCAAGAGGATAGAAAGAATCACATACCTCGCGACAACTAACTCTTACGACACGTAGCAAAACGGTCCAAGTACTTCAACTTCGTCGGCTACTCCTTAAGCCAAGTAGATCACGTCACACGTTGTACCTCAATCCCAAAATGGTCATAATACTTCTATCAAACTTTACTTACCATTGAAGACTTATACCAATTAATAGCCCTCTAATTCTACGGAAAATCGGGCAGCACTTCCTCTGTTTTTACGTACTTTTCCACCTTTATCAAGCCCCGAAAATAATAACCAACATGCCACATTTAAGGCGCAACATTTTAACAACTAAAGAAGGGGATATCACGCCTAAACGGACGTGTAAAAATCTTGCCCTTTAAACAACCAAAACCGAAATGGAAACAAGTCCATAGTCCAAAGTAAAGACAGTCCAATGTAAATACAGTCCAATGTAAATACAGTCCAAAGTAAATACAATCCAATGTAAATACATTCCATTAGTTCATTAGTTGGTGTTTTTGGCCAACTTACAATAATCATACTTATCCAATTTTTCGGCTAGCATGTCGGAATTACTTCTTTAATCCTCCAACTTATATTCCAATCTTCATATAAGTTATAGTTACTTTGTTATTAGCTTTCAACAAGTAATAGATACGTTTTTTACCATTTTAATGGCTAATATGCCAATTTCCATTTCAACAAGCTTACAAGATCCAAATCTTTCCAAAATTCATTCCACATATTACATACTCCATAATATACTTCCAACATATATAATATCCAACTTCACAAAGAGGACAAAGTTCATTACTTCAAAAAGCCCAAAAATATCCAAGAACTTAAAGTCGCTCCTTAGCAAGTTTAGCTCCAAATCCTTACGTTCCAATCCGCTACAAGCAACCCTTACAAGCTCCTAACCAACTTCTCTTCAAGAATCAACTCTAAAAAGTGAAGAACACTTGGGTTCCAAGTCTAGCAAGTTTCGGCCAAGGCATCAATTTGAGGCTAGGGGTGTGAAATCTTGTCTAACTCTTGGTTCACAATCTTCCTAACACCTTAAGGAAGAACAATTAAGAGTTTAATAATTGTTGGACAAATTTTGGTCACAAAACAAGGCCATGGCCGAGAGCATGTCAAGGGAGGGAGAGGGAGTATTTTTCTCAAGTCTTGAAATGGTTAAGTGTGGAAGATTTCATCAACTAGTAGTGTATATATAGGACAACCAAGGGCTAGGATGAAAGCAAGTGTGTGGTTGAGATTGGGGACAAGTGTGTGTGGGTCCCACAAGCCACTTGTCCTACACAAAAAATATCTTGCAAGACAAGGCCACTTGTCTTGCCACTTGTCAAGCAATTTCGGCCACAAGGCCACATGGGGGTGACACATGTCGCCCTCTGATTGGTCCAAAATATTTTATCTCCCGGAAACATCCACAATGGCCAAAATCTCGAAAATAATGTGGGCCCCATAAAACCGTAAATTCCTCCCGTGGGCCCCACGTGACCAATTCCGGAAAATAAAATCCATAATTCTCTAATATTCCAAGAAGTCCAAATACCAAATCTGGGAATCCAATTCCCATATACGAACCTTTTCCTTCACAAAAACCGAAAAATTTTCCGTCGGAAAATCAAATCTTTCTTCCTTTCCAATCTTAATGTCGTATTCTCGTACGCACGTCCTCACATACATACCCTGGAACTACGGGGTGTAACATTCTTCCCCCCTTAGAAACATTCGTCATGAATGTTCCTTCTAAGTCTCCAAACACACATGCGCCGGTATAGTCTTCACTACTACACTTACAAAACCAATCATGCCACCAATGGCCATAGTATAACATACGCGCAAAAACTCAAATCCAAGCCAACGAGGAATCACCTCTAAAGTGTATAACAACACTATAACTCTCACTCCTGGTCCAAAGGATACTCTCTTCGCACATTCACTTCACAAAAATGATCACTTCCATTCACTTAACACATATTCGCTTCTTGTCTTACTCGTCGTAACCTTCTCGCATACCCAAACTCCTTATAGTACATGTACCACATTTCCGTCATCGCTTCAGTTTCCAACACCTTGGAGTTACTACCTCCAAACTTGGTCATCTTACTAGCCTCAATTTCACTTAAGGCCATTCCCGGCCTTCACGACCCGCTTCTGGTCGAACGCGTCCACGAACTAGTACAACAGTTACCTAAACTTGGTCTTTTCACCCTCGTGACCCTATCACATAGCGGGACCACCACAAATATACCTCACTTCATTCCGGGCTGCGGGTTGACCCGTAATTGGTCCTCAACCCGTCCCATTTTCGCACCAAATTCTTGTTCCCCCCTCCGGAATAATCTTACTATTTCACGTCATGAAACCTACCACTTCCATCTCATACTACCCATGGAATTATCACACAAATACAGTTCACGCATGCCAAGTACTTCGACAAAGACCAACCGTAATTTTTTTTACTCATGACGACCTTACATTTAAGGTCCCAACTGTTATAAATTCTAAGGGTCACAATTGTCTCATCCCCAGACTTACCCTTTTCACTAACCAGGCTTCTAAATCACATTTTAACACAATGTTAACCGAACATAACACTTAACACATCATCATATCATTAATGCATACTAGTCTCTAGAGGGTTAAGTATATACCTGAAATTAAATAGGCGGTTCAAAGGACCGCTAAAACTGGGAACTTCCACCGCGACCTCTGTCGTGGCCTGTCGGTGTATGAACATCCTGCCTAGCTATTGAAGGCGAAGAACCCGCAACTGATCCCGTAGCCTGTGCTATCCCACCAGCGCTACCTGCGGTGACGATCTCGCCAAATGGCCTGTTGGCGCGCATAACAATTTGTCGAAGTAATCGACACTCCCAACATGGAATCTATCACTGACCACCGCAGGCAAAGGTGGCTTCCGCAGCTACTACCTCGAGCATCGCGAACTGCGCACGACACGCTCGAATATCCGGCGATCAAACCTCCCGCGTAAGGCGGGAAGGAGCACTGCGTGTCGGTGAAATATTGACCTAACTGCTGTTGAAATGCGTCTCGAAAGTTACCAAAAGACCCTGCTGTCCTGGCCCTCTTCTGCTGATCTTGGTCATTCCGTCGACCTCTACGTTCCTCAGTCTGCAGCGCATAAGCCTGGATGCGGGCAATGTCCATGCCCGGCTGAAGAGCTACTCCTGTACAACTTTCTGCTAGATAATCGTCAAGTCCTGTGACATATCGGTGAACTCTATCCTCCATGTCTGCCACTAAAGCGGGAACATAACGAGCCAACGAGTCAAACTCTACATTGTATTCCCGAACCGTCCGCCCGTTCTGCCTCAACATCATAAATCTAACTGCCCGAGCTCTCCTCATCTGCGAGGGCAAGAAGTGTGTAAGAAATGCCTCTGAGAACTCGTCCCAACCAGCTGGAAGCGCATGCTCTCCCCGGGACAGTTCCCATGAATCAAACCAGTCGATTGCAGTATCACGCAGCCGATGTGAACCCAATACCACCGACTCTGTCTCAGAGGCCTCGATCACTTTCATGATCCGCTGCAACTGTTGAATAAACTCCTGAGGATCTTCCTCAGTTCTCGATCCATAGAACTCTGGAGGGCTGCAACTCAAGAAGTCCCGAAGTCTCAAACTATCGGATCTAGGGTGAACCACTGGTACTACCGGAACCTCCGACTCTCGTCTGTCCTCATTCCTAGCCACAAGCTTAGCTAGTAACTGGGCCATCTCCTTGTAACTCATATCCTCAGCTCGTGGCCGTGGAATTGGAGGCTCAGATATCCTGGCCTCAGTAGCTATTGCTGCTGCTCTAAACTCTGCTGGGGCTGGCGGCGTCGTAGAATTTGCCGTCTGAAGCACTACCTCAGGTAAAGATTGGGCCTGTGCCCTGGTAACCCTCTGTGCTCTACTCGCAACTCCTCTGCGCCTTGCCGCCACGGGCCTGGTTGCCTTGCGTGGAGGCATAATCGGTAAAAGAATACGTCGGAGAGTCCAACTTATAACACGGCTAAGGCACGATCTCGAGTGAGAAGAATGGAAACCAATCCTAAATATCCGTAGCCTCACGATTAAAGGTGTGGTGCACAACACGCCGATAATCAAGACTACTAGATACGATCGTAGACACTTTTCGAGGATTAATCGCTCACGATACCACTTTTGTCACGACCCGACCTCGGGCATGGATCGTGCCTTACCGGGCACCTAGTGATAGCACATCAGAGAAAAACCAGCGGAAATAAAATCATAGACATGAAACAAGATATACAATAAGAAACAGACTAACCAAAACGGTCACCTTTCTGTATATATACATAAAACCCGAACAGTTATCCTTTACAAAACCCTGCTCACAACAGTACTACAGACCTCTAAGAATGTAACAACAACTATGACGGGACAGGGCCCCGCCATACCCCTGAATGCACAAGTACCTACAATGACAGGACTATATGCAAAAGATAAGCCTCGAGAAAGCGGAGCTTCCCGAATGCGTAATCGTGATTCTAAGAGCGAGAATCAACAAGCGGTGTACCTCTACTGCGGCATGAACGCAGCCCTCGGCGAGGTCGATAACAGTACCAAGTATGTAAAGCGAAAATCGTAATAAAATCATAACGATATATAAAACATGAGACATGTATGATAACCAAACTACTGATACACCATATATAACGATATGTCGATTAGGGACTCACGCCTCAAAGTCATCACTCGTACGTGGAACTCCTTCCTCATCGCCGTGATCTATGACATAAATCATACTCATGTGACGCGCCCGTGGCATCTTACCTCACTGTCGGCGTACACATATACAATACATATATATATATAACATGCCCCCGACATCCCTCCTCGTGGGTACATGTCTTCATGGGGAGCTAGTCCCTGGAGTAATAATCGTACATAACGTGCCCCCGGAATCCCTCATCGTGGGTACAGGTCTTCATGGGGAGCTAGCCCATGGAGTAATAATATAACATGCCCCCGGAATCCCTCATCGTGGGTACATGTCTTCATGGGAAGCTAGCCCATGGAGTAAAATATAACATGATCGCATGCCCCGGAATCCCTCATCGTATAAGCATGGCCATGGGGTAATAAAACGTCTGGGCATCTAACCGCATCCTGGTCGCATGCCCCGGCATCCCTCATCGTATAAGCATGGCCAAGATCGATTACAATGGAAGCATACCCGTGGCATCCTCCGTCACTGCCGGTACGTCCAAGTAAATTCACAACAAGTCGGTACCACTCCCGAGAGACGCGGTAACATAGTAATACCACCAAAGGCTATCACAACTATCATAGACAAGTTTAACATACTCTTAGACTTTCATTTTATGACAACAAATCCGGGTTTTAACCCCAAGGTACTACGTACTTAAATTCTTTCAAAAAGATCCATTTCTTTTACAAAAGTCACATAATACTAACACTCGTAGTATCCAAAAATAGAGTAACTATTATTTTAAGTAAACCAAAACACTTTTCATACCTTAAAATAAACCAAAACAATACCATGCCTTCTTTTTAAACCAAATCAAGATAATACCATGCCTTCTTTTTAAACCAAATCAAGATAATACCATGCCTTCTTTTTAAACCAAATCAAGACAATACCATGCCTTCTTTTTAAACCAAATCACTCCTCCTTTTAAAGTCAAGTTACCATTTTAACTCCAATAATAAAACCATTCTTTTGTTTTCATAAAGTCGTTATAACTAACTTCCCATAAAGCTATTATAACACTTTATGTTTTAAACCAACCAAGGACAACTACCCTCATTTCCGAAATCAAGATAACTTATTCTTTTAAAGACCAAGTACTCATTACTCACGAATGATGTTTCACAACTTTTTAACACATTTCAAGTTCTTAACATTTCATATCAAGTCACTTAACTTTAGAATCAAGTCAAGGACACAAAAAGGAAATCAAACTTCTTTAACATACGTGCGTCTACCGCACTAATATACTTCACAAATAGTCATGCTCAAGAGGATAGGAAGAATCACATACCTCGCGACAACTAACCCTTACGACACGTAGCAAAACGCTCCAAGTACTTCAACTTCGTCGGCTACTCCTTAAGCCAAGTAGATCACGTCACACGTTGTACATCAATCCTAAAATGGTCATAGTTCTTCTATCAAACTTTACTTACCATTGAAGACTTATACCAATTAATAGCCCTCTAATTCTACGGAAAATCGGGCAGCACTTCCCCTGTTTTTACGTACTTTTCCACCTTTTTCAAGGCCCGAAAACAATAACCAACATGCCACATTTAAGGCGCAACATTTTAACAACTAAAGAAGGGGATCTCACGCCTAAACGGACGTGTAAAAATCTTCCCCTTTAAACAACCAAAACCAAAATGGAAACAAGTCCATAGTCCAAAGTAAAGACAGTCCAATGTAAATACAGTCCAATGTAAATACAGTCCATTAGTTCATTAGTTGGTGTTCTTCGCCAACTTACAATAATCATACTTATCCAATTTTTCGGCTAGCATGCCAGAATTACTTTTTTAATCCTCCAACTTATATTCCAATCTTCATATAAGTTATAGTTACTTTGTTATTAGCTTTCAACAAGTAATAGATACGTTTTTACCATTTTAATGGCTAATATGCCAATTTCCATTTCAACAAGCTTACAAGATCCAAATCTTTTCAAACTTCATTCCACATATTACATACTCCATAATATACTTCCAACATATATAATATCCAACTTTACAAAGAGGACAAAGTTCATTACCTCAAAAAGCCCAAAAATATCCAAGAACTTAAAGTCGCTCCTTAGCAAGTTTAGCTCCAAATCCTTACGTTCCAATCTGCTACAAGAAACCCTTAGAAGCTCCTAACCAACTTCTCTTCAAGAATCAACTCCAAAAAGTGAAGAACACTTGGGTTCCAAGTCTAGCAAGTTTCGGCCAAGGCATCAATTTGAGGCTAGGGGTGTGAAATCTTGTCTAACTCTTGGTTCACAATCTTCCTAACACCTTAAGGAAGAACACTTAAGAGTTTAAGAATTGTTGGACAAATTTAGGTCATAAAACAAGGCCATGTCCGAGAGCATGTCAAGGGAGGGAGAGGGAGTATTTTTCTCAAGTCTTGAAATAGTTAAGTGTGGAAGATTTCATCAACTAGTAGTGTATATATAGGACAACCAAGGGCTAGGATGAAAGCAAGTGTGTGGTTGAGATTGGGGACAAGTGTGTGTGGGTCCCACAAGCCACTTGTCCTACACAAAAAATATCTTGCAAGACAAGGCCACTAGTCAAGCAATTTCGGCCACAAGGCCACATGGAGGTGACACATGTCGCCCTCCGATTGGTCCAAAATATTTCATCTCCCGGAAACATCCACAATGGCCAAAATCTCGAAAATAATGTGGGCCCCATAAAATCGTAAATTCATCCCGTGGGCCCCACGTGACCAATTCCGGAAAATAAAATCCATAATTCTCTAATATTCCAAGAAGTCCAAATATCAAATCTGGGAATCCAATTTCCATTTACGAACCTTTTCCTTCACAAAAACCGGAAAACTTTTCGTCGGAAAATCAAATCTTTCTTCCTTTCCAATCTTAATGTCGTATTCTCGTACGTACGTCCTCACATACATACCCTGGAACTACGGGGTGTAACAATTTTTGCTTCCATTGAGCATGATTAAATTGAATTTGCGAAATATCTGACTTGAGTGTTTAGAATGCTAAAAATCCATGCTATATGTTCTTGCATATTATTCTACTAACCTTCATGCTTTTCTAAGTAACAATGATACAACAAATTGATCAATGTCTTTGAGTCATTTTATTTTCTTTTCTTTCGTGTCTTTGTTTCTATTTTTGATCTTTACTCGAGGGCGATCAAATGTTAAGTTTGGGTGTGTTGATCGGTGTATTTTATATACACATTTTGAGTCATTTTTAGTTAGTCTTTTGCCTCTTTTTGTATAAATATGTGTTGTGTTAGGATATATTTTCTTTCTTTTGAGTCACAGTGGTTTAAAGTGGCACATTGGTGAAAAAGAGCGAAAATAATGCAGAAACAGAGGTCCCAGAGCTCAAAAAGCTGAAAAGTTGGCAACCCGGGCGAGAAACAGGGCGGCGTTGTGGCGCCAGACCATCAGCAGCAGTGGGGCCATGGCGCCCAAGAAGAAGAGCCAGTCGCAGAAGTTTCGGAGCCACGACGCCGATTGCAGGGCCGTGGCGCCGACGCGGGAAATCTGCCAGATCCGAATAGGATTGGGCCAAGGCCAAAGAGGAAAAGGTTTTGCACGTTTTTGGGGATATAAAAGGACCTTTTAGGTCAGATTTGAGGGGTTCCACACCTTATCATTCATCATAGCATTACTTCAAGATTGGAGACTCAGTTTTGAGTAATTTTCTTGTTCTTTACTTTATTTCTTTCTAGTATATGTTGGCTATTATTTTAGTTCTTAGCATGTCTATGGCTAGGAACTAACTTAATTTAGGGCTTTCCATGTCGAATCGCTTGAACCTCGTTTTATGAATTAATGCAAGATTTTGATTTCTTCTTATTATTGTTGAGATTTATTCAATAATTATTTTGATTGCTTGGTAAATTAATTGATCACTAATTTAGAATGGTTCTCAGTTATCAGTTTCAATCTCAATTAATTGTTTAGCTACAGTTACATTTTATTAGTTTAAATATCAGTATTCAATTATGGAATTCTATTGAATACATATTTTTTTATACAGTGAGTCTTGCTCCATCACTTTTGGGGATAATCATTAAAACATAGTACAAGTACCGGGACGGTGATACTTAGCCATCGGGAATTCACTTACTATTTACAGAGATTGCAAGACGAGACATTTTGCTAGCCATAGACCGTTTGTAGATCTAGTTGGTGAGCTTTACTTCTTCTTTCAGTGGTAGACAATCTTCTAGTTTTAGACATAATGTTTACTCTTGTTTTGATTGCCGGAATGCTCCAAAGACTATGTAATTATATATTTAGTTATTTCTACTTGGCTCATGACAAATGTCCATTGTGTAGTATCACTACAATTTTCAGTTTTAATTTTGTGTTGGAATATGTGTTCCATATAACAGTGTTAATTACATGTCAGGTGCCAATCATGTCCCACCAAAATTTGGGGGCATGATAAATTGATAACAAAGTCTATCATATATGAGTGTGTTGTGCTCCACACTTATATCTGAGAAGTTACAAAGCATGTTAGCATAATTTGTCGTCATTGATTCTTACATCATGCATTAGAGCTAGAAGTTTCAAGGTTCCAACAATTTCCTTCCATCTCGTATTAATACATCGGTAAGGATAAGATCAATGTCATCCTCTGCTTCGAACTACGTCGAGACACTCCTCAGTGGTGCCAGCTGCCCCTCATGCCTTGGCGATAAGGTATACGTAGGGTAACACCGGGGAAATAGGTGATAATAGGGGTCTATCAGGGATATGACAGAACTACTAGAAAGGCACAAGTCTTGGTCCAACCAGTTTTAGAGCCACAGATAGAGGTTACACCTTCTCCTAGTCCACATTGAGGCGCTTGAGCAAGTCAGCAATGGGATAATAGGTTGGACAAAATTTTGAACTTTAGATGAGTCCCTAGATCCTCAGATTGGTGGCTAGGCTGCAACCGTCTATATTCAAGTTCACGACCTGTTCACCGAGACAAAAAATCCATTTGAAAGATTTCAAGCTCTACCTATCTAGGGAGTACCTCAACCAGTTGACCCTGTAAACGTCGTTCCGCTAATGTGACTTCCAACAAAATGAGTATCTTAATTCATAGGAATTCTTCTGTAGAAAGTGGAAGAGAGATTAATTACTCTGGGATTCTTGGGACTCTCTAGCTATAAAACTTATTAGTCTCACGTAAGTTGATGCTGTAGGGGTGTGGTGGAGGAATTATAAAAAGGTAGCGTCACTACATTACCATCATCAGTTACTTGACCAAAGCTCATGAAGGTAGCCATGACCAGGTTCTTGCGTTGTAGTTGAAAATATGAACGTTGTGTCAGTTGGAATTATTAGCGAATATTCTTCATATATTGTGTAATTATGAATACTATATATTTATGGTATATTAGAATCCTTATTGTATTAGGATTCCTCCCTTGTACACACTATATATATATATATATATATATATATATATATATATATATATATATATATATTGTAATAATGAGAAGACTTTCCAAGGGAGATTATTATAATCTTACATGGTATCAAGAGCCAAAACCCTAGGTCTTCTCTAAACTTTATGCCGCCCCCTCGAATTTCTCACCCGACGGCCTCCACCATTTGGCCGAGAAGACCATCTTTCCCTTTTTTGTTCTTCATTGTTTTCTTTCTCCTGCTTTGATAAAATTTATCCACTATAATGACTCCTTCTACAACTCTCACAGTAGCCTCATCCTCAATCGTCGTCACCCCTGACATACCAAAATCATGTTTTTCACCATATGTTCATCCTACCCTCACCGTCACCAATATTAAGAACGGTCTTCCCATAATTTTTATCAAGAAAACGGTCAGTACTCTCCATGGGTTGAACCATTTTGTATTCATGCATGTGTTTATAACGTGCTTGACGACATCAACGACTCCTTCCCTTGCCCCCCTGAGGTTGATGAATCAATATGGCATCGTCTAGACGCAGTTGTCAAACATTGGATATATGGCACTATCTCTCAGGACTTGCTCCTTACTATAATGAAATCTGGTGCCTCAGCCCGTGATTTATGGATTCGGTTAGAGGAATTTTTTCAAGATAACAAACACACTCGTGTTGTGTATTTGGAAGAACAATTTAATAATATACGCCTCAAAAATTTCTCTAACATGTCTGATTATTGCAAGCAGTTGAAACTTGTGGCGAACCAATTATTCAACGTCGGCACACCTGTTTCTGAAACTAAGATGGTCTTACAATTGGTTGCATGCCTGCTCAAGGGTGGGTATGACACTTTAGCCACCATGATACCTCAGGCTGATTCGTTACCCAGTTTCAATAAGGCCCGCTCACAATTATTTCTAGAAGAAACCTTACGTGCAAAGCAGGACGAGCACAAAAAAGGTGTTAGCAGTCGAAACATCTCCCCAAAATAACATCACTGTCGCCTCGCCTCCGACGAAAAATAATCAGTCGCGACAGTACTGTGTTTCTTATTCTTTAGGCACTGTAATAATGAGAAACTTGTCCATCAATATGTTTCTTGTTCTTTAGGCAAATATGTTCGTCTTCCTTTTAAATCATCTTCCAGTTACATTTTCTCTCTTTGATGTTATTCATGCTGATTTGTGGATGTCTTCTATCTCTAGTTCACTGGATCATAAATATTATCTTGTCTTGTTAGATGATTTTTCTCATTATATTTGGATCTACACACTCAAATTTATATCAGAAGTGTTTTCCAAATTTCTTGATTTTCGTACTTTTTATCAAAATACAATTTGAAAAATGCATAAAATCATTTCAGTGTGATAATGGTCATGAATTCAATAATTTCATATTTCACCGATTTTGTAGAAATAATGGCATGGTTTTTCGATTCTCGTGCCCCCACACTTCGCCTCAAAATGGTAAAGCGGAACAGATCATCCGTATCATTAATAACATGGTTCGTACTCTCCTATTTCATGTCTCCCTTCCTCCGTTCTTCTGGGTTTATGCAGTCAAAATGGTAAAATATGTTCTAAATATTTACCTATCAGTACCATTCACAATAGGACTCCAACTGAAATTCTATACCGTAGGATCCCCTCTTACGATCACCTAAGGATATTAGATTGTCTGTGTTATTCCAATCTTGTTTCCACTGCCCCTCACAAATTAGCACCTCGAACTTCTCTATGTATCTTCATAGATTTTTTGTATAATCATAGGGGTTATCTCTGTTATGACTTGTCCACTCGTCAAATCCACATCTCTCATCCTGTCACATTCGACGAGATCATATTCCCCTTTTCGAACCTCCAAAAAATCTGGAAATAGACTATACCTTTCTTGACGAGTCCGATATCTCCCCCGTCATTCTCAGCCAACTATATCAGTCAGTCACCGTGAACCCGTCCCTGCCACCCACTGCTGCCACTACCGACGTCAGCTCTGTGGTAGTGTCACCGACTACCTCTCAGTCACAACCATCGCCGGTTGCCACCGCCACTGGCAGCCAGTCCATCTCTTCTGTCTCACTGCCGATCCTCTAACCCACAACCACCGAGAACCTTCATCCACCACCAGCTGCTCTTCCGCCTTCACCAACCGATAATTCCTGTCACGACCCGACCCGACGGGCCGCGACTAAACGTCCTAATTGGACGTTATTACTGACCTGTCACTCTTAATCCATTTAATACCGAGATCTATAGAAATTTCGGCAGCACAACGCTGCTTTTACAACATCTCCCCAAAATGGGCGAACCGACAAGGCTGCCAAATCAATAACATAACAACAAACAAAACAGACTAGCCGACTAGGCTGCCACCAACCAACATTATATACACAAAAGAATAGTCAAAATAAGCAAGCCGGCAAGGCTGCCACTAGATACCAATAGGAATAACCGGGAACGCCCAAACACAGAGTACAACAACATTACAACCCAAAACAAGGTACAAACGTCCAACCCACAACTGTCTACAGACCTCTAAGTGTACGATACTGACATATGATGGGACAGGGCCCCGTCTTGCCCAAAATATGCATAAGTCTGAAAGATGAAAATCTGTACCAAAATAGCTGGCTCCGGAACAAAGGAGCTCTCCAACTGCTGTACAGAAGTCCTAAATTGGAGGGTCACCTATCTGGACACCTGAACCTGCGGGCATGAACGCAGCACCCAGAGAGAAATTCGATGCGAAATAATGTACTGAGTATGTAAAACATAAAATACTGAAAACTGAATAACAATTGTACCAAGTAAAACAGAGAGTCATCAAATTTCATAAAACTGAGAATCATGTATGAAAATCATATCATGTATACTGAATCATAAATCATCATGCTCATGTCTATATATAAAACTGTATAACATGTCTCGGCCCTCTATGGAGGGATTCGATGGAATCTGTATTTGCGCGCGTAACGTGTCTCGACCCTCTATGGAGGAACTCGATGTAATCTGTATATATATAACGTGTATCGGCCCTCTAGTGAGGGACTCGATAAATGATGCATGGCTACGCACGAACATGACCTGGCCTGGGACTCAGTGGAGTGAAATAGTAAAACTTAGCACGAGTAGATATCATGAGCAACTGTATGCAATTAAAATCATTATGTGACTCTTAATAAAATTACTACCATGAACTCTGTTACTGAAATCATAATCACTAGTAAATAATCATTTTTAAAACTGAACTGGTAGGAGTTAAGTACGTCCGCCGTACTTTCATAAAAATCATGCCAAAAGAAAGAAGGAAATGTCTCACATACCTTTTAGTCGAACTAATCAACTCAATATTAGAATACGTCTGGTCTAGTGCTTCAACCTATAATAATGGTAATATGTCCGTCAATTCTATGATTACTAGCATACTTTATATCGAATAACGACTCTCTTTTCTATAAAAATTTGGGCAGCATTTCCCCTATTTATATGTACATCCACAATTTTCAACAGATGACAACAATACCAATTAACAAGTCACAATTCCAAGATATCACAAAATCAGTCCATATACTCTATTTACACCATAGTTATGCATTCTTTCTCCTTACATTTATGGAATACAACCATCAAGAGTGCAAGTCTGCTAGTTTGCAACATATCACCTTACTACATTTTAATTTCTTTAAGATATGTGTTGGCAATTACCACAACGTATTTATAAGTTCATAACTTATTTTTCCATCATTATAACTTAACAAAAACAGCCCCTAATACATCACAACAATTTTCAATAATTTCAAGCAAGTTTTCGGCCAATGTCCACATTACCCAAGCTCTTTTTCTTAACTCCTTAAAATCCAATTCATGTTTCAATACTTTCATATAACCAATTATAACTTAAACATCATGATCTCTTTTCAATTCTCAACATGCAATTAGTTATAATGTTAACAACAACAATAATCAAACCCATATATACAAAACAATCCACAATCGACATTAACACCCCAAAATATTCACATGCAATCTCAAATTTCAAGTTCTTTCTTTATCAAGAGTTAATTCCTTAGTTACAACATCACTTAATCTTCCAAATACTCCATAAAAAGGAGAATTTCATACCTTAAATTGGTCCCAAAACAGTCCCAAAAACGTCACTGCCCAGCCCGATTTTTGTCCCAACTTGCATCAAATTCTTGTCCAATTTTGTCATTTTTTCAACTCCAAATTGACATGCATGTGTTCTACAATGTTAACCCAACATTCTAACATATTTTTCTTCCACAAATTCGTCTCAAAAATCCGAAAATTGAGGCTCAAATCGCGGGCAGCTGTGGCGAAATGCCCACTGTTCTGTCAGCTGAATTTGTAACGTCCATAACTCTCTACTCCAATGTCCTATCGACGAGAGGTTTGTTTCGTTGGAAACTAGACTCGACGAACTTCATTTTAGGATTTTGAAACACCCAAAAAACTCCTAATATACTGGGAGATATACCCCTCTAAAGTTGACTAAAGATCTGGAAATTTTGGGGTTCCAATTTCGACCAGCAGTGGCCGAAATTCACTGCTTGAATTTCAATTTCTTGGACTTGTTTAGAAGGATTTAATCTTGTGAAGAGGTTAAGGAAATTTCTTCAATCATTAGCTAACAATGGGGTGTGATTCGGCTGCCCCAAGAGAGAAAGAAGAGAGAATTTTGGTGTTTGAAAAATGGTGAAATTTCAATGGTTTCCTAAGCCTATAAGACACTTAAAATTCTGAAAATTACACTTGCTTATTTAGTCCCTAAAATGTTACACTTAAGTCCCTCATTGTCTATTAAAATTAAATCAATCCCCCAAGTAATAAATCTTAAATCCTACTTCCTTTAAATTCCGAAAATTTCATAAGACTTCGTATCATCGTTGTCGTAACTTATATAATATGTTACTAATTCATAACGGGGATACATATAATTATCATCTTCAATTTCCATTGTCACGCTCGTAGTAATAAAAAATTTCCGGACTCACATCTTTTATATACCAACTTCCGGATTAGCTTATACAAATACATTTATATCCAATATTCGAATCTTATTTCTTAATGACGTTCTCTAATTATCGCCTTAAAACTACGAGGTGTAACATCCTTCCCCCCTTAGAAACATTCGTCCTCGAATGTTCACAATAGGTCTTATGTTCTAGAAATTTCGACAGAGCCTCCTTTATAATTGTGCCCATCCATATATACTCAACAAACCAACAAAGGCCACACAGGGCCACAATATAACACACATGCAACTCACCAATTCTAAATAGTTAAGTAAGGAACCAAATTACCTCTGAATATTCAACTGAATCTTATGTAATACCTTGAACACAGTTAAAAAGTCTCTTATGCGGTGCTATATTTCTCTATTTTCGAATTTTCCACAATATTCTAGTTGATACTACCTTGTACACCTGCTTCGATTTATAATTGTATGTAATGTTTTCCCAATATCTGTACTGCATGCTTAACATGACGACAATTTGGGTGTATACCTGCTGCATTGTTAAAATAGCTTCATATAAATTTGACAACCTCCCTTATGAGAACAAGTGATTTATCATTTCTTGATGTAAAACATTATATCAGCAGCATCTTGATAATATATTAATTCCAATACTTTGCAACACTTCATCCACTGGAATTTTAAATTTCCATATCGTCCATAGGAAGAAATATATCTTGAATGACACTCTTTTAACCCACACTTACCTATATACATCAGAAGGATATGATCTTTATCTCAACAAATCCCATGCACTTGACACCGTAAATTTACTAGAACTTGTCATTATCACCAAGGATTATGGATATATCAGGTATGTAGCGACATGAGAGACAATGTCATCTAGTAGATACTGTCCTAGCTTTGACAAATCTCATCAATCCCCACATAGCAGTCCTTTTGACATCTTCCACCCTTTCATCAATAGGAAACTCTGATAGTAGTACATAGTGTAATGTTTCCAATTTGGTACGATTATCAAATCAAATGTTAGCGGTCCCACTCTTTATTTCACACCATATTTCTTGTTCAATGTTATCCTTTACCTCAACAACCATTTTCAAGGCCTGAGAACCACCTTCCCGTTGCACATATTGAGGGTAATGCTTCTTAGAGTACATGTTCCCTAGAAAGTTAACCCATAGAGAGTTGGTGGTCTTAGATTTCCATCATATCTTTTTACACAATGCCTTTAGTATATCCAAAATGAGGTCTGAACCTCAATCCACTATCATCCTTAGGTAAGTACATTTTTAACCATATAAATCAATGCTTAGCCTTATCATCATCCTTACTATACACCAGAAGAAAATTACAACTATTTGTATGTGTATCTTTGATCACACATTTTGCAAGTCTTATAGCAGGCAGTATGTGTATAGGCACACTTGTGACACACTAGCAATCAACACTGTTTTACCTCATGGTGACAACAATTTTTCTTTCCAAGCCTGTAACTTGTCTTTAATCTTCTTAATTAATTCAGCATAGTCTATCTTCCTCTTTCTAACATGTAATACTGGATATCTTAAATACATGAATGGAAATGTTCCCCTTGTGAAATCAGTAATACCTTTTTCTTGCTGAATCAGGTTACTAGGAGTCTTAGCATGCATATAAACATAACTCTTTATTGATCAAATGGCCAGAAGCTTCTTCATACTCTTTCAAAGTCTGCCTTAACTCCTTGTAAAATTATTCCATTTGCTTCTGTTGGAAATTCTTCAAACAACTCCTCTTTAAATCTAACAATATCCTCCCTAAAACTTAGTTTCTTAAAAACATCTCCAAAAGTTTCCTTACTCCATAATAATAGGGCAGTCTTGACATTCTTCAGTTTCGGTATAAAAGAAACGAAATCATCTTAATCAACAACAGTGTGCCAATTTTGATTTAGCGCCTAAAAGAATGCTTCATATTCTGTTCAACCCAAGCTAAAATAAATGTTTGCCAACATCCTATCAAATCTCTTAAAAGTACAGTCACTATCGGCTCTTTCATTCCACTACTTAAAATGACTTCCTTTAAATTCAATTTCAAACATTTCACATGAATTAATACAAAATGCAAAAATCCTCACGCTCTGCAGGATATATATGAAGATCGCCTATGTTCTCCCTTCCATTTATAATAACATTGAAATCCCCACTAACTAGCCAAGGATCCCTCATATCATCGACAATATACTAAAAACTATCCCAGAGACAACCTTCCCAATGCATCACTCTTTGCATATACCATAGTATATCTACCTAGTTCATGTAACTCCTTCACCAGTGAATCCTTAAGTTTGTCATGTTAATCATCCCTCATATTATCTCTGATTAAGTTTCTCTGTTGATCAATATATTTAGGATAGACATATCCGCTTCCACTGTCCTGTTCTGCTTCACATTGGACATCATTACCCCATTTTCCTTTAATATTACTGTGTTACTATTATTAGAGTTGTTACCATTAGTACACACCTCCCGACTCTTGTCAACATTTCGCTCCTCATTAACTTTTGCTGCTACAAAAACTCCTTCAACTTGTTCTTTAGTAGTAAGAGTTGTCTTTGATTCTTCTATCAATTGTGGATCCTTAATGAGTTGTTTTACTTCTACCACCTTACCATCGTCGTCTTCCTTATTCTATTTATTTCCATATTCTTCCCCAGTATCTCTTTATTCCTCCTTATTTGCATTATTACCGTTTGCCTCCTCAAGTGACATTTGTTTTATCCTCTCGTTGGACTTACTAATTCAGTTGTGTCTTTGGCTGCGTCAACATTCGTCACTTTGGCTACATCACACTGAATATCTATTATCATTTCGTTGAATTCATCTATATATTTGTACCTCTCTTATCTGTTTTTCATCCTTCTATTATGGTCTGTAGAAATTCAGGATTCAACCTTCACCTATTAAAGTATCTGAACTTATACTGAGCCTTTATGCCTACTTCTCACCTAATTAACCCAAGAAAATATTCATATAGACCTGGTTTCTTGAAAGGCACCTTAGAAGCATGTAGGTTATCAACTCATTCGTGATTAGTAAGTGCTGCTATACACCCTGCATGCCACTCGTTTTACCATAATCTGCTACATACTGCTTAAAATCCCTTATCTCAGTCTTAGCGACATGACACTTCACTCTTCCAATGTCTAACCACAGTTTTCCTTTAAGAGCTACATCATTAAACGCATACACCAAGGTCACATGAAAACTTTTCTTTGTACCCCTATGTGTTACCTCGCAGTATATCAATTATTCTGTACAACTTAATATCTACTTCATAGAGATGAGGATTCCACAATAACCATATTTCTCCATTTGGATGCTCGATAAGATTAGTACTTAGAAGATCACCCACTACACAAATTAAGCAAGGTATTGTGAGCTTCTTCCCTTTTTAACCTTTGGTTCCAAGAGACCAAATAGCCTCATCTTAGCATTCTGTGTGAACTAATACATTGAAACTGTGTACTAATACATACCTCGATTACCAATCCTTCAAATAACTCCTTAACTGAAAATATGAACTCCAGAGGTTACAATATTTAAAATGCTTGGCACAACTATACACTAATAGGATGCTTATCATTTCCAAGTTCTAAGTTATTTGCGAAAGAAACCCAAATGGTCCCTATGTCCAATACTTCCCAACATTCGGTCCAAAGTAAGAAAAATACTTTCATTCCCTTATATCAATCTTATTATTCTGTAAGTAATAGCCTCTTCTTATTCTTACCTGAGAACAGCGTTCTTTTGTAGTTTCCTACCTTCAAATAGTCCAGCAACATGGTATACCATAAAATCGTCACAGATTCTAACAATTAGAGCTCAACATTTAATTAAAGGTATGAAGGAGAAAAGAGTAGGTAAGCTTCATTTTCTATCTTTGAAAGGAAAAATTCAATCTCCGTAACTATAGAGCAGATAACGTAGCATAACAGAATACCAATTTGGAAGATAGAGACTACTGCAATTCATTTCACAAGTCGGCACCTCATTCATGGTCTGAAAGAGATATCTTCACTACTCGTAATTGTAAGCAACTCCACTTCTTTTAACACTTATTCACTTATTTCTTACTTGTCGTACTTTTCATAATTCCAACATATTCTAGTATACATACGTAACCTCGGACATTGCTCCTGGTCCCAATCCTTGACAATATCATTCCTTATTCAGCATATAGAAGATTCTGAAGAGTTACCTTACCTGATGTGGACTGTTACACCCCGAAATTTCAGGTCATGTATTGGGAACGTACGAAGGGAAATAAGAATTGAAATTGGAAAGATAAGTTGACAGAATGTTTTTGGACAGTTTTTGAGTCAACTTTGGAGCGGTATATCTCCTAGTTCATTAGGAGTTTTTAGGTGTTTCAATAGCCCAGTATGAAGTTCGTTGAGCCTAGTTTCCAACGCAACAAACCGCTCGTCGCTAGGACATCGGAATAGGAAGTTATGGAGGTTACAAGTTCAGTGGGCAGACGAACAGGAAAGTGTTTTCATGTCGTTACATCTCTTAAATCTCTTAAATCCCAAGTAACTCACACCTTTAAAACAAGTTACATCTCTTAAATCATGTCGTTTCTCCTCTTTTAAAACAATTAAGTAAATCACTCCTTTGACTCCCCCAAAGTCATTAAAACGACCATTAGGTTTTGGAACTAAGGCACTAGCCAAAAGATTTGGAAACCACTTCCTTTTCAAGACTCTATGTACTTTAAGTAAAATACTTTCACTCTTAAGAATCCAAACTTCACTAAGGCAATGGATTATACAACTTACAATTTAAACATCAAAGTACAATCAAGGAAGTACATAGAACAAATTCTACTTTAGGCAATCCAAATACAACCAAGGAATGGATCATTTAAGGAGTAGGACGTACTTTCTTTATCTTAAGGAATCATGCTAGAAGAGGAGATAGTTCACATACCTTTCCGGCTAAATCCACAAGCTAAGCGAATCGCGTCGTAGAATTGTCAACCTATAAAGGTCACAACATGACTATCAATTTCTAGTTTCTAACGTAGAATAATACTAAGTATACGGTCTCTTATTCTACGGAAAATCGGGCAGCACCTTCTTTGTTTCTACTTACTTTGCAACCTTTTTCAAGGCCGAATACAATAACCAACACGCCACATTTAAGGCTCAAAACAACAACCAAACAAAAGGGGATTACACGCCTTACAATACGTGTAAAATTCCGCCCCACAATTTATACGAAGTAGTTCCATAATCAAGCCATTCTCGGCCAACAACATAACCAATAATTCAAAGTCTTTTCCAATCCTTTTCCAATTCCAAGTTCTAAGGTCTAACATGTTATATAGTCATAAACAACTTCAACAACTACAATTTCCTTCTTTATACAACATGCGACGACTTAAACTAATAATCGACTTGAATTGTAATCTTAAGGCTAATCATGCTAGTTTTCGGATTAGGGTTCCAATAGCCAATATACTTATCAAACTTCATACTATATATCTCATGCTTGCTAATATCCATAACTACAACAATAAGTAAACCTTAATTGCTAAAACGACAAGAATTATACCTTTACAAGCCCTTAAAATTTCCAAGATTCAAAGTCGCGCCTTAGCAATTCTTAGCTCCTTTCCTTATGTTCCAATCCGCTCCAAGCACTCCTTAGAAGCCTATGAAGAACCCATCTTCAAGTTCTAACTTCAAAGTTGAAGAACTCCTTAAGTTTCCGTCTTACGACTAACGTGAAAACACCGTTTTTCCGAAATCTTTCTATTGAGATATCCTTACAATACCCTTAGGGACATTGGGTTAAAGTCTTGTGAATAATGGATCAAAACTACAAATTTTTTTTGTGAA
Source organism: Przewalskia tangutica (assembly GCA_029844215.1). NCBI lineage: Eukaryota > Viridiplantae > Streptophyta > Magnoliopsida > Solanales > Solanaceae > Przewalskia > Przewalskia tangutica. Next base: position 52,503,261 of record CM056721.1, read on the forward strand.
ATGTACCTCAAACCCGAGAGCTATTTGTTGAAGAACAAAGTGTGTGATTTTTTTCTAAGTGTTGGAGACTTAGTCTTGCACTAGTAGTATGCTTATATAACACATTGGAGGGCCAAGACTTAAACAAATGGGTGGCTAAGATGAGTTTCACTAGGATCAAACACAAGTGGCAAGTTGACTTGGTCAACAATCTCAAGCTTAGCAAGACTTATCTTCTACCATGGTCAATGACCATTTTACCCCTTACCAAAATCGTCCAAGACCATATGTGGGATGCCACGTGTCGCCCTCTCATTCGTCCATAAAATTCCGTAACCCTCGTGGGCCCCGCAAAACGTAAAATTCCTCGGGTGGGCCCCACATGACCAAATCCGTAAAAATAAATTTCCATAATGTTAATAAGTTCCATACTCTTCAAATAATGCATTTTGAGAATCTAATTCTCCTCAACGAATATTTTTCCTTTCCGACGTTCAGAAGATTTTCCGTCGGAAAAACAATTCTTCCATTCGTACCAATTTCCAAGTCTTGATTCCTTACGTACATTCTCTTATACATGTCCTGGACTTACGGGGTGTAACATTCTTTCCCCCTTAGAAACATTCGTCCCCGAATGTTCTTAGTCCGTTTCCAAGCTATACAAACTCCGGCACAGGTTCTATACTATGTCTATCAATCAAAACTCCACAAGACCAACGATGCCACACATGGCCACCACATAACATACGTAAACATATCAATGGACCTTCCGTCCGCGGCCCCTTCTCACAAAACTCGAAGGTTACAGTCTTTTCAAACACGGGATCCTTAGAGGTTCCTTTCTTTTCTTACTTGTCATTCTTTCTCGTACTTTCAAACTTATCTAGTACACGTACAAAATCTCAAATATTGTTTCTGTTCTCCAATCCTTGGAGTTACTATCCAAACTTGGCCATATTGTTACATACTTTCCCGCTAAGGCTCTTCTCGGTCCTTACAACCTGATTCCGGTGGAACGCGTCCACAAACTCGTACAGCGATTAACTAAACTTGGGTCTGGCATCCTCGAGACCTTATCACTGTCACGACCCGATCCCGGGCCCGTGACTGGTGCCTTACCCGGGCACCCCAGTAGGCATACATCAGAGTAACCAGCGGAATATAAAAACAAGACATGAAATAATATGAAGTGAGAAACAGTTTATCTGAGAAAAAGTTGTCTTTCGGCATATATATATATGTACCAAGTCTGGCAGTTACATCCCAACTTTACAATAGGACTACAGACCTCTAGGAATGTAAAACAACTATGGCGGGACAGGGCCCCGCCATACCCTGAATGTACATGAATCTACAATGACAGGGAGATCATACCCAAAAGATAAGCCTCCGGAGAAACGGGGCTTTCCCAGCGGCGGTGATCCTAGGAGCGGGGATCAACAAAGTACCTCACTGCGGCGTGACGCAGCCCGAAGGAGGTCGATAACAGTACCAAGTATGTGAAATCGTAAAGTACTTAAATGAAATCATATCATTTTAAAACCAATTTTACAAATATGCGAAACAACAATGTAACGCGCATAGTGCCACAACATAACCAAGAGCAAAATAGATATAACATAACTGGTCTTTTCTAGGCCGCTAATGATCGAAGCAAGGCCATTCGCCCATAGTATCATTATGCGTGCCTATCCTGGAACTCCCTCAGTCCGCATAGGCCACCTAGGCCCGCATGAGGTATTCCTCGCATCGGGGGTAGCTAACCCGCGGCATCATCCTGGACCCCCGAAGTCCGCATAGTCCTATGGACCGCATGAGGTTTCCCTCGCATCGGCGTAACACACCCGGAGTGATCAATCCTGGAACTCTCGCAGCCCCGCATAGGTCACACAGACCCGCATGAGGTATTCCTCGCATCGAGGGTGGCAAGTCCTCGGCATAATAACAAGTCAGGGGGGTATGTGATATAATAGCAGTACAACGGGCTTATCGTTTAACAACGTAAGCACAACAAGAATAACCCCCTTACACAAACATCACAAGACACTAACACACGTAGCATCATAACATGTTTACTTATCAAACCATCTTACTACACCTTCCAGAAATCAATACAAGACTTTCATAAACAAATAAGTATACCGTTCCTTTTATCTTTCTTAAGTCGTTATACCTAACTTCCCATAAAGCTAGTATAACTCTTAAGCTTTTAAAACCAAGTATTACTCTTCTTTCAAAAATGATTCATAACTCTTTTGAAATATTTCCAAGATTCTTATCATTTAAAACTCAAGTCAAAAGACATCAAAGTAAAACCAAGTTTAGTTAACACATGTACGTCTACCGTACTATATATATTTCAAAAGTATCATGCTCAAGAGTATAGGAAGGATCACATACCTCCTCGGCTAAATCCACCTGCCAAGTCGAATATGTCGCGCGCAGAGTATCAACCTATATCAGTCAAATACGTCTATCAACGTCTAGACTACTCTGTAGAATATTCTAAGCAGAAGGTTCTTAATTCTACGGAAAATTGGGCAGCATTTCCCTACCCGTCAAACTACACAAGTCTACTGTAAATACAGCCCAATGTAAGTACAGTTCAATTCTCTTCTTTTATACCATCCTTCTATATATCTTATACTCATTTCTATACTACTACAGTATGTAATCTCTTATTACAATAGAAGGACAAAGATATTTACCTCGATAAGCCCAAAATTATCCAAGATTAAATGTCGATCCTGAACAACGTTTAGCTCCTAATTTGCACGCTCCGATAGCTCCAAGAAACCCTTAGAAGTTTCTAAACAACTTCTACTTAATACTTCAACCAACTATGAAGATTTTCCTAGGGTTTCATTTTGTGACTAAAGGATATAAAGTAGTATTTCCGGGCTTTTAGTATAGAGGTAACTTGGGAATACTACAAGGGATTTAGGCTAAGGTATTTTGGAATAGTAACAATACTTGAAGACAATTTCTACCAAAGGGGGGGGGGGGGGGGGTGTTTCGGACGTAGGCAACTAGAAAGGGGGAGGGAGTTTTTGGACGAGAGAGTAACTAAGGGGGAAGGATTTTGGAGACTTGGAAATTGTTTTTTGTGGATGAAGAAGTCTTGCACTTGAGGGGGGTATTTATAGAACCTTCAATGGCCAAGATTAAAACAAATGGAGGGTGAAGATTGGGTTGCTTGTGTGAGTGGAGTCTTCCACCAAATGTCCACCACAATATTGGGACATATGTCCACCACAACATTGGAACATATGTCCACCACAACAATGAGCCATGTGGCCATCCACATGGCTCACAAAAACCGTCCAATACCTACTCCCACTATCCCAAAAAAATATCTTGCAAGACTTGACTTATTGACTTGGCCACTAGCCCACAATTTTCGTCCAACCAATGCCACCTAAGGGTGACACATGTCGCCCTCCTATTGGTCCAAAAATATTTTCTCTCTCGGAAAAATCCGTAATTGGTTAAAATATTAAAACCGTAAAATTTCCTTCACAAGGTTCGGAATCATTTCCGTTGAAAGTTCACAATTTCATTCTTAACCTAATTAGGGCTTATACAATTGTACGTACGTCCTCACATACATACTCTGAAAATACGGGGTATAACATTCTCCCCTCCTTAGAAACATTCGTCCCGAATGTTCCTTCTAGATTCAGTCAAATCAGAAACGACATAGCTCCTTACAACTTAAACAATTTGCAAATGCCACACATGGCCACAATACAACACTTAGCATATATGATAATTAAAACCAGCAAGTAGGAAAGTGAGTTACCTGGAGGTGTGGGGAATAAGTGAGGATACTTCTGCCTCATGTCCTCCTCTGCTTCCCACGTCATCTCCTCTCTGTTCTCGTTCCGCCATAAGACTTTGACGGAAGCCACATCCTTTGTCCACAGCCGCCTGACCTGACGATCGAGTATCGCTATGGGACTCTCCTCATACGATAACTCCTCCGTCACCTGGACATCGTCAATCGGGTGCACTCTAGATGGATCCCCGATACATCTCCTCAGCATAGAAACATGAAAAACCGGATGCACTGCCTCCAGATCGGACGGCAGATCCAACTCATAGGAAACCTTGCCTACCCTGCGGACAATCTGATAAGGCCCAATGTACCTTGGGTTGAGCTTCCCTTTCTTCCCAAACCTTATCACACCCTTCATGGGTGACACCTTCAGGAAAACCCAATCATCAACCTCAAACTCCAGATGCCGACGACGATGATCTGCATACGACTTCTGTCGACTCTGAGCTGTCAACAACCGCTCCTGGATAAGCTTCACATTATCCACTGCCTGCTGTATCAAGTCTGGTCAAATTAACTGCACCTCGCCACATCAAACCAGCCTATCGGTGACCTGCACTTCCTCTCATATAAGGCCTCATAAGGCGCCATCTGGATACTGGAGTGGTAGCTATTATTATACGCAAACTCTACTAGAGGCAAATGATCCTCCCAGCTACCCCTGAAGTCAATAACACGGGCTCGCAGCATATCCTCAAGTGTCTGGATAGTACGCTCACTTTGTCCGTGCATGCGAGGATGGAATGCGATCGAGGCTCACCTGTGTCCCTAATCCCTTCTGGAAAGACCTCTAGAAGTTAGCCGTAAACTTGGCTCCTCTGTCTGATATGATAGAAATAGGGACCCCATGCAGTCTCACGATCTCTCGGATGTAAAGTCTGGCATAATCCTCGGCCGAAAAAGTCGTCCTGACTGGAAGAAAGTGGGCTGATTTCGTCAGCCTGTCGACGATAACCCAGATAGAATCATGCTTCCTCTGAGTGCGAGGTAATCCTGTGATAAAGTCCATGTTGATCACCTCCCACTTCCAGGTCGGAATCTCTATCGTCTGCAATAACCCACCAGGCCTCTGGTGCTCTACCTTTACCTGCTGACAACATGGGCACTGAGCAACAAACTCTGCAACGTCCCTCTTCAGGCCATCCCACCAATACACAGATCTGAGGTCGTGGTACATCTTTGTCGACCCCGGATGGATAGAGTAACGCGCGCTGTGTGCTTCTCCTAGAACCTGCTGCCGAAGTCCTGCAATATCTGGAACACACAACCTTCCCTCAAACCTTAGCACCCCGTCAGGTGCTACTTCAAAAGGACCCTTCCCCTCACGAAGAGCCGTATCACGATACCGGGTCAAAATCGGATCCTCAAACTGTCGCCTTTTCACCTCCTCGACGATGGAAGACTCGGCAACCTCTCGAACCCGAACCCCACTGCTATCAGAACCAATCAATCGGACTCCAAGGCTCGCTAGCTGATGTAACTCGCGGACCATGCCCCTCCTCTCTGGCTGCACATCTGATAGACTACCCATCGACCTACGACTAAGGGCATCTGCCACAACATTGGCCTTCCCTGGGTGGTACAGGATATCAACATCATAATCCTTGAGTAACTCTAACCACCGTCTCTGTCGTAAGTTCAGCTCCCTCTGGCTGAAGATATACTGGAGGCTCTTGTGGTCTGTGTAAATATCCACATGAACTCCATACAAATAGTGCCTCCAGATCTTCAAGGCGTGAATCACCGCTGCCAACTCCAAATCATGGGTGGGGTAATTCTTCTCATGTTTCTTGAGCTGCCAAGATGTGTATGCTATAACCTTGCCCTGCTGCATCAACACACATCCAAGCCCGATGCCTGACGCATCACAATACACGACATAACCGTCTAGACCCTCTGGAAGAGTAAGAACTGGGGCGGTCGTCAACCTCTCGCCGATGGCGGAAGCCCTCCTCACAAGCATCCGTCCACTGAAACTTAGCTGCCTTCTGAGTCAGCTTAGTCAAAGGTGCCGAAATAGAAGCAAACTTCTCCACGAACCTCCGATAGTAACCTGCAAGTCCCAGAAAGTTGCGCACTCTGCCGAGTAGTAGGTCTAGGCCAACTCCTGACTGCCTCGATCTTGGCCGTATCCACCTGAATACCATCGGCCCCAACAATGTGCCCAAGAAATGCCACCGAAGTCAACCAGAACTCACACTTCGAAAACTTGGCGTACAACCGCTGGTCCTGGAGAACTCTCAGCACAGTCCTCAAATGCTCCGCATGCTCCTGCTCTGAGCGAGAATAAACCAAGATGTCATCAATGAATACTATCACAAACGTATCAAACAATGGCTTGAACACTCGGTTCATCAAATCCATAAATACCGCAGGAGCATTGGTCAAACCGAAAGACATAACCCTGAACTCATAGTGCCCGTACCGGGTCCGGAATGCAGTCCTAGGGACATCCGCCTCTCTAACTCGCACCTGATGATAGCCCGATCGCAGATCAATCTTGGAGAAACATCTCGCACCCTGCAACTGGTCGAACAAATCATCAATCCTGGGAAGGGGGTATCTGTTCTTAATAGTCACCTTGTTCAGCTGCCTGTAGTCAACACACATGCGCATCGTCCCGTCATTCTTCTTCACGAACAATACCGGCGCTCCCCAGGGAGAAACACTAGGCCTGATGAAGCCCTTCTCCAGCAAATCTCTCAGCTGGTCCTTCAACTCTCTCAACTCGGCAGGTGCCATTCTGTATGGCGGAATGGAAATAGGCCGAGTGTCTGGCAGCACATCGATACAAAACTCTATCTCTCTCTCGGGAGGATACCCGAGGTCGTGCTGAAACACATCCGGGAACTCTCGACTACCGAATCGATGAAAATCTGGTACCGCAGCCTCAGTATCAAACACCCGAATGAGATGGTAGATATACCCCTTCTGCACCATCTTCCTAGCCTTGAGGTAGGAAATAAACCTACCCCTCGGCGACACAGTGTTCCCCTCCCACTCAATAACCGGCTCCCCAGGGAACTGGAACCGTACCAACCTCGCCCTGCAGTCCACATTGGCGTAGCAAGAAGCTAGCCAATCCATACCCATGATCACATCGAAATCAGTCATATCCAACTCTATCAAGTCGGCTAGGTCCGACGCATAAAGTCACCGGGCAAGCCCTATATACCGCCAGCTACCACCGAATCACCCATTTGGCGTAGCTACCTGCATTATACCGTATTTCCGGTATGTACGTGAGGGCGTACGTATAAATTTAAGCCTTAAGGATTGGCTAGGTTCGAAATTTAGGCACAAGTGCCGAAAAGAGTCGTTTTTCGACGAAACGTTTTACTAAACTTGCGAAGGGAAAATTCCGGCTATGTCATTTATAATTTTTGCGGATTTTTCCGAGAGACGAAACATTTTGGACCAACGGGAGGGTGACAAGTGTCACCCTCACATTGGAAGGAAGGGGCGGCAATTGGGACGATTTGGGAGCACTTTAGTTGGTAGGATATTTTGTGCAAGTTGTGTGGTAGATGGATAAGGTCCACATGGTTAAAATCTAGCCCTACACTTGCACCACACTTGTCTTCATCTTGGCCATTGGTTGGCCTTTGGTTAGCCTATAAATACTCCCCTTACTTGAAGACTTTCTTCATCCAAAACTTGAGCAATCTTTCTAAGTCTCAAATACTCCCTCCCTCTTGTTTGCTTTCGTCCAAAGCCCCCTCCCCCTTTGAGAAAGGCCCTTGGCCGAGAGCCTCCTCCCCTCATGTGGTGCCACTAGCAGGGTACCCCATAGCCTAGTTGTTTTCGTATAATACCCCTTGTTGTGGTATAGAAATACTCTCCTAGTATTGTTATAATGCCCAAATACCTTGGCCCAAATACCTTGTAGTATTCCCAAGGTTACACTTATACAAAAGCCCAGAAAATACTATTATACTTCCCTCAGTCACAAAAACGAAACCCTAAGGAAAACCTTCATAGTCGGTTGAAGTGTTAAGTAGAAGTTGCGTAGAACTTCTAAGGGTTGTTTGGAGCGGATTGGAGCACTCGGAGTAGGAGCTAAACGTTGCTAAGGAGCGACATTAAACTCGGATAATTTTGGGGCTTATCGAGGTAAATACTACTGTCCTTCTAGTGTAATTGGAAATTACATACTATAGTAGTATAGAAATGAATATAAGATTCATAAGAAGAGAATTGAACTGTAATAGAAGGATATTACAGAAAAGACTTGAACTGAAATCACTTCAGAAGAATATAAGTAGAAGTTAAACTGTACTTACATAGGACTGTATATCTGATGGTGATAACCTTTATTGGTTGAATGTTCTGCAAGTAGCATGGGCTACTTAGAAGGTGGACCAGGCTAGCCGGGTTATAGCCGTGGAGCGTTTTGCTTATAGTCGATAATCGTCGCGAGGTATGTGATTCTTCCTATACTCTTGAGCATGATATTTTAAAGGAAGATATATATAGTACGGCAATGTCTTTTGACTTAAGCCTGAATAATATATAGTACGGTAGACGTACGTGTGATAATTGAACGTAGTGGTACGGCAATGTCTTTTGACTTAAGCCTGAATAATATATAGTACGGTAGACGTACGTGTGGTAATTGAACGTGGTTATGCAGCAATGTCTTTTGACTTAAGCCTGAATAATAAGAAACTTGAAGTATGTCACAAGAGTTAAGAAACCATTTTTGAAAGAAGAGTAACACTTGGTTTTAAGGGTTTTAAAAAGAGTTATACTAGCTTTATGGGGAGTTAGGTATAACGTCTTAAGAGAGGTAAAGAAAATGGTTTACTGATGTTAGAAGTTAAGAGACTTGATCTTATAAGATAAGAGACTTAACTTAAATGAATTAATATGAGTTTTGTGTGAAACCTCATTCGTGAGTAATGAGTACTTGGTTTTTAAAAGGGAATAATGTTTTACTGATTTCGGAAATCAGAATGAGTATCGACAAACCACTGCAGCGTTAATAAAGGAAAATGTAATGAATAATGAAGTATTATTAAAACCAGTAGAAACCTCCATCTGCATAGAAGCTAAGATGAGACAAAATGATATTACATTTCCTAGATCATGGCTGCTTTAATAAAGATGGTTATAAAATAACTACTCACACATATGGCATATGTTATTCAATTGTTTTAAAAGAGATTAAGACATTGAACTATGAAACTTTTCTAAAAAGAGACTTGAGTAATTGGAATTAGGCAAACTGGAACTTTAGGAAAAAGAAAGGCATTGTTATGTCTTAAATTGGTTTAAAACATAAAGTGTTATAACAGCTTTATGGGAAGTTAGTTATAACGACTTTATGAAAACAAAAGAAGGGTTTTATCATTGGTTTTAATGTGATAACTTGACTTTAATAAGAGAAGTGTTTTGGTTTGCTAAAAATGTGAGTCACTCTATTTTATACTACGGGTATTGGGTGACCTCTATAAAAGGAATGGATCTCTTTAAAAGGAATTTAACGTACGTAGTACTTTAGGGTTAAAACCCGACTTTGGTATAAAATGGAAGTACCTCGAGTTGTATATAACTCTATGCTTGTTGTTGTGTAACTTGCCTATGCTTGTTGTTGTGTAAATTGCCCATGCTTGTTGTGATAGCCTTTGTTGTAGAATTGTGTTTATACTACCGCGCTCTCGCCGAGGCGGTTGACTTGTTGAGAACTTACATGGACATGTCTACACCGATGCAGACTCAGGGCATGTGGCGTGCGCGGGGTTGATTACCCGATATATTGTTATTGTGGTTACATGGACATGTCTACACCGATGCAGATTCGGGGCATGTGGCCATGCGGCGGTTGATCACCCGATATATTGTTGTTGATGTTACATGGACATGTCTACACCGTCTGCACTTCGGCATGTGGCTGCGGCATTGTTATTATTATTGTTGCATCATGGACATGTCTACACCGTCGCAGAGTCCGGGGCATGTGGCCATGATGCGAACATGATTGATGTTGTGGGCGTGAGACCCATAGTTATATTTGAGTGGCGACTTTGAGGCGTGAGTCCACGACTTACATGATCGCTTGTTTATCGTGAATCGTATTTTGGTTATCATACATGTCTCTGCTTTATATAGATCGTTATGATTTAACCGCAGATTTTCGCCACATACTTGGTACTGTTGCATCGACCTCCTTGGGGCCGCGTTCATGCCGCAGTGTAAGTACATCGTTGTCGATCCCCGCTTTAGGATCACCTTTCAGCAGTCGGAAGCTCCGTTCTTCGGAGGCTTATCTTTTGGTATGTGTTCCCGAAATGTAGGTTCTTGTACATTGGGGTATGGCGGCCCTGTCCCGTCATAGTTGTAAATCTTAGAGTGCAGTAGTAATCTTGTTGTAAGCGTGGTTGTAAAAAGGATTAAACTGCTCAAGTTTTAGTTTTATATATGCCGAAAGGCGATTTTCTCTCGAGATAAAATGTGTCTCATTTTACGATTGTTTCATGTTTTATTTTTATGTTCACCGTTACTCGATGTATGACTACTGGGTGCGGGTAAGGCACGATCACGCCCCGAACAGTCGTGATGTAAGTGGTATCGAAGCGATTAATCCTGAAAGTGTCTACGCACTGTCTAGTAGTAGTCTTGATTATCGGTGTGTTGTGCACCACATCTATAATCGTGAGGTCGCGGGACATTTAGGATTGGTTTCTTTCTTCTCATTACGAGATCGTGCCTTAGAAGTGTGATAAGTTGGACCCTCCGACGTATTCCTTCGTTTTACCGCTATGCTCGCAGTGCAACCCCCGCCCAGAGGGCAAGGCGGCCGGCGGAGCCGCTAGTGGGATCTGAGGAGTACGAGGCGCAGCCCGGCCAAGACGAGATAGTGCTTCCGACGGCGAAGTTTCGCGACGCCGCCAGACCAAAGAAGCAGAGCCGCAGCAGCCGGCTGCTGAGACTACGGTACCGAGCCTCCGGTCCACGGCCCGGGCGAAGAGATGGGTTACAAGGAGATGGCGATCGCCGTGGTCGTGGCCGATATGAGGATAGCCGGACGCAGCAGCCCGATGGCGCCCGTGGTTCACCCTAGATCGGATAGTTTGAGGCTACAGGACTTTCTGAGATGTAGCCCGCCCTAGTTCTACGGGTCGAGGCCTGAGGATGATCCGCATGAGTTCATCCGAAGCGATTCTGGATCGTAGAGTGATCAAGGCTTGGAGACCGAGTCGGTGGTCTTAGGTTCGCGTCAGTGCGTGATACCGCATGATCGTTTGATTCGTGAGCCGCCCCGGAGAGAATGCACTTCCACCGTTTGGGACGAGTTTTCGGGGCCTTCCCGCACATTTCTTGCCTCCGCGGATGAGGAGGGCTCGGCCGGCAGATTTTTGATGTTGAGGCGAACGCGCATACCGGGAGTACAATGTGAGTTCGACTCATTGGCGGTATGTTCCCGCATTAGTAGCTAATATGGAGGATCGAGTGCACCGATATATTACGAGGCTTGATGACTACCTAGCGAGAGTTGTTGGTGTAGCCCTTCACCGGTATGGACATTGCCCGCACGCAGCTTATGCACTTGGATGTGAGGAGCGGAGAAATCGGCGGAATGACCGAGATCGCCAGAAGAGGCCGAGCAGCGAGGTCCTTTGGTGACTTTCGAGGCGGACCGCCAAGGCAGCCTAGTTTTGTACCTCCGCCAGTGCAGAGTGGTCCTCCACAACCTTCAGGGCGTCCAGAGTATTTAGGAGCAGGTCAGAGCTCCATGGGTTCAAGTTTCCAGGGGAGTAGGGGTGTTGGCGGTGCGATCACCCTACCGGTGTGGTCGATGTGGTAGACCGCATTTTGGGAATGTCGTGGTGCGAGGAGCTTGTTATTTTTGCGACAGCAGGCCATTTTGCGAGGAACTGTCCGACCAAGGGTAGCACGGATGTTACGACTCGACCTTCGTGATCGATGGTACGGTTCATCGCCTTCACTAGCTATGCGCAGGCGTGACCGTGATTAGAAAAGCGGTAGAGACAGGTATATCCTTAACCCTCTAGAGACTTGTATGTATTGATGCTATGATAATGTGTTAAGTGTTATGTTCGGATAGCTTGTGCTAAAATGTGATTTAGAAACCTGGTTAGTGTAAACGGGTAAGCCTGGGGGTGAGGAAATGATGAACCTTAGAATATTACACTTGAGACCTTAGATGTAAGTAGTCTTGAGTGCAGGATTTTGTAAGTAATCCTTGTCGGAGAGCATTTATGCCTAGAATGTTTTGTGTGATAAGTCCCTGGGTAGTGTGAAATGGAAGTGGTAGCTTTCATGACCTGTAGAGGTAAGATTGTTCCGGAGCGGGGAACAAGAGCGTGATGCACTAAGTAGGTCGGGTTGGGGCCATGTTGAGGGCCAACCAGCGGCCTGTTTAGAGGTAGGGTCAGCTCTGGGTGGTCCCGCCAGGTGGTAGGGTCACGAGGGTGCTAGGCCCAAGTTTAGATAACCATCGTATAAGTTCGTGGATGCGTTCGACCAGAATCGGTTCGTGAAGGCCGGGAATGGCCTTAAAGGAAGCGAAGCTAGTGAGATGACCAAGTTTGGAGGTGGTGACTCCAAAGTTTTGGAAACTGAAGCGATGACTGAAGTGTGGTACGTATACTAGAAGAGTTCAAGTGTTCGAGAAGGGCACGACGAGTAAGGAAGGAAGGGAACGTGTGTTATTCCGTGGCCAAGTTGTGGCATTGGCAACTTGCAGAGGAACTTCATCATTATCCGTCTTGAGAAGGAACATTCGGGACGAATGTTTCTAAGGAGGGGAGAATGTTATACCCCGTATTTCCAGAGTATGTACGTGAGGGCGTACGTATAAATTTTAGCCTTAAGGATTGGCTAGGTTCGAAATTTAGGCACAAGTACCGAAAAGAGTCGTTTTGCGACGAAACGTTTTACTAAACTTGCGAAGGGAAAATTCCGGCTATGTCATTTATAATTTTTGCGGATTTTTCCGAGAGACGAAACATTTTGGACCAACGGGAGGGTGACAAGTGTCACCCTCACATTGGAAGGAAGGTGCGGCAATTGGGACGATTTGGGAGCACTTTAGTTGGTAGGATATTTTGTGCAAGTTGTGTGGTAGATGGATAAGGTCCACATGGTTAAAATCTAGCCCTACACTTGCACCACACTTGTCTTCATCTTGGCCATTGGTTGGCCTTTGGTTAGCCTATAAATACTCCCCTTACTTGAAGACTTTCTTCATCCAAAACTTGAGCAATCTTTCTAAGTCTCAAATACTCCTCCTCTTGTTTGCTTTCGTCCAAAGCCCTCCCCTTTGAGAAAGGCCCTTGCCGAGAGCCTCCCTCCCCTGTGGTGCCACTAGCCAGGGTACCCCTAGCCTAGTTGTTTTCGTTTAATACCCCTTGTTGTGGTATAGAAATACTCTCCTAGTATTGTTATAATGCCCAAATACCTTGGCCCAAATACCTTGTAGTATTCCCAAGGTTACACTTATACAAAAGCCCAGAAATACTATTATACTTCCCTTCAGTCACAAAATGAAACCCTAAGGAAAACCTTCATAGTCGGTTGAAGTGTTAAGTAGAAGTTGCGTAGAACTTCTAAGGGTTGTTTGGAGCGGATTGGAGCACTCGGAGTAGGAGCTAAACGTTGCTAAGGAGCGACATTAAACTCGGATAATTTTGGGGCTTATCGAGGTAAATACTACTGTCCTTCTAGTGTAATTGGAAATTACATACTATAGTAGTATAGAAATGAATATAAGATTCATAAGAAGAGATTTGAACTGTAATAGAAGGATATTACAGAAAAGACTTGAATCAAATCACTTGGAAGAATATAAGTAGAAGTTAAAGCGTACTTACATAGATCGTATATACTGATGGTGATAACCTTTATTGGTTGAATATTCTGCAAGTAGCATGGGCTACTTAGAAGGTGGACCAGGCTAGCCGGGTTATAGCCGTGGAGCGTTTTGCTTATAGTCGATAATCGTCGCGAGGTATGTGATTCTTCCTATACTCTTGAGCATGATATTTTAAAGGAAGATATATATAGTACGGCAATGTCTTTTGACTTAAGCCTGAATAATATATAGTACGGTAGACGTACGTGTGATAATTGAACGTAGTGGTACGACAATGTCTTTTGACTTAAGCCTGAATAATATATAGTACGGTAGACGTACGTGTGGTAATTGAACGTAGTTGTACGGCAATGTCTTTTGACTTAAGCCTGAATAATATATAGTACGGTAGACGTACGTGTGGTAATTGAACGTAGTTGTACGGCAATGTCTTTTGACTTAAGCCTGAATAATAAGAAACTTGAAGTATGTCACAAGAGTTAAGAAACCATTTTTGAAAGAAGAGTAACACTTGGTTTTAAGGGTTTTAAAAAGAGTTATACTAGCTTTATGGGGAGTTAGGTATAACGTCTTAAGAGAGGTAAAGAAAATGGTTTACTGATGTTAGAAGTTAAGAGACTTGATCTTATAAGATAAGAGACTTAACTTAAATGAATTAATATGAGTTTTGTGTGAAACCTCATTCGTGAGTAATGAGTACTTGGTTTTAAAAGGGAATAATGTTTTACTGATTTCGGGAATCAGAATGAGTATCGACAAACCACTGCAGCGTTAATAAAGGAAAATGTAATGAATAATGAAGTATTATTAAAACCAGTAGAAACCTCCATCTGCATAGAAGCTAAGATGAGACAAAATGATATTACATTTCCTAGATCATGGCTGCTTTAATAAAGATGGTTATAAAATAACTACTCACACATATGGCATATGTTATTCAATTGTTTTAAAAGAGATTAAGACATTGAACTATGAAACTTTTCTAAAAAGAGACTTGAGTAATTGGAATTAGGCAAACTGGAACTTTAGGAAAAAGAAAGGCATTGTTATGTCTTAAATTGGTTTAAAACATAAAGTGTTATAACAGCTTTATGGGAAGTTAGTTATAACGACTTTATGAAAACAAAAGAAGGGTTTTATCATTGGTTTTAATGTGATAACTTGGCTTTAATAAGAGAAGTGTTTTGGTTTGCTAAAAATGTGAGTCACTCTATTTTATACTACGGGTATTGGGTGACCTCTATAAAAGGAATGGATCTCTTTAAAAGGAATTTAACGTACGTAGTACTTTAGGGTTAAAACCCGGACTTTGGTATAAAATGGAAGTACCTCGAGTTGTATATAACTTGCCTATGCTTGTTGTTGTGTAACTTGCCTATGCTTGTTGTTGTGTAAATTGCCCATGCTTGTTGTGATAGCCTTTGTTGTAGAATTGTGTTTCTATACTACCGCGCCTCTCGTTGGAGGGCCGGTTGACTTGTTGAGAACTTACATGGACATGTCTACACCGATGCAGAATTCCGGGGGCATGTGGCCATGCGGCAGGGTTGATTACCCGATATATTGTTATTGTGGTTACATGGACATGTCTACACCGATGCAGAATTCCGGGGGCATGTGGCCATGCGGCAGGGTTGATCACCCGATATATTGTTGTTGATGTTACATGGACATGTCTACACCGATGCAGAATTTCGGGGGCATGTGGCCATGCGGCATTGTTATTATTATTGTTGCATCATGGACATGTCTACACCGGCGCAGAGTCCGGCATGTGGCCGATGCGAACATGATTGATGTTGGGCGTGAGACCCATAGTTATATTTGAGTGGCGACTTTGAGGCGTGAGTCCACGACTTACATGATCGCTTGTTTATCGTGGAATCGTATTTTGGTTATCATACATGTCTCCCGCTTTATAGATCGTTATGATTTAAGCTGCAGATTTTCGCCACATACTTGGTACTGTTATCGACCTTCGGGGCTGCGTTCATGCCGCAGGTAGAAGTACATTGGCTGTCGATCCCCGCTTTTAGGATCACCTTTCACAGACGGAAGCTCCGTTCCTTGGAGGCTTATCTTTTGGTATGTGTTCTGAGCCGTAGGTTCTTGTACATTCGGGGTATGGCGGGGCCTGTCCGTCATAGTTGTTGTAAATCTTAAGTGCAGAGTAAAAGTTGTGGGCAGGGTTGTAAAAAGGATTAAACTGTTCAAGTTTTAGTTTTATATATGCCGAAAGGCGATTTTCTCTCAGATAAAATGTGTCTCATTTTACAGTTGTTTCATGTTTTATTTTTATGTTCCGCTGATTACTCTGATGTATGACTACTTGGGTGCCCGGGTAAGGCACCAGTCACGGGCCCCGGAACGGGTCGTGACAACCTCGAAAGGGTTTATGGACTCAGGCTCTATCCCTATCCTACTAGCAATATGGGGAGATATATAGGACATAGTAGAACCTGGATCTATCAAGGCATATACGTCACAACAAGAAACTGATAAAGTACCTGTGACGACATCCGGTGATGCCTCCTGGTCCTGTCGGCTGGACAAGGCATAAATGCGGTTCTGAGGACACAAGTCTACTGTAAATACAGCCCAATGTAAGTACAGTTCAATTCTCTTCTTTTATACCATCCTTCTATATATCTTATACTCATTTCTATACTACTACAGTATGTAATCTCTTATTACAATATAAGGACAAAGATATTTACCTCGATAAGCCCAAAATTATCCAAGATTAAATGTCGATCCTGAACAACGTTTAGCTCCTAATTTGCATGCTCCGATAGCTCCAAGAAACCCTTAGAAGTTTCTAAACAACTTCTACTTAATACTTCAACCAACTATGAAGATTTTCCTAGAGTTTCGTTTTGTGACTAAAGGATATAAAGTAGTATTTCTGGGCTTTTAGTATAGAGGTAACTTGGGAATACTACAAGAGATTTAGGCTAAGGTATTTTGGAATAGTAACAATACTTGAAGACAATTTCTACCAAAGGGGGGGGGGGGTATTTCGGACGTAGGCAACTAGAAAGGGGGAGAGAGTTTTTGGACGAGAGAGTAACTAAGGGGGAAGGATTTTGGAGACTTGGAAATTGTTTTTTGTGGATGAATAAGTCTTGCACTTGAGGGGGGTATTTATAGAACCTTCAATGGCCAAGATTAAAACAAATGGAGGGTGAAGATTGGGTTGCTTGTGTGAGTGGAGTCTTCCACCAAGTGTCCACCACAATATTGGGACATATGTCCACCACAACATTGGAACATATGTCCACCACAACAATGAGCCATGTGGCCATCCACATGGCTCACAAAAACCGTCCAATACCTACTCCCACTATCCCAAAAAAATATCTTGCAAGACTTGACTTATTGACTTGGCCACTAGCCCACAATTTTCATCCAACCAATGCCACCTAAGGGTGACACATGTCGCCCTCCTATTGGTCCAAAAATATTTCCTCTCTCGGAAAAATCCGTAATTGGTTAAAATATTAAAACCGTAAAATTTCCTTCACAAGGTTCGGAATCTTTTCCGTTGAAAGTTCACAATTTCATTCTTAACCTAATTAGGGCTTATACAATTGTACGTACGTCCTCACATACATACTCTGGAAATACGGGGTATAACAATCACATAGCGGGACCATTCCTAACTGACATCACCCCATTCCATACTACCGGTTGACCCGAAATGAGTCCATAACCCGACTCATCGTCGCACTTAACTTCTCGTTCTTAGTCTGAAATAAATCTCTCTCTCTTATCTCAAGGTACTTCTCACCCTATCCCCCTATTTACTAGAGGTTCGTCACATAAGCCAAAGTATTTCTACTGTACAATCTTCCCTATTGGTCTTACGCTGTTATGGGGCAATTACTACGTGTGAACTCTACGCAACTATAGTCTCAGTTCACTTACCATTCTTGTCAATATTCTTAACTTCTCTCTTTACTAATCAAAGTATCCCGACCTCTGGGGTACTATCACTTTACAACTCTAGCAATAAAGGGAAAACATATACGCTAGGGTAAAATCTGAATCTATCAATGCACGTATGATTCAAAAGAATCAAAATATACCTGTAACCCCGTGCGATGTCGCCTCCTGATCCCGCCAAGAGTCACGTCATCTCTGCGGTTCAAGGACCGCGAACTATAAACTCCACTCGACCTCTACCACGGTGGCTAAAATCAACACCGCTCGGGAACGCATACCGTGGAGGAAAGGGAACCAACCATCGGCCTCATAGGTGAGCCACCACCTGCTCTTTCTAAAAGGACATACTCTCAGTATATGGCCCGGACGGCCACAATAAAAACAAACACCTGTGCCATAACGGCATTTCCCCGAATGACGCTTACTACATCGGAAACACTGAGGAAAAATTGGCCTCGACTGAGAAAATCCTCTGCTCCTTTGAGAACCTCGACCCCTGGAGCTTGGACCGGTTCCTAAATACCTCGTGGGGTCCAATCTCCCACCTGTGAGCTGCGGGGGTATGTACTGGGTAGGCTGGGACGAATATCTCACTCGCTGCTGAGGCTGCTCGTCCAAAAACTCACCGGGCTAACCAACCGGTCTAGCCCTCTTACAATGATCTCCGCGTTGGTCCTCTACCCTCTGTACACCTGTCTTTACTGGCCAAATAACCTCCTGCTGATGAAACTGTAGCACCGCTATCTTGGTCAATAACATAACTGCTTCCCTCATGACCCTATAGTCTTCTCCTAATCGAGAAACCGGAGGCTCAGTGCCGGGCCTCAAAACTCGCGCAGAAGAACTCGCCGACTACGAACAACATCCAGATACCACAGGCACGAGCCCTATCAACTCTCTGAGTCGACTAGTAGCTCTCGCTACTCCTTTGCCCTTCAGGCGGCCGTTGCCTCTCAAGGCATAATCAGTAACACAAAATTATGTCGAGAGGAATTATCTTACTAACACGGCTCTAGGGCACGATCTCGGAGTGAGAAGAATAGAAACCAACTCCTAAATGCCCCTGTAGCCTCACTTTTATGGGTGTGGCGCGCAACACACCGATAATCAATACTCTACTAGACACGGTCAGAACATTCCGAGGACCGATCGCTCGATACCACTGTCACGCCCAACCTCGGGCGTGATCGTGCCATACCTGGGCACCCTTCTACCTTAACAACAAAGTAAATCATGAAATTAAATAACACCTCATTTTTTTAAAACCAACATACGTGCAAGGGCAAAGCCGATGCGTCGCCATAATATACATAATCAAAAGACACTACACCGCATACGAGTCCAATCTCACATATGAATACGCACTTCTAAGAGTTTTATCAAATATGACGACAAGGCCCCGCCAGACCCATAACCGCATAAAAGCCTGCATCTTGAAGGAACTATACCAAAAGATAAACTCTGAGCAGGAGCTATCCAAAACTCGAGCAGGTCCTACACTGCCGATCACCAAATCACAGTACCTAAACTCGGCATTGAACGCAGCCCCGAAAGAAGGTCAAGACAAGAATGTACCAAGTATGTGAAATGAAGTATCAGAATGAAATCATAACAGTCTAAACAAAACAGGAGACATGTATGATAGCCAACCTACAGTACACAACACATAAGCAGTCATATCAAGTCAGGGACGCATGCCCTCAAAGTCATTACTAAAATATAACCGTGGGTCTCACGCCCATAATATCAATCATGCCCGTGGAATCCTTCCTCACTACCGGCAGTCCATGATGTAATATAACACCAATAAGCATACATGAACACCAAGTCCCACCTGTGTTCTAAAAACTGTACGGGCCAAGTAGGAAAACGAACCACCAGATCCAACCTGTATCATAAAACGGACGGGGGCAAGTACGAAAGCCAACTACCAGATCCAACCTGCGTCAACAACTGACGGGGGCAAGTACGAAAGCTAACTACCAGATCCAACCAGCAGAACGAGATATGACCGGGGCAAGTGCGCAAGCTATCTACCGGAGCCTATCGTACCAAACTGTGCAATAGCACTGACGGGGGCAAGTACGAAAGCCAACTACCAGAGCCATCCTGCGTCAGCCACCGACGGGGGACAAGTACGAAAGCTAACTACCAGATCCAACCAGCGTCACTACTCCTCATGGAGGGCTAATCCATGGAATAACAATATCCCACGTGGTCGCATGCCCCGGAATCCCACATCGTATAAGCATGACCATGGGGTAACACAAACAAATCCGGGAATCTAACCCGCCTCCTGGTCACATGCCCCGGAATCCCACATCGTATAAGCATGTCCAAGGAGTAACACAAATAATGGAAGCATACCCGTGGAATCCCACATCACTGTCGGTACGTCCAAGTAAACTTACAACAAGACAGCCGACCCTCCAACCGGGAGTCGCGGCAACGTAATAAAACATAGTACTTGCACTCAAAAGCTATCACCAGCACACATAGGCAATTCTCAATTAAACAAGCCAAAGTACTTATCAAGGCACACATAGAATAATTCTCAATTAAACAAGCCAAAGTACTTATTAAGGCACACATAGAATAATTCTCAATTAAACAAGCCAAAGTACTACGTACGTACATTCTTTTCAAAAGACTCCTTTTTATGTAAAACCCCAAGATACTAACACCTGTAGTATCAGGGTGTGTCTATTTTTCAAAGTAAGTTACTACACTTTTAGGAAACTCATTTCAAAGCTTGAAATCAAGTAACTTTAAATTTTCACAATCTAGGCAACTTATGCCCATTAATCAAAATAGACAACTTTCTAAACCTTCCATAAAGTCGTTATAACCAACTTCCCATAAAGCCGTTATAACCCCTTCATGGTTTTTAGACAATTTCATTCTTTTTATAACCAAGAGACTTATACTTAAAACCAAGTATCACAAACTTTCAAATCAAGTTTCTTAACTTTCAAAATACTTCAAGTCTCTAAATCTTTAGAAAACAAGTAGCTTATACTTTTAAATCTCAAGTAACTCACACCTTTAAAACAAGTTACATCTCTTAAATCATGTCGTTTCTCCTCTTTTAAAACAATTAAGTAAATCACTCATTTGACTCCCCCAAAGTCATTAAAACGACCATTAGGTTTTGGAACTAAGGCACTAGCCAAAAGATTTGGAAACCACTTCCTTTTCAAGACTCTATGTACTTTAAGTAAAGTACTTTCACTCTTAAGAATCCAAACTTCACTAAGGCAATGGATTATACAACTTACAATTTAAACATCAAAGTACAATCAAGGAAGTACATAGAACAAATTCTACTTTAGGCAATCCAAATACAACCAAGGAATGGATCATTTAAGGAGTAGGACGTACTTTCTTTATCTTAAGGAATCATGCTAGAAGAGGAGATAGTTCACATACCTTTCCGGCTAATTCCACAAGCTAAGCCGAATACGCCGTACGTAGAATTGTCAACCTATAAAGGTCACAACATGACTATCAATTTCTAGTTTCTAACGTAGAATAATACTAAGTATACGGTCTCTTATTCTACGGAAAATCGGGCAGCACCTCCTTTGTTTCTACTTACTTTGCCACCTTTTTCAAGGCCGAATACAATAACCAACACGCCACATTTAAGGCTCAAAACAACAACCAAACAAAAGGGGATTACACGCCTTACAATACGTGTAAAATTCCGCCCCACAATTTATACGAAGTAGTTCCATAATCAAGTCATTCTCGGCCAACAACATAACCAATAATTCAAAGTCTTTTCCAATCCTTTTCCAATTCCAAGTTCTAAGGTCTAACATGTTATATAGTCATAAACAACTTCAACAACTACAATTTCCTTCTTTATACAACATGCGACGACTTAAACTAATAATCGACTTGAATTGTAATCTTAAGGCTAAACATGCTAGTTTTCGGATTAGGGTTCCAATAGCCAATATACTTATCAAACTTCATACTATATATCTCATGCTTGCTAATATCCATAACTACAACAATAAGTAAACCTTAATTGCTAAAACGACAAGAATTATACCTTTACAAGCCCTTAAAATTTCCAAGATTCAAAGTCGCGCCTTAGCAATTCTTAGCTCCTTTCCTTATGTTCCAATCCGCTCCAAGCACTCCTTAAAAGCCTATGAAGAACCCATCTTCAAGTTCTAACTTCAAAGTTGAAGAACTCCTTAAGTTTCCGCCTTGCGACTAACGTGAAAACGCCGTTTTTCTGAAATTTTTCTATTGAGATATCCTTACAATACCCTTAGGGACATTGGGTTAAAGTCTTGTGAATAATGGATCAAAACTACAATTTTTTCTTGTGAAATGTACCTCAAACCCGAGAGCTATTTGTTGAAGAACAAAGTGTGTGATTTTTTTCTAAGTGTTGGAGACTTAGTCTTGCACTAGTAGTATGCTTATATAACACATTGGAGGGCCAAGACTTAAACAAATGGGTGGCTAAGATGAGTTTCACTAGGATCAAACACAAGTGGCAAGTTGACTTGGTCAACAATCTCAAGCTTAGCAAGACTTATCTTCTACCATGGTCAATGACCATTTTACCCCTTACCAAAATCGTCCAAGACCATATGTGGGGTGCCACGTGTCGCCCTCTCATTCGTCCATAAATTTCGTAACCCTCGTGGGCCCCGCAAAACGTAAAATTTCTCGGGTGGGCCCCACATGACCAAATTCATAAAAATAAATTTCCATAATGTTAATAAGTTTCATACTCTTCAAATAATGCATTTTGAGAATCTAATTATCCTCAACGAACATTTTTCCTTTCCGACGTTCGAAAGATTTTCCGTCGGAAAAACAATTCTTCCTTTCGTACCAATTTCCAAGTCTTGATTCCTTACATACATTCTCTTATACATGTCCTGGACTTACGGGGTGTAACATTAGTCACTAATGTTGAAATCAATTCGGTTGTTAGCTAAAATCGTTACATGTTATATATAGAAGGGTATATCGTTGTTATAATTGGTTATGACTTATATAACATGTTGAATTAACGAGTTGAATTGAAAGGATTTGAAAAGTTGATTTGTGAGCATGTTATAGCCAAGGAGTTACCCTAAACTAGTTGGATTGTTTTACTATGAATTGTGGGGCAGAATTTTACACGTCCAAGTTAGGCGTGTAATCCCCTTTGTATTATTGGATTGTTGGGCCTTAAAAGTGGCGTTTGGATATTGAATTCGAGCCTTGAAAAAGGTGGAAAAGTACGTAGAAACAAAGGAAGTGTTGTCTAAATTTTCCGTAGAATAAGGGACTTTACAATTAGAATATTCTACGGTGAAGCTAGAAGCTAATGGACGTATTCTGGTCGTTATAGGTTGGCATACTACAGACGGCATATTGGACTTGGCAAGTGGATTAAGCCGAAGAGGTATGTGAAACTTTCTTATCTCTTGAGCATGAGTAGTTATAACTGTATAGTACGGTAGACGTACATGATTTAAATGAAGTAAATACATTCGATATGTTTGACTTGTTATAAGAATGTCTAAGTTGGTTGAGTAGAGAATTAACTCACATGTTACTAAGGAAAGGTTACAAGAATGGTTTATTCTAATAAGTTAGACAAGGATGTCTTGATGTGGAAAGGTATGGAATACTTGATTTGAAAGTGTTAATTCTGGAAATATTCTAAAGATAAGAAACTTGTTTTCTAAGCTAAGAAACTTGAAGTATTTGAAAGTTGTGTATCTCGGTTTGAAAGTGTAAGTCTCTTGGTCATAAAAAGAATAAAGTTGTCTTGGTTTCGGAAATGAGAGTAGTTGTCCTTGGTTGGTTTAAAACAAAAAGTGTTAAAATAAGCTTTATGGGAAGTTAGTTATAACGACTTTATGAAAACAAAAAATGGTTTAATTATTGGATTTAAAATGGTAACTTGACATTTGTTTCAAAAAGATATGAGACTTGATTTCCCACGTTATGGGACTTGAGTTAAAAGTAAGAGACGTGAGAATTTGAAGTTTTGAAACTTATATTATTTTGAGAAGTGATTTGGTTTAAAAAGAAGGCATGGTATTGTCTTGGTTTATTTAAAAAAAAAGTATGGAAATTGTTTTGGTTTACTTAAAATAATAGTTACTCTATTTTGATACTACGGGTGTTAGTATCATGTGTCTTTTGTGAAAGAAATGGATCTTTTTAAAGAGATAAAGTACGTAGTACCTTGGGATTAAAAACCCGGATTTTTGGCATAAAATGAAAGTACCTTGAGTGTGAGTAACTTGACTATGTTTGCTTGTGATAGCCTTGTTGTACAAGTATTGTATCCTTATTCTATCGCGTCTCTCGATGGAGGGTCGGTCATGTTATTCTTGATCATTTTGGGCATACTGACTCGATGGAAGGTCCATGGGTATTCGGCCATGATGAGGGTTCGTTCCCTGTTGATAGTGTTATTCCATGGACTAGCTCCCCATGAGGTTTCCTGATGCAGGAGGTATCTGGTAGTTAGCTTTCGTACTTGCCCGATCAGAATCGATGCAGCGGTATCCGGTAGTTGGCTTCGTGACTTGCCGGTCGGTGTTATGGCGAAGTCTCGTGACGCAGAGGTATCCGTAGTTGCCAGACTTGCCCCGGCCACGACGTGATGCACGAGGTATCCGTAGTCACCGTACTTGCCCCGCCGACCGTGAGTCAGGTATAGCGCTTTATGACGAAGTCTAGTGACGCAGCGATCGGTAGTTAGCTTTACTTGCCCCGGCCGACGTGATGTAGGTGGTATCCGGTAGTGGCTTTCTTTGCCCGGCCACCGTGGTACGATTATATAGTATTGTTGGTACGGTAGGTTCTGGTAGTTGGCTTTCGTACTTGCCCCGGTCAGTTGATGATGCAGGGTGGATCTGGTAGCTATGCCTTCGTACTTGCCCCCAGACGGTTCTTATGACAGTGGGACTCGTGTTCATGTGTACTCCTTGGTTGTTATATCATGATCGCCAGGTGAGGAAGGAATTCCACGGGCATGATTGATATTGTGGGCGTGAGACCCATAGTTATATTTGAGTGATGACTTTGAGGGCGTGAGTCCCTGACTTGACATGATTGCTTATACATGGTGTACTGTAGTCGGTTATCATACATGTCTCCTGTTTTATATAGACTGTTATGATTTTATTACAGTATTTTCAGTTTCACATACTTGGTACATGTTGTATTGACCTCCTTCGGGGGGATGCATTCATACCGCGGGTAGAGGTACACCTGTTGTTGATCCTCGCTCATTGGATCACAGTTCCGCATTTGGGAAGCTCCGTTTCTCCGGAGGCTTATCTTTTGGGATAGTCCCCTATCATTGTAGGTACTTGTACATTCAGGGGTATGGCGGGGCCTTGTCCCGTCATAGTTGTTGTTACATTCTTAGAGGTCTATAGTACTGTTGTGAGCAGGGTTGTAAAGGATAACTGTTCAAGGTTTTATTTATCTATATATGCAGTAAGGCGACATCTTGGTCAGCCTATTTTTGTATCACTGTTTATTTTTCGGGAGTTTTATTTTCCGCTGATTTTTCTCTGATGTTTTATCACTAGGGTGCCCGGGGTAAGACACCAGTCGCGGGCCCGAGGTCGGGTCATGACAAAAGTGGTATCAGAGCAGTTAATCCTCGGAAAGTATCTACAGACCGTATCTATTAGAGTCTTAATTATCGGCGTGTTGTGCACCACACCTATAATCAGGAGGCTGCAGGATATTTATGATTGGTTTCCATTCTTCTCACTCTGAGATCGTACCTTAGAGCTGTGTTATAAGTTGGACTCCCTCTGACGTATTCTTATGTGCCAGTTATGCCTCTACGCAAGGCAACCAGGCCCAGAAGGACAATGCAGCAGAGAGAGCTGCAAGTAGAACACAGAGGACGCGAGGCACAGCCCGCCATTACACGGCGTGGTACTTCATACGGGAGTTCTCGCCGCCACAATTTCAAAGCAGAGTTTAGCGCGGCAGCAGCTTTCATCGAGCCTGTGATATCTGAGCCTCCAGTTCCACGACCAGGAGCAGAGGATATGGATTACAAGGAGATAGCCCAGTTACTAGCTAGGATCGTGGCTAGGCATGAGGACAGACGAGAGTTGGAGGTTCCGGTAGTACCAGTGGATCACCCTAGATCCGATAGTCTGATACTTTGGGATTTCTTGAGTTGCAATCCACCGGAGTTCTATGGATCGAGAGCTGAGGATGATCCTCAGAAATTTATTCGACAGATACAGCGGATCATGAAAGTGATCAAGGCCTCAGAGACAGAGTCGGTGGTATTGGGTTCACATCGGCTGCGTGATACTGCAGTCGACTGGTTTGATTCATGGGAACTGTACCGGGGAGAGCATGCACCTCCAACTGGTTGGGACGAGTTCTCAGAGGCATTTCTTGCACACTTCTTGCCTTCGCAGATGAGGAGAGCTCAGACAGATAGATTTTTGATGTTGAGGCAGAACGGGCGGACGGTTCGGGAGTACAATGTAGAGTTTGACTCATTGGCTCGGTATGTCCCCGCTTTAGTGGCAGACATGGAGGATAGAGTGCACCGTTATGTCACAGGGCTCGATGATTATTTAGCAGAGGGTTGCACGGGTGTAGCTCTTCAGCCGGGCATGGACATTGCCCGCATGCAGGCTTATGCGCAGCAGACTGAGGAACGTAGAGGTCGACGGAATGACCCAGATCAGCAGAAGAGGGCCAAGACGACAGCAGGGTCCTTTGGTAACTTTCGAGGCGGACCGCCTCAGCAGCAGGCTAGTTATGCACCTCCGCCAATTCAGAGTGGTCCTCCACAGTCTTCAGGACGTCTGGGGTATTCGGGAGCAGGTCAGGGCTCCAAGGTTTCAGGTTTTCGGGGGAGTGGGGGTGCTAGCCGGATGAGGCCACCCTTACCTCGGTGTGGCCGTTGTGGTAAAATCCATAAGGGGGAGTGTCGTGCTAGTTTGGGAGATTGTTATACTTGCGGCCGACAGGGCCATTTTGCGAAGGATTGTCCGACCAGAGGTAGCGCGGATGTAGAGACTCAGCCTTCGGGATCAGTGGCTGGTTCATCGCCTTCTTTTGCTATGCGCCGTGCAGGGCAGGATCATGATTAGAACGACAAAGGGAAAGTGAAGCAATAGTTACAGGTATATCTTTAACCCTCTAAAGATTAGTATGTGTGATAAGCTGGTTACATGTTAAGTGTGATGTGCGGGTAGTTTTGTGTAAATTGTGATTTAGAAAGCCTGGTTAGTAGAAAAGGTAAGTTTGGGGACATGGAAATTGTGAGCCTTAGAATTTTGATAACCGTGGGAACCTTAGATACAGGGCCATCTTGAGTGAAAGATTTTACGGGTGATCTTTGTCGAGGAACATAGTATACGTGGGGTATATTTGGGTGATAAGTCCATGAGTGGTGTGAAATGATAGTGGGTAGTTAAGCTAAGAAAACCACTAGGTTTTCGTGACTTGAATAGTGAGATTGTTCCGGACCGGGAACAAGAGCTTGGTACGTAATGGGTCGGGTTGAGGACCAATCGCGGGTCAACCCGCAACCCGAAATGAAGTGAGGTAAGTTTGAGGTGGTCCCTCTAGGTGATAAGGTCACGAGGGTGCTAGGCCCAAGTTTAGATAATCATCGTACGAGTTCGTGGATGCGTTCGACCAGAATGGGATCATGAAGGTCGGGAATGGCCTTAAAGGAAATTGAAGCTAGTAGTGACCAGTTGGAGGTAGTAACCCCGAGATTTTGAAAACTAAAGCAGTGATGGAAATGTGGTACATATATTAGAAAGAGTTCGGGTGTACGAGGAGGGTACGACGAGTAAGAAAAGAAGCGAACATGTGTTAAGAGAATGGAAGTGATCATTTTTGTGAAGAGAAGATGTGAAGAGAGTAAGACCATGGGGGAGAGCTAATAGCATTGTTATACACTTTAGAGGTGATTCCTCGTTGGCTGGGATTTAAGTTTTTGCGTGGTTATTATATTATGGCCATATGTGGCATAATTGATTTTGTAGGTGTAGTAGTGAAGACTATACCGGCGCATGCGTTTTGGAGACTTAGAAGGAACATTCGTGTTATACCCCGTATTTCCAGAGTATGTACGCAGGGACGTACGTAGGAAATTTCGAACTTCAAGTAGGCTTGGCCGATTTAATTTTGTGCACAACACCCGATTAGAGTCGTTTTTCGACGAAACGTTTCCACAGCTTTCGTAGGGGAATTTCCGGCTATGTCATTTTTAATTTTTACGGATTTTTCCGAGAGACGAAACGTGTTGGGCCAACAAGAGGGCGCCACTTGGCACCCTCTCATTGGCGGACGTGAATGGGCGGTAAAGGGTGGGTTGGACGATTTGGCCTTGTTGGTCGGAGGAGTTGGTAGGATATTTTTGTGTGTTAGTTGGTCAAGGACACGTGGGTGAATCTTGCCCTACACTTGCTCTTGCACTTGGCAAGATCTCGCCATTGGTGGCCTTCACTGACCTATAAATACCCACCCCTTTGAAGACTAATTCATCCACAAATTTGCCTAAGTCTTGAAAGCTCTCCTTCTCCTCTCCTTGTGTTGAGTTCGCCGAGGCCTCCCTGTGGCCGAGAGCACCCCCTTTCTGTGGTGCTAGCCGAGTGTACCCCTAGCCTAGTTGCTTCAGATAATACCCCCTTTGTGGTGTAGAAATACTCTCAAAAGTATTGTTATAATGCCCAAATTACCTTAGCCAGTATACCTTGTTGTATTCTAAGGTTATACCTATACTGAAAAGCCCGTAAATACTATTATACTTCCGCACCACAAAACCGAAACCCTAAGGAAAATCTCCATAGTCCGTTGGAGTATTGTGTGGTTGGTTAGAACTTCTAAGGGTGGTTTAGATGGTTGAGCGCCTGAGTTGGAGCTAAACGTTGCCCAGGATCGACATTATAACTTGGATAATTATGGGCTTATCGAGGTAATTATCTTGTCCCTCTATTGTAATTGGAAATTACATGATGTTAGAATATATAGTTGAAGTATACTATATATAGTACTGAACTTAATGTTGTGGCAATGTCCTGGACTTAAGCCCAATTTAAAGTTAAGAACCGAATCAGTAATTACGTAGGACCGTATTACTGAGACTTGTGTAGTTTGACGCAGTGGAAGGGCTGCCCAAATTCCCGTAGGATCTTGCATCTAGATTTATTCTACCGAGTAGTCTAGACTTTGATAGACTTGTGTAACCTGTTTAGGTTGAATGTTCTGCGAGTAGCATGGGCTACTTGAGAAGGTGGACCGTGCAGCCGTTATAGCCGTGGAGCGATTTGCTAATAGTCGATAATCGTCGCAAGTATGTGAACCTCTTCCTATCTCTTCTAGCATGATATGTGTATAACTATGTAGTACGGTAGACGTACGTGTGTTAATTGAACGTAGTTGTACGGCAATGTCTTTTGACTTAAGCCCGAATAATAATAATCTTGAAGTAGTTCAAGAGAATTAAGAACTGTTTTTAAAAGAAGAGAAATACTTGGTTTTAAAAGCTTAAGAGTTATACTAGCTTTATGGGAAGTTAGGTATAACGGCTTAAGAAAGATAAAACGAATAATTTAATTATTTTAGAAGTTAAGAGACTTGATCTTGTAAGATAAGAGACTTAACTTAAGTGAATTATGTGAATTCTGTGTGAAACCTCATTCGTGAGAAATGAGTACTTGGTTTTTAAAAAGGGATAATGTTTCACCGATTTGAAATCGTAAATGTATCGACAAACCATCAAGCGTTAATAAAGGAAAAATGTTTTGATTAATGAAGTATTAATAAAACTAGTAGAAACTCCCATCTGCATATAAGCTAAGATGAGACAAAATGATATTTCCTAGATCATGGCTGCTGTA
This sequence comes from Przewalskia tangutica, assembly GCA_029844215.1. Lineage (NCBI taxonomy): Eukaryota > Viridiplantae > Streptophyta > Magnoliopsida > Solanales > Solanaceae > Przewalskia > Przewalskia tangutica. Next base: position 52,532,737 of record CM056721.1, read on the forward strand.
ATAAGATTGTTATAAACAAGAATGTCCTACTTATGTTTCTCAGACTGTTTAAAAGAGAATTATATTCTTAAAGAAATAAGGCTATGAACTACGAAACCTTTCTAAAATAAGAAACGTGAACATTTGAAATTAGGCAAACTTGGACGTTTGGAAAATAATGTTGTTACTTGATTTTACAAAGGTAAGTGTTTTGGGTTTACTTAAAAAGACAGTCACTCTATTTTATACTACGGGTATTGTGTGACTTATGTGAAAGCAACAGATCTTTTAAAAGATTTAATGTATGAAGTACTTTAGGGATAGATACCCGAACTTGTTAGCATAAAGTACCTTGTGTGAATAACTTGATTGTGTTGGTTTGAGATAGCCTTGTAAATACTTTCTTGTTGATGTGATAAGTAAACATGTTAGGATGCTACGTGTGTTAGTATCTTGTGTGATCGTGATGTAAGGGGGTCATTCTTGTTGTGCTTACGTTGTTAAACGTTAAGCCCGTTGTACTATTATTGTATCACATACCCCTTTGACTTATTATACCGAGGGCTTGCCACCCTTGATGCGGGTCTATACGGCCTATGCAGTCCTTGTGACTATGCGGAGTGCGGTAGCTCCAGGATTGATCATTCCGAGTGTTTAGCCCGACGCGGGATTCCCTACGCGGTCCGGCTGAGACTATGCGATCTTTTGAGACTATGCGGGTTGCGGAGCCTAGGCGGATACCGGTTAAGTCGCCTCGATGCGGGTATACCTCGATGCAGGACCATGATTCGAGGAATACCTCACGCGGGTCCGTGGGTGACCTATGCGAGTCGCGGTAGTTCCGAGGATAGACGCCGACATTGATATCGCGCGAGTGGCCGCCGATCATGTGGCGCGGTCTAGAAAGACCTCGTGATACGATTTATGACATTTTTTGGCATCGTGGTCTTAGTAGTCGGCTATGCCTTCGTGATTTACCCGCACGGTTCTATTGTGATGACTTTGAGGCGTGAGTCCCCGACTTGACATGACCGCTATTTATTGTGAATCGTAGTTTGGTTATCATACATGTCTCTGCTTTATATAGACTACTATGATTTCATTTACGATTTTGGGCCACATACTTGGTACTGCCAGATCGACCTCCTTCGGGATGCGTTCATGCCGCAGTAAAGGTACACCGCCGTTGATCCTCGCTCTTAGGGTCACGCCAATATTGGGAAAGCTCCGCTTTCTCGAGGCTTATCTTCGTATAGTCCCCGTTGTAGGTATTTACATTCGTGGTATGGCGGGCCTCGCCCCGCCATTGTTGTCGATCATTTCTGAGGTCCGTAGTATCGCTGTGGCGTGGTTTGTAAAAAGGATTAAACTGTACATTTGTAAGAGTTGTTAATTATATATGCCGAAAGGCAAGTTTTTCCTCAGATCACTGTTTTGTACTTCATTTGTTTCATGCATGTGTTTTATGTTCCGCTGATTACTCTGATGTTGTATCACTAGGATGCCCGGGGTAAGGCACACCACGGCCCCGAACAGGTCGTGACAAAAGTGGTATCGAGCGCTTAATCCTCGGAAAGGTTCTACGCATCGATCTAGTAGAGTCTTGATTATCGGTGTGTTGTGCACCACACCAATAATCGTGAGGCTATAGGATATTTAGGATTGGTTTCTATTCTTCTCACTCGAGATCGTGCCTTAGAGTGGTTGTAAGTTAGACCTCCGACGTATTTCTTTCCTTACCGTTATGCCTCCGCAGGGCAAACCCGCCCAGAGGCGCGCAAACGGCGAGCCGCGAGTAGAGTTCAAAGGGTCATGAGGCACAGCCCAATCATTACCTAGGGTAGTGCTTCATTCGGGATTTCTGCGACGCCACTAGCCCCAACAGAGTTTAAGCACGGCGGCGACGGTTCCATCGCGCCATGATATGTGAACCTTCGCCCACGATCGAACAGAATTTAGATTGCAAAGAGGCAACCTGCATTACTAGCTATGGATTTGGCTACCAGAGAGTATACCGATGTATCGCGAGTCTTGATGACTACCTAAGAGAAGGTTGTGCAAGAGTAATTCTTCAGTTAGGCTTGAGCATGGCCTGTGTACGGGCCTATGCACAGCAGGCCGAGAAACGTAGAGATTGACGGGTTAACGGCGACGACGTAAGAGGCCGAACAACAAGGTCCTTTGGTAAATTTCGAGGCGAGTTACCTCACCAGCAGATTAGATTATGCACCTCCGCCAGGGCAGAGTGGTCTTCCACGGAGTTCAGGACATTCGGGGTATGCAGGAGTTGGTTAGAACTCCGTGGCTTCCTGCTCACAGCGATGCACGCCATCCCGGGAATGTCATCTTTTAGGTTGGTACGTGTTGTACCTATGACCGTCAGGGTCTGGTGTCGAAGAGTGTCCTTGTAGGAGGACTTAGCCTTCAGGATCGGTGGGTAGTTTGTCATCTCCATCACTATGCTCTACTGGCGCAGTTTGATTAGAACGACTAAGGGAGCGCAAAGATGAGATATAGATATATCTTTAACCCTCTAGAGTTTTGTTTATGTGATAAGGTGAGTATACCTTAAGTGCTATGTTCTGATAGCAGTGTGTTAGCTGTGATTAGAAATCTTGGTTAGTTAACCAAGTAAGATTTGGGGGGATAGAGAAGGTGTGAAACTTAGAGTTTTGTTACGTAGAGACCTTGCAGGTAAGGTCATCTAGAGTAAAAGACGATGGTTATGTTGATCCTTATCAGGGTGCCTAGTGCACGTGAGCTATGTTTGGGCTAGGTCCCTAGTAGTGTGGAATGCAAGAGGGGAGTCGAGCTAAGCAGACCGCTAGGTTTTCGAAACGTGATGAGTAAGATTGTTCCGGATCGGGGAGCTAGTATTGCAAGGCGCTGCCGGGTCGGGTTGAGGCCCCGTGCGGGTCAACCCGCGTAGTTTTGGTGGTGGGTCAGGTTGTGGTGGTCCCGCCTTGTGTTAGGGTTGTGAGGTGTTAGGCCCAAGTTTAGTTAACCAGACGAGTTCGTGGATGCGTTCGACCGATGGTCGGGCCGATGGGGCAGCCCATCACGTTTCTTCTACGACCGCTTACTCCGTGTGTTGAGTTATCCGAAGGTTGTAAGGCTGCACGGGTGCCTACCTTCACCTTATGACGCATGGAGCCAGTGGTACCACTGTTTTTATTCTAGAGGTTTTACGAGCAGGTTAAGGACTGGTGAGTCTCGACCGCATTCGCCTCGTGCGATGGTTGGATTTCAGGGGTAGTTGTGGGGATTGTTGTCTCCTGTAGAGAGAAGTGTTTTTAGCTACCATTTCAGTATTCGGATGTCACCTTTTGAAGCCTTGTAGGGGCGGAAGTGTAAGTTGCCGGTCGATTGGTTCGACGTTGGCGTTCGAATCGTTAGTTCAGCTTGTTCCAGCAGACTAGGGATAGGGTGAAGCTTGTCCGTAAGAGGTTCCGCACCGGAGGAAATCGTGCGGATAATCAGCGACGACGCTTAGAGTTCAGGTTGACGGTCGGTCTTCTTGAAGGTACCACCCCGGTTAGGGTGTGACGAGTTTTGGAAAACAGAGGGAACTTAGCCCGAGTTACTTTGGGCCTTTTTGAGTTCATGTGAAGAATAGGCCAGGTTGCCTATATGTTAGCATTTGCCGTCCGATTTAGGAGGCAGTACGTCCGGTCTTTCGTATTGTTATGTTCGGGGGGCTGAGCGTATAAAGAGGCCAGAGCCTCTACCACGGGAACAGACCCGAACCGTGGCTCTCCGTATGGCACATCCCCGAGAAGGCCGAAGGCATGCCTCGTGGATCGCAGCGACCGGTACCATTTGTTGGGTCGTCGGAGCAAGGCTCGCGACAAAGTGACAAAAGTGGTATCATTTTGGTGATGTTAGAGGTGTTTTCTCATGGACTTGGATGTAAGCATTTTGCGCAAGTTGTTTCTGTGGCCAGGTGTGGCAGGATTGATTCTCGTAAGTATAGTAGTGAAGACTATATCGCGACGCTTGTTTTGGACTTAGAAGGAACATTCGACGAATGTTTCTACGAGGAGAATGTTATACCCGTATTTCCGCAGTATGTACGCAGGACGACGAGGAAATTTCGAACTTCAAGAGGCTCGCCGATTTAATTTTGTGCACAACACCCGATTAGAGTCGCTCGACCTAAACGTTTCACGCCTTCGTAGGGAATTTCCGCTATGTCATTTTTAATTTTACGGATTTTTCCGAGAGACGAACGTGTTGGGCCAACAAGAGGCGCCACTGCACCCTCTCATCATGGACGTGAATGGGCGGTAAAGGGTGGGTTGGACGATTTGGCCTTGTTGGTCAAGGGGAGTTGGTAGGATATTTTTGTGTGTTAGTTGGTCAAGGACACATGGGTGAATCTTGCCCTACACTTGCCTTGCACTTGGCAAGATCTGGCCATTGGTCGCCTTCACTTGACCTATAAATACCCACCCCTTTGAAGACTAATTCATCCACAAATTTGCCTAAGTCTTGAAAGCTCTCCTTCTCCCTCTCCTAGGTTGAGTTCGCCGAGGCCTCCCTCAGGCCGAGAGCACCCCCTCTGTGGGTGCTAGCCGAGTGTACCCCTAGCCTAGTTGCTTTGTATAATACCCCTTTGTGGTGTAGAAATACTCTCAAAAGTATTGTTATAATGCCCAAATTACCTTAGCCAGATACCTTGTTGTATTCTAAGGTTATACCTATACGAAAAGCCCGTAAATACTATTATACTTCCCACCACAAAACCGAAACCCTAAGGAAAATCTCCATAGTCCTGGAGTATTGTGTAGAAGTTGGTTAGAACTTCTAAGGGTGGTTTAGAGCGGGTTGGAGCGCTCGGAGTTGGAGCTAAACGTTGCCCAGGATCGACATTTTAACTTGGATAATTATGGGCTTATCGAGGTAATTATCTTGTCCCTCTATTGTAATTGGAAATTACATGATGTTAGAATATATAGTTGAAGTATACTATATATAGTACTGAACTTAATGTTGTGGCAATGTCCTTGGACTTAAGCCTGAATTTAAAGTTAAGAATCGAATCAGAATTACGTAGGATCAGACATGAGACTTGTGTAGTTTGACTGCAGTGGCGGTCGCCAAATTCCCGTAGGATCTTGCATCTAGATTTATTCTACCGAGTAGTCTAGACTTTGATAGACTTGTGTAACCTGTTTAGGTTGAATGTTCTGCGAGTAGCATGGGCTACTTGAGAAGGTGGACCAGGCTAGCCGGGTTATAGCCGTGGAGCGATTTGCTAATAGTCGATAATCGTCGCGAAGTATGTGAACCTCTTCCTATCTCTTCTAGCATGATATGTGTATAACTATGTAGTACGGTAGACGTACGTGTGTTAATTGAACGTAGTTGTACGGCAATGTCTTTTGACTTAAGCCCGAATAATAATAATCTTGAAGTAGTTCAAGAGAATTAAGAACTGTTTTTAAAAGAAGAGAAATACTTGGTTTTAAAAGCTTAAGAGTTATACTAGCTTTATGGGAAGTTAGGTATAACGGCTTAAGAAAGATAAAACGAATAATTTAATTATTTTAGAAGTTAAGAGACTTGATCTTGTAAGATAAGAGACTTAACTTAAGTGAATTATGTGAATTCTGTGTGAAACCTCATTCGTGAGAAATGAGTACTTGGTTTTTAAAAAGGGATAATGTTTCACTGATTTCGGAAATCAGAAATGTGTATCGACAAACCACTGCAGCGTTAATAAAGGAAAAATGTTTTGATTAATGAAGTATTAATAAAACCAGTAGAAACTCCCATCTGCATAGAAGCTAAGATGAGACAAAATGATATTTCCTAGATCATGGCTGCTGTAATAAGATTGTTATAAACAAGAATGTCCTACTTATGTTTCTCAGACTGTTTAAAAGAGAATTATATTCTTAAAGAAATAAGGCTATGAACTACGAAACCTTTCTAAAATAAGAAACGTGAACATTTGAAATTAGGCAAACTTGAACGTTTGGAAAATAATGTTGTTACTTGATTTTACAAAGGTAAGTGTTTTGGTTTACTTAAAAAGATACCACTCTATTTTATACTACGTATTGTGTGACTTATGTGAAAGCAATGATCTTTTAAAAGATTTAATGTATGAAGTACTTTAGGGATAGATACCCGAACTTGTTAGCATAAAGTACCTTGTGTGAATAACTTGATTGTGTTGGTTTGAGATAGCCTTGTAAATACTTTCTTGTTGATGTGATAAGTAAACATGTTAGGATGCTACGTGTGTTAGTATCTTGTGTGATCGTGATGTAAGGGGTCATTCTTGTTGTGCTTACGTTGTTAAACGTTAAGCGTTGTACTATTATTGTATCACATACCCTTTGACTTATTATACCGAGGGCTTGACACCTCGATGCGGTCTATACGGCCTATGCGATCCTTGTGACTACGCGAGCGCAGAGCTCGGATTGATCATTCCGGTGTTTAGCCCGATGCGGGATTCCTATGCGGTCTGTTGAGACTATGCGATCTTTTGAGACTACGCGGTCATGGAGCCTAGCGGATACTGGGGTTAAGCCGCCTCGACGCGGTATACCTCAGCGATGCAGGACCATGATTCGAGGAATACCTCACGCGGTGCGGGTGACCTATGCGAGTCGCGGTAGTTCGTGGATAGACGCGCGACATTGATACGCGCGAGTGGCCGCTTCGATCATGTAGTGCGGTCTAGAAAGACCTCGTGATACGCTTTATGACATTTTTTGCATCGCTGGTCTTAGTAGTCGGCTATGCCTTCGTACTTACCCCGGACGGTTCTATTGTGCTGACTTTGAGGGCGTGAGTCCCTGACTTGAAATGACTGCGTATTTCTTGTGTACTGTAGTTTGGTTATCATACATGTCTCCTTCTGTATATAGACTACTATGATTTCATTTACGATTTTCGCCACATACTTGTACTGTTAGATCGACCTCCTTCGGCCGCGTTCTGCCGCAGTAAAGGTACACCATCGTTGATCCTCGCCTAGGGTCAGTTCGCTTTGGGAAAGCTTCGTTTCTCGAGGCTTATCTTGGTATATTCCCCTTTCGTTGTAGGTATTTACATTCAGGGGTATGGCGGGGCCCTGTCCCGTCATTGTTGTCGTATCATTTCTTAGAGGTCTGTAGTACTGTTGTGGGCAGGGTTTGTAAAAAGGATTAAACTGTTCATTTGTAAGAGTTGTTAATTATATATGCCGAAAGGCAAGTTTTTCCTCGACATCGCTTTGTACTTCATTTGTTTCATGATGTGTTTTATGTTCCGATTACTCGATGTTGTATCACTAGGGTGCCCGGTAAGGCACGACCACGGGCCCGAACGGTCGTGACAATTCGGACGAATGTTTCTAAGGGGAAGAATGTTACACCAAATTTCAGTCATGTATTGGGAACGCATTTGAAGGAAATAAGAATTGAAATTGGAAAGATAAGTTGACAGAATGTTTTTGGACAGTTTTTTAGTCAACTTTGGAGCGGTATATCTCCTAGTTCATTAGGAGTTTTTAGGTGTTTCAATAGCCCAATATGAAGTTCGTTGAGTCTAGTTTCCAACGCAACAAACCGCTCATCGATAGGACATCGGAGTAGGAAGTTATGGAGGTTACAAGTTCAGTGGGCAGACGAACAGGAAAGTGTTTTCAGTGCCAGTACGCGGCCGGATGCAGGGCCGCAGCGTCGGAAGTGCTGGTGTGTTCTAAAGTTGCAGTGCCGCGGCGCCAGTTTCAGGGCCGCGGCTCCGTATGTGCTGAGATGTTCGGAAGTTTCAGCGCCGAGGCGGGAAATTTCGCGAGAAATAGGGGATATCAGAAGATATTTTTGTTAAAGGCCTGTGGGAGGGTGACAAGTGTCCCTCCCATCCTTTTGACCAAGAGAAGACCTTATATTATGACAAAGTCTTGAAGACTTGGTCATTTGCAAAGGTTCCTCCTAAGAAATCTCCTCTTCTCTCCCAAAAAGTGATAAACCCTAGGTGTGATGAAATTTTTGGAAAGACGACAAGAAGGAATTATGTTGGCAAGCTTGTAGAGGGTTCGTGTGGGTGATTTTAACGTGAAGAAGATTTTGGAAAGAGGGCTCATTGAGGTAAAACCTTCACCTTCTCATGTAATTGAGGATTACAAGTTATAGTAGTTAAGAAATGAGCATGTGGTTTAAATATTAAAGTTTGAAAAGATTTGGATCATGTCGACTTGTTGAAAACCGAAAATGGGCATGTTAGTCACTAATGTTGAAATTAATTCGGTTGTTAGCTAAAATCGTTACATGTTATATATAGAAGGGTATATCGTTGTTATAATTGGTTATGACTTATATAACATGTTGAATTAACGCGTTGAATTGAAAGGATTTGAAAAGTTGATATGTGAGCATGTTATAGCCAAGGAGTTACCCTAAACTAGTTGGATTGTTTTACTATGAATTGTGGGGCAGAATTTTACACGTCCAAGTTAGGCATGTAATCCCCTTTGTATTGTTGGATTGTTGGGCCTTAAAAGTGGCGTTTGGATATTGAATTCGAGCCTTGAAAAAGGTGGAAAAGTACGTAGAAACAAAGGAAGTGCTGTCCAAATTTTCCGTAGAATAAGGGACTTTACAATTAGAATATTCTATGTTGAAGCTAGAAGCTAATGGACGTATTATGGTCGTTATAGGTTGACATACTACAGACGGCATATTGGACTTGGCAAGTGGATTAATCTGGAGAGATATGTGGAAAATTTCTTATCTCTTGAGCATGAGTAGTTATAACTGTATAGTACGGTAGACGTACGTGATTTAAATGAAGTAAATACATTCGATATGCTTGACTTGTTATAAGAATGTCTAAGTTGGTTGAGTAGAGAATTAACTCACCTGTTACTAAGGAAAGGTTACAAGAATGGTTTATTCTAATAAGTTAGACAAGGATGTCTTGATGTGGAAAGGTATGGAATACTTGATTTGAAAGTGTTAATTCTAGAAATATTCTAAAGATAAGAAACTTGTTTTCTAAGCTAAGAAACTTGAAGTATTTGAAAGTTGTGTAGCTCGGTTTGAAAGTGTAAGTCTCTTGGTCATAAAAAGAATAAAGTTATCTTGGTTTCGGAAATGAGAGTAGTTGTCCTTGGTTGGTTTAAAACCTAAAGTGTTATAATAAGCTTTATGGAAAGTTAGTTATAACGACTTTATGAAAACAAAAGAATGGTTTTATTATTGTATTTAAAATGGTAACTTGACATTTGTTTCAAAAAGATATGAGACTTGATTTCCCACGTTATGGGACTTGAGTTAAAAGTAAGAGACGTGAGAATTTGAAGTTTTGAAACTTATATTATTTTGAGAAGTGATTTGGTTTAAAAAGAAGGCATGGTATTGTCTTGGTTTATTTAAAAAGAAAGTATGGAAATTGTTTTGGTTTACTTAAAATAATAGTTACTCTATTTTGATACTACGGGTGTTAGTATCATGTGACTTTTGTGAAAGAAATGTATCTTTTTAAAGAGATAAAGTACGTAGTACCTTGGGATTAAAAACCCGGATTTTTGGCATAAAATGAAAGTACCTTGAGTGTGAGTAACTTGACTATGTTTGCTTGTGATAGCCTTGTTGTACAATTATTGTATCCTTATGCTACCGCGTCTCTCGATGGAGGGCCGGTCATGTTATTCTTGATCATTTTGGGCATATTGACTCGATGGTAGGTCCACGGGTATGCGGCCATGATGAGGGTTCGTTCCCTGTTGATAGTGTTATTCCATGGACTAGCTCCCCATGAGGTTTCCTGATGCATGAGGTATCTGGTAGTTAGCTTTTGTACTTGCCGGCCGTAGCCGATGCAGTCAGATCCGTAGTTGGCTTCGTGCCGCCTGGCTGTTATGGCGAAGTCTCGTGACGCAGAGGTATCCGTAGTTGGCTTTCAGACTTGCCCGGCCGACGTGACGCAGAGGTATCCGTAGTCACCAGACTTGCCCGGCCACCGTGAGTTGTGTATAGCAGTTTTATGACGAAGTCTAGTGATGCAGGCGGTGTCTGGTAGTTAGCTTTCGTACTTGCCCCGGTCAGCGACGTGATATAGGCGGTATCTGGTAGTGTCTTTCGTACTTGCCCCGGTCAGCTTCGTGGTACAGTTATATAGTATTGTTGGTACGGTAGGTTCTGGTAGCTGGCTTTAGTACTTGCCCCGGTCAGTTGATGATGTAGGGTGGATCTGGTAGCTATGCCTTCGCATTGCCCCAGACGGCTTTATGACACAGTGGACCGGTGTTCATGTGTACTCCTTGGTGTTGTTATATCATAGACTGCCGGCAGTGAGGAAGGAATTCCACGGGCATGATTGATATTGTGGGCGTGAGACCCATGGTTATATTTGAGTGATGACTTTGAGGGCGTGAGTCCCTGACTTGACATGACTGCTTATACATGGTGTACTGTAGTCGGTTATCATACATGTCTCCTGTTTTATATAGACTGTTATGATTTTATTACAGTATTTTCAGTTTCACATACTTGGTACCTGTTGTACTGACCTCCTTCGGGGGGCTGCGTTCATGCCGCAGGTAGAGGTACACCTGTTGTTGATCCTCGCTCATATCATCACAGTTCCGCATTTGGGAAGCTCCGTTTCTCCGGAGGCTTATCTTTTGGGATAGTCCCATGTCATTGTAGGTACTTGTACATTCTGTAGTACTATTGTGAGCAGGGTTGTAAAGGATAACTGTTCAAGATTTTATTTATCTATATATGCAGTAAGGCGACTTCTTGGTCAGCCTGTTTTTGTATCACTGTTTATTTTTCGGGAGTTTTATTTTCCGCTAATTTTTCTCTGATCTTTTATCACTAGGGTGCCCGGGGTAAGACACCAGTCGCGGGCCCGAGGTCGGGTCATGACAAAAGTGGTATCAGAGCAGTTAATCCTCGGAAAGTATCTACAGACCGTATCTAGTAGAGTCTTGATTATCGGCGTATTGTGCACCACACCTATAATCTGGAGGCTGCATGATATTTAGGATTGGTTTCCATTCTTCTCACTCTGAGATCGTGCCTTAGAGCTGTGTTATAAGTTGGACTCCCTCTGACGTATTCTTATGTGTCAGTTATGCCTCTACGCAAGGAAACCAGGGCCCAGAAGGGCAAGGCAATAGAGAGACTTGCGAGTAGAACACAGAGGGATGCGAGGGCACAGGCCCAGTCATTACCTGAGGTGGTACTTCATACGGGGAGTTCTGCGACGCCGCCAGCCCCAACAGAGTTTAGCGCGGCAACGATTTCATCGAGGCCGGGATATCCGAGCCTCGGCCCACAACCAGGAGCAGATGATATGGATTACAAGGAGATAGCCCAGTTACTAGCTAGGATCGTGGTTAGGCATGAGGATAGACGAGAGTCGGAGGTTCCGGTAGTACCAGTGGTTCACCCTAGATCCAATAGTCTGAGACTTCGGGATTTCTTGAGTTGCAATCCACCGGAGTTCTATGGATCGAGAGCTGAGGATGATCCTCAGGAGTTTATTCGACAGATACAGCGGATCATGAAAGTGATCAAGGCCTCAGAGACAGAGTCGGTGGTATTGGGTTCACATCGGCTGCGTGATACTGCAGTTGACTGGTTTGATTCATGGGAACTGTACCGAGCATGCACCTCCAGCTGGTTGGGACGAGTTCTCAGAGACATTTCTTGCACACTTCTTGCCTTCGCATTTGAGAGAGCTCGCGCATAGATTTTGATGTTGAGCGCAAGCCGCGACGGTTCGAGTACAATGTAGAGTTTGACTCATCGCTCAGATGTCCCCGCTTTAGTGGCGCATACGGAGGATAGAGTGCACCGTTATGCCACGAGGCTCGATGATTATTTAGCGTAGGTCAGACGGTGTAGCTCTTCACCGCATGGACATTGCCCGCACGCAGCTTATGCGCGCAGCAGATCAAGAACGTAGAGGTCGACGGAATGACCCAGATCAGCAGAAGAGGGCCAAGATGACAACAGGGCCCTTTGGTAACTTTCGAGGTGGACCGCCTCAGCAGCAGGCTAGTTACGCACCTCCGCCAATTCAGAGTGGTCCTTCACAGTCTTCAGGACGTCTGGGGTATTCGGGAGCAGGTCAGGGCTCCAAGGTTTCAGGTTTTCGGGGGAGTGGGGGTACTAGCCGGATGAGGCCACCCTTACCTCGGTGTGGCCGTTGTGGTAAAATCCATAAGGGGGAGTGTCGTGCTAGTTAGTGAGATTGTTATACTTGCGGCCGATGTGGCCATTTTATGGGCGATTGTCCACCAGAGGTAGCGCGAATGTAGAGACTCGACCGGATTGTTATACCGTATTTCCGTGGTATGTACGTGGGCGACGATATAAATTTGAGCCTTAAAGATTAGGCAAGAATGAAATTTTGTGCACAAGTACCGAAAGGAGTCGTTTTTCGACGAAACGTTTCATTAGCTTCGTAGGGAAAATTCCGCTATGTCATTAATAATTTTTGCGGATTTTTCCGAGAGATGAAACATTTTGGACCAGCGGGAGGTGACATGTGTCACCTCACATTGAAGGAAGTGGACGCCAAAGGGAAAAGTGGGCACGCTTTTTGTGCAAAAATTGTGGTCAAGGGTTAGGTAGGATATTTTGTGTAGTTGATGAGCAAGTGGGACCCACAAACACATGGCTTCATCTTGACCTTACACTTGCCTTACACTTGGATGGATCTTGGCCATTGGTTGGCCATTTCTTGACCTATAAATACCCCTCTAAGTTGATGAACTTATTCATCCAAAAATTGTCTAAGTCTTGAAAAATCCCTCCTCTCTCCTCTCTTTGTTTTCGCCCACCACACCCTCCTCGAGTGAGCTTGCCGAGAGCTTCCTCCCCTTTGTAGTGGTTAGCAGTGGTACCCCTAGCCTAGTTGTTTTCGTATAATACCCCTTTGTGGTATAGAAATACTCCTAGTATTGTTATAATGCCCAAATACCTTGGCCCAAATACCTTATAGTATTCCCAAGGTTACACTTTTACAAAAGCCCAGAAAATACTATTATACTTTCCTCAGTCACAAAAACGAAACCCTAAGTAAATCTTCACCCGTAGTTGAAGTGTTAAGTAGAAGTTGGTTAGAACTTCTAAGGGTTGTTTGGAGCGGGTTGGAGCGCACGAGTAGGAGCTAAACCTTGCTCAGATCGACATATAAACTCTGATAATTTTGGGGCTTATCGAGGTAAACACTCTTGCCCTTCTAGTGTAATTGGAAATTACATGTTGTTGGAATATATAGTTGAAGTATACTATATATTGAATTGAACATAGTTGTGCGGCAATGTCTTTGACTTAAGCTCGAATAATACTTACGCAATGTCTTGCGACTTAAGCCCAATTTAAATAAGAGAATCGAATCGTAATTACATAGATCAGTATTACAGAGACTTGTAGCATTCCGTAGTAGAATTGTACACGCCCGTTAGACGTGCAAACCCCGGTTGGCTTGGTAGCTACTCGATTGAGAGGAGATTTACGCTGTCATGTGGGGGAGGTGTCGAATTTTCTGTAGAATATTCTACATTGAGATCTAGGATGTTAATAGGCGCCTTGTGGCCTCTATAGGTTGAAGTACTACGTATGGCGTGATCTACTTAGCTTAAGGAGTAGCCGACGGTTTGAGGTACTTGGAGCATTTTGCTATTAGTCGATAATCGTCGCGAGGTATGTGAACCTCTTCCTATCTTTTCTAGAATGATATGTGTGAGCTATGTAGTACGGTAGACGTACATGTGTTAACTGTATTTGGTTGTTTTAAAACATAAGTGTTATACTAGCTTTATGGGAAGTTAGGTATAACGCCTTAAGGGTGGTAAATGAATGGTTTATTAATTTCAAAAGTTAAGAGATCGATCTTATAAGATAAGAGACTTAACTTAAATGAATTAATATGGATTTTGTGTGAAACCTCATTCGTGAGTAATGAGTACTTGGTTTTTAAAAGGAATAATGTTTTACTGATTTCGGAAATCAGAATGTGTATCAATAAACCACTGCAGCGTTAATAAAGGAAAATGTATTGAATAATTAAGTATTATTAAAACCAAGAGAAACCTCCATCCGCATGAAGCTAAGATGAGACAAAATGATATTACATTTTCTAGATCATGGTCGCTTAATAAGATTGATTATGAACAAGATTAACCTACTCACCTATGGCATATGTTACTCTATTGTTTTAAAAGAGGTTAAGACATTGAACTATGAAACTTTTCTAAAAAGAGACTTGCGTAATTGAAATTAGGCAAACTGGAACTTTTAGGGAAAAGAAAGGCATTGTGTTGTCTTAAAATGGTTTAAAACATAAAGTGTTATAACAGATTTATGGGAAGTTGGTTATAACGACTTTATGAAAACAAAAGAAGGGTTTTATCATTTGTTTTAATGCGGTAACTTGACTTTTAAAAGAGAAGTATTTTGGTCCAAGGAAGGCATGGTATTGCCTTAATTTGGTCTTAAAAAGGAAAGTATGAAAGTTGTTTTGGTTTACTTAAAAGATATAAGTCACACATTTTTTTATATACTACGTATCGGGTGACTTTTAGAAAAGGAATGAATCTCTTAAAAGGAATTTACGTCGTAGTACTTTAGGGTTAAAATCCTGACTTTGACATAAAATGAAAGTACTTGAGTTGTGTATAACTTGCCTATGCTTGTTGTTATGAAACTTGACCATGTTACGTGTGATAGCCTTGTTGTGCAAGTATCGTGTTCTACTCGACTACCGGTTCATCCGAATGTATTTCACTCGACTACCGGTTCATCCGAATGTATTTCACTCGACTACGGCTCATCCGAATGTATTTCACTCGACTACCGGTTCATCCGGAATGTATTTCACTCGACCACCGGTTCATCCGGAATGTATTTCACTCGACTACGGTTCATCCGGAATGTATTTCACTCGACCACGGTTCATCCGAATGTACTTCACTCGACTACCGGCTCATCCGGAATGTATTTCACTCGACCACGGTTCATCCGGAATGTATTCCACGTGTTTCTATCGGGTCCATAAGATGGGCCGAGACACATTATACGTATCACATGATTTGTACCTAGATCACGGCGGTGGCGGCGAGTTCCACGCATGAGGATGACTTTGAGGCGTGAGTCCACGACTTGACATGATCGCTTTTATGTTGTGAATCGTAGTTTGGTTATCATACATGTCTCTGTTTTATATAGACTATAATGATTTCATTTACGATATTTTCTGATTTCACATACTTGGTACTGTTGCATCGACCTTCGGGGCCGTTCATGCCGCAGTAGAGGTACATCGACCGTCGATCCCCGCTTATAGGATCACATTTCAGGTGTGTTGGGAAGCTCTGTTCCTTCTGAGGCTTATCTTTGGTATGTTATCCCGAGTCCGTAGGTCCTTGTACATTCGGGGTATGGCGGCCCCGTCCCGTCATAGTTGTTATCACTTAGAGGTCCGTAGTAATCTTGTGGCGTAGTCCGTAAAAGGATAAGCGTCGTGTTTATGTATATATACCGGGCGCAAATCGCTTTGGTTGACTGTTTATTTATCATGTCTCTTAATTCATGTTCATGTTTTTATTTCCGCTGATTTTCTCGATGTTGTATCACTAGGGTGCCCGGTAGGCACGATCACGCCCGTTCGGTCGTGACAAAAGTGGTATCGAGCGATTAGTCCTCTGAAAGTGTCTACGCACGTGTCTACAGTAGTCTTGATTATCGGTGTGTTGTGCACCACATCTATAATCGTGAGGCTATAGGACATTTAGGATTGGTTTCCATTCTTCTCATTCCGAGATCGTGCCTAGAGGCGGTGATAAGTCAGCCCTCCGACGTATTCCTTTCCTTTACCGCTATGCCTCGCGTAGTGCAACCTGAGCCCGTATGGGCAAGGCGATGAGGAGTTGGTGAGATACTGAGGAGTACGAGGCGCAGCCCTGGCCGGCTCGAGCAGGCTTCCGACGGCGAGTTTCGCGACGCCACAAAGACCAAATAGAAGCTAGAGTCAGCAGCCGGGCTGCGAGACTACGCACTGAGCCTCCGGCCTCACACCGGAGCAGATGAGATGGGCATACGGAGATGGCCCGATTCGCCGTGGTCGTGGTCATATATGAGGATAGGCCGACGCAGCAGCCGGCACCCGTAGCACCCGTAGTTCACCCCCGAGCAGTCAGTTTGAGGCTACGTGACTTTCGGAGTGGTAGCCCGCCGATGTTCTATGGATCGAGCCGAGATGACCTCGGGAGTTTATCCGACAGCCTACACGGATCATGAGTGATCGAGCCTCGAGGCGAGTCGGTGGTATTGGTTCGCATCACCGCGTGATCTGCAGCTTGATAGTTTGATTCGCGAGCTGTCCCGGAAGAGCATGCACTTCCAGCTTTGGGACGAAGTTCTCGAGGCATTTCTTGCCTCCACGATGGAGAGGGCTCGCCGGCGATTTTTGACGTTGAGGCGGGGCGGCGACGGTTAGAGAGTACAATGTGGAGTTCGACTCATTAGCTCGGTATGTTCTCGTAGTAGCGGATATGGAGGATGATTACACCGCCACGCCACCGGCCGACGATTACTTGGCGAGGCTTGTACGGTAGCTCTTCACCGCATGGACATTGCCCGCACGCAAGCTCATGCACCAGGATGTGAGGCACGAAGAGGTCGACGGAATGGCCGAGATCGCAGAAGAGGCCGAGCAGGTCCTTTGGTAACTTTCGAGGCGACCGCCTCGCCAGCTAGCCTAGTTATGTACCTCCACCGATGCAGTGGTCCCCACGATCGTCGGGGCGTTCAGGTATTCGGAGCTGGTCGAGCTCCGGGGCTTCCGGTTCACGGTATGCGTGAGTGCTAGCCGCCAGGATTCATGTCCCTCAGCGCGATGTGGCAAACATCATCCCGGAATGTCGTCTTTTTATCGTGCTTGTTTCACTGCGGCCGTCGGGCCATGTGGACGAGAGATCGTTTATAGGAGGGTACCGCAGAAGATGACGCAGCCTTACCGGATCATGGCGTGTTCATCGCCTTCTGATACAGCGCCTGCCGCAGTGAGCCTATGATTAGAGTGGGCGGTAGATCTGTATATCCTTAACCTCTAGAGATTCGTATGCATGATATAATGACCTTCTTATTGTGTGCTACGTTCGGATAGCGTTATGTTGGTTATGAGTTAGAAAGCATGGTTAGTTGAAAGGATATGTATGGGGGCATGGAAAGTGTGAACCTTAGAATATTTCGTGTTGAGACCTTAGAGGTAAGGTCATCTTGAATAAAAGATTTTACGGTTAGTCTTTGTTGAAATACTTGGTTTGCGTATAAATGTGTTCTGGGATAATTCCTTGGGTAGTGTAAAATGGAAGTGGTAGCTTTCATGACTTGTATAAGTAAGATTGTTCCGGATCGGGAAACAAGAGCGTGATGCGTTAAGTGGGTCGGGTTGGGGCCATGTTGCGGCCAACCCGCACTGCTTTTCGAGGCTGGGTCACTCGGGTGGTCCCGCCAGTGGTAGGTCACGAGGGTGCTAGCCCAAGTTTAGTTGACCATCGTATGAGTTCGTGGATATGTTCAACCGTATAGACCGTGAAGGCCGAGAATGGCCCTAAGAAATCGAGGTTAGTAAGATGACCAAGTTGGAGGTAGTGACTCGAGGTTGGAAACGAGCGTTGGATCAAGTGTAGTACGATACTGAAGGGTTCAAGTGTTCGAGAAGAGTACGACGAGTAAGGGTAGAGGCGAGCATGTATTGCGAGCTTAGATATGATCATTTCTTGTGAAGGAGAAGGTGCGAAGGATGTATATTTTAGACCTCGGGGATCGCATGCGATCCGGTACCATTTGTTGAGTCGTCGAGTGACACTAGAACCTCGCGCAAAGTGACAAAAGTTTGTGATGTTAGAGGTGTTTCTCGTGGACTTGGATGTAAGTATTTGCGCAGTGTTTCGTGGCCAGCGCGGTGATTGTTCTCGTAAGTATAGTAGTGAAGACTATCTTGGCGCATGTTTGTTTTGAGGCTTAGAAGGAACATTCGACGAATGTTTCTAGAGGAGAATGTTATACCTATTTCCGTGGTATGCGTGAGGGCGACGATATAAATTTGAGCCTTAAAGATTAGGCAAGAATGAAATTTTGTGCACAAGTACCGAAAGGAGTCGTTTTCGACGAAACGTTTCACTTTCGTAGGGAAAATTCGCTATGTCATTAATAATTTTTGCGGATTTTTCCAGAGACGAAACATTTTGGATTAACGGAGGGTGACATGTGTCACCTCACATTGGAAGGAAGTGGACGCCAAAGGGAAAAGTGGCACGTTTTTGTGCAAAATTGTGGTCAAGGGTTAGGTAGGATATTTTGTGTAGTTGATGAGCAAGTGGGACCCACAAACACATGGCTTCATCTTGACCTTACACTTGCCTTACACTTGATGGATCTTGGCCATTGGTTGGCCATTTCTTGACCTATAAATACCCCTCTAAGTTGATGAACTTATTCATCCAAAATTGTCTAAGTCTTGAAAAATCCTCCTCTCCCTCTGTTGTTTTCGCCCACCACACCCCTCCCTCGAGTGAGCTTGGCGAGAGCTTCCTCCCCTCAGTGGTTAGCAATGGGGTACCCCTAGCCTAGTTGTTTTGTATAATACCCCTTTGTGGTATAGAAATACTCTCCTAGTATTGTTATAATGCCCAAATACCTTGCCCAAATACCTTATAGTATTCCCAAGGTTACACTTTTACAAAAGCCCGTAAAATACTATTATACTTCCTCCACAAAAACGAAACCCTAAGTAAATCTTCACCCGTAGTTGAAGTGTTAAGTAGAAGTTGGTTAGAACTTCTAAGGTTGTTGAGCGGTCGAGCGCACGAGTAGAGCTAAACCTTGCTCAGATCGACATATAAACTCGGATAATTTTGGGCTTATCGAGGTAAACACTCTTGACCTTCTATTGTAATTGGAAATTACATGTTGTTGGAATATATAGTTGAAGTATACTATATTGAATTGAACATAGTTGTGCGGCAATGTCTTTTGACTTAAGCTGAATAATACTTACGCAATGTCTTGCGACTTAAGCCCTAATTTAAATAGAGAATCGATCGTAATTACATAGGATCAGACGATGAGACGGTGTAGCACATCGTAGTAGAATTGTACACGTCCGTTAGACGCAAACCCCCGTTGGCTTGGCCGGCCTCGATTGAGAGGAGATTTACGCCGTTGCGAGGGGAGATGCCGCCAATTTTCTCGTAGAATATTCTACATTGAGATCTAGGATGTTAATAGGCGCCATGGCCTCTATAGGTCAAGTACTACGTATGGCGTGATCTTAGCTTAAGGAGTAGCCGACGGTTTGAGGTACTTGGAGCATTTTGCTATTAGTCGATAATCGTCGCGAGGTATGTGAACCTCTTCTATCTTTTCTAGCATGATATGTGTGAGCTATGTAGTACGGTGAGACGCATACGTGTTAATCAGATTTGGTTGTTTTAAAACATGTGTTATACTAGCTTTATGGGAAGTTAGGTATAACGCCTTAAGGGTGGTAAAATGAATGGTTTATTAATTTCAAAAGTTAAGAGACTGGATCTTATAAGATAAGAGACTTAACTTAAATGAATTA
Source organism: Przewalskia tangutica (assembly GCA_029844215.1). NCBI lineage: Eukaryota > Viridiplantae > Streptophyta > Magnoliopsida > Solanales > Solanaceae > Przewalskia > Przewalskia tangutica. Next base: position 52,552,303 of record CM056721.1, read on the forward strand.
ATATGGATTTTGTGTGAAACCTCATTCGTGAGTAATGAGTACTTGGTTTTTAAAAGGAATAATGTTTTACTGATTTCGGAAATCAGAATGTGTATCAATAAACCACTGCAGCGTTAATAAAGGAAAATGTATTGAATAATTAAGTATTATTAAAACCAGTAGAAACCTCCATCCGCATAGAAGCTAAGATGAGACAAAATGATATTACATTTTCTAGATCATGGTCGCTAATAAGATTGATTATGAACAAGATTAACCTACTCACCTATGGCATATGTTACTCTATTGTTTTAAAAAGAGGTTAAGACATTGAACTATGAAACTTTTCTAAAAAGAGACTTGCGTAATTGAAATTAGGCAAACTGGAACTTTTAGGGAAAAGAAAGGCATTGTGTTGTCTTAAAATGGTTTAAAACATAAAGTGTTATAACAGCTTTATGGGAAGTTGGTTATAACGACTTTATGAAAACAAAAGAAGGGTTTTATCATTTGTTTTAATACGGTAACTTGACTTTTAAAAGAGAAGTATTTTGGTCCAAAGGAAGGCATGGTATTGCCTTAATTTGGTCTTAAAAAGGAAAGTATGAAAGTTGTTTTGGTTTACTTAAAAGATATAAGTCACACATTTTTTTATATACTACGGGTATCGGGTGACTTTTAGAAAATGAATGAATCTCTTAAAAGGAATTTACATATGTAGTACTTTAGGGTTAAAATCCGGACTTTGACATAAAATGAAAGTACCTTGAGTTGTGTATAACTTGCCTATGCTTGTTGTTATGAAACTTGACCATGTTACGTGTGATAGCCTTGTTGTGCAAGTACTGTGTTCTACTCGACTACCGGTTCATCCGGAATGTATTTCACTCGACTCACCGTTCATCCGGGAATGTATTTCACTCGACTACGGTTCATCCGGAATGTATTTCACTCGACTAGGTTCATCCGAATGTATTTCACTCGACTACCGGTTCATCCGGAAATGTATTTCACTCGACCACGGTTCATCCGAATGTATTTCACTCGACTCACGGTTCATCCGGAATGTATTTCACTCGACTACCGTTCATCCAGAATGTATTTCACTCGACCACGGTTCATCCGAATGTACTTCACTCGACTACCGGTTCATCCGGAATGTATTTCACTCGACTACCGTTCATCCGGAATGTATTCCACATGTTTCTACATCTGGGTCCATAAGATGGGCCGAGACCATTATACGTATCACATGATTTGTACCTAGGCCGGCAGCTGGCGGGAAGGAGTTCCACGTACGGAGGATGACTTTGAGGCGTGAGTCCACGACTTGACATGATCGCTTTTATGTTGTGGAATCGTAGTTTGTTATCATACATGTCTGCTTTATATAGACTATAATGATTTCATTTACGTGATTTTACGCTTCACATACTTGGTACTGTTATCGACTCCTTCGGGCCGCGTTCATGCCGCAGTGAGGTACATCGATCGCCGATCCCCGCTTATAGGATCACATTTCAGGTGTGTTGAAGCTCCGTTCTTCTGAGGCTTATCTTTGGTATGTTATCCCGAGTCCGTAGGTCCTTGTACATTCGTGGGTATGGCGGCCTGCCCCGCCATAGTTGTTGTCACTTCTTAGGTCCAGAGTATCGTTGTGGGCGAGTCCGTAAAAGGATAATCGTCGTGTTTATGTATATATACTGAAGGCAACTGTTTTGGTTGACCTGTTTATTTATCATGTCTCTTAATTCATGTTCATGTTTTTATTTCCGCTGATTTTCTCTGATGTTGTATCACTAGGGTGCCCGGGGTAGGCACGACCACGGCCCGGTTCGTCGTGAGGATCGATGGTTGGTTCATCGCCTTCTTTTGCTATGCGCCGTGCAGGGCAGGATCATGATTAGAACGACAAAGGGAAAGTGAAGCAATAGTTACAGGTATATCTTTAACCCTCTAAAGATTAGTATGTGTGATAAGCTGGTTACATGTTAAGTGTGATGTGCGGGTAGTTTTGTGTAAATTGAGATTTAGAAAGCCTGGTTAGTAGAAAAGGGAAGTTTGGGGACATGGAAATTGTGAGCCTTAGAATTTTGATAACCGTGGGAACCTTAGATACAGGGCCATCTTGAGTGAAAGATTTTACGGGTGATCTTTGTCGAGAAACATAGTATACGTGGGGTATATTTGGGTGATAAGTCCATGAGTGGTGTGAAATGATAGTGGGTAGTTAAGCTAAGAAAACCACTAGGTTTTCATGACTTGAATAGTGAGATTGTTCCGGACCGGGAACAAGAGTTTGGTACGTAATTGTCACGACCCGACCCCGGGCCGCGACTGGTGCCCTACCTGGGCACCCCGTTCAGGTATACATCAGAGAATAGCAGTGGAACATACATGACAGAAATATATGTGTAGACAATAAACATCACAGGCTAGCCGATAAGGCCGCCTTTCATAATATACACCACATCAAAAGTACAACTGTACAACATCAGTTCTTACAGCCCAACCACAAATGTGAATACAGACTTCAGAATAATAATCGTATGACAGGGCCCCGCCATACCCCTGAATGTACATAAATCAACAACACCAGGAAAAAGACTGTACCAAAAGAGACAAGCCTCCGGATAAATGGAGCTTCTGACGTCTGATAAGTGATCCTAAGAATGAGGATCCACCACCTGCTTACCCTTCCTCGCGTTAACGCAGCCTCAGGAAGGGGTCGACACAAAATGTACTAAGTATGTAAAACTGGAAAGTACTGTAATTACAACATAAGTTTAAAACAAAGCCGGAGACATGTATGATAACAAAATTATAGTACACAGTGCCTTACTAACAATGAGAGTAAAATCAAGGGAATACGTACAACATCACAGTAGGAGACTCCCGATCAAATCATGGGTAGCGAACCCATAGAAACAGGTGGTATAACGTCTTAGGGTTCTTACCCTGAGCAGGTGGTATAACGTCTTGGGGGTTTTCCCCTCATTTATACTCTTACCCTGGAGAAGGTAATAAAACAGGTGGTATAACGTCTTGGGGGTTTACCCCTCATTTATACTCTTATCCTGGAGAAGGTGGTATAGCGTCTTGGGGGTCTGCCCCTCACTTATACTCTTATCCTATCTCAAACCGGCCGTCAATACAATAAATAAGCAAGTTAGAAATCCCCCTAACTTCTTATTGGTCTTATTCATCTACACTCTCATTTTAGTTCACTTAAGGCACTAATATGTTATAATAAATCCGGGAGTTTAACCCAAAGTACTACGTACTTCTAACCTTTTGAAAATGACTCATTTTCATATAAAACTTCCAAGATACTATAAACCATAGTATCAAGTCAAAATTTCTTTTCAAGACAAGTCAGAATACCTTTAGAAATAAAGTTAGGTTTCTAAATCAAGTGACTTCTTTTATTATAAAACCTTAGGCAATTGATGCCTTAAAAATCAAATTGCCTTTTCATTAAAATTAAGTCATTTATCTTTCCATAAAGCAAATATAACCAACTCCCCATAAAGTCGTTACATTCGCTTTATACCTTAGTCATAAACAATTTCATATCCAAGGGACTTATACGTTTAAAACGGAACAAGTATCACATACTTTAAAACTCTTCAAGTCCCTTAACTTTAATAAAATATTAGACATCCTTAATACTTTCAAAGAAGTGAGTTAATCTCCTAACTCACCCAACTTGGCTATTCATAAAACTAGTAAAAGATATCAAGGTCATGACGCTCACCGCACTATATACGCATAACTAGTCATGCTCAAAGATAGGAAAAGTTCTACATACTCACGTCAAACCACTTGCCAAGTACAAAGTCCCGCCCGTAGTATGTCAACCTATAATAGTCACAATACGTCTATTAAAGCCTTACTTCAAACGTAGAATATTATAAGTGTCAAGTCGCTAAATTCTACGGAAAATCGGACAGCACCTCCTTTGTTTTTACTAACGTTGCCACCTTTTTCAAGGCCGAATACAATAACCAAACACGCCGCATTTAAGGCACAATCAAAGCAATTAATCAATAGGGGATTACACGCCTTCTAGACGTGTAAAATTCCGCCCCACAACCGATAACAAACTAATACAACTACTAGTCCCATTTTCGGCCATAATGAATACAACAATACCAATTCTTATCCAATTTCCATTTCAATCCAAATTGGTAGCATAACATGATATCAAGTCGCATTTGATTATAACTACCATAATCTTCAAGTAAGTGACATGCGGCGATTTCTAATAAACGACCATTTAGTAATCCAATCTTCAAGTGGCTTGTATAACATTTCGGATTTAAGCTACAAGCAATCCATAATACTTATAAACTTCAACATATCAACTTCATGCTAGCAACATGTAAAGCTAACAACAACAATATAAATATATAATCTTGTAACACTTTTAAAAGACAAGATTATACCTCAATGAAACTTAATCCAACTCCAATCCGAAGTCGCTCCTTAGTAGTTTAGAGCCTCTCCAAGACACTTCAATCCGCTTGTTGAGACCCTTAGAACAACACCAACAAGTATCCTTCAAATCTCCAAACAAAACCTAGAAAGACAACTAGGTTTTCGTTTTGCGACTAACCCGTAAACTATCTTTTTCCAAGATTTTTCTATTGAGATGTGTTAACAATACACACAAGAACCTTGGTTTAAAGTGTGGAGCTAAAAGAACAAAGAACAAAGATTTTTCTTTTTCTAGCCTAGTGAACCCGAGAGCATGTGCTAGTGTTCATCCAATTTTTGTGAAAATTTTCTAAGTGTTAAGCTCCCTCTTGCTACTAGTAGTAATATATAGCACATTGGATGGTCAAGATATGAACAATTGGGTGGCTTGGATAAGCTCTTAGTAAAAATCAAGACTTTGTGGGTCCTTTGACTTGGTCAAGTTTGTCAAGCTTGCTACTTGCAAGACTTAGTCATCCAAGACTATGGTCAATGACCATTTTGGCCATGCCTAATTCGACCAAGGCATCCTTAAGGGGGTGACACGTGTCGCCCTCCCATTCGTCATAATAATACGTTTTCCGACAATTTCATAATTCCGATAAATTTTTACAAGTCTCAAATCTTAACACTTGTGAGTTCTTACGTACGTTCTTAAAACATGTCCTGTAAAATACGGGGTGTAACATTCTTCCCCCCTTAGAAACATTCGTCCCCGAATGTTCTTTCGGAGTCAAACTTATAATTAGCGACATAGTTTCCTTACACAACCCCGACATGCCAATACTGCCACACATGGCCACATAATAGCATTTACACAAAACAAATGCTTCAATAAAAACTTGACAAGTAAGGGAAGATGAATTTACCTGAAGGCATAGAAAATAAGTGAGGATACTTCCTCAACATGTCCTCCTCCGCTTCCCAAGTCATCTCCTCCCGGTTATCATTCCTCCACAAGACTTTGACGGAAGCTACCTCCTTGGTCTGCAGTCGCCTGACCTGGCGATCGAGTATCGCTATGGGACTCTCCTCATACGATAACCCTTCTGTCACCTGGACCTCACTAGTAGGGAAAACTCTCGCTGGATCACCGATACACTTCCTCAACATAGAAACATGAAAGACCGGATGTACCGCCTCTAACTCTGATGGCAGATCTAACTCGTAGGCAACCTTGCCCACTCTACGGACGACCTGGTAGGGCCCAATGTACCTTGGGCTGAGTTTCCCCTTCTTACCGAATCTCATCACACCCTTCATGGGTGACACCTTCAAGAAGACCCAATCGTCTACCTGAAACTCCAAATTCCAACGCCGATTATCCGCATATGACTTCTGCCGACTCGACCACGCTAACTCTCTCGGATAAGCTTTACTTTATCCACACCACTGAACCAAGTCCGCCAACCAATCGCCTCGCCCACGTCGAACCAACCAATCGGCGACCTGCATTTCCGCCCATATAAAGCCTCGTATGGCGCCATCTGTATACTGGAATGGTAGTTGTTGTTGTAAGCAAACTCCACAAGAGGCAAATGATCCTCCCAGCTACCCCTGAAATCAATCACGCAGCTCGCGGATATCCTCGAGTGTCGGATAGTACGCCCGCTGCCCGCCGACCCGAGGATGAAATGTCAGATCGAGACTCACCTGTGTCCTAAACCCTTCTCGAAAGACCTCCGAAGTTAGCCAGAACCGGGCTCCCTATCGATATAATCGACACCGACATCGTGGCCTCACAATCTCTCGATGTACAACGGCATAGTCTCACCAAAACGTCGCCCCGACCGAAGGAAATGGGCTGATTTCACACCACAACAATAACCCAAATGGAGTCGTATTTCCTTTGAGTACGAGGTAACCTCAGAACAAAGTCCATGTTGATCACCTCCCACTTCCAAGTCGGAATCTCAATAGATCGCAATAATCCCGGGCCTCTGGTGCTCGACCTTGACTGCCGCAATTAGGACATCAGGCAACAAAACTCGCCACGTCCTCTTCGTGTCATCCCACCAATACATACACCTGAGGTCATGGTACATCTTTGTCGACCCCGGATGAATAGAATAACGAGCACTGTGTGCCTCCCCCAAAATCTGCTGACGAAGTCCTGTCACATCGGAACACACAATCGACCCTCAAATCTCAAGACTCCCATCAGCGCCGCCGATAGACTCTTCTCCCGAGAGCTGCATCTCGATACCGTACCAACACTGGGTCCTCAACCGCCGCCTCTTCACCTCATCAACGATGGAAGACTCGCAACCTCACGAACCCGCACTTCACTATCGTCGGTATCGATCAATCGAACCCCAAGGCTCGCTAATCCGGTGGATTCGACGGACCATGTCCTCGCTCTCCGCTGCACTGACGGGCTCCCATCGATCTACGACTCAAGGCATCAAGAACTACGTTGGCTTTCCGGATGGTATAGAATATCAACATCATAGTCTTTCAAAGAACTCTAACCACCGCTCTGCCTCAAGTTCGCCTCCTTGCTCAAGATATACTGGAGGCTCTTGTGGTCTGTATAAATATCCACATGAACCCCATACAAATAATGTCTCCAAATCTTCAAGGCATGAATAACTGCGGCCAACTCTAAGTCATGGGTAGGGTAATTCCTCTCATGCTTCCGTAACTGCCGGGAAGCATAGGCTATAACCTTGTCGTGCTGCATCAAAACACACCCTAGCCCGATACCCGAGGCATCACAATAGATCACGTACCCGTCTAACCCCTCAGGAAGAGTAAGAACTGGGGTTGTAGTCAACCTCTCTTTCAGCAACTGGAAACCCTGCTCGCAAGCCTCTGTCCACTGGAACTTGGCTGCCTTCTGAGTCAGCCTAGTCAACGGTGCTGAAATCGAAGCAAACTGCTCCACAAACCTACGATAATACCCTGCCATTCTAAGAAATCGCGCATCGGCCGAGTAGTAGGTCTCGGCCAAGACTTGATCGCTCAATCTTTGTCGTATCCACGCGAACACCATCACCCGATAATATGCCCCAGAATGCCACTAAGTCCAACCAAAACTCACACTGGAGAACTTGGCGAATAATCGCGCTCGGAGAACCCCAAGTACCGCCTCGTGATCAAGATGCTCGCCTCGTCGCGAATAAACCAGATGTCATCAATGAATACTATCACAAATGTATCCAAAATGGCTTGAACACGGTTCATCAAATCCATAAATACCATTGAGCGTTGGTCAAACCGAAAGACATAACCCTAAACTCATAGTGCCCATACCGGTCCCGAATGCGCTTTGGGATATTCGCTCGAACTCGAACTCGATGATAAATGCATCGCAGTCTATCTTTGAGAAACATCTCGCACTCGCAATCGTCAAACAAATCATCAATCCGGGGAGGGTACCTATTCTTGATGGTTACCTTATTCACCGGTCAGAATCAACACACATACGCAGCGCCCCATCCTTCTTCTTCACGAACAAGCACGGCGCCCTGGGAGATACACTAGGCCCGATAAAGCCTTTCTCCAAGAAATCTTTCACCGGTCCTTCGCCTCAACTCAAGAGTGCCATCCTCGTATGGCGGAATGGAAATAGGTCGAGTGTCCGCAACGTGTCAATACAAAATTCAATCTCCTCTCGAGGATACCCTAAGATCATCGGGAACACATCCGAAATTCCCTAACCATCGGTATCGATCAAGAATCGCACCTCACCTGATCAAATACGAACCGGATGATAGATGTACCCTTTCTCGCACCATCTTCCTAGCCTTGAGGTAAGAAATAAACCTACCCCTGCGACGCCGTGTTGCCCTTCCACTCGATAATCGCTCGCCAGAAACCGAACCGAACCAACTTGTCCTACTACCAACGTTGGCATAACAAGAAGCCAACCAGTCCATACCCATAATGACATCAAAATCTGTCATCTCCAGCTCTATCAAGTCTGCAAGGGTCTGACGACTGTAAATATAAACCGGACAACCTCTGTACACCCGCTCAGCTAACACCGAATCTCCCATTGGCGTAGCTACCTCAAAAGGCTCTATCGACTCCGGCTCTATCCCGATTCTACCCGCAATAAGAGGGGACACATAGGACAAGGTAGAACCTGGATCTATCAAAGCATAAACGTCACAACATGAAATCAATAATGTACCGCGACGACGTCAGGGGAAGCCTCCTGATCCTGGCGGCTGGCTAATGAATATATGCGGTTCTGTGGACCGCTAGAACTGGAACCACCACCACGACCTCTACCGCGGCCTGCCGGTCCGTGAGTACCCTGCCCTCCGGGGCGCATAACCACAGAAGGAGAAGAAGACCCAGCAACAGATCCTGTCGGCTGCACCGTACCACCCATGCCGCCTCTAGACGGACAATCTCTCCTCAAATGGCCCTGCTGGCCACACGAGTAACAAGCTCCCGAAGCTCTGCGACACTCGCCCTGGTGAAACCTACCGCATCGAGCACACTGAGGTGTGGGTGGTCCCGATCGGTGACGGTTCTCGCCTCCCCGAATCCAGTCCCGAGCCCCGACTGCTTCCCGAATGACTGGCCGATCGACCTCTTGCCGAAAACCGTGAAGGAACACTCGCGCTGGCCGGAAAGTGGACTGTTCGCTGCGAGGCCGCCCGCTCGAAATCGCCTCGAGACCACGATGTCCGCCCTTGGGCCGGCTCGAGTCAACTGTCCTCTCTCTCTATCCTCAATCCCCTGCGCATAGGCCTGCATCCGGGCGATGTCCATACCGGGCTGAAGAGCCACACCCAAGCATGTTGTAATCATATGACGGTCAAGCCCCATCACAAAACGATGAACCTTATCCGCCATGTCAGCTACAATAGTATGCGCATGTCTGGCCAAGGAATCAAACTCCAAGCTATATTCCCTGATAGTCCTCCCGTTCTGCCTCAAGGTCAAGAATCTGTCTACCCGGGCTCTCCTCATCTCAGGAGGCAAAAAGTGAACCATGAAGGCCTCTGTAAACTCCTCCCAAACAGCTGGAAGAGCATCATCCCCTCTCGAAAGCAACCACGACTCAAACCAGTTCAACGCAATATCGCGTAACCGGTAAGAGGCTAGTGTAACAGACTCTGTCTCTGAAGCCCTAAGAACCTGCATGGTCCGCTGTAGCTGCCGAATGAACTCCTGCGGATCCTCATCCGACCTCGAACCATAAAACTCAGGTGGATGACAACCCAGAAAATCCCTAATCCGCAATCGGCTCACAGGGTGGGGCATGCTGCTCACGCATCGGCCTTTGCCGCTACTATCTTGGTCGATGTCGGATCTGCTCCCGTAGTCTATACTCGGCACCGGTGCGGGCGGAGGCTCGCACGGAACCTCTGGAGCTCTGCGCTCTCGGCTCTCTAATAATTGGCGTGGTTGAACTCGCCGACCGCTCTACCTCGTATAGTGCGTGCGTGAGCCCGTAACCTTCGAGTGCTAGCGCCTCTGCTGCTTTGCCACCTTCGGGCCCTGGTGCGCGCTTGGAGGCATAATTGTTTCATAAGACTAGGTCGGAGAGGATTCAACCTAATAAGACGACTCTCTTGCCGCGATCTTAGAGAGAAGAATGAAACCAATCCTAAATGTCTGACCTCACGATTATAGATGTGGTGCCTGACACACCGATAATCAAGACTACTAGACACGATGCCTAGACACTTTCCGAGGACTAAGCGCTCGATAGCACTTTTGTCACGACGACCGGGCGCGGCGGTGCCTACACAGGCACCCGTTGGTATACATCGGAGAATAGCAATGAACATACATGACGAAATATATGTGTAGACAATAAACATCACAAAGCTAGCCGATAAGCGCGCTTTCATAATATACACCACATCAAAAGTACAATCTGCATAACATCGCTTCTTACGGTCAACCACAAATGTGAATACGGACCTGCAGGAATAATCGTGGCGGGACGGGGCCGCCATACCACGAATGTACATAAATCAACAACACGGGGAAAAGGCGTACAAAGAGACAAGCCTCGGATAAATGGAGCTTCGACGTCGATAAGTGATCAAGAATGAGGATCCACCACCGCTTTCCTTCCCCGTGGTATGAGCAACCCAGGAAGAAGTCGATTACAAAATGTACTAAGTATGTAAAGCGAAAATCAGTAATTACAACATAAGTTTAAAACAAAGACGGAGACATGTATGATAACAAAATTACAGTACAGAGTGCCTTACTAACAATGAGAGTAAAATCAAGGGAATACGTACAACATCACAGTAGGAGACTCCCGATCAAATCATGGGTAGCGAACCCATAGAAACAGGTGGTATAACGTCTTAGGGTTCTTACCCCCTCATTTATACTCTTACCCTGAGCAGGTGGTATAACGTCTTGGGGGTTTTCCCCTCATTTATACTCTTACCCTGGAGAAGGTAATAAAACATGTGGTATAACGTCTTGGGGGTTTACCCCTCATTTATACTCTTATCCTGTAGAATGTGGTATAGCATCTTGGGGGTCTGCCCCTCACTTATACTCTTATCCTATCTCAAACCGGCCGTCAATACAATAAATAAGCAAGTTAGAAATCCCCCTAACTTCTTATTGGTCTTATTCATCTACACTCTCATTTTAGTTCACTTAAGGCACTAATATGTTATAATAAATCTGGGAGTTTAACCCAAAGTACTACGTACTTCTAACCTTTTGAAAATGACTCATTTTCATATAAAACTTCCAAGATACTATAAACCGTAGTATCAAGTCAAAATTTCTTTTCAAGACAAGTCACAATACCTTTAGAAATAAAGTTAGGTTTCTAAATCAAGTGACTCCTTTTATTATAAAACCTTAGGCAATTGATGCCTTAAAAATCAAATTGCCTTTTCATTAAAATTAAGTCATTTATCTTTCCATAAAGCAAATATAACCAACTCCCCATAAAGTCGTTACATTCGCTTTATACCTTAGTCATAAACAATTTCCTATCCAAGGGACTTAGACGTTTAAAACGGAACAAGTATCACATACTTTAAAACTCTTCAAGTCCCTTAACTTTAATAAAACATTAGACATCCTTAATACTTTCAAAGAAGTGAGTTAATCTCCTAACTCACCCAACTTGGCTATTCATAAAACTAGTAAAAGATATCAAGGTCATGTACGTCTACCGTACTATATACGTACAACTAGTCATGCTCAAAGATAGGAAAAGTTCTACATACCTCGCCGGGTCAAACCACTTGCCAAGTACAAAGTCCCGCCCGTAGTATGTCAACCTATAATAGTCACAATACGTCTATTAAAGCCTTACTTCAAACGTAGAATATTATAAGTGTCAAGTCGCTAAATTCTACGGAAAATCGGACAGCACCTCCTTTGTTTTTACTAACTTTGCCACATTTTTCAAGGCCGAATACAATAACCAAACACGCCGCATTTAAGGCACAATCAAAGCAATTAATCAATAGGGGATTACACGCCTTCTAGACGTGTAAAATTCCGCCCCACAACCGATAACAAACTAATACAACTACTAGTCCCATTTTCGGCCTAATGAATACAACAATACCAATTCTTATCCAATTTCCATTTCAATCCAAATTGGTAGCATAACATGATATCAAGTCGCATTTGATTATAACTACCATAATCTTCAAGTAAGTGACATGCGACGATTTCTAATAAACGACCATTTAGTAATCCAATCTTCAAGTGGCTTGTATAACATTTTGGATTTAAGCTACAAGCAATCCATAATACTTATAAACTTCAACATATCAACTTCATGCTAGCAACATGTAAAGCTAACAACAACAATATAAATATATAATCTTGTAACACTTTTAAAAGACAAGATTATACCTCAATGAAACTTAATCCAACTCCAATCCGAAGTCGCTCCTTAGTAGTTTAGAGCCTCTCCAAGACACTTCAATCCGCTTGTTGAGACCCTTAGAACAACACCAACAAGTATCCTTCAAATCTCCAAACAAAACCTAGAAAGACAACTAGGTTTTCGTTTTGCGACTAACCCGTAAACTATCTTTTTCCAAGATTTTTCTATTGAGATGTGTTAACATTACACACAAGAACCTTGGTTTAAAGTGGGGAGCTAAAAGAACAAGGAACAAAGATTTTTCTTTTTCTAGCCTAGTGAACCCGAGAGCATGTGCTAGTGTTCATCCAATTTTTGTGAAAATTTTCTAAGTGTTAAGCTCCCTCTTGCTACTAGTAGTAATATATAGCACATTGGATGGTCAATATATGAACAATTGGGTGGCTTGGATAAGCTCTTAGTAAAAATCAAGACTTTGTGGGTCCTTCGACTTGGTCAAGTTTGTCAAGCTTGCTACTTGCAAGACTTAGTCATCAAAGACTATGGTCAATGACCATTTTGGCCATGCCTAATTCGACCAAGGCATCCTTAAGGGGGGTGACACGTGTCGCCCTCCCATTCGTCATAATAATACGTTTTCCGACAATTTCATAATTCCGATAAATTTTTACAAGTCTCAAATCTTAACACTTGTGAGTTCTTACGTACGTTCTTAAAACATGTCCTGTAAAATACGGGGTGTAACAGTAATGGGTCGGGTTGAGGACCAATCGCGGGTCAACCCGCAACCCGGAATGAAGTGAGGTAAGTTTGAGGTGGTCCCTCTAGGTGATAAGGTCACGAGGGTGCTAGGCCCAAGTTTAGGTAATCATCGTACGAGTTCGTGGATGCGTTCGACCAGAATCGGATCATGAAGGACGGGAATGGCCTTAAAGGAAATTGAAGCTAGTAATGACCAGTTGGAGGTAGTAACCCCGAGATTTTGAAAACTAAAGCAATGATGGAAATGTGGTACGTATACTAGAAAGAGTTCGGGTGTACGAGGAGGGTACGACGAGTAAGAAAAGAAGCGAACATGTGTTAAGAGAATGGAAGTGATCATTTTTGTGAAGAGAAGATGTGAAGAGAGTAAGACCATGGGGGAGAGCTAATAGCATTGTTATACACTTTAGAGGTGATTCCTCGTTGGTTGGGATTTAAGTTTTTGCGTGGTTATTATATTATGGTCATATGTGGCATAATTGATTTTGTAGGTGTAGTAGTGAATACTATACCGGCGCATGCGTTTTGGAGACTTAGAAGGAACATTCGGGACGAATGTTTCTAAGGGGGGAAGAATGTTACTCTCCAAAATTTCAGGTCATGTATTGGGAACGTACGAAGGGAAATAAGAATTGAAATTGGAAAGATAAGTTGACAGAATGTTTTTGGACAGTTTTTTAGTCAACTTTGGAGAGGTATATCTCCTAGTTCATTAGGATTTTTTTAGGTGTTTAAATAGCCTAGTATGAAGTTCGTTGAGTCTAGTTTCCAACGCAACAAACCGCTCGTCGATTGGACATCGGAGTAGGAAGTTATTGAGGTTACAAGTTCAGTGGGCAGACAAACAGGAAAGTGTTTTGGTCAGTGCCTGTGCCGCATGTGCGGATCTGCGAGGCAGCGTCGGAAGTGCTGGTGTATTCTAAAGTTGCGATCTTGGCGCCAGAGGCAGCGGCTCCGTATGTCTTTGAGATGTTCGGAAGTTTCAGCGCCGCGGCGCCGAGACGGGAAATTTCGCGAGAAATAGGGGAAATTAGAAGATATTTTTGTTAAAGGCCTGTGGGAGGGTGACAAGTGTCCCTCCCATCCTTTTGACCAAGAGAAGACCTTATATTATGACAAAGTCTTGAAGACTTGGTCATTTGCAAAGGTTCCTCCTAAGAAATCCCCTCTTCTTTCCCAAAAAGTGATAAACCCTAGGTGTGATGAAATTTTTGGAAAGGCAATGAAAGGAATTATGTTGGCAAGCTTGTAGAGGGTTCGTGTGGGTGATTTTAACGTGAAGAAGATTTCGGAAAGAGGGCTCATTGAGGTAAAACCTTCACCTTCTCATGTAATTGAGGATTACAAGTTATAGTAGTTAAGAAATGAGCATGTGGTTTAAATATTAAAGTTTGAAAAGATTTGGATCATGTCGACTTGTTGAAAACCGAAAATGGGCATGTTAGTCACTAATGTTGAAATCAATTCGGTTTTTAGCTAAAATCGTTACATGTTATATATAGAAGGGTATATCGTTGTTATAATTGGTTATGACTTATATAACATGTTGAATTAACGAGTTGAATTGAAAGGATTTGAAAAGTTGATATGTGAGCATATTATAGCCAAGGAGTTACCCTAAACTAGTTGGATTGTTTTACTATGAATTGTGGGGCAGAATTTTACACGTCCAAGTTTGGCGTGTAATCCCTGTTATGCCCCGTAGTTCCGGAGTATGTATGTGAGGACGTACGTAAGAATGTATAAACCCTAATTAGGGTAAGAATGAAAGAATTGTTTTCCGACGGAAATTATTCCGAACCTAGTGAAGGAAATTTTACGTTTTCAATATTTTTACGATTATGGAATTCTTCCGAGAGATAAAATATTTTGGACCAATAGGAGGACGACAAGTGTCACCCCTAGATTGGGCCATGTTGGACGAAATTAAGTGGACAAGTGGGCAAGACAAGTGGCCAAAAGTCTTGCATGGTATTGCATGGCACCTTGGATGGTTTTTGCAAGTTTGTGGGCAAGTCAAATGGTCAAGGTCTTGCATGACTTTTGTAGGACAAGTGTGGAAAGGAACCTACACAAACACATCTATACCATACACATGTTTCAATCCTAACCCTTGGTTGTGCTATATAAACCCCTTTAGTTGATGAAAATCTTCCACACTTAGTATATTCCAAAACTTGAAAACATTTCCCTCTCCCTCCTTCTTATCTTGTTCTCGTCCAACCCAACCCCCCCCCCCCCTTTCCTAACCAAATGTTGTCCAAAAATTCTTAAACTTATAAGTGTTCTTCCTTAATGTGTTAGGAAGATTATTAACCAAGAGTTAGACAAGATTTCACACCCCTAGCCTCAAAATAATCCCCCTTGGCCGAGAGTGGGCAGATTTTCGGGACTGTTTTGGACAGATTTTTAGTCAAGTTTGGAAGGGAATATCTCCTAGCAAATAAGGAGTTTTTGGGTGTTTCAAAAGCCTAAAATGAAGTTCGTCGAGTCTAGTTTCCAATGCAACAAACCACTCATCGATATGACACTGGAGTAGAGAGTTATCAACGTTACAAGTTCAGCTGACGAAGCAGTGGCTAAAAATCGGGACAGTCACGTTTTTTTTGGACTATCTTGAGGTAATGAACCTTAACCTCTTTGTGAAGTTGATTATTATGTATATATGGATATTATACATATATTGGAAGTATATTATGGACTATAAGATATAAAGAAAGATTTGGATCTTGTTAAGATGTTAAAAAGGAGAATTGGCATATTATCCATTAAAATGGTAAAAATGTATCCATTACTTACTAAGAGGTTAACAACAAAGGAACTATAACTTATAATAAGATTGGAATATAAGTTGAAGGACTAATGAAGTAAGTGGATAAGTAAAATTGTAAAAGTTGGCCAAGGACCCCAACTTAAGGACCGTATCTACTTTGGACCGTATCTACTTTGGACTATATTTACTTTGGACCTTCTTTACTTATTGTTATTATGAAGGATAGATTGTTAATCGCGTTCCGTTTGGGCGTGTTATCCCCTTCTTTACTTATTGTTATTATGAAGGAGAGATTGTTAATCGCGTTCCGTTTGGGCGTGTTATCCCCTTCTTTAGTTATTATTGTTATGAAGGAGAGATTGTTAATCGCGTTCCGTTTGGGCGTGTTATCCCCTTCTTTTATTATTGTTGTTATGAAGGAGAGATTGTTAATCGCGTTCCGTTTGGGCGTGTTATCCCCTTCTTTTATTATTGTTGTTATGAAGGAGAGATTGTTAATCGCGTTCCGTTTGGGCGTGTTATCCCCTTCTTTAAATTTTGGTATTATTGCACCTTAATTATAGTATGTTAATTACGGTTATCGGGCCTTGAAAAAGGTGGAAAATTGAGTAGAAACGAGGGAGGTGCTGCCGAATTTTCCGTAGGAAATGGAACCTTGTTCTTAGAAATATCCTACGAAGAGATCTAGAGGTTAATAGACGTTTCATGGCCATTATAGGTGGAAGTACTACGAGTAGCGTATTCTACTTGAAGGGTGGAAAAGGGCTAGCAAAGTTATAGTACTTCGGAGCGTTTTGCTAATTGTCGATAATCGTCGCGAGGTATGTGAACCTCTTCCTATCCTTTTTAGCATGATTATTTTGAACTATGTAGTACGGTGAGCGTCGTGTGCTAAACAATTTGGTTGGTTTAAAACATAAAGTGTTATAATGGCTTTATGGGAAGTTAATTATAACAACTTTATGTAGGTAAAAGAATGGTTTATTGATTTTTAAAAAGATAAGAGACTTGACTTATATTTGACTTGATTTGATATGTGAAGAACTTGAATTGTGTGGAAAGTTGTGACACCTCATTCGTGAGTAATGAGTACTTGGTTTTGAATAATTATTGATTTCGGAAATGAGAATAAGTATCGAACAAACCACTGCAGCGTTAATAAAGGAAAATATATTGACAAATAATTAATATTATTAAAACAAGTAGAAACCTCCATCTGCATAGAAGCTAAGATAAGACAAAATTGTATTATATTTCCTAGATCACAGTTGCTTTAATAAGGTCATTAATAACAAGTATTGATTTTTTTAAATTCCAAAGTAAGGAACTTGTTTTCTAAAAGAAAAGAGACTTGAGAATTTGAAGTGTGTTGGTTTAAAAGAAAGACATGGTTTTGTCTTAAGATGGTTTAAAAAGAAGGTATGGAAATTGTTTGGGTTTACTTAACAAGATAGTTACTCTATTTTGATACTACGGGTATCGTGTGACTGTTTGTGAAAGAAATTGATCTTTTTAAAGAGTTAAATCATGTAGTACCTTGGGGTTAAAACCCGGATTTGTTGACATGAAATGAAAGTACCTTGTGTGAGTAACTTTCCTATGTTTTGTGATAGCCTTGTAATACTTTCTTGTTGGCTTGATAAAGTGAACATGTTATGACGCTACGTGTGTTAGTGTCTTGTGATGTTGTACAAGAGGGTTTTCTTGTTGTGCTTATGTTGTTTAACGATAAGCCCGTTGTGTTGGTATTATATCACTTACTCCCCCCCCCCCTGACTTGTTATGATGCCGGGGGTTAAGCTGCCCCCCGATGCGAGGAAATACCTCATGCGGGTCCATGGGACCTATGCGGAGCTGCGGGAGTTCCAGGATAGTGTGCGAGGAATACCTCATGCGGTCTATGTGGCCATGCGGACTACGGGAGTCCAGGACGATGCCGAGGATTAGCTACCCTCGATGCGAGGAATACCTCATGCGGGCCTAGGTGGCCTATGCGGACTGCGGGAGTCCAGGATTAGGCACGCATAATGATACTATGGGCGATTGGCCTTGCTTCCATCATTCGCGGCCTAGAAAAGACCAGTTACATTATATCTATTATTGCTCTTGTTTGTGATGTGGCACTATGTGCGGTTAACTTGGTTGTTTCGTACATATTTGTGAATTGGTTTTAAAATGTTATGGTTATATTTGAGTGATGACCTTGAGGGCGTGAGTCCCTGACTTGACACGATTGTTTATAGATTGTGAAATGGTATCTTTTTAGAAACAATGTTGATGTTCATTACTCTTGTTGAATTAGGAGCTTTGTGAAACGCATTTTGATTGTCATATATGTCTCTGTTTTATATAGACTATTATGATTTCATTTCTGATATTTTGATTTCACATACTTGTACTGTTATCGACCTCGCCCGGGTGCGTTCACGCCGCAGTAGAAGTGTCGATCGTTGATCCTCGCTCGTAGGTCCAGATTCACGTTTTGGGAAGCTCCGTTTCTCCGGAGGCTTATCTTTTGGTATGATTCCCTGAGATTGTAGGTACTTGTACATTCAGGGGTATGGCGGGGCCCTGTCCCGTCATAGTTGTTATAGAAATTCTTAGAGGTCTGTAGTACTGTTGTGGGAAGGGTTTGTAAAGGATGTAACTGTTCAAGTTTTGGTTTATATATACATGCCGAAAGGCGACGCTTTCTTGGTTAGTATTGCTTTTCGTTATTGTTTTATGTCTTGGTTTTTATATTCCGCTGGTTACTCTGATGTATATCTACTTGGGTGCCCGGGTAAGGCACCAGTCACGGGCCCGGGATCGGGTCGTGACAATCCCCTTTGTATTGTTGGATTGTTGGGCCTTAAAAGTGGCGTTTGGATATTGAATTCGAGCCTTGAAAAGGGTGGAAAAGTACGTAGAAACAAAGGAAGTGCTGTCCAAATTTTCCGTAGAATAAGGGACTTTACAATTAGAATATTCTACGTTGAAGCTAGAAGCTAATGGACGTATTCTGGTCGTTATAGGTTGTCATACTACAGACGGCATATTGGACTTGGCAAGTGGATTAAGCTGGAGAGATATGTGGAAAATTTCTTATCTCTTGAGCATGAGTAGTTATAACTGTATAGTACGGTAGACGTACGTGATTTAAATGAAGTAAATACATTCGATATGCTTGACTTGTTATAAGAATGTCTAAGTTGGTTGAGTAGAGAATTAACTCACCTGTTACTAAGGAAAGGTTACAAGAATGGTTTATTCTAATAAGTTAGACAACGATGTCTTGATGTGGAAAGGTATGGAATACTTGATTTGAAAGTGTTAATTCTAGAAATATTCTAAAGATAAGAAACTTGTTTTCTAAGCTAAGAAATTTGAAGTATTTGAAAGTTGTGTAGCTCGGTTTGAAAGTGTAAGTCTCTTGGTCATAAAAAGAATAAAGTAATCTTGGTTTCGGAAATGAGAGTAGTTGTCCTTGGTTGGTTTAAAACATAAAGTGTTATAATAAGCTTTATGGGAAGTTAGTTATAACGACTTTATGAAAATAAAAGAATGGTTTTATTATTGGATTTAAAATGGTAACTTGACATTTGTTTCAAAAAGATATGAGACTTGATTTCCCACGTTATGGGACTTGAGTTAAAAGTAAGAGACGTGAGAATTTGAAGTTTTGAAAATTATATTATTTTGAGAAGTGATTTGGTTTTAAAAGAAGGCATGGTATTGTCTTGGTTTATTTAAAAAGAAAGTATGGAAATTGTTTTGGTTTACTTAAAATAATAGTTACTCTATTTTGATACTACGGGTGTTAGTATCATGTGACTTTTGTGAAAAAATTGATCTTTTTAAAGAGATAAAGTACGTAGTACCTTGGGATTAACAACTCGGATTTTTGGCATAAAATGAAAGCACCTTGAGTGTGAGTAACTTGCCTATATTTGCTTGTGATAGCCTTGTTGTACAAGTATTGTATCCTTATGCTACCGCGTCTCTCGATGGAGGGCCGGTCATGTTATTCTTGATCATTTTGGGCATACTGACTCGATGGAAGGTCCACGGGTATGCGGCCATGATGAGGGTTCGTTCCCTGTTGATAGTGTTATTCCATGGACTAGCTCCCCATGAGGTTTTCTGATGCAGGAGGTATCTGGTAGTTAGCTTTTGTACTTGCCGGATGCGTGGCGTCAGACGGTATCCGTAGTTGGCTTTCGTACTTGCCCCGGTCAGTGTTATGGCGAAGTCTCGTGATGCAGGAGGTATCGGGTAGTTGGCTTTCGTACTTGCCGACGTGACGCAGAGGTATCCGTAGTCGACGCCCGTCTTGCCGATCGACCGTGAGTTGTGTATAGCAGTTTTATGACGAAGTCTAGTGATGCAGGCGGTATCTGGTAGTTAGCTTTCGTACTTGCCCCGGTCAGCGACGTGATGTAGGTGGTATCTGGTAGTGGCTTTCGTACTTGCCCCGGTCAGCTTCGTGGTACAGTTATATAGTATTGTTGGTACGGTAGGTTCTGGTAGCTGGCTTTCGTACTTGCCCCGGTCAGTTGATGATGTAGGGTGGATCTGGTAGTTATGCCTTCGTACTTGCCCCGTACGGTTCTTATGACACATGTGGGACCTGGTGTTCATGTGTACTCCTTGGTGTTGTTATATCATAGACTGCCGGCAGTGAGGAAGGAATTCCACGGGCATGATTGATATTGTGGGCGTGAGACCCATGGTTATATTTGAGTGATGACTTTGAGGGCGTGAGTCCCTGACTTGACATATCGCTATACATGGTGTATCGTAGTCGGTTATCATACATGTCTCTGCTTTATATAGTGTTATGATTTTATTCTGATATTTTGATTTCACATACTTGGTACCTATTGTACTGACCTCCTTTGGGGGGCTGCGTTCATGCCACATGTTGAGGTACACCTGTTGTTGATCCTCGCTCATAGGATCACAGTTCCGCATTTGGGAAGCTCCGTTTCTCCGGAGGCTTATCTTTTGGTATAGTACCCTCTCATTGTAGGTACTTGTACATTCAGGGGTATGGCGGGGCCCTGTCCGGTCATAGTTGTTGTTACATTCTTAGAAGTGCAAATCTTGTTGTGGCGGGGTTGTAAAGGATAACTGTTCAAGATTTTATTTATCTATATATGCAGTAAGGCGACTTCTTGGTCAGCCTGTTTTTGTATCACTGTTTATTTTTCGAGAGTTTTATTTTCCGCTGATTTTTCTGTGATGTTTTATCACTAGGGTGCCCGGGGTAAGGCACCAGTCGCGGGCCCGATGTCGGGTCGTGACGAAAGTGATATCAGAGCAGTTAATCCTCGGAAAGTGTCTACAGACCGTATCTAGTAGAGTCTTGATTATCGGCGTGTTGTGCAACACACCTATAATCAGGAGGCTGCAGGATATTTAGGATTGGTTTCCATTCTTCTCACTATGAGATCGTGCCTTAGAGCTGTGTTATAAGTTGGACTCCCTCTGACGTATTCTTATATGCCAGTTATGCCTCTACGCAAGGCAACCATGGCCCAGAAGGGCAAGACAGCAGAGAGAACTGCGAGTAGAACACAGAGGGATGCGAGGGCACAGACCTAGTCATTACCTGAGGTGGTACTTCATACGGGGAGTTTTGCGACGCCGTCAGCCCCAACAGAGTTTAGCGCGTGGCAGTGCTTTCACGAGGCGGGATATCCCGAACCTCGGTTCCATGACCAGGAGCAGAGGATATGGATTACAAGGAGATAGCCCAGTTACTAGCTAGGATCGTGGCTAGGCATGAGGACAAACGAGAGTCGGAGGTTCCGGTAGTACCAGTGGTTCACCCTAGATCCGATAGTCTGAGACTTCGGGATTTCTTGAGTTGCAATCCACCGGAGTTATATGGATCGAGAGCTGAGGATGATCCTCAGGAGTTTATTCGACAGTCTGACGGATCGTGAAAGTGATCAAGGCCTCGAGAGGCAGTCGGTGGTATTGGGTTCACATCGGTGTGTGATCTGCGATCGGGTTTGATTCATGGAAGCTATGCAGGGAGCATGCACTCAGTGGTTGGGACGAGTTCTCGAGGCATTTCTTGCACACTTCTTGCCTTCGCGGATGAGAGCTCGGACAGATAGATTTTTGATGTTGGCGAGCAGCGGGCCGGTTCGGGAGTACAATGTAGAGTTTGACTCATTGGCTCAGTATGTCCCGCTTTAGTGGCGCACATGGAGGATAGAGTGCACCGTTATGTCACGAGGCTCGATGATTATTTAGCGAGAGGTTGTGCAGGTGTAGCTCTTCACGGGCATGGACATTGCCGCGTGCGAGCTTATGCGCAGACCGAAACGTAGGTCAACGGAATGACCGGATCAGCGAGAAGAGGGCGAGGCAGCGAAGGGTCCTTTGGTAAGTTTCGAGGCGCACCGCCTCGGCGAGCTAGTTACGCACCTCCGCCATTGAGTGGTCCTCGCGATCTTCCGACGTCTGGGGTATTCGGGGCGGTCGTGGCTCGAGTTTGAGTTTTCGGAGTGGGGTACTAGCCGGATGAGGCCACCCTTACCTCGGTGTGGCCGTTGTGGTAAAATCCATAAGGGGGAGTGTCGTGCTAGTTAGTGAGATTGTTATACTTGCGGCCGACAGGGCCATTTTGTGAAGGATTGTCCAGGCCAGGTAGCGGATGTAGAGACTCGATCTTGGGATCGATGGTGGTTCATCGCCTTCTTTTGCTATGCGCCGTGCAGGGCAGGATCATGATTAGAACGACAAAGGGAAAGTGAAGCAATATTTACAGGTATATCTTTAACCCTCTAAAGATTAGTATGTGTGATAAGCTGGTTACATGTTAAGTGTGATGTGCGGGTAGTTTTGTGTAAATTGTGATTTAGAAAGCCTGGTTAGTAGAAAAGGTAAGTTTGGGGACATGGAAATTGTGAGCCTTAGAATTTTGATAATCGTGGGAACCTTAGATACATGGCCATCTTGAGTGAAAGATTTTACGGGTGATCTTTGTCGAGGAACATAGTATACGTGGGGTATATTTGGGTGATAAGTCCATGAGTGGTGTGAAATGATAGTGGGTAGTTAAGCTAAGAAAACCACTAGGTTTTCGTGACTTGAATAGTGAGATTGTTCCAGACCGGGAACAAGAGTTTGGTACGTAATGGGTCGGGTTGAGGACCAATCGCGGGTCAACCCGCAACCCAAAATGAAGTGAGGTAAGTTTGAGGTGGTCCCTCTAGGTGATAAGGTCACGAGGGTGCTAGGCCCAAGTTTAGGTAATCATCGTACGAGTTCGTGGATGCGTTCGACCAGAATCGGATCATGAAGGCCGGAAATGGCCTTAAAGGAAATTGAATCTAGTAGTGACCAGTTGGAGGTAGTAACCCCGAGATTTTGAAAACTAAAGCAATAATGGAAATGTGGTACATATACTAGAAAGAGTTCGGGTGTACGAGGAGGGTACGACGAGTAAGAAAAGAAGCGAACATGTGTTAAGAGAATGGAAGTGATCATTTTTGTGAAGAGAAGATGTGAAGAGAGTAAGACCATGGGGGAGAGCTAATAGCATTGTTATACACTTTAGAGGTGATTTCTCGTTGGCTGGGATTTAAGTTTTTGCGTGGTTATTATATTATGGCCATATGTGGCATAATTGATTTTGTAGGTGTAGTATTGAAGACTATACCGGCGCATGCGTTTTGGAGACTTAGAAGGAACATTCGGGACGAATGTTTCTAAGGGGGGAAGAATGTTACACTCCGAAATTTCAGGTCATGTATTGGGAACGTACGAAGGGAAATAAGAATTGAAATTGGAAAGATAAGTTGACAGAATGTTTTTGGACAGTTTTTTAGTCAACTTTGGAGCGGTATATCTCCTAGTTCATTAGGAGTTTTTAGGTGTTTCAATAGCCCAATATGAAGTTCGTTGAGTCTAGTTTCCAACGCAACAAACCGCTCATCGATAGGACATCGGAGTAGGAAGTTATGGAGGTTACAAGTTCAGTGGGCAGACGAACAGGAAAGTGTTTTCAGTCAGGTGCCACAGCGCCGCGGCGCCGGATGCAGGGCCGCAGCGTCGGAAGTGCTGGTGTATTCTAAAGTTGCAGTGCCGCGGCGCCAGCTTCAGGGCCGCGGCTCCGTATGTGCTGAGATGTTCGGAAGTTTCAGCGCCGCGGCGCCGAGGTGGGAAATTTCGCGAGAAATAGGGGATATCAGAAGATATTTTTGTTAAAGGCCTGTGGGAGGGTGACAAGTGTCCCTCCCATCCTTTTGACCAAGAGAAGACCTTATATTATGACCAAGTATTGAAGACTTGGTCATTTGCAAAGGTTCCTCCTAAGAAATCCCCTCTTCTCTCCCAAAAAGTGATAAACCCTAGGTGTGATGAAATTTTTGGAAAGACGACAAGAAGGAATTATGTTGGCAAGCTTGTAGAGGGTTCGTGTGGGTGATTTTAACGTGAAGAAGATTTCAGAAAGAGGGCTCATTGAGGTAAAACCTTCACCTTCTCATGTAATTGAGGATTACAAGTTATAGTAGTTAAGAAATGAGCATGTGGTTTAAATATTAAAGTTTGAAAAGATTTGGATCATGTCGACTTGTTGAAAACCGAAAATGGGCATGTTAGTCACTAATGTTGAAATCAATTCGGTTGTTAGCTAAAATCGTTACATGTTATATATAGAAGGGTATATCGTTGTTATAATTGGTTATGACTTATATAACATGTTGAATTAACGAGTTGAATTGAAAGGATTTGAAAAGTTGATATGTGAGCATGTTATAGCCAAGGAGTTACCCTAAACTAGTTGGATTGTTTTACTATGAATTGTGGGGCAGAATTTTACACGTCCAAGTTAGGCGTGTAATCCCCTTTGTATTGTTGGATTGTTGGGCCTTAAAAGTGGCGTTTGGATATTGAATTCGAGCCTTGAAAAAGGTGGAAAAGTACGTAGAAACAAAGGAAGTGTTGTCCAATTTTTCCGTAGAATAAGGGACTTTACAATTAGAATATTTTACGTTGAAGCTAGAAGCTAATGGACGTATTATGGTCGTTATAGGTTGGCATACTACAGACGACATATTGGACTTGGCAAGTGGATTAAGCTGGAGAGATATGTGGAAAATTTCTTATCTCTTGAGCATGAGTAGTTATAATTGTATAGTACGGTAGACGTATGTGATTTAAATGAAGTAAATACATTCGATATGCTTGACTTGTTATAAGAATGTCTAAGTTGGTTGAGTAGAGAATTAACTCACCTGTTACTAAGGAAAGGTTACAAGAATGGTTTATTCTAATAAGTTAGACAACGATGTCTTGATGTGGAAAGGTATGGAATACTTGATTTGAAAGTGTTAATTCTGGAAATATTCTAAAGATAAGAAACTTGTTTTCTAAGCTAAGAAACTTGAAGTATTTGAAAGTTGTGTAGCTCGGTTTAAAAGTGTAAGTCTCTTGGTCATAAAAAGAATAAAGTAATCTTGGTTTCGGAAATGAGAGTAGTTTTCCTTGGTTGGTTTAAAACATAAAGTGTTATAATAAGCTTTATGGGAAGTTAGTTATAACGACTTTATGAAAACAAAAGAATGGTTTTATTATTGGATTTAAAATGGTAACTTGACATTTGTTTCAAAAAGATATGACACTTGATTTCCCACGTTATGGGACTTGAGTTAAAAGTAAGAGACGTGAGAATTTGAAGTTTTGAAAATTATATTATTTTGAGAAGTGATTTGGTTTTAAAAGAAGGCATGGTATTGTCTTGGTTTATTTAAAAAGAAAGTATGGAAATTGTTTTGGTTTACTTAAAATAATAGTTACTCTATTTTGATACTACGGGTGTTAGTATCATGTGACTTTTGTGAAAGAAATAGATCTTTTTAAAGAGATAAAGTACGTAGTACCTTGGGATTAAAAACCCGGATTTATGGCATAAAATGAAAGTACCTTGAGTGTGAGTAACTTGTCTATGTTTGCTTGTGATAGCCTTGTTGTACAAGTATTGTATCCTTATGCTACCGCGTCTCTCGATGGAGGGCCGGTCATGTTATTCTTGATCATTTTGGGCATACTGACTCGATGGAAGGTCCACGGGTATGCGGCCATGATGAGGGTTCGTTCCCTGTTGATAGTGTTATTCCATGGACTAGCTCCCCATGAGTTTTTCTGATGCAGGAGGTATCTGGTAGTTAGCTTTTGTACTTGCCCCGGTCGTAGCTGATGCAGACGGTATCTGGTAGTTGGCTTTCGTACTTGCACCGGTCAGTGTTATGGCGAAGTCTCGTGATGCAGGAGGTATCTGGTAGTTGGCTTTCGTACTTGCCGGTCGTGACGTGACGCAGAGGTATCCGGTAGTCGACGCCCGTCGCCCCGTCGGCCGTGAGTTGTGTATAGCGCTTTATGGAAGTCTAGTGACGCAGCGGTATCCGTAGTTAGCTTCGTACTTGCCGGCCGTGACGTGATACAGGTGGTATCTGGTAGTGGATTTCGTACTTGCCCTGGTCAGCTTCGTGGTACAGTTATATAGTATTGTTGGTGCGGTAGGTTCTGGTAGCTGGCTTTCGTACTTGCCCTGGTCAGTTGATGATGTAGGGTGGATCTGGTAGTTATGCCTTCGTACTTGCCGTCACGGTTCTTATGACACGTGTGTGACACCGTGTTCATGTGTACTCCTTGGTGTTGTTATATCATAATCGCCGGCGATGAGGAAGAATTCCACCGCATGATTGATATTGTGGGCGTGAGACCCATGGTTATATTTGAGTGATGACTTTGAGGCGTGAGTCCGACTTGACATATTTGCTATACATGGTGTCTTGTAGTCGGTTATCATACATGTCTCTGCTTTATATATCGTTATGATTTTATTATAGTATTTTCGATTTCACATACTTGGTACTGTTATCTTGACCTCGGCCGCGTTCATGCCGCAGTAGGTACACACTGTTGATCCTCGCTCATAGGATCACAGTTCCGCATTTGGGAAGCTCCGTTTCTCCGGAGGCTTATCTTTTGGTATAGTACCCTGTCATTGTAGGTACTTGTACATTCAGGGGTATGGCGGGGCCCTGTCCCGTCATAGTTGTTGTTACATTCTTATGGGTATGTAGTTCTGTTGTGAGCAGGGTTGTAAAGGATAACTGTTCAAGATTTTATTTATCTATATATGCAGTAAGACGACTTCTTGGTCAGCCTGTTTTTGTATCACTGTTTATTTTTCGGGAGTTTTATTTTCCGCTGATTTTTCTCTGATGTTTTATCACTAGGGTGCCCGGGGTAAGGCATCAGTCGCGGGCCCGAGGTCGGGTCGTGACATGGACCTAGTACCTCCAAACCTGGTCATCATACTTCTCTTCAAACTCTTTTAATTCCCTTATGGCTTGACGCACCAAGTGTAGTCCGAATAACTCTGATTTTCCCTTCCGAGCCACTGTCGCTGTCTTTCGAGACATAGCTGCAACCACAATAATTATTAGGAAGAGGGGGGTTATCCTAATGACATAGCTCTATTGCACGATCTACGAGATGAAAGAGTAGAAACCAATCCTAAATGTCCGGCAGCCTCCTGCGTATAAGTATGGTGCACAACATACTCATACACAAGACTCTACTAGACACGGTCTGTAGACATTCCGAGGACTAACTGCTCTGATACCACTTCTGTCACGACCCGACCCGACGGGCCGCGACTAAACGTCCTAATTGGACGTCATTACTGACCTGTCACTCTTAATCCATTTAACACCGAGATCTATAGAAATTTCGGCAGCACAACGCTGCTTTTACAACATCTCCCCAAAATGGGCGAACCGACAAGGCTGCCAAATCAATAACAGAACAACAAACAAAATCGGCTAGCCGACTAGGCTGCCACCAACCAACATTTATACACAAAGGAATAGTCAAAATAAGCAAGCCGGCAAGGCTGCCACTAGATACCAATAGGAATAACCGGGAACGCCCAAACACAGAGTACAACAACATTACAACCCAAAACAAGGTACAAAAGTCCAACCCACAACTGTCTACAGACCTCTAAGTGTACGATACTGACATATGATGGGACAGGGCCCCGTCTTGCCCAAAATATGCATAAGTCTGAAAGATGAAGATCTGTACCAAAATAGCTGGCTCCGGAACAAATGAGTTCTCCAACTGCTGTACAGAAGTCCTAAACTGAAGGGTCACCTATCTGGACACCTGAACCTGCGGGCATGAACGCAGCCCAGAGAGGGTCGATGCGAAATAATGTCTTGAGTATGTAAAACATAAAATCTTGAAAATCAATAACAATCGTGCAAGTAAAGCAGAGTCATCAAATTTCATAAAGCGATAATCATGTGCGAAAATCATATCATGTATCTTGAATCATAAATCATCATGCTTGTCTATATATAAAATCAGATAACATGTCTCGGCCCTACATGGAGGGACTCGATGAAATCTGCGCTGTAACGTGTCTCGGCCCTCTATGGAGGAACTCGATGTAATCTGTATATATATATATATATATATATATATATATAACGTGTCTCGGCCCTCTAGTGAGGGACTCGATGAATGATGCATGTCTGCATCGAACATGACTGGCCCGACTCGATGGAGTGAAATAGTAAAACTTAGCACGAGTAGATATCATGAGCAATCGTATGCAATTAAAATCATTATGTGACTCTTAATAAAATTATTACCATGAACTCATTCACGAAATCATAATCACTAGTAAATAATCATTTTTAAAATCGAATCTGGTAGGAGTTAAATGCGTCGCGTACTTTCATAAAAATCATGCCAACAGAAAGAAGGACCGGTCTCACATACCTTTTAGTCGAACTAATTAACTCAATATTCGAATACGTCTGGTCTAGTGCTTCAACCTATAATAATGGTAATATGTCCACAATTACATGATTACTAGCATACTTTATATCGAATAACGACTCTCTTTTCTATAAAAATTTGGGCAGCACTTCCCCTATTTATATGTACATCCACAATTTTCAACAGATGACAACAATACCAATTAACAAGCCACAATTCTAAGATATCACAAAATCAGTCCATATACTCTATTTACACCATAGTTATGCATTCTTTCTCCTTACATTTATGGAATACAACCATCAAGAGTGCAAGTCTTCTAGTTTGCAACATATCACCTTACTACATTTTAATTTCTTTAAGATATGTGTTGGCAATTACCACAACGTATTTATAAGTTCATAACTTATTTTTCCATCATTATAACTTAACAAAAACAGCCCCTAATACATCACAATAATTTCCAATAATTTCAAGCAAGTTTTCGGCCAATATCCACATTACCCAAGCTCTTTTTCTTAACTCCTTAAAATCCAATTCATGTTTCAATACTTTCATATAACCAATTATAACTTAAACATCATGATCTCTTTTCAATTCTCAACATGCAATTATTGATAATGTTAACAACAACAATAATCAAACCCATATATACAAAACAGTCCACAATCGACATTAACACCCCAAAATATTCACATGCAATCTCAAATTTCAAGTTCTTTCTTAATCAAGAGTTAATCCTTTAGTTACAACATCACTTAATCATCCAAATACTTTATAAAAAGAAGAATTTCATACCTTAAATTGGTCCCAAAACAGTCCCAAAAACGTCACTGCCCAGCCCGATTTTTGTCCCAACTTGCATCAAATTCTTGTCCAATTTTGTCACTTCTTCAACTCCAAATTGACATGCATGTGTTCTACAATGTTAAACCAACATTCTAACATATTTTTCTTCCACAAATTCGTCTCAAAAATCGGAAAATTGAGGCTCAAATCGCGGGCAGCAGTGGCGAAATGCCCACTGTTCTGTCAGCTGAATTTGTAACGTCCATAACTCTCTACTACAGTGTCCTATCGATGAGAGGTTTGTTTCGTTGGAAACTAGACGAACTTCATTTTAGGCTTTTGAAACACCCAAAAACCTGTAATATACTGGGAGATATACCCCTCTAAAGTTGACTAAAGATCTGAAAATTTTGGGGTTCCAATTTCGACCAGCAGTGGCCGAAATTCACTGCTTTAATTTCAATTTCTTGGACTTGTTTAGAAGGATTTAATCTTGTGAAGAGGTTAAAGAAATTGCTTCAATCCTTAGCTAACAATGAGGTGTGATTCGGCTGCCCCAAGAGAGAAAGAAGAGAGAATTTTGGTGTTTGAAAAATGGTGAAATTTCAATGGTTTCCTAAGCCTATAAGACACTTAAAATTCTGAAAATTACACTTGCTTATTTAGTCCCTAAAATGTTACACTTAAGTTTCTCATTGTCTATTAAAATTAAATCAATCCCCCAAGTAATAAATCTTAAATCCTACTTCCTTTAATTTCCGAAAATTTCATAAGACTTCGTATCCTCGTTGTCGTAACTTATATAATACGTTACTAATTCATAACGGGGATACATATAATTATCATCTTCAATTTCCATTGTCACGCTCGTAGTAATCAAAAAAATTCCGGAATCACATCCTTTATATACCAACTTCCGGATTAGCTTATATAAATACACTTATATCCAATATTCGAATCTTATTTCTTAATGACGTTCTCTAATTACCGCCTTAAAACTACGAGGTGTAACAATTCCGACCGCCCATCTACCCATCCATTCCCCGTCGACCAGCCCGCTACCGGCAACACCACCCCCACAAACCTAACCCACCACTGTCCCCTTACCCAACGGTACCTACCCCACACCACATTGCCAACCCTCATCTCAGACCATACCCACACTGTCGTCTACCCCCCATATCTGCCATCACACCACTCCTCACCTCATCCACTACCCTGTTCCACTACTCCACCACCCGACCACACGCATTAGTTTTGTGAACCGCAACCAGCAAACCACCCAAATAACCACCCACCCACTGCCTCCTGCACCGAATGGAAACCCATGCCCAAAACGGAATTTTCAAGCCCAAAGTCCATTTAACCTATCCACACAAATAATTTCCCTAATTCCCAAAAACCCTAAATTAGCCAAACTAGACCTTAATTGGAATGCGACTATGTGTGAGAAATTTAATGCTTTAACGAAACAACACACATGAGATTTGGTTCCTAGACCGGAGAGAGTGAATGTGACCCGTTGTATGTGGCTCTTTCATCACAAATACAGAGACAATAGTGATCTAGAGAGGTATAAGGCAAGACTTGTGGTTAATGACACAAATCAACATGAGGGTATTGATTGTGGTGAGACATTTCAGTCCGGTTGTTAAACCAGCTGATAGGTGCCCAGCCCATGTCGGGACATCATTCCCCATTCTCACAGTTTTGATTATAGCTATGGGAAAGTATTGACCGATACATTAGCTTGATGTGAAAAAATGTGTTTCTACATGGGGACTTGAAAGAAACGGTTTACATGCACCAGCCACCTGACTTTGTCCATCTAGCAGCTCTTCAGTATGTATGTCGTCTCCGTAAGTCACTGTATGATTTGAAATAGGCCCCTAGAGCGTGGTATGATCGTTTTATCGGGTACATTATGCAGATTGAGTTTGTATGCAGTAGGTGTTATAATTCTCTTTTTATTTTTCATTGAGGTAGTAGCACTGCTTACTTACTGCTATATGTGGATGATATTGTTCTCACTGCCTCATCTCATGGGTTGAAAAATAAGATTATTGTGTTACTTAAAATCAAATTTTCTATGACTGACTTGAGCAAGTTGAGTTACTTCTTGGGGATATCAATGACCAGAACTGTAGATACTATGTTCTTGAGTCAGCGTAAGTATACAGATGAGATCATGTACAGGGCTAAAATGACTAATTGCAAGATCATGCCCACTCCGATAGATTCTAAATCAAAGCTTAGTACTATTGATGATGCTCCAGTCTCCGATCCTACTCTTTATAGGAGCCTTGCAGATGCAGTTCAGTATCTTACCTTCACCAGACCTGATATTGCGTATGTTGTTCAGCAGGTGTGTCTTTTTATGCATTCCTCCAGGGAGTCTCACTTCACTGATCTTAAGCGTATCATCCGATACATTAAGGGCACATTTGATTATGCGTTGCATCTATATGTCTATGCACCGACCAAGTTACTATCATATACGGATGCAGATTGGACAGGGTGTCCGAACACGCGACGCTCCACCTATGACTATTGTGTATTCTTAGAGGATAATCTAATATCCTAGTCTGTCAAGAGACAAGCCACACTATCCCATTCGAGTGCCGAAGCAGAGTACAGAGGCGTTGCCAATGTTGTCGCTGAGATCCGTTGGCTCTGAAATCTACTTTTGGAGCTCCACTGTCCCTTGCGTAAGGTGTCCATCATCTACTGTGATAACATATCTTCCATACATCTATTTCATAATTTGGTTCAACATCAGAGAACCAAACACATTGAGATGGATATCCATTTTGTTCGTGAGAAGGTTGTTCTCGGTCATGTCAAAGTGTTGCATGTGCCTTCGTCATATCAGTATGCATATATCTTCACAAAAGGGCTTTCCAGACAGTTATTCCTCGACTTCAGATACAGTCTTAGCGTCCGACCTTCTCCCGCTCCGACTAAGGAAACGTATTAGCGAATATTCTCCATATATTATGTAATTATGAATACTATATATATTTATGGTATATTAGGATCCTTACTGTATTAGGATTCTCCCTTGTACACACTATATATTTTGTAATAATGAGAAGACTCTCCAAGAGATATTATTACAATCGTACAGGAATAACTTAAACAAGGTAATTATACTCCCTTCAGTTCAAAATAATTAATGTTTTAGCCTCTCAAAGTTGATCCAAAATAAATGATATTTCACAAAACCAAGAAGATACTTAATTCTTTTTTTTCAAATTTGTAACTCATGATAATGTCAACTTAAAAAGAAAAGAAAATATGGGATCTTAATAGCTCAGTTGATTAGCTACATGAACTTTCACCTTGTTGGTAAGAGTTTGATTCTCCACCTTGTAATTCCCTCCCCCATTTCCGCTTCCCCCTACTCCCTATGTAATAAAAGAATTATATTAAGGATGTTTTAGTTAAAACCTCTTAAAGTTTTTAGGAATAAGTGAATGTCTTAATCTATGTGTTTAAGCCTCATATATCAATTATTTTGGACCGGAGGAAGTATATCTGTGACTGATTATGAAATTCAGTTCGTGAAACTATATTTGAAACATATATAAAAAGTATAGCAACAACGCAAATGTTCAACAGATTGTAATGTACATCGAAGAGTAAAAAACTATGACAAAACACACGCAACAACAAATGGTAATACATATCTAAGAATAAGAGTGTGACAACACTCCACTACCTGCTAACCTTCTACCATAGTCGTCGACCTCCATATTATTCTATCTAAGGTCACGTCCTTCATCAGTTGAAGTTGTTCCATATATCATGTCTAATCACCTCCCTCAGTTTTTCTTTGACATATCTCTACCTTTCCTAATTCCTAATATCACTAACCTCTCACACCTCCTCTTCACATGACCGAATCACTTCAGCCTCACTTCTCTATATTATCCGCCATTGATGCCAGTACCGCCTTGCCCCATATAACTTCATTCGTAATCATATAAGTTATACGAGGCAAGATGAGAGTGACATCAGACTATTAGTGGCAGACAAAATGAAGGAAGCGAGACTGAGATGGTTCGGTCATGTGAAAAGAGGTGTGAGATGCGCCACTTGTTATTGGTCTATTTTCAAGATGACTTTGTTTATACTTTTTTTTGCACCATTAAATTCCTATTAACGTTGTCTCATGTCTGGGGTCTCAAATTTTAATATTTGTAGATATTTATTTGGAGTTTAGTATTTCATGTGACCAGGAGTTCATGAGTTCAAGCCGTGGAAATAGTCTCTTGCAGAAATGTAAGATAATGCTGCGAATAATAGATCCTTGTGGTCCGGCCCTTTTCCGGACCCCCACATAGCGGAAACTTAGTGCACCACGTGGTCCTTTATTGGAGTTTAATATTTAAACTATTAGTAAAATATTAAAATAATTATTTGTAACTGTATTTCAAACTTAAATTTTCAAATCTTTAATTTTTTTGAATTTATGTCCTAACACAACTTAAACTTTTTCCTAATTTCACCACAAGTATTGTTTTTTCAACTTGAAACTCAAAACGTTGTCCAAATACCTACTACTATAAAGATGCCAACTTACCTAAATTTAGAAGACCACAAGAAAAAAAAAATAATGAAGCCAAAGGAAACGAGCTGGAAATGGTTTGGCCCACACAGAGATATGATCAAACTTTTCATTTTGACATTTACTTGAACAACTGAACACTAGCTAAGAGAGAAAGTGCTATGGCAGATGGTAAAGGTGCACAAGTTAAATCAATTTTCATATACCCACTGAAATCATGCCGTGGCATTTCAGTTTCTGAAGCTGCCCTCTCTTCTACTGGTATCACAGCCTTCACTTCTTGTCTCTTTGGTTTAGGCTGAATATTATACATGACTTAGGTTGTTTCTGTTAGCTCCCTACGCTACATACATAGCTCATAAGGAAATACTTTTGTATCTAACTCACATTCTTGGTCATAAATATGAATAAGAGCAACCACACCTTAATCAGAAAGCCGCTTTCAATTTGCTGAATCTTCTATGTTTAGTTGTTGCTAGTAGAATTAATGCTATAAGACTTTTTGGCATGCTGAAATAGCGCTTATTTTCTATGCATAATTAATGGGCAACTGAAAATTTTGGACAAAAAAGAGCTACTTGGAGGTCACCAACTGAGGCTTTCTCAATTTTCTGTAAATTGTTCATTTCCACTTATGTTTGTATCAAGGTATGAATTCTCAACTTGGGTAAAGTGTCTGTAGAAGAACTTGGGAGATGCGCCGATGCACCATAGCACCATGAGGCACACTACATTGGATGGCTACCAAATAGTTAGTTAGTTAGTTGTTGGTTGAAGTTGTTAATAGTTGGTTATAACTAATTAATAGTTAGTTAATTGTAGATATTTCTAGTAGATGGTTCTAGATATTTTTGACTTGTATATATATATATGAGTTTGTACTCATTTTGTAACTAAGTCAATATACATCAGAAAATTCCCCAAAACATTTCTCTCTCGAGCAGTTCTCTTCTTCTCTATCCTGAAGAGTCACGACTGATTCATGCTTCATATGGATCAGTGGACCTTTATAGTCAATCTCAGTGTACTATTCTAGGCTTAAAGACCTTTGGGATGAGTATGACTCTATCACCACCATCTTGTTGTCGTAAAGCTAAGGAGTTTGTTGATCACTTGCAATATCAGAGAATGTTGCAATTTCTAATGGAATTGGACGACAGTTACAGTCAGGTCAGGAGCCAAATTATCATGATACAACAGGTGCCAAGTCTAAATCATGTATATGCAGTGGTTAATCAAGAAGAAAGCCACAGGTTGATGACAGGAGGAGGAAGCAGGATGATGCAAGATGCAATAGATCCTTCAGCTATGTTCACAACTAAGAATGGGAATGGAAAGTTCAGGAATGGAAATCAGAAACCAAGGAAGCCTTATAATCCTAATACCTGTGACTTCTGTCACATGAAGGGACATGTTAGGTTGTTTCAAACTAATGAAGTGTGACTTCTGTTACAAAACAGGACACGTACAAGATGATTGTTACAAACTACATGGATATCCTAAAGATTTCAAAAGCAAAGGAAAAAAGGCATGTGCTGTGACTGGAGGTTTCTTTGAAGACACTGGACAAGAGAAGGAAATGCAGAAGCAGTTTGGACAGAAGTCAGGACCAGGTTATTTCTCACAGGGTGCACAACTAGCATATTACCACAATCAGGAGAGGATGTGGACTGCAGACACCATGGGACAAAACCAGTGTACCCCAGTAAGTGGACTGCAGATACCATGGGACAGAACCAGTTTACCCCCAACCAACATCAACAAATTCTTAAGATGCTCAACAACAAGGAGAAGATCAGTGGAAGTGCTAATATGGAAGGTATATGTGCCATTAACTCAGAAACTTTGATGAAATGGATAGTGGACACAGGTGCGACCAATCATATGATTAATGATCATGCTTGCTTACAAAGTAAAAATAACATGACAGAAGGTACATGGAAGGTACAATTACCCACAAGAGACTTAGACAAGACAAGATCTCTCATGTTGGTGATTATCACATGGGAGGAAGTGATGTTCTAAAAAATTTTCTTTGTATACCAGACTTTAAGTTCAATCTTATGTCTGTGTCAAAAATTACAAAAGAACTGAATTGTAGTGTTAAATTCTTTCCAACATATTGTGTGTTTCAGGACCTCTTGTCTGGGAAGGTGAGGGGGATTGGTAGTGAAGAATGAGGATTATACATATTATACTTGGATGGACAGAATAAGAGAGAAACAGTGAACAAGTTTCTCCACTTCACATCAGGAGAATGCAGCCATCTGGCATCAAAGACTCTGCCATGTTCCTATGTCTGTAATAAGAAAGATTTCATGCTTCAGAAATAATAGTTCTTTTGTGTTGAATAAATGTGAGATATGTCCACTAGCCAGACAAAGTAGGACACCATTTCCAGACAACATCAGTAGGAAGTTAAAACCTTTTCAGCTTTTACACATGGATGTATGGGGGCCCTATAAAGTAGAAACATATAATGGAATGAGATACTTCTTGACTATCGTGGATGATTTTTCTAGATGGACTTGGATTTTTTTAATTAGGTTGAAATCTGATGTGCCTACAATACTTAAAAACTTTTTTATTAAAGTCAACACTCAATTTGAAAGACAGATTCAGAGAGTGAGATCCGATAATGGCACTGAGTTTTTCAACCAATCTTGTGAAGATTTGTTCAGGCAGTATGGTGTAATCCTTCTTGTCCACACACACCACAACAAAATAGTGTTGTGAAAAGAAAACATAGACACATATTAGAGACAGTTAGGGCCATACAATTCCAAGCTAATTTTCCTGATAACCTTTGGGGTTTTTGTGTGGAGGGAGTTGTGTATATCATGAATAGAATACCATCCACTGCTATAGGAAATAAGTCACCATATGAGATGTTGTATAGCAAAACACCATCACTTAATCACCTCAGGGTAATTGCCTGTCTATGTTTTGCAACAACTGTCAAAGTGCAGGATAAATTTAGGCCTAGAGCTGTGAAAGGAGTTCTGATTGGGTATGGTTCTGTGCAGAAGGGATATAAGATTTATGACAGAGAGAATGACAAGTTTATTATGAGCAGGGATGTGAAATTTGTAGAAACATCTTTCCCATTCAGGGATACTAGCTTAAATGATCCAGCTAACTTGTTTAGATCTACAAAGCCACAGGAAATGGGGTGCCTTGATGACTTGGTCCATCCACATACTGTTGCTGATCCATATGTAGGTACAAGGACAGTGGAGGAGGATGGTGATCACATGAACACAAACCTGGAAGTTTAAACACAGCATGAAGAGCCCCTGGATCATAGCCACATAGAGACAGAAACCAGAAGATCAACCAGAACAGCAATAACAGGCCTCCCATATTGCATAAAGATTATGTCAGTGGTCATGTCATGGTTCTTCAAACTGCTTGTATTCCATATCTAACAGTGTTAACTATGCAGGCCTATCACCTATGTATCAGACTTTTGTAGCCAATGTCTCACTTGACACTGAGCCACAAAACTATAACACAGTAGCACAGGACAATAGGTGTATTGAGGCAATGCAGATAGAGATCAAAGCCCTGCAGGACAATGGTACTTGGGAGCTGGTAACCTACCTGAAGGAAAGAAGGCTATAGGGTGCAGATGGGTGTACAAGATCAAGTACAAGGCAACTGGAGAAGTGGAAAGATTTAAAGCTAGATTGGTGGCAAAGGGCTATAATAAAAAAGAGGGCCTTGACTACCAAGAGACATTCTCCCCAGTGGTGAAGATGTCTACTGTAAGAGCTGTTATATCAATTGCAGCAGCTAAGCAGTGGACCATACATCAAATGGATGTATACAATGCATTTTTGCAAGGAGACCTCTATGAAGAAGTGTACATGGCTATTCCAGAAGGGTTTGGTTTTGCTGCCACAAGAGGGAAGGCCACAGGAGGGAAGAAACAAGTTTGCAAGTTGCTGAAGTCACTGTATGGTCTAAAGCAGGCTTCAAGACAGTGGAACATTAAACTTACCACTGCCTTGACCTCATCTGGATTTAGACAGAGCCATAGAGACTATTCTTTGTTCACAAAAGTAAAGAATGACGACATAGTAGTGGTGTTGGTGTATGTTGATGATCTGTTAGTCACAGGTAGTGATCCGAATCTCATTCAGTCCACAAAGGAAGACTTACATGCAACCTTCAAGATAAAGGACTTGGGGGAGCTTAGATATTTTCTTGGGATTGAATTTGCAAGAAATTCTCAAGGCATCTTGATGCATCAAAGAAAGTATGCCTTAGAAATCATATCCGATATGAGACTTGGTGGAGCTAAGCCATCTTGCTCTCCTATGGACATGAATCAAAAGCTTACCACCACAGAATTTGATGTTACTGTACCAGAAAGTTCAAAATCAGAAAGTTCAAAATCTGCTACTCCAACATTACCAGATGCACAGTGTATAGGAGACTGATTGGAAGATTGCTATACTTGACAACAACCAGACATTGCTTTTGTTGTGCAGTGTCTTGAGTCAGTTCATGCAGAATCCCAAGAGATCACATATGGAAGCAGGGCTCAGACTTGTTAAGTATGTCAAACCAGGATTGGGAATCCTCATGTCCAGGCTTAGTGATCCACAGATTAAGGTGTACTGTGATGTTGATTGGGGAGCATGTGTAAACAGCAGAAAGTAACTGGATACTTAGTGAAGTTTGGATCCTCACCAGTGTCATGGAAATCCAAAAAGCAGGAGATTGTGTCCAGGAGCTTAGCCGAAGCTGAGTACAGAGCCATGGCGGCATAGCAAACGTAGTATGGATAGTTGGGTTGTATAAAGAGCTGGGAGTGGAGATTCAGACTCCAGTCTCTGTGTTTTTAGACAGCAAATCTGCAATCCAGATTGCAGCCAATCCAGTATTCCATGAGTGCACAAAGCACATCGACATAGATTGTCACTTCATTAGAGAAAAGATCCTAGAGGGACTGATCCACACCTCATACTTACCGTCTGCATATTAGCCAGCAGATGTGCTTACCAAAGCTCTTGGAAGATCACAACATGTGCACTTGATGTCCAAGCTAGGAATGAAGAATATCTTCATATGTCCTAGCTTGAGGGGGTGTAGAAGAACTTGGGAGATGCGCAGATGCACCATAGCACCATGAAGCACACTACATTGGATGACTACCAAATAGTTAGTTAGTTAGTTAGTTGTTGGTTGAAGTTGTTAATAGTTGGTTATAACTAATTAATAGTTAGTTAATTGTAGATATTTCTAGTAGATGGTTCTAGATTTTTTTTGACTTATATATATATATGAGTTTGTACTCATTTTGTAACTAAGTCAATATACATCAGAAAATTCCCCATAACATTTTTCTCTCTCTCTCGAGCAGTTCTCTTCTTCTCTATCCTGAAGAGTCACGACTGATTCATGCTTCATATGGATCAGTGATTCCAACAGTGTCTCATATTTCGGTTTGATTCTGTAAAGAATGGATCTTGGGCCTAACTCAACCCCAAAAACTAGCTTGTAGGGTGAGGATTGTCCAAATTCATATAAGGAGTTCATGTTCACATTCTATATCCGATGTGAGACTCTTAACCGATTCATCAATGCCTAGTAATCTTCAAATTGATTGACCATTTAGTTAAACTATTGTCTAATTACAAATGGAAGAAAAATAAAAGTATTGTCATGTAGATAGTGCATTGTTTTGTATTACAACATTTTCCGTTAGTATGGAGGCATATATGCAAAATCATAGATGCTATAGTCTGGTATGTAATGTGAGCAAATCTGTATAATGACAAATTTTGCAAAAATTGAACTTTAGAAGAAAATGTTAGTGAGATATTGGAATCCAATGCTTCAAATAAGTAGTACGCAAAAACCTCATATTAATTTCATAGTTAATTTAATCACTTCCAATGTTAATAACGCTTGAACCCAACAATCAATTCTTGTGCCTTGTTTGTACTCAGGATTTCGATGGGATCGGCAGTGGATGGTTGTGAACTCCAAAGGCAGAGCATGTACTCAAAGAGTAGAGCCATCGCTTGCTCTAGTTGAGGTTGAACTTCCAAATGAGGCATTATTGGTGGGGTGGGAACCAAATCCAAGCTCAGTTTTAGGTTAGTGATATAATATATTTTATGATCCTTGTTTCCTCTTCCATTTTCTCATTTCTCTGTCTGATTATGAGGAAATTTATTGCCAAGTTGGTAAAATTGCTAGTTACTAGAAAATATCGTTTCTTCCTTTCAAATCTCAATAGCACTAAAAGGAGCAAGCAAAATGTTGTCAAGTAGGAGAGCAGCAAATAAGTACGAAGGAAGGATGTCCTTTATTTCATGACAATTTATTGTGTTTAGCTATTCACACAGTACCCTTTTTCCAGTTTGTTGAACGGAAAGAATGTCAATTGAGTCTAGGATTAGTCAATTTTCCCAACTATATCATAGTTCATACTTTCAAGCCCTTTCTATGTTTTAACGAAAATGGTTCTGATTGATAATCTCTTGTTCTATTTCTAAATTTGGAAATCTCACTATCATTCAACCATGCCATATCACTTCTTTACTCAGTCATTCATGAGTTGTGAAAGTCATCTACTGTACTAGAAGTTGTGGACACAGGCAATAGAAATTAGAAAGTTATCATGTTATATCCTCTCTAACAAAAATGTTCTGAATGCAGGAAGTAAAAAGCCAAGGGAAGTGTTTTGTATTGTTTGCATCTTTTGTGTTGGATGCCCTTAACTGGTTATTTCAATTACTTTACATTTCTTGATAATTGTCAGAAAAAAAGACATGCAACATATCTTTTGAGGCATTGTGTAAACTCCAAAACTAGCAATTATAATCGCAAAAAAATGTAAAACTTCACATGGTGTCAATAATTCACCTTTTCTGACGGTGAAAAGGGCCCTGTTATTGTTGTACTTAAAGTCCCACTGGTTAAACCATTTCCTGCTACTTATCAAACAAAAAAATGCATTTCCTAAGCTTCATCATATCTTTTGAGGGCCCCACAATGAGGCGTTATGGAAACTCCAAAATAAGGCAATTATGATCACAAAAAAATGTGACCTCACTAGTATCTACTTCACCTTTTCTGACAGTGATAAGAGCCCCTGGTATGGATGTGCTTAAAGTCCCACTAGTTACACCATCTGAAGTAGCAAACGGTGTCTCAGTGTGGGAATGGTGTGGCTCTGCTTTGGATGAAGGAGATGAAGCATCACACTGGTTCTCCAAATATCTAGGGAAACCTAGTCGTCTCGTACATTTCAATGAAGGTATTATACTCCTATGTTCCCTTTGTAATCCCCCAAAATCATCAGATAATTTGTGACTTTATTATTTTGCATTTAACCTTGAAATGCTTTAGAATACTTGAGATTAGAAGCTTCAACCAAGCCACATAAGGTCTTGGAGAGTTCAAGCTCTTCCTTTGGCACGTTAACGACTTGTATTATCTCTATCTGTCTATTTTCACTTTCTAGATGCCTGTGGCCTGTAACCAGGAAGTTAACCGTGACCAAATGAGTAACTAACAAAACCGCATATAAAAGTGTAGGTGTTTACGTCGGGTTCGTACACGCAGCGGAATTTGAAAATTTATATTTCAAACCCGACATAAGCGGTCAAACTGTAGTATGATATGTAATGTAAAATATAATCACAAAGCAAAATATAATACTTCGAACGAAGACTTACATTTTGAAGATTGCAATCCAAGCTGTTGAGTCTCGAAGCTTTGTGTAGTCCGAGGTGCACACTCAAACGTCCCTTGATTTGCAAGTTCTAAGTTCTTAGAACTTTGATGTAATTTCTATCTTTAGAAATGCTAGGGATTTCTGCAGAGTTTTAGAAGAGATAATCCCTCTTAGATTTGGTGTAGTGAAATAGGAAGGAAAGCCTCTTATTTATAGGGATAAATAAGAGCTTTAGGGTTTCCGTGGGCTGGGCCCAGCAGAAAATCGGACTGGATCAAGTCCGGACAGCCAGAACACGCGTCGGCACCGCGGTCCTGTCCAATTTTCTGCACCCCTTTCCATTTCTAATGTCTCGGTTATCAACCGAACATACTCAATTACATCCTTCAACCAACAGAACATTTGACTTAGTGTTTACCCTTCAGGCCTCTACATATTGACACTAATATCATTAGGATCTTCACGGAACTCCTAGACTGCGCCGGAAGACGACCTCAATATGTAAAGTTTAGCTACACGAAACATGTGAACTGAACCTCTATGTGGGAAGATAAAATCCTTTCATTCACGACTCAATCAAGCTTAGGATTTGTCAAGTGTCTATCCAAATGGCTTGATCATAATAACTCATCTATATTAGTTGACATCAGGACCATATCAAAGACATGTCCACTGCGTTGGCCAACGACTTAGTCAACCTAATATCTTATGAGAATCTGAGTGCTTTCTCGAAGATGCATTCGAGGAATGAATCATAATCTCGGCTCAACTACCACCTTTAATCCACTTTGTAACGTACCCAAAACAAGTCGTGTCTCAACCTATAAGGTATTTGAGCTTAGGACAGGATCAAAGTACATTACTCC
Source organism: Przewalskia tangutica (assembly GCA_029844215.1). Lineage (NCBI taxonomy): Eukaryota > Viridiplantae > Streptophyta > Magnoliopsida > Solanales > Solanaceae > Przewalskia > Przewalskia tangutica. The sequence goes on from CM056721.1 coordinate 52,594,804, forward strand.
GTGAATAAGGTGTGTATCGACCTCAAGTCTAAGGACTTCTATCTCCCACACACCTATAACATTATAGACATATAACAAAACAGTACATCAGCAGGGTATACCAATACTTCAACAAGTATCCATGTGTCCATCACAAGTTGTCTTAACTCGTAGCAAGTGAGACATACTACATCCCCTAAGGATATGATGCAGACCACATGTCGACGTATAACATATCATCGATATCTCAATCTCTATGATCATTAGTCGAGGCGATTTTAAGAGTGTCACACTATGATATTAATTCTCACTCCATTAATAACCACGTAACCTCTAGGGATGCATTTATAGAACATTATAAACAATCAACTAATAATTTAACAAATGCAAATGCCATAATATCAATCATCATTAATATATAAACATGAATCTGTATAAAATACATGTGTCATAATACTGATTGTCTCTAGGACATACATATACTTTCAATCTCCCACTTGGCGTAGAGCCAATCACCAACATATCTAATACCCATGTTCTCAAAATGACCATTATGCTTAATCAAGCTTAATGGTTTAGTAAACGAGTCTGCTAGATTATTGTCGGTGGGAATATAATCTATCTTGATATTTTCAGCTTTCACCATCTCTCTCAGGATGTGGTACTTTCTCGGTACATGCTTGTTTCTGTTCGTTGATCTTGGTTCCTTTGCTTGTGCAATGACATCAGTGTTGTCATAATAAATGGTTATTGGACAACTAGCACTCGGAACAACCCCTAGTTCCTTCAGGAACTCAGAAATTGCGACAGCTTCCTTAGCAGCTTCCGCTCCAGCAATGTACTCCGCTTCAGTAGTCGAGTCTGCAGTAGTAGCCTGTTTGGAACTCTTCCAGCTCACTGCTCCTCCGTTGAAAATGAAAGTGTAACCAGACTGAGATTTGAAATCATCAACATCTGTCTGGAAACTAGCATCGGTATACCCAGTGGCAACCAGCTTATCTCCTCCACCATAGACTAAGAAGTAATCTTTAGTACGCTGAGGTACTTGAGAATACTCTAAGCACTTTGTCTATGTAGATTAACTGTGACAGCCCCAACAATCTATTAGGTCTATCTCTGTTGATCCTAATTCCCAGAATGTAGCAGGCTTCACCTAAATTCTTCATCATGTAGGTTTTGGACAACTAATCCTTAACTGACTGCATGAGGGCCCTATTGTCTCCCATTATCAACATATATAATAATGAAAACAATGCCCTCATTCTTGCGTTTAAAATAAACACAAGGATCCTCTTTCCTTCTGACGAAATCAAATGACTTGATAGCCTTGTCAAAACAAATGTTCCAACTCCTAGAGGCTTGCTTAAGTCCATAAATGGACTTCTGTAGCCTGCACACAACATTTGGTCTGTACTCACATGAAAAACCCTCGAGTTGTTTTATATACACTTCCTCAACTAGATCACCATTGAGGAATGTAGTCTTGACGTCCATCTGCCAAATGTCATAGTCATAATGTGCATCTATCGCAAGAAAAATCCGAATAGACTTAATCTTAGCAACAGGTGAAAAGGTCTCATCATAATCCACTCTGGGACGCTGAGTGAAACCTTTAGCCACTAGTCTAACTTTATATGTCTGAATCTTGCCAGATGCATCAATCTTCTTCTTGAAGACCCATTTGCATCCTATGGGTTTAACCCCACTCGGCAAATCAATTAAGTTCCACACTTGATTGATATACATAGATTCCATTTTGAATTTCATGACTTTTTGCCATCTCTTCGAATCAATGTCTAGCATTGCTTCGTTATAGGTTGTAGGCTCATTGTCATCTGGAATATCTAACTCGTTTTGTGTTTCCACAAGTAGATTTAGTCTTTCCGGATAACGATGAGTTTTAACAGACCTACGGAGTTGAGTATCTTGCAGTTCAGTTTCAGGTATGTTCTGACTGTGAGAAGGTTCATGTGTGTTGGTTGATCCACCAACATTAGAGCTTTCAGGAATATCTTTTTCATGTCTTTCCTGAGTGGGAACTAAGTGCAGGATCTTGTATTTCTGCATTATTCCTCGTAGCACTCCCACTGGCGGAAGGGCTTATCCGAAATACCCAATCTTCGCCATAAGCTGCCATTGAATCCTTGCCTTGTTCACTCGGCAAGTTTTCAACCTCTATGTTACTTTGTTCTTGAATTTCTTCAAGTTTTATCTCTGTGCAGTCCTCTAAATCCTTGTAGACATATTCTTCTTCAAGGAAAGTTGCGTTCCTGGAAATAATAATCTTATGTTCTCCAGGAAGATAGGAGTAGTATCCCTTAGTTTCCTTTGGATACCCAACGAAATAACATTTCTCACTTCTAGACTCCAACTTATCAGTGATCAACTTCTTGACATATGCAGGACACCCGTAGGGCCTCATGTGTCTAAGTGATGACTTCTTGCCACACCATACTTCATATGACGTCTTTTCAACTGCTTTCGAAGGAACTCTGTTCAGAACTTATATCGAGGTTTGTATAGCATATCCCCAAAGGTATGTAAGAAGAGCTGAAAAGCTCATCATGGAACGAACCATATCAAGTAAGGTTCAATTTCTCCTCTCGGCTACACCATTCATCTGTGGTGTTACGGGAGGTGTCCATTCAGAATGAACTCCATGAAGCTTTAAGTAGTCAAGAAAATTCTTTACTCAAGTATTCACCCCTCGATCAGATCGGAGAGTCTTGATACTCTTTGAGAGTTGTTTCTCAACTTCACATTTAAACTCCCTAAACTTCTCGAAGGCCTCAGATTTGTGTATACACATATCCATACCTTGATAAGTCGTCTGTGAAAGTGATGAAGTACGAGAAACCTTCTCTAGCTTAAGTCGGAAATGGTCCACATACGTCCGTATGTACGAACTCAAGCACTTTCTTAGCACGGATCCCCTTTCCAGAAAGAGGTTTAATGGTCATCTTACCCTTCAAACAGGATTCACAGTTACCATAAGATTGTAAGTCAAATGGTTCGAGGTAATTTAATATCCTCAACCGTTTTATCCTCGTTTGATTGATATGACCAAGTCTGCAATGCTACAAGTAGGTAGAATTTATTTCATTTAACTTCGCTCTTTTATTTTGTACATTGAAAATTTCCCTGCGGCAGTTTAATGTATACAATCCATTCACAAGAGACGCAATTCCATACACAACATTATGTAAAGTCAAAACCATATTGCCATTAGACGTGTTTGAGGAAAAACCCTCTGAATCAAGTACAGGAATAGAAATAATGTTCCTTGTCAAAGAAGGAACATAATAACAATTGTTTAACATCAAAATTCTGCCAGAAGGTAAATCTATCGTATAAGTTCCCACGCGCTCAGCAACAACTCGTGCTCCGTTTCCAACGTGCAGGTCCACCTCTCGAGGCCCGACCTTCCTGCTATCAGTTAGCTCCTGCACATTTGTACAAATTTGTGAGCCACAAGCGGTATCAAGTACCCAGGAGTGAGAATCATTTATAGATAGATTAATTTCAATTGTCGGAGCACCAGGTGCTTTACCTCCTCCCGGAGCAGTGCACTCAAACTTCCAATTCCCCTTCCTATTGCAGTTTCTGCACACATCCTTTGCCGGAAGCACCTTCTTCTTCTTCGCCCCTCCTTGGGGATTCATTGCTGCGGGCGCAGCGACAGCTTTGCCCTTCTTCTTTTTTTGTCCCTTACCTTTCGATTTGGGTTGAGAAGAAGACCCTGCCATGAGGACAGCTTTGCCCCTGGAGATTGAAGATTCAAAGGTCTTTAGCATATTGTGCAGTTCTGGTAATGTCGCCTTAGTTCCATTCATGTTATAATTAATTATGAAACTCTCGAACGACCGTGGAAGGGAGTGAAAAATGAGGGTGGTGGAGACTCTATCTTGAAACTTTTTATCTATGGAGGCCAACCTCTCAATCATCCTCAACGGTGAAACTTGACCCCCTTTATTTAGCCTACACTTGAAGAGTTCTATGAGCAGGTCATACTCCATTGTCTGAGACTGCGAATCATAGAGACTCTTCAAATGGGCTAACATTTCGTTGGGCCCCATAGTTTCATGATGTCTTTGCAATGGTGGTGACATAGAAGACATCATTAGGCATTGAGCTGAGATGGCATCCTTATAATGTTTCTCGTAAGCAGCCTTGCCAAAGATCGCATACTCAGCAGAGTCCTTCGCCGAAGCGGTGGGGAATACTTTGTCCAATGTATACTCAATCTGTTCTTGTCTCAGAACAATTCTTACATTCTTGAGTCGGTCTATGAAGTTGGGTCCAGTAAGTCTGTTGGACTCCATAAGCATTTTCAACGAAAAACTTGACATTTCTGAAGATCTGAAGATATAGATAGAATAGGAAAAAAGCAATCAACAATTCATTCTTCCAATAACACACATTAATTATGGACTAATTAAACATGGTCTTTTATTAGCTCCCACTATTTTGCATACTTCTACGACCCCATGGTAGAATACGAACCTAAATCATTTTAAGGTCATAGTGGGCCAAAATCCAAACATATGCTATATCCGCGTTTGCTTTGGCTGATATAGCACACTTCGGTAGGTTATCAACCAATTACAAAACTAAATTTGCAACTCTTGGTTTGATTAAATATCTTTCATTTTAATCATGCGTCTTTAGACTAGTCCGACACTTTGGCGCCAAGATTTATCTAAACAAGTCAACCCCATTACACGATTGCGTTTAAATGCCTAAGTAAATTTAGCCTTTGCAAGCAAACATTTGGTGTAAATACCTACAAAAGTTTATTATCTACTTTCATTTTAACATATCTATGAAAGGGCCTCGGTCCTCTTAGACTTAGAGCAAATGCTTTGGCATAAATACTTTTATCGTCGAAAAGGATTTTAGCACCCTAACAATTATAATGGACGACGCGTTATAATTAGATTTGTATTTAATGTTTGGGGAACATTTTCAGTTTTCGGGGATTTCAATCAAGATCAATAAGTCATATATCATATGACATCCTATCATGCAATTTCTAAACATATTTAGATGAGAAACCATCAAACCCAATAGACATGATATAAGATGGTTTTAATCAAGTACTGGATGCCGTCTATCCAGACAATTATCGCAGTCATTGAATTTAAACAATTACTGGGCGCCGCCTACCGGACAATAATTTGCGGACGCTATGCTAACAATTTAAATGCATCACATTTAACACTTAACACATTTGTATATTATAAAATAATATATCATTAATGATAATCATGGGTCTATTTGTCTAAACTCTATAATCTATGTCTATGCCAAACAATCCCTAAATATTTTCTGATTTAAAAATTCTGATTTTCGGGAATTCTGTAAATTTCCAGAATTTACACTTAGTCCTTTTAGGAATTTAAAAAATTCAATTCTGAACCCCTATAAATTAAGAAAATACAATTTCAAACTTCAGAAAATATTTTATAGTTTCTGGGACCTGTTTGCAATTTTCAGAACTTAAAATCAATTTTTAGAAAACTTTTTTTAATTACAGATTTGCCCGAAAGGACCAAATATGTCCAATTTTAAAACTTATTTCAGAAACTGAAACTTCTAAAACTTCAGATTTAGAATCTGAAATTTTTAAACTTCTGTTTCTGATTTTTGATTTTTTTTAAATACCGTCGTCGGCACCGTGGTTCCAACTGGTGGCACCGCGATGCTATAGAGGCAGTGTGTCACTGGTTCTGCAAAATTAATTTACACCGCGGTCCTAACAGGTGGCACCGCGATTCCGTAAATTACCGTCACATGCACCGCGGTTCTAACAGGTGGCACCGCGGTGCCTCGAAGGCAGTAAGTTCGAAAAATTAATTTCAAGCTCTCTGGATGAACAGCAGTGCGACTCCCATGAACAGGACCGCGGTGCTCCATCATGGAACCGCGGTGCCTTACCTCCAGAAACACAAATCCCGAAAATCCAAAACTCCTAAAACTGGTTTAGGGTCATATTTTCAGATGAATCACTTATATCTCCATTACTATTAACACAACATGTTCATCGACCATCTAATCCAATTTTCTTCTCGTTCTTCGTTTCAATGCACCATGCTTTAAGCCGGATAACACATATCAACTTAGAAGAGTTATTTATTGGATTGACTTCCTCGAATACATTATTGCATTAACAGATCTGGGCACAAGGACCATGTGTTCTAAAGATTTAGGATTTTAAAGCTTTTAACAACCTAAAATATAGATCTAAACAAATTATAACTCATATTATCATTAATATTCATTACATATCACACAAAACAGTCCAGACTCTGATACCACTGTAGGTGTTTACGTTGGGTTCGTACACGCAGTGAAATTTGAAAATTTATGTTTCAAACCCGACATAAGCGGTCAAACTGTAGTATGCTATGTAATGTAAAATATAATCACAAAGCAAAATGTAATACTTCGAACGAAGACTTACATTTTGAAGATTGTAATCCAAGCTGTTGAATCTCGGAGCTTTGTGTAGTCCGGGGTGCACACTCAAACGTCTCTTGATTTGAAAGTTCTAAGTTCTTAGAACTTTGATGTAATTTCTATCTTTAGAAATGCTAGGGATTTCTGCAGAGTTTTAGAAGAGATAATCTCTCTTAAATTTGGTGTAGTGAAATAGGAAGGGAAGCCTCTTATTTATAGGGATAAATAAGAGCTTTAGGATTTCCGTGGGCTGGGCCCAAAGACAAAATCGACTGGTCAAGTCCGATCGCTGTAACATCGGCACCGCGGTTCCATAAGGTGGCACCGCGGTCCTGTCCAATTTTCTGCACCCCTTTCCATTTCTAATGTCCCGGTTATCAACCGAACATACATATTATCTCTTCAATTACATCCTTCAACCAACGAAACATTTGACTTAGTGTTTAACCCTTCAGGCCTCTACATATTGACACTAATATCATTAGGATCTTCACGGAACTCCTAGACTGAACCGGAAGACGAACCTCAATATGTAAAATTTAGCTACACGAAACATGTGAACTGAACCTCTATGTGGGAAGATAAAATTCTTTCATTCACGACACACTCAATCAAGCTTAGGATTTGTCAAGTGTCTATCCAAATGACTTGATCATAATAACTCATCTATATTAGTTGACATCAGGACCATATCAAAGACATGTCCACTGCGTTGGCCAACGACTTAGTCAACCTAATATCTTATGAGAATATGAGTGCTCTCTCGAAGATGCATTCGAGGAATGAATCCTAATTTCGGCTCAACTACCACTTTTAATCCACTTCGTAACGTACCCCAAACAAGCCGTGTCTCAACCTATAAGGTATTTGAGCTTAGTACAGAATCAAAGTACATTACTCCGTGAATAAGGTGCGTATCGACCTCAAGTCTAAGGACTTCTATCTCCCACACACCTATAACATTATAGACATATAACAAAATAGTACATCAGCAGGGTATACCAATACTTCAACAAGTATCCATGTGTCCATCACGAGTTGTCATAACTCGTAGCAAGTGAGACATACTACATCCCCTAAGGATATGATGCATACCACATGTCGACGTATAACATATCATCGATATCCCAATCTCGATGATCATTAGTCGAGGCGATTTTAAGAGCGTCACGCTATGATATTAATTTTCACTCCATTAATAACTATGTAACATCTAGGGATGTATTTATAGAACATTATAAACAATCAACTAATAATTTAACAAATGCAAATGCCATAATATCAATCATCATTAATATATAAACATGAATGTGTATAAAGTACATGTGTCCTAATACTGATTGTCTCTAGGACATACATATACTTTCAAAAAGAACTTTCTCCGCCTACTTGGTCATGCAACTGCATTTCATTGCTAAATTTGTTTTTGAAGATTAATTAGTTTTAATGAGCTAATCTGCTTTACTAAAATTTAGCATTATGTACAGTTTCTGTATCAAGTTGGATAATTTGACTTATAACGGGTGAAAGATTAATAAAATACAAAGATAAAATGTAATAATTTCAACAATATCCCTTTTTTATAAACACTTGACAACAGTACTTGTTTTCTATGTTGTGTCTTTTATCTTTCGTTTCTAAAACTTGTATTCAACACGGCTGCAACTACCTCTAATTCCCTTCCACACAGTTTAGGGGTTGATGTCTCGGGAAGCCTGTATGTAGTCTAGAAATATAACAATCTCGGCAATACTAGTGATCTCTGGATTACTGTCGTTGACTTCATAATTTAGTCATATCTTATTTAAATCTTGTCCTTGGAACAGTCAGTCATATACTCTCCCCGTTCCATTTTATCTGTGCACTATATCCTTATTAGTATGTTAAAAAAAGAATGACACTTTTTCTATAATTGACTTTGAGAAATAGTTAACTTTAAACTTCTAATTTTACTCATAATGGCATGCTTTTATAGGCGCAAAATTCTCATAGCATACTTAAGACCGCTAGTTCCAAAGTCTTTCTTTCTTTCTTTCTTTCTTACACTGTTCCCAATCAAACAATGCCACATAAATTGAAATGGAGGAAGTAGTTAAAGATGTGTGCAATATGGCATAAATTGAAATGGAGGAAGTAGTTAAAGATGTGTGCATATGGAAAATATGGGACGAGCCGCAGTCATTTAACTGTTTTTTTTGCTCATGCAGTATCACAGGCTAGACCTACCGACCCTAATTATGCTCCTGGGTACAAAATGAAATTTAATGATGCGTATCCTTTCCTCCTTATATCCCAGGTTAGACAAGTTAGCATTAAATTATCATTCCTTTCTAAAGATGAAATCCTATATCTCAAATTTTTCTTTATTTACTAAATCTGTTTCCTTTTTCTTTGGCAGAAATCACTGGATGTATTAAACGAACAACTCAAGGAGCCAGTGTCGATTAACCGCTTCAGACCGAAGTATCTTTTCACTCTTATTCAATCTTCTAGAGGGATAAACTAAATTCTCTATATATAGTGATTATCTATACCAAAGGAACTTCTATTTTGGAAGTAGTAAAGAGGTCAATCCAGTAGCTTGATTGTTTCATCTTTATCTATGATATGGAATGTGAACCTATTTCTTTAGAGTTATTGAGGTAGCGTTCATCAAGAAATTAATAATTGCTTCAACATGACCCCTCTATGAGCTGAACGTGTGTCCTTTGCTAAAAATGAAAATCCCATAAATGATTATTATTGTTTTGTTGGTTGTTAACATAAATGATATTCTGTTTTTCGGATCAGTCATAACCTTCAACTGTTGAAAACATGTACACAGTATCCTCATTGATGGATCCGAGCCATTTAGTGAAGATTTATGGAAGGATATCAAAATAGGTGAAAATACATTCCACAGCACAGAGTTATGCTATCGCTGCAAGGTAAAGGTTATCCTTTCTCTAGATCTTGATGATTGCCATTATTTTGGGGATTTTCAATTGTTGAAGATTCAAGGAATGCCATGTAGCACGTTTGTGTGAGTGTATAAATACACACACACACATAATATACTCCATGCTTTCCAATTTATGTGACACTCTTTCCTTTTTAGTCCGTTCCAAAAAGAATGATATCTTTCTATAATTAGTAACCGTTTAACTTTAAACTTCTCATGTTACCCTTACGGAAATGATTTATAGCCATACAAATATATATATATATCACTTGTTTTAGATTATATATTTCAAAAGTTTTCTTTCATTTTTAAACTCCTTGCCGAGTCAAACACCTTCACATAAATTGAGACCGAGGGCATTAAGTGTTAAATCTACATAAGTATACATATGATAAACACATGTATACTTATGTATATTAGACATTCACGGGCCTTTATCAACCAGCCCATATCACGGGCAGTGGACCTTATATCAACCAGCCCACGGGCAGTGACTTTGTACAACTCAATATTGTGTATATTAGGAATGTATATTGTAGTATAATTAGACTTGTACTATTACCATAATTAGATAATTAGTCTCCAAATAGAATAGGGTTTTAGATGTATAATAGGAAAATGATTTTCCTATATGTAACTTGTAAATATACCTCATTCATTAATGAGAATAATCAAGGGATTATTTCTTTCATAGTATCAAAAGTCTAGGTTATTTTTTTCTTGCTTCCGCTACTCTTTTCTCGGATTCCGCGCAAAAATCCCCCCCCTCCTCGGTTTCTTCCAAAACCCGAGACCCCTAACCAAAATCCCTTCTCAAAAACTTCTTGTTCTATTCACTATGTCTGATGAGCGTTTTTTCTATTGTTCTTGACCTAGAAAACGTTCAATATGGGACGTGGGCAGAATTGTTCAAAATTCATGCCCTAGCACATCAAGTCCTCTATCACATCATCCCTCCGGCTCCTGATACAGAAGGAGTGCCCACCAAGGAGGAAGATCCAAAATTATGGATTACTCTTGATACTAAAGTTCTCCGGTGGATTTATGCCACTATCTCCCTCGACCTTTTACAGACGATTATGGAACCGAACTCTTCCGCTATGGAGGCTTGGAATAGATTGCGTGACATATTCCAGGATAACAGTCATCCCGCATTGTCACCCTTGAACATAAATTTTCTCAAGTCGCTATGGAGAATTTTTCGAACGTTTTATCATATTGCAAACGACTCAAGGACTTGGCGGATCAACTTCGCAATATGGGTTCTCCAGTTAGCAATAGTCGTCTCGTTCTACAGATGGTTGCAGGCCTATCCGAGGCTTATAACTGCGTTGCTTCGATCCTTCGTCAAAGTAACCTCTACCGGAATTCTATCAAGCCTGCTCCATGCTTACGTTGGAAGAAGCCGGTTTGGCTAAAAAGGCGGCTATCGGTACTAGCCCCGTAGTCATGACGACGCTCTCCACAAATTCTTCGGGTTTTATTGAAAATTCAGGCTAAAACCATGCTCACGGTGGCGGCAAAAATAATCGGAAAAATAATGGAAAAAATCGTGGTGGCAAACGCGGTGGTCACGTCAGTAGTGGGTCCCGCCCCAACAGCAGTGGGCCACCACCTAACTGGTCCCAGCCTTGGGCCACCTGGCTGTGGGCCTGGACCAGTAGGCAGTGGCCCAACAACCACTAGTCTTCGGCAACGCCAGGTAATCGGGTCGCCAAAGATTTCGTGCCCATACGCCTTGGCCCAAAGAAGGTGCGAGTCCGACTTACGGCCCAACAACCACCGACACTTTACGGGCGGCAAGAAGCCATGGCTTGGGCCCCGGCCTTCTCCAGCCCATCATGCAGCGGGCCCCACTCCAACCGACATTGAGGCGGCTATGCACACACTTGGAATAAATCCATCGGACCCAAATTGGTACATGGACACCGATGCGACTTCCCACATGACGTCCGATCCAGGTACTCTCGTCTTATTCCAATTTGAGCAGTAATCGTGGTATAATTGTTGGTAATGGTAATTTAATTCCAATTTGTGATTATGGTCATAAAACTGTCGCCCCCCCCCCCCCCCATCCACCACTTGTCTTGAAAAATACCCTTCATGCCCCAAAATTGATTAAAAATTTGGTGTCTGTCCGTAAATTAACAACTGATAATTGGGTTTCTGTAAATTTTGATCATTTTGGATTTTCTGTGAAGGATTTCAAGACGGGGAACCCTCTCATGAGGTGTGATAGTAGGGGAGATCTTTATCCAATCACATCAAGTCTCGGTTTCTCGAGCATGCCTTCAACTTTTGCAGCTCTTGCTCCTTTCTTGCGGCATGCTCGTCTAGGTCATCCGGGATCGTCTATTTTGTCTGTCTTAGATAAAAACAATTTTATTTCTTGTAAGGGTACGCGTAGTACTTCGAATTGTCAATCTTATTCTTTAGAAAAAATTGTTAAGTTGTCATTTGTAGACTCTAATTCTCATACTCTAATGTCATGTGATATTATTCATAGTGATTTATGGACGTCTCCGATTTTGAGTTCTATGGGTCATCGGTATTATGTTCTATTTTTGGATGATCTATGTGGATCTTTGCTCATAAAGACAATTCTGACGGTTCATTTGCGAGGCATAAGACTCGTGTTGTAGGTGATGGTAAGACTCAGCAGGTTGGAGTAGATTGTGGTGAAACGTTTAGCCCGGTGGTCAAGCCGGCTACCATTCACACTGTGCTCGGCTTGACTCTTTTAAAAGCATGGCCCATTCATCAGCTAGACGTGAAGAATGCTTTCTTACATGGTGGTCTCAAGAAGACAGTATATATGCATCGGCCTTTGGGGTTTAGGGATCCCAAATATCCTCATCATGTCTGTTTGTTAAAGAAGTCCTTATATGGGCTTAGCGGCCCCAGGGCTCGCAAGCGGCGGTTGCGCACGTTGTGTCAACTATTGGTTTCTCTCACAGTAGGTCTGATAATTCGTTATTCATATATCGTCGTGGTTCGTCATTGGCTTATATACTCTTATATGTGGATGATATTATCTTGATCGCCATCCGATGATTACGCCCTATCGTGTCAATGCTCGCCTCGAGTTAGCCACGGGCGACTTGGGACCTCGAGTTATTTTCGGGATCTTTGCCACTGCTACGCAGTGGATTGTTCTTATCACGCAGAAAGTACGCAATGAGATCATCGGTAGGCCGAATGCCATCCTATAAGTCCACGTCTACTCCAGTTGATACTAAATCCAAGTTGGGTGCTGCGGCTGGCTCCCCATATGAGGATCCGATCCACTATCGTCGTCTTGCAGTGGCCCTTCAGTATCTTACGTTCACGCGATCAGATATTACATATGTCGTACATCAGGTGCGGGGTTGAGCACATGAATGCACTCAAACGCATTATTAGGTACATCCAAGGGACACTTGATTATGGCTTGCATTTATATCCTTCGTCGACGTCTACACTTGTCTCCTATATCAGCGGCCGTTCGACACCGCATTTGCCTACGTCGACTATCAGATGTTTCTTGGTAATAACTGGTCTCGTAGTGCCAAAATGTCAATCAACGTTGTCCCGTTCTAGTGCAGAGGCCGAATATCGAGGGGTAGCCAATGTGGTCTCCGAGTCATGTTGGTTACGTAATCTTCTATTAGAACTTCATTGTCCTATTGAGAAAGCTACCTTGGTTTATTGTGATAATGTTAGTGTCATCTACCTTTCTGGGAATCCGGTTCAGCACCAGCGCACTAATCATATTGAGATGAACATTCATTTTGTTCGAGAGAAGGTAGCTCGTGGACAAGTACGCGTCTGTCATGTCCCTTCCAGATATCAAATTGCAGACATCCTTACAAAGGGTCTTCTCTCGGTCCTTTTTGAAGATTTCAGAAACAGTCTCAGCGTACAAAGACCGTCCGCTTTTACTACAGGTGTGTGTTAAATTAAGTATACACATGATATATACATGTATACTTATGTATATTAGACATTCACGGGCCTTATATCAACCGACCCATATCACGGGCAGTGGCCTTATATCAATCAGCCCATAGGCAGTGGTTTTGTACATCTCAATATTGTGTATATTAGGAATGTATATTGTAGTATAATTAGACTTGTACTATTATCATAATTAGATAGTTAGTCTCCAAATAGAAGGGTTTTAGATGTATAATAGGAAAAAAAATTCCTATATGTAACTTGTATATATACCCCATTAATTAATGAGAATAATCAAGGGATTATTTCTTTTATTAAGTATGCATGCGAATAAGAAATAATATGCAATACTTTCTTCAATTGATCAAGAACACACACGTTTAGAAGATGAGAGTCGCATAAATGAGGATGTTGTAGATGTATGAGCATAGTAGGAGAGATAAGATTAGAAATAAAGATATTCAGGACAAGGTGAAAGTGACCTCGGTGGAGGACAATGCAGGAAGCGAGACTGAGATGGTTCACACATGTGAAGAGGAGATGTATGGATGTGCCAGTGCAAAGGTGTGAGAGGTTGACTATGGATGGTTTCAGGAGAGGTCTATAAGCCAAAGAAGTATTGGGGAAAGATGATTAGATGAGATATGACACAGTTGCAACTTACCAAGGACATGACCTTAGATAGGAGGTTGTGGAGGACACAAATTAAGGTAGAAGGTCAGTAGGTATTAGAGCGTTGCCTCGTTTGTCCTTCCTTACTAGTAGTCATAATATTTCTCCTATAGTTTCTTTTCCATTGATTTCAGTTACTATCTGTTATTTCTTGTACTTCGATTATCGTATTATTATGTAGTACTTATTGTTCCTGTCCTTATTTTTATAATGCTTTGTCATGCTTTATGTAGTTTTTGTCATGGTTGCTGCACTTCCATTAGTTCTTTTACGACCTACTTTGATATGTTTTTTTTTTGAGTCGAGAGTCTATCGAGAACGTCTCTACCTTCCAAGATAGGGTAAGGTCTGCATACATTTTACTCTCCCGATATCCCACTTGTGGGATTACACTGGGTATGTTGTTGTACATTCTTCGAATGATATACTAACAAAGAAAAAAGTGAAGACAAAGTGTTGGTTTTAAAAGAGAAGAAATTGGAGGAAAATACTTGTGAGTTATGAAGAATACTAAAGGAATGAAGAACAGGAAAGAAGACAGCTTATAACTTAAGTTGAAAGTTCGATATATTTTCACTGCAATTTAAGACTACACTTTATAATAGAATACCTTGAAAGACCTAAAGATCAGGAAAATATATGCTGAAAATAACAAACTTCTAAAGACTACACTTTATAATAGAATACCTTGAAAGACCTAAAGATCAGCAAAATATCTGCTGAAAATAACAAACTTCTAAAGACTAGGAAATACTATTTGTTCAAAATTCAGATAGATATCAACTCCTAAATACTAGGTCTAAGAGGATCTCCTGTTGATGGAATAAGGTTCTCTTTCAAAAGTAGTTTTGTCCCATCGGCTAGAGCTTGAAGAATTTCTAAAGGGCCAGCATATTTAGGTCCGATACGTTGTTGTATTCCTGCAGATATTTCTCTTTCTAACCGTTTTTACCAACAACTTGATAAAATCACTGCAGTAAAAAGATTTGCAGTTCTAAAGCATATTCAACATTCCTCTTGTTTTAGGAACTGCAAAATTTTGGTCTTCTATCTTGGAATCTTCACACATGATAACTGAAAGTGACCTTGTGAATAAATCTGCAGATTCATCTTTGGACTTGTAGTGAACTAAATTCACTTCTCTACTTAATTGCAACTCTTGACTGCTAAAACTTTTTGGCATGTCTTCGTGCTCCGTTTGCATCTTCACTTTATGCTTGTCAATTTTATTTTTCTTAAACACTGACAACTCTTCCATTACTTCAAATTCTTTGGAACATTGACAGCTTCTTTAAGCCTAGCAGGTTCACATTTTGCTTCTGCTTTGTCAATTGGAGGATCATCTTCCATTGGATCAAATGAGAATTTTTTACCTCTCATCTTAATTTTTAAAATTTCTTTTCCAGCAAGATCATTGATGAAGCAATGTTTAACCTCAAAGGATACTTTGAATCCTATTTCTACTAATTGGCAGATACTCAACAGGTTCTATCAATATTAGGTACATAAAGAACATCTGAAATTGTCTTATTACCTGAACTTGTTTTGATGACGACGGTTCCTGTTCCTTCAACAAGAATTTGGTCACCATTTTCAATCTTTACTTTGGATTTTTTTGTAGGCTTTATCTTTTTAAACAAACTCTTGTCATAAGTCATGTGGTTAGTGCAACCGCTATAAATCAACCAAGAATCTGTTGAAACTTTACTTGAGATACATGTTGCAACAAAAAGATGGTATTCTTCTTCATTGGCGACACATGCATCTTCTTCATGGTTCTGAGATTTGTTCTTGTAAATCACTGCTCATGACCAAGTTGATTGCACTTACTGCACTTTGCGTCTGGCCTCTTCCAACATCTAAATGGTGGATAACCCATTTTTCCACAATGCTGACTAGGTGGGTAATATATCAAAATTTTACCCTTGCTTTGAATTTTGTGGCTGACTGCTAATGCTCCTTCAACCAAACCATCTTGTCTCATAAGCCTCCTTTGCTCTTGTGCCTGGAAAGAATTTAACAACTCTGCCAAGGTAAACTTGGACAGATCTTGAGTGTTTTCCAAGGTAGTAATACATGCTTCATACATGACTTGGTACAACAACTTAATAAAATTAATGCCGTAAAAAGATTTGCAGTTCTAAAGCAAACATTCAACAAAAAGGGAGCTGGAAATTTATAGTTGGGTCAAAAGTAAGGCCTTTGTTGTCTCAAACTTCTTGAGGTTGAAATACTCTGTAATGAAATCTAGGCTCTATGTGTAGGAAGCATGAAGTTCCACTTCTTTTGCCGCTTCTGTAGGTTTTTATGTTATGCAACTCTTGGTTCTTATGAAGCTCTAATGATATTAAAGTTGCCTTTTGAACAGGAAAAAGATCCTAAATCATCTAATATAAATGCTCATTTTCTTTGTCAACTTTTCACATGTGGTTTTCAGGTACCAACTATCAATCAAGAAACTGCAGAAGCAGGTTCCGAGCCAAGTGAAACGCTCATGAAGTTTCGTTCAGATAAAGTCCTAAAGACAAATAAGAAACCACAAGGACGAGTAAGCAAATAAGTTCTTGTGTTCATCATTCACTTGATGACATATTCAGTTATTCACTACTTTTTCATCAAATGCAGATTTACTTTGGTCAGAATGTAGTGTGGGTAGATTCTCTTGCACAAGAGAAGAGAAATACCATCAAAGTCGGAGATCCTGTTTATATCCTCAAGATGGTTTCGTCCTATGTTGATGTATCTGTGTGAGAGTACTTCTATCTTTCATGTCGTATATAATTGTAGTTATTGGCTTTGAAGGCACTTGAAAGTGGACAAAACATGATATAGTAACAAGTACTTGGAATAAAGAGGGGCTGGAACTATACAAGAGAAGGATTTGTTGAACTCCTTTTATTGATGAGAGTTAAAAAAAACACCTTAGATATGAGATAAAGAACTAAAAATTTGTGTGTATGTAATAAACAATTGTGTTATGGTTACATTTTCCTTGACCTCTATGTGGTGCATTTTTTGAGTGAGCTTGACTCTCTGACTTCTTGTTCTTGGTGCCAGAAATGGAATTAGGATTTTGAGTTTATGGATTCTACATTCTAGAAAAAGAAAGTTATTGGATTTTGTATAATTATTATACATAGTAAGTGGATTTTTAATACAAATACAAGATCTGCGCAAAAGCTACTAGGTTCAACCGGCTAGCTCCACTACGGGTGCATATATAGTTGAACTTGACTCAACTTCTTCATATGACTAATTTCCACACATTCCACGTAATCCAATTCTTCCTCTCAAGTTTGGTGCATATAAATCGTCTGCACCAAGCTTGTTATAGATGCAATGACTTTTGAGGTCCTCTAAGAGCTTGGTAAAGATGGATACTGCCAGTTAATATAAATTAGGTGATAATTTCCTTGGAAAATACTTTATTTCGAGCGAAATGAGTTTATTTCTCTGCATTCAGTATTTTCATGAAAGACTACTCGAAACTGAATGCATTGTTGCTTGGTTATCACCATATAGCTTCATTTCTTTAAGGGAAACGGTGCAAGTATACCTAGAGTTAGGGTTGTTAGCGGTCCGGATACTCCCGGTAATTACCCGAGAACCGAACCGGTAAACCTGGACCGATACTCGGACCGAAACCTTAACGGTCTGGATACGAGTACCAAAAAAATACCCGGACCGATAAGGAGCCGGACCGATAACCCGGTAAAATACCCGGTAACACCCCAACCCCCACCCCGATCCGGCCAAGAAGCCCTCCCCAGTCCCCTCTGCGGCTCTAATTAGTTGTAAATTAATGAAACTTTAAATGACCATAACTGCGCTCGGATGTCCGCTTGACCTAATGTTTTTTGATTTCGCGTATTTTTCGAGATAGGTAGGACAAGCCTAAAGCAGTTTGGAGCAGCCAATTTCTCAAAAAAACATCCGTCTTGCCAATCAATTTCACTTTTACCCCAAATTGTTACCAATTGTCCATTTTCAAATCTAAATATCTCGCGCTATACAATATATTTCAACGTAAAAATTTCGTGGTAATGTGTCCGAGAATGTCAATTTCAGTATTGAAAATTCAATTTAAAAAATAAAAATATCGATCCGACCCGGAAAATTCTTACCGGTCCGGACCGAGAACCGGACCGATAAGGTTTCGGTCCGGGATCGGATCTCGTTCCAGGACCGAAACCTTATCGGTCCGGGACCGGTCCGGACCGGTAAGCTTATCGGACCGGTTCCGGTAAGTGGATACCCGGACCGGTCCGGGCCGATAACAACACTACCTAGAGCATATATATTCGTCCTTAAAAATGGTGCATTGTTATACAAATGGTGCAAATATACCCTTCTTGCTGACAAAATGTTTTAAAAAATCATTTAGCTTATTTTCTTTTTAAAGAATGCAGGTGGCTTTAGAAAAAAGTCAACCCATTTTTTTAGCATATTTTTTTAAAGTCATGTGGTAATTTTTATTCCTATGGATTGGGTCTAGTTCGTTTGAAAAATGGGTAGGCTTATTATTTTAAATCCACATAGATATTTTTTTAAAACGAACCAGACCTGACCCACCAGGAAAAAAATTATCACGTGACTTTAAAACAAATAAGTCTTACTAAAAAAATAGGTATACTTATTTTCAAAAGTCTCTTGGCATTTTCTTTAATTAAACAATAAGTTAAATATTTTAAAAAAAAAAAAATTGTCAGCAAAAAAAGTATATTTGCACTATTTGTGTAATGAAAGAGATATATTTGCACCATTTATTAATGGCAGGGGTATATATGTTGTTTACCCGTAAATTGGTATAATTAAATTTGTACACGTGGTTAAGGACACATGGATCTCAAGTGACCAAAACAATTAGATAATTAACAAATGAATTTAATAAAGATTGAATATAAAAGAAAGGTGAAGATTAAATTAGCCTGAACCTAGAAGAAGCTTTACACCGTTAATTCTAGGTTGGTTATTGTCAATAATGTTGGAATGCTAGATTGAGACAAGAACTTCGAAATAGTGCAAGAATAAATGATTATTATATTTATTGAATATGATCTCCTTATAATGAAATGATTGGACCTTTTTATACTTGGACTCACAGGTACACATTCCACAAATTATGTCCTTGCGATAATAATCAGACAATTAATATGCTCATAAATGTTACACCCCGTAGTTCCAGGGTATGTATGTGAGGACATACGTACGAGAATACAACATTAAAATTGGAATAGAAGAAAGATGTGATTTTTCGACGGAAAAGTTTCCGAACTTCGTGAAGGAAAGAGGTTTATTATTGAGAATTGGATTCTCAACTTTGGTATTTAAGACTTTAAGAACTTATAAGAATTATGGAATTTATATTTTACGGATTTGATCACGTGGGGCCCACCCGAGGAAATTTTTACGTTTTGTGGGGCCCACGAGGGTTACGGAATTTTATGGACGAATGAGAGGGCGACACGTGGCACCCCCTCACATGGTCTTGGACGATTTTTTGCAAGGATTGGATGGTCATTTGACCATTGTGGATGAAAGTCTTCAAGCTTGAGTGTATTGACCAAGTCAACTTGTCCACTTGGCTTTACTTTATTGAAATGCATCCTAGCCACCCATTTGTTTTAATCTTGACCCTCCATGTTGCTATATAGTAGTACTAGTAGTGAGACAAGCTTTCTACACTTAGCTAAATTTCAAGAAATTGGATGAACACCACTAGAGGCTCTCGACTTTGACATTTTCTCAACACAAAAATTTGTAGTTTTGTTCCATTGTTCACAAGACTTAAACCGAAGGTCCCTAAGGGTGTTGTAAGGTTATCTCAATAGAAAGATTTCGGAAAAGTGGCATTTTCGTATTAGTCGCAAGGCGGAAACTTAAGGAGTTCTTCAACTTTGAAGTTGGAACTTGAAGATGAGTTCTTCATAGGCTTCTAAGGAGTGCTTGGAGCGGATTGGAACATAAGGAAAGGAGCTAAGAATTGCTAAGGAGCGACTTTGAATCTTGGAAAGATTAAGGGCTTGTAAAGGTATAATTCTTGTCGTTTTAGTAATTAAGATTACTTATTGTTGTAACTATGGATATTAGCAAGCATGAGGTGTTTATATTATGAAGTTGATAAGTGTTATGGATATTGGAACCCTAATCCGAAAACTAGCATGTTTAGCCTTAAGATTGGAATTCAAGTTGATTATTAGTATAAGTTGTCACATGTTATATAAAGAGGGAATTATAGTTGTTGAAGTTGTTTATGACTATGTAGCATGTTGGAATAACAACTTGTATTGAAATAGAAATTGAAAGAGAAGTAGTGTTGTTGTTAGCCGAGAATAACGTTGTATAATTGGATTGAATTGTGGACTAGTTGGTAGTAATTGTGGGGCGGAATTTTACACGTCTTGTAGGGCGTGTAATCCCCTTTGTATTTTCTTAATTGATTGAGCCTTAAATGTGGCGTTTGGTTATTGAATTCGGCCTTGAAAAAGGTAGCAAAGTATGTAGAAACAAAGGAAGTGCTGCCCGATTTTTCGTAGAATTTAGTGACCTTGTACTTAGAATATTCTACGAAGAGAGCTAGAGGTTAATAGACCTTTTATGACCATTATAAGTTGAAGTACTACGAGTAGCGTATTCTACTTGAAGGGTGGAAAAGGCTAGCAAAGGTATAGTACTTTGGAGCTTTTTGCTAATTGTCGATAATCGTCGCGAGGTATGTGAACCTCTTTCTATCTTTTCTAGCATGATTGTTGTAAACTATGTTGTACGGTAGACGTACATGTGCTAAATGAATTTGGTTGGTTTAAAACATAAAGTGTTATAACGGCTTTATGGGAAGTTTGTTATAACAACTTTATGTAGGTAAAGAAATGGTTTGTGGTTTTTAAAAGATAAGAGACTTGACTTATAAATGACTTGATGTGAAATATTAAGGACTTGGTTGGTGTTAAAAAGTTGTGAAACCGCTTTTATGAGAAATGGGTCATTGGGTTTTAAAAGGAATAAGTTATATTGATTTCGGAAATGAGAGTAAGTATCGAACAAGCCATTGCAGCGTTAATAAAGAAAAATGAAATGACAATTAATTATATTAAAATAAGTAGAAACCTCCATCTACATAGAAGCTAAGATAAAACAAAATTATTACATTTTATAGATCATGGCTACTTTAATAAGAATCATTACATACAAGCATTAATTTTCTTAAATTCCAAAGTAAGGAACTTGATTTCTAAAAGAAAAGGGACTTGAGGAATTGAAGAGTTTTTGGTTTAAAAGAAAGGCATGGT
Organism: Przewalskia tangutica; assembly: GCA_029844215.1. Taxonomy (NCBI): domain Eukaryota; kingdom Viridiplantae; phylum Streptophyta; class Magnoliopsida; order Solanales; family Solanaceae; genus Przewalskia; species Przewalskia tangutica. The sequence goes on from CM056721.1 coordinate 52,616,080, forward strand.
TTTGTCTTAAAATGGTTTAAAAAGAAGGCATGGTTTTGTCTTAAAATGGTTTAAAAAGAAGGCATGGTTTTGTCTTAAAATGGTTTAAAAAGAAGGCATGGTTTTGTCTTAAATTGGTTTTAAAAAGAAGGCATAGTATTGTCTTGGTTTATTTAAAAGAAGGTATGGAATTGTTTTGGTTTACTTAAAACAATAGTTACTCTATTTTTGGATACTACGAGTGTTAGTACCGGTGGCGTTTGGGAAAGAAATGGGTCTTTTTAAAAGAATTAAGGTATGTAGTACTTTGGGGTTAAAACCCGGACTTTGACATAAAATGAAAGTACCTTGAGTTGTGTGTAACTTGCCTATGTTTGCGTGTGATAGCCTTGTTGTGCAAGTGTTGTATCCTTATGATTACCGCGTCTCTCGATGAAGGGCCGATCATGTTATTCTTGATTGATGGACATACTGACACGATGGGTGGCCCACGGGTATGCTTCCACTAGGATTGTTGTTCCATGGACTAGCTCTCCATGAGGTTTACTGATTCGGCCTTGGTATCTGGTAGCTAGCCCTCGTACTTGCCGGCCGTTCTTGATGCGAGTTCTTACGGTAGTTGGCTTTCGTACTTGCCGTCGATTCTTGATAGTGTCATTCCATGGACCCGACCGCCGTGGGGTTTTCGCGATTCGGCCTTGGTATCTGGTGGTTGGCTCTCGTACTTGCTCCGGTCGTGGCTGATTCGGCTTTGGTATCCGTAGTTAGCCTTCGTACTTGCCGCTCGGTTTTGTCGCGAAGTCTCGTGATCACGGCCTGGTTATCTGGTAGTTAGCCCTCGTACTTTCCCCCGTCAGCTACGTGACGCGGCCTTGGTATCTGGTAGTTGGCTTTCGTACTTGCCCCGTGTCAGTTTCGTGGTATAGTTATATAGTATTGTTGGTACGGCTTTGGTATCTGGTAGTTGACTTTCGTACTTGCCCCGGTCAGTTGATGATGCGGCTTTGGATCCGTAGCTATGCCTTCGTACTTGCCGTCACGGTTTTATGACAGTGGGACACTGGTGTTCATGTGTACTCCTTGGTGTTGTTATATCATAGGCTGGCGGTGAGGAAGGAATTCCACCGCATGATTGATGTTGTGGGCGTGAGACCCATTGTTATATTTGAGTGATGACTTTGAGGCGTGAGTCACGACTTGACATATTTGTTTATATATTGTGGATGTAGTTTGGTTATCATACATATCTCCCCTTTATATAGACTATTATGATTTCATTTCTGATATTTTCTGATTTCACATACTTGGTACTGTTGTCTTGACCTCGCCGGAGTGCGTTCATCTGCGCGGTAGAGGTACAGGTTGTTGATCCTCGCCATAGGATCACGATTCAGTTTTGGGAAGCTCCGTTTCTCCGGAGGCTTATCTTTGGTATAGTCCCCTGTCATTGTAGGTACTTATACATTCAGGGGTATGGCGGGGCCCTGTCCCGTCATAGTTGTGGTTAAATTCTTAGAGGTCTGTAGTACTGTTGTGGGCAGGGTTTGTAAAGGATATAACTGTTCAGATATATATATATGCAGAAAGGTAACCGTTTTAGTTAGTCTGTTTCTTATTTTATCTTGTTTCATGTTTAAGTTTTTATTTCTGCTGATTTTCTCTGATGTTGTATCACTAGGGTGCCCGGGGTTAGGCACCAGTCGCGGGCCCGAGGTCGGGTCGTGACAATAAATATCTTTAATGCTTTCTTGGAAGATGTAAAACCACATTAGTAACGGCCGCCCATTGAGATTTGAACCGATCTCTAAGAGCTTTTCGATACATGTGACTCCTTAATGCCCCCAGTTTGATGTCAATGCCTCCGGGGATACTGAAAACTGACTTTGGATTTGACTCACCCCCTTTTACCACGTATCATGATATTTCATTCATATGTACAATATGAATTTTACCCTATGCAGATAGTCCCCGCACTTTCCGGACATATTTCCTTGTGCAACCAAAAAGTGGATTTGAACTCGAGTAAACCAAAGAACCCTTTTTGATTGAAAGTCTAAAACGTTCTGACAATTCAATTTAGAACATCAAACGTCACCACACTATTTAATAATTCTAAAACGGCGGCAACTACCTAATCACTCCGATTAACATAAAGCTGCATGACCATGATGAGTTGCGACTCCTCGTTTCTCGATCGTTGCCTACTGCCTTCCTTATATAGGAGTCCAAAATATTTTCCAAATATTCAACCAAAATTTTCTTTCCTTCTACAAACCCAAGTCCTTCAAGATTTTTCTTATTCTTCCTCTTTACGCTCCATTATCATTCAACATCAATGTCGTCTTCCAAATCTCCCCCCTGTGGTATCAAAGCCAAACCCCATCCGTTTGGAGGAGAAAGTGACTTTTAAGAATAGAAAATATGTCTAACGCATCTTCGTCTAGTAGTTTAGATTCGTCTAGTCTTTTTGATTCCTCTAGTAAGCAAATGTTAATATGTCTACTACTCTTTCAAAAATCCTTTAAAAAAATATGATATTTGTATGAAGTAGAAATCTTAAATGAAAATAAAAAAAATAGAGTCTAGTTATTTATCTTTAATAAATTCTTATTCCTCTTTTGCTAAAAAAAACAATTGTCTCCATGTGTCACGACCCGAACCCGGGCCCGTGACTGGTGCCTTACCCCGGGCACCCTAGTGATACAACATCAGAGAAAATCAGCGGAAATAAAAACATGAACATGAATTAAGAGACATGATAAATAAACAGGCCAACCAAAACAGTTGCCTTCAGTATATACATAAATACGACGATTATCCTTTTTACAAACTCGCCTGGCAATTACTCTGCACCTCTAAGATTTTTACAATGGCTATGGCGGGAAAGGGCCGCCATACCACGAATGTACAAGCATCTGGACTCGGGTAACATACCAAAAGATAAGCCTCAGAAGAATGGGGCTTCCCGACACGTGACGTGATCCTATGAGCGAGGATCCACAATCGATGTACTACTGCGGCATGAACGGCCCCGAAGGAGGTCGATAACAGTACCAAGTATGTGGCGTAGAAACATCGTAAATGAAATCATAATAGTCTATATAAAGCGGGAGACATGTATGATAACCAAACTACGATTCACAACATAAAAGCGATCATGTCAAGTCGTGGACTCACGCCTCAAGTCATCCTCACGCGTGGAACTCCTTCCTCACTGCCGGCAGTCTAGGTATAAATCGTGTGGAATACGTGTCCCGGCCCATCCCGTGGGACTCGGTAAAGAATCATGTAGAATACGTGTCCCGGCCCATCTCGTGGGACTCGGTAGAGAATCATGTGGAATACGTGTCCCGGCCCATCCCATGGGACTCGGTAAAGAATCATGTGGAATACGTGTCCCGGCCCATCCCATGGGACTCGGTAGAGAATCAGATGAAATACGTGTTCCGGCCCATCTCGTGGGACTCGGTGAAGAATCGTTCATAACAAATCAGCCGGCCCTCCATCGAGAGACGTGGTGGTATAGAAGTAAAGTATTTGCACAACAAGGCTATCAAACACAAACATAGGCAAGTTACACACAACTCAAGTTTATTTTAGGCCAAAGTCCAGGTTCTGACCCCAAAGTATTACGTACGTTAAATTCTTTTAAAAAGATCCATTTCTTTTATAAAGGTCACCCGATACCCGTAGTATTAAAATAGAGTGACTCACATTTTTTAGGTAAACCAAAACACTTTCCTTTTTAACATCAAGTAACAACATTCTTTTCCAAAAGTTCAAGTTTGCCTAATTTCAAATACTTAAGTCTCTTATTTTAGAAAGGTTTCATAGTCCATAGACTTAATCACTTAAGAATATAATCCTCTTTTAAACAATTTGAGAAACATATGTCTTATATGTGAGTAGGTTTTTCTTGTTCATAATCAATCTTATTAAAGCAGCCATGATCTAGGAAATGTAATATCATTTTGTCTCATCTTAGCTTCTATGCAGATGGAGGTTTCTCTTGGTTTTAATAATACTTAATTAGTCAAAACATTTTCTTTTATTAACGCAGCTGCGATGGTTTGTCGATACTCATTCGATTTCCAAAATCAAGAAACATTATTCCTTTTAAAACCAAGTACTCATTACTCACGAAGGAGGTTTCACACAAAACTCATATTTAATTCATTCAAGTCAAGTCTCTTATCTTTTAAGATTAAGTCTCTTAACTTCTAAAAATCAAGAAACATTCTATTTATCTCTCTTAAGACGTTATACCTAACTTCCCATAAAGCTAGTATAACTCTTATGTTTTCAAAACCAAGTATTACTCTTCTTTCAAAAGGTTTCTTAATTCTTTTGAAATACTTCAAGATTCTTATCATCACACATCAAGTCGGTTATCTTTTAAAAACCGCAAAGCATTTCTTACTTACATAAAAGCTGTTATAACCAACTTCCCATAAAGCGTTATAACACTTTATGTTTTAAACCAATCAAATACTTTTAACACGTATGCGTCTGCGTACTACATAGTTATACACATATCATGCTAGAAAAGATAGGAAGAGGTTCACATACCTCGCGACGATTATCGACTAATAGCAAACGCTCAAGTACCTCAAACCGTCGGCTACCCTTAAGCCAAACAGATCACGCCACGTAGTACTTCAACCTATAGAGGCCACAACGCGCCTATTAACATCTAGATCTCAACGTAGAATATTCTACGTAAATTTCGACACCTCCCCGCACATGGCCGCGTAAATCTCCTCATCGAGGCCCGCTATGAGCCAACAACTCCTAGAGGGTTGTCGCCTAATCCGGACGTGTACAATTATACTTCACAGTAAAGCTACACAAGTCTCATGTCTGATCCTATGTAATTCTGATTCGATTCTCTTCTTTAAATTGGGCTTAAGTCAAAAGACATTGCCGCACAATTATGTTCGATTCTATATATAGTATACTTCAACTATATAATCCTACAACATGTAATTTCCAATTACAATAGAAGGTCAAGAGTGTTTACCTCGATAAGCCCAAAATTATCCAAGTATATATGTCGATCCTGAGCAAGGTTTAGCTCCTACTCCGTGCGCTCCAACCCGCTCCAAACAACCCTTAGAAGTTCTACGCAACTTACTTAACACTTCAACCGACTATGAAGGTTTTCCTTAGGGTTTCGTTTTTGTGGTGAGGAAAGTATAATAGTATTTTCTGGCTTTTGTATAAGTGTAACCTTGGGAATACTACAAGGTATTTGGGCGATGTATTTGGGCATTATAACAATACTTGGAGAGTATTTCTATACCACAAAAGGGGTATTTATACGAGACAACTAGGCTAGGGGGTACCCCACGCTAGACACCACAAGGGGAGGGAGGCTGCCGGCGAGGGCTCTCAGGGGAGGGTGTGGTGGACGAAAGCTCTCACTAAGAGGGGAGGGAGGAATTTAACACTTAGAACAATTTTGGATGAAGAAGTTCATCAACATAGAGGGGTATTTATAGGTCAAGCAATGGCCAACCAATGGCCAAGATTAATCCATGTGTTAGGCAAGTGTAAGGCCAAGATCAAGCCAAGTACACCTTATCCATCTACCACCAAAATATCCTACCAACTACTTGACAAAACAAGCCACAATTCGTCCACTTTGCCGCCTAACCTCTTTCCAATGTGAGGGTGACACATGTCACCCTCCCGTTGGTCCAAAATATTTCGTCTCTCGGAAAAATCCGTAAAAATTATAAATGACATAGCCGGAATTTTCCCTTCGCAAGTTTAGTAAAACGTTTCGTCGAAAAACGATTCTTTTCGGCACTTGTGCCCAAATTTTCGAACCTAGCCAAACCTTAAGGCTTAAATTTATATACGTACGCCCTCACGTACATACTCTGGAAATACGGGGTATAACATTCTCCCCTCCTTAGAAACATTCGTCCCGAATGTTCCTTCTCAAGACGGATAACGATAAAGTTCCTCCAGCAAGTTGTCAACGCCACACCTGGCCACGAAATAACACATGCGCGCAAATACTTAAATCCAGGCCAACGAGGAACCACCTCGATGATGCAAAACAATACCAACTCGCTCTTGGTCGAGGACACTCGCCCGTATATTCATTTCTCAAAAATGATTACTCCCATCTTTCGGACAAGTTCACTTCCTTCCTTTCATGGTGCCGCCACTCGAACACTCGAACTCTTCTTAGTACACGCACACACTTCAGTCAACGCTTCTGTTCCCAAGACTTTGGAGTCACCACCTCCAAACTTGGTCATCTTACTAGCCTCAATCTCCCTTAAGGCCATTCCCGGCCTTCACGATCCGCTTCTGGTCGAACATCTCCACGAACTCATACGATGGTCATCTAAACTTGGGCCTAGCACCCTCGTGACCCTACCACCTGGCGGGACCACCCGCTGACCCACTCGAACAGCCGCGGGTTGGCCCGCAACATGGCCCCAACCCGACCTGCTTAACGCATCAAGCTCTTGTTTCCCGATCCGGAACAATCTTACCTATACAGGTCATGAAAGCTACCACTTCCATTTTACACTACCCAAGGAATCTTCCCACAATTACTCCACGTAAACTTATACATTCTGGCAAGGATCACCCGCAAAATCTTGTACTCAAGACGACCTTACATCTAAGGTCTCAACTGTAATATTCTAAGGTTCATCATTTTCTCACCCCCAGGCTTACCCTTTTTCACTAACCAGGTTTTCTAACTCATAATCAACATAACGCTATCCGTACATAGCACAATAATAAGGTCATCATATCATGCATACAAATCTCTAGAGGTTAAGGATATACGAATCTACCGCTCACTCTAATCATAGGCACGCCTGCAGCGCATCGTATGAAAGGCGATGAACACGCGCGACCGGTGGTGAGTCATTCTGCGCATCCTTCCTATTAGGGCGGTTTCGTCATATGGCCACGACGGCGCGGGAAAAACAAGCACCGATAAAAAGACGACATTCCCGGGATGGCGTGCGCCATGTGCACCGAGAAAACTCGAACCCGATGGCTAGAACCCGTATATATCACGTGAACGAAGCCACGGAGCTCGACCGGCTCGAATACCACGAGCGTCGGCGGCGCGGGGACCATTCGCATCGGGCGGAGGTACATAACTAGTCTGCTGGCGGCGCCCGCCTCGAAAGTTATCAAGGACCTGCTGCTCGGCCTCTTACGTTGATCTGGTCATTCCGTCGACCTCTCGTGCCTCGCATCGGTCGCATGAGCTTTCATGCGGGCAATGTCCATGCGGTGAAAGAGCTACACCGTACAAGCCTCGCCAGTAATCGTCGGCCCGTGGCGTAGCGGTGTACTCTGTCCTCCATATCGGCTACTACGGCGGGAACATACCGAGCTAATGAGTCGAACTCCACATTGTACTCTCTAACCGTCGCGCCCCGCCTCAACGTCAAAAATCGCCGGCCCGAGCCTCTCATACGTGGGGCAAGAAATGTGCAAGAAAAACCCTTGAGAACTTCGTCCCATACTGGAAGTGCATGCTCTTCCCGGGGCGGCTCAACGAATCAAACCGATCAAGCTGCGATATCACGCGGTGATGCGAACCCAATACCACCGACTACGCCTGCGAGACTCGATCACTCTCATGATCCGTAGGCTGTCGGATAAACTCTGAGGTCTTCCTCGGCTCGATCCATAGAACACGGCGGGCTCTGACTCGAGAAAGTCACGTAGCCTCAAACCTGCTCGGGGTGAACTACGGGTGCTCTTGAAGTGGACTGCTGCGTCCGGCCTATCCTCATATCGGCCACGACCACGGCGATGGCGGGCCATCTCCTTGTACCCATCTCATCGCTCCGGTGTGGGGTGGAGGCTCAGTCTTGTAGTCTCGGCGGCCATTCTTTGCGGCTCTAACTCTGCCGGTCTTTGGCGGCGTCGCTTCGCCGTCAAGCACAATCTCAGTCTTGGCCGGCTGCGCTCGTACTCCTCAGTATCCCACTAGCGGCTCCTCGGCTGCCTTGCACTTTGGGCACAGGTTGCACGCGGAGGCATAACTGGTAAAAACGAAATACATCAGAGGGGTCCAACTAATCACACAGCTCTAAGGCACGATCTAAGAATGAGAAGAAATGGAAATCAATCCTAAGTGTCTGCGACCTCACGATTATAGATGTGGTGCACAACACATCGATAATCAAGACTACTAGACACGGTGCGTAGACACTTTCCGAGGACTAATCGCTCGATACCACTTTGTCACGACCGAACCGGGCGTGGTGGTGCCTTACCTCGGGCACCCTAGTGATACAACATCGGAGAAAATCGTGAAATAAAAACATGAACATGAATTAAGAGACATGATAAATAAAGCAGCCAAGCGATTTGCCTTGGTATATATAAATAAATACCCGACGGTTATCCTTTTTACAAACCCTACCCACTGGCGATTACTCTGCACCTAAGATTTTTTACAGCGGTATGGCGGGACGGGGCCCGCCATACCCCGAATGTACAAGCATCTGGACTCGGGTAACATACCAAAAGATAAGCCTCCAAGAATGGGGCTTCCCGACACGCCTGTGATCCTATGGCGAGGATCCACAACCGATGTACTTACTGCGGCATGAACGCGGCCCGAGGAGGTCGATAACAACGGTACCAAGTATGTGAAGCGTAAAACATCGTAAATGAAATCATAATAGTCTATATAAAGCGGGAGACATGTATGATAACCAAACTACGATTCACAACATAAGCGATCATGTCAAGTCGGGACTCACGCCTCAAGTCATCCTCACGCCGTGGAACTCCTTCCTCACCGCCATCTAGGTATAAATCGTGTGGAATACGTGTCGGCCCGTCCGTGGGACTCGATAAAGAATCATGTAGAATACGTGTCCCGGCCCATCTCGTGGGACTCGGTAGAGAATCATGTGGAATACGTGTCCCGGCCCATCCCATGGGACTCGGTAAAGAATCATGTGGAATACGTGTCGACCCGTCCATGGGACTCGGTGAGAATCGGATGAAATCGTGTCGGCCCATCTCGTGGGACTCGGTGAAGAATCGTTCATAACAAATCAGCCGCCCTCCATCGAGACGCGGTGGTATAGAAATCTGATTTGCACAACAAGGCTATCAAACACAAACATAGGCAAGTTACACACAACTCAAGTTTATTTTAGGCCAAAGTCCGTGTTCGACCCCAAAGTATTACGTGCGTTAAATTCTTTTAAAAATCCATTTCTTTTATAAAGGTCACCCGATACGTAGTATTAAAATAGAGTGACTCACATTATTAGGTAAACCAAAACACTTTCCTTTTAACATCAAGTAACAACATTCTTTTCCAAAAGTTCAAGTTTGCCTAATTTCAAATACTTAAGTCTCTTATTTTAGAAAGGTTTCATAGTCCATAGACTTAATCACTTAAGAATATAATCCTCTTTTAAACAATTTGAGAAACATATGTCTTATATGTGAGTAGGTTTTTCTTGTTCATAATCAATCTTATTAAAGCAACCATGATCTAGGAAATGTAATATCATTTTGTCTCATCTTAGCTTCTATGCAGATGGAGGTTTCTACTGGTTTTAATAATACTTAATTAGTCAAAACATTTCCTTTTATTAACGCTGCAGTGGTTTGTCGATACTCATTCTGATTTCCAAAATCAGTAAAACATTATTCCTTTTAAAAACCAAGTACTCATTACTCACGAAGGAGGTTTCACACAAAACTCATATTTAATTCATTCAAGTCAAGTCTCTTATCTTTTAAGATTAAGTCTCTTAACTTCTAAAAATCGAGAATCATTCTCTTTATCTCTCTTAAGACGTTATACCTAACTTCCCATAAAGCTAGTATAACTCTTATGTTTTCAAAACCAAGTATTACTCTTCTTTCAAAAAGGTTTCTTAATTCTTTTGAAATACTTCAAGATTCTTATCATCACACATCAAGTCAGTTATCTTTTAAAAACCGCAAAGCATTTCTTACTTACATAAAACTGTTATAACCAACTTCCCATAAAGCCGTTATAACACTTTATGTTTTAAACCAATCAAATACTTTTAACACATGTACGTCTACCGTACTACATAGTTATACACATATCATGCTAGAAAAGATAGGAAGAGGTTCACATACCTCGCGACGATTATCGACTAATAGCAAAACGCTCCAAGTACCTCAAACCGTCGGCTACCCTTAAGCCAAACAGATCACGCCACACGTAGTACTTCAACCTATAGAGGCCACAACGCGCCTATTAACATCTAGATCTCAACGTAGAATATTCTACAGAAATTTCGTGACACCTCCCCACATCAGCGTAAATCTCCTCTCTATCGAGGCCCGCTAACAGCCAACAACTCCCAGAGGGGTTGTACGTCTAATCCGGACGTGTACAATTCTACTTCACAGTAAAGCTACACAAGTCTACTGTAATACAGTCCTATGTAATTACAGTTCAGTTCTCTTCTTTAAATTCAGGCTTAAGTCAAAAGACATTGCCGCACAATTATGTTCAGTTCTATATATAGTATACTTCAACTATATAATCCTACAACATGTAATTTCCAATTACAATAGAAGGTCAGAGTGTTTACCTCGATAAGCCCAAAATTATCCAAGTATATATGTCGATCCTGAGCAAGGTTTAGCTCCTACTCCGTGCGCTCCAACCCGCTCCAAACAACCCTTAGAAGTTCTACGCAACTTCTACTTAACACTTCAACCGACTATGAAGGTTTTCCTTAGGGTTTCGTTTTTGTGACTGAGGGAAAGTATAATAGTATTTTCTGGGCTTTTGTATAAGTGTAACCTTGGGAATACTACAAGGTATTTGGGCGAGGTATTTGGGCATTATAACAATACTTGGAGAGTATTTCTATACCACAAAAGGGGGGTATTTATACGAGACAACTAGGCTAGGGGTACCCAGACACCACAAAGGGGAGGAGGCTCTCGGCCAAGGGCTCTCAAAGGGGAGGGTGTGGTGGGAAAGCTCTCACTAAGAGGAGGAGGAATTTAACACTTAGAACAATTTTGGATGAAGAAGTTCATCAACATAGAGGGTATTTATAGGTCAAGCAATGGCCAACCAATGGCCAGGATTAATCCATGTGTTAGGCAAGTGTAAGGCCAAGATCAAGCCAAGTACACCTTATCCATCTACCACCAAAATATCCTACCAACTACTTGACAAAACAAGCCACAATTCTCGTCCACTTTGCCGCCCAACCTCTTCCAATGTGAGGGTGACACATGTCACCCTCCCGTTGGTCCAAAATGTTTCGTCTCTCGGAAAAATCCGCAAAAATTATAAATGACATAGCCGGAATTTTCCCTTCGCAAGTTTAGTAAAACGTTTCGTCGAAAAACGATTCTTTTCGGCACTTGTGCCCAAATTTTCGAACCTATCCAAACCTTAAGGCTTAAATTTATATACGTACGCCCTCACGTACATACTCTGTAAATACGGGGTATAACACCATGGTCCCAAATTCGTTCTTTGGTCCAACATAGACCCAAAGGTGTGAGAGAATCTCTTAACTTGACCAACATCCCATTTATGCAACACAAGGAGAACAGTTCATCACCTTACAAATTCCCGAAGAATTTCCAGAGCAATGAAAAAAATCATGGTTTCATTCATATACATTTTGGTGTTGTCCGGATAGCCTTGACTTATCATGGCCGAAAAGGACAACCAGTTATGGCACAAATTTCTCTCCTTGACACCAGGTATCTTGAGTACCAACATGCTAACCTCGACACCAGTGAAGTAACTTTGAATGCAGGAACAATTTTTGTGATGGCTATATGATTCTTATCTCACGGAGGCATTGAAAATTCATGTCCAAATTCTAGGGGCCCCGCTTGCCAAAGATGCTATCCAAGCAACTCTTCACTAGCAAATTTCTTGGAGAGTTCTTAATCATGTCATGGATCTCTCTCTTCCGGGTGAAGGTAATGCTTTACTTATTAATGTTGATGCTACCAAAGGCACTACCCAATGCACCCAAATCCCGAGACAAATTTTAAAGGAAAAACTTGTAAAAATTCATCCAGATTCGTGGGTGACAAATTATGAGAAATTGAGAGAACCTTTCACGTCCACGAAGTCTAACATAGTGACGAAAAATGATAAAAGTGTTTTACTGTTTTGACCACACTCAATTTAAAGGGCCAAGAAAACCACTTTTTCAATTAATATGTTGCAGCCCATGTACCACTTTGCTTGTGAATACGAGCCAGGCTATTTCTCTGAGCTACTTGAAGGAATCATGAGAGACCAAGACTGGACTCTGCACTTTGACATTGAAGGAAAGGATGTGATGTGGTTTAGGGACCATTCCCCTTTCACTGCCCATGGAATATTGCGTGCTCTTGCAAAGAATGCCTTGAAGATCTAGTTGAGGACTACTACCAGCCAAGAAAGTTAAACAAGAAGACCAAAAATAAAAGGTGCAAATCAACTGAAGACATTTGAGGGCATGTATGATAAAGGCAACCCATGAGTTGGTTTGCTCAGTCCCCAGGTAAGTACGAATACCTTGTTAGTTATGATCCCCATGAATGGCCACGATTGCTAGATATAAGTGATAGTCTAATAATCCCTAGTTGGGAGAATGACAAAGCATCCCCTTTGTTCAAATACCCTAAAATATTCATGTATATCCCCAGTTATGATTTTCCACCACTTGAATATTTCAGTGAAGATGGCATAGAGTATGCTCCAAAAATATCCAAAAAAGAATGTAGTTTTGCCTTCAGGAGAAAAACCTCTATCTAGTGATATTGAAGCAACAATTAACTGGCAGTCTAAAGATTCTATTTCTCAAAATAGAATCTTAAATAACATTGATAGCACTGTTACAAATGTTGCACAGGTACAAAATAAAATGCTTAGAAGTGTTGAGATATTGAGAAAAAAGTGAAACAAATTGTGGAGAAGTCTTCTCAGCATACAGGACACATCAAAGCCTTAAGAGTACAGATTGGCAAACCTGCAATATGATATTTGTCCGCCAGGTACTTCTCTTTTCCCCTTTTTCCAACAACAAGAAGAAGAAATGGTTTCTCTAAAGGAACAAATAAATCTTTTGAAAAATGGTCATCCGGAGCCTCAAAAGCCCAAAAGTTTTCAGCTAGCTCCCCTTTCTCCTATAAGTGCATTTTCTCTCAAAGTTATTCCCCTCCCCGGCAAGAATATTCTTTTTCTAGCTTTTCACACATCCAAAAGTGTCACGACCCCTTCTAGGAATCGTGGCGGCACCTACACTTCTCTCACCGATAGGCGAATCACTCCCAATTTAAACAATACGAATATAACACAAGAGCAATAACTAAATAAAAGGCAATACGACCCCTATAGATATGGTCAATAATACAAGAGCATCTAACTGACAAATACATTAATACATAAGCCAAAGAAAAGCGAACATAGTCTAAAAGTATGAACATGTCTCTCGAAATCAAATAAAAGGAAAGAAAAGATAAGAGCCTCCAAGGGTATGCTGAAATGAAGCATCCTCAATCAGAATTCTCGAAATCCACCGGCTCAAACTCAGCCACGTGGTCCTGAACCGGAGGAAGGCGTTGTATCTGCATCCAAAAAGAATGCAGCAAGTATAGCATGAGTACACAACATATTTTCATAGGCATCATAGGCCAACAATGATGAAAGATACGCAATTAGAGATAAATATCAAGTTGACACCAAATAATCCTATACTAAATAGTTCAATAATCTAAATAAGTCACATTGTTCACATAATAATTCATTGAATCAACAAGTTACTTTGTTCATATAAGGTTTCATAACATGCAAGTTACCCCAATTTTAGAATGGTTCAATGACAATATCCCAAGTATCAAATGATCAATTAACAACATTCTTTATCGGTGAATTCAACCAAGTCATCAATAACCAGTCCAACACTTAATTCATCAATAGATAATCAATGAAGTGATGTATGTTTGATATAAATGCAATACATATGTCAAGTACCTTTCATATCCAATATACATGCGTTCAAATTCTATGAACTACACACCTATGGAGGACCCCTGAGGTTCATATACTCTTTCAGAATTTTTTGACGGAACCCAGCTCTTGGCTGAATAATAACTGTTGCAGGTGTGCAACCCATTCCACCGTGTATCATCATCATCTCAATGTTTCCAATAATCTCATAAGTGTTCTTATCTTTTCGGTCTCTTGGACCCATAACATTTCATACCACTCTCATATTAATATCAACAGAACCATGAGTGTAATGAATGCAAATGATTATACAAATCATGAAATCATGATGTAATGATATGAAACTAAGTATAAGAGATGAATATGCTTTCAAGAATTCAACAACACATAGTCCAAATACAATTAGGATATCATATCGAAAACATGTGTGATGAATAAACATAATAGTATCAAATATGGCGACGAGCCAACATAATGGCGACAAGCCCAATCAACAACAATCATAATCAACTTAAGGTTGATTCCCTAAATCACCCATCATCATAGTTCAACATCGGCACCCACCGAAATGTTTATCACAACTGCTTGGGTAGGACCCCAAACACGCCCAATGCCTCTCAACATTTATACTTCATCCGTTTCAAAAATATTATCTGGTTTTGACTTGATACAATGTTTAAGAAAGTAGAGAATATTTTTTAATCTTGTGGTCTTAAATTAAAGATGCGTTGAATGTACAAAAATAACCTTTAATCTTGTGGTCTTAAACATGTCATGTGGAAATTTGAAATGAAAGAGTTGTCAAAAAAGGAAAGAGGAATTCTTTTTAAAATGGAATAAAAAGGAAAGTAAGACAATCTTTTTGAAATTGAGGAAGTAACTAATTACGTACTTCTATTGAAGTCTAATAAAAAAACCATAGCCTACCTCAAAGCCAAACAGGAACGATGAACAATCAACCCTCAGCGCACACTTTACTCTTTCAGTGTGCCTCGTAGTAGTCGTAGTCTAACACGTACATTAATATTAAGCTAAAACACAATACAATGACGTATTCCTTAAACATACCAAGGACATCCAAAACCAACCCCGGGCACACAGTGCCAAAATCTAAACTTTATTACTCCCAACACATCATTACATACTAATTAGGCACATCATAGAATTAATTTGGAATCTAAGCTCAATTGAACCCTTAATTGCATGATTAATGAAAAGCCCCAATTTATAAACCCAAGATTTTCCCCCAAATTGCAAAGGGTTCCCATTAACAAATTAAACTCTACAACATGATCAACTATCATTAACCAATACTTATTTACAATATCAAGACAATCTAAATTATATTTCACCCTTAAATCAAGGCTTTAAATCTCTTATTCTACCATGGAAGCTTAAGGACCTATCTACCCCAAATAAGGATTAAACTAGGATTAGAAACCTTAAAAACATTGAATAAAATTAAAAATGGTGAAGAATTTACCTCCTAAGAAAAACTTAAGCACAACTTCAAGAATTCTCCCCTCAACAAGCTCTAATACCGAGATGAGATGTTTTAGGAAAGTGAATTTGACTTAAGGCATTTAAGAAACTGCCTGAAACAACTATTCCGCTCTTGCGAAATCGACTCCGCAGGCGCAGTTTCGCTTCAGCAGAAAAGGGGTTCGCTGAGGCGTAGTCACTTGACACCTCACCTCAGTGCAGAAGCGAAACACAATCCGCAGAGGTGCCTTTGCCTCTGCGAATAAATATCCACATGGGCGGAAACTCAACAAATCCTCAGGGCGCGCATCTACGAGCCAATCTTCGCAAAGGCGGACCTACAGATACGGATAACTAACTACTGGTGCGAACACTAGACACCAGCAACTATAGAATTCCTCAAAACTCTTACTAAACATCTGAAATACTCCCGAACACAACCAAACATGCTACCCCAAGATAAATAGTGGTACAAACTTGCTCGCGTCCTCGGATTTCTCATATAACAGAGCTACGACATACTTTATAAAGAATAGCCCAAAACAACCAAATATCAAAAATTCACAAATTATGCCCCAAAGTACATCTGATTGCCTTGGGAGATGAACTAAGGACTCGACTAAGTCATAAATGACCCTCCGAAACTACTGGAGGTAACAGAACCCGGAAACGAACCTATATGCTCAAAAGTCAACTCTGATTCAAACTACTCAACTCTAAGATTCTTAATTGGGTTTTTCTTTCGAAACACATGAAAATGAATCTTGAGATCCATGACACCCATCTCCGCACATCACAAACTCCACATAGTCTACGAGAAGGATAATTTAGTCGAATGAGAGTCTTTAGCTAAAAATGACCTGACTCGTCGTTACATTAGATACCAATTAAACAAATGTTTGACCTCACACAGAGAAAAATAAAAAGGGGAAATGTATTGGAATTAGTAAACAAGTGAGGGTATCAGCTCCCCATATCAGACTCCATCTCTGAAATCGCCTCGTCAATATGACAGTGCTTCCACCACACCTTCACAAAAACAATATCTTTAGACCTCAACTTCCTCATCTGCCTATCCAAAATAGCCACAGACTCCTCTTCGAACTCCAAATTCTGATAAAGCAATACAGAGTCCCACTGGATAATATAATAACCATAAACATGGTACTTCTTCAGCATAGAAACATGAAAAACCGGATGGATGCCTGAAAGACCTGGTGGTAGAGCCAACTTATACGCCACCTCACCAACCCTCTGAAGAATCTCAAAATATCTGATATACCTCGAACTCAACTTTCCCTTCTTACCGAATCTCATCAAGCCTTTCACAGGCGAGACCTTTAATAGAACCCTGTCACTAACCATAAACTCTATATCTCAGACCTTCCTGCCGGCATACTCATTTTGTCCACTATGAGCTGTCAGGAGCTTATCCTAGATCACCTTTACCTTCTCTAAGGAATCCCTCAACAAATCGATACCCTAAGGCTAAACCTCGCATGCATCAAACCACCTAATCGGAGAACGACACCTCCTACCATACAAAACCTAAAATGGTTCCATATAAATACTGGAGTAATAAATATTGTTATACGCAAGCTCCGCTAAAGGTAGGAACTGGTCCCAATGACCACCAAAACCAATCATACAAGATTATAATATATTATCAAAAACTTGAATGGTCTGCTCAGACTGACCATCCGTACGATGGTGAAATGTTGTACTGAGATCCAGACGAGTACCCAACTCCTTTTGTAAATTCGGCTAGAAATGAGAAGTAAACTAAGTACCTCGGTCTGAGATGATAGAAATAGGTACCCTACGCATAAGAACAGTCTCACGGATATAAATCTTTGCCAACTTCTTTGAATTACACATCATCTGAACTGGAATGAAAAACGCGGACTTAGTCAACCTATCAACAATGACCCAAATAGCATCAAACTTGCCCAAAGTCTTGGGTAACCCAACAACAAAATCTATGGCGATCCTCCCCCACTTCCACTCGGGAATGAGCATCCTCTAAGACAAACCACTAGGTCACTAGTGTTCATACTTGACCTGTTGATAATTCGAACACCGAGACACAAACTCCACAATATATATATATATATTTATCCTACCCCACCAATAATGCTGCTTCAAGTCACGGTACATCTTTGTAGCACCTGGATGAATCAAATACCTATATCTATGAGCCTCCTTCATAATCAATCTCATCAAATCTCTAACACGAGGACACACACTTTCCCCTTGATTTGCAAGACCCCTTCACCATCAATTATAGCCTCATTGGCTTCACCACTCATCACCTTATCCCTAATATTTCACACTTCACATCATCATACTAGTGGGTCTTGATCTGCTCCAAAAGGGACGACCTCGCCTCAACACAAGCCAAAATCCTACCTGAATTCAAAATATCAAGACTCAAGAAACTGTTGGCTAAAAACTGCACCTTTAATGTTGATGGACTCTCACTAACTATCAAATGCGCCAAGTTGCCCATGCTCACTACCTTTCGGCTCAAAGCACTCGCCACCACATTGGCCTTTCCTGGATGGTACAAAATAGTTATGTAATAATCCTTGAACAACTCCGTCCACTGGCGCTGTCTAGAATTTAAATCCCACTGATAGAATACATGCTGACGACTGCGGTAACCAATATACACCTCATAATGAAGTCTGTAAATGTAATGCCTCCAAATCGTCAAAGTAAACAACAACCGCCAAATGCACCTTTAACTGTCTAGATGCATACAAAATCACCTTACACTCCTACATCAACACACAACCTAACCCAATCCTTGAAATATCATAATATATGGTAAAGTCCTTCCCCTCCACCAGAAGGGAGAAAATCAGGGTTGTGATCAAAAGTGTCTTGAGCTTTTGAAATCTCTTCTCACACTCATCATACCACTAGAAAGGTACTAAGTCAAACACATCAAATGTGAAGCAATCAAAGAGAATCCCTTAACGAACCAATGATGGTAACTCACGAGACCCACGAAGCTCCAAATCTCTATCACTAAAATAGGTCTAATACAATCCGTGACTACCTCTATCTTCTTTGGATCCACCATATTACCCTCTTTAGACACCACATGTCCCAAGAATGCTACAAAACTGAGCCAGAACTCACACATCAAGAATTTAACATACAATTTCTTCTTTTTCAATCACCCAAGAACCACTTTCAAATGTTTCTCATGGTCCTCCAAACTCTTCGAATAGATAAAATTTTATCAATGAAGACAATCACAAATAAATTCAAATAAGTCTTGAATATTCCATGCATCAAATCCATGAAAATTGTGGGGGCATTGGTAAGCCCAAATGACATCACCAAGAACTTATAATGACCATAATGAGTCCGAAAATTCATCTTGGTAACATCCTCTGCCTGAAACTTCAACTGATGATACCCGAACCTCAAATCAATCTTCAAAAATACAAAAGCACTCTGAAGCTGTCCGAACAGATCATTAATACAAGGAATCAAATACTTATTTCTGATGGTGCCTTGTTCAACTTCCTATAATTGATACACATATGCATGGTTCCATCCTTACACACTAGGTTGAATAAAATCTTACTCAATAGATCCTGAAGCTGCGCCTTCAACACTCTCAGCTCTGGTGGATCCATAGAATATGGAGGAATAGAAATGGGTCGAGTACTCGACTCAAGATCAACACAAAAATCAATATCTCTATTCGGCGGCATACCCGAAAAATCTAATATAAAGACCTTAACGAACTCACTAATTATTGGAACTGACTCAAGAGAAGGAGTATTCATACTAGTATCCAGAATGTTAGCTAGGTACACTAGACAACCTTTATCTACCAACTTCCTAGTCTGAATGAAATATGGGAAGTGGTTCGCCTACCAGTGGAAAAGTGTAGGTGCCACCACAATTCCTAAAAGGGGTCGTGATAGTTTTAAAATTGACAATGCAATACTGCTGCAATTTTCTTTAATATGTAAACGAAAGTTACTTATGAAGTCACAAATTACATAAAGTGATGGAATAAATTAATGTCCTATCTCCCAGATGAAACCATTCAACACTGATTGAAAAAGTGGTCTTAATTACTATATAATAAAAATAGTTTGCAATCCTTCTTTGGTTGTACTCCTAATAGATCAATGCAACACAAATACTTATATTTATCCAATGCCATGTTATTGGATTAAAAATAAAGGAATTGTAATCAGGTCAAACCCATAACATGCTTATTCTTCGCCAGTACCAAATGATTTCAAGAAGTATTATTAGAATTAAAGACCAAACAATTTCTTGGTAATGTTTACAATAAGTGGCTGGCTACAATGGAGCCTTAGTGTTTTTTCCAGAAGCACTATCCTCTCATCTTATTGACTCAAGTAATCTGTAGTGTAAGAGAGCAGATAACTTAACAGAACAGGTCTTACAAATTAACCGAAAGAAATAATTCCTTGATTATTCTTATTAATGAAAGACATATATATATATATGTTACAATAGGAAAAAAACATTTCCTTTTCTACTTCTAATTCATATTCTATAAGGAGACTAACTATACAATTAAGATAATTTTACAATTCTAATTATGGTACAACTATACAAGCCATAGTGGGACCCGTGGGACCTAATGTCACGGACAGAGATGGGCTGAAGCCCATTCTCTAACACATTCCATGATCATGCGAGGCGGTCTTATCTGTGAGATCTCTAAAATCTTCAAAAGGACCGAGGAAGACCGCTTTGTAAAGATGTGCAACTGTCGATATCTGGAAGGGACATGACAGACGCGTACTTGTCCTTTAGCTACCTTCTCTCGAACAAAGTGAATATCCATCTCTATGTGTTTAGTACGCTGGTGCTGAACTGGATTATCAGAAAGGTAGATGACACTTATGTTGTCACAATACACCAAGGTAGCCTTTTCAATAGGACAATGGAGCTCTAACAGTAGATTATGTAACTAACATGACTCGAAAACCACATTGACTACCATTCGATACTCGGCCTCTGCACTTGAACGTGAAAGCGTGGATTGACGCTTGGCAGACCATGAGACCAAGTTATTACCTAAAAACATGCAATAGCCAGACGTAGACCGTCTGGTGTCAAGACAACCACCCTAATCAGCATATGTATAGGAGACCAGTGTAGACGTCGACGAAGGATACAAATGCAAATCATACTCTAGTGTTCCCTGAATTTACCTAAGAATATGTTTGAGCGCATTCATATGTTCAACTATGGGATCATGCATAAACAAACACATGTCGTATGGCATATGTAATATCAGGTCGCGTGAACATCAGATACTAAAGGGCGTCTGCAAGACTGCGATAGTGGGTCGGATCCTCATATGGAGAGCCAGCTGCAGCACCCAACTTGGGTTTAGTATCAACTGGAGTGGAAGTGGACTTTCAGGATGACATCCCAGCCCTCTCAATGATCTCTGCTGCATACTTCCTCTGTGATAAGAACAATCCGCCCACATGACGAGCGACTGCAATCTCCAAAAAATAACTCAATGGGCCCAAGTCCTTCATGACAAACTCAGAACTGAGCATTGTCATAATCGACTTTCGCAAAATATCAGAAGAGGCAATCAAGATAATATCATCAACATATAACAATATATAAGCCATGGAAGATCCTCGACGATATATGAATAATGAATTATCAGATCTACAGTGCGAAAAACCCATAGTTGAAACAAAGTCAGCAAACCTCTTATACCAAGCCCGTGGAGACTGCTTAAGCCTATACAAGGACTTCTTCAATAGACAAACATGATTAGGATATCTAGTATCCCTGAACCCCAAGGGCTGATGCATATACACTGTCTCCTGAAGATCACCATGTAGAAAATCATTATTCACATCTAGTTGATGAATGGGCCAGGATTTCGAAAGAGCCAAGCTGAGTACAGTGTGAATGGAAGTCGGCTTGACCACCGAGCTAAATATCTCACCACAATCCACACCAACCTGCTGAGTCTTACCATCACCTACAAGTCTAGCCTTATGCCTTGCAAATGAACCATCAGAATTTTCCTTATGAATAAAAATCCACATAGACCGAATAATATTAACACCAGATGGACGGGGTGCCAACTCCCACGTCTTATTATCAATAAGAGCATTATATTACTCGGTCATGACAATTTTCCAATTAGGGTCATTTAAGGCAGACACCTGATTACGGGGTAAGGGGGATTTAAGAACATTAGAATTCAAATTAAAATGTGTCTTTGGCTTAAAAATATCCCGTTGACTACGAGTGACTGGACCAAGACTCTGGGCTGAATTGAGTGAATTTTGGGAAGTTTGAGAAATGTCAGAAATTCCTGTCGAAGGTGTCGCGGCGCTGGGAACTGGCGCCGCGGTGTCAGAAGTACTGCAAGGTTCACAGGAGTTTTGGCGCCGCGGCGCTAATGACGGGTTTAACGTATTTTCTGGGTTTAACATATTTTCTAGCAAACCTGAAAAATGACGGAGAACATAGGGGGAGATAACATCATCCAAAAAATCATAAGAGCTAGGCACAGATTTGTCTACGTTAAAAATGGAAATTATGATTCATCAAAGAGAACATAACGACTAATAATGATTCGTTTAGAGGACAAATCAAAACATTTATAACCGCGGTGATTTGATGGGAAACCCAAAAACACACAAGGAGTAGAACGTGTCTGAAGTTTGTTAATTGTATTGGATGGAAAAATTGGATAACATAAGCATCTAAAGACCCTAAGATGAGAATTTGACGGAGTCTTATTATATAACACTTTGAGAGGGGAGAAATATGTCAAACCTTTAGAGAGAAGAATATTTAGTACATCGGTAGCCATTTGTAGTGCATGATGCAAAAATAATGGAGGAACGGAAGAATGAACCAATAAAGTGCGGACAATATTATTAATAGTACGAATTTTTCGCTCAGCTTTCCCATTTTGTGAAGACGTATGAAGAATAGAAAAACGAAAATTTATTCCATTTTGAGCACAAAACTCCCTAAATTCCCCATTATCATACTCTTTGTCATTATCACATTGAATGTTTTTTATTTTTCGTTCGAATTGCGTTCTTATGAAGGCTCTAAATTTTATGAAGATTGAAAAAACTTGAGATTTTTTCGCAATTGAAAATGTCCATAAATATTTAGTATAGTCATCTAAGAATAGAACATAATAACGATGACCCATAGAACTGAGAACCGGAGATGTCCATAAATCACTATGAATGATTTCAAATGGCATAGAAGTATTAGAATTTGAAGCTACAAATGGTAATTTAATAATATTTCCCAACGGACAGGATTGACAAAGTGGAGTACTACGCGTACCCTTACAAGAAATATGCTTATGTCTATCTAAAAAAATAAAATAGACGACCCCGGATGACCTAGACGAGCATGCCACAAGGAAGGAGCAAGAGCTACAAAGATGGATGACATAGCTTGACGCGAGATGCTGGGACTTGGTGTGATTGGATAGAGGTCACCCCCACTGTTACACCTCATGAGATGACTCCCCGTTTTGAAATCCTTTACAGAAAATCCAAATGGATCAAAATTAATAGAAACCTAGTTATCAGTTGTGAATTTATGGACATATACCAAATTTTTAATTAATTTTGGGGCATGAAGGGTATTTTTCAGGACAAGTGGTGGATGAGGAGGGGACAAAGTTTTATGATCATAACCCTTAATTGGAATAGAATTGCCATTACCAACAGTTATACAACGATTAGTGCTCAAATTGGAATAAGACGATAGAGTACCTTGATCGGATGTCATGTGGGTAGCGGCGTCGGTGTCCATGTACCAATTAAGGTTCGGTTGTGTCAAGCCAAGCGTGTGCATCACTGCTTCAATATCGGTCTGAGTGTGCCCCACTGCGTGGTGGGCCTGATGGGGGCGGGGCCCAGTATCTTTGGGCGCTAGTCGCCCGTATCTTTGGTCTAAAACACGGATTCGACTGAGTAGCCATCGGGCGCGGCGGTTGAACTCTGCGTCTTCGAGGTGCCGCGGCGCTATAAGACTGAGTCGCAGCGCTTTGCGGCTCGTACCACCGCCATCGACCGTAGGGCCTCGTGGGTTCGGGATTACCGATCTTTGCTGGCGACGTTGCCCCCGTTGTTGCCGCCACGATTATTGCCATTCTTCTTCCTATTTTGGTCTTTCTTACCACCCCCGTTGTTTTGATTTTGGGTCACGTTGGCTGAACTGAAAGGAGAAAAAATGGAAGCAGTCATCATGCCGATAGGACGGGCCCCAATCGCCACTTTCTTAGCCAATCCAGCTTCTTCCAAAGTAAGCATAGAACAGGCTTGATAAAATCCTGGCAGGGGGTTACTCTGACGAATAACTGAAGCAACACCGCTATAGGCCTCTAACAGGACTGCAACCATCTGAAGAACTAGACGACTATTAGAGATAGGAGAACTCACGTTGCTTAGTTGGTCAGCCAAGTCCTTGAGGCGTTTGCAATACGAAGAAACGTTTTGAAAATTCACTATAGCCACCTATGAAAATTCCTGCTTAAGGATAACAATCCGTGAATGACTGTTATCTTGGAAGATATCTCACAATCGATATCACACCGTCATAGCTGTGGAGTTGGGTTCCATAATCGTCTGCAAGAGGTCCAAGGAAATAGTGGCATAAATCCACTGAAGAACCTTGGAATCAAGCATGTCCCATACTGGGTCTGCTTCATTATTGAGCACAGTAGATGTAGACACCTTATCACCCTCATTTGAAGGAGTAGGAAGGATGATGTGGTGAAGAACTTTATGTGCTTTAACATGAATCTTGAATAACTCCTCCCACGTCCCATATTGGACCTTTTCAAGATCAAGAACAATAGGGATGACGCTCTTGATGTTAGAAACTGAGAGGGCAGGATGAAAATTGTTCTTATCAGCCATAGAGAATAGAACAACAAGATTCAGAGAATGGATTTTGGGAGAGAGGATTTTGGAAGAGAAGATACTCGGTTTCGTTAGAAAAGAAGAACAGAAAATCGAGAATGTGATGATCCAAAAAATCCGAAATTGAGAAGAAAGAATGAGGAGCGGAAGAGAGGTAAATAGAAACTA
Source organism: Przewalskia tangutica (assembly GCA_029844215.1). Taxonomy (NCBI): domain Eukaryota; kingdom Viridiplantae; phylum Streptophyta; class Magnoliopsida; order Solanales; family Solanaceae; genus Przewalskia; species Przewalskia tangutica. The sequence goes on from CM056721.1 coordinate 52,640,623, forward strand.
GACTCTTGATACCATGAAAGAAATAACCCCTTGATTATTCTTATTAATGAAAGACATATATATACAAGTTACAATAGGAAAACACATTTTCCTTTTCTACTTCTAAATCCCTATTCTATAAGGAGACTAACTATACAATTAAGGTAATTTTACAATTCTAATTATGGTACAACTATACAAGCCATAGTGGGACCCGTGGGACCTAATGTCACAGACAGAGATGGGCTGAAGCCCATTCTCTAACATTAACTATTCCGGCTAGGAATCATATATCACCGTTATTCAATTTTAGTGATTTTAAGAATAGTTATTCACTAATATGATATGATGTTTCACATGATCCAATATTTGAAGCCTATAGAGAGGTTAAGAGAAGCAAAAAACAGGAATTGAGAAAGCTAATGTGACAGACGATGCACAGTCTAAGCTAAAATTAGTTGGAAAAAATTCTCAAGTGGAGAAAGAAACTATTATCACTAACAAAGATGAAAGTGTTAGAAATATTTATTAAACGTGAAATAAAGTTAATCATATTTAATTACGAATCGAACATTAGGGGCCCCACACGTCTGAAACGTTGTTTCCACACACGTGTACATACAATGCCAATGATCATAATTTCCTTAAATGGAACAGATATTGATACGTATACGAATTGTTTGAGATGTAAGGTAATAGACGGTTATTGGCCAAATGACGTAGGTTTCACGTTGGTAAATGAAGGAAAAAGTGTATAAATGTGTTTAAAGATGAAACGAGTTTGAGCGTCGCGGCGCCACCCAGCAGGGCCACCGCGCCAACTCTCTGAAGTTTGGGCGTCGCGGCGCCTCCCTGCAGGGCCACGACGCCGGTAGTCCAGAAGCTGCGACGGGAGATGAAAAGACATGATTCTTGGGCTGGTTTTGAGGCATTAAACCTCCATTACATCCCAAGTGAATTCAGCCATTATTTGGCTGAATTAACACTACATAATCAAGGCCATTACATGGCCATTCAAGGCCATTACATGGGCAATTGGAGAGTCATCTTCACAACACTATAAAATAAGGCCTTAGGCTCATTCCTCATTTACAAAACACTTGAAATCTGAAATACTTCTTCCTCTCTTGCAATCACAAAACACTCAAAGATCTTTCTTCCAAAGCAAACACTTGAGTTACCTTTGCTCATTTGTTTGATTGTTGTTTTATCTTGGAAGATAAGTTGCCATTACAACCGTTGAAAGGATATACAGGGCAATATTATCTTAAGGAAAGATCAAGAATTTGGTCGACTCAGCAAGCCCTTCTATTTGATTATTTCCAAGTTTTATTACAATTTGTTGTTGTTGTTATTTTCCCGTTTTATACATTACCACTCACAGAAAGTAAGATTTTACGTTTATGGTTCTCAAATTTAAAAAACATAAATTATTGGGTTGTTGATAATTATTTATATATACAAAGTGGATTTTAAACACATATACATAATTTGAGTCAAAGCCATTGATTCTGTCGAACCCGTAACAAATATCTAGCCCCGCCTCGGGTAATGATTGTAGTTTCATGTTCTATCTCTAAGGGGCTTTCCTCCTCAATGTTAATTTTCATGGGCGGAGATAGAGATTTATTTATAGGTTGGACATAATCAAGTAGCTTTGATTAAGATCTTGTACATGTGTTTAAAATCCACTTAGTATATATAAATATTAACAAAAACCAAATATTTTTTTTTTAAATTAAGAACAAATAAACATAAAATCTTACCTTCGTTGTTGTTATTGATAACAGTCTCTTTCTCCCCATGAGAACTTTCTCTAACAGATTTTAGCTTTTAGACTGTGTATCGTGTATTTAGGGGTGGCAAATTGGACCTAAGCCTAATTGACCCGCCCAACCCGCCAAAATTTTAATGGGTTTGGACATTGACATACTATTAAATGGGCTAAGTTTGGGCTAACCCAACATAATTCATTCATCTTGAACAATCCAAATCAACCTATTACATTAGCCCAAATTAACTCATCTACTACTCTACTGTTTACCCAAATCTTTTATTTCATATATTTTTTACTTTTATAAAAAAATTATTACAAAATGTGATTTTTTTTCTTACCTCCTCCCCCTACCCCCTCCACCCCATGCCCTACCCATCCTCAAATTTCTTGCCTACCCCTACCTCCGGCCCTACCCCCTCCACCACATTCTCAAATTTCTATTTTTTATTTTTTTATTTTTATAAAAAAATTATAAAAAATATGATTTATTTCTTACCTCCAACCCCCCCCCCCCCACGCCCTACCCACACCTACCCTTCCACCCCCACTCCATCCTCAAATTTCTATTTCATATTTTTAACTTTTCTAAAAATATGATTTTTTTTCTTACCTCCCCCCTACCGCCCTAACCCCACCTATCCTCACCCCATCCTCAAATTTCTATTTCATATTTTTGTTACTTTTATAAAAAAAATATTAAAAATATAAAATTTTATCTTACCTTCCCCTACCCCCACCCCCACCCCCAATCTCAAATTTTTATTTTATATATATATTTTTACTTTTATAAATAATTTATAAAAATATGACTTTTTTCTTACCCTCATACCCACACCTCCCCCCTCCACCCTATCCTCCACTCCCACCCCATCCTCAAATTTCTATTTCATATTTTTTTTACTTTTATAAAAAATATGTAATTTTTTCTTACCTCCCCCCTACCACCCTAACCCCACCTACCCCCACCCCACCCCATCCTAAAATTTGTATGTTATATTTTTTGTTGCTTTTATGAAAAAATAATTAAAAATATGAAAATTTTCCGTACCTCTCCCTACCCCCCCTCCCGCCTACCCCCACCTCCCGTCCTACCCCTTACCCCCTCACCCGCCCTACCACATTCTCAAATTTCTATTTTATATTTTTTTACTTTTATAAACAATTTATAATAAATATGATATTTTTCTTACCTCCTCTGTCCTAACCCCACCTATCCCCCCACCTCACCCCTACCACATTCTCAAATTTTTATTTTATATTTTTTTACTTTTATAAATAATTTATAAAAAATATGATTTTTTTTCTTACTCCGCCCCTATCCACACCTACCCCTTTCCACCTCCACCCCATCCTCAAATTTCTATTTCATATTTTTTTTGCTTTTAAAAAAATGAAAAATTCTTAAAAATATTATTCTTATTTTAAAAATAAAGATATGAAAAAAATCAAATATCATACAAAATAAAATAACATCATAGAATGTAAGTTTGAAATTTGTAAAAGTAATGGGTCAAGTTGGGTAATTTGGGTTATGACTCATCATTTAGCCTATCTTGACCCGCCCATCTTAGCCCATGTAAGTTTTAGGCGGGTTGTACATTGGCTCATCTACAACTTCAGCCCATCTTGACCCTCCCAACTTCAGCCCAAACGACCCATCTGTCACCCCTATGTGTATCACATCAGAACAAATTGGTGAACAACAATCCTCAAATGCACTATAGTTGAAAACTCTACCATTTCTAATAAATATATCTTTTTCCTCTGTAACCACCTGTTTGGTTATTTAGGCATTCTATCCTCTTACCTCTGTGGATCCTTTCCCAGCACCGTTAGAGTGTGTTCGACTTGCGGGGATGGGTGGAGCGGTTTCCGAAATAGTCGGGTAAGTCTTGGCTGATTTTGAGAAAATCAGAAGCTTTTAAGTGGAATAAGTGAAATAGTATTGAGCAATAGTTGAATTTTGAGTTTATGAGCTCGTTTCCAAATTTCATAGTTTATGGTAGGTCCGGAGCGTTATTTGTGACTTATTCGAGTCCTTGATTCACTTCCTGAGGCATTCAAATATATTTTGTGTTACGATTTGCAAAAATTTATGGAAATTGAGTATTTTGACGGTTTTTATAGAAAAATGGACATTAGGTTAGTCGTATGAGAAATATGAGTGACGAGCGAGTTGCTACCATCATTTACACTTGATATGCATGTTTGATTTGTATCTAAGAGGTCTCAGATGAGTTTCAAGTGTCGAGATGAACTTAGTGAAAATCAAATTTTTGCTAGTTTCTAGTTTCCCACCTCTGCGGTGGCTGATTCACAATTGCTGATTCGCTTCTGCGAAGTTTGGTCCGTAGGAGCATATTTTGGAGAGTCAGGGATATTTAAGCAGGAGCGGGACCGCCTATGCCAACTTATCCTAACTTCGGCGGAACCTGGGATATTTAAGTGTGTCCACCTATGTGGGTGCTTTTATGCAGAAACGACTCCGCCTCTGCGAGAGATGGTCCACTAAAGCGGAATCACGGGAAATCAGAAAACCCTTTTAGTCCATTCGTCACAACTTTGCCCCATTATTCTTATTTACGGTTTTGGAGTCTCAAGGAGCTCTAGGATGGGTGATTTTGCTGTGTTGGCGAGGGTTCTACCTTGGGATGAATTTATCATCTCCCTAATTTATTTATGATATCATTTAGGTGTGGAAATTCATGTTAGAAGCATGTACTAGTTGGGAGGTTTTGGGTGATAAATCCTTAGTTGAAATTGATTTTTTTACTTTAAATCTTAAGTTGGTGGGAAGATTGTTTGAACCTAACCACCTATTTATTGGGAGAAACTAGTTGCTAAGCTTGAATTTCCGTTTTACTATGAATTTGGGTTGTGGAAGACTAAGGGTTTGAAGATGATGAACCCTAGATGGATTGTGATTTTCTTAAATTAGTAGATGTTTTGAATGGATTTTATGACTTATGGCTTGGTTAGCTATTTCTTTAATTTCTAAACAAGTTTCCAAACAGATTAAAATATGAGGTTTCTTATAGAATTGGGGACCGAGTAGTTGCTTTCCCATTGAGTATTGGTTTTTATATAATATAAATATGTGTGATAACATATGAAATTTGTCCACCTGTTTGAGTTACGACCATCTGATATTCGTTTGGAAGGACGTTGTGTACTAGGAGTTCGCGACACTTGCTCGACAATGAGTTAGGCTACAATTTATCTTTTCTAGACTTCGATAAAAGTACGTATTAGTTATAAATGTTGAGTGGTATTAGGCGTGTTTAGGGGTCTCACCTTAGCGGCTGTGATGGGCGCCTGGGTGGGTACCAGTGTTTAATTGTAATATGGGTGTTTTGGGGAATCAACCTTAAGTTTATTCCAACTGCTATTTTTTGCGCTCGTCACCATTGTTGGTATTATGTGTTTAGTCATGATATTGCTTTCGATATGGTAAACTGAAGTACATGAAAGTACGTTCTATTGAGCTTCTGTAAGCATGTGATATTCATTCCATATACTCGATAGCTTATTGTAATTTCACTTGTCATGTCTTCATCACTCTACATCTAATCAAAATACTTGGAATGGACTTGATAATACTGACTGTATTGATTATGCTATTTGCATGGTGTACTCATAACCATATCATGCATACACATTATTATTGATATTTAAACTATTGGATACTGATGAAAGAGGCTTGAAAGTCGATTATTAGATATGGTACATGTTTTGAGAGTGATGATTGATGATGCTACTACATCCACTGAGTTGGGATCGGATGGGTATATTGATCTCATGAGTCCCCCATGGGTCATGTGACACCTACTGCAGGAGCGTGTATATACCGAGTACATATGACCATTGCATACATATATATCACTTGCAATGCATCCCATTCATACTTATTGATGTGTATTCAATATTGTGTGTACTTGGTAGACTCTATAACCTGTTATTCTTAGTATAGGAAATACTGGTTGTTGATTGGTAATGTGATTCAAAATGATGATTGGAATTTGGGTGACTTTCATGAGTAAATGAACTTGAACTATTGAATTAATTCAAGTAAATTGGATTGGTTGTGTTACGTGTTGAACCATGTCCTGAGCAAAACACAACAATCGGTGCATGACTGTATGTGACCGAGAGAACCACATGATTGCGAAATCAACATGGACATCAAAACAGACTATAGTAATGAAAATGAAACATGTAAATTTGCATACTGAAAGTAGTATGAAATAATCATAGTAGAAATAAATATGAAAATATAATAAGTCTGAAAACTAATGTTGACATGACATACTAAACTAGTCTTTGAAACCTCTGAGCATGAGTCTGACTGCAAAACTATTTACCAAGACAAGACCCTGACATACCTCTATCATAAAACATAATAATAAAAGTAAATATAATGACACCCTGAACAAGATGTGCTCACCAAATGGTTGATACTGAAGTAATTCTACTAAGCAGATCCGTCTCTCTGAAACTAAACAACTGCACTGTGAAGTGCAGGCCCCATGAAAAAGGTACATTAGTACATTCGAATTTTATCGTATGTAAAGCAACTGAAAAAATAACCAGGCGCATGGAATGACAGAATATGAAACTGAAACTGTAACATGAGCATGAGTATAAAACATGTGTAAAAATCTTTAAAGTTATGTATATGTAAGTTAGAATATATGTGTAATTGTATATCTATATATTTGTGGGAAGAGCAATAACATAACCGACAACATGAATCACCACATGGGTACGTGAAGTATACTACCTGGTCCGACCAATAAAGAAATCTCATACCTTGTCGGGGTATAAGATATAAACATGGCATAAAAGGATTCAATCTGCAATTTGAAGGTACCATCCTCTAGCGAAGCTGTTATACCCCGTATTTCCAGAGTATGTACGTAAGGGCGTACGTACGAAAGTGTAGCCTTAAAAGTTTAGGCCTAGGACGTTTTTTTGGGCACAACTCACACAAAGAATCGTTTTCCGACGAAACGTTTTACACGACTCGCGTAGGGTAAATTCCGGCTATGTCATTTCTAATTTTTGCGGATTTTTCCGAGCGACGGAACCTTTTTGGACCAACGAGAGGGTGACACTTGTCACCTCGTGGACGCCAAGTGGCCTTTGCCTTGGGCGATTGAGAGGTTTTGGGGCTTAAAACATGGACCTTTATTTGTGGAGTGATTTGAGGAGTAGGTTAGGGCACTGGGCAAATCTTGGCCTCCACTTGCCCCACTTGGCTTGATCTTGGCCCTTGGTTTCCTATAAATACCCTCTCTTTGAAGACTTATTCATCACAAATTTCCAAGTCTAAATCCTCCTTCCTCATGAGCCATCGTCCTAAGCCTCACTCCCTCGAGAAGCCTTGGCCGAATACCCCCTCTAAAAGAAGCCCTAGCCAAACACTACCCTCCCTTGGTAGAAAAGTTGTCTTCTTGTATTGTTATAATGCCCAAAATACCCTAGCCCAAATCCCTTTTAGTATTTAAGTTGAAGTTGTTGGAAACTTCTAAGGGTCCTGGAGCTTTGAGCGCATAAATTAGGAGCTAAACCTTGCTCGGATGGACTTATATCTAGGATATTATTGGGCTTACCGAGTAAAATAATCATATCCTTCTGTTTGTACTTAGAGAATAAATACTGTATAAGTATAGGAATAATTAAAAATACTTATAAGGTTATTAAATAATAGAATTGAATCATTATCACAAAGAGAAGGGTATAAAAGAAGAATCATTGAACTATACTTACTTAGACTGTTTTCACAAGAGACTTGAGTAGCTCACCGTAGGGAAGTCTTTGCCCGATTTTCCGTAGAATAGAGGACCCTCTCGCTTAGAATCACATGAGTAGTCTAGGCGTTGATAGACGTGTCGACTATTATAGGTTGATTCTGCGCGACATATTCGACTTGGCGGTGGATTTCACGAGAAGGTATGTGATTCTTCCTAAGCATGATATTTTAAAAGATATTTATAGTGCGGTGACGCGTACGTGTTAATCGAATAATAATTACGGCAATGTCTTTTGACTTAAGCCTGAATAATACTTACGGCAATGTCTTTTGACTTAAGCCTGAATAATAAGAATCTTGATGCATTTCAAAAGAATACTGAATCATTTTCAACAGAAGAGAACTAATTGGTTTTTAAACAAAAAGCTTAAGAGTTATACTAGCTTTATGGGAAGTTAGGTATAACAACTTAAGAAAGATAAAAGGAACAGTTTACTTATGTGTTTATAACAGACTTATATTGATTTATGAAAGAATAATAAAATGGTTTGATAAGTAGACATGATATGAGGCTATGTGTGGTAGTGACTTGTAACGCTTGTATAAGAGGTATTCTTTTGTGCTTATGTTGTTTAACGGTAAGTTGTTATGTTAGTATTATATCACTCACCTCTTGACATGTTACCGGGTTAAGCGCCTCCGACGCGGGTAGACTCAGCGATGCAGGACCATGATTCGAGAAATACCTCATGCGGGTCCAGGGGACCTATGCGGAGCTACGAGAGTTCCAGGTTAGTGTGCGGGGTTATACCTCATGCGGTCTATGTGGCCATGCGGACTACGAGTCCAGGGCGCCGAGGAGTAGCTACCCTCGACGCGGGTTATACCCTACGCGCCTATGTGAGTGGCCTATGCGGACTACGGAGTCCAGGATTAGGCTTGCGTGGTGATATTACGCGATCGCCCCGCTTCGATCATTCGCAGCCTAGAAAAGACCTGTTACAGTTTACCTATTGTGCTCTTGTTTATGATGTGGCACTATGTGCGGTTACATTGGTTGTTTCGTGCATATTTGTAAAATTGGTTTTAAAGTGATATTATTTCATTTAAGTACTTTACAGTTTCACATACTTAGTACCTGTTGTACTGACCTCCTTCGGGGGGCTGCGTTCATGCCGCAGGTAAGGGCAAGCAGGTGCTAGATGTCACGACCCGAACCCGGGCCCGTGACTGGTGCCTTACCCCGGGCACCCTAGTGATACAACATCAGAGAAAATCAGCGAAAATAAAACAAGAACATGAAATGAGAGATATTATAAATGGACAGGCCAACCAAAACAGTTGCCTTCTGTACATACATAAAAACCCGACAGCTTATCCTTTTACAAACTCGCCACAACAAAGCATGCACTTAAGAGTTTTACAACAACTATGACGGACAGGCCCCGCCATACCCCCGAATGTATAAGAATCTACTGCACTGTGGTAACATACCAAAAGATAAGCCTCAGAAGAAATGGGCTTCCTGACACGCGAATCGTGATCCTATGAGCGAGGATCCACAACCGATGTACCTACACTGCGGATGAACGCAGCCCAAGGAGGTCGATAACAGTACCAAGTATGTGAAATCAGTAAAATCAGAAATGAAATCATAATAGTCTATATAAAGCAGAGACATGTATGATAACCAAACTACGATTCACAACATAAAAGCCATGTCAAGTCGTGACTCACGCCTCAAAGTCATCCTCATGCCCGTGGAACTCCTTCCTCACCGCCAGCCTAGGTACAAATCATGTGATACGTATAACATGTCTCGCCCATCTCATGGACCCAGATAGAAACGTGTGGAATACATTCCGGTTCATCCTACGAACGCAGAGTCGAGTGAAATACATTCCGGTTCATCCCACGAACGCGTAGTCGAGTGAAATACATTCCGGTTCATCCCATGAACACGGTAGTGAGTGAAATACATTCCTGTTCATCCCATGAACACGGTAGTCGAGTGAAATACATTCCTTGCACAACAAGTCTATCACACGCAAACATAGGCAAGTTACACACAACTTAAAGTACTTTCATTTTATGACAAAGTCCGGGTTTTAACCCTAAAGTACTACATACGTTAAATCCTTTTAAAAGATCCATTCCTTTTTCAAAAGTCACCCGATACCCGTAGTATAAGAATAGAGTGACCCACATGTTTAAGTAAACCAACCCACATTCTTTTAAAGTCAAGTAACAACATTCCTTTTTCCTAAAGTTCCAGTTTGCCTAGTTTCAGTTACTCAAGTCCCATTTTTGAAAGATTTCATAGTTCATAGTCTTAATCCTTTAAAACATAATTCTCTTTTAAACGATTTGAGAAACATATGCCTTATATGTGAGTAGGTTATTCTTGTTTATAATCAATCTTATTAAGCAGCCATGATCTAGGAAATGTAATATCATTTTGTCTCATCTTAGCTTCTATGCAGATGGAGGTTTCTACTGGTTTAAATATAATACTTCATTTATTCAATACATTTTCCTTTATTAACGTTGCAGTGGTTTGTCGATACACATCCTGATTTCCGAATCAGTAAAACATTATTCCTTTTAAAAACCAAGTACTCATTACTCACGAATGAGGTTTCACACAAAACTCATATTAATACATTCAAGTCAAGTCTCTTATCTTTTAAGATCAAGTCTCTTAACTTTTTAAAATCAATAAACCATTCATTTTACCTCCCTTAAGACGTTATACCTAACTCCCCATAAAGCTAGTATAACTCTTATGTTTTCAAAACCAAGTATTACTCTTCTTTCAAAAAAAAGGATTCTTAATCTTTTGAAATACTTCAAGTTCTTTATGGTCACACATTAAGTCAGTTATAAGTCAAATCAGTTGTCTTTTAAAAACCACAAAACATTTTCTTACTTACATAAAGCTGTTATAACCAACTTCCCATAAAGTCGTTATAACACTTCCTGTTTTAAAACAACCAAATACAGTTAACACATGTACGTCTACCGTACTACATAGCTCACACATATCATGCTAGAAAAGATAGGAAGAGGTTCACATACCTCGCGACGAGTATCGACTAATAGCAAACGCCCAAGTACCTCAAACCGCTGGCTACACCTTAAGCCAAGCGGATCACGCCACACGTAGTACTTCAACCTATAAAGGCCACAAGGCGCCTATTAACATCTAGATCTCAACGTAGAATATTCTACGTAAATTTCGCAGACTTCTCCCGCAATCACAGAAATCTCCTCTCTATCGAGGCACGCTAACAGCCAACAACTCCCTAGAGGGGTTGTACGCCTAATCCGGACGTGTACAATTCTACTACACAAGAATGCTACACAAGTTCATCAGAATACACCCTATGTAACTACAGTTCAGATCTCTTCTTTTAAATTCAGGCTTAAGTCAAAAGACATTGCCGCACAATTATGTTCAGTTCTATATATAGTATACTTCAACTATATATTCCTACAATATGTAATTTCCAATTACAATAGAAGGTCAAGAGTGTTTACCTCGATAAGCCCAAAATTATTCAAGTTAAAATGTCGATCCTGAGCAAGGTTTAGCTCCTACTCCGTGCGCTCCAACCCGCTCCAAACAACCCTTAGAAGTTCTAACCAACTTCTACTCAATTACTTCAACTATCAATGAAGATTTCCTTAGGGTTTCGTTTTTGTGACTGAGGGAAGTATAATAGTATTTCTGGGCTTTTAGTATAGGTATAACCTTGGAATACTACAAGGTATAAGGGCTAAAGTATTTAGGCATAACAACAATACTTGGAGAGTATTTCTTTACCAAGGGGGGTAGTATTTCGACTAGCACAACTAGGCTAGTGAGGGGGTGTTTCTCGCCGAGGGCTAGGGAAGGGGAGGGTGCTCTCGGCTAGCTCACAAGAGGGGGAGAGAAAGGGATTTCAAGACATGGAAATATTTGTGGATGAAGAAAACCTTCAAGCAAGGGGAGTATTTATAGGCTAACCAAAGGCCAACCAATGGCCAAGATGAAGCCAAGTGCATAGCAAGTGTAAGGCCAAGATTTAGCCATGTGCTACCTTATCCATCTACACAAAATATCCTACCTAACCCTTGACCAAAATTTCAACACAAAAACGCAAGACTAGCCCAAATTGCCGTCCAAACATGCCACTTGAGGTGACACTTGTCACCCTCTCGTTGGTCCAAAATATTCCGCCTCTCGAAAAATCCGCAAAAATTATTAATGACATAGCCGAATTTTCCCTACGTAAGTCGTGGAAACGTTTTCGGAAACGACTCTTTTGACACTTGTGCACAATTTCGAACTTAGCCTAACTTTAAGGCTCAAACTTTTATCGCACGCCTCACGCATATACCTGAAATACGGTATAACATTCTCCCCTCCTTAGAAACATTCGTCCCGAATGTTCCTTCTCAAGACGGATAACGAAGAAGTTCCTTCTTAACTTAAACAAGTTGCCAATGCCACATATGGCCACAAAATAACACACGCTCCAATACTTAATCCAAGTTTACGAGGAATCACCTCTAACATAACAAAAGCTTCCACCCAGGTCTAAAGGATACTCTCTTCGCATCTTCACTTCACAACAAAATGATCTCTTATTCTGCTAACACACGTTCACTTCTTTCCTTACTCGTCGTAGTCACTTGAACTCTCCCGATAATGCATCACACTTCAGTCATTACTTCGGTTCCCAAAATTTCTGGAGGCACTACCTCCAAACTTGGTCATCTTACTAGCCTCGATCTTCTTTAAGGCCATTCCCGGCCTTCACGAACCGCTTCTGGTCGAACATACCCACGAACTCATACAATGGTCACCTAAACTTGGGCACGCGCCTCGTGACCTCTACCGGGCAGACCACCTCGAACTGACCCCACCCCAAACCGGCCGCGGTCGACTCCGCGAACGGTCCTCAACCCGACCCACAATCGCCTAAACTCTTGTTCCCGATCCGAACAATCTTACCTATTCAAGTCCTGAAAGCTACCACTTTCATCACACACAACCCAAGGAAATTTCCCACAATACATTTTACGCATACCAAGTATTTCAACAAAGACTAACCGTAAGAATCTCTTATTTAAGACGACCTTACCTCTAAGGTCTCAACATGAAATATTCTAAGGTTCACACTTCCCATGCCCCCCCAAACTTATCCTTTCAACAACCAGGTTTTCTAACTCACAAATAACACAACGCCATCCGTACATAGCACACAATAATAAGGTCATCATATCACGCATACAAATCTCTAGAGGGTTAAGGATATACCCAAGCTACCGCCTCCACTCTAATCATAGGCACCACTGCAGGCGCATAATCGCAGGCGCGATGAACCCGCCATCGATCCGGCAGTCGCGTCATGCTTCCTGCACTCTCCTATAAGCACGCCTTCGTCACATGGCTCGACGGCCGCAGTGAAACAAGCACCGAAAAGACGACATTCCCGATGACGCCCGCCACATCGTACACCGGCGGGGACATGAATCTCGCCGCTAGAACTCACGATACCGCGGAACGAAGCCCCGAGCTCGACCAGCCCCGAATACCCCGAACGCCCCAAGGCAGTGGAGGACCACTGCATCTTGGCGGAGGTACATAACTAGTTCTGGCCGAGGCGGTCCGCCTCGAAAGTCACCAAAGGACTCGCCCTGGCCTCTTCCGTTGATCTCGGCCATTCCGCCGACCTCTCCGTGCCTCACATCCTAGTGCATGAGCTCGCATGCGGCAATGTCCATGCCCGGCTGAAGAGCTACACCCGAACAAGCCTCTGCCAAGTAATCATCTAGTCCGGTGACGTAGCGGTGTACTCTGTCCTCCATACTAGCTACCAACGCGGGGACATACCGAGCCAATGAGTCGAACTCCACATTGTACTCTCTAACCGCCCGCCGCCCCGCTTCAACGTCAAAAATTGCTGCCCGAGCCCTCCTCATCTCGGAGGCAAGAAATGTGCAAGAAATGCCCTCGAGAACTCGTCTCAAATCTGCTGAAGTGCATGCTCTTCCCGGGACAGCTCACGAATCAAACTACCAATCAGTGATTACGCGGTGATGCGAACCCAATACCACCGACTCGCCTCGAGGCTCGATCACTCATGATCCGTAGTCGCTTGATAAACTCCTCGAGGGTCATCTCGCCTCTCGATCCATAGAACATCGGCGGCTACAACTCGTAAAGTCCCGTAGTCTCAAATCACCTCGCCGGGGTGAACTACGGTGCTAATGGGATCGAATCGCCGTGATCCACTTATCTCATATTCGCCACGACCGCCAGAATCGGGCCATCTCCTTGTACTTATCTCATCTCGCTTCCAGCCGTGGACCGAGGCTCGTATCAGTAGTCTTAGCACCCTTGCCGCGCTTAACTCGCCGTCTTGCGGCGTCGCAAAACTCGCCGTCAAGCACAATCTCATCACCGACGCTCGCGCTCGTATTCTTCAATCATACTAGCGGCTCCTCGGCCGCTTTGCCTTCGGGCCCGGTCGCTGGCGCGAGGCATAATCGGTAAAGGAAAGGAATACGTCAGAGGGGTCCAACTTATCACACAGCTCTAAGGCACGATCTCAGAACGAGAAGAATGGAAACCAATCCTAAATGCCCTATAGCCTCCTGATTATAGATGTGGTGCACAACACATCGATAATCAAGACTTACTAGACACGGTCTGAGACACTTTCCGAGGACTAATCGCTCGATACCACTTTTGTCACGACCAACTCGCCCGGATCGTGCCTTACCGGGCACCCTAGTGATACAACATCGAGAAAATCACGAAATAAAACAAGAACATGAAATGAGAGATATTATAAATGGACAAAGCAAAAAAAATTGCCATTCAGACATACATAAAAAAACCCAAAGCAGTTATCCTTTTACAAACTCGCCACAACAAGCATGCACTTAAGAGTTTTACAACAACTATGACGGACAGTGGCCCGCCATACCCACGAATGTATAAGAATCTCTGACTCGGGTAACATACCAAAAGATAAGCCTCCAAGAAATGGGGCTTCCCGACACGAACTGTGATCCATGGCGAGGATCCACAACCGATGTACTCTACCGCGCAGATGAACGCATTTCAAAGGAGGTCAAGATAACAGTACCAAGTATGTGAAATCAGAAATATCAGAATGAAATCATAATAGTCTATATAAAGCAGAGACATGTATGATAACCAAACTACGATTCACAACATAAAAGCGATCATGTCAAGTCGTGACTCACGCCTCAAAGTCATCCTCACCCGTGGAACTCCTTCCTCACTGCCGGCAGTCTAGGTACAAATCATGTGATACGTATAACATGTCTCGGCCCATCTCATGGACCCAGTATAGAAACGTGTGGAATACATTCCCGGTTCATCCCATGAACGCGGTAGTCGAGTGAAATACATTCCCGGTTCATCCCATGAACACGGTAGTCGAGTGAAATACATTCCCGGTTCATCCCATGAACACGGTAGTCGAGTGAAATACATTCCTTGCACAACAAGTCTATCACACGCAAACATAGGCAAGTTACACACAACTTAAAGTACTTTCATTTTATGACAAAGTCCGGGTTTTAACCCTAAAGTACTACATACATTAAATCCTTTTAAAAGATCCATTCCTTTTTCAAAAGTCACCCGATACCCGTAGTATAAGAATAGAGTGACCCACATGTTTAAGTAAACCAACCCACATTCTTTTAAAGTCAAGTAACAACATTCCTTTTTCCTAAAGTTCCAGTTTGCCTAGTTTCAGTTACTCAAGTCCCATTTTTGAAAGATTTCATAGTTCATAGTCTTAATCCTTTAAAACATAATTCTCTTTTAAACGATTTGAGAAACATATGCCTTATATGTGAGTAGGTTATTCTTGTTTATAATCAATCTTATTAAGCAGCCATGATCTAGGAAATGTAATATCATTTTGTCTCATCTTAGCTTCTATGCAGATGGAGGTTTCTACTGGTTTAAATATAATACTTCATTTATTCAATACATTTTCCTTTATTAACGCTGCAGTGGTTTGTCGATACACATCCTGATTTCCGAATCAAGAAACATTATTCCTTTTAAAAACCAAGTACTCATTACTCACGAATGAGGTTTCACACAAAACTCATATTAATACATTCAAGTCAAGTCTCTTATCTTTTAAGATCAAGTCTCTTAACTTTTTAAAATCAATAAACCATTCATTTTACCTCCCTTAAGACGTTATACCTAACTCCCCATAAAGCTAGTATAACTCTTATGTTTTCAAAACCAAGTATTACTCTTCTTTCAAAAAAAAAGGATTCTTAATCTTTTGAAATACTTCAAGTTCTTTATGGTCACACATTAAGTCAGTTATAAGTCAAATCAGTTGTCTTTTAAAAACCACAAAATATTTTCTTACTTACATAAAGCTGTTATAACCAACTTCCCATAAAGTCGTTATAACACTTTCTGTTTTAAAACAACCAAATACAGTTAACACATGTACGTCTACCGTACTACATAGCTCACACATATCATGCTATAAAAGATAGGAAGAGGTTCACATACCTCGCGACGAGTATCGACTAATAGCAAAACGCTCCAAGTACCTCAAACCGTCGGCTACACCTTGCCAAGCGCAGATCACGCCAGACGTAGTACTTCAACCTAGAAAGGCCACAAGGCGCCTATTAACATCTAGATCTCAACGTAGAATATTCTACAGAAATTTCGGCAGCACCTCCCCCCCGCAACCGCGTAAATCTCCTCCTCCATCGAGGCCTGCTAACAGGCCAACAACTCCCTAGAGGGGGGGGGGGTTGTACGTCTAATCCGGACGTGTACAATTCTACTACACAGTAATGCTACACAAGTCTACTGTAATACAGTCCTATGTAACTACAGTTCAGTTCTCTTCTTTTAAATTCAGGCTTAAGTCAAAAGACATTGCCGCACAATTATGTTCAGTTCTATATATAGTATACTTCAACTATATATTCCTACAACATGTAATTTCCAATTACAATAGAAGGTCAAGAGTGTTTACCTCGATAAGCCCAAAATTATCCAAGTTAAAATGTCGATCCTGAGCAAGGTTTAGCTCCTACTCCGTGCGCTCCAACCCGCTCCAAACAACCCTTAGAAGTTCTAACCAACTTCTACTCAATTACTTCAACTATCAATGAAGATTTCCTTAGGGTTTCGTTTTTGTGACTGAGGGAAGTATAATAGTATTTCTGGGCTTTTAGTATAGGTATAACCTTGGAATACTACAAGGTATAAGGGCTAAAGTATTTAGGCATAACAACAATACTTGGAGAGTATTTCTTTACCAAGGGGGGTAGTATTTCGACTAGCACAACTAGGCTAGGGGGAGGGGGTGTTTTCTACGAGGGCTGGGGAAGGGGGAGGGTGCTCTCGGCTAGCTCACAAGAGGGGGGGGGAGAAAGGGATTTCAAGACTTGGAAATATTTGTGGATGAAGAAAACCTTCAAGCAAGGAGAGTATTTATAGGCTAACCAATGGCCAAGATGAAGCCAAGTGCATAGCAAGTGTAAGGCCAAGATTTAGCCATGTGCTACCTTATCCATCTACACAAAATATCCTACCTAACCCTTGACCAAAATTTCAACACAAAAAACGTGCAAGACTAGCCCAAATTGTCGTCCAATCATGCCACTTGAGGGTGACAGTCACCCTCTCGTTGGTCCAAAATATTCCGTCTCTCGGAAAAATCCGCAAAAATTATTAATGACATAGCCGGAATTTTCCCTACGTAAGCTGTGGAAACGTTTCGTCGGAAAACGACTCTTTTTGACACTTGTGCACAATTTCGAACTTAGCCTAACTTTAAGGCTCAAACTTTTATACGTACGCCCTCACGTACATACTCTGAAAATACGGGGTATAACACTAGATCCACATCCTTAGGATCTTTGCTTTGGTGTCGGGAGCTCCATCTTCTCCGGAGGCTCTACTTTTTGGGGTATGATCTCCCTGTATTGTAGATAGTTTTTGTACATTCAGGGTATGGCGGGGCCTTGTCCCGCCATAGTTGTTTACTTCCTTAGAGGTCTGTAGCTCTATTGTACAGTTGGGATGTAACTGCAAAACTTGGGTTATATGTATATATGCCGAAAGACGACTTTTCTCATATAAACTGTGTCTCAATTTTCATTGATTCATATCTTGTTTTATATTTCCGTTGATTTTCTCTGATGTATGACTGCTTGGGTGCCCGGGTAAGGCACCAGTCACGGGCCCCGGAACGGGTCGTGACAAAAGTGGTATCAGAGCAGTTAATCCTCGGAAAGTGTCTACAGACCGTATCTAGTAGAGTCTTGATTATCGGTGTGTTGTGCACCACACCAATAATCAGGAGGCTATAGGATATTTAGGATTGGTTTCCATTCTTCTCACTCTGAGATCGTGCTTTAGAGCTGTGTTAAAGTTGGACCCCTCTAACGTATTCCTTTCAGAATGATTATGCCTCCACGTAAGGCAACCCGCCTGAGCGGCAAGGCACCGAGGAGTCGCTAGTGGGACACCTAGAGTCACGAGGGCTCAGACCCAGTCTATACCCGAGACGGCGAGTTCTACGACGCCGCCGACCACAGGAGGGTTTAGGGCCGCAGCAGCGGGTCGACAGACCCCAAGCATCTACACCTCCACCCCACACCGGAGCGAGATGAGATGGGTTACAGAGATGGCCCGCCATCGCCGTGATCGTGGCCGCATACGAGGACAGCCGATGCGCAGCCCAGCCCCAGTAGCACCCGTGGTTCACCCGAGGGCAGATAGTTTGAGGCTACGAGATTTCCTGAGTTGTAGCCCGCCAGAGTTCTACGGGTCGAGGCCGGAGGATGATCCGCAGGAGTTCATCCGGCAGTTACAGAGGATCATGAGGGTGATCAAAGCTTCAGAGACCGAGTCTGTGACCTTCGGTTCGCATCGGCTACGTGATACCGCAGTCGATTGGTTTGATTCACGGAGTTATCCGGGAGAGCACGCGTCCGCCTACTGGGACGAGTTCTCGAGGCTTTCCTCACTCACTTCTTGCCTCCACGCATGAGGAGGGCACGCCGACGATTTTTGTTATTCGAGGCGCAGAGGACGCACGCCAGGAGTACAATGTCGAGTTTGATTCATTGGCTCGATATGTCCCAAATGCGTAGCAGATATGGAGGATAGGTGCACCGCCACGCCACCGCTAGATGATTATATGGCCGAATCTTGTGCGGTGTTTCTCTTCACCGTATGGACATTACCCGCACGCAGCTCATGCTCGATGCGGCGAGCGCAGAGACCGACGGTTGACAGCAGCAGCAGAAGACCAGACGTGGTCTTTTGGTGGCTATCGTGGGCGGCCTCGAGCGAGCCTAGATTTGCACCACGCCTAGCTCGAGCACTCCCGCACCGCCTCAAGATAGCCAGGATATTCGAGGCGCACTGTGGCCCTGTGGCTTCAGACGCCCGAGCCAGAGGTATCGCCGATCGACCACCCCTCGCCAGTGGCCGCGGTAGATCCCACTTCGAGTTGTGGTACCGCTACGAGCTTGTTTCGATTGGGCCAGCAGGTCACTTTGGGAACCGTCCACCGCGGCGGCAGTAGTAGGGTCACCACAGATTCTTTCGCCGTCTTCTTCATCCCCGACGCTACTCGCCCCGAGGGCAAGGTACTCATGGACCCGGTCGCGGCAGGTCGTGGCGCGAGTCCCGATTCTAGCGGTCCTCGAACCGCATTTATGCCTTGTCCACCGGGCAGATCGTGAGGCCTCACCGACGCCGCCATGTACCTTATCGGTTCGATTTGATGTGTATGCCTTGATAGATCCGGGTTCTACTGGCCCCTATATATCTCCCTTATTGCTAGTAGGATGTGGATAGAGCCCGAGTCTATAGACCCTTTCGAGGTAGCTACGCCAAATGGGTGATTCGGTGGTAGCTCTGGGTATATAGGGCTTGTCCAGTGACCATTTACTGATGTCGACTCTAGCCGACTTGATAGAGTTGGATATGATTGATTTCGATGTAATCATGGGTATGGATTGGCTAGCTTGCTACGCCAATGTGGACCGCAGGAGAGTAGTACGGTTCCAGTTTCTCGAGGCCGGTTGTTGAGTGGAGGAGCATCAGACGCCGGTGGTAGGTTTATTTCCTACCAAGGCTAGGAAGATGGTGCGAAGGAGTATATCTACCATCTCGCTCGGTGTTTGATACGAGGCTGCGTACCAGATTTTCGGCCCAGAGTCGAGAGTTCCCGTGACGCAGCCTGCACGACTCCCGTATCCTCCCGAGAGGCGATCGAGTTTTGTATAGATGTGTTGCGGACACTCGCCTATTTCCATTCCGCCATACGTAATGGCACCGCCGAGTTGAGAGAGTTGAAGGACCACCGAAAGATTTCTGGAGAAAGGCTTCATCAGCCTAGTGTTTCTCCCGGGAGCGCCAGATTGTTCGTGAAGAAGAAGGGGACGCCGCGCATGTGTTGATTACAGCAAACAACAAGGTGACCATTAAGAATGATACCCTTCCCGTGATTGATGATTGGTTCGACCAGGTGCAGGGCGCGAGATGTTTCTCCAAGATTGATCTGCGATTGGGCTATCATCAGTGCAGTCGAGAGGTGGATGTCCCTAGATCGCATTCGGACGTCAGACGCATTATGAGTTCGTGGTCATGTCTTTGGGTTGACCAATGCTCCGTGGTATTCATGGATTTGATGAACCGAGTGTTCAAACCATTTTTGGACACGCTTGTGATAGTGTTCATTGATGACATCTTGGTTTATTCTCGCCAGAGCAGAGCATGCGAGCATTTGGCGATCTTGGCCGATAGCTTCTCCAGACCAGAAGCTGTACGCCAAGTTTTCCAAATGTGAGTTTTGGTTAACTTCGTGGCTTTTCTTGGGCATATTGTCGGCCGATGGCATTCGAGTGGATACGCCAAGATCGAGGCAGGACTTGGCCTAGACCTACTACTCGGCTGCAGAGGTTCGTAGTTTTCGGGCCTTCGAGTTATTATCGGCGTTCGTAGAAGTTTGCTTCTATCTCGCACCATTGACTAGCCGACTCGTGGCGCTAAGTTTGATGGATGATGCTTGGAGCGTGGTTTCCGCCATCGGCGAGAGATCGACGACCGCCTCGTTCTTACTCTTCCGCAGGTCCGCACGGTTATGTCGTGTATTGTGATGCGTCGCATCGGGTTGGGATGTGTGTTGATGCAGCAGGCAAGGTTATAGCATACGCATCCCGACAATCAAGAAACACGAGAGAACTACCCCACCCATGATTTGGAGTTGGCGCGGTGATTCACGCCTTGAAGATCCGAGGCACTATTTGTATGAGGTTCATGTGGATATTTATACGCACCACAAGAGCCTCCAAGATATCTTCACCGCAGGAGTCGAACTTACGGCGAGACGGTGGTTAGAGTTGCTTAAGGATTACGATGTTGATATCCCGTACCACCCGGGAAGGCCAATGTTGTGGCGTATGCCTTAGTCGTAGGTCGATGGGGAGCCTATCGGATGTGCAGCCAAAGAGAGACATGGTTCGTGATTTGCATCGCCAGCGAGCCTTGGTGTCCGCTTGATTGATTCCGATAGCGGTGGGTTCGAGTTCGTGAGGTTGCCGAGTCTTCCATCGCCGAGAAGTGAAGAGGCAACAGCCGAGATCCGATTTTGACACGTTATCGTGATACGGCTCTTCGTGAGGAAGCGGTCTTTGAGGTAGCACCGACGGGTGCTAAGGTTTGAGGGCGAGTTGTGTGTTCCGGATGTTTCAGACTTCGCAGAGTTCTGGGAAGCACACACACAAGCGTTACTCTATCCATCCGTGGTCGACCAAGATGTACCACGACCTTAGATCCGTGTATTGGTGGGATGGCTTGAAGAGGACGTTGCGAGTTCGTAGCTCGCCCGTGTTGTCGTGCAGTGAAGATAGAGCACCAGAGGCCCGGTGGTTTTGCGCACGATAGAGATCCCGACCGAAAGTGGGAGGTGATCAACATGGACTTTATCACGAGATTACCTCGCACTCGGAGAGACATGATTCTATATGGGTTATCGTCGACGGTGACTTAAATCAGCCCACTTTCTTCCCGTCGGGACGACTTTTTCTACCGTGGATTATGCCGACTTTATATCCGAGAGATCGTCGATCGCATGGAGTCCCTATTTCGATCATATCGCATGCAGGAGCCCGGTTTACGCTAACTTCCGGAGGTCTTTCCGTAAGGGTTTGGGACGCAGTGAGCTCGAGTACTGCATTCCATCCACGCAGACGACAGCCGAACGCACTATCCGCACTCGAGGATATGTCGCGAGCCCGTGTTATCGACTTCGTGGTAGCCGGAGGATCATTTGCCTCTAGTTGAGTTTGCGATAATAATAGCTACCACTCCAAGATTCGGATGGCGCCTTATGAGGCCTTGTATGGGAGGAAGTGCAGATCGCCTATAGGCTGGTTCGATGTGGGCGAGGTGCAACTAGTGGGACCAGATTTGGTGCAGCAGGCAGTGGATAAGGTGAAGCTTATCCAGGAGCGGTTGCTCACACCGTAGTCGCATGGTCATACGCAGATCATCGTCGTCGGCATCCGGAGTTCGAGGTTGATGATTGGGTTTTCTGAAGGTGTCACCCATGAAGCGGTGTGATGAGATTCGAAGAAAGGAAACTCACCAAGGTACATCGGGCCCTATCGATTGTCCGCAGGTAGGCAAGGTTGCCACGAGTTGATCTGCCGTCCGATCTCGAGGCGTGCATCCGGTGTTTCATGTTTCTATCCGGCGAGATGTATCGGATCCATCTAGAGTGCACCCGATTGACGATGTCCAGGTGACCGAGGGGTTATCGTATGAGGAGATTCCCATAGCGATAATCGATCGTCAGGTTAGGCGTCTGCGGACGAAGGACGTGGCTACCGTCAAAGTCTTGTGGCGGAACGAGCTCAGGGAGGAGATGACGTGGGAAGCTGAGGAGGACATGAGGCAGAAGTATCCTCACCTATTGTTATACCCCGTATTTCCAGAGTATATACGTAAGGACGTACGTACGACAATTTGAGACTTAAAGTTTGGCTAGTTTCGAAATTTTGTGCACAACCCCCGTATAGAATCGCTTTTTCGTGCCGCTTTACGTAACTTGCGAAGGAAAATTCGCTATGTCGTTTTGTATTTTTGCGGATTTTTCCGAGCAACGGAACATTTTGGCCAACGAGAGGTGACACTTGTCACCCTCGAGTGGCGATGTGATGGCCGTTGGTCACGGGTTTGGGGCCAATTGGCCTTTGTTTTGGCCTTGTTTTGTGGCTTGTTTGGTGCCTTGTTTTGTGCCATGTTTGGTGGAGTAGGGATAGGGTGCACTTGGCTTGATCAAGGCCTTACACTTGCCTTGCACATGGCTTGATCTTGGCCATTGGTTGGCTTTTGGTTTTCCTATAAATACCCCCCCTAAGCTTGAAGACTTCATCATCCAAAATCTTCCAAGTCTTGAGTCCCTCTCCCTCCCCTCTTGAGTTGTTCTCGTCCGAAGCCTTCCTCCCCTTTGAGTGGCCTTGTGGCCGAGAGCCTCCCCCTCCCCCCTTAGTAGTGTTGGCCGAGGGGTACCCCCCTAGCCTAGTTGTTTCGTATAATACACCCCCCCTTGGTAGAAAGTATTCTCCAAGTATTGTTATAATGCCCAAAATACCTTAGCCCTTACCTTGTAGTATTCCAAAAGTTACCTCTATACGTAGAGCCCGGAAATACTACCTTTTGTCCTCTTAGTCTCAAACCGAAACCCTAAGGAAATCTTCATAGTTGGTTGAAGTATTTAAGTAGAAGTTGGTTAGAACTTCTAAGGGTTGTTTGGAGCGGATTGGAGCGCACAGAGTAGTAGCTAAACCTTGCTCAGGATCGACTTTTATAACTTGGATAATTTTGGGCTTATCGAGGTAAATATTCTTGTCCGCTTGTTGTAATTGGGAATTACATGTGGTAGGATTATATAGTTGAAGTATACTATATATAGATCTGAACATAGCTTTGCGGCAATGTCTTTTGACTTAAGCCTGAATTTAAAGAAGAGAATCGAATCAGAATTACATAGGATCAGACATGAGACTTGTGGTATTATCAGATAGTAGAATTGTATACGTCCGGTTGATGATAACCCTCGGTTGGCTTGGTAGCTACTGATAGATGAGGAGATTTACGCTGCCATGCGGGGAGATCTTGCCGAATTTTCTATAGAATATGGAACCGTACGGTTAGAAGTTAATAGACGTTTGTGGCCTTATAGGTGGAAGTACTACGAGTAGCGTATTCTACTTGAAGAGTGGAAAAGGCTAGCCGGGTTACAGTACTGTGGAGCGTTTTGCTTATTGTCGATACTCGTCGCGAGGTATGTGAACCTCTTCCTATCCTTCTAGCATGATGCTTTGTAAACTATGTAGTACGGTAGACGTACTTGTGTTAAATGAGTTGGTTGGTTTAAAACATAGGGTGTTATAATAGCTTTATGGGAAGTTAGTTATAACGACTCTATGTAGGTAAAAGATTGGTTTATTGATTGTAGAAGTTAAGAGACTTGATCTTGAAAGATAAGAGACTTAACTTGTTTTACTTGGTTATTAACATTTTGTTAAAGGTGTTGTGAAACCTCATTCGCGAGTAATGAGTACTTGGTTTTAAAAAGAATAATGTTTTACTGATTTCGGAAATGAGAATAAGTGTCGAGAAAACCACAGCAGCGCTAATAAAGGAAGATGTATTGACAATTAACTAATTGTTATTAAAACCAGTAGAAACCTCCATCTGCATAGAAGCTAAGATAAGACAAAATTGTATTATATTTCCTAGATCATGGTCATGTAACAAGATTGTTGTAAACAAGAATAAACGGCTCACGTACAAGACATATGTTACTCAATTGTTTTAAAAGAGATTAAGACTATGAGTTATGAAACCCTTCTAAAATGAGAAACTTGAGCATTTGAAATTAGGCAAACTTGAACGTTTGGAAAATAATGTTGTTACTTGATTTTACAAAAGGGAAGTATTTTGGTTTACCTAAAAATGTGAGTCACTCTATTTTTATACTACGTATCGGGTGACCTTTATGAAAGGAATGGATCTCTTAAAAGGAATTTAACGACGTAGTACTTTAGGTTAAAATCCGACTTTGATATAAAATGGAAGTACCTTGAGTTGTGTGTAACTTGCCTATGCTTGTTGTTGTGTAACTCGCCTATGCTTGTTGTGATAGCCTTTGTTGTGCAAGTGTTGATATCGGGTGACTTCTTGGAGGAGTGGATCTTTTATAAAAGTCTGTAAGTATGGTAATTTGCTTGAGCTTGTTTGTGATAGCCCGTTGTGCGGTATATTGTTGTTGATGTCACATGGACATGTCTACACCGATGCAGACCGGCATGTGGCCATGCGGGTTGATTACGATATATTGTTATTGTGGTTACATGGACACGCCTACACCGATGCGATTCCGGGCGCGCTACGCGCGGTTAATCACCCAAGATATTGTTGATAATGTCACTTGGGCGTGTCTACACCGGCGTAATTCCGGCATGCGTGGGGCATTGTTATTATTGTTGCATCACGGGCATGTCTACACCGATGCGATTCCGGCATGCGCCGTGATGCGAACACGATTGATGTGGGCGTGAGACCCATAGTTATATTTGAGTGATGACTTGAGGCGTAAGTCCACGACTTGACATGATCGCTTTTATGTTGTGAATCGTAGTTTTGTTATCATACATGTCTCCTATTTTTATATGATCGTTATGATTTCATTTATAGTATTTTTTTACAGCCACATACTTGGTACTGTTATCGACTCTCCTTCGGGGCCGTGCTCATGTCGCAGTAGGAGTACATCGGTAGTGGATCCCCGCCATAGGATCACATTCAACGTATTGGGAAGCTCCGTTCTCCGAGGCTTATCTTTTGTATGTTACCCTCGAGTTGTAGGTTCTTGTACATTCGGGGTATGACGAGGCCCCGTCCGTCATGTTGTATAAAAACTCTTAGAGGTCCTGTAGTAATCACAAGTGTGGCAGGGTTTGTAAAAAGGATTAAACTGTTCGTTTTGAAAGAGTTGTTTTTATATATTTTATTGGAAGGTAACCGTTTGGTTGGCCTGTTTTATGATCATATATCTTGTTTCTTGTTTAAGTTTTATATTTCGCTGGTTTTCTCTGATGTTGTATCACTAGGGTGCCCGGGGTAAGGCACCAGTCACGGGCCCGGGATCGGGTCGTGACACCTATTCCCCACACCTCCAGGTAATTCACTTTCCTACTTGTAAATCTTCATTATCGTTTATGCCTAAGTGTTGTTTTGTGGCCGTGTGTGGCATATGCAAACTGTTTAAGTTATGAGGAACCTTATCGTTAGCTATCTTGGGAAGGAACATTCGGGACGAATGTTTCGGGCGAGGGGAGAATGTTATACCCGTATTTCCGCAGTATGTACGTAGTGGCGACGTCGAAAGTGTAGCCTTAAAAGTTTAGGCCTAGGACGCGTTTTTGGGCACAACTCACACAAAGAATCGCTTTTTCGACCGTTATACCCTCGTATTTCGCAGTATGTACGCAGGGCGACGATACAATTTGAGCCTTAAAGTAGGCATAGGTTCGAATTTGTGCACAAGTGCCGAAAAGAGTCGTTTTCCGACGAAACGTTTCCACAGCTTACGTAGGGAAAATTCCGGCTATGTCCTTTATAATTTTTGCGGATTTTTCCGAGAGACGAAACATTTTGGACCAACGAGAGGGCGACACTTGTCACCCTCTAATTGGGGCACGTCAGCTGTAATTGGGACGAAAATGTGGCTTGTTTTGTCAAGTAGTTGGTACGATATTTTGGTGGTAGATGGATAAGGTGTACTTGGCTTGATCTTGGCCTTACACTTGCCTAACACATGGATTAATCTTGGCCCTTGGTTGGCCATGGCTTGACCTATAAATACCCACCCTTTGTTGATGAAATTCTTCATCCAAATATTTTCTAAGTGTTAAAAATCCCTCCCTCTCCCTTGTGAAGTTTTCGTCCACCACACCCCTCGAGTGATCTTGCCGAGAGCCACCCCTCCCTTTGTAGTGCTCCTAGCTGGGTACACCCCCTAGCCTTGTTGTCTCGTATAAATACCCCCTTTGTGGTATAGAAATACTCTCCAAGTATTGTTATAATGCCCAAATACTCGCCCAAATACCTTGTAGTATTCCCAAGGTTACACTTATACAAAAGCCCAAAAAATACTATTATACTTCCCTCAGTCACAAAAACGAAACCCTAAGGAAAACCTTCATAGTCGGTTGAAGTGTTAAGTAGAAGTTGGTTAGAACTTCTAAGGGTTGTTTAGAGCGGGTTGAGCGCACTGAGTAGAGCTAAACTCGTCAGATCGACATTTAAACTCGGATAATTTTGGGCTTATCGAGGTAAACACTCTTGACCTTCTATTGTAATTGGAAATTACATGTTGTTGGAATATATAGTTGAAGTATACTATATATAGAATTGAACATAGTTGTGCGCAATGTCTTTTGACTTAAGCCCGAATAATACTTACGCAATGTCTTGCGACTTAAGCCCTGAATTTAAATAAGAGAACTTAATCAGAATTACATAGGGTGTATTAGACAGAGACTTGTGTAGTATTATCGTGAGTAGAATTGTACACGTCCAGGTTAGACGTGCAAACCCCGGTTGGCTTGGTAGCGGCACTCGATAGAGAGAGATTTACGCTGTCATGTGCGGGAGGTGTCGCAATTTTCTCGTAGAATATTCTACATTGAGATCTAGGATGTTAATAGGCGCTGTGGCCTCTATAGGTTGAAGTACTACGTATGGCGTGATCTACTTGGCTTAGGAGTAGCCGACGGTTTGAGGTACTGAGCATTTTGCTATTAGTCGATAGTCGTCGCGAGGTATGTGAACCTCTTCCTATCTGCTCTAGCATGATATGTGTATAACTATGTAGTACGGTAGACGCATACGTGTTTAATGTATTTGATTGGTTTGAAACATAAAGTGTTATAACGGCTTTATGGGAAGTTGGTTATAACGACTTTATGTAGGTAAGAAAATGCTTTGTGGTTTCAAAGGGTAATCGATTTGACTTATAACGGATTTGATGTGTAGTAATAAAGAACTTGAAGTGTTTCAAAAGACCTTTTGAAAGAAGAGTAATACTTGGCTTTGAAAACATAAGAGTTGTACTAGCTTTATAGGAAGTTAGGTATAACGTCTTAAGAGTGATAAAAAGAATGGTTTCTTGATTTTTGAAGATAAGAGACTTGACTTAATGGTATTGATATGAATTTTGTTAAAGTGTGAAACCTCATTCGTGAGTAATGAGTACTTGGTTTTAAAAGGAATAATGTTTTACCGATTTCGAAATCGAATGAGTATCGACAAACCACCGCAACGTTAATAAAGGAAAATGTATTGAATAATGAAGTATGGTATTAAAACCAAGAGAAACCTCCATCTGCATAGAAGCTAAGATGAGACAAAATGATATTACATTTCCTAGATCATGGCTGCTTAATAAGATTGATTATAAACAAGAATAACCTACTCACATATAAGACATATGTTTCTCAAAACGTTTAAAGGAGAATTATGTTTTAAAGGATTAAAACTATGAACTACGAAACCTTTTCTAAAATGAGAAACTTGAGCATTTGAAATTAGGCAAACTTGAACGTTTGGAAAATAAGGTTGTTACTTGATTTAACAAAGGAAAGCATTTTGGTTTACTTAACAATGTTAGTCACTCTATTTTTATACTACGTGTATCGGGTGACCTTTGTAAAAGAAATGGATCTTTAAAAGGAATTTAACGTACGTAGTACTTTAGGGTTAAAACCCGGACTTTGGCATAAAATGAAAGTACTTTGAGTTGTGTATAACTTGCCTATGCTTGTTGTTGTGAAACTTGCCTATGCTTGTTGTTGTGAAACTTGCCTATGCTTGTTGTGATAGCCTTTGTTGTATTTCGCACTTCGCGTCTCGATGGAGGGCCGGTTGATTTGTTATGAACGATTCTACACCGAGTCCCACGAGATGGGCAGGGACACGTATCTCATTTGATTATACACCGAGTCCCACGAGATGGGCAGGGACACGTATTCCATCTGATTATACACCGAGTCCCACGAGATGGGCAGGGACACGTATTTCACCTGATTATACACCGAGTCCCACGAGATGGGCAGGGACACGTATTCCATCTGATTATTCACCGAGTCCCACGGGATGGGCCGGGACACGTATTTCATCTGGTTATCATACATGTCTCCCGCTTTATATAGACTATTATGATTTCATTTACGCCTTTTACGCTTCCCATACTTGGTACCGTTGTAATCGACCTCCTTCGGGGCCGCGTTCATGCCGCAGTGGAAGTACATCGGTTGTGGATCCTCGCCATAGATCACGCTCAAATGGTCTGAAGCCCCATTTCTTCTGAGGCTTATCTTTTGGTATGTTACTCGAGTCCAGATTCTTATACATTCGTGGTATGGCGGCCCCCGTCCGTCATACTGTAAAAATCTTAGAGGTCCAGAGTAATCACAAGCGGGGTTTGTAAAAAGATAATTGTTCGGGTATTTCTGTTTATATGATGAAGGCAACTGTTTGGGTTGGCCTATTTATTTATCTTGTCTCTTAATTCATGTTCATGTTTTTATTTCCGCTGATTTTCTCTGATGTTGTATCACTAGGGTGCCCGGTAGGCACGACCACGCCCGTTCGGTCGTGACAAAAGTGGTATCGAGCGCTTAGTCCTCTGAAAGTGTCTACAGACCGTGTCTAGTAAGTCTTGATTATCGTGTGTTGTGCACCACATCTATAATCGTGAGGCTATAGGACATTTAGGATTGGTTTCCATTCTTCTCATTCCGAGATTGTGCCCTGTATGTGATAAGTTGGACCCTCTCGACGTATTCCTTTCCTTTACCGCTTATGCCTCCGCAGGCAAACCTGAGCCCGGATGGGCAAGGCGATGAGGAGTCATAGTGAGATACAGAGGAGTACGAGGCGCAGCCCTGGCCAAGGTTCGAGATGCTTCCGACGGCGAAGTTTCGCGACGCCGCCAAAGACCAAAGAGAGTTTAGAGTCGCAACAATGGTCGCCGAGACTACAGCACTGAGCCTCCTGGTCCCACACCGGAGCGATGAGATGGGGTACAAGGAGATGGCCCGCCATCGCCGTGGTCGTGGCCGATATGAGGATAGGCCGACGCAGCAGCCTGCCCAAGAGCACCCGTAGTTCACCCCGAGCGCATAGCTTGAGGCTACGGACTTTCTCGAGTCAGATCCCGCCGTTGTTCTATGGATCGAGAGCCGAGGATGACCTCAGAGTTTATCCGATACCACAAATGATCATGAGAGTGATCGAGTCTCGAGGCGTAGTCGGTGGTATTGGTTCGTGATCACCGCGTGATACCGCAGCTGATCGTTTGATTCGCGGAGTTGTCCCGGAAGAGCATGCACTTCCACCGTATGGGACGAGTTCTCAAGGGCTTTTCTTGCACATTTCTTGCCCCCACAAATGAGGAGGGCTCGCCATGATTTTTGACGCTGAGGCAGGCGGACGGTTAGAGAGTACAATGGAGTTCGACTCATTAGCTCGGTATGTTCCCGCGTGGTAGCCGATAGAGGACGAGTACACCGCTACGCCACCGGGCCGATGATTACTTGGCAGAGGCTTGTACGGTGTAGCTCTTCACCGGCATGGACATTACCCGCATGCAAGCTCATGCACCAGATGCGAGGCACGAGAGGTCGACGGAATGACCGAGATCGCAGAAGAGGGCCGTAATGCCAGGTCCTTTGGTAACTTTCGAGGCGGACCGCTCAACAGCAGCCTAGTTATGTACCTCCACCAAGATGCAGTGGTCCCCATCGCCGTGACGTTCGTGGTATTCGAGCCGGTCGAGCTCCGTGGCTTCCGTTCACGATATACGGGTTCTAGCCACGGTTCGAGTTTTCTCGAGGTATCGATGTGGCGTACGCCATCCCGGAATGTCGCTTTTTATCGGTGCTTGTTTTTCTCGCATCGGGGCCATATGACGAGAAATCGCCCTAGTAGGAAGGATGCAAACAGAATGACTCACCACCGGTCGCAAGTGTGTTCATCGCTTTCTACAATGGCGCCTGCAGGCGTGCTTATGATTAGAGTGGAGCGGTAGATTGTGTATATCCTTAACCTCTAGAGATTTGTATGCCTGATATAATGACTTTCTTATTGTGTGCTACGTTCGGATAGCGTTATGTTGGTTATGAGTTAGAAAGCATGGTTAGTTGAAAGGATATGTATGGGGGCATGGAAAGTGTGAACCTTAGAATATTTCGTGTTGAGACCTTAGAGGTAAGGTCATCTTGAATAAAAGATTTTACGGTTAGTCTTTGTTGAAATACTTGGTTTGCGTATAAATGTGTTCTGGGATAATTCCTTGGGTAGTGTAAAATGGAAAGTGGTAGCTTTCATGACCTGTATAGGTAAGATTGTTCCAGATCGGGAAACAAGAGTTTGATGCGCAAGTGGGTCGGGTTGGGGCCCTGTTGCGGGCCAACCCGCGGCCAGTGTTGGGGTTGGGTCAGCTCTGGGTGGTCCCGCCAGGTGGTAGGGTCACGAGAGTGCTAGGCCCAAGTTTACATGACAATCGTATGAGTTCGTGGATATGTTCGACCAGAATCGGTTCGTGAAGGCCGGGAATGGCCTTAGAGAGAAGTGAAGCTAGTAAGATGACCAAGTTTGGAGGTGGTGACTCCAAAGTTTTGGGAACTGAAGCGATGACTGAAGTATGGTACGTATACTAGAAGAGTTCAAGTGTTCGAGAAGGGCACGACGAGTAAGGGCGAAGAGAACGTGTGATATTTCGTGGCAGTGTGGCGTTGCAATCGTTAGAAGAACTTCATCGTTATCCGTCTTGAGAAGGAACATTCGGGACGAATGTTTCTAAGGAGGAGAGAATATTATACCCCGTATTTCCAGAGTATGTACGTGAGGGCGTACGTATACAATTTGAGCCTTAAAGTAGGCATAGGTTCGAATTTGTGCACAAGTGCCGAAAAGAGTCGTTTTCCGACGAAACGTTTCCACGACTTACGAGGGAAAATTCCGGCTATGTCCTTTATAATTTTTGCGGATTTTTCCGAGAGACGAAATATTTTGGACCAACGAGAGGGCGACACTTGTCACCCTCTAATTGGGGCACGTTTGGGCGGTAATTGGGACGAAAATGTGGCTTGTTTTGTCAAGTAGTTGGTAAGATATTTTTGGTGGTAGATGGATAAGGTGTACTTGACTTGATCTTGGCCTTACACTTTCCTAACACATGGATTAATCTTGGCCCTTGGTTGGCCATGGCTTGACCTATAAATACCCACCCTTTGTTGATGAAATTCTTCATCCAAATATTTTCTAAGTGTTAAAAATCCCTCCTCTCCTTGTGAAGTTTTCGCCCACCACACCCCTCGAGTGAGCTGGCCGAGAGCCTCCCCCTCCCCCTTTGTGGTGCCCTAGCCGAGGGGTACCCCCCCCTAGCCTTGTTGTCTCGTATAAATACCCCCTTTTGTGGTATAGAAATACTCTTCAAGTATTGTTATAATGCCCAAATACCTTGGCCCAAATACCTTGTAGTATTCCCAAGGTTACACTTATACAAAAGCCCAGAAAATACTATTATACTTCCCTCAGTCACAAAAACGAAACCCTAAGGAAAAACCTTCATAGTCGGTTGAAGTGTTAAGTAGAAGTTGGTTAGAACTTCTAAGGGTTGTTTAGGAGCGGGTTGGAGCGCACGGAGTAGGAGCTAAACCTTGCTCAGGATCGACATTTAAACTCGGATAATTTTGGGCTTATCGAGGTAAACACTCTTGACCTTCTATTGTAATTGGAAATTACATGTTGTTGGAATATATAGTTGAAGTATACTATATATAGAATTGAACATAGTTGTGCGGCAATGTCTTTTGACTTAAGCCTGAATAATACTTACGGCAATGTCTTGCGACTTAAGCTCAATTTAAATAAGAGAACCGAATCAGTAATTACATAGATCAGACATACAGAGACTTGTGTATTATTACCGTGAGTAGAATTGTACACGCCCGTTAGACGTGCAAACCCCACGGTTGGCTTGGTAGCGGCCTCGATAGAGAGAGATTTACGCTGTTATGGGGAGGTGTCGCCGAATTTTCTCGTAGAATATTCTACATTGAGATCTAGGATGTTAATAGGCGCCTTGTGGCCTCTATAGGTTGAAGTACTACGTATGGCGTGATCTACTTGGCTTAAGGAGTAGCCGACGGTTTGAGGTACTTGGAGCATTTTGCTATTAGTCGATAGTCGTCGCGAGGTATGTGAACCTCTTCCTATCTGTTCTAGCATGATATGTGTATAACTATGTAGTACGGTAGACGTACATGTGTTTAATGTATTTGATTGGTTTGAAACATAAAGTGTTATAACGGCTTTATGGGAAGTTGGTTATAACAACTTTATGTAGGTAAGAAAATGCTTTGTGGTTTCAAAGGGTAACTGATTTGACTTATAACGGATTTGATGTGTAGTAATAAAGAACTTGAAGTGTTTCAAAAAGACCTTTTTGAAAGAAGAGTAATACTTGGCTTTGAAAACATAAGAGTTGTACTAGCTTTATAGGAAGTTAGGTATAACGTCTTAAGAGTGATAAAAAGAATGGTTTACTGATTTTTTGAAGATAAGAGACTTGACTTAATGGTATTGATATGAATTTTGTTAAAAGTGTGAAACCTCATTCGTGAGTAATGAGTACTTGGTTTTAAAAGGAATAATGTTTTACTGATTTCGGAAATCAGAATGAGTATCGACAAACCACTGCAGCGTTAATAAAGGAAAATGTATTGAATAATGAAGTATGGTATTAAAACCAGAGAAACCTCCATCCGCATAAGCTAAGATGAGACAAATGATATTACATTTCCTAGATCATGGTCGCTTAATAAGATTGATTATAAACAAGACTAACCTACTCACA
This sequence comes from Przewalskia tangutica, assembly GCA_029844215.1. Classification (NCBI taxonomy): domain Eukaryota; kingdom Viridiplantae; phylum Streptophyta; class Magnoliopsida; order Solanales; family Solanaceae; genus Przewalskia; species Przewalskia tangutica. The sequence goes on from CM056721.1 coordinate 52,674,161, forward strand.
TATAAGACCTATGTTTCTCAAAACGTTTAAAGGAGAATTATGTTTTAAAGGATTAAAACTATGAACTACTAAACCTTTTCTAAAATGAGAAACTTGAGCATTTGAAATTAGGCAAACTTGAACGTTTGGAAAATAAGGTTGTTACTTGATTTTACAAAGGAAAGCATTTTGGTTTACTTAACAATGTTAGTCACTCTATTTTTATACTACGGGTATCGGGTGACCTTTGTAAAAGAAATGGATCTTTAAAAGGAATTTAACGTACGTAGTACTTTAGGGTTAAAACCCGGACTTTGGCATAAAATGAAAGTACTTTGAGTTGTGTATAACTTGCCTATGCTTGTTGTTGTGAAGCTTGCCTATGCTTGTTGTTGTGAAACTTGCCTATGCTTGTTGTGATAGCCTTTGTTGTATTTCTGTACCCCCGTGTCTCTCGATGGAGGGCCGGTTGATTTGTTATGAACGATTCTACACCGAGTCCCACGAGATGGGCAGGGACACGTATCTCATTTGATTATACACCGAGTCCCACGAGATGGGCAGGGACACGTATTCCATCTGATTATACACCGAGTCCCACGAGATGGGCGAGACACGTATTTCACCCGATTATACACCGAGTCCCACGAGATGGGCGGACACGTATTCCATCCGATTATTCACCGAGTCCCACGACGGGCCGACACGATTTCATCTGGTTATCATACATGTATCCTGCTTTATATAGACTATTATGATTTCATTTACAGTCTTTTACAGTTTCCCATACTTGGTACCTGTTGTACTGACCTCCTTCGGGGGGTTGCGTTCATGCCGCAGGTGGAAGTACATCGGTTGTGGATCCTCGCCATAGATCACAATTCAACGTGTCGGAAGCCCCATTTCTTCTGAGGCTTATCTTTTGGTATGTTACCCGAGTCCGTAGATTCTTATACATTCGTGGTATGGCGGGCCTCCATCCGTCATAAATTTGTAAAAATCTTAGAGGTCTTTGTTGTGGGCAAGGTTTGTAAAAGATAAGCGTCGTATTTATGTATATATGATGAAGGCAAGCTTTTTGGTTGGCCTGTTTATTTATCTTGTCTCTTAATTCATGTTCATATTTTTATTTCCGTGATTTTCTCGATGTTGTATCACTAGGGTGCGGGTAAGGCACGATCACGCCCGGTTCGGTCGTGACACCGATTTAAACGTTTTACACGACTCGCGTAGGGTAAATTCCGGCTATGTCATTTCTAATTTTGCGGATTTTTCCGAGCGACGGAACCTTTTGGATTAACGAGAGGGTGACACTTGTCACCTCGTGGACGCCAGTGGCCTTTTGCCTTGGACGATTGAGAGGTTTTGGGGCTTAAATCATGGACCTTTGTTTGTGGAGTGATTTGAGGAGTAGGTTAGGGGCACTGGGCAAATCTTGCCCTCCACTCGCCCCACTGGCTTGATCTCGCCCTTGGTTTCCTATAAATACCCTCTTTTGAAGACTTATTCATCACAAATTTCCAAGTCTAAATCCTCCTTCCCTTGTGAGCCATCGTCCCAAGCCTCACTCCCTCGAGAAGCCTTGGCCGAATACCCCCCTCTAAAAGAAGCCCCACCAAACACTACCCCCCCTCCCTTGGTAGAAAAGTTGCCTTCTTGTATTGTTATAATGCCCAAAATACCCTAGCCCAAATCCCTTTTAGTATTTAAGTTGAAGTTGTTGGAAACTTCTAAGGGTCCTTGGAGCTTTTGGAGCGTACAAATTAGGAGCTAAACCTTGCTCCGGATCGACTTATATCTAGGATATTATTGGGCTTACCGAGGTAAATAATCTTATCCTTCTTTTTGTAATTAGAGAATACATACTGTAGAAGTATAGGAATAAGTATAAATACTTAGAAGGTTATTAAAGAATAGAATTGAACTGTTATCACAGTAGAAGGGTATAAAAGAAGAATCATTGAACTATACTTACTTAGGACTGTTTTCACAGTAGACTTGAGTAGCTCACCGGGTAGGGAAGTGCTGCCCGATTTTCCGTAGAATAGAGGACCCTCTGCTTAGAACTGTTTACAGAGTAGTCTAGACGTTGATAGACGTGTCTGACTATTATAGGTTGATTCTCTGCGCGCGACATATTCGACTTGGCAGGTGGATTTCGCCGAGAAGGTATGTGATTCTTCCTAAGCATGATATTTTAAAAGATATATATAGTACGGTAGACGTACATGTGTTAACTGAATAATAATTACGGCAATGTCTTTTGACTTAAGCCTGAATAATACTTACGGCAATGTCTTTTGACTTAAGCCTGAATAATAAGAATCTTGATGCATTTCAAAAGAATACTGAATCATTTTCAACAGAAGAGAACTAATTGGTTTTTAAACAAAAAGCTTAAGAGTTATACTAGCTTTATGGGAAGTTAGGTATAACAACTTAAGAAAGATAAAAGGAACAGTTTACTTATGTGTTTATAACAGACTTATATTGATTTATGAAAGAATAATAAAATGGTTTGATAAGTAGACATGATATGAGGCTATGTGTGGTAGTGACTTGTAACGTTTGTATAAGAGGGTATTCTTGTTGTGCTTAAAAGAATACTTATGTGTCATGCCGCAGGTAAGGGCAAGCAGGTGCTAGATCCACATCCTTAGGATCTTTGCTTTGGTGTCGGGAGCTCCATCTTCTCCGGAGGCTCTACTTTTTGGGGTATGATCTCCCTGTATTGTAGATAGTTTTTGTACATTCAGGGTATGGCGGGGCCCTGTCCCGCCATAGTTGTTTACTTCCTTAGAGGTCTGTAGCTCTATTGTACAGTTGGGATGTAACTGCAAAACTTGGGTTATATGTATATATGCCGAAAGGCGACTTTTCTCATATAAACTGTGTCTCAATTTTCATTGATTCATATCTTGTTTTATATTTCCGCTGATTTTCTCTGATGTATGACTGCTTGGGTGCCCGGGTAAGGCACCAGTCACGGGCCCCGGAACGGGTCGTGACAGAAGCGATCCTTATCCTACGGTGGCATACGTAGTTTCATACTATCTAAGCCTTCTTGGTGAATTACGCAATTCACAAAACAAGTATTTAAAAATAGTGTCTTGTAAGCCCATGGTTTCATGAAAGCAACTTGTAAAGCATGATTTGAAATCATAATTTATCATGTGAACTAATATAACATATAACTTGTGTAAATTCATGAAAACATACATATATATGTTCATGAAATCTAATAGTAATGGTTCATGACTTGTAATTCTAGAACCCATGGAATTTGAGGTTATGTGCATTCATGAAGTACACACGGATTCCTAAAAACCATAATGGAATAACAAGAACACAATAACGAATTAATAATACAACATGGTATAGCATGATACATGTAATTTAGGGCTATCATAAAATTGGAATAAATCCCTAAGTTATGAAATTTCATGGATTTAATAGAAATCATGGTGTGGGGAAGAACATGGATATTTCCACATATGGATAGAAGCTCTACATACCTTATTCTCTCCAAAACGTGTCTTAAAAATCTAAACTTGGAACGATAATCTCAAAGCTTGAACCTTGAAACTTTCGAATGAGTTTATCTTGAAAACTCCAGGTTAAGACATTCGATTTCGCTTAGAAATTAATTAGATTTGATTAGAATCACATGGAAATATATGGAAAGGACTTACCTTGGTATAGGAGATGATTGGGAAGAGAGAGCCTTCGTTCTAGGGTTTGAGAATATAAAAAACTGATTTTTAAAACTAAGCTGTATATTTATATTATTTATTGTCGGGACGGTCCAATTTGACGGTGGGTCAATATTTTGATGATCTGAGTCTGGACCGTTAATATTTTGACGATCCGTATAATCGGACAGTACTGTTTTTATGTAAAATTCCAAAGAGTTGTGAAAGTTATGGTTTTGAGACAATTGGAATCGATAAGCCATCAAATCTTATACGATCCGTACATTTCACTTTATTTTGTCAATTCCAAAAGTAGAATTGACGATTTAATTTGATGGGCCATAAAAAATTCTATGATCCATACATTCCAGCGTTAATTTAAATCTGCAGAACTGAAACTGGGTTTAAACTTTAAGCTTGCCATTTTGGTTTTCTAAACCCCTGAATCATAAATATCACACCCCAAACTAGGGGGTGTGGTCGGCACCCGGTGCCCTGCTGGCCAGAACATACCACTCTGATGACCAGTCTTCTATATGAGTAGAACTTCCGGTCGATAAAGTCTTACTGATTATATCACAACAATATCACTAAACATGAGAGATTAACCCAACATATGTACACAACAGAACCAAAAATGTTACAACATTGTTCAATAAAATACATAGCTGACAAGGCTATACATCAACACTATACATACCAAAATAAGTCTGTGAGCCTCTACGAGTAATTGAACTGATATATTGTCGGGATAGGGCCCCGACCTACCCATAATATACATAACCCTACAAAATATATTTCATATCTGACTAGGAATCTCCCAGAAAAATGAAGTTCACTTACTGATGGATGAACTCGATAGCTCCTACTATGGTCGCCTAGCAGAATCTCTATCAGAACATGCGGCATGAATACATAATGCCCCTTACAAAAGGGACGTCAGTATGAAATAATGTACCGAGTATATAAAGCATGAATAAAAATATGAATCTGTAAACTGTAAGGAAAGGCATAAACGCAATTTTAGGCGATAAGTTCGAAATGAAAGCATACACAACCTGGATGCGATATGAGGCGAATAATGAAACTCTGAAACTCAAATTTGTGTCTGGATAGGCCTTTACTATGTAAACTATCCCCGTCTTAAAGTGTGAGGTGTATAACATATCACTACCCATAAATATACTCTAAGAGGTATTCTTGGATATGCATGTCACGACCCGTTCCGGGGCCCGTGACTGGTGCCTTACCCGGGCACCCAAGTAGTCATACATCAGAGAAATCAGCGGAATATAAAACAAGACATGAAATGAGAAACAGTTGTCTTTCGGCATATATATATAAAAATCTGAACACGAACAATTACATCCATTTTACAAACTCTGCCCACAAAAGTACTACAGACCTCTAAGAATGTTAGAATAACAAAGACGGGACAGGGCCCCGCCATACCCCTGAATGTAAGCACCTACAACAACAGGGGACTATACCAAAGATAAGCCTCCGGAGAAACGGAACTTCCCAAAACGCTGAACTGTGATCCTAAGAGCGAGGATCGGCGACTGGTGTACCTCTACCTGCGGCATGAACGCAGCCGGGCGAGGTCGATAACAGTACCAAGTATGCGAATCGAAAATATCAGAGAATGAAATCATAATAGTCTATATAAAATGAAGACATATATGATAACCAATTTACGATACACAATATGTAAGAATATGTAAAGTCGTGACTCACGCCTAAAGTCATCACTCAAATATAACCGGGTCTCATGCCCACAATATCAATCATGCCCGTGGAATTCCTTCCTCACCGCGATCCATGATATAAAAACACCAAGGAATACACATGAACACCGTGTCCCACGTGTCATAATAAAATCGTGACGGTAAGTACGAAGGCATAGCCGACTACTAAAACCCACGCATCAACAATGCCATAAATCGTATCACGAGGTCTTCTAGACCGCCACATGATCGGCCGCCACTCGCCGCAGATCAATGTGCGCGTCTAATCTCGAACTTCCCGCACTCGCATAGGCCACACATAGGCCCGCATGAGGTATTCCCGCATCGAGGGTAGCTACTCCTCGGCATCGCCCCGACTCGTAGTCCGCGTAGCCACATAGACCGCATGGCCACATAGACCGCACACTAACCTGAACTCGTAGCTCGCATAGGTCCCCGACCCGCATGAGGTATTCTCGAATCATAGTCACACTGATCGCCGAGGTGTACCTCGCGTGGGGCGGCTTAACCCCTGTGATATCATGTCAAGAGGTGAGTGATATAATACTAACATAACGGCTTATCGTTAGACAACATAAGCACAACAAGGGAAACCCCCCTTACACAACCATCACAAGACACTAACACACGTAGCATCCTAACATGTTTACTTATCAAATCAACAAGAAAGTATTACAAGGCTATCACAAACCAACATAGTCAAGTTATTCACACAAGGTACTTTCTATTTTATGCCAACAAGTTCGGTTTTTATCCCCAAAGTACTTCATACATTATCTCTTTAAAAGATCATGTTTCTTTCACAAGAGTCACACGACCCGTAGTATTAAAAATAGAGTGACTATCTTTTAAGTAAACCAAAACAATTTCCTTTTAAAGACAAGTAACAACCTTCTTTTCCAAAAGTTCAAGTTTGCCTAAGTTCAATTACTCAAGTCTCTTATTTTCAAAGGTTTCGTAGTTCATAGTCTTAATCACTTAATAATATAATTCACGTTTAAAACAATTTGAGAAACATATGCCTTATGTGTGAGTAGGTTATTCTTGTTCATAACAATCTTATTAAAGCAGCCATGATCTAGAAATGTCATATCATTTTGTCTCATCTTAGCTTCTATGAGATGGAGGTTTCTTTGGTTTTAATAATACTTAATTAGTCAATACATTTCCTTTATTAGCGCTGCAGATGGTTTGTTCGATACTTATTCTCATTTCCAAATCAATATAAGGCTCATAAACAATTAAGTAAACTGCCTTTTATCTCTCTAAGTCGTTATACCTAACTTCCCATAAAGCTAGTATAACTCTTAAGCTTTTAAAACCAAGTATTACACTTCTTTCAAAAACGATTCTTAATTCTTTTGAAATACTTCAAGATTCTTATTATTTAGACTCAATTCAAAAGACATCGCAGTAAAACCACGTTAGTTAACACACGTTCGTCTACCGTACTATATATATTCTTTTTAAAATATCATTCTCAAGAGGATAGGAAGAATCACATACCTCACGACGATTATCGACAAATAGCAAAACGCCCACCGCTAAAACCCGCTAGCCTTGTCCACCTTCAAGTAGAACATGCTACTCGCAGAACTTTCAACCTATAAAGGCTATATACGCCTATCAACGCCTAGACTACTCAGAATATTCTAAGCGGAGGGTTCTCTATTCTACGGAAAATCGGGCAAAGACTTCCTACCCGTTAAACTACACAAGTTCATCAGAATACAAATTCTATGTAAGTACATTCAATCTTCTTCTTTAATATTCTTCCGATGTGATTTCACCAATTCTCTTCTTTAATATCCTTCTATATATCTTATACTCACTTCTATACTACTACGATGTAATTTCCAATTACAATAGAAGGACAAGAGTATTTACCTCGATAAGCCCAAAATTATCCAAGATTTAATGTCGATCCCGAGCAACGTTTAGCTCCTACTCAGCGCTCCAACCCGCTCCAAACAACCCTTAGAAGTTCCCAAACCACTTCTACTAATACTTCAACCAACTATGAAGTTTTTCCTGTGGTTTCGTTTTGTGATCAAGGAAGTATAGTAGTATTTCGGGCTTTTAGTATAGGGTAACCTTGGAATACTACAAGGTATTTGGGCCAAGGTATTTTGGAATAGTAACAATACTTGGAGAATACTTTTCTACCAAGGGGTATTTCACGAGAACAACTAGGAAAAGGGGATGTTTCGCCAAGGCTTCACAAAGGGGGTGTTTCGGCTAGCTTACTAGGAAGGGAGGCTTGGACGAAAACTACAACTAAGAGGGGGAGGATTTTATGACTTGGAAAATGTTTGTGGATGAAGAAGTCTTCAACTAAGGGGGGTATTTATAGGCCAATCAATGGCCAAGATTAAGGCAAGTGGAGGGCAAGTGGAGGGTGGGGATTTGGGCAAGTGTACCTTATCCATCTACCACAAAAATATCACAAAAATATCCTACCTTATCCTTGACCAAAAACGTGCCAAGAATGCCCACAATGCCGTCCACTTGAAGGTGACACTTGTCACCCTCTCGTTGGTCCAAAATATTTCATCTCTCGGAAAAATCCGCAAAAATAATAAATGTCGCAACCGTAATTTTCCCTTCGCAAGGTTCGGAAAACTTTTCGCCGAAACAATTCTTTCGGGTTATGCACAAATTTTTCGTCCCTTGCCTAACTTAAGGCTTAAACTTTGACGACGCCTCACGCATATACCTGAAAACGGGGTATAACATTCTCCCCTCCTTAGAAACATTCGTCCCGAATGTTCCTTTTCAAGACAGATAACGATAAAGTTCCTCATAGCTTAATCGGTTTGCAAATGCCACACATGGCCACAATACAACACGCGCAAATACTTAAATCCAAGTCCACAAGGAACCACTTCTAGCATCACAAAAGCTCCCACTTCAAGGGCTAAAAGATACTCCCTTCGCACCTTTACTTCACATAAGAAATGATCACTTCTATTCTCTTAACCTAGAGGTCTGTAGTCCTATTGTACAGTTGGGATGTAACTGCAAACCTATGTTATGTATATATGCCGAAAGGCGACATTTTTCTCACATAAACTGTGTCTCTTTTTACAACTGTTTCATGTCTTGTTTTATATTCCGCTGATTACTCTGATGTATGACTACTTGGGTGCCCGGGTAAGGCACTACCACGCCCCTAACGGGTCGTGATACCGTGGAAGCGCTTTGCTTATAGTCGATAATCGTCGCGAGGTATGTGATTCTTCCTATACTCTTGAGCATGAAGTATTTTAACGAATATATATATAGTACTGAGACGACGAGTGGCAATGTCTTTTGACTTAAGCCCGAATAATAAGAATCTTGAAATATTTTAAAGGAATATATATATAGTACGGTAGACGACGTGTTAATCGAATGTGTTACGGCAATGTCTTTTGACTTAAGCATGAATAATAAGAATCTTGAAATATTTTAAAGGAATATATATATAGTACGGTAGACGACGTGTTAATCGAATGTAGTGTTACGGCAATGTCTTTTGACTTAAGCCTGAATAATAAAGAATCTTGAAGTATTTCAAAAGATTAAGAAACCGTTTTGAAAGAAGAGTAATACTTGGTTTTGAAAACATAAGAGTTATACTAGCTTTATGGGAAGTTAGGTATAACGTCTTAAGAGTGGTAAAGAGAATGATTTACTGATTTTTAGAAGTTAAGAGACTTGATCTTAAAAGATAAGAGACTTGACTTGAATAAATTAATATGAATTTTGTGTGAAACCTCATTCATGAGTAATGAGTACTTGGTTTTTAAAAAAGGAATAATGTTTTACTGATTTTGGAAATCAGAATAAGTATCGACAAACCACTGCAGCGTTAATAAAGGGAAATGTAATGACTAATGAAGTATTATTAAAACCAGTAGAAACCTCCATCTGCATAGAAGCTAAGATGAGACAAAATGATATTACATTTTCTAGATCATGACTGCTTTAATAAGATGGTTATAAACAAGAATAAAACTGCTCACACATATGGCATATGTTACTCAATTGTTTTAAAAAAGATTAAGACATTGAACTATGAAACTTTTCTAAAATAAAGAGACTTGAGTAATTGAAATTAGGCAAACTGGAACTTTAGGGAAAAAGAAAGGCATTGTTTTGTCTTAAACTGATTTAAAACATAAAGTGTTATAACAGCTTTATGAGAAGTTAGTTATAACGACTTTATGAGAACAAAAGAAGGGTTTTATCATTGGTTTTAATGTGGTAACTTGACTTTAAAAAGAGAAGTGTTTTGGTCCAAAAAGAAGGCATGGTATTGCCTTAATTTGGTTTTAAAAAGGAAAGTATGGAAGTTGTTTTGGTTTACTTAAAAAGATGTAAGTCACTCTATTTTTATACTAAGGGTATCAAGTGACTTTTATAAAAGGAATGGATCTCTTAAAAGGAATTTAACGTACGTAGTACTTTAGGGTTAAAACCCGGACTTTGACATAAAATGAAAGTACCTTGAGTTGTGTGTAACTTGCCTATGTTTGTGTTTGATAGCCTTGTTGTGCAAATCAGATTTCTATACCACCGCCGCCTCTCGATGGAGGCCTGATTTGTTATGAACGATTCTTCACCGAGTCCCACGAGACGGGTCGACACGATTCCATCCGATTATTCACCGAGTCCCACGAGACGGGTCGACACGATTCCATCCGACATTTACCGAGTCCCACGAGACGGGCCGACACGATTTCATCCGATTCTCTACCGAGTCCCATGGACGGGCCGACACGATTCCACATGATTCTTTACCGAGTCCCACGGATGGGCCGACACGTATTCCACACGATTTATACCTAGATCGCGCCAAGCTGAGGAAGGAGTTCCACGCATGCGTGGGATGACTTGAGGCGTGAGTCCTCGACTTGACATGATCGCTTATGTTGTGAATCGTAGTTTGGTTATCATATGTCTCTCGCTTTATATAGACTATTATGATTTCATTTACGCTTTTACGCTTCACATACTTGGTACATGTTAGATCGACTTCGGGGCCGTTACATGCCGCAGTGAGGTACATCGGTGCCGATCCCCGCTAGGATCACATTTCAACAGATTGGAAGCTCCGCCTTCTGAGGCTTATCTTTTGTATGTTACCCGAGTCAGAGGTTCTTATATGTCACGACCGCCCCGGCTCGTGGATCGTGCCTTACCCGCACCCAAGTAGTCATACATCGTAGTAATCACGGAATATAAAACAACCAAGATATGAAACAAAGATAAATTGAGACATAGTTATCTAAGAAAAGTTGCCTTTTCGGCATATATATATAAATACCCAAAATGAATAGCTACATCCCAACTTTACAACAGACTACGCACTCTAAGAGTTTAAAACAACAATGGCGGACAGGCCCCGCCATACCCCGAATGCAAATACCTACAACGACAGGACCATACCAAAATGCTAAGCCTCCGAGAAACGAGCTTTTCCAACGCCAAACGGTGATCCTAAGAACGGATCAACAAGAGGAGTACTCTACCGCGATGAACGCACCCAAGGAGGTCAAGACAACAGTACCAAGTATGTGAAATCAAAATATCAGAAATGAAATCATAGTAGTCTATATAAAGCAGAGACATGTATGATAACCAAACTACGCCACAATAAATAAGCAAATATGTCAAGTCGTGGACTCACGCCTCAAAGTCATCACTCAAATATAACAACGGGTCTCACGCCCACAACATCAATCATGCCGTGGAATACCTTCCTCACCGCCGCAGCCTATGATATAAAAGCACCAAGGAATACACCAACACCGTGTCCTACCGTGTCATCATAAAACCGCATGGTAAGTACGAAGGCATAGCCGACTACTAAAACCTACAAGATAAACAAGGTCGTAAATCAGATCATGAGATTTGTCTAGACCGTCACATGATCAAAGCTGGCCACTCGCCCGCAGTATCTAATGTGCGCGTCTAGCCCTAGAACTTCCCGCAGCTCCGCATAGGCCACTCCAATGGCCCGCATGAGGTATTCCCCGCATCGAGGGTAGCTACTCCCCGACAGCGTCCTGGACTCGCCGTCCGCATGGCCACATAGACCGCATGACCACAAGGGCCGCACACTAACCTGGAACTCCCGCAGTTCCGAATAGGCCACTGCACCGCATAAGGTATTCTCGAATCATAGGTCACACACCCGCCGAAGTCTACCCCGCGACGGAGGCGCTTAACCCCTAATCATGAGTGATATAATACTAACATAACAAACATAGTTAAACAACCTAAGCACAACAAGGGAAAACCCCTTTACACAAACATCACAAGATACTAACTCACGTAGCATCCTAACATGTTTACTTATCAAGTCAACAAGAAAGTATTACAAGACTATTACAAATCAACACAATCAAGTTATTCACACAAGGTACTTTCTACTTTATGTTAACCAGTTCGGGTTTTTAGCCCCAAAGTACTTCATGTATTACTCTTTTAAACGATCCGTTTCTTTCACAAAAGTCACACAATACCCGTAGTATAAAAAAAATGAGTGACTATCTTTTGAAGTAAACCAAAACAATTCCCTTTGTAAAATCAAGTAACAACATTATTCTTATAAAATCAAGTACTCATTACTCGCGAATGAGGTTTTACAACATTTTTAACAAAATGTTACATATCAAGTCAATTAGGTTAAGTCTCTTATCTTTCGAGATCAAGTCTCTTAACTTCTACAATCAATAAACCATTCCTTTACCTACATAGAGTCGTTATAACTAACTTCCCATAAAGCTATTATAACACCCTATGTTTTTAAACCAACCAAAACATCATGCTAGAAAGGATAGGAAGAGGTTCACATACCTCGCGATGATTATCGACAAAAAGCAAAACGCTCCAAGTACTTCAACCCGTCGGCTACTCCTTAAGCCAAGTAGATCACGCCACATGTAGTACTCCACTCCTAAAATGGTCATAGTACTTCTATCAAACCTTACTCATCATTGAAGACTTATACCAATACCAAGCCCTCTAATTCTACGGAAAATTCGGCAGCACTTCCCCCGTTTTTACTCACTTTTCCATCTTTCTCCAAGGCCCGAATAACCGTAATATATATACCATATATATATAAGGCGTAATAATTAAACAACATAAAGAAGGGGATTACACACCCAAACGGTAACGCGGTTTACTATCACGCCTCCATAATAACAATAAGTAAATGAAGGGGATTACGCGCCCAACCGGTAACGCGGTTTACTATCACGCCTTCATAACAATACAATAATTAAAAAGGAGATCACACGCCCAAACGGAACGCGATTGAAAAATCTTCCCCTTAACAGAAATGTAAATACAGTCCAATGTAAATACAGTCCAAAGTAAGTACAGTCCAAAGTAAGTACAGTCCAAAGTAAGTACAGTCATTAAGTTGGGGTCCTTGGCCAACTTTGTCCATTTTACTTATCCAAATTACTCATTAGTCATCCAACTTATATTTCCATTCTTAATATAAGTTATAGTTACTTTGTTAATTACTTCTTCACAAGTAAGATACGCTTACCATTTTAATGGCAAACGGCCAACCTTTCTTTTAACAAGTTAACAAGATCCAACTCTTCCAAACTTTACTCCATATATTATATATTCATAATATACTTATAATATATGTATATTGACCAAATCACAAAGAGGTTTAAGTTTCACTACCTCAAATAGCCCAAAAAATATCCAAGTTCTTAAAGTCGCTCCAAGCAAGTCTTAGCTCCAAATCTTTACGTCCAATCCGCTACAAGCAACCCATAGAAGCTCCTAACCAACTTCTCTTCAAGAACCAACTCCAAAAAGTGAAGAACACTTAGGTTTCAAAGAGGACAACTTTCGCCAAGGCACAATAGAGGTTGTGGTGTGAAATCTTTTCCAACTCTTGGTACACAATCTTCCTAACACCTTAGGGAAGAACACTTAGGAGTTTAAGAGTTGTTGGACAAATTTTGCTCAAGAAATGACACCATGGCCGAGCTCTAGGTCAAGGAGAAGGAGGGAATTTCTTGTCTTCAAATGTCTAAGTGTGGGAGATTTCATCAACTAAGGGTGCATATATAGACAACCAAGGGATAGGATGAAGGCAAGTGTGTGGTAGAGATTGAGGACAAGTGTGTGGGTCCCACAAGCCACTTGTCCACACTAAAATATCTTGCAAGACAAGGCCACTTGTCTTGCCACTGCTCAGCCCAAATCGCCAAGAGCCACCTGGGGGTGACACGTGTCGCCTCCTATTCGCCCAAAATATTTCATCTTCCAAAATATCCATAATGGCCAAAATCTCAAAAACAAAGCGGTCCCACAAAACCAGAATTTCTCCCGTGGGCCCCACGTGACCATTTCCTAAATAAAATTCCATAATTCTCAAATATTCTAAGAAGTCCGATACCAAACTGGGAATCCAATTCCCATTAACGAACCTTTTCTTTTACAAAACCGAAACTTTTCCGTGAAAAATCACATCTTTCTTTCTTTCCAATATTTACGTCAGATTCTCGACGCACGCCCTCACATACATACCCGGAACTACGGTATAACATTATACATTCAGGGGTACGGGCCCCGTCCCGCCATAGTTGTCAGATAAATCTTGAGGCCCGTAGAGACCGCTGCAAGCGTTGTAAGGATGTGAATCGCTCGCGGTCGATATATATATAATGCCGAAAGGCAACCGCTTGGTTGACCTATTTTCTTTCATCTTGATCTATATCTATTTATATGTTTAAGTTTTCATTTCCGTTTTTCTCGATGTCAGATCACTAAGGTGCCTGGTAGCACCACCACGCCCGGTTCGGTCGTGACAGAGATTAAGTAGAAGTTGCGTAGAACTTCTAAGGGTTGTTTGGAGCGGGTTGAGCGCCAGTAGGAGCTAAACGTCCGCCAGATCGACATTTAAACTTGGATAATTTTGGGCTTATCGAGGTAAATATCTGTCTCCCTATTGTAATTGGAAATTACATGTCAGAGTAATATATAGTTGAGTATACTATATATAGAATGTTTAAAGATAAGAATTGAACCAGATTTACATAGTATCGATTTACTGAGATCGCTGTATTATTGTGAGTAGAATTGTACACGTCCTGTTAGACGTAAACCCCCCATTGGCTTCGTAGCCTCGATAGAGAGGAGATTTACGCGGCATGCGGGGACGCCAGGCCTATATTAGGTGGAAGTACTACGAGTAGCGTATTCTACTTGAAGAGTAGAAAAGGCTAGCAGGGTTACAGTACTGTGGAGCGTATTGCTAACTGTCGATAATCGTCGCGAGGTATGTGATTCTTCCTATATTGAGCATGATATTTTAAAGGAATATATATATAGTACGGTAGACGTACGTGTGTTGACTGAACGTAGTTTTACGGCAATGTCTTTTGACTTAAGCCTGAATAATAAGAATCTTGAAGTATTTCAAAGGATTTAAGAACCGTTTTTGAAAGAAGAGAAGTACTTGGTTTTGAAAGCTTAAAGGTTATACTAGCTTTATGGGAAGTTAGGTATAACAACTTAAGAAGATAAAAGAATGGTTATTGATTTTAGAAGTTAAGAGACTTAATCTTATAAGATAAGAGACTTGACTTAATTGAAATGATGTGAAAGTTGTTAAGAAGTGTGAAACCTCATTCGTGAGTAATGAGTACTTGGTTTTTAAAGAATAATGTTTTACTGATTTCGGAAATGAGAATAAGTAAGGAACTTGATTTCTAAAAGAGACTTGAGGAAATTAAAGAGTTTTTGGTTTAAAAGAAAGGCATTGTTTTGTCTTAAAATTGGTTTAAAACATAAAGTGTTATAACAGCTTTATGGGAAGTTAGTTATAACGACTTTATGAAAACGAAAGAATGGTTTTATCATTGGTTTTAAAGTGGTAACTTGACTTTAAAAGAAGAAGTGTTTTGGTCTAAAAAGAAGGCATGGTATTGCCTTAATTTGGTTTTAAAAGGAAAGTATGGAAGTTGTTTTGACTTACTTAAAAGATGTTAGTCACTCTATATCATGGTATCGTGACCTTTGTAAAAGAAATGGATCCTTTAAAAAGAGTTTAACATACGTAGTACTTGGGGTTAAAACTCAACTTTGGCATAAAATGAAAGTACTTGAGTCAGGTGTAACTTGCCTATGTTTTGCGTGTGATAGCCTTGTTGTGCAAGTGTTGTATTCTTATGTTACCGTCTCTCGAATGGAGGGTCGGTCGTGTTATTCTTGATCATTTTGGACATACCGACACGATGGGTGGCCCACGTATGCTTCCACTATGATAGTCCACGGCATACCGACTCGATGGATGGTCCACGGGTATGCGCCCGATGAGGGTTCGCTTCCTCGTTGATAGTGTTATTCCATGGACTAGCTCTCCATGAGGTTTTTACCGATCGCCTTGGTATCCGTGGTCGGCCAGACTTGCCCGCCTCGTGGTCGATTCGCCTGCACCGGTAGTTAGCCCTCGTGACTTGCCCCTGCTCAACAGTAGTGACGGTCTCGTGACACGCCGTACCGGTAGTTAGCCCTCGCATTGCCCCGCCACCACGCGTGACACACGCCTTGGTATCCGTAGTCGGCCAGACTTGCCGTGTCGCCTTCGTGGTTTGGTTGTATAGTATTGTTAGTACGGTTGTTATGACACACGTGGGACCTATTGTTCATGTGTACTTCCCGTGTGATTATATCATAGATCGCCAGCCGGCGAAGGTATTCCACGCATGATTGATGTTGCGCGTGAGACCCATAGTTATATTTGAGTGATGACTCGAGGCGTGAGTCCTCGACTTACATGATCGCTATTTATGGTGAATCGTAGTTTGTTATCATACATGTCTCCCGCTTTATATAGACTACTATGATTTCATTTACGATTTTCGCCACATACTGTACTTGCATCGACCTCCTTCGGGCCGCTCATGCCGCAGTAGAGTGCATCGCTTGTTGATCCTCGCCTTAGGATCATAGTTCACGTTGGAAGCTCCGCTTTCCGAGGCTTATCTTTGGTATGTTACCCCGAGTTGTAGGTTCTTGTACATTCGTGGTATGGCGGGCCCTCGTCCCACATGTTGTATAAAAACTCTTAGAGGTTTGTAGTATCACAGGCGTAGTTTGTAAAAGGATTAAACTGCTCGTTGAAAGTTTTGTACATATATTTTATCGAAGGTAACCGCTTGGTTGGCCTGCTTTATGATCTTATCTCTTATTTCATGTTTAAGTTTTATTTCCGCCGATTTCTCCGATGTTGTATCACTAGGGTGCCCGGTAGGCACTACCACTGCCCGGATCGGTCGTGACAATCCATTTGTTTTAATCTTGGCCATTGGTTGGCCTATAAATACCCCTCAAGTGCAAGACTTATTCTTCATCCCTTAAACATTTTCCAAGTCTTGAAATCCCTCTCCCCCTCTTGAAAGTTCTCGCCCAAGCCCTCTCCCTTTCCTAGTTGTTCCGAAACACCCCCTTCCCCTTCCTAGTGTTCGCCGAAAGCCCCCTTGGTAGAAAATATTTTCCAAGTATTGTTACTTTGCCAAAATACCTTAGCCAAATACCTTGTAGTATTCCTAAGTTACCTCTACACTAAAAACCCAGAAATACTACCTTATATCCTTTAGTCACAAACGAAGCCCTAAGGAAAATCTTCATAGTTGGTTGAAGTATTAAGTAGAAGTGGTGTAGAACTTCTAAGGGTTTCTGGAGCGAATTGGAGCGCAGAATAGGAGCTAAACGTTGCTCAGATCGACATTTAAACTTGGATAATTTTGGGCTTAACGAGGTAAATAATCTTATCCTTCTATTGTAATCGAGATTACATATCGTAGTTGGTTAGAAATAAGTATAAGCTATGTAGGATATTAAAGAAGAGAATTGAATCAAATCGCATCAGAAGAATATTAAAGAAGATTAAACTGTACTTACATAGAATTGTATTTACAGTAGACTTGAGTAGTTTGACGGGTAGGGAAGTGCTGCCCAAATTTTCGTAGAAATAAGAACCTTCTGCTTAGAATATTCTACAGAGTAGTCTAGACGTTGATAGACGTATTTGACTATTATAGGTTGATACTCTGCGCGACATATTCGACTTGGCGTGGATTTCGGCAGGAGGTATGTGATTCTTCCTATCCTCTTGAGCATGATATTTTAAAAGAATATATATAGTACGGTGACGACGTGTTAACTGAACGTGGTTTTACTTCGATGTCTTTTGACTTGAGTTTTAAATAATAAGAATCTTGAAGTATTTCAAAAGAATTAAGAACCGTTTTTTAAAGAAGAGTAATACTTGGTTTTAAAGGCTTAAGAGTTATACTAGCTTTATGGGAAGTTAGGTATAACGACTTAAGAGAAATAAAAGGAACGGTTTACTTAATTGTTTATGAAAGCCTTGTATTGATTTCGGAAATGAGAATAAGTATCGAACAACCCACTGCAGCGCTAATAAAGGAAAATGTATTGACTAATTAAGTATTATTAAAACCAGTAGAAACCTCCATTTGCATAGAATCTAAGATAAGACAAAATTGTATTACATTTCCTAGATCATGGCTGCTTTAATAAGATTGTTATAAACAAGAATAACCCACTCACACATAAGGCATGTGTTGCTCAAATTATTTTAAAAAGGAGATTTCGTTGTTAAGTGTTTAAAACTATGATCTATGAATCTTTTGAAAATAAGAGACTTGACTAATTTGACTTGATATGAATCTTGTTAAAAAGTGTGAAACCTCATTCGTGAGCAATGAGTACTTGGTTTTTAAAGAGTTAATGTATGAAGTACTTTGGGGATAAAAACCCGAACTTGTTGACATAAAATAGAAAGTACCTTATGGGAATAACTTGACTATGTTGGTTGTGATAGCCTTGTAATACTTTCTTGTTGGTTTGATAAGTAAACATGTTATGATGCTACGCGTGTTAGTGTCTTGTGATGTTGTGTAAGGGGGTTATTCTTGTTGTGCTTACGTTGTTAAAAGTTAAGCCTGTTGTACTGTTATTATATCACATACTCCCCCTGACTTGTTATACCGAGGACTTGCCACCCTTGATGCGGGTCTATACGGCCTATGCAAATGTGTGACTACGCGAGTCGCGGAGTTCCAGATTGATCATTCCGGTGTATTATCCCGACGCGAGGAGTGCCTTACGCGGTGCGTGTGACTACGCGTCTATGTGACTACGCGGATCGCGGAGTCCGAGGGTACCGCGGTTAGCTACTCCGACGCGAGGAATACCTCATGCGTTTGCGCGTGGGCCTATGCGAGTCGCGGTAAGTTCCAGGATTAGACGCGCACATTGATACCGAGGGCGGCCGCCTTCGATCACGTGCGCGTCAGAAAGACCTCGTGATACGCTTTATAGCATTATTGGTACCGGGTTTTAGTAGCCGGTTATGCCTTCGCACTTACCCCGTGACGGTTTTATTATGACACAGCGGGACTCGGGTTCATGTGTATTCCTGGTGCTTTTATATCATGGATCGCCAGTGAGAAAGGAATTCCACGCATGATTGATATTGTGGGCATGAGACCCATGGTTATATTTGAGTGATGACTTTGGCGCGAGTCCACGACTTGACTTGGATCGCATATTGTGTATCGTAAATTGGTCATCATATATGTCTTCTGTTTTATATAGACTATTATGATTTCATTTACAGTATTTTCAATTTCACATACTTGGTACTGTTAGATCGACCTCCTTCGGGCCGCTCATGCCGCAGTAGAGGTACACCGCTTGTTGATCCTCGCTCATGTGGTCACAGCAATGCTGGGAAGCTCCGTGTCTCCGAGGCTTATCTTTAGTATAGTCCTCGTTGTAGGTACTTACATTCAGGGTATGGCGGGCCTTGTCCCGCCATTGTTGTTATAACATTCTGTAGAGTCCGTAGTAATCGCCAAGCGTGGTTTGTAAAAGGGATGTAATCGCTCAAGTTTATATATATATATATATATGCCGACAATGTGCATTTTCTCGTATAAACTGCTTTCATTTCATGTCTTGTTTTTATATTCCGCCGTTACTCGATGTATGTCTACTGGGTGCCCGTAAGGCACTACCACGCCCGGTTCGGTCGTGAAAAAGTGGTATCGTGAGCGCTTAATCCTCGAAAGTGTCTACATACCGTATCTAGTAGAGTCTTGATTATCGGTGTGTTGTGCACCACACCAATAATCGTGAGGCTATAGGATATTTAGGATTGGTTTCATTCTTCTCACTCGAGATCGTGCCTGTAGCCGGTTATAAGTTGGACCCTCTAACGTATTTCTTTCCCTTACCGCTATGCCTCCGCGCAAGGCAACCCGCCCGTATGGCAAGGCAAATGGAGTCGCGAGCAGAGCACGAGAGGTTACTAGTGGCACGTGCCCAATCATCACCGGGTGGTGCTTCATTCGGGAGTTATGCGACGTCGCCAAATTTCAAAGAGAGTCTAGCACAAAGAAGAAGAAGCCTCATCGGCCATGATATTTGAACCTTCGCCCACGACCGAGAGCGCATAAAGATGTATTGCAAAGAGACGACTCGTCATTATCTAGGATTTAGCAACTGAGAGTATTTTATGTACCGATTTATCGCGGTCTTGATGAATATCTAAAGGAGGGTTGCGTAAGAGTAGCTCTTCACTGCATGAGCATGGCTCACAGACGGCTTACGCGCAGCAGCCGAGAAACGTAGGATCGACGGATTAACCAAGAGCGGCAGAAGAGGTCGACGGCAGGTCCTTTGGTAACTTTCGAGGCGATCGCCAAAGCAGATCGATACGCACCTCCGCCAAGCAGAGTGGTCCTCCGCAGGTTCGTGACGCTCGGGTATGCGGCAGGAGTTGGTCGAGCTCCGTGGCTTCTCGTTCACGATACACGAGGTTCCAAACACCGGATTCGCTTTCTCACAGGCGTGCGCCATCCCGGAATGTCGTCTTTTGTTGGTGCTTGTTTTACTCGCGCCAGTCCATGTGACGAAAGAATGTTCAAGTAGGAGGAATGCAAGGAGGACTCACCACCAGATTAGTTGTGGATTCAGTGGTTCGAGAGGGGTGTTAGCTGATGAGGCCACCCCACCCTGGCGCCAGTGGTAGATGTCATTGTGAGTGTCGACTTCTTCGACAAATTGTTATGCTTCATGACAACAGGCCATTTTTGCGAAATTGTCCACTGCAGGTGGCGCGATGTAGAGACTCACCTTTCAGATCGGGCTAGTTCATCACCTTCCCTAATGCGCCCAACAGTAAGGTGATTGATTAGAACGACAAAGCGAGTGAAGCAGAGGTCTGTATATCCTTAACCCTCTAGAGATTAGTATGTGTGATAAGATGAGTATATCTTAAGTGTTATGTTCAGATAGCATCAGGTTAATTGTGATTAGAAATCATGGTTAGTTAAAAGGTAAGATTGGGGATAGGAAAGTGAGCCTTAGAGTGGAGACCTTAGAGGCGAGGCCATCTCGAGTAAAAGATTTATTTTTATGTTGACCTTTATCGGAGTGCATAGTATACGTGAGATATATTGGTGTGATAAGTCCCTGAGTGGTATGAAATGAAAGAGGGTAGTGAGCTAAGAAGACCGCTAGGTTTTCGTGACTCGGCGGTAAGATTGTTCCGGATCGGGAACAAGAGTCGCCAAGAGGGTCGGGTTGAGGCCATGTCGCGGGTCAACCCGCAGCCCGATTTGGGATGGGGTCAATTCGAGGTGGTCCCGCCAGGTGGTGGGGTCACGAGGGTGATAGGCCCAAGTTTAGTTAACCAGCGTACGAGTTCGTGGATGCGTTCGACCAGTAGTCGGGCCGATGAGGTCAGCCCATCTTGTCGCTCACCAGATCGCTTACCTACAGAGGTTATGCGAGATGTTATATATAAGGAAGGTTGTAAGACTGCACGGGGTTCCTACTATTACTATGACAGAGCGGGAGCCTGTGTTACGCTTATTTCTTTTTCTCGAAGTTTTATCAGCAGTTTAGGAACTCAAAGTAGTCTCGTGACGCATTCACCCTGCCGTTGTTTGGATTTCGTGGGTAGCCGGAGGATTGTTGCCTCCCGTTGAGGAGTGTTTTATAGCTACCATTCCAGATCTTGATGTCGCCTATGAAGCCTCGTATGGGCGAAGTGTAGTCACGGCCGATTGGTTCGATGTTGGCAAGATTCGATAGTTGGTTCATACTTGTTTCAAAGCAAGGTGGATATGGTGAAGCTTATCCAGAGAGGTTATCGCGGCTCGTAGTCACCGTAAGTCGCGGATAAACGGCGACGACGCTGAGTTCAGCCGACGGTGGTCTTCAGGTACCACCCGGAAAGGGTGTGACGAGTTTTGGAAAACAGAGAAAACTTAGCCCAAGGTACTTTGAGCGTTTCCAGATCATTTGGAAAATAGGCCAAGTTGCCTATAGGTTAGCATTGACGTCCGACGTAGGAGGCGAGACGTCCGCCTTTCATGTTGCTATGTTCTAAAAGTATCTGAGATCCGTCCAGAGTGTTCCCGCTAATGATGACCAAGTGGAGATAGTAACCCGTAGATTTTGGAAATCAAGCGAGAATAAATGTGGTAAGTTATGAGAAAGAGTTCGAGTGTACGAGGCGGCACGACGAGTAAGGAAGAAGCGAGCATGTGTTAAGAACATAGGAGTGATCATTACTTTGTGAAGTAAGTGCGGGCGGAATATCTTTTAGACCTTGGGTGGGAGCTTTTGTGATGATAGAGGTTATTCCTCGTGGACTTGGATTTAAGTATTTGTGCGTGTTGTATTGTGGCTACGTGTGGCATTTGAAAACCGCTTTAAGTTATGAGGAACTTTATCGTTATCTGCTTGAGAAGGAACATTCGGACGAATGTTTCTAGCGAGGGGAGAATGTTATATCCCGTATTTCCGCAGTATGTATGTGAGGACGACGCATATTTGTACAAACCCTAATTAGGTTAAGGATGGAATTGTGAACTTTCAACTAAAAGATTCCGAACTCGCAAGGAAATTCTACGTTTTTAATATTTTAACCGACACGATTTTTCCGAGAGACGAAATATTTTGGACAATAGGAGGGCGACATGTGTCACCCTTAGTGGCATGGGTTGGACGAAATGTGGCCAAGTGGGCAAGGTCAAATGGTCAAGTCTTGCAAAGATATTTTCGTAGCGGGGTAGGTAAGGTTGGACGCTTTTTTGAGTTAGTGGAGGCCACTTGGCTTTGTTGGGGACATATGTCCCAATGTTGTGGTGGACATATGTCCCAAGGTTATGGTGGACACTTGGTGGAAGACCTAACTCTTCACATGGATCCAAATCTACACCATCCATTTGTTTTAATCTTGGCCATTGGTTGGCCTATAAATACCCCTCAAGTGCAAGACTTATTCTTCATCCCTTAAACATTTTCCAAGTCTTGAAATCCCTCTCCCCCTCTTGAAAGTTCTCGTCCAAGCCCTCTCCCCCCCTTTCCTAGTTGTTCCGTCGAAACACCCCTTCCCCTTCCTAGTGTTCGCCGAAAGCCCCCTTGGTAGAAAATATTCTCCAAGTATTGTTACTATGCCAAAATACCTTAGCCAAATACCTTGTAGTATTCCTAAGTTACCTCTACACTAAAAACCCATAAATACTACCGTATATCCTTTAGTCACAAACGAAGCCCTAAGGAAAATCTTCATAGTTGGTTGAAGTATTAAGTAGAAGTTGTGTAGAACTTCTAAGGATTTCTTGGAGCGAATTGGAGCGTGCAGAATAGGAGCTAAACGTTGCTCAGGATCGACATTTAAACTTGGATAATTTTGGGCTTAACGAGGTAAATAATCTTATCCTTCTATTGTAATTGGAGATTACATACTATAGTTGGTTAGAAATAAGTATAAGCTATAGAATGATATTAAAGAAGAGAATTGAACTGAAATCGCATCAGAAGAATATTAAAGAAGATTAAACTGTACTTACATATGATTGTATTTACAGTAGACTTGAGTAGTTTGACGGGTAGGGAAGTGCTGCCCAAATTTCCGTAGAAATAAGAACCTTCTGCTTAGAATATTCTACAGAGTAGTCTAGACGTTGATAGACGTATTTGACTATTATAGGTTGATACTCTGCGCGCGACATATTCGACTTGGCAGGTAGATTTCGCCGAGGAGGTATGTGATTCTTCCTATCCTATTGAGCATGATATTTTAAAAGAATATATATAGTACCAGACGACGTACGTGTGTTAACTGAACGTGGTTTTACTTCGATGTCTTTTGACTTGAGTTTTAAATAATAAGAATCTTGAAGTATTTCAAAAGAATTAAGAACCGTTTTTAAAGAAGAGTAATACTTGGTTTTAAAGGCTTAAGAGTTATACTAGCTTTATGGGAAGTTAGGTATAACGACTTAAGAGAAATAAAAAGAACGGTTTACTTAATTGTTTATGAAAGCCTTGTATTGATTTCGGAAATGAGAATAAGTATCGAACAACCCACTGCAGCGCTAATAAAGGAAAATGTATTGACTAATTAAGTATTATTAAAACCAGTAGAAACCTCTATCTGCATAGAAGCTAAGATAAGACAAAATTGTATTACATTTCCTAGATCGTGGCTGCTTTAATAAGATTGTTATAAACAAGAATAACCCACTCACACATAAGGCATATGTTGCTCAAATTATTTTAAAAAGGAGATTTCGTTGTTAAGTGTTTAAAACTATGATCTATGAATCTTTTGAAAATAAGAGACTTGACTAATTTGACTTGATATGAATCTTGTTAAAAAGTGTGAAACCTCATTCGTGAGCAATGAGTACTTGGTTTTTAAAGAGTTAATGTATGAAGTACTTTGGGGATAAAAACCCGAACTTGTTGACATAAAATAGAAAGTACCTTGTGGGAATAACTTGACTATGTTGGTTGTGATAGCCTTGTAATACTTTCTTGTTGGTTTGATAAGTAAACATGTTATGATGCTACGCGTGTTAGTGTCCTGTGATGTTGTGTAAGGGGGTTATTCTTGTTGTGCTTACGTTGTTAAACGTTGTACTGTTATTATATCACATACTTGTCACGACTGCCCGAGGCCGTGGATCGTGCCTTACCCGACACCTGCAAGCCATACATCGAGAAAATCAGCGAATATAAAAACATAAGACATGAAACAATTGTAAAAGAGACACATTTTATCTCGAGAAAGTGGCGCTTTTCGTATATATATATCAAAATCGCGCTACATCCCAACTGCATAATAGTACTATGCACTTCTGGGAAGTAGATAACTACGGCGACAGTGCCCGCCATACCCTGAATGTACATATATCTACACCACAGGGAGAACCATACCAAAAGTCGAGCCTCCGGAGAAGATGGAGCTCCTGACACCAAAGTAGAGATCCTAAGGATGCGGATCTAGCACTGCCGCCTACCGCGGATGAACGCAGCCCCCCGAAGGAGGTCAGTACAACAGGTACTAAGTATGTGAAACTGTAAAGTACTTAAATGAAATCATATCATTTTTAAAACCAATTTTACAAATATGTACGAAACAACCAAGGTAACCGCACATAGTGCCACATCACAAACAAGAGTAATAACAGGTAAGCAGTAACATGTCTTTTCTAGGCTGCGAATGATCGAAGCAAGGCCAATTGCCCATAGTATCATTATGCAAGCCTAATCCTGGACTCCCGTAGTCCGCATAGGCCACTCACATAGGCCCGCATGAGGTATTCCCCGCATCGGCGGTAGCTACTCCTGCATCGCCCCGACTCGTAGTCCGCATGGCCACATAGACCGCATGAGGTATAACCCCGCACACTAACCTCGAACTCAGAGTCGTAGGTCCCCGACCCGCATTGAGGTATTCTCGAATCATGGTCCTGCATCACCGAGTCTACCCCGTGACGGAGACAAATTAACCCCGTGATCATGTCAAGAGGTGAGTGATATAATACTAACATACAATTATCGTTAAACAACATAAGCATAACAAGAATACCCTCTTTTACAAACGTTACAAGACACTAACATACATAGCATCATATTATGTCTACTTATCAAACCATCTTTATACTTTCCATAATCAATATAAGTCTTTTATAAACACATAAGTAAACTGTCTCTTTTATCTTTCTTAAGTCGTTATACTTAACTTCCCATAAAGCTAGTATAACTCTTAAGCTTCTTGTTTTAAAAACAAATATTCTTCTTCTTTCAAAACTGATTTATAATTCTTTTGAAAACACTTTAAGATCTTTATTATTCAGGCTTAAGTCAAAAGACATTGCCGTAAAGCTACGTTCAGTTAACACACGTACGTCTACCGTACTATATATATACTTTAAAATATCATGCTCAAGAGTATAGGAAGAATCACATACCTTCTCGGCGAAATCCACCTGCCAAGTCGAATATGTCCCACGCAGGGAATCAACCTATAATAGTCAGATACGTCTATCAAAGTCTAGACTACTCTGTAGGACATTCTAAACAGAGGGTTCTCTATTCTACGGAAAATCGGGCAGCACTTCCCTACCCAGAACTATACAAGTTCATCAGAAATACACCCTATGTAAGTACAGTTTAAATCTTCTTCTGTTATACCCTTCTACCGTGATTACAGTTCACTTCTATTCTTCAATATCATTCTTTATCTTATACTCAAGTCTTAACTATTCTTATATGTAATATCCAATTACAATAGAAGGACAAGATATTTACCTCGATAAGCCCAAAATTATCCAAGTTAAAAGTCGATCCTGAGCAAGGTTTAGCTCCTAGTTTGCACGCCCGATAGCTCCAAGAACCCTTAGAAGTTTCCAACAACTTCTACTTAAATACTAAAAGGGATTTGGGGCTAGGGTATTTTGAATAAGGCTATACTTGGAAGACAACTTTCTACCAAGGGGAGGCTCTCCAAAGCCACTAGGCTAGATGGGAGAGGGTGTTTCGCTAGGCCCTCTAGAGTGGGAGTGAGGCTAGGATGAGAAGCTCACAGTGGGGAAGAAGGATTTCAAGACTTGGAGATTTGTGGAGTGAATGAATAAGTCTTCAAAGCGGGGTATTTATAGGAAACCAATGGCCTTGATCAAGCCAAGTGGGCAAGTGGAGGGCCAAGATTTGCCCAAGTGCCCCCTAACCTACTCCTCAAATCACTCCACAAACAATGACCCATGTCTTAGGCCCCAAAACCCTCCAAATCGTCCAAGGCAAAAGCCCCCATTGCCGTCCACTGAGGTGACAAGTGTCACCCTCTCGTTGGCCCAAAGATGTTCCGCCTCTAAAAATCCGCAAAAATTAGAAATGGCATAGCCGTAATTTACCCTACGCAAGTTTTGTAAAACGCCGTCGGAAAACCATCCGCTTTTGTGAGTCAGGCCCAAAATCGCCCATTATGCCTAACTTAAGGCTAAACTTTTTGCAGACGCACGCCCACGCATACTCCGAAATACGGTATAACATTCTCCCCTCCTTAGAAACATTCGTCCCGAATGTTCCTTCCCAAGACAGATAACGATAAGGTTCTTCATAACTTAAACAGTTTGCAAATGCCACACATGGGCACAAAACAACACTTAGGCAATAAGTAAATTAAATCAACAAGTAGGAAAGTGAGTTACCTGGAGGTGTGGGGAATAAGTGAGGATACTTCTGCCTCATGTCCTCCTCAGCTTCCCACGCCATCTCCTCCCTGAGCTTGTTCCGCCACAAGACTTTGACTAAGCCACGCCT
Organism: Przewalskia tangutica; assembly: GCA_029844215.1. Classification (NCBI taxonomy): domain Eukaryota; kingdom Viridiplantae; phylum Streptophyta; class Magnoliopsida; order Solanales; family Solanaceae; genus Przewalskia; species Przewalskia tangutica. The sequence continues at coordinate 52,701,261 of CM056721.1, forward strand.
CGTCCGCAGACGCCTAATGTCACGACTCCGACCGGGCCCGTGGATCGTGCCTTACCCGGCACCCTCGTGATACAACATCGAGAAAATCACAAATAAAAACATAAACATGAAACAAGAGACATGATAAATAAACAGCAACCAAAACAGCTTGCCTTCTGTATATATACATAAAAACCCAGACAGTTATCCTTTTACAAACTCGCCACAACAAGATTACAAACTCTAAGAAGGACAACAACTATGACGACAGGCCCCGCCATACCCCAATGTACAAGAACCTCTGCACTGTGGTAACATACCAAAAGATAAGCCTCCGAGAAACGGCTTCCTAATACGCCGAATCGTGATCCTATGGCGAGGATCCACAACCGATGTACCTCTACTGCAGATGAACGCAGCTCCGGCGAGGTCGATAACAGTACCAAGTATGTGAAATCAAAAATATCAGAATGAAATCATAATCTATATAAAACAGAGACATGTATGATAACCAAACTACGCTCATAACATAAAAGGCCATGTCAAGTCGTGACTCACGCCTCAAAGTCATCCTCACGCTGGAACTCCTTCCTCACGCGCCAGCCTAGGTATAAATCGTGGAATACGTGTCTCGCCCATCCTACGGGACTCGATAAAGAACCAGTGGAATACGTGTCTCGCCCATCTCATGGGACTCGATAAAGAATCGGTGGAATACGTGTCTCGCCCATCTCGAGGACTCGATAAAGAATCGTGGAATACGTGTCTCGGCCATCCCACGGACTCGATAAAGAATCGTGGAATACGTGTCTCGCCCATCCCATGGGACTCGATAAAGAATCATACATAATGATCACCCGCCTCCATCGAGACGCGGTGGTATAGAAATACAAGATTTGCACAACAAGGCTATCACACGCAAACATAGCGCTACACACAACTCAAGTACTTCCATTTTACGCCAAGGCCGTGTTCTAACCCCAAAGTATTACGTGACGTTAAATTCCTTAAAAGATCCAATTCTTTTATAAAGGTCACCCGATACCGTAGTATTAAAAACAGAGTGACTCACATTTTTAAGTAAACCAGAACACTTTCTTTTAAAAATCAAGTAACAACATTATTTTCCAAACGTTCAAGTTTGCCTAATTTCAAATGCTCAAGTCTCTTATTTTAGAAAGGTTTCATAACTCATAGTCTTAATCTCTTTTAAAACAATTGAGTAACATAAGTCTTATGTGTGGCCGCTTATTCTTGTTTATAACAATCTTGTTACAAAGACCATGATCTAGGAAATGTAATACAATCTTGTCTTATCTTAGCTTCTATGCAGATGGAGGTTTCTACCGGTTTTAATAACAATTAGTCAATACATTTCCTTTATTAACGCAATGGTTTGTTCGATACTTATTCTCATTTCAAATCAAGAAACATTATTCTTTAAAAGCCAAGTACTCATTACTCACGAATGAGGTTTCACAACTTTTTAACAAAATTCATAGTTCTTAACATTTCATAAAACGTCATTTATAAGTTAAGTCTCTTATCTTTCAAGATCAAGTCTCTTAGCTTCTAAATCAATAAATCATTCTATTACTCACATAAAGTCGTTATAATTAACTTCCCATAAAGCTATTATAACACTATATGTTTTAAACCAACCAAAACTCGTTTAGCACACGTACGTCTACCGTACTACATAGTTCACAACAATCATGCTAGAAAGGATAGGAAGAGGTTCACATACCTCGCGACGATTACCGACAACTAGCAAAACGCTCCAAGTACTTCAACCCGTCGGTTACTCCTTAAACCAAGTAGATCACGCCACACGTAGTACTCCACTCCTAAAACGGTCATAGTACTTTTATCAAACCTTTCTTACCATTGAAGACTTATACCAATAAAAAGTCCTCTAATTCTACGGAAAATTGGGCAGCACTTCCCCCGTTTTTACTCACTTTTCCATCTTTCTCCAAGGCCCGAATAACCGTAATATATATACCATATATATATAAGGCGTAATAATTAAACAACATAAAGAAGGGGATTACACGCCCAAACGGTAACGCGGTTTACTATCATGCCTTCATAACAACAATAAGTAAAAGAAGGGGATTACGCGCCCAACCGGTAACGCGGTTTACTATCACACCTTCATAACAATACAATAATTAAAAAAAGGGATCACACGCCCAAACGGAACGCGATTGAAAAATCTTTCCCTTAACAGAAATGTAAATACAGTCCAATGTAAATACAGTCCAAAGTAAATACGGTCCAAAGTAAATACAGTCCAAAGTAAATACAGTCCTTAAGTTGGGGTCCTTGGCCAACTTTGTCCATTTTACTTATCCAATTTACTCATTAGTCATCCAACTTATATTTCCATTCTTAATATAAGTTATAGTTACTTTGTTATTAGCTTCTTAGCAAGTAAGATACGTTTTTACCATTTTAATGGCTAACGGCCAATCCTTTCTTTTAACAAGTTAACAAGATCCAACTCTTCCAAACTTTACTCCATATATTATATATTCCATAATATACTTATAATATATGTATAATGACCAATTCACAAAGAGGTTTAAGATTCACTACCTCAAAATGCCCAAAATTTTCCAAGAACTTAATGTCGCTCCAAGCAAGTCTTAGCTCCAATCTTTATGTTACAAACCACCACAAATCACCCTATGAAGCTCCTCACCATCATCTCTTCAAGAACCAACTTAAACAAGTGAAGAACACTTAGGTTTTCCTTACAAGAGCTTTCGGCCAAGGTGGCCTTTTTGTGGCAAGGGAGGTGAAATCTTTTCTAACTTTTGGTTAAGAGTCTTCCTAATACACTAGGGAAGAACACTTAAGAGTTTAGGAATTATTGGACAAGGTTTGGTTAGGGGAGGGGGGGTGTGGTCGACGAGAGCAAGTGAGAGAGGGAGGGAGATAAAAATATTTCTCAAGTCTTGAATTAACTAAGTGTGGAAGATTTCATCAACCAAGGGTGCATATATAGGACAACCAAGGGCTAGGATGAAGGCAAGTGTGTGGTTGAGATTGGGGACAAGTGTGGGTGGGACCCACAAGCCACTTGTCCACACAAAATATCTTGCAAGACTCGCCACTGCTCGCCACTGGGCACACAATTTCGGCCACAAGGCCACCTGTGGGGTGACACGTGTCGCCTCCTACTGGCCCAAAATATTTCATCTTCCAAAATATCCCTAATGGCCAAAATCTCAAAAACAAAGCGGCCCCACAAAACCAGAATTTCACCCGTGGGCCCCACGTGACCAATTTCTAAATAAAATTCCATAATTCTCTAATATTCCAAGAAGTCCGATACCAAATGCGGGAATCTAATTCCCATTAACGAACCTTTTTCCTTCACAAAACCCGAAACTTTTCCGTCAAAAATCACATCTTTCTTTCTTTCCAATATTAATGTCGATTCTCGCACGCACGTCCTCACATACATACCTCGAACTACGGGTATAACACCTAACTCGACGATCGATTATCGCTATGGGAATCTCCTCATACGATAACCCCTGGCCACACCGACATCGTCAATCGGTGCACTCTGATGGATCCCCGATACATCTCCTCAGCATAGAAACATGAAACACCGGATGCACTGCCTCCAGATCAGACGGCAGATCCAACTCATAGGCAACCTTGTCTACCTCGCGACAACTAAACGACCCAATGTACCGGCCGAAGTTTCCTTTCTTCCCGAATCTCATCACACCTTCATGGGCGACACCTTCAGAAAACCCAATCATCAACTCGAACTCCGTGCCGACGACGATGATCTCGCATATGACTTCGCCGACTCAGCCGCCAAGAACCGCCTTCCCGATAAGCTTCACCTTATCCATCGCCGCCGCACCAACCGTCCCACTAATCGCACTCGCCATTATCAAACCAGATTATCGGCGATCCGCACTTCCTCCCATACAAGGCCTCAAGGCGCGCCATCGAATACCGGAGTGGTAGCTATTATTATACGCAAACTCAACTAGAGGCAAATGATCCTCCCACTACCCTCGAAGTCAATAACAGTGCTCGCAAAGATATCCTCAAGAGTCCGGATAAGCGCCACCAGACGCTCTGTCGCGTGGATGGAATGCGACTCGTGCTCACTGCCCCTAAACCCTTCCGAAAGACCTCCGGTTAGTCAGAATCGGGCTCTGCATGCGATATGATCGAAATAGGGACTCCATGCACCGACGATCTCTGATGTAAAGTCCGCATAATCCTCACCAAAAGTCGTCCCGATCGCGTAAAGTGGCCGATTTTGTCAGCCTGTCGACGATAACCCATATAGAATCATGTCTCCTCCGAGTGCGAGGTTGTTACACCCCGTAGTTCCAGGGTATGTATGCGAGGACGTACGTACGAGAATACGGCAGAAATTTTGGAAAGAAAGAAAGATGTGATTTTTCGACGGAAAAGTTTCCGTTTTGTAAAGGAAAGGTTCGTTGATGGGAATTGGATTCCCGATTTGGTATTCGGGCTTCTTGAATTATATTAGAATTATGGAATTTTATTTTCCTAATTGGTCACGTGGCCCACGGGTGAAATTTACTGCCATGGGCCCGCTTTGTTTTTGAGATTTTGGCCATTAGGGATATTTTCGGAAGATGAAATATTTTGGACGAGTAGGAGGGCGACACGTGTCACCCCCCTAGGTGGCCTTGTGGCCGAAATTGTGTGCCAAGTGGCCAAGACAAGTGGCCAAGTCTTGCAAGATATTTTGTGGACAAGTGGCTTCAGTGGTCCCACCCACACTTGTCCCCAATCTCAACCACACACTTGCCTTCATCCTAGCCCTTGGTTGTCCTATATATGCACCCTTAGTTGATGAAATCTTGCACACTTAGATTATTCAAGGCTTGAAAATATTTCCTCACCCTCCTTCTCTCCCTACTCGTCGAACACCCCCCTCTCTAACCTAACATTGTCCAATAATTCCTAAACTCTTAAGTGTTCTTCCCTAGTGTATTAGGAAGACTCTTAACCAAAAGTTGGAAAAGATTTCACCCCCTAGCCTCTAAAAGGACACCTTGGCCGAGAGCTCTGGAAGAAAAGCCTAAGTGTTCTTCACTTGTTTGAGCTGGTTCTTGAAGAGATGATGGTTGTGAGCTTCTTAGGGTGATTTGTGGTGGTTTGTAACATAAAGATTGAGCTAAGACTTGCTTGGAACGACATTAAGTTCTTGGATAGATTTTGGGCTATTTGAGGTAGTAAATCTTAACCTCTTTGTGATTTGGTCATTATACATATATTATAAGTATATTATGAGTATATAATATATGGAGTAAAGTTTGGAAGAGTTGGATCTTGTTAACTTGTTAAAAGAAAGGATTGGTCGCTTGCCATTAAAATGGTAAAAACGATCTTACTTGTGAAGAAGTAATTAACAAAGTAACTATAACTTATATTAAGAATGGAAATATAAGTTGGATGACTAATGAAGTAATCGATAAGTAAATGGACAAAGTTGGCCAAGGACCCCAACTTAAGTAATCAGATTTACTTTGGATCAGATTTACATTTCTATTAAGGGAAGATTTTTCAATCGCGTTCGCTTGGGCGTGATCCCCTTTTTAATTATTGTATTGTCATGAAGGCGTGATAGTAAACCGCTAGCACGGCCGTAATCCCCTTCTTTTACTTATTGTTGTTATGGAGGCGTGATGGTAAACCGCTGTACCGCTTGGGCGCGTAATCCCTTCTTTATGTTGTTTAATTATTACGCCTTATATATATTTATGGTATATATATTACGTTATTCGCCTTGGAGAAAGATGGAAAAGTGAGTAAAACGGAAGTACGCCAATTTTCCGTAGAATTAGAGGACTTTTTATTGGTATAAGTCTTCAATGGTAAGAAAGGTTTGATAAAAGTACTATGACCGCTTTAGGAGCGAGTACTACGTGGCGTGATCTACTTGGCTTAAGGAGTAGCCGACGTTGAAGTACTTGGAGCGCTTTGCTATTTGTCGATAATCGTCGCGAGGTATGTGAACCTCTTCCTATCTTTCCTAGCATGATTGTTGTGAACTATGTAGTACGGTAGACGACGTGTGCTAAACGAGTTTTGTTGGTTTAAAACATATAGTGTTATAATAGCTTTATGGGAAGTTAGTTATAACGACTTTATGTAAGTAATAGAATGATTTATTGATTTTAGAAGTTAAGAGACTTGATCTTGAAAGATAAGAGACTTAACTTATAAATGACGCTTTATGAAATGTTAAGAACTATGAATTTTGTTAAAAGTGAAACCTCATTCGTGAGTAATGAGTACTGGCTTTTAAAGAATAATGTTTTACCGATTTCGAAATGAGAATAAGTATCGAACAAACCATCATAGCGTTAATAAAGGAAATGTATTGACTAATTGTTATTAAAACCAGAGAAACCTCCATCCGCATGAAGTTAAGATAAGACAAGATTGTATTACATTTCCTAGATCATGGTCAGAATAAGATTGTTATAAACAAGAATAAACGCTCACACATAAGACTTATGTTACTCAATTGTTTTAAAAGAAATTAAGACTATGAGTTATGAAACCTTTCTAAAATAAGAGACTTGAGCATTTGAAATTAGGCAAACTGAACGCTTGGAAAATAATGTCATACTTGATTTTTTAAAATAAAGTGTTCTCGTTTACTTAAAAAGTGAGTCACTGCTTTTAATACTACTGTATCGGTGACCTTTGTAAAAGAATCGATCTTTTAAAAGAATTTAACGATGTAGTACTTTGGGGTTAAAACCCTGACTTTGACATAAAATGAAAGTACCTTGAGTTGTATGTTGAACTTGCCTATGCTTGTGGTGATAGCCTTTGTTGTGCAAGTGTTGTATTTACGTACCGCTGCCTCTCGGAGGTCACTGATTTGTTATGAATGATTCTTTATCGAGTCCCATGGGACGGGCCGAGACACGTATTCCACCGATTCTTTATCGAGTCCCATGACGGGCCGAGACACGATTCCACCGATTCTTTATCGAGTCCCACGACGGGCCGAGACACGATTCCACCGATTCTTTATCGAGTCCCATGAGACGGGCCGAGACACGATTCCACCGTTCTTTATCGAGTCCCATGGGACGGGCCGAGACACGTATTCCACACGATTTATACCTAGATCACGGCCAAGAGGCAAGGAGTTCCACGCACGAGGATGACTTTGGCGTGAGTCCCCGACTTGACATGATCGCTTATGTTATGAATCGTAGTTTGGTTATCATACATGTCTCCTGCTTTTATATAGATCGTTATGATTTCATTTACTGATTTTTCGCCACATACTTGGTACCAGTTATCGACTTTCGTGGCCGCTCATGCCGCAGTAGAGGTACATCGGCCAGGATCCTCGCCATGGATCACGCCAACAGGGAAGCCCCGCTTCTTCTGAGGCTTATCTTTTGGTATGTTACCCTCGAGTCCGTAGGTTCTGTACATTCGTGGTATGGCGGCCCCGTCCGTCATAGTTGTTGTCACTTCTTAGGTCTAGTAATCGCATGGGCGTAGTTTGTAAAAGGATAATGCTCGGTTTTTATGTATATATACGTAAGACAATCGCTTTGGTTGGCTCGCTTATTTATCATGTCTCTTGTTTCATGTTTATGTTTTATTTCCGCGATTTTCTCGATGTTGTATCACCAGGTGCCCGGTAGGCACGATCACGCCCGGTTCGGTCGTGACAAAAGTGGTATCGAGCGCTTAGTCCTCTGAAAGTGTCTACGCATCGCGTGTCAGTAGAGTCTTGATTATCGGTGTGTTGGCACCACATCTATAATCAGGAGGCTGCAGGACATTTAGGATTGGTTTCTATTCTTCTCATTCTGAGATCGTGCCTTAGAGCTGTGTTGTCAGTTGGACTCCCTCTGACGTATTCTTATGTGCCAGTTATGCCTCCACGTAAGGCAATCGGGGCCCAGGACGGCAAGGCAGCAGAGGGAGCTGCAAGTGGAGTAGCGGCGGTCTCATCGAGGCCACGCATTCGAGACGCCGCACCCGCGACAAGGAAATGCAGGAGACGGGTTACGCGAGATGACCCGCTTATTGGCCGTGATAGTGGCAAGGCACGAGGATAGGCCGGACGCAGCAATTCCAGACGCAGAGTACCGTAGTTCACCCGAGAACGGATAGTTTGAGATCGCGGACTTTCTCGAGCCGCACCGCCAGAGTTCTATGGGTCGAGGCACGAGGATGATCCGCAGGAGTTCATCCGGCGATACGGATCGCGAGAGTGATCAAGGCCGGAGACCGAGTCTGACCTTCGGTTCGCATTGGGCGCGTGATACCGCAATGATCGTTTGATTCACGGAATCGCCCCGATGGGAGCATGCGCCCCAGCAGTTGGGCGAGTTCTCAAGGGCATTTCTTGCACATTTCTTGCCTCCACAGCGGCGAGGGCTCGACCGGCAGCATTTTTGACGTTAAGCGCATCGGCGACGGTTAGGGAGTACAACGTGGAGTTTGACTCGTTGGCTCGGTATGTCCTCGCTTTAGTGACAGATATGGAGGATGAGTGCACCGCCACGCCACCGCTAGATGACTATTTGGCGAGGCTTGTTCGGGTAGCTCTTCAACCGGCATGGACATTGCCCGCACGCAGCTCACGCACCAGATGCGAGGCACGGAGAGGTCGACGGAATGACCGATCGCAGGAAGGCCGTAATGCAGGTCCTTTGGTAACTTGCGAGGCGGATCGCCTCGGCAAAGTTAGTTATGCACCTTCGCCAAGATGCAGTGGTCCTCCGCGCCTTCGTGACGCTCGGTATTCGAGCCGGTCGAGCTCCGTGGCTTCCGTTCACGTATACATGGGTTCTAGCCATCGGGTTCATGTTTCTCAGTGCACGATGCGGCGGCGCCATCCCGGAATGTCGCTTTTTATCGGTGCTTGTTTTACTCGCGCCATCGGGGCCATGTGACGAGAAACCGCCCTAATAGGAAGGATACAGCGGCAGGACTCACCACGGTCGATGGCGTGTTCATCACCGCTTCATATGACATACTGCAGTGTGCCTATGATTAGAGTGAAGCGGTAGATACAGGTATATCCTTAACCCTCTAGAGATTTGTATATGTGATAAGATGAGTATATTTTAAGTGTTATGTTCAGATAGCATTATGTTAAATTGTGATTTAGAGGCCTGGTTAGTAAAGGGGGAAGTTGAGTACATAGAAAGTGTGAGCCTTAGAGTTTTATACGTGGGGACCTTAGAGGCGAGGCCGTCTTGAGTGGGTGATTTTACGGTTGGTCTTTGTCGATGTACTTGGTATGCGTGAAAAATATTGTGAGATAATTACATGAGGGGTATGAGCTGTAAGTGGTAGCTTTCATGACGTAAATTAGTAGGATTGTTCCGGATCGGGAACAAGAGTTGGCGCGTTTAGGGGTCGGGTTGAGGGCCATTTGCGGGTCAACCCGCAGCCCAGAATGAGGTGGGGTCAGTTCGAGGTGGTCCCGCCAGGTGGTAGGGTCACGAGGGTGCTAGGCCCAAGTTTAGGTAACCATTGTACGAGTTCGTGGATGCGTTCGACCAGAATCGGATCGTGAAGGCCGAAAATGGCCTTAAAGGAATTTGAGGCTAGTAGGATGACCAAGTTTGGAGGTAGCGACTCCAAGGTTTTGGAACCGCATGATGACGGAAATATGGTACGCGTGTACTAGAGAGAGTTCGTGTACGAAAGGTACGACGAGTAAGAAAGGAAGCGAACATGTGTTAAGAGATGGAAGTGATCATTTTTGTGAAGTGAAGGTGCGAAGGAAGTATCCTTTGGACCAGGAGTGAGAGTTAGTGTTGTTTTACATCTTAGAGGTGATTCCTCGTTAGTTTGGATTTGGGTTTCGCACGTATGTGATATTATGGCCATGTGTGGCATAATTGGTTTTGTAAGTATAGTAGTGAAGACTATGCCGGCGCATGTGTGATTATGGAGACTTAGAAGGAACATTCGGGACGAATGTTTCTAAGGGGGAAAGAATGTTACACCCCGTAGTTCCAAGGTATGTATGCGAGGACGTACGTACGAGAATACGGCAGAAATTTTGGAAAGAAAGAAAGATGTGATTTTTCGACGGAAAAGTTTCCGGTTTTTGTAAAGGAAAAGGTTCGTTGATGGGAATTGGATTCCCAGATTTGGTATTTGGGCTTCTTGAATTATATTAGAATTATGGAATTTTATTTTCCGGAATTGGTCACGTGGGGCCCACGGGTGAAATTTACGGTTTTGTGGGGCCCGCTTTGTTTTTGAGATTTTGGCCATTAGGGATATTTTCGGAAGATGAAATATTTTGGACGAGTAGGAGGGCGACACGTGTCACCCCCCTAGGTGGCCTTGTGGCCGAAATTGTGTGCCAAGTGGCCAAGACAAGTGGTCAAGTCTTGCAAGATATTTTGTGTGGACAAGTGGCTTGTGGGTCCCACCCACACTTGTCCCCAATCTCAACCACACACTTGCCTTCATCCTAGCCCTTGGTTGTCCTATATATGCACCCTTAGTTGATGAAATCTTGCACACTTAGATTATTCAAGGCTTGAAAAATATTTCCCTCACCCTCCTTCTCTCTCTAGCTCTCGTCGAACACCCCCCTCTCTAACCTAACATTGTCCAATAATTCCTAAACTCTTAAGTGTTCTTCCCTAGTGTATTAGGAAGACTCTTAACCAAAAGTTGGAAAAGATTCACCCCCTAGCCTCTAAAAGGACACCTTGGCCGAGAGCTCTTGGAAGAAAAGCCTAAGTGTTCTTCACTTGTTTGAGTTGGTTCTTGAAGAGATGATGGTTAGGAGCTTCTTAGGGTGATTTGTGGTGGTTTGTAACATAAAGATTGGAGCTAAGACTTTCTTGGAACGACATTAAGTTCTTCGATAGATTTTGGGCTATTTGAGGTAGTAAATCTTAACCTCTTTGTGATTTGGTCATTATACATATATTATAAGTATATTATGGAGTATATAATATATGGAGTAAAGTTTGGAAAAGTTGGATCTTGTTAACTTGTTAAAAGAAAGGATTGACCGTTTGCCATTAAAATGGTAAAAACGTATCTTACTTGTGAAGAAGTAATTAACAAAGTAACTATAACTTATATTAAGAATGGAAATATAAGTTGGATGACTAATGAAGTAATTGGATAAGTAAAATGGACAAAGTTGGCCAAGGACCCCAACTTAAGGATCAGATTTACTTTGGATCAGATTTACTTTAGACCGTATTTACTTTGGACTGTATTTACATTTCTGTTAAGGGGAAGATTTTTCAATCGCGTTCCGTTTGGGCGTGTGATCCCCTTTTTAATTATTGTATTGTCATGAAGGCGTGATAGTAAACCGCGTTACCGGTTGGGTGCGTAATCCCCTTCTTTTACTTATTGTTGTTATGGAGGCGTGATGGTAAACCGCGTTACCGTTTGAGAGTGTAATCCCCTTCTTTATGTTGTTTAATTATTACGCCTTATATATATTTATGGTATATATATTACGGTTATTCGGGCCTTGGAGAAAGATGGAAAAGTGAGTAAAAACGGGGGAAGTGCTGCCCAATTTTCCGTAGAATTAGAGGACTTTTTATTGGTATAAGTCTTCAATGGTAAGAAAGGTTTGATAAAAGTACTATGACCGTTTTAGGAGTGGAGAACTACGTGTGGCGTGATCTACTTGGCTTAAGGAGTAGCCGACGGGTTGAAGTACTTGGAGCGTTTTGCTATTTGTCGATAATCGTCCCGAGGTATGTGAACCTCTTCCTATCTTTCCTAGCATGATTGTTGTGAACTATGTAGTACGGTAGACGTACGTGTGCTAAACGAGTTTTGGTTGGTTTAAAACATATAGTGTTATAATAGCTTTATGGGAAGTTAGTTATAATGACTTTATGTAAGTAATAGAATGATTTATTGATTTTAGAAGTTAAGAGACTTGATCTTGAAAGATAAGAGACTTAACTTATAAATGACGTTTTATGAAATGTTAAGAACTATGAATTTTGTTAAAAAGTTGTGAAACCTCATTCGTGAGTAATGAGTACTTGGCTTTTAAAGAATAATGTTTTACTGATTTCGGAAATGAGAATAAGTATCGAACAAACCATTGCAGCGTTAATAAAGGAAATGTATTGACTAATTGTTATTAAAACCAAGAGAAACCTCCATCCGCATGAAGCTAAGATAAGACAAGATTGTATTACATTTCCTAGATCATGGTCACGTAACAAGATTGTTATAAACAAGAATAAACTACCACACATAAGACTTATGTTACTCAATTGTTTTAAAAGAAATTAAGACTATGAGTTATGAAACCTTTCTAAAATAAGAGACTTGAGCATTTGAAATTAGGCAAACTTGAACGCTTGGAAAATAATGTTCATACTTGATTTTTTAAAAGAAAGTGTTCCGCTTACTTAAAAGTGAGTCACTCGCTTTTAATACTACTGTATCGGTGACCTTTGTAAAAGAATCGATCTTTTAAAAGAATTTAACGATGTAGTACTTTGGGGTTAAAACCCGACTTTGACATAAAATGAAAGTACCTCGAGTTGTATGTTGAACTTGCCTATGCTTGTGGTGATAGCCTTTGTTGTGCAAGTGTTGTATTTACTACCGCTCTCGATGGGCCGAGTCACTGATTTGTTATGAATGATTCTTTATCGAGTCCCATGGACGGGCCGAGACACGATTCCACCGATTCTTTATCGAGTCCCACGACGGGCCGAGACACGTATTCCACCGATTCTTTATCGAGTCCCACGAGACGGGCCGAGACACGTATTCCACCGTTCTTTATCGAGTCCCACGGATGGGCCGAGACACGTATTCCACACGATTTATACCTAGATCGCCAAGCGAGGAAGGAGTTCCACGTACGAGGATGACTTTGAGGCGTGAGTCCTCGACTTGACATGATCGCTTTTATGTTATGAATCGTAGTTTGGTTATCATACATGTCTCCTGCTTTTTATATGATCGTTATGATTTCATTTACGATTTTTCGCCACATACTTGGTACTGCTGATCGACCTCTTTCGGGGCCGTTCACGCCGCAGTAGAGGTACATCGGTTGTGGATCCTCGCCATGGATCACAGTTCAGGTTAGGAAGCCCCGCTTTCTTGAGGCTTATCTTTTGCATGTTACCCTCGAGTCAGAGGTTCTTGTACATTCTGTGGTATGGCGGGCCCCGTCCGTCATAGTTGTTGTCACTTAGAGGTATGTAGTAATCGCATGGGCGTAGTTTGTAAAAAGGATAACTGCTCGGGTTTTTATGTATATATACGTAAGGCAACTGCTTTGGTTGGCCTGCTTATTTATCATGTCTCTTGTTTCATGTTTATGTTTTATTTCACGATTTTCTCTCGATGTTGTATCACTAGGGTGCCCGGTAGGCACGATCCACGCCCGGTTCGGTCGTGACAGAGGTAATCCCGTGATAAAGTCCATGTTGATCACCTCCCACTTCCGTGTCGGGATCTCAATCGTCGCAACAAACCACCGTGCCTCGTGCTCTACCTTCACCGCCGACAACACGCAATCGAACTACAAACTCGCAACGCCCTCTTCAAGCCATCCCACCAATACACGTATCTAAGGTCGTGGTACATCTTGGTCGACTCGGATGGATAGAGTAACGCGGCGTTGTGTGCTTCCCTAGAACTCCGCCAAGTCCCGCAATATCCGAACACACAACTCGCCTCAAACCTTTGCACCCCATCGTGCTACCTCAAAAGGACCCTTTCTCACGGCGGTCAGATTACGGTACCGCGTCAAAACTGGATCCTCAAACTGTTGCATCTTCACCTCCTCGACGATGGAAGACTCGGCAACCTCTCGAACTCGGACCCCACTGCTATCATAATCAATCAAACGGACACCAAGGCTCGCTAACTGATGCAAATCGCGAACCATGCCCCTCCTCTCTGGTTGTACATCTGATAGGCTACCCATCGACCTACGACTAAGGGCATCTGCCACAACATTGGCCTTCCCCGGGTGGTACAGGATATCAACATCGTAATCCTTAAGCAACTCTAACCACCGTCTCTGTCGTAAGTTCAGCTCCTCCGGGTCAAGATATACCGAGGCTCTGTGGTCAGTATAAATATTCACATGAACCCCATACAAATAGTGCCTCCGGATCTTCAAGGCGTGAATCACCGCCGCCAACTCCAAATCATGGGCGGGTAGTTCCTCCATGCTTCTTAAGCCGTGGATGCGTGACGTTATAACCTTGCCCCGCATCAACACACATCTCAACCCGATGCCCGACGATCACAATACACGCATAGCCGCCCGACCCTCCGGAAGAGTAAGAACGGGCGCGTCGGCCGCCTCCTTCAGTAATCGGAAACCCCGCCACAAGCATCACCATCAAACTTAGCCGCTTCTCGAGTCACTAGTCAATGGTGCAGATAGATAAGCAAACTTCTCCACGAACCGATAGTAACTCGTAAGGCCCGTAAAATCGCGCACTGCCGAGTAAGAGGTGTTATACCCCGTATTTTCAGAGTATGTACGTACGAAAGTTTAAGCTTTAAGTTAGGCAAGGACCGAAAATTTTGTGCACAACACACGAAAAGAATCGTTTTCCGACAAAACGTTTTCCAAACTTTGCGAAGGGAAAAATACGGCTATGTCATTAATAAATTTTTGCGGATTTTTCCGAGAGATGAAATATTTTGGACCAACGAGAGGGCGACACTTGGCCCTCAAGTGGACGGCAAAGCTAGGGGAGTCTTGGCACGTTTTTTGCCTTTCCCTTGGTCAAGGGTTAGGTAGGATATTTTGTAGATATTTTGTGTAGTTGATGAGCAGTTAATCCTCGGAGAGTGTCTACAGACCGTATCCAGTAGAGTCTTGATTATCGGTGTGTTGTGCACCACATCTATAATCAGGAGGCTATAGGATATTTAGGATTGGTTTCCATTCTTCTCACTCTGAGATCGTGCCTTAGAGCGGTGTTATAAGTCGACTCTCCGACGTGTTCTTTGTATACCAGTGATGCCTCCACGCAAGGTAACCAGAGCCCAGAAGGGCAAGGAGCGAGGAGCTACGAGTAGAGCGGCCAGCGTCTCTCCCGAGACTACACCGAGCCTCCATCCGCACCGCGTGGAGATGGGTTACGCGAGACGGCCCGCTTATTGCCGTGATCGTGGCCGTGCACGAGGATAGATCGACGCAGCAGCCCAGAGTACCCATAGTTCACCCGAGGTCGATAGTTTGAGACTACGGATTTTCCGAGTCGCACCACCCGAGTTCTACGTCGAGGCTCGAGGATGATCCGCAGGAGTTCATCCGACGCCATTCTGCCGGATCAGAGAGTGATCAAGGCTTCGAGACCGAGTCGGTGGTTTTGGTTCACATCGGCCGCGCGTGATACCGCAATGATCGGTTTGATTCGCGAGCTGTCCCTGGGAACATGCACCTCCACCGGTCAGGTGAGTTCTCAGAGGCTTTCCTTGGCCATTTCTTGCCTCCACAGATGAGGAGGGCACGACCGATAGATTTTTGATGCTGAGACAAAGAGGCGCATACCGGGAGTACAATGTAGAGTTTGACTCATCGGCGGTATGTCCCCGCTTTGGTGGCCAATATGGAGGATAGAGTGCACCGCTATGTCACCGGACTTGACGATTATTTAGCGGAGGATGCACAAAGAAGAGCTCTTCACCGAGCATGGACATTGCCCGCATCCAGCCTGCGCAGCAGATCGAGGAACGAGAGGTCGACGGAATAACCAAGATCGCCAGAAGAGGCCGTGACAAGAGTCCTCCGTGACCTTCGAGGCAGATAGCCTCAAAGAAAGAGTTAGTTATTTACCTCACCAAGACAGAGTGCTCCATCACGCCTCGGACGCTCAGAAATGCAGAGCAGGTCGTGGCTCCTGTGTTTCGTGTTTGGGAGCAGGACGTTAGTCGATGGGACCACCCCTACCTCGCTGGCCGCTGTGGTAGGCTCCATGGTGGGAGTGTCGTCCGGAATGGGGTTTGTTTTGCATGCGACGCAGGCCATTTTGCAGGAATTGTCCAACCAGAGGTAGCGCGGATGTAGAGACTCACCTTCGGATCGATGGTCGATTCATCTCCTCCTTTTGTGCGCCGTGCAGGGAAGGAACATGAGTAGAACGGCATGAAGGGACAGTGAAGTAATAGTTACAGGTATATTCTTAACCCTCTAGAGACTAGTATGCATTATTGTTATGGTGATGTGTTAATTGCTATGTTCGGATAGCTTCGTGTAAAATGTGATTTAGAAGCCCGGTTAGTGAAAAGGGTAAGTCTGAGGATGAGAAGTTTTGAACCTTAGAATTTATAACAATCGAGACCTTAGAGGTAAGGCCGGCTAGAGTAAAAGATTTTACAGCGATCCTTGTCGGAAGTACATAGTATGCGGGGGTATTTTTTTTTTCTTTTTCGGGTGATAAGTCCATGAGTGGCATAACTGATTCTTGTGTGAGTGGAGTAGTAAAGACTATACCGACATATGCGTTTTGGAGACTTAGAAGGAACATTCGGGACGAATGTTTCTAAGGGGGGGAGAATGTTACACCCCGTAAATTCAAGGAGTTAAGATAAGAACATACCAAGGAAAATAAGTTTTGAGAGTCGATAGATAAGTTGACAAACATGTGTTGGACGGATTTTGAGTTTACCTTGGAGTGTTGTGCCCCAGTTGTTAAGAGTTTCGAGGTGTTTAAAAGCCTAATATGTAGTTCGTTAAATCTAGATCCCAACGCAACAAACCGTTCGTCGATAGGACATCGGAGTCAAAAGTTATGGAAGTTTCAAGTTTGGTGCGCAGCAGCGCAGCAGCGGTTCAGGGTGCCGCGCCGGAATGCAGGGCCGCGGCGCCGGTTGTTCTGGGGTCCATGGGTTTCAGCGTCGCGCCGGAATGCAGTCGCGGCGAATGCTGGAACTTTTCTGAGTGGAAGCGCCACGCGCGGGCATGGCGCCAAGGCGGATTTTTCGCGATAAAAGGTCAAATCGGGAGATATTTTGTTAAAAACCTATGGGAGGGTGACAAGTGTCCTCCCATCCCTTTTGACCAGATTAGGGCCTATTTTAGGGCCAAGTCTTGGAAGACTTGGCCATTTCATTTCAAAACCCTTCCATGGAAAACCCTCTCCCTTCTCTCGAGTTTTTGAAGAAAACCTAGCTTAAGAGGAAACCGCTGAGCGGCAAGAAGGAAAAGTGTGGGTAACTTGTGGGAAGCACTGTAGACGAGTTTGACGAAAAGAAGTGGAAGAAAGGGGCTTTTGTGGGTTTCTCCAAAGGTAAAAGTTTCCTCCTCGATATGAGTTATACTTGTTTTAGTAGTTTAGATTTGAGCCCGAGGTCGTTATATTTTAGTAGTATAGATGTGAGCCTAAGGTCGTTATATTTTAGTAGTTTAGAATTGAGCCCGAGGTCGTTTTATTTGAATAGATTTGGATCTTGTTGTCTTGTTGAAGATGTCTAGGCTAGATATCATGTTAGACCTAAGAACATGGATCGGAAAGAATTGAAAGGGATTTAGGAATCGTTATATTGTTGGCCAAGAATGGCATGAAATTATTGGGCCATTTTGCATTATGTGGAGTTTGGTTATTGAATTCGACCTTGAAAAAGGTGGCAAAGTTAGTAGAACCAAAGGAAGTGTCATTCAAATTACCGTAGAATTTAGGGACTTTGCACTTAGTTATTCTACGCCTGTTAGAGTTTGATAGACGTTTTATGACCCTTATAGGATTGAAGTACTACGGTAGCATATTCTACTTAAGGGCGATAATACGGTGGAGCATTTTGCTTATTGTTGACAATCGTCGCGAGGTATGTGATTCTTCCTATCCTCTTCAGCATGACTATTTGTAAAATATATAGTGCGGTAGACGCACGTCGGTTAAATGAATTTTATTGCCCCTTTTGTGTCTTGAGTTGATCTGAAGTGTTAAGGGCTTCATTGTGTGGAAATAGTAGTAAAGTCTTATCCGTTAGTAAGGGGTAATCGGTGGTTAAAGAATGAGCCCTATTGGTCTCATAAATGTTTATAGTGGTAATTGGTTGGTTTAAAACATAAAGTGTTATAACGGCTTTATGGGAAGTTTGTTATAACCACTTTATGTAGCTAAAAGAATGGTTTGTTGATTTCAAAAGATAAGAGACGTGACTTGTAATTGACCTAAATGGTGTTGAAAAGTATAAAACCTAATTCGTGAGAAATGAATACTTGGTTTTTAAAAGAATAACGTTACAAATTTCGGAAATGGGAATAAGGATCGAACAAGCCAACGCAATACGATAAAGGAAAGAAGTAATGACAATTAATCATATTAAAACCAGTAGAAACCTCCATCTGCATAGAAGCTAAGATAAGACAAAATGACATTACATTTCCTAGATCATGGCTGCTCTAATGAGAATTATTGAAATCAAGTTTTGATCTTCTTAAAAATTCCAAAGTAAGGAATTCGATTTTCTAAAAGAAAAGAGACTTAAGAATTGGAAGTGTTTTGTTTTAAAAGAAAGGCATGGTTTTGTCTTGTATTGTTTTAAAACATAAAGTGTTATAATAGCTTTATGGGAAGTTAATTATAACGACTTTATGAAAATAAAGAAATGGTTTCATTATTAGATTTAAAATGGTAACTTGATTTTGGGAAAAGGAAAGTAACTCGTTTTCAAATATTGAACTCCTTGTGATGGAAAACATGTTTACTTGTTTATAAAAGGTAGGAGTACCTTGATCCTAAAGGGGTTAAGTACTTGGGTTTTAAATGGTATACTTGACGTTGTGTTAAGAAGTATTTATTATTGAGTTGTGTGTAACGGGCCTATGCTTGTAGTGATAGCTTTTGTGTGCAAGTGTTGTATTTCTGTGCTACCGCTTCTCGCCGAGGGCTTATCCGTTGATCATGGACATACCGACACGCTGGGTAGCCCACGTATGCTTCCATTGTGGTGTTATTGTTATTTGATGGACATACCGACACGTTGGGTAGCCCACCGTATGCTTCCACGTGAGTATTCTCTTGTTAGTTGTTTGGACATACGCACACGCTGGGTAGCCCACGCGTATGCTTCCAGGATTGTTATCTTGTTATCTCCTTTGGGCATACCGACCGTTGGATGGTCCACGTATGGGCCCACTAGGACGGTTCCAGTGGCCATGCTTATTGTCACGACTGCCCGGCCCGTGGATCGTGCCTTACCCGCACCTGCAATCATACATCGAGAGAAAATCGGAAATATAAAACAAGACATGAAACAGCTTGTAAATGAGACACGCTTTATCTCGATGAAAAGCTTGCCTTTCGATATATATATAACCCAAGTTTTGCGCTACATCCCAACTGCATAATAGACTACTGCACTTAAGGAAGTAAACAACTATGGCGGGACAGTGGCCCGCCATACCCTGAATGTACAAAACTATCTACAATACAGGGAGATCATACCCAAAAGTAGAGCCTCCGGAGAAGATGGAGCTCCTGACACCAACGCAAAGATCCTAAGGATGTGGATCTAGCACCTGCTTGCCTTTACCTGCGGCATGAACGCAGCCCCCCGAAGGAGGTCAGTACAACAGGTACTAAGTATGTGAAACTGTAAAGTACTTAAATGAAAACATATCATTTTAAAATCAGTTTTGCAAGTATGTATGAAACAACCAAGGTAACCACACATAGTGCCACCTCATAAACAAGAGCAACAATAGGTAAACTGTAACAGGTCTTTTCTAGGCTGCGAATGATCGAAGCAGGGCCAATTGCCCGTAGTATCACCATGCAAGCCTAATCCTGGACTCCCGGAGTCCGCATAGGCCAATCACATAGGCCCGCATAGGTATATAACCCCGCATCGAGGGTAGCTACCTCGGCATCGCCCCGACTCGTAGTCCGCATGGCCACATAGACCGCATGAGGTATAACCCCGCATCACTAACCTCGAACTCCCGTAGCTCGCATAGGTCCTCTCGACCCGCATGAGGTATTCTCGAATCATGGTCCTGCATCACCGAAGTCTACCCCGCGTCGGAGGCACTTAACCCCTAATATGTCAAGAGGTGAGTGATATTACACTAACATAACAAATTATCGTTAAACAACATAAGCACAACAAGAATACTCTCTTATACAAACGTTACAAGACACTAACACACATAGCATCATATCATGTCTACTTATCAAACCATCTTATTATTCTTTTCACAAATCAATATAAGTCACATAAACACACAGTAACCGTTTCTTTTATCATGCTTAAGTGGTTATACCTAACTTCTCATAAAGCTAGTATAACTCTTAAGCTTCGCTTAAAACCAATTAGTTCTCTTCATAAAAATGATTCAAGAATCTTTTGAAATGCTTTCGATCCTTATTATTCAGCTTAAGTCGCGAGACATTGCCGTAAGTATTATTCAGCTTAAGTCGAAAGACATTGCCGTAGTTATTATTCGCTTAACACACGTACGCTCACCGCACTATATATTTTAAAAATATCATGCTTTAGGAAGAATCACATACCTTCTCGCGAAAACCACCGCCAAGTTGAATATGTCGCGCGCAGAATCAACCTATAATAGTCGACACGCCTATCAACGCCTAGACTACTCAGAAAGCTTCTAAGCAGAGGGTCCTTTATTCTACGGAAAATCGGGCAGACTTCCTACCCGGTGAGCTACTCAAGTCTCATCAGGAAAACAAATTAAGTAAGTATAGTTCAATTATTCTTCTTTAAACCCTTCATCGTGATAATAGCTCAATTCTATTCTGTAATATTCTTCTAAGTATTTAATACTTATTCTTATACTACTACAGTATGTATTCTCTAATTCAAAAGAGGGTTAGGATTATTTACCTCGGTAAGCCCAATAATATCCTAGATAAAAGTCGATCCGGAGCAAGGCTTAGCTCCTAAGTTGTACGCTCCGATAGCTCCAAGGAAACCTTAGAAGTTCTTCACAACTTCTACTAAGTACTAAGGGATTTGGGCATTATAACAATACTAGAAGGCAACTTTTCTACCAAGGGAGGGGGGGTAGATTTCGGCTAGGCTAGGGGGAGGGGTTGCCTCGGCAAGCTCACTCAAGGGGTGTGTTGACTAAAAGGCTACAAGGGAGAGGGAAGGAGTTTCAAGACTTGGAAAGGAATTTGTGGATGAAGAACTCTTCATCTTAAGGGGGTATTTATAGGTCAAGACATGGCCAACAAATGGCCAAGATTTAGCCAAGTGCTAGGCAAGTGTAAGGTCAAGATTAGGGCAAGTGTCCTTGGCCAACTTGCACACAAAATATCCTACCAACTCCAAGACAAAATTGACACTCCAATCGCCATATTGACGCCTCAAGTCCATCAATCGAGGGTGACAAGTGTCGCCTCCCGCTGGTCCAAAATGTTTCGCCTCTCTAAAAATCCGCAAAATTTAGAAATGACATAGTCGAATTTACCCTACGAAAAGTCGTGGAAACGCTTTCGTCGGAAAACTATTCGCTTTGTGAGTTGTGCCCAAAAACGCCCAAGGCCTAAACTTTTAAGGCTAAACTTTTAGACGTATTCCTTACGCATATACTGAAATACGGTATAACATTCTCCTCCTTAGAAACATTCGTCGAATGTTCCTTCCCAAGACGGATAACGATAAGGTTCTTCATAACTTAAACAGTTTGCAAATGCCACACACGGCCACAAAACAACACTTAGGCATAAACGATAATGAAAATTACAAGTAGGAAAGTGAATTACCTGGAGGTGTGGGGAATATGTGAGGATACTTCTGCCTCATGTCTTCCTCGGCTTCCCATGTCATCTCCTCCCTGAGCTCGTTCCGCCACAAGACTTTGACGGAAGCCACGTCCTTCGTCCGCAGACGCTTAACTCGACGATCGATTATCGCTATGGAATCTCTCATACGATAACCCCTGGCCACCGACATCGCCAATCGGTGTACCCTAGATGGATCCCCGATACATCTCTCAAAGATAGATACGTGAAAACCGATGCACCGCTTCCAGACGGACGGCAGATCCAACTCATAGCAACCTTGCCTACCTCGCGGACAACTCAAACGCCCAATGTACCTTGGGCCGAAGTTTCCCTTCTTCCCGAATCTCATCACACCCTTCATGGGTGACACCTTTAGGAAAACCCAATCATGAACCTCGAACTCGGATGCCGACGACGATGATCTGATATGACTTCGCCGACTCGAGCCGCCAAGAACCTCTCCCGGATAAGCTTCACCTTATCCACCGCTCACGCACCAAATCTGGTCCCACTAATCGCACTCGCCCACATCGAACCAACCTATAGGCGACCGCACTTCCTCCCATACAAGGCCTCATAAGGCGCCATCTGAATACTGGAGTGGTAGCTATTATTGTACGCGAACTCATCTAGAGGCAAATGATCCTTCCAGCTACCCCTGAAGTCAATAACACACGCTCGTAGCATATCCTCAAGAGTCTGGATAGTGCGCTCGCCCGTCTGTCTCGTGGATGGAATGCAGATTAAAGCTCACCGCGCCCCTAAACCTTCTCGAAAGACCTCCGGTTAGCCGTAACCGGGCTCCTCTGCGATATGATCGAAATAGGGACTCCATGCATCGACGATCTCTGATGTAAAGTCCGCATAATCCTCAACCAAAAGTCGCCCGACGGGAAGAAAGTGGGCTGATTTCGCCACCGCCGACGATAACCCATATAGAATCATGTCTCTCCGAGTGCGAGGTAATCCCGTGATGAAGTCCATGTTGATTACCTCCCACTTCCGTGTCGGGATCTCTATCGCTCGCAACAAACCACCGTGCCTTCTCGTGCTCTACCTTCACCGCCGACAACATGGGCACCGAGCTACGAACTCGCAACGCCCCTCTTCAAGCCATCCCACCAATACACGATCTAAGGTCGTGGTACATTTTGGTCGACTCGATGGATAGAGTAACGCGCGCGTGTGCTTCCCCAAGAACTCGCCAAGTCCTCAAACATCCGAACACACAACTCGCCTCAAACCTTAGCACCCCATCGTGTTACCTCAAAAGGACCCTTGCCCTCACGAAGAGTCAGATCACGATAACGTGTCAAAATCGATCCTCGAATCGCCTCTTCACCTCCTCGACGATGGAAGACTCGCAACCTCACGAACTCGAACCCCATCGCTATCGTAATCAATCAAACGGACACCAAGGCTCGCTAATCGATGCAAATCACGAACCATGTCCTCCTCTCTAGCCGCACATCCGATAGGCTCCCATCGACCTACGACTAAGAGCATCTCGCCACAACATCGCCTTCCCGTGGTACAGATATCAACATCGTAATCCTTAAGCAACTCTAACCACCGCCTCGCCGTAAGTTCACTCCTCTGGCCAAGATATACCTGAGGCTCTTGTGGTCAGTATAAATATCCACATGAACCCCATACAAGTAGTGCCTCCATCTTCAAGGCGTGAATCACCACGCTAACTCCAAATCACAGGCGGGTAGTTCCTCTCGTGTTTCTTCACCGCCGATGCATACGCTATAACCTTGCCCTGCTGCATCAACACACATCCCAACCCGATGCCCGACGATCACAATACACAACATAACCGCTCGACCTCCGGAAGAGTAAGAACGGGGCGGCCGTCGCTTCTTTTCAAAGAATCGAAACCCCGCCACAAGCATCACCATCAAACTTGGCCGCTTCGAGTCACTTAGTCAATGGTGCGTAGATAGAAGCAAACTTCTCCACGAACCGATAATATCTCGCAAGGCCCGTAAATCGCGAACCTCTGCCGGAGTAAGAGGTTCAGGCCAAGTCCTCGATCGCCGATCTTGGCCGTATCCACTGAATTCCATCACCACAATATGCCCAAGAAAAGCCACAAGTCAACCAAAACTCACATTTGGAAAACTTGGCATAATCGCTGGTCTCGAGAATCACAAGACAGCCTCAAATGCTCCGCATGCTCTCGCCTGAGCGAATAAACCAAGATATCATCAATGAACACTATCACAAACGTGTCCAAAATGGTTTGAACACTCGTTCATCAAATCCATGAATACCACGAGCATCGTCAACCCAAAAGACATGACCAACTCATAATGCCCGCATCGTCCGAATGCACCCTAGGGACATCCACCTCTCGACTCGCACTGATGATAGCCCGATCGCAGATCAATCTTGGAGAAACATCTCGCACTCGCAACCGGTCGAACAAATCATCAATCCGGGAAGGGGGTATTCGTTTAATGGTCACCTTGTTCACCGTCAGATCAACACACATGCGCTGGCCCCGCCCTTCTTCTTCACGAACAATACCGGCGCTTCCCGTGGAGAAACACTAGGCCCGATGAAGCCCTTCTCCAAAGAAATCCCTAAGCCGATCCTTCAACTCTCTCAACTCGCAGCCATTCTCAGATGGCGGAATGGAAATAGGCCGAGTGTCCGCAATATGTCTATACAAAACTCAATCTCCTCTCGTGAGGGATACCCGAGGTCGTCTGAAACACGCCCTGGGAACTCTCTCGACTACTGAATCGATCAAAACTGCACCGCAGCCTCGTGATCAAACACCCGAACGAGATGGTAGATATACCCTTCGCACCATCTTCCTAGCCTTGAGGTAGGAAATAAACCTACCCTCGGCGATACCGTGCTCCTCCCACTCAACAACCGGCCTCGTGAAACCGGAACTGCACTACTCTCTCGCAGCTACATTGGCGTAGCAAGCTAGCCAATCCATCCCCATGATCACGTCGGTCAATCATCTCCAACTCTATCAAGTCGGCCAGGTCCGACGATCAGAATGGTCACAGACAAGCTCTATATACCCGCCGAGCTACCACCGAATCACCCATCGCGTAGCTACCTCGAGTGGTCTATGGGCTCGTGCTCATCCCTATCCTACTAGCAACAAGGGAGATATATAGATGAGTAGAACCCGATCTATCAAAGCATACACATAAAACCCGAACCGATAAGGTACCGTGGACGACATCAGTGAGGCCTCCCGATCCCGCTTACCGACAAAGCATAAATGCGCTTCGAGGACCGCTAGAATCGGGACCCGCGCCACGACCTGCGCCGCGACTGGCCGTCCATGAGTACCTTGCTCTCTGGCGAGTAGCCGTCGGGGAAGAAGACCCGCGAAAGAACTCGTAGGTGACTTACCATCAAGATCGCCTTTGGTCTGACAGCCGCATAGTGACTCGCCGCCACAATCAAACAAGCTCCCGTAGCACCACAACTCCCGACGGGATCTACCGTGACGGCCACACCGGTGGGTGGTCCCGATCGCCAAGCACTCTGCCGCTCGACGTCAAGTCCTGGGCCCCGGTTCGCCTCAATATCTCGGCCGTGGCCGAGGACGGCAGAGTGCTCAGCCGGGCCGTGGTGCAAATCTAGATCGCCACTGAGGCCGCCACCACGATAGCCACCAAAAGACCCCGCCCCGGTCTTCTTGCCGTCACAACCCGCTTCGGCCTCTACGCCTCGCATCCAAGAGCATGAGCTCGCATGCGGGTAATGTCCATACCGGTGAAGAGAAACACCCGCATACGACTCGCCATATAATCATCTAGCCCGTGACGTGGCGGTGCACCCTATCCTCCATATCTGCTACCAACGCCGGGACATATCGAGCCAATGAATCAAACTCGACATTGTACTCCCGACAAGCGCCCTCTCGCCTCGCCAGAAAATCTATCACCGCGCGCCTCCTCATCCGCGAGGCGAAGTGAGTGAGAAAGCCTCCGAGAACTCATCCCAAGTAGCTGGGACGCTGCTCTCCCGGATAACTCCCACGAATCAAACCAATCGATCGCGTATCACGCAATTTATGTGAACCAAAGATCACGGACTCGGTCTCCGACGCCGATCACTCTCAAAATCCTCAGAGCCGACGGATGAACTCGCGGATCATCCTCCGCCGACCAGAAAACTCGCGGGCTACAACTCGAGAAGTCTCGTAGCCTCAAACTTCTCCGCCGGGTGAACCACGGTACGATCGGGCTGGACTGAATCGCCAGATCCACTGCCTCATGTTCGCCACGATCCCGCCAAGAATCGGGCCATCTCTTCAGAATCCATCTCATCTCGCTTCCAGCCGGGACTGGAGCGTAGGTATCGTGGTCTCATCGCCGCCGCGCCCTAAACCCTCCGGGGTCGGGCGGCGTAGAACTCGCCGCCTCGTATAGACCGGGCCCGAGCCCTCGTGACTCTAGGTGTCCCACTAGCGCCTCCTCGGCCGCTTGCCCTTCTCGCCCGTTGCCTTACGCGAGGCATAATCGTATGTAAAAGGGATACGTTAGAAGGGTCCGACTTATAACACAAATTTCTAAGGCACGATCTCGTAATGAAAAGAATGGAAACCAATCCTAAATATCCTATAGCCTCCTCGACATTGGTGTGGTGCACAACACACCGATAATCAAGACTTACTAGATACGGCTCAGACACTTTCCGAGGATTAATCGCTCGATAACACTTTTGTCACGACTGCTCGGCCCGTGGATCGTGCCTTACCCGCACCCAAGCCATACATCGAGAAAATCACGGAAATATAAAACAAGACATGAAACAGCTTGTAAATGAGACACGCTTTATCTGATGAAAAGCTTGCCTTTTCGCATATATATATAACCCAAGTTTTGCGCTACATCCCAACTGCATAATAGGACTCTGCACTTCTAAGGAAGTAAACAACTATGGCGGACAGTGGCCCGCCATACCCTGAATGTACAAAACTATCTACAATACAGGAGATCATACCAAAGTAGAGCCTCCTAGAAGATGGAGCTCCCGACACCAACGCAAAGATCCTAAGGATGTGGATCTAGCACCGCTGCCTTTACTCAAGCATGAACGCAGCCCCAAGGAGGTCGCATAACAGGTACTAAGTATGTGAAACTGTAAAGTACTTAAATGAAAACATATCATTTTAAAATCAGTTTTGCAAGTATGTATGAAACAACCAAGGTAACCACACATAGTGCCACCTCATAAACAAGAGCAACAATAGGTAAATCAGAATGTGTCTTTTCTAGGCCGCGAATGATCGGGCAGGCCAATTGCCCGTAGTATCACCATGCAAGCCTAATCTCGACTCCGTAGTCCGCATAGGCCACTCACATAGGCCCGCATAGGTATATAACCCCGCATCGAGGGTAGCTACCTCGGCATCGCCCCGACTCGTAGTCCGCACGGCCACATAGACCGCATGAGGTATAACCCCGCATCACTAACTCGAACTCCCAGTAGCTCGCATAGGTCCTCGACCCGCATGAGGTATTCTCGAATCATGGTCCTGCATCACCGAGTCTACCCCAGACGGAGGCGCTTAACCCCGGTAATATGTCAAGAGGTGAGTGATATTACACTAACATAATAGCTTATCGTTAAACAACATAAACACAACAAGAATACTCTCTTATACAAACGTTACAAGACACTAACACACATAGCATCATATCATGTCTACTTATCAAACCATCTTATTATTCTTTTCACAAATCAATATAAGTCCCTCATAAACACACAGTAAACTGTTTCTTTTATCATGCTTAAGTGGTTATACCTAACTTCCCATAAAGCTAGTATAACTCTTAAGCTTCGCTTAAAACCAATTAGTTCTCTTCGTTAAAAATGATTCAAGAATCTTTTGAAATGCTTTCGATCCTTATTATTCGTGCTTAAGTCATGAGACATTGCCGTAAGTATTATTCGTGCTTAAGTCGAAAGACATTGCCGTAGTTATTATTCGATTAACACATGTACGTCACCGTACTATATATTTTAAAAATATCATGCTTTAGGAAGAATCACATACCTTCTCTGAAAATCACCGCTAAGTTGAATATGTCACGCCGCAGAGAATCAACCTATAATAGTCGACACGCCTATCAACGCCTAGACTACTCAGAAATGATTCTAAGCAGAGGGTCCTTTATTCTACGGAAAATCGGGCAGACTTCCCTACCCGTGAGCTACTCAAGTTCATCGTGAAAACAATGTCTAAGTAAGTATAGTTCAATTATTCTTCTTTAAACCCTTCTACCGTGATAACAGCTCAATTCTATTCTCGTAATATTCTTCTAAGTATTTAATACTTATTCTTATACTACTACAGATGTATTCTCTAATTCAAAAGAGGGTTAGGATTATTTACCTCTGTAAGCCCAATAATATCCTAGATAAAAGTCGATCCGAGCAAGGCTTAGCTCCTAAGTCAGACGCTCCGATAGCTCCAAGGAAACCTTAGAAGTTCTTCACAACTGCTACTAAGTACTAAGGGATGTGGGCTAGGGTAGTTTGTGCATAATAACACTAATAGAAGACAACTTTTCTACCCAGGGAGGGGGGGTAGATTTCGGCTAGCAGTGAGGGTTGCCTCGCCAAGCTCACTCAAAAGGGGGTGTGTTGGATGAAAAAGGCTACAAGGGAGGGAAGGATTTTCAAGACTTGGAAAGGAATTTGTGGATGAAGAACTCTTCATCTTAAGGGGGTATTTATAGGTCAAGACATGGCCAACCAATGGCCAAGATTTAGCCAAGTGCTAGGCAAGTGTAAGGTCAATGTCACGACCCGTTCCGGGGCCCGTGACTGGTGCCTTACCCCGGGCACCCTAGTGATACAACATCAGAGTACTCAGCGGAACATAAAGACAATACATGAAACCAATGTAATAAGACAAAGGAAATAAGCGACAAAGCTAACCAAAACGGTTATCACAAGATATATAAATAACATTTTGAACAGTTACATCCCTTTCTACCACTCGCCATAACAGATTTTACAAACCTCTAAGAATGATATGACAACAACGACGGACGGGGCCTCGTACCCCGAATGTAAGCACCTACAATCAATGCGGGACTATACCAAGATAAGCCTCGAGGAACGGAGCTTCCAAACGCCGAATCGTGACCCTAAGAGCGAGGATCAACGATCGTGTACCTTTACTGCGGCATGAACGCACTTCGGCTGAGGTCGATAACTGGTACCAAGTATGTGAAACATGAAGATCAGTAAATGAAATCATAGTAGTCTATGAAAGCGGAGACATGTATGATAACCAAACTACAGTTCACAATAAATAAGCAGTCATGTCTAGTCAGGGACTCACTACCTCAAAGTCATCACTCCAATATACCAATGGGTCTCACGCCCACAACATCAATCCTGCCCGTGGAATACCTTCCTCACCGGCATCAATGATAGAAAAGCACCAAGGAATACACGAGCAATGAGTCCCACTGTGTCCAAATA
Organism: Przewalskia tangutica; assembly: GCA_029844215.1. Taxonomy (NCBI): domain Eukaryota; kingdom Viridiplantae; phylum Streptophyta; class Magnoliopsida; order Solanales; family Solanaceae; genus Przewalskia; species Przewalskia tangutica. The sequence goes on from CM056721.1 coordinate 52,730,477, forward strand.
AAATGCGAGGGTAAATGCGAAGGCATAGCCGACTACTAACACCTACAAGATTAACAAGGTCATAAATCAGATCATGATATTCGCTTAGACCGTCACATGATCAAAGCCGGTCGCCGCCACAATATCAAATGCGCGCGTCTAGCCTCGAACTCCCGCAGCTCCGCATAGGCCAATCTCATAGGCCCGCATGAGGTATAACCCGCATCGAGGTAGCTACTCCCAAGATCGCCCGACTCGCATCGCATGGCCACATAGACCGCATGACCATAAAGGCCGCACACTAACCTCGAACTCGTAGCTCGCATAGGCCCGGGACCCGCATTTAGGTATTCTCGAATCATGGTCCCGCATCGCTCGAAGTCTACCCCGTGACGGAGGGCGCTTAACCCCGGAAACACGGTGAGTGGTATAATACCAACATAACAGCTTTATCGCTTAAACAACATAAGCACAATCGAGGAAAACCCTTTACACAAACATCACGAATACTAACACACGTAGCATCCTAATATGATTACTTATCAAATCAACACGGCGTATTACAAGGCTATCACAAACCAATACAATCAAGTTATTCACACATAAGGTACTTTCTACTATATGATTAACGAGATCGGGTTTTTATCCCCAAAGTACTTTATACAATAACTCTTTAAAGATATGTTACTTTCACAAAAGTCACACAATACCCGTAGTATATAACAATAGAGTGATTATCTTTTGAAATACTTCAAGTTCTTTATTATCACATAACCCGCCAGTTATAGTTCAAATCAGTTACCTTTTTAAAACCACAAGTATTTTCTTACCTACATAAAGCTGTTATAACCAACTTCCCATAAAGCCGTTATAACACTTTATGTTTTAGACCAATCAAATACATTTAACACCTGTACGTCTACCGTACTACATAGTTACACATATATCATGCTAGAAGAGATAGGAAGAGGTTCACATACCTCGCGACGAGTATCGACTAATAGCAAAACGCTCCAAGTACTTCCAACCGTCGGCTACTCCTGCCGTAGATCGCTCCACTCGTAGTACTTCAACCTATAAGGCCACAAGGCGCTTATTAACATCTAGATCTCTTCAGAGAACATTCTACGTAAAATTCGCAGACTCCCCGCAACAGCGTAAATCTCCACTCTCTATCGGCCGCTACCAAGCCAACCGTGGGGTTATACGCCTAATCCGGACGTGCACAATTTTATCTCACGTAAAAGCTACACAAGTCTGTAATACGCCCTATGTAATTACTGATTCGATTATCTTCTTTCAAAAGGTTTCTTATTATTCAGCTTAAGTCAAAAGACATTGCCGATAACTACGTTCAGCTCTATATATAGTATACTTCAACTATATATTCTAACAACATGTAATTTCCAATTACAATAGGGGGACAAGATAATTACCTCGATAAGCCCAAAATTATCCAAGTTATAATGTCGATCCTGAGCAAGGTTTAGCTCCTACTCCGTGCGCTCCAATCCGCTCCAAACAACCCTTAGAAGTTCTAACCAACTTCTACTTAAATACTTCAACCAACTATGAAGATTTCCTTAGGGTTTCGGTTTGAGATTAAAGGACAAACGTAGTATTTCCGGGCTCTACGTAGAGGTATCTTTGGAATACTACAAGGTATACGGCTAAGGTAATTTGGGTATAGTAACAATACTATGGAGAGTATTTCTACCAAGAGGGGGGGTGTATTCTACGAGAACAACAAGGCAAGGGGGGGTACCCCCACGGTTTAACCCTAAAGGAAGGGGGGCGCTACTCTCGGCCAAGGGGGGCCTCACGAAAAAGGGGAGGGGCTTTCAAGACTTGAGGGAGTGAGGAGTGGATGAAGAAAACTCATCAAAGGGAGGGGTATTTATAGGGAAACCAAGGGCCAAGATCAAGCCATGTGGGGGGCAAGTGGAGGGCCAAGATGTGCCCAAGTGCCCCCTAGTCCCTACTCCACAAAACAAGCCACAAAACATTGCACAAAACAAGGCCAAAACAAGGCACAAAAACGTGAACCAATCGGCCAAGGCCAACCACCCCTCTTTACCGTCCAATGAGGGTGACAAGTGTCACCCTCCCATTGGTCCAAATATGTTTCGTCTCTAAAAATCCGCAAAAATATAAATGACATAGCCGGAATTTTCCCTACGCAAGTCGTGGAAGCGTTTAAAAAAACGACTCTAATCGGGTGTTGTGAACAAATAATTTTCGGCCCTTGCATTTTAAGGCACAACTTTTCTACGCACGCCCCACGCACGTACTGGAAATACGGGGTATAACATTCTCCCCTCCTTAGAAACATTCGTCCCGAATGTTCCTTCTAAGTCCCAAAACAAACGCGCGCCAGTATAGTCTTCACTACTATACTTACGAGAACAAACCTGCCACACCTGGCCATAGAAACACCTGCGCAAATACTTACATCCAAGTCCACGAGGAAACACCTCTAACATCACCACCAACACCTCTCTCCGGGGTCTAGAATATACTTCCTTCGCACCTTCTCTTTATAAAAAAAAATTGATCACATCTATGCTCGCCATACATGCTCGCTTCTTCCCGATACCACTTTTGTCACTTTGCCGCGAGGTTCTAGTGTCACCCGCGACCAACAATGGTGCCGATCGCTGCGATTCCCGAGGATGTCGTACACTTGAACACTCGAACTCCTTCTTATAACCTATCACACTTCGACATCGCTTGGTTTCCAAAACTCGGGGTTACTATCTCTAACGTGGTCATCATAAACTGGGAACACTCTGGATGGATCTCCGATACTTCCCCGATCATAACAATACGAAAGACCGGACGTACTGCCTCCTAAGTCGGACGGCAATTGCTAACATATAGGCAACCTGGCCTATTCTTCACATGAACTCGTGCGGCCCAAAGTACTCGGGCTAAGTTCCTCTGATTTCCAAAACTGCCACACCCAACCGGGTGGTACTTTCAAGACCGACCGTCAACTGAACTCTGGCGTCGCCGACGATTATCCGCACGATTTCTCTGAGTTGCCAGAATCTCTTCTAGACAAGCTTTACCCTATTCACAGTCTGCTGGAACAAGTCTGAACCAACTATCTGAATAATGCCAACATCGAACCAATCGACCGGCGACTTACACATCCGCCCCTACAAGGCTTCATAAGGCGACATCCGAACACTGAAATGGTAGCTTAAACACTCCTCCACAGAGACAACAATCCCACTACTACCCACGAAATCCACACACCGCCCGAGGCGAATGCGATTCGAGACTCACCGAGTTCTTAACCCCGCTTGGTAAAACTTCCAAACAAAAACAGTGCACTGGCTCCACTGCGTCATAAGGTGAAGGTAGGCACCCGCAGCCTTACAACCTTTTCTGATTAATCAACACTGCCGAGTAAACGGCCTTTGCTAGACAAGGCGGTGACCTCTCGGCCCGACCATCGGTCGAAGGCATCCACGAACTCAGTCGTTGGTTAACTAAACTGGGCCTAACACCCTCGTGACCTACCACAAGGCGACCACCACAAACCGACCCCACCACCAAACATGCCGCGGGTTGACCCGCAACGTGGCATCAACCCGACCCGACGCCGCAAAACGCTAGCTCCCAAGGAAAACTCTCACTAATCACGCATTTAAAACCTAGCGGTCTTCTTAGCTCAACTACCTCTTTCATTCCACACTACTCGGGACTTATCCCACAACATAACTCACGCGCACTATGCACTCCTATAAGGTCAAACATAAACAATACATCTTTTACTCGAGATGGCCTTACCTCTAAGGTCTTCCACGTATAACACTCTAAGGCTCACACTTTCTATCCCCAATCTTTCCCTTACTAACCATGATTTCTAATCACAAATAACACATCGCTATCGTAACATAGCCCTTATGATATACCCATCTAATCACACCTACCGATCTCTAGAGGGTTAAGGATCTATCCGTATTTACTGCTTTACTCCCCTTAGTCGTTCTAATAAAACCTGCCCCGTAGGGCGCATAGCTAAGGAAGATGATGAACTACCCACCGATCCTGAAGGCTAAGTCCTCTTACTAGGACATCCTTTCGACACGGCCTGACGGCCGCAGTAAAACAAGTACCAACAAAGGCGACATTCCTCGATGGCGTCTCACATTGTGAATCTCGGGAGAAATCAATCCGGCCGGAACCTACGTAGCGTGAACCTAAGCTCGAGCTCGACCAACTCTGCATACCGAGCGTCCCGAACCTATGGAGGACCTTTACGCCGTGGTGGATGTGCATCAAGTCTGCTGCTGAGGCGATTCGCCTCGAAAGTTACCAAAGGACCCTGCTGTTCTGGCCATCTACTGCTGTCCTCGGTTAACCCGTCGATCTCTACGTTCATCGGCCTGCTGCGCATAAGCCCGTACATAGGCCATGCTCAAGCCTAACTGAAGAATTACTTTCGCACAACCCTCTCTTAGATAGTCATCAAGACTCGCAGACATCCAGATACTCTCGGTAGCCAAATCCATAGCTAGTAATGGTCGCTTTTGCAATCTATATTCTCTGTCCCGCCGTGGGCGAAGGTTCATATATCATGGCCGCAGAGGAACCGCCGCGTGCTAAACTCACTGGGGCTAGTGACGTCATAAAACTCCCGAATGAAGCACCACCCGGTGATGATTGGTTCGTGCCCACGTAACCCTCAGATTTACTCGCGGCTCCTCGCCGCCTTGCCCTCCTGGGCCGGGTTGCCCTACGCGAGGCATAGCGGTAGGGAAAGAAATACGTGAGAGGTCCAACTTACAACACGGCTCTAAGGCACGATCTCGAGTGAGAAGAATAGAAACCAATCCTAAATATCCTATAGCCTCACGATTATTGTGGTGCACAACACACCGATAATCAATACTTCTTGAATCGATGCAGTAGACACTTTCCGAGATTAACCGCTCGATACCACTTCACACGACCCGTTCGGCCCGTGGATCGTGCCTTACCGGGCACCCTGGTGATACAACATCAGTACTCGGAACATAAAGACAATACATGAAACCAATGTAATAAGACGGTGAAATAAGGCATAAAGCTAACCAAAAGCGTTATCACAAGATATATAAATAACAATTTGAACGATTACATCCCTTTCTACCACTCTGCCCATAACGATTACATGCACCTCTAAGAATGATATGACAACAACGACGGACAGGCCCGTCATACCCTGAATGTAAGCACCTACAATCAATGGGGACTATACCAAGATAAGCCTCGGAGGAACGAGCTTCCCAAACGCTGAACCGTGACCCTAAGGCGAGATCAACGATCGTGTACCTTTACTGCGGCATGAGCGCAGGGCGAGGTCGTACAATGGTACCAAGTATGTGAAACATGAAGATCTCGTAAATGAAATCATAGTAGTCTATAGAAAGCAGGAGACATGTATGATAACCAAACTACAGTTCACAATAAATAAGCAGTCATGTCTAGTCAGGGACTCACACCCTCAAAGTCATCACTCCAATATAACAATGGGTCTCACACCCACAACATCAATCATGCCCGTGGAATACCTTCCTCACCGTGATCGATGATAGAAAACACCAAGGAATACACATGAAAGCAGTCCCACCGTGTCCAAATAAAACGATCAGGTAAATGCGAAGGCATAGCCGACTACTAACACCTACGCACTAACAAGGTCATAAAGCGTATCATGATATCTGTCTAGACCGTCACATGATCAAAGCCGGTCGCCGCTCGCAATATCAAATGCGCGTCTAGCCACAGAACTCCCCGCACTCCGCATAGGCCAATCTCATAGGCCCGCGCAGGTATAACCCCGCATCGAGGGTAGCTACTCCGGCGTAAATCGCCTGGACTCGCATCCGCATGGCCACATAGACCGCATGACCATAAAGGCCGCACACTAACACGAACTCTCGTAGCTCGCATAGGCCCCGACCCGCATGAGGTATTCTCGAATCACGGTCCCGCATCACTGAGTCTACCCCGCATCGGAGGCGACTTAACCCGGAAACACGGTGAGTGGTATAATACCAACATAACGATTTATCGTTTAAACAACATAAGCACAATCGAGGAAAACCCTTTACACAAACATCACAGAATACTAACACACGTAGCATCCTAATATGATTACTTATCAAATCAACACGAAGGTATTACAAGGCTATCACAAACCAATACAATCAAGTTATTCACACATAAGGTACTTTCTACTATATGATTAACGAGATCGGGTTTTATCCCCAAAGTACTTTATCTGATAACTCTTTAAAGATATGTTACTTTCAAAAGTCACACACAATACCCGTATATAACAATAGAGTGATTATCTTTTGAAATACTTCAAGTTCTTTATTATCACATAACCCGCCATTATAGTTCAAATCGATTTACCTTTTTAAAACCACAAGTATTTTCTTACCTACATAAAGCTGTTATAACCAACTTCCCATAAAGCCGTTATAACACTTTATGTTTTAGACCAATCAAATACATTTAACACCTGTACTGTTATACCCCGTAGTTGCAAGGTATGTATGTGAGGACGTACGTACGAGAGTACGGCAGAAATTTTGAAAAGAAAGAAAGATGTGAGTTTTCGACTAAAAGTTTCCGTTATTTGTGAAGGAAAAGGTTCGTTAATGGGAATTGGATTCCCAGTTTGGTATTCTGACTTCTGGAATATTAGAGAATTATGGAATTTTATTTTCTGAATGGTCACGTGGGCCCACGAGAAATTTACGGTTTGTGGGCCCACTTTGTTTTGAGATTTTGGCCATTGTGGTTTCTTTTGAAGACGCTGAGGGCCATTAGGAGGGTGACACGTGTCACCCCGCCTAGTGGCTTGGCCAAAGTTTCATTTAGGCACGTTGCCGACTGAGTCGCTTTCGACGAACGTTTCCACGACTTTCGTAGGGAAAATTCCGCTATGTCGTTTTGTATTTTTGGATTTTTCCGAGAGACGAAACATGTTGGACCAACGGAGGGTGACATGTGTCACCTCACATCGGAAGCAAGTCGCCTGGAAGAGGATTCACGAATGGATTGTCTTTGTGGCTCACGTTGCGTATTGGTTCCTTGTTTTGTGCCTTGTTTTGGCCTTGTTTTGTGGCTTGTTTGGTGCAATGTTTTGTGGAGTAGGGGTTAGGGTGCACTTGGCGATCAAGGCCTTACACTTGCCTTGCACATGGCTTGATCTTGGCCATGGTTGGCATTCGTCGCTATAAATACCCCTGTGAAGACTTCATTCATCCACAAATGTTTCCAAGTCTTGAATCCTCCTCCTCTTGTTGACTCTCGTCCAAGAGCTCCTCTCCCCAGAAAGTGGCCTTTGGCCGAGGTCTCCTCCTTGTGAGGTCTAGGTGGTACCCCTGCCTAGTTGTTTCGTATAATACCCATTGTTGTGGTATAGAAATACTCCCTAGTATTGTTATAATGCCCAAAATACCTTAGCCTTGTACCTTGTAGTATTCCAAAGATACCTCTTTGCGTGAAGTCCCAAATACTACCTTTTGTCCTTTTAGTCTCAAACCAAACCCTAAGGAAATCTTCATCGTTGGTGAAGTATGTGAGTAGAAGTTGGTTAGAACTTCTAAGGGTTGTTGGAGTGGTTTGAGCGCGGTGAATGAGCTAAACCTTGCTCGGGAGCGACATTAAACTCGGATAATTTTGGGCTTATCGAGGTAATTATCTTGTCCTCTATTGTAATTGGAAATTACATGTTTGTTAGGATATATAGTTGAAGTATACTATATATGGAACTATACTTAGTATTCGCAATGTCTTTTGACTTAAGCTGAAGAATTAGAACCGAACTAAAGCGTATTTACATAGGGTGTATTGCAGAGGCTTGTAGAATTGTACACGTCAGGTTAGGCGTGTAAACCCCCGTTGGCTTGGTAGCGGCCTCGATAGAGAGGAGATTTACGCTGTCATGTGAGAGTTCTTAGAATTTTCTATAGAAAGATAGAAACTTATGTTTTGGGGTTAATAGACGTTTGTGACCTTTATAGGTGAAAGTACTAAGAGTAGCGTATTCTACTCGAGGAGTGGAAAGGGCTAGCAAGGTTGTAGTACTTGGAGCATTTTGCTTATTGTCGATAAATCGTCGCGAGGTATGTGAACCTCTTCCTATCTTTTCTAGCATGATTGTTGTGAACTATGTAGTACGGTAGACGATACGTGTGCTAAGTGATTTGGTTGGTTTAAAACATAGGGTGTTATAATAGCTTTATGGGAAGTTAGTTATAACGACCTTATGTAAGTGAAAATGGTTTACTGACATTAGAAGTTAAGAGACTTGATCTTATAAGATAAGAGACTTAACTTAGTTGTTTTAATGTGGATGTTTGTGTGAAACCTCATTCGTGAGTAATGAGTACTTGGTTTTTAAAGGGATAATGTTTTACTGATTTCGGAGTCGAATGTATCGACGCACCACTGCAAGCGTTAATAAAGGAAAATGTATTGAATAATGATGTGTTGTATTAAAACCGTGAAACCTCCATCCGCATGAAGCTAAGATGAGACAAAATGATATTACATTTTCTAGATCATGGTCATTGTAATAAGATCGTTATAAACAAGAATAAACTACTCACGTATATGACATATGTTACTTAATTGTTCTAAAAAGGAATCAAGTGATTAAGTTTGGGAACTATGAAACCATTTGAAAATGAGAAGCTTGAGTAATGAAACTAGGCAAACCGAACTTAGGAAAGAATGTTGTTACTTGGTTTTGAAAAGGAAGGTGGGTTGGTCATTCTAATACTACGGTATCGGGTGACTTTTATAAAAGAAATGGATCTCTTTAAAAAGAACTTACGATGTAGTACTTTGGGGTTAAAACCCGACTTTGGTATAAAATGAAAGTACTTTGTGTTGTTGTGAAACTTGCCTATGCTTGTTGTGAAGCTTGGCTATGCTTATTGTGATAACCTTTGTTGCAAAGCGTTGTATTTCGTGTTACCGCGTCTCGATGGAGGTCGGTTGACTTGTTGAGAACTTACTTGGGCGTCGCGTGGCGGAGAAATTCCACCGCACGCCTCGCTGATAGTATTATTGTTGTTAATCACTTTGGACATACCGACACGATGCGTGGCGCTGGGTATGCTTCCATTTTGGTTAAGGTCTTGTAGTTAATCGCTTTGGATATCTCGGCACGATCGTAGCGCGGGTATGTTTCATTTTGATTATCGCCAGTGATTTCCTTTTTGGACATCTTGACCACGATCGTAGCGCGGGTATGCGTCCATTTTGGAATGCCGTCTATTGTTTCTCTGGACATATCGACACGACGCGTAGCGCACGTATCGTCCATTTGGAAAGTTGTCTTATTGTTTCCCTTTGGACATCTTGACACGATCGTGGCGCACGTATGCTTCCATCCGATTGTCTTGTTGTTGAGGTCACGTGGACATGTCTACACCGATGCACGATTCCGGCACGCGCGACGCGACCACGATTGATGTTGTGGGCGTGAGACCCATAGTTATATTGGAGTGATGATCGCTTTATGTTGTGAATCGTAGTTTGGTTATCATACATGTCTCTGCTTTATATAGACTAGTATGATTTCATTTACAAGATTGCAGCCACATACTTGGTACTGTTGTCTCGACCTCCTCGGGCTGCGTTCACGCCGCAGTAGAAGTACATCGATCGTGGATCCTCGCCATAGGATCACGTAGCATTTGAAGCTCCGTTTCTCGGAGGCTTATCTTTTAGTAGGTGTTCCCGAGTTGTAAGTTCTTGTACATTGGGGTATGGCGAGCCTGTCCGTCATAGTCGTGTATATCTTAAGTCCATGTAATCTTGTTGTGGCGGGTTGTAAAAGGATTAAAGCTGCTCGAGTTTTATGTATATACTGAGGCAACCGTTTTGGTTGCTGTTTATTTATTATATCTCTTGTATAATGACTCATGTTTTATGTTCCGCTGATTTTCTCGATGTATGTATCGCTAGGTGCCCGGTAAGGCACGATCCACGAGCCCGATTTTCGGGTGTGACATAGTGGTATCGAGCGATTAATCCTCGGAAAGTGTCTACGCATCGCGTGTCTAGTAGAGTCTTGATTATCGGTGTGTTGTGCACCACATCTATAATCGTGAGGCTATAGGACATTTAGGATTGGTTTCCATTCTTCTCATTCCGAGATCGTGCCTAGAGTCACATGTAAGTTGTACCCTACGACGTATCTCGTTTTTACCGATTATGCCTCCGCAGTGCAAGCGAGCCCGAGAGCGGCAAGGCACCGGGAGTGCTGCTAGTGAGATACTGAGGAGTACGAGGCGCAGCCCGCATACACTGAGGTGCTTCAGACGGCGGGTTTCGCGATGCCGCCAGCACCAGCAGAGTTTAGAGCCGCAGCCGTGGTCGTGAGACTCTGATACTGAGCCTCCATCCGATGCAGGCGCGGAGATGGGTTACAAGAGATGGCCCGATTGTTGGCCGAGGTGTGGCCGATATGGCGACATTTGGATCGCAGCATTCGGTTCGAGCACCATGGTTCACCCCGAGCGAATAGTTTGAGGCTACGGACTTTACGAGTTGTAGCCGCGAGTTTTACGGGTCGAGGCACGAGGATGATCCGCAGGAGTTCATCCGGCGATTCTGTGATCACGCGGTGATCAAGGCTTCAGAGACCGAGTCTGTGACCTTTGGTTCGCATCGGCTGCGTGATACCGCAGTCGATTGGTTTGATTCATGGGAGCTTTCCCGGGGAGAGCATGCACCTCCAGCAGTATGGGATGAGTTTTGGGGCTTTCTCACGCACTTCTTGCCTCCGCAGATGAGGAGGCACGCCGGCAGATTTTTATTCTTGAGGCAGAGGCGACCGCCGTGAGTACAATGTCGAGTTCGATTCTTTGGCTCGATATGTCCTGCGCTAGTTGCGGATATGGAGGATAAGTGCATCGCTACGTCACGGGCTTGATGATTATATGGCCGAGTCTTGTGCGGGTGTTTCTCTTGGCAGGGCATGGACATTGCCCGCACGAGCTCATGCACTAGGATGTGAGGCACGGAGGGTCGACGGAATGACACGGATCGCGAGAAGAGGGCGGGTGGCGGGTCGCTGGTGGCTTTCGAGGCGGACCGCCAAAGAAGCTAGTTATATACCCCCACCGTGCAGTGGTACTCCACCGTCTTGAGAGCGGTCGGGGCTCCGGGGTTGATTTTCGGCGAGCGAGGTGTTAACCATGAAGCCACCCCTACCTCGTTGTGACCATTGTGGTAGACTCCATTTTGGAGAGTGTCGTGCTAGATTGGGAGTTTGTTTTGCATGCGGCCAGCAGGGCCATTTTGCGAGGAACTGTCCTACCAAGGGAAGCACGGATGTTACGACTCAGCCTTCAGGATCTGTGGCTGGTTTATCACCTTCTACAGCTATGCGCCCTGCAGGGCAGGCCTATGATTAGAGTGGAGCGGTAGCTTCAGGTATATCCTTAACCCTCTAGAGTTTTGGTATGCTTGTTATGATGATCTCATTATTGTGTGCTATGTACGGATAGCATTGTGATATGTGTGAGTTAGAATGCATGGTTAGTTGGAAGGATACGTATGGAGGCATGGTAAGTATGAACCTTAGACTATGTCACGACTGAGACCTTAGGGGTAAGGTCGTCTTGAGTTAAAGATTTATTGTTGACCCTTATCAGGGTAGTAGTATACGTGGGTTTTATTTGTGTGATAAGTCCGTGGGTAGTGTGAGATGGAAGTGGTAGCTTTCATGATGTGAATTAGTAAGATTGTTCCGGATCGGGGAACAAGAGTTTGGCGCGGTTGTGGGTCGGGTTGAGGACGTCACGGTCAACCCAGTAACCCTGGTGGGGGTCAGTTCGTGGTCCCGCCAGTGGTAGAGTCACGAGGATGCTAGGCCCAAGTTTGTGTGACCAACGTATGAGTTCGTGGACGCGTTCGACCGAGCGGTTCGTAAAGGCCGGAATGGCCTTAAGGAAGTTTGAGGTTGGTAAGATGGCCAAGTTTGAGGTAGTGACTCCGGAGATTTTCGAGCAAGTAATGGTCAAGTATGGTACGTCTTGGGAGAGTTCAAGTGTTCGAGAAGGGCACGGCGAGTAAGGAAAGAAGAGGGCGTGTGTTATTTCGTGGCCGTGGCGTTGACAATTTGTTAGAGGAACTTCATCGATATCCGTCTTGAGAAGGAACATTCGGACGAATGTTTCTAAGGGGAGAATGTTATACCGTAGTTGCAAGGTATGTATGTGAGGACGTGCGTCACGAGTCGCAGTAAATTTTGAAAAGAAAGAAAGATGTGAGTTTTCGACTAAAAGTTTCCGTTATTTGTGAAGGAAAAGGTTCGTTAATGGGAATTGGATTCCCAGTTTGGTATTCGGACTTCTGGAATATTAGAGAATTATGGAATTTTATTTTGGAAATGGTCACGTGGGGCCACACGAGAAATTCTACTTTTGGGCCCACTTTGTTTTCGAGATTTTGGCCATTGTGGTTTCTTTTCGAAAGACGTTTTTGAGGGCCATTAGGAGGGTGACACGTGTCACCCCCGCCTAGGTGGCTTGGCCAAAGTTTCATTTGGGCACAGTCCGACTGAAGTCGTTTTCCGACGAAACGTTTCCACTTTCGTAGGAAAATTCGCTATGTCGTTTTGTATTTTTGCGGATTTTTCCGAGAGACGAAACATGTTGGACCAACGGGAGGTGACATGTGTCACCCTCGCATTGAAGAAGTGGCGTCAGTGGAAGAGGATTCACGAATTGGATTGTCTTTGTGGCTCACGTTTTTGTGCCTATTGGTTCCTTGTTTTGTGCCTTGTTTTGGCCTTGTTTTGTGGCTTGTTTGGTGCAATGTTTTGTGGAGTAGGGGTTAGGGTGCACTTGGCGATCAAGGCCTTACACTTGCCTTGCACGTGGCTTGATCTTGGCCATGGTTGGCGTTTGGGTTCTTATAAATACCCCTTTGTGAAGACTTCATTCATCCACAAATGTTTCCAAGTCTTGAATCCCTCCCCTCCTCTTGTTGACTCTTGTCCAAGAGCTCCTCTCCCCCCCGTGTAAGTGGCCTTTGGCCGGGGTCTCCCTCCTCATGAGGTCTAGCCAGTGGGGTACCACTGCCTAGGTGTTTTCGTATAATACCCCTTGTTGTGGTATAGAAATACTCCCCTAGTATTGTTATAATGCCCAAAATACCTTAGCCTTGTACCTTGTAGTATTCCAAAGATACCTCTTTGCGTAGAGTCCGGAAATACTACCTTTTGTCCTTTTTAGTCTCAAACCGAAACCCTAAGGAAATCTTCATCGTTGGTTGAAGTATGTGAGTAGAAGTTGTGTAGACACTTCTAAGGGTTGTTTGGAGCGGATTGGAGCACTCGGAGTAGGAGCTAAACCTTGCTCAGGAGCGACATTAAACTCGGATAATTTTTGGGCTTATCGAGGTAAATATCTTGTCTATTGTAATTGGAAATTACATGTTTGTTAGGATATATAGTTGAAGTATACTATATATGGAACTATACTTAGTATTCGGCAATGTCTTTTGACTTAAGCCTGAAGAATTAAGAACTGAACTAAATTTGTATTTACATAGAATTTGACGAAGAGGCTTGTGTAGAATTGTACGTCGGTTAGGCGTGTAAACCCACCTGGTTGGCTTGGTAGCCAGCCTCGATAGAGGAGGAGATTTCTGTTGGCGGGAGAGTCTTCAATTTTCTATAGAAAGATAGAAACTTATGTTTTGGGGTTAATAGGCGTTTGTGACCTTTATAGGTGAAAGTACTAAGAGTAGCGTATTCTACCGAGGAGTGGAAAGGGCTAGCAAGGTTGTAGTACTTGGAGCATTTTGCTTATTGTCGATAAATCGTCGCGAGGTATGTGAACCTCTTCCTATCTTTTCTAGCATGATTGTTGTGAACTATGTAGTACGTAGACGCATACGTGCTAAGTGATTTGGTTGGTTTAAAACATAGGGTGTTATAATAGCTTTATGGGAAGTTAGTTATAACGACTTATGTAAGTGAAAATGGTTTCTTGACATTAGAAGTTAAGAGACTTGATCTTATAAGATAAGAGACTTAACTTAGTTGTTTTAATGTGGATGTTTGTGAAACCTCATTCGTGAGTAATGAGTACTTGGTTTTAAAGGGATAATGTTTTACCGATTTGGAGTCGAATGTGTATCGACACCACCGCGGCGTTAATAAAGGAAAATGTATTGAATAATGATGTGTTGTATTAAAACCGGTAGAAACCTCCATCCGCATAAGCTAAGATGAGACAAAATGATATTACATTTTCTAGATCATGGTCACGTAATAAGATCGTTATAAACAAGAATAAACTACTCACGTATATGACATATGTTACTTAATTGTTCTAAAAAGGAATCAGTGATTAAGTTTGGGAACTATGAAACCATTTGAAAATGAGAAGCTTGAGTAATTGAAACTAGGCAAACCGAACTTAGGAAAGAATGTTGTTACTTGGTTTTGAAAAGGAAGGTGGGTTGGTCATTCTAATACTACGGTATCGGGTGACTTTTATAAAAGAAATGGATCTCTTTTAAAAAAGAACTTACGTATGTAGTACTGGGGTTAAAACCGGACTTTGGTATAAAATGAAAGTACTTTGTGTTGTTGTGAAACTTGCCTATGCTTGTTGTTGTGAAGCTTGGCTATGCTTATTGTGATAACCTTTGTTGTGCAAGCGTTGTATTTACGTGTTACCGCGTCTCGATGGAGGTCGGTTGACTTGTTGAGAACTTACTTGGGCGTCTTCGGCGACGAGAAATTCCACGCACGCCTCGTTGATAGTATTATTGTTGTTAATCACTTTGGACATCCCGACACGATCGTAGCGCGGGTATGCTTCCATTTTGGTTAAGGTCTTGTAGTTGTCGCTTTGGATATCTCGACACGATCGTGGCGCGCGGGTATGTTTCCATTTTGATTATCGCCTTGGATTTCCTTTTTGGACATACTGACACGATCGTAGCGCACGGGTATCGTCCATTTTGGAATGCCGTCCTATTGTTTCTCTGGACATACCGACACGATCGTGGCGCACGTATCGTCCATTTGGAAAGTTGTCTTATTGTTTCCTTTGGACATACCGACACGATCGTGGCGCAGGTATGCTTCCATCTGGATTCTTTGTCGTTGTTGAGGTCACGTGGACATGTCTACACCGTCTGATATTCCGGGCATGCGCCATCGACCACGATTGATGTTGTGGCGTGAGACCCATAGTTATATGGAGTGATGATCGCTTTATGTTGTGAAGCGTAGTTTGGTTATCATACATGTCTCCCGCTTTATATAGACTAGTATGATTTCATTTACTGATTATGCGCTTTCACATACTTGGTACTGTTATGCGACCTCCTTCGAAGTGCGTTCACGCCGCAGTAGAGGTACATCGGCCGTGGATCCTCGCTCATGGATCACGATTCAGCATTGAAGCTCCGTTTCTCCGAGGCTTATCTTTTAGTAGGTGTTCCTGAGTTGTAAGTTCTTGTACATTCGGGTATGGCGAGCCCTGTCCGTCATAGTCATCAGATATCTTAGAAGTATCTTGTTGTGGGCAGGGTTGTAAAAGGATTAAACTGTTCAGGTTTTATGTATATACGGAAGGCAACCGTTTTGGTTGGCCTGTTTATTTATTATATCTCTTGTATAATGACTCATGTTTTATGTTCCGCTGATTTTTCTCTGATGTATGTATCGCTAGGGTGCCCGGGGTAAGGCACCAGTCACGAGCCCGATTTTCGGGGTGTGACATGTACGTCTACCGTACTACATAGTTACACATATATCATGCTAGAAGAGATAGGAAGAGGTTCACATACCTCGCGACGAGTATCGACTAATAGCAAAACGCTCCAAGTACTTCCAACCGTCGGCTACTCCTTAAGCCAAGTAGATCGCGCCACACGTAGTACTTCAACCTATAAGGCCACAAGCGCGCTTTATTAACATCTAGATCTTCGTAGAACATTCTACGTAAAATTCGTAAGACCTCCCCGCAATGGCGTAAATCTCCACTCTATCGGGCGGGCTACCAAGCCAACCAGGGGGGGCGGGTTATACGTCTAATCCGGACGTGCACAATTTTATCTCACAGAAAAGATACACAAGTCATCTGAATACACCCTATGTAATTACATTCAAGATCTTCTTTCGAAAGGTTTCTTATTATTCGGGCTTAAGTCAAAAGACATTGCCGATAACTACGTTCACTCTATATATAGTATACTTCAACTATATATTCTAACAACATGTAATTTCCAATTACAATAGGGACAAGATAATTACCTCGATAAGCCCAAAATTATCCAAGTTATAATGTCGATCCTGAGCAAGGTTTAGCTCTACTCCGTGCGCTCAATCCGCTCCAAACAACCCTTAGAAGTTCTAACCAACTTCTACTTAAATACTTCAACCAACTATGAAGATTTCTTAGTGTTTGGTTTGAGATTAAAAGGACAAAAGGTAGTATTTTCTGCTCTACGATAGAGGTATCTTTGGAATACTACAAGGTATACGGCTAAGGTAATTTGGGTATAGTAACAATACTATGAAGAGTATTTCTACCAAGAGGGGGGGTGTATTCTACGAGAACAACAAGGCAGGTACCCGGTTTAACCCCAAAGGAAGGGGTGGGTCTACTCGCACTGCTGGGGCCTCACGAAAAGGAGGGCTTTCAAGACTTGAGGAGTGTGGAGTGGATGAAGAACACTCATAAAAAGGAGGGGGATTTATAGGAAACCAAGGGCGAAGATCAAGCCACGTAGGGGCAAGTGGAGGGCCAAGATGTGCCCAAGTGCCCCCTAGTCCCTACTCCACAAAACAAGCCACAAAACATTGCACAAAACAAGGCCAAAACAAGGCACAAAAACGTGAACCAATCGGCCAAGGCCAACCACCCCTCTTTACCGTCCAATGAGGGTGACAAGTGTCACCCTCCCATTGGTCCAAAAATGTTTCGTCTCTCGGAAAAATCCGCAAAAAATATAAATGACATAGCCGGAATTTTCCCTACGTAAGCTGTGGAAACGTTTCGTCGAAAAACGACTCTAATCGGGTGTTGTGAACAAATAATTTTCGGCCCTTGCATTTTAAGGCACAAACTTTTCTACGTACGTCCTTACGTACGTACTCTGGAAATACGGGGTATAATAGTCAAGATTAGGGCAAGTGTCCTTGGCCAACTTGCACACAAAATATCCTACCAACTCCAAGACAAAATTGGACACTCCAATCGGCCATATTGACGCCTCAAGTCCATCAATTGGAGGGTGACAAGTGTCGCCCTCCCGTTGGTCCAAAATGTTTCGTCTCTCGGAAAAATCCGCAAAATTTAGAAATGACATAGCCGGAATTTACCCTACGAAAGCTGTGGAAACGTTTCGTCAGAAAACTATTCGTTTTGTGAGTTGTGCCCAAAAAAATGTCCAAGGCCTAAACTTTTAAGGCTAAACTTTTGTACGTATTCCCTTACGTACATACTCTGGAAATACAGGGTATAACACTTATACCGAGGTGAGATGCCGGGGCATGCGGCCTTTGTGCGGGTTAAATTCCCGGGTTGTATTTGAGTGATGATTTCATGGGCATGAGTCCCTATCTTGATATGACTGCTTATATGTTGTGGTGCTGTAATTTGGTTATCATACATATCTCCTGCTTTATATAGACTATTATGATTTCATTTACAGTATTTTTCGCCACATACTTGGTACTGTTATCGACCTCCTCGGGCTGCGTTCATCTGCCGCAGTTGAGTGTCACAACCTGTTCGGCCCGTGATCGTGCCTTACCCGCACCTGCGATCATACATCGAGAAAATCAGGAAATATAAAACAAGACATGAAACAGTTGTAAAATGAGACACGATTTATCCGATGAAAAGCTTGCCTTTCGCATATATATATAACCCAAGTTTTGCTACATCCCAACTGCATAATAGGACTACTGACCTCTGGAAGTAAACAACTATGGCGGACAGGCCCCGCCATACCCTGAATGTACAAAACTATCTACAATACAGGGAGATCATACCCAAAAGTAGAGCCTCCGGAGAAGATGGAGCTCCTGACACCAACGCAAAGATCCTAAGGATGTGGATCTAGCACCTGCTTGCCTTTAACGCAGCCCCCCGAAGGAGGTCAGTACAACAGGTACTAAGTATGTGAAACTGTAAAGTACTTAAATGAAAACATATCATTTTAAAATCAGTTTTGCAAGTATGTATGAAACAACCAAGGTAACCGCACATAGTGCCACATCATAAACAAGAGCAACAATAGGTAAATCAGAATGTGTCTTTTCTAGGCTGCGAATGATCGAAGCAGGGCCAATTGCCCGTAGTATCACCATGCAAGCCTAATCCTGGACTCCCGTAGTCCGCATAGACCCGCATAGGGTATATAACCCCGCATCGAGGGTAGCTACTCTTCGGCATCGTCCTGGACTCGTAGTCCGCATGGCCACATAGACCGCATGAGGTATAACCCCGCATCACTAACCTGGAACTCCCAGAGCTCCGCATAGGTCCCTGGACCCGCATGAGGTATTCTCGAATCATGGTCCTGCATCGCCTGAGTCTACCCGCATCGGAGGCGACAACCCCTTAATATGTCAAGAGGTGAGTGATATTACACTAACATAACAGCTTATCGTTAAACAACATAAGCAAAACAAGAATACTCTCTTATACAAACGTTACAAGACACTAACACACATAGCATCATATCATGTCTACTTATCAACCCATCTTATTATTCTTTTCACAAATCAATATAAGTCTGTTATAAACACATAGGCAAACTGTTTCTTTTATCATGCTTAAGTGGTTATACCTAACTTCCCATAAAGCTAGTATAACTCTTAAGCTTCTGTTTAAAAACCAATTAGTTCTCTTCTGTTAAAAATGATTCAGTATTCTTTTGAAATGCTTTCAGATCCTTATTATTCAGGCTTAAGTCGCAAGACATTGCCGTAAGTATTATTCAGGCTTAAGTCAAAAGACATTGCCGTAGTTATTATTCGATTAACACGTACGTCACCGTACTACATATATATTTTAAAATATCATGCTTTAGGAAGAATCACATACCTTCTCAGCGAAAACCACCTGCCAAGTTGAATATGTCGCGCGCAGAGAAATCAACCTATAATAGTCAGACACGTCTATCAACGTTCAGACTACTCTGAAAACAGTTCTAAGCAGATGGTTCTCTATCCTACGGAAAATTGGGCAGCACTTCCTACCCTGAGCTACTCAAGTTCATCTGTGAAAACAGTTCTAAGTAAGTCTGATTTGATTATTCTTCTTTTAAACCCTTCTACTGTGATAACAGTTCAATTCTATTCTTTAATATCCTTCTAAGTATTCATACTTATTCTTATACTTCTACAGTATGTATTCTCAAATTACAAAAGAAGGACAAGAATATTTACCTCGGTAAGCCCAATAATATCCTAGATATAAGTCGATCCTGAGCGAGGCTTAGCTCCTAAGTTGTACGCTCCGATAGCTCCAAGGAAACCTTAGAAGTTCTTCACAACTTCTACTAAGTACTAAGGGATTTGGGCTAGGGTATTTTGGGCATTATAACAATACTAGAAGGCAACTTTTCTACCAAGAGGGGTAGATTTCGCTAGGCTAGGGGCCTCGCCAAACTTTACTCAAAGGGGGGGGGGGGAAGTGTTTGGACGAAATGGCTATCAAAGGAGAGGGAAGGATTTTAGACTTGGAAAGCTTTTGTGGATGAAGAACTCTTCATCACAAGAGGGGTATTTATACGTCAAGGGATGGCCAACCAATGGCCAAGATTATGCCAAGTGCAAGGCAAGTGTATGGTCAAGATTAGGGCAAGTGTCCTTGGCCAACTTGCACACAAAATATCCTACCAACTACATGACAAAGATGGCCATCCATTCGGCCCTATTGCCGTGTACACATCCATCAATGAGAGGGTGACAAGTGTCGCCCTCTCGTTGGTCCCACGTGTTACGTCTCTCGGAAAAATCCGCAAAAATTAGAAATGGCATAGCCGGAATTTATCCTACGCGAGTCTTGTAAAACGTTTCGTCGGAAAACGATTCTTTTAAGGAGTTGTGCCCAAAAAAACGTCTTGTGCCTAAACTTTAAGGCTAGACTTTTGTACGTATTCCCTTACGTACATACTCTGGAAATACGGGGTATAACATTCTCCCCTCCTTAGAAACATTCGTCCCGAATGTTCCTTCCCAAGACAGTTAACGATAAGATTCTTCATAACTTAAACAGTTGCAAAAGCCACACACGGCCACAAAACAACACTTAGGCATAAACGATAATGAAAATTTACAAGTAGGAAAGTGAATTACCTGGAGGTGTGGGGAATAGGTGAGGATACTTCTGCCTCATGTCCTCCTCAGCTTCCCACGTCATCTCCTCCCTGAGCTCGTTCCGCCACAAGACTTTGTGGAAGCCACGCCCTTCGTCCCGCAGACGCTTAACTCGACGATCGATTATCGTTATGGGAATCTCTCATCGATAACCCCTGGTCACCGACATCGTCAATCGGTGTACCCTAGATGGATCCCGATACATCTCCTCAAAGATAGATACGTGAAAAACCGGATGCATTGCCTCCGTGGTCGGACGGCAGATCAACTCATAGGCAACCTTGCCTACCTGCGGACAATCAAACGCCCAATGTACGGGCCGAAGTTTCCCTTTCTTCCCGAATCTCATCACACCCTTCATGGGTGACACCTTCAGGAAAACCCAATCATCAACCTCGAACTCGAGATGCCGACGACGATGATCTGCATATGACTTCTGTCGACTCTGAGCTGTCAGTAACCGCTCCTGGATAAGCTTCACCTTATCCACTGCCTGCTGCACCAACCGTCCCACTAATCGCACTCTCGCCACCTCGAACCAACCTATAGGAGATCTGCACTTCCTCCCATACAAGGCCTCATAAGGCGCCATCTGAATACTGGAGTGGTAGCAATTATTGTATGCAAACTCAACTAGAGGCAAATGATCCTCCCAGCTACCCCTGAAGTCGATAACACAGGCTCGCAGCATATCCTCTAGAGTCTGGATAGTGCGCTCTGCCTGTCCGTCTGTCTGTGGATGAAATGCGACTGTGCTCACCGCCCCTAAACCTCTCGAAAGACCTCCGGTTAGCCGAACCGGCTCTCTATCCGATATGATCGAAATAGGGACTCCATGCGATCGGCGATCTCTGATATATAGTCCGCATAATCCTCGGTAGAAAAGGCGCCCCGACGGAAGAAAGTGGGCTGATTTCACACTGTCGACGATAACCCATATAGAATCATGTCTCCTGAGTGCGAGGTAATCCTATGATGAAGTCCATGTTGATCACCTCCCACTTCCGTGTCGATCTCTATCGTCAGAACAAACCACCAAGCCTCGTGCTCTACCTTCACCGCCGACAACACGCATCGAGCTACGAACTCGCAACGTCCTCTTCAAGCCATCCCACCAATACACGATCTAAGGTCGTGGTACATCTTGGTCGACTCGATGGATTGAGTAACGCTTGTAGTGTGCTTCCCCAAGAACTCGCTGTCAAGTCCCGAAACATCCGAACACACAACCCGCCTCAAACCTTAGCACCCCATCAAAGTGCTACTCAAAAGGACCCTTGCCTCACGAAGAGTCAGATTACGATAACGTGTCAAAATGGATCCTCGAATCGATGCAAATCACGAACCATGTCCCTCCTCTCTAGTCGCACATCCGATAGGCTCCCATCGACCTACGACTAAGAGCATCCGCCACAACATTGGCCTTCCCCGTGGTACAGATATCAACATCGTAATCCTTAAGCAACTCTAACCACCGTCTCGCCGTAAGTTCACTCCTCTGGCCGAAGATATACTTGGAGGCTCTTGTGGTCTCAGATAAATATCCACATGAACCCCATACAAGTAGTGCCTCCAGATCTTCAAGGCGTGAATCACCACGCTAACTCCAAATCATGGGTGGGGTAGTTCTCTCGTGTTTCTTCACGGGATGCATACGCTATAACCTTGCCGTGCATCAACACACATCCCAACCCGATGCCCGACGATCACAATACACAACATAACCGCTCGACCTCTGGAAGAGTAAGAACGGCGGTCGTCGCCTCTCTTTCAAGAATCGAAACTCGCCACAAGCATCAGTCCATCAAACTTGTCGCCGCCGAGTCACTCCTAGTCAATGGTGCGAGATAGAAGCAAACTTCTCCACGAACCATCGATAATATCCTGCAAGGCCCGAAATCGCGAACCTCTCGGAGTAGTAGGTCTAGGCCAAGTCCCCGATCGCTTCGATCTTGGCCAGATCCACTAATGCCATCACCCGACAATATGCCCAAGAAAAGCCAACGGTCAACCAAAACTCACATTTGGAAAACTTGGCGTACAATCACTGGTCTCGAGAATCACAAGACAGCCTCAAATGCTCCGCACGCTCCGCTCTGAGCTAGAATAAACCAAGATATCATCAATGAACACTATCACAAAAATTTCCACAAATGGTTTGAACACTCGGTTCATCAAATCCATGAATACCGCCGAGCATCGTCAACCCAAAAGACATGACTGAACTCATAATGCCCGCACGTCCGAATGCGATCCTAGGGACATCCACCTCTCTCGACTTCGACTGATGATAGCCCGATCGCAGATCAATCTTGAGAAACATCTCGCACTCGCAATCGGTCGAACAAATCATCAATCCCGGGAAGGGGTATTCGTTCTTAATGGTCACCTTGTTCACCGTCAGAATCAACACACATGCGCAGCCCCGCCCTTCTTCTTCACGAACACACGCGCTCCTCGGGGAGAAACACTAGGCCCGATGAAGCCCTTCTCCAAAGAAATCCCTAAGCCGATCCTTCAACTCTCTCAACTCGGCAGTGCCATTACGTATGGCGGAATGGAAATAGGCCGAGTGTCCGCAATATGTCTATACAAAACTCAATCTCCTCTCGGGAGGATACCCGAGGTCGTCTGAAACACGCCCGGGAACTCTCTCGACTCTCGAATCGATGAAAATCTGCACTGCAGCCTCGTGATCAAACACCCGAACGAGATGGTAGATATACCCTTCGCACTATCTTCCTAGCCTCGAGGTAGGAAATAAACCTACCTCTACGATACCGCGCTCCTCCCACTCAACAACCGGCCTCGGAAACCGAACCGCATTACTCTCTCTCTCGCAGCTACATTGGCGTAGCAGAAGCTAGTCAATCCATCCCCATGATCACGCCGAAGTCAATCATCTCCAACTCTATCAAGTTTCGGCCAGGTCCGACGATCAAATGGTCACAGACAAGCTCTATATACCCGCCGAGCTACCACCGAATCACCCATCGCGTAGCTACCTCGAAAGGGTCTATGGACTCGTGCTCTATCCTATCCTACTAGCAACAAGGGGAGATATATAGGACAGAGTAGAACCCGGATCTATCAAAGCATACACATCAAACCCAGAAACTGATAAGGTACCTGTGACGACATCAGGTGAGGCCTCCTGATCCTGTCGGCTGGACAAAGCATAAATTGTTATACCCCGTATTTCCAGAGTATGTACGTAAGGACGTACGTAGTAAAGTTTGGACTTTAAAGTAGGCTTGGCCGATTTTTACTTTGTGCACAACACCCGGTTAGAGTCGTTTTTCGACGAAACGTTTTACAAAGCTTGCAAGGGGTAAATTACGGCTATGTCATTTCTAATTTTTGTGGATTTTTCCGAGAGACAAAACATTTTGGACCAACGAGAGGGTGACACTTGTCACCCTGCCGACTCGTAAAGTGAGGCTCAAGTGGGACGATTTCATGCCTTGTTTTGGCCATGTTTTGTGCAATGTTTTGTGCAATGTTTTGTGGCTTGTTTTGTGGAGTAGGGACTAGGGGGCACTTGGGCACATCTTGGCCCTCCACTTGCCCCCCACATGGCTTGATCTTGGCCCTTGGTTTTCCTATAAATACCCCTCCCTTTGATGAGTTTTCTTCATCCACTCCTCACTCCCTCAAGTCTTGAAAGCCCTCCTTTTCGCAGGCCCCCTTGGCCGAGAGTAGCACTCTCCTCGTGGTGTGGCCGAGATCCACCCCTTCCTTTGGGTTAAAGAACCGGGGTACCCCTGCCTTGTTGTCTCGTAGAATACACCCTCTTGGTAGAAATACTCTCCATAGTATTGTTACTATACCCAAATTACCTTAGCCGTATACCTTGTAGTATTCCAAAGATACCTCTATACGTAGAGCCCGGAAATACTACCTTTTGTCCTTTTAGTCTCAAACCGAAACCCTAAGGAAATCTTCATAGTTGGTTGAAGTATTTAAGTAGAAGTTGGTTAGAACTCCTAAGGGTTGTTTGGAGCGGATTGGAGTGCACGGAGTAGGAGCTAAACCTTGCTCAGGATCGACATTATAACTTGGATAATTTTGGGTTTATCGAGGTAATTATCTTGTCCCCCTATTGTAATTGGAAATTACATGTTGTTAGACTATATAGTTGAAGTATACTATATATAGAACTGAACGTTGTTATCGGCAATGTCTTTGGACTTAAGCCTGAATAATACTTACGGCAATGTCTTTTGACTTAAGCCTGAATAATAAGAAACCTTTTCGAAAGAAGAGTGTTGAATCAGAATTACATAGACCAGACATGAGACTTGTGTAGCTTTTCTGTGAGGTAGAATTGTGCACGTTCGGATTAAACGTATAACCCCCCCTGGTTGGCTTGGTAGCCACCCGATAGAGAGAGATTTACGCTGCCATGTGGGGAGGTGCCGAATTTTCTGTAGAATGTTCTACGAAGAGACCTAGATGTTAATAAGCGCCTTGTGGCCTTATAGGTGGAAGTACTATGCGTGGCGCGATCTACTTGGCTGGGAGTAGCCGTGGTTTGAGGTACTGAGCGTTTTGCTATTAGTCGATAATCGCCGCGAGGTATGTGAACCTCTTCCTATCTCTTCTAGCATGATATGTGTGTAACTATGTAGTACGATAGACGCATACGTGTTAAATGTATTTGATTGGTCTAAAACATAAAGTGTTATAACGGCTTTATGGGAAGTTGGTTATAATGACTTTATGTAGGTAAGAAAATACTTGTGGTTTTTAAAAGGTAATCGATTTGAACTATAAATCGGTTATGTGATAATAAAGAACTTGAAGTATTTCAAAAGATTTTTGAATCATTTTGAAAGAAGAGTAATACTTAGTTTTTGAAAACTTAAGAGTTATACTAGCTTTATGGGAAGTTAGGTATAACGGCTTAAGAATGTTTCTTGAGTTCGAAATCGAATGTATCGACAAACCACCGCAGCGTTAATAAAAGGAAATGTTTTGTGATTAAGTATTATTAAAACCAAGAGAAACTTCCATCTGCATAAACTAAGATGAGACAAAATGATGTTACATTTCCTAGATCATGGCTGCTTAAATAAGATTGTTATAAACAAGAATAACCTACTCACGTATCAGACATATGTTTCTCAAATTGCTTTTAAGGGAGAATTATATCATTAAGTGATTAAAATTATGAACTACTGAAACCTTTCAAAATAAGAAACTTGAGTAATTGAAATTAGGCAAACTTGAAACATTTGGAAAAGAATGTTGTTACTTGATTTTCAAGAGAAGTGTTTTGATTTACTTCAAAAGATAATCACTCTATTTTCATATACTACTGGTATTGTGTGACTTTGTAAATGTAACGTATCGTTTAAAAGATAATGAATGAAGTACTTTGGGAATATATACCGGCACAGTTAATCATATATTAGAATGTACCTTGTGTATAACTTGATTGTGCTGGTTTGTGATAGCCTTGTAATACTTTCTTGTTGATTTGATAAGTAAACATGTTAGGATGCTACGTGTGTTAGTGTCTTGTAACGTTTGTGTAAGAGAGTATTCTTGTTGTGCTTATGTTGTTTAACGATAAGCTGTTGTGTTAGTATAATATCACTCACCTCTTGACATATTACCGGGGGTTAAGGCGCCTCCGTCGGGGTAGACTCGGTGATGCAGGACCATGATTCGAGAATACCTCATGCGGGTCCAAGGGACCTATGCGGAGCTACGGGAGTTCCAGGTTAGTGATGCGGGGTTATACCTCATGCGGTCTATGTGGCCATGCGGACTACGAGTCCAGGACGATGCCGAGGAGTAGCTACCCTCGATGCGGGGTTACATACCCTATGCGGGCCTATATGAGTGGCCTATGCGGACTACGGGAGTCCAGGATTAGGCTTGCATGGTGATACTACGGGCAATTGGCCCTGCTTCGATCATTCGCAGCCTAGAAAAGACCTGTTACAGTTTACCTATTGTTGCTCTTGTTTATGATATGGCACTATGTGCGGTTACCTTGGTTGTTTCATACATACTTGCAAAACTGATTTTTAAAATGATATGTTTTCATTTAAGTACTTTACAGTTTCACATACTTGGTACCTGTTGTCGACCTCCTTGAGGTGCGTTCATGCCGCAGTTGAGTACACCATCGTTGATCCTAGTTCTCGGTCACGATTCAACGTATGGGAAGCTCCGTTCTCGGAGGCTTATCGGTGGTATAGTCACTGCGTTGTAGGTATTTACATTCGGGGTATGGCGGCCACTGTCCGCCATTGTTGTCGTATCATTCTTAGAGGTGCAGTAATCGCTGTAGGCGAGTTGTAATGGGATGTATCGTTCGGTTTAAAATTGATTTATATATATGCCGTAAAGGCAAGTTTTCTCCGACATCGTTTCTTACTTCTTAATATTTTCATGTCTTGTTTTATGTTCCAGATTACTCGATGTTGTATCACTAGGTGCGGGTAAGGCACGATCCACGGGCCGGTTCGGTCGTGACAAAAGTGGTATCGAGCGCTTAATCCTCGGAAAGTGTCTACGCACCGTATCGATAGAGTCTTGATTATCGGTGTGTTGTGCACCACACCAATAATCGTGAGGCTATAGGATATTTAGGATTGGTTTCTATTCTTCTCACTCGAGATCGTGCCTTAGAGCCGTGTTGTAAGTTGGACCTCTCACGTATTTCTTTCCCTTACCGCTATGCCTCGCGTGGGCAACCCGGCCGGGAGGCAAGCGCACTGAGGCTGCGAGTAAATCTGAGAGGTTACGAGGGCACAGCCCAACCATCACCCGAGTTAGGTGCTTCGTTCGGGAAGTTATGCTCGTCACCACCCGTGAGTTTAGCACGGCGGCGGTTCCTCTGCGGCCATGATATATGAACCTTCGTTCCACGGCGGGAGCAGAGAATAGAGATTTCAAAAAGCGACCATTACTAGCTATGGATTTGGTTGCGAGTGTATACCGATGTACCGCGAGTCTTGATGACTATCTAAGAGAGGTTGTGCGAGAAATTCTTGATTAGGCCCGAGCATAGCCTTGGTGCACTTATGCGCAGCAGCCGAAGGCGTAGAGATCGACGGGTTAACGGGCGGCGAGAGAGGGCGAGCAATGAGGTCCTTTGGTAACTTTCGAGGCGAATCACCTCGGCCAGATTAGATATGCACATCCGCGGTCAGAGTGTTCCTCCAAAGGGTTGAACGTTCGGGAGTGGCGGAGTTGGTGAGCTCGAGTTTCCGTTCCACGGCTACACGTAGGTTCGGCCCGGTAGGATTGATTTTTCCGGTGTTCACGGTGTGACGACGTCGTCGGGAATGTCATCTTTAGTTGGTACTTGTTTTACTGCGGCCGTCGAGGGCCATGTGAAAGGATGTCCTAGTAGGAGGACTCAACCTTCTTGATCGGTGGGTAGTCGTCATCTCCCTAGCTATGTGCCTACGGTAGGTTTGATTAGAACGACTAAGGGAATGAAGCGGTAGATATAGATATATCCTTAACCCTCTGAGATCAAGATATGTGATAAGGTGAGTATACCTTAAAGTGTTATGTTCGGATAGCATGGTGTAAATTGTGATTAGGAAATCATGGTTAGTATGAGGTAAGATTGGATATAAGGAAAGTGTGAGCCTTAGAGCTTTATACGTGAAGACCTTAGAGGAAAGGCCATCTCGAGTAAAAGACGTATGTTTATGTTTGACCCTTATAAGAGTGCATAGTGCGTGAGCTATGTTGTGGGATAAGTCCCGAGTAGTGTGGAATGAAAGAGGGTAGTTGAGCTAAGAAGACCGCTGGTTTTCGTAACGTGATTAGTGAGAGTTTTCGGTTCGGGAGCTAATGTCTTGCGGCGTTGCGGGTCGGGTTGAGGCCACGTTGCGGGTCAACCCGCGGCTGTATGGTGGTGGGGTCGGTTGTGGTGGTCGCTTTGTGTTAGGGTTATGAGGGTGTTAGGCCAAAGTTTAGTTAACCAATGTCTGAGTTCGTGGACGATTCGATCGATGGTCGGGCGATGAGGTCGGCCGCCTTATCTTTTAGTCCAAACCGTGTACTCGGTGGTATGTTGCGGCGTTATATCGTAAAGGTTGTAAAGGTCGCACGGTGCCTACCTTTACCTTATGACAGACAGTGGAGCCCAGGTTACGGCTGTTTCTTTTCTGGAAGTTTTACCAGGCAGGATTAGGAACTCAGGTGAGTCTCCGTATCGTATTCGCCCTCAGGCCAGTGTGTGGATTTCGGGGGTAGCTGTAAGGATTGTTGTCTCCTGTTGAGGGAGTGTTTTAGTAGCTACCATTTCGGTGTTCGGATGTCGCCTTATGAAGCCTTGTAGGGGCGGATGTGTAAGTCGCCAGTCGATTGGTTCGATGTTGGCAAGATTCAGATAGTTGGTTCAGGCTTGTTCCAGCAGACTGTGGATAGGGTAAAGCTTGTCTAGAAGAGGTTACGCGGCTCGGAGAAATCGTGCGGATAATCGGCGACGCTTAGAGTTCGGAGTTGTGGTCGGTCTTCTTGAAAGTACCACCCCGGGTTGGGTGTGACGAGTTTTGGAAAACAGAGGGAACTTAGCCCGAGTTACTTTGGGCCTTTTGAGTTCATGTGAGGGATAGGCCAGGTTGCCTATATGTTAGCATTTGCCGTCCGACTTAGGAGGCAGTACGTCCAGTCTTTCGTGTTATGTTCGAGAAGGAAATCGGAGATCCATCCAGAGTGTTCCCAGTTAATGATGACCACGTTAGAGATAGTAACCCCGAGTTTTGGAAACTGAAGCAGTATCAGAAATGTGGTAAGAGTTCGAGTGTACGACAACCTCAGGGATCGCATGCAGCCAGGTACCATTTGTTAGGTCGCCGGAGTGACACTAGAACCTCGCGGCAAAGTGACAAAAGTGGTATCACGACGAGTAAAGGGAGAAGCGAGCATGTATTGCGAGCAGAGATGTGACCATTTCTTTTGTATGGAGAAAGTGCGAAGGAATTATATTTTAGACCCTTGGATGGGAGCGTTTGTGATGTTAGAGGTGTTTCCTCGTGGACTTGGATGGAGGTATTTGCGCGGGTGTTTCTGTGGCCATGTGTGGCAGGATTGTTCTCGTAAGTATAGTAGTGGAGACTATACTGGCGCGCGTTTGTTTTGAGACTTAGAAGGAACATTCGGGACGAATGTTTCTAAGGAGGGGAGAATGTTATACCCCGTATTTCCAGAGTATGTACGTAAGGACGTACGTAGAAAAGTTTGGACTTTAAAGTAGGCTTGGCCGATTTTTACTTTGTGCACAACACCCGGTTAGAGTCGTTTTTCGACGAAACGTTTTACAAAGCTTGCGAGGGGTAAATTACGGCTATGTCATTTCTAATTTTTGCGGATTTTTCCGAGAGACGAAACATTTTGGACCAACGAGAGGGTGACACTTGTCACCCTCAAGTGGACGGTAAAGTGAGGCTCAAGTGGGACGATTTCATGCCTTGTTTTGGCCATGTTTTGTGCAATGTTTTGTGCAATGTTTTGTGGCTTGTTTTGTGGAGTAGGGACTAGGGGGCACTTGGGCACATCTTGGCCCTCCACTTGCCCCCCACATGGCTTGATCTTGGCCCTTGGTTTTCCTATAAATACCCCTCCCTTTGATGAGTTTTCTTCATCCACTCCTCACTCCCTCAAGTCTTGAAAGCCCCTCCCCTTTTCGTGAGGCCCAGCCCAGCAGTAGCACCCCCCTCCTTGTGGTGTGGCCGAGACCCACCCCCCCTTCCTTTAGGGTTAAACCGTGGGGGTACCCCCCCTTGCCTTGTTGTCTCGTAGAATACACCCCCCTCTTGGTAGAAATACTCTCCATAGTATTGTTACTATACCCAAATTACCTTAGCCGTATACCTTGTAGTATTCCAAAGATACCTCTATCGTGAGGCAGGAAATACTACCTTTTGTCCTTTTAGTCTCAAACCGAAACCCTAAGGAAATCTTCATAGTTGGTTGAAGTATTTAAGTAGAAGTTGGTTAGAACTCCTAAGGGTTGTTTGGAGCGGATTGGAGCGCACGGAGTAGGAGCTAAACCTTGCTCAGGATCGACATTATAACTTGGATAATTTTGGGCTTATCGAGGTAATTATCTTGTCCCCCTATTGTAATTGGAAATTACATGTTGTTAGACTATATAGTTGAAGTATACTATATATAGAACTGAACGTTGTTATCGGCAATGTCTTTGGACTTAAGCCTGAATAATACTTACGGCAATGTCTTTTGACTTAAGCCTGAATAATAAGAAACCTTTTCGAAAGAAGAGTGCTGAACTGTAATTACATAGGACTGTATTACAGTAGACTTGTGTAGCTTTTCTGTGAGGTAGAATTGTGCACGTCCGGATTAGACGTATAACCCCCCCCTGGTTGGCTTGGTAGCCGGCCCCGATAGAGGAGGAGATTTACGCTGTTGCGGGGGGGGTGCTGCCGAATTTTCTGTAGAATGTTCTACGAAGAGACCTAGATGTTAATAAGCGCCTTGTGGCCTTATAGGTGGAAGTACTATGCGTGGCGCGATCTACTTGGCTTAAGGAGTAGCCGGCGGTTTGAGGTACTTGGAGCGTTTTGCTATTAGTCGATAATCGTCGCGAGGTATGTGAACCTCTTCCTATCTCTTCTAGCATGATATGTGTGTAACTATGTAGTACGATGACGCGTACGTGTGTTAAATGTATTTGATTGGTCTAAAACATAAAGTGTTATAACGGCTTTATGGGAAGTTGGTTATAACAACTTTATGTAGGTAAGAAAATACTTGTGGTTTTAAAAGGT
Organism: Przewalskia tangutica; assembly: GCA_029844215.1. Classification (NCBI taxonomy): domain Eukaryota; kingdom Viridiplantae; phylum Streptophyta; class Magnoliopsida; order Solanales; family Solanaceae; genus Przewalskia; species Przewalskia tangutica. Next base: position 52,761,611 of record CM056721.1, read on the forward strand.
AATCGATTTGAACTATAACTTTGGTTATGTGATAATAAAGAACTTGAAGTATTTCAAAAGATTTTTGAATCATTTTGAAAGAAGAGTAATACTTAGTTTTTGAAAACTTAAGAGTTATACTAGCTTTATGGGAAGTTAGGTATAACGGCTTAAGAATGTTTTACTGAGTTCGGAAATCAGAATGTGTATCGACAAACCACTGCAGCGTTAATAAAAGGAAATGTTTGTGATTAAGTATTATTAAAACCAGTAGAAACTTCCATCTGCATAAACTAAGATGAGACAAAATGATGTTACATTTCCTAGATCATGGCTGCTTAAATAAGATTGTTATAAACAAGAATAACCTACTCACGTATCAGACATATGTTTCTCAAATTGCTTTTAAGGGAGAATTATATCATTAAGTGATTAAAATTATGAACTACGAAACCTTTCGAAAATAAGAAACTTGAGTAATTGGCCCTGCTTCGATCATTCGCAGCCTAGAAAAGACCTGTTACAGTTTACCTATTGTTGCTCTTGTTTATGATATGGCACTATGTGCGGTTACCTTGGTTGTTTCATACATACTTGCAAAACTGATTTTTAAAATGATATGTTTTCATTTAAGTACTTTACAGCTTCACATACTTGGTACCTGTTGTACTGACCTCCTTCGGGGGGCTGCGTTCATGTCGCAGGTTGAGGTACACCAGTCGTTGATCCTAGTTCTCGGGGTCACAGTTCAGCGTATGGGAAGCTCCGTTTCTCCGGAGGCTTATCAGTGGTATAGTCCCCTGTCGTTGTAGGTATTTACATTCGGTATGGCGGGGCCTGTCGCCATTGTTGTCGTATCATTCTTAGAAGTCCAGTAATGCTGTTGTAGGCGAGTTGTAATGGGATATCGTTCGGTTTAAAATTGATTTATATATATGCGTAAGGCAAGTTTTCTCCGACATCGTTTACTTCTTAATATTTTCATGTCTTGTTTTATGTTCCGCTGATTACTCTGATGTTGTATCACTAGGGTGCCCGGGGTAAGGCACCAGTCACGGGCCCGGGTTCGGGTCGTGACATAAATGCGGTTCTGAGGACCGCTAGAACTGGGACCCGCGCCACGACCTCTGCCGCGACCTGCTGGTCCATGAGTACCTTGCCCTCCGGGGCGAGTAGCTGTCGGGGATGAAGAAGACGTGAAAGAACTCGTGGTGACTCCTACCATCATCGCCGCGCCGGTGACGGTTCCTCGCATAGTGACCTGCTGGCCGCCCGAAACAAGCTCCGTAGCGGCACCACAACTCGAAGTGGGATCTACCGCGTCGGCCACCGAGGGGTGGTCCGTCGGCGATACCTCTGCTTTGCTCGGGCGTCAAGTCCTGGGCCACAGTGCGCCTCGAATATCTGGCCTTGAGGGCGGTGCAGGAGTGCTCGAATGGTAGCGTGGTGCAAATCTAGACTGCTGCTGAGGCCGCCCACCACGATAGCCACCAAAAGACCTGCCGTCTGGTCTTCCTGCTTCTTTGCTGTCAACCCGTCGGTCTCTACGCTCCTCGCATCCAAGAGCATGTGCCTGAATGCGGGTAATGTCCATTCCCGTCTGAAGAGAAACACCCGCACATTACTAGTCCATATAATAATCTAGCCAGTTGAAGTAGCTGTGCACCCTATCCTCCAGATCTGCTACCAGCTGGGACATATCGAGCCAATGAATCAAACTCGACATTGTACTCCACGGCGGTCGTCCTCTGCCTCGGCGGTAAAATCTATCGGCCGCGCCCTCGCCATCTGTGGAGGCAAGAAGTGAGTGAGGAAAGCCTCGAGAACTCATCCCAGTAGGCGGGACGCGTGCTCTCACCGGGATAACTCCCACGAATCAAACGAATCGACTGCGGTATCTCGCAGCCTATGTGAAGCAAAGCTCACGGACTCGGTCTCCGCCACGATCACTCTCAAAATCCTCAGAGGCGGCGGATGAACTCCTGCGGATCATCCTCGGCCTCGACAGTAAAACTCGGCGGGCTCTGACTCGAAGTCTCGTAGCCTCAAACTCTGCGCCTCGGGTGAACCACGAGTGCGGCGATTTGGGGCTGACTAGCATCCGGCTGTCCGCCGTATGCAGCCCACGATCCCGGCGATGCAGGGCCATCTCTGTAACCCGTCATCTGCTCCGGTGTGGGGCGGAGGTGTAGGCTTGTGGTCTCATCGGCCACGCTGATCCTAAACCTCACGGGGTCGGCGGCGTCGTAGAACTCGCCGTCTCGTATAGGCGGGTCCGAGCCCTCGTGACTCTAGGTGTCCCACTAGCGACTCCTCTTTGCCTTGCCCTTCTGGGCCCGGGTTGCCTTACGTGGAGGCATAACTGTTACAGAAAAAGGGATACGTTAGAAGGGTCCGACTTATAACACAGCTCTAAGGCACGATCTCAGAATGAAAAGAATGGAAACCAATCCTAAATATCCTATAGCCTCCTGATTATTGGTGTGGTGCACAACACACCGATAATCAAGACTCTACTAGATACGGTCTGTAGACACTTTCCGAGGATTAACTGCTCTGATACCACTTTTGTCACGACCGTTCGGGGCGTGGTCGTGCCTTACCCGGGCACCCAAGCAGTCATACATCAGAGAAAATCAGCGGAAATATAAAACAAGACATGAAACAGTTGTAAAATGAGACACAGTTTATCTGATGAAAAGCTTGCCTTTCGGCATATATATATAACCCAAGTTTTGCAGTTACATCCCAACTGTACAATAGTACTACAGACCTCTAAGGAAGTAAACAACTATGGCGGGACAGGGCCCCGCCATACCCTGACTGTACAAAACTATCTACAATACAGGGAGATCATACCCAAAAGTAGAGCCTCCGGAGAAGATGGAGCTCCTGACACCAACGCAAAGATCCTAAGGATGTGGATCTAGCACCTGCTTGCCCTTACCTGCGGCATGAGCAACCCCGAGGAGGTCGATCTGAGTACTAAGTATGTGAAATCAGAAAGTACTTAAATTAAAACATATCATTTTAAAATCGGTTTGCAAGTATGTGTGAAACAACCAAGGTAACCGCATAGTGCCACATCATAAACAAGAGCAACAATAGGTAAATCAGAATGTGTCTTTTCTAGGTGCGAATGATCGAGCGGGGCCAATTGCGTAGTATCACCATGCAAGCCTAATCACGGACTCCGTAGTCCGCATAGGCCACTCACATAGGCGCATAGGGTATATAACCCGCATCGGTAGCTACTCCTCGGCATCGCCTGGACTCGTAGTCCGCATGGCCACATAGACGCGTGAGGTATAACCCGCATCACTAACACGGAACTCCGTAGCTCGCATAGGTCCCTGGACCGCGTAGGTATTCTCGAATCATGGTCTCGGATCGCCGAGTCTACCCGCGTCGGAGGCGACAACCCCGTGTAATATGTCAAGAGGTGAGTGATACTACACTAACATAACAACTTATCGTTAAACAACATAAGCAAAACAAGAATACTCTCTTATACAAACGTTACAAGACACTAACACACATAGCATCATATCATGTCTACTTATCAACCCATCTTATTATTCTTTTCACAAATCAATATAAGTCTGTTATAAACACATAGGCAAACTGTTTCTTTTATCATGCTTAAGTGGTTATACCTAACTTCCCATAAAGCTAGTATAACTCTTAAGCTTCTGTTTAAAAACCAATTAGTTCTCTTACATTAAAAATGATTGAGATTCTTTGAAATGCTTTCAGATCCTTATTATTCAGGCTTAAGTCGTAAGACATTGCCGTAAGTATTATTCAGGCTTAAGTCAAAAGACATTGCCGTATTTATTATTCAGTTAACACATGTACGTCTACCGTACTACATATATATTTTAAAATATCATGCTTTAGGAAGAATCACATACCTTCTCAGCGAAAACCACCTGCCAAGTTGAATATGTCGCGCGCAGAGAAATCAACCTATAATAGTCAGACACGTCTATCAACGTTCAGACTACTCTGAAAACAGTTCTAAGCAGAGGGTTCTCTATCCTACGGAAAATTGGCGAGACTTCCCTGCGGTGAGCTACTCAAGTCTCTGTGAAACAAATTCTAAGTAAATGCAGTTTGATTATTCTTCTTTTAAACCCTTCTACTGTGATAACAGTTCAATTCTATTGTTTAATATCCTTCTAAGTATTCATACTTATTCTTATACTTCTACAGTATGTATTCTCAAATTACAAAGGAAGGACAAGATTATTTACCTCGGTAAGCCCAATAATATCCTAGATATAAGTCGATCCTGAGCGAGGCTTAGCTCTAAGTTGTATGCGCTCCGATAGCTCCAAGGAAACCTTAGAAGTTCTTCACAACTTCTACTAAGTACTAAGGGATTTGGGCTAGGGTATTTTGGGCATTATAACAATACTAGAAGGCAACTTTTCTACCAAGGGAGGGGGGTAGATTTCGGCTAGGCTAGGGGGGGGGGGAGGTGTTTGGACGAAATGGCTATCAAAGGAGAGGGAAGGATTTTAGACTTGGAAAGCTTTTGTGGATGAAGAACTCTTCATCACAAGAGGGGTATTTATAGGTCAAGGGATGGCCAACCAATGGCCAAGATTATGCCAAGTGCAAGGCAAGTGTATGGTCAAGATTAGGGCAAGTGTCCTTGGCCAACTTGCACACAAAATATCCTACCAACTACATGACAAAGATGGCCATCCATTCGGCCCTATTGCCGTGTACACATCCATCAATGAGAGGGTGACAAGTGTCGCCCTCTCGTTGGTCCCACGTGTTACGTCTCTCGGAAAAATCCGCAAAAATTAGAAATGGCATAGCCGGAATTTATCCTACGCGAGTCTTGTAAAACGTTTCGTCGGAAAACGATTCTTTTAAGGAGTTGTGCCCAAAAAAAACGTCTTGTGCCTAAACTTTAAGGCTAGACTTTTGTACGTATTCCCTTACGTACATACTCTGGAAATACGGGGTATAACATTGAGGTACATAGCTTGCTGGTCCACTCTCTTAGGATCGCTGTTCGGTTCTCGGAAAACTCCATATCTCCAGAAGCTTGTCCTGTGGTATGGTTCCCTGAAGTAGTAGACTTTTGTATATTCAGGGGCATGGCGGGGCCCTGTCCCGTCATTATGGTTTCAAATTCTTAGAAGTGCAGCCTTTGTTGTGGGCAGGTTTGTAAGGGATGTAACTGTTCAAGTTTTAATTTATGTACAAAAAGGTAACCGTTGGGTTAGCCTGCTTTCTTATTTCACTGTTTTTCTTTCATGAGTTTTTATTTCCGCTGGTTTTCTCTGATGTTGTATCACTAGGGTGCCCGGGGTAAGGCACCAGTCACGGGCCCGGGGTCGGGTCGTGACATAAGAGACTTAACTTATAAATGACGTTTTATGAAATGTTAAGGACTATGAATTTTGTTAAAAAGTTGTGAAACCTGATTCGTGAGTAATGAGTACTTGGCTTTTAAAGAATAATGTTTTACCGATTTTGGAAATGAGAATAAGTATCGAACAAACCATTGCAGCGTTAATAAAGGAAATGTATTGACTAATGAATTATATTAAAACCAGTAGAAACCTCCATCTGCATAGAAGCTAAGATAAGAAAAAATTGTATTACATTTCCTAGATCATGGTTGCTTTAATAAGATGGTTATAAACAAGAACACGCTACTCACACATAAGGCATATGTTACTCAATTGTTTTAAAAGGAGATTACGTTAAGTGATTAAGACTATGATCTATGGAATCTTTCGAAAATAAGAGACTTGAGCATTTGAAATTAGGCAAACTTGAACTTTTGGAAAAGAATGTTGTTACTTGATTTTAATAAGGAAAGTGTTTTGGTTTACTTATAAATGTTAGTCACTCTATGTTAATACTACGGGTATCGGGTGACCTTTGTAAAAGAAATGGATCTTTTAAAAGAATTTAACGTATGTAGTACTTTGGGGTTAAAACCCGGACTTTGACATAAAATGAAAGTACCTTGAGTTGTGTGTAACTTGCCTATGTTTGCGTGTGATAGCCTTGTTGTGCAAGTACTGTATTTCTATCTGCTGGCGTCTCGATGGAGGCGGCTGATTGGTTGTGAGCGATTCCTATCGAATCCCATGAGATGGTGCGAGACATGTATTCCATACGATTCCTATCGAGTCCCATGAGATGGGCCGAGACATGTATTCCATACGATTCCTATCGAGTCCCATGAGATGGGCCGAGACATGTATTCCATACGATTCCTATCGAGTCCCATGAGATGGGCCGAGACATGTATTCCATACGATTCCTATCGAGTCCCATGAGATGGGCCGAGACATGTATTCCACACGATTCTTATCGAGTCCCATGGAATGGGCCGAGACATGTTATACGTATCATACGATTTATACCTAGACTGCCGGCAGTGAGGAAGGAGTTCCACGGGCATGAGGGATGACTTCAAGGGTGTGAGTCCCTGACTTGACATGACTACTTTTATGTTGTAAACTGTAGTTTGGTTATCATACATGTCTCCTGTTTTATATAGTCATGATTTCATTCTGATATTCGATTTCACATACTTGGTACTGTTATCGACCTCGCCGGGGCTGCGTTCATGCCGCGGTAGAGGTACATCGGTTGTGGATCCTCGCTCATAGGATCACGATTCGGCGTATTAGGAAGCCACTGTTTCTCGGAGGCTTATCTTGTGGTATGTTACCACAGTGCAGAGGTTCTTGTACATTCAGGGGTATGGCGGGGCCCTGTCCCGTCATAGTTGTTGTCACTTTCTTAGAGGTCTGTAGTACTTGTCACGACCCGAACCCGGGCCCGTGACTGGTGCCTTACCCCGGGCACCCAAGTAGCCATACATCAGAGTAATCAGCGGAATATAAAACAAGACATGAATAAAGTGAAGTGTAAAGCGATTATCAGGAAAACTTGCCTTGCGGCATATATATATATATCAACTAGAACGATTATATCCCTTTTTACAATTACGCCCATAACGATTACTACAGACCTGCAAGAATGATACGACAACAATGGCGGGGCGGGGCCCGCCATACCCCGAATGTAAGTACCTACTACGATAGGACTATACCATCGATAAGCCTCCGAGGAACGGAGCTTCCCAAACGGCTGTGACCCTAAGAGCGAGGATCAACACGGTGTACCTCTACTGCGGCATGAACGCGGCCCCGAAGAGGTCGATTACAACATGTACCAAGTATGTGGCCCGAAAATCAGTAAATGAAATCATAGTAGTCTATATAAAGCAGGAGACATGTATGATAACCAAACTACAGTTCACAATAAATAAGCAGTCACGTCAAATCAGGGACTCACGCCCTCAAAGTCATCACTTAAATATAACAATGGGTCTCACGCCCACAACATCAATCATGCCCGTGGAATACCTTCCTCACTGCCGGCAGTCTATGATATAAAAGTACCAAGGAATACACATGAACACCAGGTCCCACCTGTGTCATAATAAAACCGTACGGGGTAAGTACTAAGGCATAGCCGACTACTAACAACCACAGTACTAACAAGGTCATAAACTATATCATGAGATCTGTCTAGACCGCCACATGATCGAAGCTGGCCACACGCCCGCAGTATCAAATGTGCGCGTCTAGCCACGAACTTCCGACTCCGCGTAGGCCAACCTCAGGCCCACGAGGTATTCCCCGCATCGAGGGTAGCTACTCCCCGGCATCGTCCTGGACTCGCAGTCCGCATGGCCACATAGACCGCATGACCATAAAGGCCGCACACTAACCTGGAACTCTCGTAGCTCCGCATAGGTCCCCGGGACCCGCATGAGGTATTCTCGAATCATGGTCCCAGACCGCCTGAGTCTACCCCGCATCGGAGGGCAGCTTAACCCCCGGGATCATGTCAAGGTGAGTGGTACAATACCAACATAACGGCTGATCGTTAAACAACTTAAGCGCAATCGAGGAAAAACCCCTTTACACAAACATCACAAGATACTAACACACGTAGCATCCTAGCATGTTTACTTATCAAATCAACAAGAAAGTATTACAAGGCTATCACAAACCAACACAATCAAGTTATTCACACAAGGTACTTTCTACTATATGATTAACAAGATCGGGTTTTTATCCCCAAAGTACTTCATATATTAACTCTTTAAAAGATCTGCTTCTTTATCAAAAGTCACACAATACCCGTAGTATAAAAATAGAGTGACTATCTTTTGAAGTAATTCAAAACACTTTTTAACAAAATTCTCATTAATATAATTAAGTCAAGTCTCTTATCTTTTAAGATCAAGTCTCTTAACTTCTAAAATCAGTAAACCATTCCTTTTACTTCTCTTAAGTCGTTATACCTAACTTCCCATAAAGCTAGTATAACTCTTAAGCTTTTAAAACCAAGTGTTACTCTTCTTTCAAAAGGTTTCTTAATTCTTTTGAAATACTTCAGATTCTTTTTATTCAGGCTTAAGTCAAAAGACATTGCGTAAAACTACGTTCGATTAACACACGTCGTCTGCGTACTATATATAGTCTTTAAAATATCATGCTCAAGAGTATAGGAAGAATCACATACCTCGCGACGATTATCGACAATTAGCAAATATCTCCACGGCTATAACCCGACTAGCCTTGTCCACCTTTAAGTAGTACATGCTACTCATGAACATTCAACCTATAAAGGTTATACAAGTCTATCAAAGTCTAGACTACTCGGTAGAATATTCTAAGCGGTGGGTTCTCTATTTACGGAAAATCGGGCGAGACTTCCTGCAGTCAAACTTCACAAGTCTCAGTAAATACTCCTATGTAAATCTGATTCAATTCCCTTCTTATATACTTCCTGGTATATAACTTATACTTAATTCTTATACTTCAATAGTATGTAAACTCTAATACAATAGGGAGACAAGATATTTACCTCGATAAGCCCAAAATTATCCAAGTTTAAATGTCGATCCTGAGCAATGTTTAGCTCCTACTCTGGGCGCTCCAACCCGCTCCAAACAACCCTTAGAAGTTCTACGCAACTTCTACTTAACACTTCAACTGGCTATGAAGATTTTCCTTAGGGTTTCGGTTTGAGACAAAAAAGACATAAGGTAGTATTTCCGGGCTCTACGTATAAAGGTATTTTTGGAATACTACAAGGTATAAGGCTTGTTATACCCCGTATTTCCGGAGTATGTACGTGAGGACGTACGTACAAAAGTTTAGCCTTAAAGTTTAGGCCTTGGACGTTTTTTTGGGCACAACTCGCAAAACGAATAGTTTTCCGACGAAACGTTTCCACAGCTTTCGTAGGGTAAATTCCGGCTATGTCATTTCTAATTTTTGCGGATTTTTCCGAGAGACGAAACATTTTGGACCAACGGGAGGGCGACACTTGTCACCCTCCAATTGATGGATGTGGGGCGGCATTAGGCCGAATTGGATGACCATTTTTGTCTTGGAGTTGGTAGGATATTTTGTGTACAAGTTGGCTAAGGACACTTGCCCAAATCTTGACCTTACACTTGCCTTGCACTTGGCATAATCTTGGCCATTGGTTGGCCATCCCTTGACCTATAAATACCCCTCTTGTGATGAAGAGTTCTTCATCCACAAAATTACTTCCAAGTCTTGAAAAATTCTCCCCTCTCCCTTTGTGAGCATTTCGTCCAACACCTCCCCACTTGAGTAAAGTTTGGCGAGGCCCCTAGCCTAGCCGAAATCTACCCCCTCCCTTGGTAGAAAAGTTGCCTTCTAGTATTGTTATAATACCCAAAATACCTAGCCCAAATCCCTTAGTACTTAGTAGAAGTTGTGAAGAACTTCTAAGGTTTCTGGAGCTATCGGGCGTCTGACTTAGGAGCTAAGCCTTGCTCCGGATCGACTTTTATCTAGGATATTATTGGGCTTACCGAGGTAAATAATCTTGTCCTTCTTTTGTAATTAGAGAATACATACTGTTGTAGTATAAGAATAAGTATTAAATACTTAGAAGAAGAGGCCGGAGGATGATCCGCTGGAGTTCATCCGTCAGCTACAGAGGATTTTTAGGGTGATCAGGGCGTCGGAGATCGAGTCCGTGATCTTTGGTTCACATAGGCTGCGTGATACCGCAGTCGATTGGTTTGATTCGTGGGAGTTATCCCGGGGAGAGCACGCGTCCCCAGCTACTTGGGATGAGTTCTCAGAGGCTTTCCTCACTCACTTCTTTCCTCCACAGATGAGAGGCGCGGGTGATAGATTTTTCTGCCGAGGCGAGAGGGGCCGCTTGTCGGGAGTACAATGTCGAGTTTGATTCATTGGCTCGATATGTCCCAGCGTTGGTAGCAGATATGGAGGATAGGGTGCACTGCTACGTCACCGGGCTATATGATTATATGGCCGAGTCATGTGCGGGTGTTTCTCTTCAGCCGGGTATGGACATTACCGTGCGAGCTCATGCTCTTGGATGCGAGGCGTAGAGGCCGCGGGTTGACAGCGGCAGCGAGAAGACCGGGGCGGCGAGGTCTTTTGGTGGCTATCGTGGTGGCGGCCTCGGCGATCTAGATTTGCACCACGGCCCGGCTCGAGCACTCTGCCGTCACCGGCCTGGCCCGGAGATATTCGAGGCGCACCGGGGCCCGAGACTTGAGCGTCGAGCGGCGAAATGCGGCGATCGGGACCACCCGCCGGTGTGGCCGTCACGGTAGATCCCACCGGGAGTTGTGGTGCCGCTACGGGAGCTTGTTTGATTGTAGCGGCGAGGTCACTATGCGGCTGTCAGAGCCAAGCGATCGCGATGGTAGGGTCACCACAGGTTCTTTCACGTCTTCTTCATCCCGACAACTACTCGCCGGAGGGCAAGGTACTCATGGACCAGCAGGTCGCGGCAGGTCGTGGCGCGGGTCCCGATTCTAGCGGTCCTCGAGCGCATTTATGCTGTCCAAAGCGGGATCGTGAGGCCTCACCGATGTCGTCACGGGTACCTTATCGGTTTAGGTTTGATGTTTATGCCTTGATAGATCCGGTTCTACTGTCTATATATCTCCCCTTGTTGCTAGTAGGATAGGGATAGAGCACGAGTCCATAGACCACTTCGAGGTAGCTACGCCATGGGTGATTCGGTGGTAGCTCGGCGGGTATATAGGGCTTGTCCGATGACCGTATCTGATCGTCGGACCTAGCCGACTTGATAGAGTTGGAGATGATTGACTTCGACGTGATCATGGGGATGGATTGGCTAGCTTCTTGCTACGCCAATGTAGACCGCAGAGAGAGAGTAATGCGGTTCCGATTTCACGAGGCCGGTTGTTGAGTGGGAGCACGCGGTATCGCCAGGGTAGGTTTATTTCCTACCTCAAGGCTAGGAAGATGGTGCGAGAAGGGTATATCTACCATCTCGTTCGGGTGTTTGATAATCGAGGCAGCGGTGCGATTTTGATCGATTCGATGGTCGAGAGTTCCCGGGCGTGTTTCGCACGACCTCCGGGTATCCTCCCGAGAGGAGATTGAGTTTTGTATAGACATATTGCGGACACTCGGCCTATTTCCATTCCGCCATACGAATGGCCCGCCGAGTTGAGAGAGTTGAAGGATCGGCTTAGGGATTTCGAGAAAGGGCTTCATCAGCCTAGTGTTTCTCCCAGGGAGCCGGTATTGTTCGTGAAGAAGAAGGGCGGGACGCTGCGCATGTGTGTTGATTACGACGGTGAACAAGGTGACCATTAAACGAATACCCGCTTCCGTGATTGATGATTTGTTCGACCGATTGCGAGTGCGAGATGTTTCTCAAGATTGATCTGCGATCGGGCTATCATCAGTGCGAGTCGAGAGGTGGATGTCCCTAGATCGCATTCGGACGATGCGGGCATTATGAGTTGGTCATGTCTTTTGGGTTGACCAATGCTCCGCGGTATTCATGGATTTGATGAACCGAGTGTTCAAACCATTTTTGACACGTTTGTGATAGTGTTCATTGATGATATCTTGGTTTATTCTCGCCAGAGCGGGAGCATGCGAGCATTTGAGGTCTTGTGATTCTCCAGACCGGTTATGCGCCAAGTTTTCCAAATGTGAGTTTTGGTTGACTTGGTGGCTTTTCTTGGGCATATTGTCGGGTGATGGCATTCGAGTGGATACGGCCAAGATCGAAGCGATGACTTGGCCTAGACCTACTACTCGGCTGAGGTTCGCGATTTTACGGGCCTTGCAGGATATTATCGGCGGTTCGTAGAAGTTTGCTTCTATCTTCGCACCATTGACTAGGTGACTCGTAAAGCGGCCAAGTTTCGATGGGTGATGCTTGTGGCGTGGTTTCGATTCTTGAAAGAGAGACTGACGACCGCCCCCGTTCTTACTCTTCCAGAGGGTCCAGACGGTTATGTTGTGTATTGTGATGCGTCATGCATCGGGTTGGGATGTGTGTTGATGCAGCAGGGCAAGGTTATAGCGTATGCATCCCGACAGCTGAAGAAACACGAGAGGAACTACCCCACCCATGATTTGGAGTTGGCGGTGATTCACGCTTTGAAGATCCGAGGCACTATTTGTATGGGGTTCACGTGGATATTTATACGCACCACAAGAGCCTCGGATATCTTCACCAGGAGTGAGCCGAACTTACGGCAGAGGCGGTGGTTAGAGTTGCTTAAGGATTACGATGTTGATATCCTGTACCACGGGAAGGCCAATGTTGTGGCGTATGCTCTTAGTCGTAGGTCGATGGGAGCCTATCGGATGTGCAGCGAGAGAAGGGACATGGTTCGTGATTTGCATCGATTAGCGAGCCTTGGTGTCCGTTTGATTGATTACGATAGCGATGGGGTTCGAGTTCGTGAGGTTGCCGAGTCTTCCATCGCCGAGAAGGTGAAGAGGCAACATTCGAGGATCGATTTTGACACGTTATCGTGATCTGACTCTTCGTGAGGGCAAGGTCCTTTTGAGGTAGCTTTGATGGGGTGCTAAGGTTTGAGGCGTGTTGTGTTTTCCGGATGTTTGTGACTTCGGCAGAGTTCTTGGGAAGCACATGCGCAAGCGTTACTCTATCCATCGTGGTCGACCAAGATGTACCACGACCTTAGATCCGTGTATTGGTGGGATGGCTTGAAGAGGGCGTTTGAGTTCGTAGCTCGGTGCGTGTTGTCGGCGGTGAAGGTAGAGCACCAGAGGCACGGTGGTTTATTCTGACGATAGAGATCCGACACGGAAGTGAGAGGTAATCAACATGGACTTCATCACAGGATTACCTCGCACTCGGAGGAGACATGATTCTATATGGGTTATCGTCGACGGTGTGAAATCAGCCCATTTTCTTCCGTCGGGACGACTTTTTTGGTGAGGATTATGCGGACTTTACATCAGAGATCGTCGATCGCATGGAGTCCCTATTTCGATCATATCGCATGAGGAGCCCGATTCACGGCTAACTTCGGAGGTCTTTCCAGAGAGGTTTAGGACGCAGTGAGCACTGATCGCATTCCATCCACGACAGACGGACGGCCGAGCGCACTATCCGGACTCTTGAGGATATCTGCGAGCTGTGTTATCGACTTCGAGGGTAGTTGGGAGGATCATTTGCCTCTAGTTGAGTTTGCGTACAATAATAGCTACCACTCCAAAGATTCGGATGGCGCCTTATGAGGCCTTGTATGGGAGGAAGTGCGGATCGCCTATAGGTTGGTTCAATGTGGGCGAGGTGCGGCTAGTGGGACAGATTTGGTGCGGCAGCGGTGGATAAGGTGAAGCTTATCCAGAGAGGTTCTTGGCGACTCGAGTCGGCCAGTCATATGCGCATCATCGCCGTCGGCATCCGGAGATCGAGGTTCATGATTGGGTTTTCCTAAGGTGTCACCCATGAAGGGTGTGATGAGATTCGGGAAGAAGGAAACTCAACCCAAGGTACATTGGGCGTTTCATTGTCGCAGGTAGGCAAGGTTGCCTATGAGTTGGATCTGCCGTCCGATCTGGAGGTAGTGCATCCGGTTTTCACGTATCTATCCGAGGAGATGTATCGGGATCCATCTAGGTACACCCGATTGACGATGTCCAGGTGACCGAGGGGTTATCGTATGAGGAGATTCCCATAGCGATAGTCGATCGTCAGGTTAGGCGTTTGCGGACCAAGGACGTGGCTTTCGTCAAAGTCTTGTGGCGGAACGAGCTCAGGGAGGAGATGACGTGGGAAGCTGAGGAGGACATGAGGCAGAAGTATCCTCACCTATTCCCCACACCTCCAGGTAATTCACTTTCCTACTTGTAAATTTTCGTTATCGTTTTTGCCTATGTGTTGTTCTGTGGCCGTGTGTGGCATTTACAACTGTTTAAGTTATGAAGAATCTTATCGTTAACTGTCTTGGGAAGGAACATTCGGGACGAATATTTCTAAGGAGGGGAGAATGTTATACCCCGTATTTCGGGAGTATGTACGTGAGGACGTACGTACAAAAGTTTAGCCTTAAAGTTTAGGCCTTGGACGTTTTTTTGGGCACAACTCGCAAAACGAATAGTTTAACGACGAAACGTTTCCACAGCTTTCGTAGGGTAAATTCCGGCTATGTCATTTCTAATTTTTGCGGATTTTTCCGAGAGACGAAACATTTTGGACCAACGGGAGGGCGACACTTGTCACCCTCCAATTGATGGATGTGGGGCGGCATTAGGCCGAATTGGATGACCATTTTTGTCTTGGAGTTGGTAGGATATTTTGTGTGCAAGTTGGCTAAGGACACTTGCCCAAATCTTGACCTTACACTTGCCTTGCACTTGGCATAATCTTGGCCATTGGTTGGCCATCCCTTGACCTATAAATACCCCTCTTGTGATGAAGAGTTCTTCATCCACAAAATTACTTCCAAGTCTTGAAAAATCCTCCCTCTCCCTTTGTGAGCATTTCGTCCAACACCTCCCCTTGAGTAAAGTTTGCCGAGGGCCCCTAGCCTGGCCGAAATCTACCCCCTCCCTTGGTAGAAAAGTTGCCTTCTAGTATTGTTATAATACCCAAAATACCCTAGCCCAAATCCCTTAGTACTTAGTAGAAGTTGTGAAGAACTTCTAAGGTTTCCTTGGAGCTATCGGAGCGTACAACTTAGGAGCTAAGCCTTGCTCGGGATCGACTTTTATTTAGGATATTATTGGGCTTACCGAGGTAAATAATCTTGTCCTTCTTTTGTAATTAGAGAATACATACTGTTGTAGTATAAGAATAAGTATTAAATACTTAGAAGAATATTACATAATAGAATTGAACTGTTATCACAGTAGAAGGATTTAAAAGAAGAATAATCAAACTATACTTACATAGGACTGTTTTCACAGTAGACTTATATAGCTCACCGGGTAGGGAAGTGCTGCCCGACTTTCCATAGAATTGTGAACCCTCTGTTTGGAATGACCTTCCGAGTAGTCTAGACTTTGATAGATGTTTGTGACTATTATAGGCTGATTCTCTGCGCGCGACATATTCAACTTGGCAGGAGGTTTTCGCCGAGAAGGTATGTGATTCTTCCTAAAGCATGATATTTTAAAATATATATATAGTACGGTAGACGTACACGTGTTAACTGAATAATACTTACGGCAATGTCTTTTGACTTAAGCCTGAATAATACTTACGGCAATGTCTTTTGACTTAAGCCTGAATAATACTTACGGCAATGTCTTGCGACTTAAGCCTGAATAATAAGGATCTGAAAGCATTTCAAAAGAATACTGAATCATTTTTAACAGAAGAGAACTAATTGGTTTTTAAAACAGAAGCTTAAGAGTTATACTAGCTTTATGGGAAGTTAGGTATAACCACTTAAGAGTGATAAAAGGGACAGTTTACCTATGTGTTTATAACAGACTTATATTGATTTGCGAAAAGAATAATAAGATGGTTTGATAAGTAGACATGATATGATGCTATGTGTGTTAGTGTCTTGTAACGTTTGTGTAAGAGAGTATTCTTGTTGTGCTTATGTTGTTTAACGATAATTCGTTAGGTTAGTGTAATATCACTCACCTCTTGACATATTACCGGGTTAAGCGCCCTCCGACGCGGGTAGACTCGGTGATCCAGGACCATGATTCGAGAATACCTCATGCGGGTCCAGGGACCTATGCGAGCTACGGAGTTCCGTGTTAGTGTGCGGGTTATACCTCACGCGGTCTATGTGGCCATGCGGACTACGAGTCGGGGCGATGCGAGTAGCTACCCTCGATGCGGGGTTATATACCTATGCGGGCCTATGTGAGTGGCCTATGCGGACTACGGAGTCGATTAGGCTTGCATGGTGATACTACGCAATTGGCCTGCTTGATCATTCGCAGCCTAGAAAAGACACATTCTGATTTACCTATTGTTGCTCTTGTTTATGATGTGGCACTATGTGCGGTTACCTTGGTTGTTTCATACATATATGTAAACTGATTTTTAAAAATGAAATGTTTTCATTTAAGTACTTTACAGTTTCACATACTTAGTACCTGTTGTACTGACCTCCTTCGGGGGGCTGCGTTCATGCCGCAGGTAAGGGCAAGCAGGTGCTAGATCCGCATCCTTAGGATCTTTTGCGTTGGTGTCAGGAGCTCCATCTTCTCCGGAGGCTCTACTTTTGGGTATGCTCTCCCTGTTGTAATTAGTTTTGTACAGTCAGGGTATGGCGGGGCCCTGTCCCGCCATAGTTGTTTACTTTCCTAGAGGTCTGTAGTCCTATTGTACATTTGGGATGTAACTGCAAAACTTGGGTTATATGTATGTCACGACCCGAACCCGGGCCCGTGACTGGTGCCTTACCCCGGGCACCCTAGTGATACATCATCAGAGTAATCAGCGGAACATAAAACAATAACATGAAACCAATGCAATAAGATAGTGAAATAAGAAGACAGGCTAACCCAAAAACGGTTACCTTCATAATATATAACAATTTGAACAGTTACATCCCTTTCTACAACTCGCCACAACAAGATTACTCTGCACCTTTAAGAATGATACGACAACAATGGCGGGACAGGGCCCCGCCAAACCCCTGAATGTAAACACCTACTACGACAGGGGACTATACCATCGATAAGCCTCGAGAAACGGAGCTTCCCAACGCTGAATCAGACCTCGAGAGCTAGGATCAACGATCGGTGTACCTCAACTGCGGCGTGAACGCAGCCCGCGAGGTCGATAACAGTACCAAGTATGTGAAACTGAAAATACTGTAAATGAAATAATAATATTCTATAAAGCAGTATACATGTATGAAAACCAAAATACACTTAACAAAAAATATTCATTCATGTCAAGTCAGTGACTCACGCCCTCAAAGTCATCACTCAAATGTAACTATGGGTCTCACGCCCATAACATCAATCATGCCCGTGGAATACCTTTCCGCCGCAGTTTATGATATAAAAGCACCAAGAAATACCCATGAACACCAGGTCCCACCTGTGTCCTAATAAAACAGTACAGGGTAAGTACGAAGGCATAACCGACTACTAACACCCACAGTACTAACAGGGTCATAAACTGTATCATGATATCTGTCTAGACCGTCACATGATCAAAGCTGGTCACTCGCCCGCAGTATCAAATGTGCGCGTCTAGCCCTGGAACTCTCCGTAGCTCCACATAGGCCAACCTCATAGGCCCGCATGAGGTATTCCTCGCATCGAGGGTAGCTACTCCCCGGCATCGTCCTGGACTCGCAGTCCGCATGGCCACAAAGACCACATGACCACAAGGGCCGCAAACTAACCTGGAACTCCCGTAGTTCCGCATGGATCCCCTGGACCCGCATGAGGTATTCTCGAATCATGGTCCCAGACCGCCTTAGTCTACCCTCGCAGCTTAACCTCCGGAGAAAAGTCAAGGTGAGTGGTACAATACCAACATAACGGCTGAGAGTCAAACAACTTTAAGCGCAGTCGAGGGAAAACCCCCTTTACACAAAACATTACAAGATACTAACACACGTAGCATCCTAGCATGTTTACTTATCAAATCAACAAGAAAGTATTACAAGGCTATCACAAACCAACACAATCAAGTTATACACACAAGGTACATTCTAATATATGATTAACAAGATCGGGTATCTATTCCCAAAGTACTTCATACATTATCTTTTAAAAGATACGTTACGTTTACAAAAGTCACACAATACCCGTAGTATATGAAAATAGAGTGATTATCTTTTGAAGTAAATCAAAACACTTCTCTTCAGAAATCAAGTAACAACATTCTTTTCCAAATGTTTCAAGTTTGCCTAATTTCAATTACTCAAGTTTCTCATTTTTCGAAAGGTTTCGTAGTTCATAATTTTAATCACTTAATGATATAATTCTTCTTTAAAAGCAATTTGAGAAACATATGTCTGATACGTGAGTAGGTTATTCTTGTTTATAACAATCTTATTTAAGCGACCATGATCTAGGAAATGTAACATCATTTTGTCTCATCTTAGTTTCTATGCAGATGGAAGTTTCTGGTTTTACTAATACATTATTAGTCAAAACATTTCCCTTTATTAGCGCTGCGTGGTTTGTTCGATACTTATTCGATTTCAAATCAAGAAACATTCTTGCTTTTAAAATCAAGTACTCATTACTCGCGAATGAGGTTTTACAACATTTTTAACAAAATGTTAATTACCAAGTAAAACAAGTTAAGTCTCTTATCTTTAAGATTAAGCCTCTTAACTTTTAAAATCAGTAAACCATTCTCTTTACCTCTCTTAAAACGTTATACCTAACTTCCCATAAAGCTAGTATAACTCTTCTTTATCATCACACATCAAGTCGATTACCTTTTAAAACCACAAAGCATTTTACACGTACGCTCACCGTACTACATAGTTATACACATATCATGCTAGAAAAGGTAGGAAGAGGTTCACATACCTCGCGACGATTATCGACTAATAGCAAAACGCTCCAAGTACCTCAAACCATCGGCTACTCCTTAAGCCAAGTAGATCACGCCACGCATGGTACTTCAACCTATAAGGCCACAAGGCGCTTATTAACATCTAGGTCTAATCGTAGAACATTCTACGTAAAATTCTAAGAAGACTCCTCCCCGCAACCGCGTAAATCTCCTCCTCTATCGAGGCCGGCTATCAAGTCAACCGGGGGGGGGTTTATACATCTAACCGGACGTGTACAATTCTACTTCACAGTAATGCTACAAGTCTCATATGTCTGATCTATGTAATTCTGATTCGATTCTCTTTCTTTATATTCAGCTTAAGTCAAAAGACATTGCCGCAGTTAGGTTCAGTTCTATATATAGTATACTTCAACTATATAATCTTACAACATGTAATTTCCAATTACAATAAGGGGACAAGATATTACCTCGATAAGCCCAAAATTATCCTAGTTTAATGTCGCTCCTGAGCAACGTTTAGCTCCAACTCAAGTGCGCCCAACCCGCTCCAAACCACCCTTAGAAGTTCTAACCAACTTCTACTTAATACTCCAACTAACTATGGAGATTTTCCTTAGGGTTTCGGTTTTGTGACTGAAGGGAAGTATAATAGTATTTCTGGACTTTTCGTATAAGTATAACCTTGGAATACTACAAGGTATAAGGGCCAATGTATTTTGGGTATAGTAACAATACTTTTGAGAGTATTTCTACCAAGGTGGGGGTGTATTTATACGAGACAACACCACAAGGGTGTATACCCCTCGCCAACCCCACTCAGGGGGTACTCTCGGCCAAGCCTCGTGGGAACGAGAACACCACAAGGAGAGGAAGGGATTTTAGACTTAGCACAATTTTTGGATGAAGAAGTTCATCAAAGGGAGGGTATTTATAGGTCAAGCCATGGCTAACCAATGGCCAAGATCAAGCCAAGTGTGGTGCAAGTGTAGGCCAAGATCATGCCAAGTGCACCTTATCCATCTACCACAAAATATCCTACCTACTACTTGACAAAAATGTCAAGGAATTCGTCCCCTTTACCGCCCCACTCCACCAATGAGAGGGTGCCAAGTGGCGCCTCTTGTTGGTCCAACACGTTCGCCTCTCGGAAAAATCCGCAAAAATTAGAAATGACATAGCCGAATTTTCCCATCGCAGTTATGTAAAACGCTTCGCCGAAAAACGACTCTGTCGGGTGTTGTGCACAAAGTGAAATCGCCAAGCCACTTTAAAAGCCCAAACTTTTCTACGCACGCCTTACGCATACTCTGAAATACGGTATAACAATGTATATATGCGAAAGGCGACTTTTCTTCGATAAAGCGTGTCTCATTTTACAACGTTTCATGTCTTGTTTTATATTCCGATTACTCGATGTATGACTACTGGGTGCCGGGTAAGGCACTATCCACGGGCCGGGCGAACGTGACAAGGCTAAGGTATTTTGGTATAGTAACAATACTTTGGAGAGTATTTTCTACCAAGAGGGGGGGTACCTCTCGACCACACCACTAGGAGGGGAGGTACCTCTCGACCACACCACTAGGAGGGGGGGTGTACCCCTCGGCCAAGGCCTCTAGGAGGGGGGTGTACCCCTCGGCCAAGGCCTTCTCGAAGGGGGGGGGGGGGGGGGGGGACGAAACCAACAAGAAGGGAGGGAGGATTTCAAGACTTGGAGATTTTTGGAATGGATGAAGAAGTCTTCAAAGGGGGGGGGGGGGTATTTATAGGGAGTTCAATGGCCAAAATCTAGTCAAGTGGGGGGCAAGTGGAGGGCCAAGATTTGCCCAAGTGCCCCCTAGTCCCTACTCCACAAAACCCTCCCAAACATTGACCCATGAATTAGGCACAAATCAAGGGAGGGAGACGTGCACTTCTCGGCCAACAACCGTCCACTTTGAGGGTGACAAGTGTCACCCTCCCGTTGGTCCAAAACATTTCGTCTCTCGGAAAAATCCGCAAAAATAATAAATGACATAGCCGGAATTTTCCCTACGCAAGCTTTGTAAAACGTTTCGTCGAAAAACGATTCTAATCGGGGGTTGTGAACAAAATTCGAACCTTGCCTAACTTTAAGGCTCAAACTTTCTACGTACGTCCTCACGTACATACTCTGGAAATACGGGGTATAACATTCTCCCCTCCTTAGAAACATTCGTCCTGAATGTTCCTTCTAAGTCTCAAGACATACATGCGCCAGTATAGTCTTCACTACTATGCTTACGAAAACAATCATGCCACCTGGCCACCGCAAATACTTACATCCAAGTCCACGAGGAATCACTTCCATCACTACAAAAGTGTCACGACCCGAACCCGAGCCCGTGACTGGTGCCTTACCCCGGGCACCCTAGTGATACAACATCAGAGAAAACCAGCGGAAATAAAACTTAAACATATAAAACAGTGAAATAAGAAAGCAGGCTAACCCAACGGTTACCTTTTTGTACATAAATTAAAACTTGAACAGTTACATCCCTTACAAACCTGCCCACAACAACTGCACCTCTAAGAATTTTGAAACCATAATGACGGACAGGGCCCGCCATGCCCTCAATATACAAAAGTCTACTACTTCAGGAACCGTACCACGTGACAAGCTTCCGAGATATGGAGTTTTCCGAGAACCGAACGATCCTAAGAGAGTGGATCGCAAGCTATGTACCTCAACTGCGGCGTGAACGCGGCCCGAAGGAGGTCGATAACAGTACCAAGTATGTGAATCGTAAAATCAGAAATGAAATCATAATAGTCTATATAAAGCAGAGACATGTATGATAACCAAACTACAAGACACAACATATAAGCAATCATGTCAAGTCGTGGACTCGTGCGTGAAATCATCACTCAAATACAACCCGAGTTTAACGCACAACGGCCGCGTGCCCGGCGATCTCACCTCGGTATAAGCATGGCCATGGAACCATCCTAGTGGGCCCATACCGTGGACCATCCAACGTGTCGGTATGCCCAAAGGAAATAACAATATGATACTCAGTGGAAGCATACCCGGGCTACCCAACGTGTCAGTATGTCCAAACAACTAACCAGATAACACTCCTAATGGAAGCATACCCGTGGGCTACCCAACGTGTCAGCATGTCCAAGAGGATCGATACAGTGGAAGCATACCCGTGGGCTACCCAACGCGTCAGTATGTCCATCAATCAACCAGATAGCCGGCCCTCCATCGAGAGACTCGGTAGCACACAACCAAACACTTGCACAACAAAGGCTAGTACACACAACTCAAGGTACTATAAATACTTCTTAACACAACATCAAGTATACCATTTAAAACCCAAGTACTTAACCCCTTTAGGATCAAGGTACTCCTACCTTTTATAAACAAGTCACTTATGTTTTTCCATCACAAGGAGTTCAATATTTGAAAGCGAGTTACTTCCCTTTTTCCAAAATCAAGTTACCATTCTAAATCCAATAATGAGTCCATTTCTTTATTTTCCATAAAGTCGTTATAACTAACTTCCCATAAAGCTATTACAACACTTTATGATTAATAAAACAAGTCAAGACAAAATCATGCCTTTCTTTTAAACCAAAATACTTCAAATTCTTAAGTCTCTTTTCTTTTAGAAAACGAGTTCCTTACTTTGAAACTTTTAGGAAAATCAGAACTTGATTTCAATAATTCTCATTAAATGCATGATCTAGGAAATGTAATGCCATTTTGTCTTATCTTAGCTTCTATGCGGATGGAGGTTTCTTGGTTTTAATATGATTAATTGTCATTACTTCTTTCCTTTATCGACGCGTTGGCTTGTTCGATCCTTATTCCCATTTCCGAAATTTGTAACGTTATTCTTTTAAAAACCAAGTATTCATTTCTCACGAATTAGGTTTTATACTTTCCAACACCATTTAGGTCAATTACAAGTCCGTCTCTTATCTTTTGGAATCGACAAACCATTCTTTTAACTACATAAAGTGGTTATAACAAACTTCCCATAAAGCCGTTATAACACTTTATGTTTTAAACCAACCAATCACCACTATGAACATTTATGAGACCAATAGGCTCATTCTTTAACCACAGTACCCATTTACCAACGAATAAGACTTTACTACTATTTCCACACAACGAAGCCTTAACACTTCATATCAAGTCAAGACACAAAGGAAATCAAATTCCTTTAACACACGTCGCCTACGCACTATATATTTTACAAATAGTCATGTGAAGAGGATAGGAAGAATCACATACCTAGCGGCGATCGACAATAAGCAAAATGCTCCAGTATTATCGCCCTTAAGTAGAATATGCTACCGTAGTACTTCAATCCTATAAGGGTCATGAAACGTCTATCAAACTCTAGCGAGCATTAGAATAACTAAGTGCAAAGTCCCTAAATCCTACGACAATTTGAACGGCACTTCCTTTGTTTCTACTAACTTGCCACCTCTTTCAAGGTCGAATTCAATAACAAACGCCCCACAATAATGCAAAATAAACCAATAACCCGTGCCATTCTTGGCCAACAATAAACCAACCCTAAACTCCTTTCAACTCTTTCCAATCCAAGTTCTTAGGTCCAACATGATATCTAGCCCTAGACATCTTCAACAATTACAACAATCCAACTCTATTCAAATAAAACAGCCTCAGGCTCAACTCTATACTACTACAATATAACAGCCTTAGGCTCAACTCTAAACTACTAAAATAAAACAGCCTCAGGCTCACATCTATACTACTAAAATATAACAACCTTAGGCTCATAACCAAGAAAGGGAAACTTTTACCTTAAGGAATAGCCCACAAAAGCCCCTTTTTCTTCCACCTCTTTCCGCCAAAATCATATACCAGCGCTCCCCACAAGTTTACCCACACTTTTCCTTCTTGCCGCCGCTCCAACAATCTCCTCTAAAGCTTGGTTTCTTCCAAAAACTAGAGAGAAGGGAGAGGGTTTTCCGTGGAAGGGTTTTGAAATGAAATGGCCAAGTCTTCCAAGACTTGGCCCTAAAATAGGCCCTAATCTGGTCAAAAGGGATGGGAGGGACACTTGTCACCCTCCCATAAGTTTTTAACGAAATATCTCCTGATTTCAGCCTTTTATCGCGAAAAATCCATGCGTGGCTCACTTCCGAAAATGTTCCAACATTCCGCGCGGCCGCATTCGGCCACGGCGCACTGACCCCAGGACCCCAGAACAACCGGCGCGCGGCTTGCGTCCGCCGCGCGCTGCACCTGAGAAATCTGCTGCTGCACTGCTGCGCCAAACTTGAAACTTCCATAACTTTTGACTCTGATGTCCTATCGACGAACGGTTTGTTGCGTTGGGATCTAGATTTAACGAACTACATATTAGGCTTTTAAACACCTCGAAACTCTTAACAACTGGGGTACAACACTCCAAGGTAAACTCAAAATCCGTCCAACACATGTTTGTCAACTTATCTATCGACTCTCAAAACTTATTTCCCTTGGTATGTTCTTATCTTAACTCCTTGAATATACAGGGTGTAACATTTCCCCCCCTTAGAAACATTCGTCCCGAATGTTCCTTCTAAGTCTCCAAAACGCAGACGCCAGTATAGTCTTCACTATTCCACTCTCAAAAGAAATCAGTTATGCCACTCATGGACTTACCACTAGAAAAATACTCCCCACATACTATGTACTTCCGACAAGGATCACTGTAAAAAAAAAATCTTCTACCCAAGACGGTCTTACATCTAGGTTTCAATTGTCATAATTTCTAAGGTTCAAAATTTTCTCATCCTCAGACTTACCCTTTTCACTAATCAAGCTTCTAAATCACATTTATAACACAAAGTTATTCGAACATAACACTTAACACATCACTATAACATCAATGCATACTAGTCTCTAGTGGGTTAAGAATATACCTGTAACTATTACTTCACTGCCCCTTCATGCCGTTCTACTCATGTTCCTTCCCTGCGGCGCACAAAAGGAGAGATGAATCGACCATCGATCCGGTGAGTCTCTACATCCGCGCTATCTCTGGTTGGACAATTCCTCGCAAATGGCCTCACGCCGCATGCAAAACAAACCCCATTCCAAAGACGACACTCCCACCATGGAGCCTACCACAACGGCACAACGAGGTAGGGTGTTCCCATCGACTAACGTCCCGCTCCCAAAAATCAAATCGGGAGCCCCGACTGCTCCTGAATTTCCTGAACGTCCCGAAGACTGTGATGGGGCACTCTGTACTGGCTGAGGTAAATAACTAGCTCGCCTTTGCGAGGTTGTCCGCCTCGAAGGTCACGGAGGACTCTGTCACCGCCCTCTTCTCGATCTTGGTTATTCCGTCGACTTACGTTCACCGACTGCTGCATAGGCTGGATGCGGGCAATGTCCATGCGGTACGAAGAGCTACAGTTGTGCATCCCTCCGCTAAATACTCATCGAGTCCGGTGACATAACGGTGCACTCTATCCTCCATATTGGCCACCAAAGCGGGGACATACCGGGCCAATGAGTCAAACTCTACATTGTACTCCCGAACTGTGCGCCCTCTTTGTCTCAGCATCAAAAATCGCCGGCTCGTGCCCTCCTCATCCGTGGAGGCGAAATGGCAAGAAAGCCTCGGAGAACTCACCCAACCACTGGAGGTGCATGTTCCCCGGGACGCCTCCCACGAATCAAACGATCATTGCAGATCACGCGGCCGATGTGAACCCAAAACTACCGACTCGGTCTCAAGTCTTGATCACTCTCATGATCCGTCAGAATCGCCGGATGAACTCCTGCGGATCATCCTCGTGCCTCGACCGTAGAACTCGTGGGCTACAACTCGAAAATCCGTAGCCTCAAACTATGTGACCTCGGGTGAACCATGGGTACTATCGGGCTGCTGCGTCGATCCGCCTATCCTCGTGCTCGCCACGATCCCGCCAATAATCGGGCCATCTCTTGTAACCCATCTCCTCGCCTGGTGCGGGATCGAGGCTCAGTGCCGTAGTCTCGTGAGAGACGCTGGCCGCTCTACTCGCAGCCTCCTCTCTGCGCTTTGCCGCTTCGGGCTCGTTGCCTTGCGTGGAGGCATCACGGTATACAAAGAACACGTCGGAGGAGTCCAACTTATAACACCGCTCTAAGGCACGATCTCGAGTGAGAAGAATGGAAACCAATCCTAAATATCCTATAGCCTCCCGATTATAGATGTGGTGCACAACACACCGATAATCAAGACTCTCTTGGATACGGATGCAGACACTCTCAGGATTAATCGCTCGATACCACTTTTGTCACGACCGAACCGGGCCCGTGGTCGTGTCTTACCGGGCACCCTAGTGATACAACATCGAGAAAACCAATGAAATAAAAACTTAAACATATAAAACGAGTGAAATAAGAAAGCAGCTAACCCAGTTACCTTTTGTACATAAATTAAAACTTGAGCGATTCATCCTTACAAACACACGCCACAATTACTCTGCACCTCTAAGAATTTTGAAACCATAATGACGGACAGGGGCCGCCATGCCCTGAATATACAAAAGTCTACTACTTCAGGAACCGTACCACGTGACAAGCTTCCGAGATATGGAGCTTTCAGAACCGAACAGCGATCCTAAGAGAGTGGATCGCCAAGTTATGTACCTCAACTGTGGCATGAACGGCCCGAAGGAGGTCGATAACAGGTACCAAGTATGTGAAACTGTAAAATACTGTAAATGAAATCATAATAGTCTATATAAAGCAGGAGACATGTATGATAACCAAACTACAGTACACAACATATAAGCAATCATGTCAAGTCAGGGACTCATGCCCGTGAAATCATCACTCAAATACAACCCGGGAGTTTAACCCGCTGACGGCCACATGCCCAGATCTCACTCGGTATAAGCATGGCCATGGAACCATCCTAGTGGGCCCATACCCGTGGACCATCCAACGTGTCAGTATGCCCAAAGGAAATAACAAGATGATACTCACTGTGGAAGCATACCCGTGGGCTACCCAACGTGTCAGTATGTCCAAACAACTAACCAGATAACACTCTAATGGAAGCATACGTGGGCTACCCAACGTGTCGGCGTGTCAAGAGGATCGTTACAGTGGAAGCATACCCGTGGGCTACCCAACGCGTCAGTATGTCCATCAATCAACCAGATAGTCGGCCCTCCATCGAGAGACTCGGTAGCACACAACCAAACACTTGCACAACAAAGGCTAGTACACACAACGCAAGGTACTATAAATACTTCTTAACACAACATCAAGTATACCATTTAAAACCCAAGTACTTAACCCCTTTAGGATCAAGGTACTCCTACCTTTTATAAACAAGTCACTTATGTTTTTCCATCACAAGGAGTTCAATATTTGAAAGCGAGTTACTTCCCTTTTTCCAAAATCAAGTTACCATTCTAAATCCAATAATGAGTCCATTTCTTTATTTTCCATAAAGTCGTTATAACTAACTTCCCATAAAGCTATTACAACACTTTATGATTAATAAAACAAGTCAAGACAAAATCATGCCTTTCTTTTAAACCAAAATACTTCAAATTCTTAAGTCTTTTTTCTTTTAGAAAACGAGTTCCTTACTTTGAAACTTTTAGGAAAATCAGAACTTGATTTCAATAATTCTGATTAGAGCAGCCATGATCTAGGAAATGTAATGTCATTTTGTCTTATCTTAGCTTCTATGCAGATGGAGGTTTCTACTGGTTTTAATATGATTAATTGTCATTACTTCTTTCCTTTATCGACGCTGCATTGGCTTGTTCGATCCTTATTCCCATTTCCGAAATTTGTAACGTTATTCTTTTAAAAACCAAGTATTCATTTCTCACGAATTAGGTTTTATACTTTCCAACACCATTTAGGTCAATTACAAGTCCGTCTCTTATCTTTTGGAATCGACAAACCATTCTTTTAACTACATAAAGTGGTTATAACAAACTTCCCATAAAGCCGTTATAACACTTTATGTTTTAAACCAACCAATCACCACTATGAACATTTATGAGACCAATAGGGCTCATTCTTTGCTCAAGTACCATTCGCAACGGATAAGACTTTACTACTATTTCCACACAATGAAGCCCTTAACACTTCATATCAAGTCAAGACACAAAAGGGAAATCAAATTCCTTTAACACACGTGC
Organism: Przewalskia tangutica; assembly: GCA_029844215.1. Taxonomy (NCBI): domain Eukaryota; kingdom Viridiplantae; phylum Streptophyta; class Magnoliopsida; order Solanales; family Solanaceae; genus Przewalskia; species Przewalskia tangutica. The sequence continues at coordinate 52,789,577 of CM056721.1, forward strand.
GTCTACCGCACTATATATTTTACAAATAGTCATGCTGAAGAGGATAGGAAGAATCACATACCTCGCGACGACTGTCGACAATAAGCAAAATGCTCCACCGTATTATCGCCCTTAAGTAGAATATGCTACCGTAGTACTTCAATCCTATAAGGGTCATGAAACGTCTATCAAACTCTAGCTTCGAACGTAGAATAACTAAGTGCAAAGTCCCTAAATCCTACGACAATTTGAACGGCACTTCCTTTGTTTCTACTAACTTGCCACCTCTTTCAAGGTCGAATTCAATAACAAACGCCCCACAATAATGCAAAATAAACCAATAACCCGTGCCATTCTTGGCCAACAATAAACCAACCCTAAACTCCTTTCAACTCTTTCCAATCCAAGTTCTTAGGTCCAACATGATATCTAGCCCTAGACATCTTCAACAATTACAACAATCCAACTCTATTCAAATAAAACAGCCTCAGGCTCAACTCTATACTACTACAATATAACAGCCTTAGGCTCAACTCTAAACTACTAAAATAAAACAGCCTCAGGCTCACATCTATACTACTAAAATAAAACAGCCTTAGGCTCATAACCAAGAGAAAGGGGAAACTTTTACCTTAAGGAATAGCCCACAAAAGCCCCTTTTTCTTCCACCTCTTTCCGCCAAAATCATATACCAGCGCTCCCCACAAGTTTACCCACACTTTTCCTTCTTGCCGCCGCTCCAACAATCTCCTCTAAAGCTAGGTTTCTTCCAAAAACTAGAGAGAAGGGAGAGGGTTTTCCATGGAAGGGTTTTGAAATGAAATGGCCAAGTCTTCCAAGACTTGGCCCTAAAATAGGCCCTAATCTGGTCAAAAGGGATGGGAGGGACACTTGTCACCCTCCCATAAGTTTTTAATGAAATATCTCCTGATTTCAGCCTTTTATCGCGAAAAATCCCGCCTTGGCGCCGCGGCCCCGCCGCCGGCGCCGCGGCGCTTCCACTTCCGAGAAAATGTTCAGATTCGGCTGCGACCTGCGTCGGCGTCGCGGCGCTGCAACCCCTGCGACCCCCCAGAACAACCGGCGCGCGGCCAGTCCGGCGCGCTGCACCTGAAGCTAACTGCGCTGCTGCGCACCAAACTTGAAACTTCCATAACTTTTGACTCCGATGTCCTATCGACGAACGGTTTGTTGCGTTGGGATCTAGATTTAACGAACTACATATTAGGCTTTTAAACACCTCGAAACTCTTAACAACTGGGGTACAACACTCCAAGGTAAACTCAAAATCCGTCCAACACATGTTTGTCAACTTATCTATCGACTCTCAAAACTTATTTCCCTTGGTATGTTCTTATCTTAACTCCTTGAATTTACGGGGTGTAACAAAAAGCTCCCACCCAAGGTCTAAAATTTACTCCCTTAGCACCCTCACTTTACAAAAGAAATGATCACATCTATGCTCGTAACACATGCTCGCTTCTTCCCTTACTCGTCGTACCCTTCTCGTACACTCGAACATCTTTCTCATAACTTATCACATTTCCGTTACTGCTTCTGTTTCCAAAATCTCTGGGTTACTACTTCCATCTTGATCATCATTAACTGGGAACACTCTGGATGGTTCTCCGATACTTTTCTGCACACAACAACATGAGAGACCGGACGTACCGCCTCCTACGTCGGACGGCAAAGCTAACTTATAGTCAACCTGGCCTATTCTTCACATGACCTGAAAAGGCCCAAAGTAACTCGGGCTAAGTTTCCTCTGTTTTCAAAACTCGTCACACCCTTTCCGGGGTGGTACCTTCAAGAAATCCTACCGTCAACCTGAACTCCAAGTGTCGACGCCGATTACCCGCACCACTTCTGTTGACTCTGAGCTGCTACTAACCTCTTCTGGATAAGCTTCACCCTATCCACATCCTGCTGAAACAAGAATGAACCAGCTATCTGAACCTTGCCAACATCGAACCGATCGGCCGTGACTTACACTTCCGCCCTACTGGCGCCATAAGGCGATATCCGAACACCGAAATGGTAGCCATAAAACACTTCCTAACGAGGCAACAATCCTCACGGCTACCCCGAAATCCAAACAACGGCGAGGCGAATGCGTCTGAGGAGACTCACCAGTTCCTAACCTGCTCGTAAAACTTCGAAACGAAAATAGCGTGAAGGGCTCCATCGCACGACATAAGGTGAAAGCAGGCACCTCGTGCAGCCTTACAACCTTCCTGATATAATTATCTCGCATAACCCACTGCCGAGTACATGGTTTGACTGAAAGATAAGATGGGCTGACCTCATCGGCCCGACTACTGGTCGAACGCATCCACGAACTCGTACGCTGGTTAACTAAACTTGGGCCTAACACCCTCGTGACCCTATCACAAAGCGGGACCACCCCAAACTGACCCCACCACCATACAGGCCGCGGGTTAACCCGCAATTGGTCCTCAACCCGACCCGCTATCGCGCCAACCACTTGCTCCCCGATCCGGAACAATCCCACAATCAAGTCACGAAGACCTAGTGGTCATCTTAGCTCAACTACCCTCTTTCATTCCACACTACTCAGGGACTTATTATACAAATATATCTCACGTGCACTATGCACTCCGATAAGGGTCAAACATAAAATACCTCTAAGGTCTCCACGTATAAAACTCTAAGGCTCCCACTTTCTTTATCCCCCAATCTTACCCGATTAACTAACCATGATTTCTAATCACAATTAACACAATGCTATTTGAACATAACACTTAAGGTATACTCATCTTATCACACATACAAATCTCTAGAGGGTTAAGGATATACCAGATCTCGCTTCACTCCTCCGCTGCTCTAATCAATCCTGCCTGGTTGGGCGCATATCTAGGGAAGGTGACGAACTAGCCACTGATCCTGACGGCTGAGTCCTCCTACTTACATCCCTCCTACTAGGACATCCTTTCGACACATGGCCCTGACGGCCGCAGGTAAAACAAGTACCAACTAAAAGATGACATTCCCCGGGATGACACCTGCCATACTGTGAACCGGAAGCCCTGGAGCTCTGACCAACTCCGGCATACCCCAAATGTCCTGAACCCTGTGGAGAACCACTCTGCTCTGGCGGAGGCGCATAGCCAATCTGCTGCTGAGAAGGTCCGCCTCGAAAGTTACCAAAGGACCTGCTGCTCGCCTCTTACGCGATCTTGGTTAACCCGTCGATCCCTATGTTTCTTGGCCTGATGCGCATAAGCCCGTACACAGGCCATGCTCAAGCCTAACTGAAGAATTACTCTTGCACTACCCTCTCTTAGATAGTCGTCAAGACCCGTGATAAATCGATACATCATAAACTCTCTGGTAGCTACATTAGCTAGCAACAGGGTCGCCTCTTTGCAATCTATATTCTCTGTTCCCGGTCGTGGAACTGAAGGTTCATATATCATGGTCGCAGTAGGAACTGCTGCCGCCGTGCTAAACTCTGCTGGGGCTAGCGACGTAGCAGAACTCCCCGAATGAAGCACCACCCTAGGTGATGATTGGGCCTGTGCCCTCGTAACCCTCTGTACTCTACTCGCAGCTCCCTCGGCTGCCTTGCCCTCCTGGGCCCGGGTTGCCTTACGCGGAGGCATAACGGTAAGGGAAAGAAATACGTTAGAGGGGTCCAACTTATAACACAGCTCTAAGCACGATCTCAGAGTGAGAAGAATGGAAACCAATCCTAAATATCCTATAGCCTCCTGATTATTGGTGTGGTGCACAACACACCGATAATCAAGACTCTACTAGATACGGTCTGTAGACACTTTCCGAGGATTAACTGCTCTGATACCACTTTTGTCACGACCCGAACCCGGGCGTGGTCGTGCCTTACCGGGCACCCAGTAGCCATACATCGAGTAATCGGTGAATATAAAACAAGAAATGAATAAAGTGAAGTGTAAAACAGTTATCTGTGAAAACTTGCCTTTCGGCATATATATATATATATCAACTAGAAACGATTATATCCCTTTACAATTACGCCCATACGATTACTACGCACCTTAAGAATGATACGACAACAATGGCGGGACGAGGCCGCCATACCCACGAATGTAAGTACTACTACGACGGGGACTATACCATCGATAAGCCTCCGAGGAACGGGCTTCCCAAACGCTGAATCGTGACCCTAAGAGCGAGGATCAACATCGGTGTACCTACTGCGGCATGAGCGGCCCGGGAGGTCGATTACAACAGTACCAAGTATGTGAAACTCAAAATACGTAAATGAAATCATAGTAGTCTATATAAAGCGGGAGACATGTATGATACCAAACTACGATTCACAATAAATAAGCGATCCACGTCAAGTCGTGGACTCACGCCTCAAAGTCATCACTTAAATATAACAATGGGTCTCACGCCCACAACATCAATCATGCCCGGAATACCTTCCTCCGCCACTGCCGGCGATATGATATAAAAGCACCAAGGAATACACATGAACACGTGTCCCACCGTGTCATAATAAAACCGTCACGGGGTAAGTCTGAAGGCATAGCCGACTACTAACACCCACGGTGCTAACAAGGTCATAAACTATATCATGAGATCTGTCTGAACCGCCACATGATCGAAGGCCGCCACACGCGCAGATCAAATGTGCGCGTCTAGCCTCGAACTTCCGACTCGCGATAGGCCAACCTCATAGGCCCGCATGAGGTATTCCCCGCATCGAAGGTAGCTACTCCCGGCATCGCCACGGACTCGCATCCGCGTGGCCACATGCACCGCGTGACCATAAAGGCCGCACACTAACCCGAACTCGTAGCTCGCGTAGGTCCCGGGACCCGCATGAGGTATTCTCGAATCATGGTCCTGCATCACGAGTCTACCCGCGTCGGAGGGACTTAACCCCCGGGATCATGTCAAGGTGAGTGGTACAATACCAACATAACGGCTGATCGTTAAACAACTTAAGCGCAATCGAGGAAAAACCCCTTTACACAAACATCACAAGATACTAACACACGTAGCATCCTAGCATGTTTACTTATCAAATCAACAAGAAAGTATTACAAGGCTATCACAAACCAACACAATCAAGTTATTCACACAAGGTACTTTCTACTATATGATTAACAAGATCGGGTTTTTATCCCCAAAGTACTTCATATATTAACTCTTTAAAAGATCTGCTTCTTTCTCAAAAGTCACACAATACCTGTAGTATAAAAATAGAGTGACTATCTTTTGAAGTAATTCAAAACACTACTCTTTGTAAAATCAAGTAACAACATTTTTTTCCAAACGTTCAAGTTTGCCTAATTTCAATTACTCAAGTTTCTCATTTTCGAAAGGTTTCGTAGTTCATAGTATTAATCACTTAATGATATAATTCTCTTTGAAAGCAATTTGAGAAACATATGTCTAATATGTGAGTAGGTTATTCTTGTTTATAACAATCTTATTAAAGCAGCCATGATCTAGGAAATGTAATATCATTTTGTCTCATCTTAGCTTCTATGCAGATGGAGGTTTCTACTGGTTGTTAATAATTCTTTATTAGTCAATACATTTCCCTTTATTAGAGCTGATGTGGTTTGTTCGACACTTATTCTGATTTCCGAAATCAGTAAAACATCATTCCTTTTGAAAACCAAAATACTCATTACTCACGAATGAGGTTTCACACTTTTTAACAAAATTCACATTAATATAATTAAGTCAAGTCTCTTATCTTTTAAGATCAAGTCTCTTAACTTCTAAAATCAGTAAACCATTCCTTTTACTTCTCTTAAGTCGTTATACCTAACTTCCCATAAAGCTAGTATAACTCTTAAGCTTTTAAAACCAAGTGTTACTCTTCTTTCAAAAAGGTTTCTTAATTCTTTTGAAATACTTCAGATTCTTTTTATTCAGGCTTAAGTCAAAAGACATTGCCGTAAAACTACGTTCAGTTAACACACGTACGTCTACCGTACTATATATATTCTTTAAAATATCATGCTCAAGAGTATAGGAAGAATCACATACCTCGCGACGATTATCGACAATTAGCAAATAGCTCCACGGCTATAACCCGGCTAGCCTTGTCCACCTTTAAGTAGTACATGCTACTCGCAGAACATTCAACCTATAAAGGTTATACAAGTCTATCAAAGTCTAGACTACTCGATAGAATATTCTAAGTAGTAGGTTCTCTATTTACGGAAAATCGGGCAGCACTTCCCTACCCGTCAAACTTCACAAGTCTACTGTAAATACAGTCCTATGTAAGTACAGTTCAATTCCCTTCATATATACCTTCCTGGTATATAACTTATACTTAATTCTTATACTTCAATAGTATGTAAACTCTAATACAATAGGGAGACAAGATATTTACCTCGATAAGCCCAAAATTATCCAAGTTTAAATGTCGATCCTGAGCAGTGTTTAGCTCCTACTCTGGGCGCTCCAACCCGCTCCAAACAACCCTTAGAAGTTCTACGCAACTTCTACTTAACACTTCAACTGGCTATGAAGATTTTCCTTAGGGTTTCGGTTTGAGACAAAAAAGACATAAGGTAGTATTTTCGGGCTCTACGTATAGAGGTATTTTTGGAATACTACAAGGTATAAGACTAAGGTATTTTGGTATAGTAACAATACTTTGGAGAGTATTTTCTACCAAGAGGGGGGGTACCTCTCGGCCACACCACTAGGAGGGGGGGTGTACCCCTCGGCCAAGGCCTTCTCGAAAGGGGAGGGGGGACGAAACCAACAAGAAGGGAGGGAGGATTTCAAGACTTGGAGATTTTTGGAATGGATGAAGAAGTCTTCAAAGGGGGGGGGTATTTATAGGGAGTTCAATGGCCAAGATCTAGCCAAGTGGGGGGCAAGTGGAGGGCCAAGATTTGCCCAAGTGCCCCCTAGTCCCTACTCCACAAAACCCTCCCAAACATTGACCCATGAATTAGGCACAAATCAAGGGAGGGAGACGTGCACTTCTCGGCCAACAACCGTCCACTTTGAGGGTGACTGTCACGACCCGTTCCGGGGCCCGTGACTGGTGCCTTACCCCGGGCACCCTAGTGATACAACATCAGAGTAAATCAGCGGAAATAAAACTTAAACATGAAACAAGATATATGATCATAAAACAGGCCAACCAAACGGTCACCTTCCCATAAAATATATATATACAAGTCTTTCAAAACGAACAGTTTAATCCCTTTTACAAACCCTGCCCACAACAGTACTACAGACCTCTAAGAGTTTTATACAACATGACGGGACAGGGCCCCGCCATACCCCTGAATGTACAAGGACCTACAACTCAGGGTAACATACCAAAGATAAGCCTCCGGAGAAACGGAGCTTCCCACGCTGAACGATGATCCAAAGAGCGAGGATCAGCAACCGATGTACCTCTACCTGCGGCATGAACGCAGCCCCGAAGAGGTCGGATAACAGTACCAAGTATGTGAAACGAAAAATCGTAAATGAAATCATAACGATCATATAAAAGCAGGAGACATGTATGATAACAAAACTACGATTCACAACATAAAGCGATCGTATCAGTCGGGGCTCACGCCTCAAGTCATCACTCAAATATAACCCGAATTTAACTCCGCAACGGCCGCATGCCCCGGCATCTCACCTCGGTATAAGCATGGCCATGGAACCATCCCAATGGAAACATACCCGTGGGCCACCCATCGTGTCAGTATGTCCAAAGGAAATATCCAGATAGCAATCGAAATAGAAGCATACTCGTGGGCCACCCATCGTGTCAGTATGTCCAAAGCAAATAACAAGATAACACTCCTAATGGAAGCATACCCGTGGGCCACCCATCGTGTCAGTATGTCCAAAGCAAATAACAAGATCACACTCCTAATGGAAGCATACCTGTGGGCCACCCATCGTGTCAGTATGTCCAAAAGGATCGATATAGTGGAAGCATACCCGTGGGCCACCCATCGTGTCAGTATGTCCATCAATCAACCAGATAGCCTACTCCAACGAGACGCGGTAGCACAGAAATACAACACTTGCACAACAAAGGCTATCACCACAAGCATAGGCAAGTTCAACATACTTTTAGACATTCTTCTTATTATAACACAACCGGATTTTAACCCCAAGGTACTACGTATTTTAACTCTTTAAGAGATCCATTTCCTTCACAACAAGTCACCTGATACCCGTAGTATCAAAACAGAGTAACTATCTTTTAAAGTAAACCAAAATACTTCCCTTTGTAAAATCAAGTAACAACATTATTTTCCAAACGTTCAAGTTTGCCTAATTTTAAATGCTCAAGTTTCTCATTTTAGAAAGGTTTCATAACTCATAGTCTTAATCTCTTTTAAAACCATTGAGTAATATATGTCTTGTGTGTGAGTCGTTTATTCTTGTTTATAACAATCTTATTCTGTGACCATGATCTAGAAAATGTAATACAATTTTGTCTTATCTTAGCTTCTATGCAGATGGAGGTTTCTACTGGTTTTAATAACAATTAGCCATTCGTCAATACATTTTCCTTTATTAGCGCTGCTGTGGTTTGTTCGACACTTATTCTCATTTCCGAAATCAGTAAAACCTTATTCTTTTTAAAACCAAGTACTCATTACTCGCGAATGAGGTTTCACAACATTTTTAAACAAAATGTTATATAACAAGTCAAATAAGTTAAGTCTCTTATCTTTCAAGATCAAGTCTCTTAACTTCTACAATCAATAAACCATTATTTTACCTACATAGAGTCGTTATAACTGTCACGACCCGTTCCGGGGCCCGTGACTGGTGCCTTACCCCGGGCACCCTAGTGATACAACATCAGAGAAAAACCAGCGGAATTAAAAACGTTAAACATTCAAATAGACATGGATCAAGATAAAAGAAAATAGGCCAACCAAAAACGGTTGCCTTTCAACATATATATATATATATAGACATTTGAATAGTTACAATCCTGACAACCACCTTGCAACAATTACTCTGCACTTAAGATTTATACAACAACTATGACCAGGGCAGGCCGCCATACCACTGAATGTACAAGAACCTACGGACTGTGGTAACATGCAAAGATAAGCCTCAGGAACGGAGCTTCCCAAGAGACGAAATGGGATCCTGGCGGGGATCGGCGGTCGATGTACCTCTACTGCGGCATGAACGCGGCCCGAAGGAGGTCGATAACAGTACCAAGTATGTGGCGCGTAAAATCGTAAATAAAATCATAACGTTTATATAAAGCGGGAGACATGTTTGATAACCAAACTACGATTCATAACATAAAAGCGATCATGTCAAGTCGGTCTCACGCCCCAAGTCATCCACCGTACGTGGTACTCCTCACCGCTTCGGCGATCTAGGTACAAATCATGTGATACGTATAACATGTCTCGGCCCATCTCATGGACCCGATAGAAAGCGTGTGGAATACATTCCGGTTCATCTCATGAACTTCGGTAGTCGGATGGAATACATTCGGTCCATCCCGTGGGCCTTGGTAGTCGAGTGAAATACATTCGGTTCATCCCATGAACGCGGTAGTCGAGTGAAATACATTCGGTTCATCCGTGAACGCGGTAGTCGGGTGGAATACATTCGGTTCATCCCGTGAGCGGTAGTCGAGTGAAATACATTCGGTTCATCCCACGAACGCGGTAGTCGAGTGAAATACATTCGGTTCATCCCACGAACCGTAGTCGAGTGAAATACTGATGCTTGCATCGTGTCTATCACACGCAAACATAGGCAAGTTACACACAACTTAAAGTACTTTCATTTTATGACAAAGTCGGGTTTTAACTGTCACGACCCGTTCAGGGCCGTGGTGATGCACTACCGACACCCCAAGAGTCATACATCGAGTAATCGTGAATATAAAACAACAAGATATGAAAGCAGTATAAATTGAGACACGCTTATTCGAAGAAAAGTTGCCTTTCGGCATATATGTATATAAATACCCCAAAATGAAGCGATATCCCAACCTTACAACAGTCTACAGACCTCTAAGAGTTTAAAACAACAATGGCGGGGCGGGGCCCGCCATACCACGAATGCAAATATCTACAACGACGGGACCATACCAAATGCTAAGCCTCGAGAAACGGAGCTTTTCCAGCCAAGCGGTGATCCTAAACGAGGATCAATAGTAGAGTACCTCTACTGCGGCATGAACGGCCCGAAGGAGGTCGATCTAACAGTACCAAGTATGTGGCGAAAATCAGTAAATGAAATCATAGTAGTCTTTATAAAGCGAGACATGTATGATAATCAAAACTACGATTCACAATAAATAAGCGATCATGTCAAGTTAGGGACTCACGCCTCAAAGTCATCACTCGAATATAACAATGGGTCTCACGCCACAACATCAATCATGCGTGGAATACCTTCCTCACCGCCGTGATCTATGATATAAAAGCACGAGGAATACACATGAACACGAGTCCTACGTGTCATCATAAAACCGTCACGGGGTAAATGCGAAGGCATAGCCGACTACTAAAACCCAAAGTACAAACAAGGTCGTAAATCAGATCATGAGATCTGTCTAGCACCGTCACATGATCAAAGCCGCCACTCGCGCAATATCTAATGTCGCGTCTAGCCCGGAACTTCCGTAGCTCGCATAGGCCACTCCAATGGCCCGCATGAGGTATTCCGCATCGAGTAGCTACTCCCCGGCGTCTGGACTCGCCGTCCGCGTAGCCACATAGACCGCATGACCACAAAGGTCGCACTAACTGGAACTCCCGATTCCGCATAGCCACTGTGACCGCATAAGGTATCCTCGAATCATAGGTCACACAGACCGCCGAGTCTACCCGCGTCGGAGCGGCTTAACCCCCGGAATCATGAGTGATATAATACTAACATAACAGCTTATCGTTAAACAACCTAAGCACAACAAGGGAAAACCCCTTTACACAAAAATATCCTACCAACTCCTTGACAAAATAGGCTCCAATTCGTCCCATTCATTACCGCCCAACGTCCCCAATGAGAGGGTGACAAGTGTCGCCCTCTCGTTGGTCCAAAATGTTTCGTCTCTCGGAAAAATCCGCAAAAATTAGAAATGACATAGCCGTAATTTACCCTACGCGAGTTGTGTAAAACGTTTTGTCGAAAAACGACTCTAACCGGGTGTTGTGCACAAAAATAAATCGTCCAAGCCAACTTTAAAGTTCAAACTTTTCTACGTACGTCCTCACGTACATACTCGGGAAATACGGGGTATAACATTCTCCCCTCCTTAGAAACATTCGTCCCGAATGTTCCTTCTAAGTCTCAAAACAAACATGCGCCAGTGTAGTCTTCACTACTATACTTACGAGAACAATCCGCCACACCGCCACGAAACACTTGCGCAAATACTTACATCCAAGTCTACGAGAAACACCTCTAACATCACAAAAGCCTTTACCCGAGGCCTAAAATATACTCCCTTCGCACCTTCTCTCTTACAAAGAAATGATCACATCTCTGCTCGCAATACATGCTCGCTTTTTCCCTTACGCGTCGTACCCTTCTCGTACACTCGAACTCTTTCTCATAACTTACCATGTTTCTGGTACTGCTTCCCGCTGACTCTGAGCTGCCAATAACCTCTTCTGGATAAGCTTCACCCTATCCACGCCCTGCTGAACAAGTATGAACCAACTATCTGTACCTTGCCAACATCGAACCAATCGATCGACAACTTACACTTCCGCCCGCAAGGCTTCATCTGGCGACATCCGAATCTCAAAACAGAGCTATAATAATACATACTCAACAAGAGGCGAATAGTCCTTGCACTACCACTCAAATCCAAACACTGCCCGAGGTGAATGCGACCGAGACTCACGAGTTCCTAACCTTGCTGGTAAAACTTCGGAAAAGAAAGCAGTAGTAACTTGGGGCTCCACTGCCTGACATAAGGTGAAAGCAGGCACCTCGTGCAACCTTCCTGAAATAATCATCTCGCAACTTACTACCGAGAACACGGTTTGATTAAAAGATAAGACGGTCTGACCTCATCGGCCCGACTACTGGTCGAACACATCCACGAACTCGTACAATGGTTAACTAAACCTGGGCCTAACACCCTCGTGATCCTAACACAAAGCGGGACCACCACAAACTGACCCCATCACCAAACAGGCCGTGGGTCGATCCGCAACATGGCCTCAACCCGACCCGGCAACGCGCAAAACACTAGCTCCCCGATCCCAAACAATCTCACTAATCACGTTACGAAAACCTAGCGGTCTTCTTAGCTCAACTACCCTCTTTCATTTCCTACTACTCAGGGACTTATCCCACAATTATATCTCACGTAAACTATGCACTTTGATAAGGGTCAACATGAAATAATTATTTTACCAAAGATGGCCTCGCCTCTAAGGTCTCTACGTATATATTCTAAGGCTCACACTTTTTCTATCCCCCAATCTTTCCCGGTTAACTAACCATAATTTCTAATCACAATTAACACAATGCTAACCGAAAATAATACTTAAGATATTCGCATTTTACTATACATACAAATCTCTGAGGTTAAGGATATACCAGATCTACGCTGCACTTCCCCTAGGTCGTTCTAATCACTCCCGCCCTGTTGGGCGCATAGCTGGGGAAGGTGATGAACTAGCCACTGATCCTGACGGCTGAGTCTCCACATCCGCACCACCCTTGGTCGGACAATTCCTCGCAAAATGGCCCGGCTGGCCGCAAAAATAACAAATCGCCGTTAAGCACGACACTCCCGAATGACACCTACCACAACGCCACACCGAGCGGGTGGCTCCTCAAGCTAACGCCTTCCTCTCCGAACCACCGAATCCACAATCGATCGATAGGTTGAGTCCTCCTACTAGGACACCTTTTTCGACACACGTGCCCGACGGCGCAGTAAAACAAGAACCATCAAAAGACGACATCCTCGATGACGTTTGCCCACCGTGAACACCGAGGAAAATCAACCCCGTGGAGGACACTGCACCGGCGGAGGCGCATGTCTGGCTTCTGAGGCGGTTCGCCTCGAGAGTTACCAAATGATCCCGCCAATCGCCCTCTTCGTTGTTCTTGGTTAACTGCGATCTCTACCTCTCTCACCGCTGCACATAAGCCCGAGCGCAAGCCCAACTCATTCTCGATCAAGAGCTACTTCTTCACAACCCTTCTTTAGATAATCATCAACATCTCGTATATCGGTACATAAAATACTCTGCGGTTGCCAAATCCTTGCTAGTAACAGGCCGCTCTTCCAATCCATATTTTCTGCCCCTGGTCGTGGAACTGAAGGTCCGGGTATCATGGCCGCAGTAGGAATCGCCGCCACGTACAACTCTGCTTTCGGGCGGCGCCTCGTAATCACTCGCGTGAAGCATCACCTCAGTGATGATTGGGCCTGTGCCCTTCTAACTCTCAGATTTACTCGTAGCTCCTCGCCGCTTGCCATTCTCGGGCCCGAGTTGTGCAGCGTGGAGACATAATCGTAAAGGAAAGGAATACGTTAGAGGTCCAACTGGTAACACAGCTCTAAAGCACGATCTCAGAGTGAGAAGAATGGAAACCAATCCTAACTATCCTATAGCCTCCTGATTATTGGTATGGTGCACAACACACCGATAATCAAGACTCTACTAGATACGGCTCAGACACTTTCCGAGGATTAATCGCTCGATACCACTTTTGTCACGACTGCCCGGCCCGTGATCGTGCCTTACCCGCACCCCAAAGAGTCATACATCGAGTAGTCGTGGAATATAAAACAACCAAGATATGAAACAGTATAAATTGAGACACAGTTATCTGAAGAAAAGTTGCCTTTCGGCATATATGTATATAAATACCCCAAAATGAACAGTTACATCCCAACCTTACAACAGGTCTACAGACCTCTAAGAGTTTAAAAACAACAATGGCGGGGCCCTCCATACCCCTGAATGCAAATATCTACAACGACAGGGGACCATACCAAAATGCTAAGCCTCCGGAGAAACGGAGCTTTTCCAACGCTGAAACGGTGATCCTAAGAACGGGAATCAACAGTAGGAGTACCTCTACCTGCGGCATGAACGCAGCCCAAGGAGGTCGATAACAGTACCAAGTATGTGAAATCGAAATATCGTAAATGAAATCATAGTAGTCTTTATAAAGCGGGAGACATGTATGATAATCAAAACTACGCCACAATAAATAAGCGAATATGTCAAGTTAGGGACTCACGCCTCAAAGTCATCACTCAAATATAACAATGGGTCTCACGCCCACAACATCAATCATGCGTGGAATACCTTCCTCACCGCCAGCCTATGATATAAAAGCACCAAGGAATACATGAACACCGAGTCCTACCTGTGTCATCATAAAACCGCACGGTAAGTACGAAGGCATAGCCGACTACTAAAACCCACAAGACAAACAAGGTCAAATCAGATCATGAGATCTGTGCATCGTCACATGATCAAAGCCGCCACTCGCCCGCAGATCTAATCTGCGCGCGTCAGCCTCGAACTTCCCGTAGCTCGCATAGGCCACTCCAATGGCCCGCATGAGGTATTCCTCGCATCGAGGGTAGCTACTCCCTGCAGCTGCCCCGACTCATTGTCCGCATGGCCACATAGACCGCATGACCACAAAGGCCGCACACAAACTCGAACTCCCGCAGCCCGCATAGGCCACATGCACCGCATAAGGTATCCTCGAATCATAGGTCACACAGACTACTCGAAGTCTACCCCGACGGAGGCGCTTAACCCCTAATCACGAGTGATATAATACTAACATAACAGCTTATCGTTAAACAACCTAAGCACAACAAGGGAAAACCCCTTTACACAAACATCACAAGATACTAACTCACGTAGCATCCTAACATGTTTACTTATCAAGTCAACAAGAAAGTATTACAAGACTATCACAAATCAATACAATCAAGTTATTCACACAAGGTACTTTCTACATTATGTTAACAAGTTCGGGTTCTTAGCCCCAAAGTACTTCATGTATTATCTTTTAAAAGATCCGTTTCGTTCACAAAAGTCACACAATACCCGTAGTATAAAAATAGGGTGATTATCTTTTGAAGTAAATCAAAACACTTCTCTTTGTTAAATCAAGTAACAACATTCTTTTTCCAACGTTCAAGTTTGCCTAATTTCAATTACTCAAGTTTCTCATTTCGAAAGGTTTCATAGTTCATAGTTTTAATCCTTTAAAATGATTTGAGAAACATATACCTTATGTGTGAGTGGGTTATTCTTGTTCATAACAATCTTATTACAGCAACCATGATCTAGGAAATGTAATATCATTTTGTCTCATCTTAGCTCCTATGCAGATGGAAGTTTCTACTGGTTTTAATAATACTTTATTAGTCAAAACATTTCCCTTTATTAGCGCTGCTGTGGTTTGTTCGACATTCATTCTGATTCAAATCAAGAAACATCATTCCTTTTGAAAACCAAAATACTCATTACTCACGAATGAGGTTTCACACTTTTTAACGAAATTCACATTAGTATAATTAAGTCAAGTCTCTTATTTTCTTAAATCAATAAATCATTCTTTTTATCACTCTTAAGCCGTTATACCTAACTTCCCATAAAGCTAGTATAACTCTTAAGCTCTTAAAACCAAGTGTTACTCTTCTTTAAAAAAGGTTTCTTAATTCTTTTGAACTACTTCAGATTCTTTTTATCCAGGCTTAAGTCAAAAGACATTGCCGTAATTATTATTCAGGCTTAAGTCCGAAGACATTGCCGTAATTATTATTCAGGCTTAAGTCCGAAGACATTGCCGTAATTATTATTCAGTTAACACACGACGCTCACCGTACTATATACATATTCTTTAAAATATCATGCTCAAGAGGATAGGAAGAATCACATACCTTCTCGGCGAAATCCACCTGCCAAGTTGAATATGTCGCGCGTAGAGAATCGACCTATAACGATCCAACACGTCTATCAACGTCTGGATCAGATCGCATAAAGCTCTAAGCGGAGGTTCTCTATTCTATGGAAAATTTGGGCAGCACTTCCTACCCGGTGAGCTACTCAAGTTCATCGTGAAAACAAGTCCTATGTAAATCTGATTCTATTATTCTTCTTTAAACCCTTCTACCGTGATATCGTTCAATTCTATTCTTTAATATCCTTCTAAGTATTTATACTTATTCCTATACTTCTACAAAGATGTAATTTCTAATTACAAAAGGAGGATAAGGTTATTTACCTCGGTAAGCCCAATAATATCCTAGATAAAAGTCGCTCCCGAGCAAGGTTTAGCTCCTACTCCAAGACGCTCCAATGCGCTCCAAGAACCCTTTAGAAGTTGCTACACACTTCTACTTACTTAAATACTATAAGGGATTTGGGCTAGGTATTTTGGGCATTATAACAATACTTGGAAGACAACATTTCTACCAAGGAGAGGGTGGTGTTTCGCTAGGGCTTGCTTTAGAGGGGGCTCTCGCCAAGCCACTAAGGCTAGAGGGAGGGTGTTGGACGAAAACATAACAAGAGAGGGGAGGGATTTTTAACACTTAGAAAATATTTGGATGAAGAAGTTCATCAACATAGAGGGGTATTTATAGGTCAAGCATTGGCCAACCAATGGCCAAGATGATGCCAAGTGCAAGACAAGTGTAGGGTGAGGATTTAGGCAAGTGTCCATTCTATCTACTACACAAAAATATCCTACCAACTCCTTGACAAAATAGGCTCCAATTCGTCCCATTCATTATCGCTTCAACGTCCCAATGAGAGGGTGACAAGTGTCGCCCTCTCGTTGGTCCAAAATGTTTCGTCTCTCGGAAAAATCCGCAAAAATTAGAAATGACATAGCCGTAATTTACCCTACGCGAGTTGTGTAAAACGTTTTGTCGAAAAACGACTCTAACCGGGTGTTGTGCACAAAAATAAATCGTCCAAGCCAACTTTAAAGTTCAAACTTTTCTACGTACGTCCTCACGTACATACTCGGGAAATACGGGGTATAACATAACCCTAAAGTACTACGTACGTTAAATTCCTTTTAAGAGATCCATTCCTTTTATAAAAGTCACCCGATACCCGTAGTATAAAAATAGAGTGACTTACATCTTTTGAGTAAACCAAAACAACTTCCATACTTTCCTTTTTTTTTAAAACCAAATTAAGGCAATACCATGCCTTCTTTTTAGACCAAAACACTTCTCTTTTTAAAGTCAAGTTACCACATTAAAACCAATGATGAAACCCTTCTTTTGTTTTCATAAAGTCGTTTATAACTAACTTCCCATAAAACTGTTATAACACTTTATGTTTTAAACCAATTTAAGACAAAACAATGCCTTTCTTTTCCCTAGAGTTCCAGTTTGCCTAATTTCAATTACTCAAGTCTCTTTACTTTAGAAAAGTTTCATAGTTCAATGTCTTAATCTCTTTTAAAACAATTGAATAACATATGTCATAGGTGTGAGCAGTTTATTCTTGTTTATAACCAATTTATTAAAGCAGCCATGATCTAGAAAATGTAATATCATTTTGTCTCATCTTAGCTTCTATGCAGATGGAGGTTTCTACTGGTTTTAATAATACTTCATTATTCAATACATTTTTCCTTTATTAGCGCTGCAGTGGTTTGTCGATACTCATTCTGATTTCCAAATCAAGAAACATTATTCCCTTTAAAACCAAGTACTCATTACTCACGAATGAGGTTTCACACAAACATCCATATTAAGTCAAGTCTCTTATCTTTTAAGATTAAGTCTCTTAACTTCTAAATCAGTAAACCATTCTTTTTATCTCTCTTAAGACGTTATACCTAACTTCCCATAAAGCTAGTATAACTCTTATGTTCTCAGAACCAAGTATTACTCTTCTTTCAAAAAGGTTTCTTAACTCATTACTTCAAGTTTCTTATTATTCAGGCTTAAGTCAAAAGATATTGCATAACTACGTTCAATTAACACACGTACGTCTACCGTACTATATATATACTTTTAAAAGACTTCAAGATTCTTATTATTCAGGCTTAAGTCAAAAGACATTGCCACACGTACGTCTACCATACTATATATATATTCATGCTCAAGAGTATAGGAAGAATCACATACCTCGCGACGATTATCGACTATAAGCAAAACGCTCCACGGCTATAACCCGGCTAGCCTTGTCCACCTTCCAAGTAGCACATGCTACTCGCAGAACATTCAACCAATAAAGGCTATCGACCATCAGAATACGGTCCCATGTAAGTACGATTTAATCTTCTACTAAAATATTCTTATGATGCGATTTCAGTTAAAGACTATTCTGTAATATCCTTCAATTACAGTTCAATTCTCTTCTATGAATCTAATATTAATTTATAAACAACTACGATGTAATTCCCAATTACAATAGAAGGACAGTAGTATTTACCTCGATGAGCCCAAAATTATCCAAGTATATAAGTCGCTCCTGAGCAACGTTAAGTTCCTACTCCGAGTGCTCTAATCCGCTCCAAACAACCCTTAGAAGTTCTACGCAACTTCTACTTAACACTTCAACCGACTATGAAGGTTTTCCTTAGGTTTTCGTTTTTGTGACTAAAGGAAGTATAATAGTATTTTCCGGACTTCGTATAGAGGTAACTTTGGAAAGTACTATAAGGTATTTGGGCTAAAGTATTTGGGCATTATAACAATACTTGGAGAGTATTTCTATACCACAAAAGGGGGGTATTATACGAAAACAACTAGGCTAGGGGGGGGGGGCTTTGGACGAACACAACACTAAAGGGGGAGAGGGTTTTTAGACTTGGAGAATGATTTTAGGATGAAGAAATTCATCAACCAAGGGGGGGTATTTATAGGTCAAGAAATGGCCAACCAATGGCCAAGATTCATCCAAGTGTAAGGCAAGTGTAGGGCTAGATTTCAACCATGTGTACCTTATCCATCTACCACACAACTTGCACAAAATATCCTACCTAACCCATCCCACCCTTTTCGTCCAATTGCCGCCCACTTCTTCCAATGTGAGGGTGACACATGTCACCCTCCCGTTGGTCCAAAATGTTTCGTCTCTCGGAAAAATCCGCAAAAATTATAAAAGTCATAGCCGTATTTTTCCCTTCGCAAGCTTAGTAAAACGTTTCGTCGAAAAACGACTCCTTTCGGCACTTGTGTACAAATTTCGAGACTTGCCAAATCTTAAGGCTTAAATTTTCATACGTACGCCCTCGCGTACATACTCTGGAAATACGGGGTATAACAATAACTAACTTCCCATAAAGCTATTATAACACCCTATGTTTTGAACCAACCATACTCATTTAGCACATGTACGTCTACCGTACTACATAGTTTACAAAACATCATGCTAGCAAGGATAGGAAGAGGTTCACATACCTCGCGACGATTATCGACAATAAGCAAAACGCTCCACAGTACTGTAACCCGGCTAGCCTTTTCCACTCTTCAAGTAGAATACGCTACTCGTAGTACTTCCACCTATATAGGCCACAAACGTCTATTAACTTCTAAACGCACGGTTCCATATTCTACAGAAAATTCGGCAGACTCCCCGCAAATCGCGTAAATCTCCTCCTCTATCGAGGCCGCTACCAAGCCAACCGGGGGTTATCGCCTAACCGGACGTATACAATTCTACTACACAGAATACCACACAAGTCTACTGTAATACAGTCCTATGTAATTACAGTTCAGTTCTCTTCTTTATATTCAGGCTTAAGTCAAAAGACATTGCCGCAAAGCTATGTTCAGTTCTATATATAGTATACTTCAACTATATAATCCTACAACATGTAATTTCCAATTACAATAAGGGGACAAGAATATTTACCTCGATAAGCCCAAAATTATCCAAGTTATAATGTCGATCCTGAGCAAGGTTTAGCTCCTACTCCGTGCGCTCCAACCCGCTCCAAACAACCCTTAGAAGTTCTACACAACTTCTTCTATATACTTCAACTCGCTATGAAGATTTCCTTAGGGTTTCGGTTTGAGACTAAAAGGACAAAAGGTAGTATTTCCGGGCTCTACGTATAGAGGTAACTTTTGGAATACTACATGGTATACGGCTAGGGTATTTTGGGCATTATAACAATACTTGGAGAGTATTTCTACCAAGAGGGGGGGTGTGTATTATACGAAAACTACAAGGCAAGGGGGGGTACCCCTCGGCTAGACACTACAAAGGGGGAGGGGGAGGCTCTCGGCCAAGGGCTCACAAAGGGAGGGTGTGGTGGACGAACACAACAAGAAGAGGGGAGGGAGATTTCAAGACTTAGGAAGATTTTAGGATGAAGAAGTCTTCAACAAGGGAGGGGTATTTATAGGGAAACCAATGGCCTTGATCAAGCCATGTGCAAGGCAAGTGTAAGGCCAAGATCAAGCCAAGTGCACCCTAACCCTACTCCACAAAACATGGCACAAAACAAGGCACAAAACAAGGCACAAAACATGCCACAAATCGTCCACCTTCTCGGCCACAAGACCGTCCAAGTGAGGGTGACAGTCACCCTCTCGTTGGTCCAAAAATGTTCCCTCGCTCGGAAAAATCCGCAAAAATAATAAATGACATAGCCGGAATTTTCCCTTCGCAAGTTCTGTAAAACGTTTCGTCGAAAAACAATTCTTTACGGGGGTTGTGTACAAATTTCGAATCTTGCCTAACTTAAGGCTCAAACTTTTCTACGTACGCCCACACGTACATACTCTGAAAATACGGGGTATAACATTCTCCCCTCCTTAGAAACATTCGTCCCGAATGTTCCTTCTCAAGACGGATAACGAAGAAGTTCCTTCTTAACTTAAACAAGTTGCCAATGCCACACATGGCCACAAAAAAAATAACACACGCTCCAATACTTAATCCAAGTCTACGAGGAATCACCTCTAACATCACAAAGGCTTCCACCCTGGTCTAAAGGATACTCCCATCGCATCTTCACTTCACAACAAAATGATCTCTTATTCTGCTAACACACGTTCACTTCTTTCCTTACTCGTCGTAGTCACTTGAACTCTCCCAGTATACGTACCATACTTCAGTCATTACTTCAGTTCCCAAAATTTCTGGAGCCACTACCTCCAAACTTGGTCATCTTACTAGCCTCGATCTTCTTTAAGGTCATTCCCGGCCTTCACGAACCGCTTCTGGTCGAACATATCCACGAACTCATACGATGGTCACCTAAACTGGGGCCTAGCACCCTCGTGACCCTACCATCTGGCGGGACCACCTAATCGACCCACCTAAAACCAGCTACGGGTTGACCCGCATACGCCTCAACCCGACTCCTCCGTCACACAACTCGCTTGCTCGATACGGAACAATCTTACTAATTCACATCATGAAAGCCACCACTTTCATTTTACACAACCCATGGACTTATCACACAAATATCTCCCACGTAAACTACGCACTCTGATAAAGGTCAAACATAAAATAAATCTTTCGCTCAAGACGACCTTACCTCTAAGGTCTCAATCGTGAAATATTCTAAGGTTCATACCTACCATGACCCCATACTTATCCTTCCAACTAACCATGTTTTCTAACTCACAAATAACACAACGCTATCCGTACATAGCACACAATAATAAGATCATCATATCAAGCATACCAAAACTCTAGAGGTTAAGGATATACTGTATCCACCGCTTTACTCTAATCATAGCCCACTGCCAGGCGCATAATCAGTAGGCGTGATGAACCAGCCATAGATCCCGAAGGCCGAGTCTCTACATCCGCGCTACTGCCTGGACAATTTCTGCAAATGGCCTGCTGACCGCATGTAAAACAAACTCCCAATTTAGCACGACACTCCCAAAATGGAGCCTACCACAACGGCCACAACGAGGTAGGGTGGCTTCACCGCTAACACCCCGCTCTCCCGAAAATCTGAACCTCGAGCCCGACCGCTCTCAAGATGGTGGAGGATCACTGCATCGGCGGGTACATAACTAGCTCGGCCACGAGGCGGTCCGCCAAAATCGCCAAAGACCTGCCGTCCCGCCCTCTTCTCGTTGATCCAGTCATTCCGCCGACCTCTCCGTGCCTCACATCCTAGTGCATGAGCTCGCATGCGGGCAATGTCCATGCCCGGTGAAGAGCTACACCAACAAGCCTCACAAGTAATCATCTAGCCCGTGACGTGGCGGTGCACTCTATCCTCCATGGTTGCCACCAAAGCGGGACATACCGAGCCAACGAAGTCAAACTCCACGTTGTACTCCAACCGCACGCCTCTCGCCTCAAAGATTATAAATCGTTTACCGCGCCCTCATCCATCTGCGAGGCAAGAAGTGAGTGAGAATGCCTCGAGAACTCATCCCATACTTCTGCGCCGCATGCTCTCCCGACGCTTCCACGATCAAACTACCGATCGGCGGTATCACGCACCGATGCGAACCTAAGACCACCGACTCGGTCTCGAAGCCTTGATCACTCACGACCAGAATCGCTTGATGAACTCACGTGGATCATCCTCGTGCCTCGACCCATAAAACTCGCGGCTACAACTCGAAAGTCCCGTAGCCTCAAACTATCTCGCCGGGGTGTACTACGGTGCTCTCGAACTGAATCGAATCGCGATCCAATATCCTCATATCTGCCACGACTCGCCAGAATCGCCATCTCCTTGTACCCATCTCATCCGCTTCCAGCCGTGGGACGGAGGCTCGTGTATCGGGTCTCAGCCACCGCTGCGGTTCTAAACTCGCTGGCCGGGCGGCGACGCAAAACTCGCCGTCAAGCACAATCTCAGTCTTGGACCGGGCTGCGCGCTCGTACTCTCAGATCTCACTAGCGCCTCCTGGCCGCTTTGCCCTTCTCGGGCTCTGGTTGCTTACGGCGAGGCATAACTGGTAAAATGAAATACGTCAGAGGGGTCCAACTTATAACACAGCTCTAAGGCACGATCTCAGAATGAGAAGAATGGAAACCAATCCTAAATGTCCTATAGCCTCCTGATTATAGATGTGGTGCACAACACACCGATAATCAAGACTCTACTAGACACGGTCTGTAGACACTTTCCGAGGATTAACTGCTCTGATACCACTTTTGTCACGACCCGTTCCGGGGCCCGTGACTGGTGCCTTACCCCGGACACCCTAGTGATACAACATCAGAGTAAATCAGCGGAAATAAAACTTAAACATGAAACAAGATATATGATCATAAAACAGGCCAACCAAACGGTCACCTTCCCATAAAATATATATATACAAGTCTTTCAAAACGAACAGTTTAATCCCTTTTACAAACCCCGCCACAACAAGATTTCTGCACTTAAGAGTTTTATACAACATGACGACGTGGCCCCGCCATACCCCTGAATGTACAAGGACCTACAACTCAGGGTAACATACCAAAGATAAGCCTCCGGAGAAACGGAGCTTCCCACGCTGAACGATGAACCAAAGAGCGAGGATCAGCAACCGATGTACCTCTACCTGCGGCATGAACGCACTTCGGCGAGGTCAAGATAACAGTACCAAGTATGTGAAATCGAAAATATCAGAAATGAAATCATAACAATATATAAAACAGAGACATGTATGATAACAAAACTACGATCACAACATAAAGGCGCATGTCAAGTCGGGGCTCACGCCTCAAGTCATCACTCAAATATAACCCGAATTTAACCCGCAACGGCCGCATGCCACGATCTCACCTCGGTATAAGCATGGCCATGGAACCATCCCAATGGAAACATACCCGTGGGCCACCCATCGTGTCAGTATGTCCAAAGGAAATATCCAGATAGCAATCGAAATGGAAGCATACTCGTCGGCCACCCATCGTGTCAGTATGTCCAAAGCAAATAACAAGATAACACTCCTAATGGAAGCATACCCGTGGGCCACCCATCGTGTCGTGATGTCCAAAGCAAATAACAAGATCACACTCTAATGGAAGCGTACGATGGGCCACCCATCGTGTCGGTATGTCCAAAAGGATCGATATAGTGGAAGCATACCCGGCCACCCATCGATGTCGATGTCCATCAATCAACCAGATAGCCGGCCCTCCAACGAGAGACGCGGTAGCACAGAAATACAACACTTGCACAACAAAGGCTATCACCACAAGCATAGGCAAGTTCAACATACTTTTAGACATTCTTCTTATTATAACACAACCGAATTTTAACCCCAAGGTACTACGTATTTTAACTCTTTAAGAGATCTATTTCCTTCACAACAAGTCACCTGATACCCGTAGTATCAAAACAGCGTAACTATCTTTTAAAGTAAACCAAAATACTTCCCTTTGTAAAATCAAGTAACAACATTATTTTCCAAACGTTCAAGTTTGCCTAATTTCAAATGCTCAAGTTTCTCATTTTAGAAAGGTTTCATAACTCATAGTCTTAATCTCTTTTAAAACCATTGAGTAATATATGTCTTGTGTGTGAGTCGTTTATTCTTGTTTATAACAATCTTGTTACAGCAGCCATGATCTAGAAAATGTAATACAATTTTGTCTTATCTTAGCTTCTATGCAGATGGAGGTTTCTACTGGTTTTAATAACAATTAGCCATTCGTCAATACATTTTCCTTTATTAGCGCTGCTGTGGTTTGTTCGACACTTATTCTCATTTCCAAATCAAGAAACCTTATTCTTTTTAAAACCAAGTACTCATTACTCGCGAATGAGGTTTCACAACATTTTAAAACAAAATGTTATATAACAAGTCAAATAAGTTAAGTCTCTTATCTTTCAAGATCAAGTCTCTTAACTTCTACAATCAATAAACCATTATTTTACCTACATAGAGTCGTTATAACTAACTTCCCATAAAGCTATTATAACACCCTATGTTTTGAACCAACCATACTCATTTAGCACATGACGCTCACCGCACTACATAGTTTACAAAACATCATGCTAGCAAGGATAGGAAGAGGTTCACATACCTCGCGACAATTATCGACAATAAGCAAAACGCTCCACAGTACTGTAACCCGGCTAGCCTTTTCCACTCTTCAAGTAGAATACACTACTCGTAGTACTTCCACCTATATAGGCCACAAACGTCTATTAACTTCTAAACGCGCGCCCATATTCTACGTAAAATTCGGCGATCTCCCCGCAACCGCGTAAATCTCCTCCTCTATCGAGGCCGGCTACCAAGCCAACCAGGGGGGGTTATACGTCTAACCGGACGTATACAATTCTACTACACGAACCACACAAGCTCATCAGTAATACACCCCATGTAATTACGATTCTCTTCTTTATATTGAGCTTAAGTCAAAAGACATTGCCGCAAAGCTATGTTCAGTTCTATATATAGTATACTTCAACTATATAATCCTACAACATGTAATTTCCAATTACAATAAGGGGACAAGAATATTTACCTCGATAAGCCCAAAATTATCCAAGTTATAATGTCGATCTTGAGCAAGGTTTAGCTCCTACTCCGTGCGCTCCAACCCGTTCCAAACAACCCTTAGAAGTTCTACACAACTTCTTCTATATACTTCAACTCGCTATGAAGATTTCCTTAGGGTTTCGGTTTGAGAATAAAAGGATAAAAGGTAGTATTTCCGGGCTCTACGTATAGAGGTAACTTTTGGAATACTATATGGTATACGGCTAGGGTATTTTGGGCATTATAACAATACTTGGAGAATATTTCTGTCACGACCCGACCTCGGGCCCGCGACTGGTGCCTTACCCCGGGCACCCTAGTGATACAACATCAGAGA
The DNA here is from genome assembly GCA_029844215.1 of Przewalskia tangutica. NCBI lineage: Eukaryota > Viridiplantae > Streptophyta > Magnoliopsida > Solanales > Solanaceae > Przewalskia > Przewalskia tangutica. The sequence goes on from CM056721.1 coordinate 52,815,256, forward strand.
AAATCAGCGGAAATAAAAACTTAAACAGGAAACAAGATACGTCATAAGAAAGCGAAGCAACCAAAACGGTCGCTTCATGAATATATACATATATCAAATCAATAGCTTAAATCCTTTTACAAAACCCCGCCACAACAAGATTACTACGACCTCTAAGAATGTAACCATAACTATGACGGGACAAGGCCCCGCCATACCCCTGAATGTACAAGTAACTACACTGACAGGGGACTATACCAAAGATAAGCCTCCAGAGAAACGGAGTGTTATACCCCGTAGTTCCAGGGTATGTATGCGAGGACGTACGTACGAGAATACGACAGAAAGATTGGAAAGGAAGAAAGAGGCGATTTTTCCACGGAAAAGTTTCCGGTTGTTGTGAAGGAAAAAGGTTCGTTAATGGGAATTGGATTCCCAGATTTGGTATTCGGACTTCCTGGAATATTAGAGAATTATGGAATTTTATTTTCGGAAATGGTCACGTGGGGCCCACGGGAGAAATTTACGGTTTTGTGGGGCCCGCTTTGATTTTGAGATTTTGGCCGTTTTGGATATTTTCGGAAGACGAAATATTTTGGACGAATCGGGGGGCGACACGTGTCACCCCCATGTGGCACCTTTGGGCCGAAATTATGTTTGTGCACAACACCCGGTTAGAGTCGTTTTTAGACGAAAAGTTTTCACACCTTTCGTATGGGAATTTCCGGCTAAGTCATTTAGTATTTTTTCGGATTTTTACGAGAGACGGAACATTTTGGTCCAACGAGGCGCACTGCACCCTCTCATTGGTGGGCATAGTGGGCGGTTTGGACGAATTGGGGGAGGCAAGTGGGAGATATTTTTGGTAGATATTTTGTGTGCAAGTTGGCTAGGACACATGGGTGAATCTTGGCCCTACACTTGCTAGGCACTTGGCTAGATCTTGGCCATTGGTTGGCCTTGGCTTGTGCTATAAATACCCCTCTAAGGTTGATGAACTTCTTCATCCATTCCTAAATGTTTCTAAGTGTAAAATCCTCTCCTCCTTGTGTTGAGTTCGGCCAAGGGCCTTCCCCCCTTGTGGCCGAGAGCACTCTCTAGGGTGCTAGCCGAGTAGCGCCCCTCTCCTAGTGTTGCTAGCGTGGGTACCCACTAGCCTAGGTTGTTTTCAGATAATACCCCTTGTTGTGGTGTAGAAATACTCTCAAAAGTATTGTTATAATGCCCAAATTACCTTAGCCTTATACCTTGTTGTATTCTAAGGTTATACCTTTACGAAAAGCCCAGAAATACTATTATACTTACCGTCAGTCACCAAACCAAACCCTAGGAAAATCTCCATAGTCCGGAGTATTGTGTAGAAGTTGGTTAGAACTTCTAAGGGTGGTTTAGAGCGGGTTGAGCGCCGGAGTCGAGCTAAACGATTGCCCAGGATCGACTTTATACTTGGATAATTATGGGCTTATCGAGGTAATTATCTTGTCCCCCTATTGTAATTGGATATTACATGTTGTTAGAATATATAGTTGAAGTATACTATATATGAATCAACGTAGTTGTTGGCAATGTCTTTTGACTTAAGCCGAAGAATAAGGAATCGAATCGAATCAGAATTACTTAGACCGACATTACGAGACTTGTGTAGTAGTACCGTGAGTAGAATTGTACTGTTAGGGTTAGATGTATAACCCCGGTTGGCTTGGTAGCCTACCGATAGAGAGGAGATTTACGCCATGCGGAGGTGTCGCGAATTTTCTAATGTTCTACGACGTTAATAAGCGCCGTGGCCTTATAGGTTGGGATGCTACGTGTGGAATGATCCACTTGGCTTAAGGAGTAGCCGATCGTTGAGCGTTTGCTATTAGTCGATACTCGTCGCGAGGTATGTGAACCTCTTCCTATCTCTCCTAGCATGATATGTGTGAACTATGTAGTACGTAGACGTACGTGTTTGATTGTTGTAAAACATAAAGTGTTATAACGGCTTTATGGGAGTTGGTTATAATACTTTATGTAGGTAAGAAAATGGGTTGTGGTTTTGAAAGGTAATCGATTTGATTATAATCGACTTGTTATGTGTTAATGAAGAACTTGAAGTATTTCAAAAGGTTTATAAATCATTTTGAAAGAATATGTGTAGTAATGTATTTTGAAAACTTAAGAGTTATACTAGCTTTATGGGAAGTTAGGTATAACGCTTAAGAATGTTTTTACCGATTTTGGAAATCGTGACGTATCGACAAACCACTGCGGCGTTAACAAAAGGAAGTGTTTTGAATAATTAAGTATGATTAAAACCGAGAAACTTCCATCTGCATAGAAGCTAAGATAAGACAAAATGATATTTCCTAGATCATGGCTGCTGTAATAAGATTGTTATAAATAAGAATAACCTACTTACATGTAAGGCTTATGTTTCTCAATTGGTTAATAAAAAGGATTATATTCTTGAATGAATAAGACTATGAACTACGAAACCTTTTTAAAATAAGAAACTTGAACATTTTAAATTAGGCAAACTCGAACGCTTGGAAAATAATGTTGTTACTTGATTTTACAAAGGTAAGTGTTTTGGTTTATTTAAAAGATAGTCACTCTATTTTATACTACGTATTGTGTGACTTATGTGATAGAACGGATCTTTTGAAGATTTAATGTATGAAATGCGTTGGGGTTAGATACTCGAACTTGTTAGTAGAAAGTACCTTGTGTGAACAACTTGATTGTATTGGTTTGTGATAGCCTTGTAATACTTTCTTGTTGATTTGATAAGTAAACATGTTAGGATGCTACTTGTGTTAGTATCTTGTGATTGTTATGTAAGGGGGTCATTCTTTGTGCTTACATTGTTAAAAGGTAAGTCCATCTCGTTATTATATCACCTACCCTCGATCGTATACCGGTGGCTTGCCACCCTTGATGCGGTCTATACGGCTATCGGTCCTTGAGACTATGCGAGCCGCGGTATGCTCCGAGATTGACTGATCATTCCGTGTTTAGCCTGATGCGGGATTCCCTATGCGGTCTCTCGGGGACTACGCGTCCTCGAGGCTACGCGGCGAAGTCCGTGACGGATACAGGTGGTTAGCCGCTTTCGATGCGGTATACCTCGTGGTCTAGGACCGTGGATTCGAGGAATACCTTACGCGGTCCGCGTGTGACCTATGCGCGAGTCGCGAGTTCCAGAATAGACGCGCATTGATATCATCGGGCCGTGGCCGCCTTCGATCCTGTGGTGCGCTTCAGAGACCTCGTGATACGATTTATGGCATTTGTGGTACCGGGGTCTTAGTAGTCGGCTATGCCTTCGCACTTACCCCGCACGGTCTTATTGTGATGACTTTGAGGCGTGAGTCCTCGACTTGACATGATCGCTTAGTTGTTGTGAATCGTAGTTTGGTTATCATACATGTCTCCCGCTTTATATAGACTACTATGATTTCGCCATGATACTGCTTTACGCTACATACTTGGTACATGTTGATCGACTCCTTCGGGCCGCGTTCATGCCGCAGTTGAGGTACATCGCCGTTGATCCTAGCTCGTGGTCACGCTCATTGCTGGAAGCTCCGCTTTCCGAGGCTTATCACGTATAGTCCCTCGTCGTAGTAAGTGTTTACATTCGTGGTTTTGGGCCCCGTCCCGCCATCGTGTCGATCATTCTTAGAGGTCCAGAGTACCGCCAAGTTGTGGTTGGTAAAAAGGATTGCCGTTCATTTGTAAAAGAGTTGATGGTTATATATATGCCGAAAGGCAAGTTTTCACAGATTATTGTTTTATATTTCGTTATCTCATGTTGTTGTTTTATGTTCGCGACACTGATGTTGTGTCACTAGGGTGCCCGGTAGGCACCATCACGCCCGCTGGTCGTGACAAAAGTGGTATCGAGCGATTAATCCTCGGAAAGTGTCTACTGCATCGTATCCAAGAGAGTCTTGATTATCGATTGTTGCACCACATCAATAATCGTGAGGCTATAGGATATTTAGGATTGGTTTCTATTCTTCTCACTGAGATCGTGCCTTTAGAGTGTGTTGTAAGTTGAACCTCCGACGAAATCCTTTCCTTATCGTTATGCCTCCGCGTGGGCAACCCGAGCCCGGGAGGGCAAGGCGTAGGAGCTGCGAGTAGAGTTCAGAGGGTGGCGAGGCACAGCCCAATCATTACCTAGGTAGTGCTTCATTCGGGAGTTTTACGGCGTCACTAGCCCCAGTGAGTTTAGCACGGCGACGGCAGCCTTCCGCGCCATGATATTTGAACCTTCGCCCACGACCGAACAGAGAATATAGATTGCCAAGGGACAACCCTGTTACTAGCTATAAATTTGGCTACCAGAGAGTATACCGATGTACCGCGAGTCTGGAGGACTATCTAAAAGAGGGTTGTGCAAGAGTAATTCTTCAGTTAGGCTTGAGCATGGCCTGTGTACGGGCTTATGCGCAGCAGTCGAGAAACGTAGAGATCGACGTTAACGAAGGACAACCGTAAGAGGCCGAGCGTGAGGTCCTTTGGTAACTTTCAAGGTGAGTATACCTTAAGTGCTATGTTCTGATAGCAGTGTGTTAGTTGTGATTAGAATCATGGTGGGTTATCCGAGTAAGATTTTGGGGGATAGAGAAAGTGTGAGCCTTAGAGCTTTATACGCAAAGACCTTAGAGGTAAGGCCATCTCGAGAAAGGTGTAGTGTTATGTTTGACCCTTATAGGAGTGCATAGTGCACGTGAGCTATGTTCGTGGGATAAGTCCCTGAGTAGCGTGATTTGAAAGAAGGTAGTCGAGCTAGGAAGACCGCTAGGTTTTCGTAATATGATTTGTGAAATTATTCCTTCGGGGAGCTAGTGTTTTGCGCAATGCCGGGTCGAGGCGATGCGGTCAACCCGCGGCCTTTTATGGCGCGGGTCGGTTGTGGTGGTCCCGCCTGTGGTAGGGTCATGAGGGTGTTAGGCCCAAGTTTAGTTAACCCAGACGAGTTCGTGGATGCGTTCGACCGCTGGTTGGGCGATGGGCAGCCCATCGTGTTCTTCGGGACCGCTCACTCAGCGATGTTGTTGTTATCTAAAAAGGTTGTGAGGTTGCACGGGGTGCCTACCTCCACCTTATGACATGCATGAAGTCCCGTTACTACCGTTGTTGCTCGGAAGTTATACTGTGAGTTAGGAACTCAGTGAGTCTCAGACCGCATTCGCCTGCCGGTGTTTTGATTTGCGGTAGTTGTGATGATCGTTGTCTACGGTTGTGGGAGTGTTTAAGCTACAATTTTAGTGTTCTGATGTCGTCTTGTGACTCCTTGGGGCGAATGCAAGTCACGGCCGATTGGTTCGATGTTGGTGGTTCGATAGTTGGTTCAGCTTGTTCCAGCAGATCGTGGATAGCGCGCTTGTCTAGAAGAGTTCGACACCGGAGGAATCGTATGGATAATCGCGACGACGCCAGAGTTCAGTTGACGGTCGGTCTTCTTGAGTACCACCCTGACGGGTGTGACGAGTTTTGGAAATGAAGGAACTTAGCCCGAGTTACTTGGGCCTTGTGAGTTCATGTGAAGAATAGGCCGATTGCCTATATGTTAGCATTTGCCGTCCGACTTAGGAGGAAGGACGTCCGGTCTTTCGTATTGTTATGTTCGAAAGTATCAAGATCCATCCGAATGTTCCCAATTAATGATGACCACGTTAGAGATAGTAACCCGAAGTTTTGATACTAAAGCGAGATCGTAAATGTGATAAGAATCCGAGTGCACGAATACCGTGGATCGACGCACTGGTACCATTTGATGGGTCGCCGAGCAAGGCTCGCGACAAAGTGACAAAAGTAGTATTATTTGTGGTGATGTAGAGGTGTTTCCTCGTGGACTTAGATGTAAGTTTTGCGCAGTGTTTCGGCCACCGTGGCAGATTGTTTCGTAAGTATAGTAGTGAAGACTATCTTGCACGTGTTCGCTTTGAGACTTAGAAGGAACATTCGACGAATGTTTCTAAGGGGGGAAGAATGTTATACCCCGTAGTTCCTGGGTATGTATGCGAGGACGTACGTACGAGAATACACGTAAAGATTGGAAAGGAAGAAAGAAGCGATTTTTCCACGGAAAAGTTTCCGTTTTTGTGAAGGAAAAAGGTTCGTTAATGGAATGGATTCCCAGATTTGGTATTCGGACTTCTGGAATATTAGAGAATTATGGAATTTTATTTTCTGAAATGGTCACGTGGGCCCACGGAGAAATTTACGCTTTGTAGGGCCCGCTTTGATTTTGAGATTTTGGCCGCTTTGGATATTTTCTAAGACGAAATATTTTGATTTAATCGGGGCGACACGTGTCACCCCACGTGGCACCTTTGGGCCGAAATTATGTTTGTGCACAACACCGGTTAGAGTCGTTTTCGACTAAACGCTTTCACACTTCGTAGGGAATTTCCGCTATGTCATTTAGTATTTTTATGGATTTTTCCGAGAGATCGAACATTTTGGACCAACGAGAGGCGTGCACTCGCACCCTCTCATCAGTGGGCATAGTGGGCGGTTTGGACGAATTGGGAGGCAAGTGGGAGATATTTTGGTAGATATTTTGTGTGCAAGTTGGCTAGACACACGGGTGAATCTCGCCCTACACTTGCTAGGCACTTGGCTAGATCTTGGCCATTGGTTGGCCTTGGCTTGTGCTATAAATACCCTCTAAGGTTGATGAACTTCTTCATCCATTCCTAAATGTTTCTAAGTGTAAAATCCTCTCCCTCCTCAGGTTGAGTTCGCCAAGGGCCTTCCCCTTGTGGAGAGCACCCTCTGGGTGCTAGCCGAGAGTAGCGCCCTTCCTAGTGTTGCTAGCTGGGTACCCCTAGCCTAGGTTGTTTTCAGATAATACCCTTTGTGGTGTAGAAATACTCTCAAAAGTATTGTTATAATGCCCAAATTACCTTAGCCTTATACCTTGTTGTATTCTAAGGTTATACCTTTCTGAAAGCCCGTAAATACTATTATACTTACCGGTCATACCAAACCGAAACCCTAGGAAAATCTCCATAGTCCGGAGTATTGTGTAGAAGTTGGTTAGAACTTCTGGGTGGTTTAGAGCGGGTTGAGCGCTGAGTCGAGCTAAACGATTGCCCAGATCGACTTTATACTTGGATAATTATGGGCTTATCGAGGTAATTATCTTGTCCCCTATTGTAATTGGATATTACATGTTGTTAGAATATATAGTTGAAGTATACTATATATAGAATCAACGTAGTTGTTGGCAATGTCTTTTGACTTAAGCTCAAGAATAAGGAATCAATCAACTGTAATTACTTAGACCGTATTACGGTGAGACTCGTAGTAGTACCGTGGAGTAGAATTGTACCCGTAGGTTAGATGTATAACCCCCGGTTGGCTTCGCAGGCGGCCTCGATAGAGAGGAGATTTACGCCATGGGGGAGGTCCGAATTTTCGTAGAATGTTCTACGACGTTAATAAGCGCTGTGGCCTTATAGGTTGGGATGCTACGTGGAATGATCCACTTGGCTTAAGGAGTAGCCGATCGTTGGAGCGTTTTGCTATTAGTCGATACTCGTCGCGAGGTATGTGAACCTCTTCCTATCTCTCCTAGCATGATATGTGTGAACTATGTAGTACGTAGACGTCATGTGTTTGATTGTTAAAACATAAAGTGTTATAACGGCTTTATGGGAAGTTGGTTATACGAACTTTATGTAGGTAAGAAAATGGGTTGTGGTTTTCAAAGGTAATCGATTTGATTATAATCGACTTGTTATGTGTTAATGAAGAACTTGAAGTATTTCAAAGGTTTATAAATCATTTTGAAAGAATATGTGTAGTAATGTATTTTTGAAAACTTAAGAGTTATACTAGCTTTATGGGAAGTTAGGTATAACGGCTTAAGAATGTTTTTACTGATTTTGGAAATCAGATGTGTATCGACAAACCACGGCGTTAACAAAAGGAAGTGTTTTGAATAATTAAGTATGATTAAAACCGAGAAACTTCCATCCGCATAAGCTAAGATAAGACAAAATGATATTTCCTAGATCATGGTCTGTAATAAGATTGTTATAAATAAGAATAACCTACTTACATGTAAGGCTTATGTTTCTCAATTGGTTAATAAAAAGGATTATATTCTTGAATGAATAAGACTATGAACTACTAAACCTTTTTAAAATAAGAAACCGAACATTTGAAATTAGGCAAACTTGGACGTTTGGAAAAGAATGTTGTTACTTGATTTTACAAAGGTAAGTGTTTTGGTTTATTTAAAAAGACAGTCACTCTATTTTATACTACGGGTATCGGGTGACTTATGTGATAGGAACGATCTTTTGAAGATTTAATGTATGAAATGCGTTGGGAGCACTAACTTGTTAGTAGAAAGTACCTTGTGTGAACAACTTGATTGTATTGGTTTGTGATAGCCTTGTAATACTTTCTTGTTGATTTGATAAGTAAACATGTTAGGATGCTACTTGTGTTAGTATCTTGTGATTGTTATGTAAGGGTCATTCTCACTGGCTTACATTGTTAAAAGGTAAGTCCATCAGATCATATTATATCACCTACCCTCGATCGTGTATACCGAGGGCTTGCCACCCTTGACGCGGTCTATACGGCCTATCTGTTATACCCGTATTTCCAGAGTATGCGTAAGGACGCACGCATTTGAGAATACGGCTGCAAAGATTGGAAAGGAAGAAAGAGGTGATTTTTCCACGGAAAAGTTTCCGGTTTTGTGAAGGAAAAGGTTCGTTAATGGGAATTGGATTCTGATTTGGTATTCGGACTTCTGGAATATTAGAGAATTATGGAATTTTATTTTCTAAATGGTCACGTGGGCCCACGAGAAATTTACTTTTTGGGGCCCACTTTGTTTTCTAGATTTTGGCCATTGTGGTTATTTTTCGAAGACGTTTTTGAGGGCCAATGGAGGTGACACGTGTCACCCCGCCTGCGTGGCTTCGCCAGTTACATTTGGGCACAAGTGCCGACAGAGTCGCTTTCCGACGAAACGCTTCCACTTTCGTGGGAAAATTCCGGCTATGTCGCTTTGTATTTTGCGGATTTTTCCGAGAGACGAAACATTTTGGACCAACGGGAGGGTGACATGTGTCACCCTCACATCGAAGCAGTACGCCCAAGTGAACGATTGGTTCACGCTTTTGGCTCGATCTTTGGCTCACGTTGTGCCTATTGGTTCCTTGTTTTGTGCCTTGTTTTGGCCTTGTTTTGTGGCTTGTTTGGTGCAATGTTTTGTGGAGTAGGTTAGGGTGCACTTGGCTTGATCAAGGCCTTACACTTGCCTTGCACGTGGCTTGATCTTGGCCATTGGTTGGCATTTGGGTTTGCTATAAATACCCCCTTTGTGAAGACTTCATTCATCCACAAATGTTTCCAAGTCTTGAATCCTCCTCCCTCTTGTCGACTCTCGCCCAAGAGCTCCTCTCCCCTTGAAAGTGGCCTTTGGCCGTGAGGTCTCCTCCTTGTGAGGTTCAGTAGGGTACCCCCCTAGCCTAGTTGTTTCGTATAATACCCCTTGTTGTGGTATAGAAATACTCCCTAGTATTGTTATAATGCCCAAAATACCTTAGCTGTACCTTGTAGTATTCCAAAGATACCTCTGCGTAGAGTCCTAAATACTACCTTTTGTCCTTTAGTCTCAAACCAAACCCAAGGAAATCTTCATAGTTGGTGAAGTATGTGAGTAGAAGTTGGTTAGAACTTCTAAGGGTTGTTTGGAGTGGTTTGGAGCGCTGAGTGGAGCTAAACCTTGCTCAGATCGACATTATAACTCGGATAATTTTGGGCTTATCGAGGTAAACACTATCGTTCTTCTATTGTAATTGGAAATTACATGTTGTAGAATATATAGTGAAGTATACTATATATAGAACTATACTTAATCGTGGCAATGTCTTTTGACTTAAGCTCAAGAATTAAGAATCGAATCAGACATGAGACTTGTGTAGTTTTGTGTAGTAGAATTGTACACGTCCGGTTAGGCGTGTAAAACCTCTCCGTTGGCTTGGTAGCGGCCTCGATGAAGGAGATTTACGCCGTGGGGAGAATCTTGCCGAATTTTCAGAATATTCTACGTTGTGGTCTAGATGATAATAAGCGCTGTGGCCTTATAGGTCAAGTACTACGTGTGGCGCGATTTACTTGGCTTAAGGAGTAGCCGATCGTTTGGAGCGTTTTGCTATTAGTCCATACTCGAAGCGAGGTATGTGAACCTCTTCCTATCTCTTCTAGCATGATATGTGTGAACTATGTAGTACGGTAGACGTACATGTGTTAACTGTGTTTGATTGTTGTTAAAACATAAAGTGTTATAACGGCTTTATGGGAGGTTGGTTATAACAGCTTTATGTAGGAAAGAAAATACTTTGTGGTTTTAAAAGGTAACTGATGTGAATTATAACTGGCTTGTTATAATAAAGAACTTGATGTATTTCAAAAGATTCATAAATCGTTTTGAAGGAAGAGTAACACTTGGTTTTAAAAGGTTTTAAAAAGAGTTATACTAGCTTTATGGGGAGTTAGGTATAATGTCTAAGAGAGGTAAAGGAAATGGTTTACTGATGTTAGAAGTTAAGAGACTTAATCTTATAAGATAAGAGACTTAACTTATTTGTTTTAAATGTGAATGTTTGTGTGAAACCTCATTCGTGAGTAATGAGTACGTGGTTTTATTTAAAGGGATAATGTTTTACTGATTTGAAATCGTAATGTGTATCGACAGCACCACCGCAATTAATAAAGGAAAATGTATTGAATAATGATGAATTGTATTAAAACCGAGAAACCTCCATCCGCATAGAAACTAAGATGACAAAATGATATACATTTTCTAGATCATGGCTGCTGTAATAAGAATGTTGTAAACAAAGAATAACCTACTCTCACGTGAGACATATATTACTCAATTGTTCTAAAAAGGAATCAAGTGATTAAGTTTATGAACTATGAAACCATTTGAAAATGAGAAGCTTGAGTAATTGAAACTAGGCAAACCGAACTTAGGAAAGAATGTTGTTACTTGATTTTGAAAAGGAATGTGGGTTGGTCATTCTAATACTACTATCGGGTGACTTTTATAAAAGTAATGGATCTCTTTTAAAAGAACTTAACGTAGGTAGTACTTTGGAGTTAAAAAACCCGACTTTGGCATAAAATGAAAGTACTTTGAGTTGTATGAAACTTGCCTATGCTTGTTGTTGTGAAACTTGCCTATGCTTGTTGTTGTGAAACTTGCCTATGCTTGTGATGATAGCCTTTGTTGTGCAAGTGGTATTTCAGATTCTGGCGCCTCTCGATGAAGGCCTCGACTTATTGAGAACTTACTTGGACATGTCGCGTGATGGAGAATTCCACGTATGCTCCTCGCTGATAGTGTTATTCCATGGACTAGCTCTCCACGAGGTTTCTTCTTGTTCGCCCGGTATCCGTGGTCGGCTCTGCCCCGCCTCGTGGATCGATTCGCCTTGGTATCGGTAGTCACCGCACTTGCCCTGCTCAGCAAAGGACGGTTTCGCGGATACCTTGGTCCCCGGTGGTCACCAGACTTGCCCCGTCACCGCGTGACCGCCTTGTATCCGAGTCGGCTCTGCACTTGCCCCGTGACGGCCGTGTTTTGGTTGCATTGTATTATTGGTACGGTCGGATTCGTAGTTATACTTGTCTCCGGTTTTTATAACACATTGGGACATGGTGTTCATGTATAATCCTTGGTATGGTTATATCATAAACCGCCAGTGAGGAAGAAATTCCACGCACGAGTGATAATTTGGCGTGAGTCCTGTCTTGATGAATCGTTATATGTTATATATCGTAGTTTGGTCATCATACATGTCTCTGCTTTATATAGACTATTATGATTTCATTTACGTGATTTACGCTTCACATACTTGGTACTGTCGACTCCTTCGGGCCGCGTCATGCCGCAGTAAGTACATTGGTGTCGATCCCCGCTTATAGGATCACGCTTTTTGGGAAGCTCCGTTCTTCTGAGGCTTATCTTTGTAGGTTTCCCGAGTTGTAAGTTCTTGTACATTCAGGGGTATGGCGGGGCCCTGTCCCGTCATAGGTTGTTATTCCTTCTTAGAGGTCTGTAGCACTGTTGTGGGCAGGGTTGTAAAAAGGATTATACTGTTCAGTTGAAAAAAATGTTTTTATATATGCATGAAGGCAACCGTTTTGGTTGGCCTGTTTTTGTCATAACTATTGTTATATTGTTAAAGTTTTTATTTCCGCTGGTTTTCTCTGATGTTGTATCACTAGGGTGCCCGGGGTAAGGCACGAAGCCCGGTTCGGGCGTTACAAAGTGGTATCGTGAGCGCTTAATCCTCTGAAAGTGTCTGCATCGTGTCTAGTAGAAGTCTTGATTATCGATGTGTTGTGCACCACATCTATAATCAGGAGGATATAGGACATTTAGGATTGGTTTCCATTCTTCTCATTCTGAGATCGTGCCTTAGAGCTGAGTGATAAGATCGACCCTCCGACGTGTTCGTTTTACCGATTATGCCTCGCGAGGCAACCCGCCCGGGCGGCAAGGCAGCAGAGGGATCTGCGAGTAGAGCAGCGGCAGAGACCACAAGACTGAGCCTCCACCCCGCATGCAGAGCAGGAGATGAGTTACGCGAGCGGGCCCGCTAATGGCCGTGGTTGTGGCTTGAGGATAAGTGGACGCAGCGGCCCATAAGAGCACCGTGGCTCACCCAGATCGATAGTTCGAGGCTTCGGATTTTCTCGAGTTGTAGGCCGCGAGTTTTATGGGTCGAGGTCCGAGGATGATCCGCGAGTTCATCCGACGCTACAGCGGATCGTAGAGTGATCAAGGCATCGGAGGTCGAGTCGGTGGCCTTAGGTTCACATCAATCGCGTGATACCGCATGATCGTTTGATTCTCGAGTCGCCAGGAGAGCATGCACTTCCGGTATGGAACGAGTTCTCGAGGCTTTTCTTGCACATTTCTTGCCTCCCTGGATGAGAGGGCTCGCCGGCGATTTTTGGTGTTACAGAATCCGCGCAGTTCGGGAGTACAATGTGAGTTCGACTCATTGGCCCGCGTCCCGTTAGTAGCTAGTATGGAGGATCGAGTGCACCGATATGTTACGTGGCTCGATGATTGCCTTGAAGAGTTGTTCGGTGTAGCTCTTCACCGGCATGGACATTGCCGCACGCAGCGTATACACTTGGATGTGAGGAGCGGATAAATCGACGGAATGACCAAAGTCGAAGAGGGCCGTAAACAGCGGTCCTTTGGTGACTTTCGAGGCGGACCGCCTCGCCAGCAGACTAGTTATGTACCTCACAAGACAGTGGTCCTCCCGCCTTTCGACCTTCGTGATATTCGTGAGCGGTCGGGGCTCCTGTGTTTCGATTTTCGAGAGCAGAGTGCTCGCGGATGAGGTTGCCCTTGTCTCGGGTGGCCAGGAAAGCTTCATAAGGGAGGTGTCGTACTAACTCTGAGATTGTTATTTTTGCGCCAACAGGCCATCTGGCAAGAGATTGTCCGACTGTGGGTAGACCGGTAGGATAGCATGGACTACTGCAGCGATTGCGGGTTCTTCACCTTCCGTAGCCAGCGGGATGTTTGTACACCTAAGGCCCCAGAGGTCGCGATGGGAGTTCCGCTTAGCGGCCTTGAACCGCCTAGTTTCGTATATATCCTTAACCTCAGAGTTTTGTTTGTATTGATGTTGCTGATGTGTTTAATGTTATGTTTGGATAGCTTTGTGCTAAAATGTGATTTAGAAACACGTTAGTGAAAAGGGTAAGTCCTCGGTAGTGTGAGATGGAAGTGGTAGCTTTCATGATGTGAAATAGTAAGATTGTTCCGGATCGGGAACAAGAGTTGCGCGGTTGGTCGGGTTGAGGACCATTTGCGGGTCAACCCAGAACCCGGTTTGGGGTGGGGCGGGCTGGGTGGTCCCGCGGTGGTAGGGTCACGAGGGTGCTAGGCCCAAGTTTAGATGACCATCGTATGAGTTCGTGGATACGTTCGATCGACCGTCGCAAGGCCGGAATGGCCTTAGGGAATTCGAGGTTAGTGAGATGACCAAGTTGGAGGTAGTGACTCCAAGGGTTGGAAACGAGCGTTGAAAGAAGTGTGGTACGGATACTAGAACGAGTTCGAGTGTTCGTGGCGAGTACTACGAAAGGGAGAAGTGAGCGTGTGTTTGTGGCGGTGTGGCACGATTGTTTTCGTGCGTATACGGTGAAGACTATCCGACGCTGTTTGTTTTGAGACCTAGAAGGAACATTCGACGAATGTTTCTAAGGAAGAATGTTATACCTCAGATTTCGCAGTATGCGTAGCGTGCGTGCGAGAATCTGACGTAAAGATCGGAAAGGAAGAAAGAGGTGATTTTTCCACGAAAAGTTTCCGTTTTGTGAAGGAAAAAGGTTCGTTAATGGGAATTGGATTCCCGATTTGGTATTCGGACTTCCCGAATATTAGAGAATTATGGAATTTTATTTTCGAAATGGTCACGTGGGCCCACGGAGAAATTTACGCTTTGTGGGCCCACTTTGTTTTCTAGATTTTGGCCATTGTGGTTATTTTTCGAAGACGCTTTTGAGGGCCAATAGGAGGGTGACACGTGTCACCCCGCCTGGTGGCTTGGCCAAAGTTACATTTGAGCGCAGTGCCGACTAGAGTCTTTTTCCGACGAAACGTTTCCACAGCTTCGTAGGAAAATTCCGGCTATGTCGTTTTGTATTTTTGCGGATTTTTCCGAGAGACGAAACATTTTGGACCAACGGGAGTGTGACATGTGTCACCCTCACATTGGAAGCAAGTGGGCCCAGTGAGCGATTGGTTCACGCTTTTGGCTTGATCTTTGGCTCACGTTTTGTGCCTATTGGTTCCTTGTTTTGTGCCTTGTTTTGGCCTTGTTTTGTGGCTTGTTTGGTGCAATGTTTTGTGAGTAGGGTTAGGGTGCACTTGGCTTGATCAAGGCCTTACACTTGCCTCACATGGCTTGATCTTGGCCGTTGGTTGGCATTTGGGTTTGCTATAAATACCCCCCCTTTGTGAAGACTTCATTCATCCACAAATGTTTCCAAGTCTTGAATCCCTCCCCTCCCTCTTGTTGACTCTCGTCCAAGAGCTCCTCTCCCCCCTTGAAAGTGGCCTTTGGCCGTGAGGTCTCCCTCCTTGTGAGGTTCAGCCGTGGGGTACCCCTAGCCTAGTTGTTTTCAGATAATACCCCTTGTTGTGGTATAGAAATACTCCCTAGTATTGTTATAATGCCCAAAATACCTTAGCCTTGTACCTTGTAGTATTCCAAAGATACCTCTTTGCGTGAGTCCGAAATACTACCTTTTGTCCTTTTAGTCTCAAACCGAAACCCTAAGGAAATCTTCATAGTTGGTTGAAGTATGTGAGTAGAAGTTGGTTAGAACTTCTAAGGGTTGTTTGGAGTGGTTTGAGCGCTGAGTGGAGCTAAACCTTGCTCAGATCGACATTATAACTCGGATAATTTTGGGCTTATCGAGGTAAACACTCATCGTCCTTCTATTGTAATTGGAAATTACATGTTGTAGAATATATAGTTGAAGTATACTATATATAGAACTATACTTAGTAATCGTGGCAATGTCTTTTGACTTAAGCTCAAGAATTAAGAATCGAATCAGACATGAGACTTGTGTAGTTTTGTGTAGTAGAATTGTACACGTCAGGTTAGGCGTGTAAAACCCTCCGGTTGGCTTGGCAGCCTCGATAGAGAAGGAGATTTACGCTGTGTGGGGAGATCTTCTTAATTTTCTCAGAGAATATTCTACGTTGTGGTCTAGATGATAATAAGCGCCTTGTGGCCTTATAGGTCAAGTACTGCGTGTGGCGCGATTTACTTGGCTTAGGAGTAGCCGATCGTTGAGCGTTTTGCTATTAGTCGATACTGCCGCGAGGTATGTGAACCTCTTCCTATCTCTTCTAGCATGATATGTGTGAACTATGTAGTACGGTAGACGCGTACGTGTTAACTGTGTTTGATTGTTGTTAAAACATAAAGTGTTATAACGGCTTTATGGGAGGTTGGTTATAACAGCTTTATGTAGGAAAGAAAATACTTTGTGGTTTTAAAAGGTAACTGATGTGAATTATAACTGGCTTGTTATAATAAAGAACTTGATGTATTTCAAAAGATTCATAAATCGTTTTGAAGGAAGAGTAACACTTGGTTTTAAAAGGTTTTAAAAAAGAGTTATACTAGCTTTATGGGGAGTTAGGTATAATGTCTAAGAGAGGTAAAGGAAATGGTTTACTGATGTTAGAAGTTAAGAGACTTAATCTTATAAGATAAGAGACTTAACTTATTTGTTTTAAATGTGAATGTTTGTGTGAAACCTCATTCGTGAGTAATGAGTACGTGGTTTTATTTAAAGGGATAATGTTTTACTGATTTCGGAAATCAGAATGTGTATCGACAGACCACTGCAGCGTTAATAAAGGAAAATGTATTGAATAATGATGAATTGTATTAAAACCAGTAGAAACCTCCATCTGCATAGAAACTAAGATGAGACAAAATGATATACATTTTCTAGATCATGGCTGCTGTAATAAGAATGTTGTAAACAAAGAATAACCTACTCTCACGTGAGACATATATTACTCAATTGTTCTAAAAAGGAATCAAGTGATTAAGTTTATGAACTATGAAACCATTTGAAAATGAGAAGCTTGAGTAATTGAAACTAGGCAACCGAACTTAGGAAAAGAATGTTGTTACTTGATTTTGAAAAGGAATGTGGGTTGGTCATTCTAATACTACGTATCGTGACTTTTATAAAAGTAATGGATCTCTTTAAAAGAACTTAACGATGTAGTACTTTGGAGTTAAAAACCCGACTTTGGCATAAAATGAAAGTACTTTGAGTTGTATGAAACTTGCCTATGCTTGTTGTTGTGAAACTTGCCTATGCTTGTTGTTGTGAAACTTGCCTATGCTTGTGATGATAGCCTTTGTTGTGCAAGTGTGGTATTTCAGACACCGCGTCTCTCGATGAGGCCTGGTCGACTTGTTGAGAACTTACTTGGGACATGGCGGTGATGGAGAATTCCACGGGTATGCTCCTCGCTGATAGTGTTATTCCATGGACTAGCTCTCCATGAGGTTTCTTACCGTTCGCTGGGTATCGGTGGTCGGCCGTCTTGCCCCGCCTCGCGGATCGATTCGCCTTGGTATCCGTAGTCACCGTGACTTGCCCTGCTCGATGCTGACGGTTTCGTGATACGCCTTGGTCCCGGTGGTCACCAGATTTGCCCCGGCCACCGCGTGACCGGCCTTGGTATCCGATAGTCGGCTCGCACTTGCCCCGTGACGGCCGTGTTTTGGTTGCATTGTATTATTGGTACGGTCGGATCCGTAGTTATACTTGTCCTGTACGGTTTTTATAACACAGGTGGGACATGGTGTTCATGTATAATCCTTGGTATGGTTATATCATAAACTGCCGGCAGTGAGGAAGAAATTCCACGGGCACGAGTGATAATTTGGAGGGCGTGAGTCCCTGTCTTGATGTAACTGGTTATATGTTATATACTGTAGTTTGGTCATCATACATGTCTCCTGCTTTATATAGACTATTATGATTTCATTTACGATTCTGATTTCACATACTTGGTACCGTTGTCTCGACCTCTTCGGGCCGCTCATGCCGCAGTAAGTACATTGGTCGATCCGCTTATAGGATCACGCCAGCGTTTTGGAAGCTCAGCCTTCGGAGGCTTATCTTTGGTAGGTTTCCCTGAGTTGTAAGTTCTTGTACATTCAGGGGTATGGCGGGGCCCTGTCCCGTCATAGGTTGTTATTCCTTCTTAGAGGTCTGTAGCACTGTTGTGGGCAGGGTTGTAAAAAGGATTATACTGTTCAGTTGAAAAAAATGTTTTTATATATGCATGAAGGCAACCGTTTTGGTTGGCCTGTTTTTGTCATAACTATTGTTATATTGTTAAAGTTTTTATTTCCGCTGGTTTTCTCGATGTTGTATCACTAGGGTGCCCGGTAAGGCACGATGCGCCCGGTTCGGGCGTTACATATGCGGCCCCGAGACTATGCGAGCCGCGGTATGCTCCGTGATTGATCGATCATTCCGGTGTTTAGCACGACGCGGGATTCCTATGCGGTCTGGGGACTATGCGGTCCTCGAGGGCTATGCGCGGCTGCGGAAGTCCGGGGCGGATACACAGGGTTAGGGCCGCCGATGCGGGGTATACCTCAGTGGTCTAGGACCGATTCGAGGAATACCTTATGCGTCCGTGTGTGACCTATGCGAGTGCGAGAGTTCCGAGGAATAGACGCGACATTGATCTGCGGGCGATGCCGCCCGATCTGTGGTGCGGTCTAGAGAGACCTCGTGATACTGATTTATGGCATTTGTGGTACCGGGTCTTAGTAGTCGGCTATGCCTTCGCATTACTTACCCGCACGGCCTTATTGTGATGACTTTGAGGCGTGAGTCCCCGACTTGACACGATCGCTTAGTTGTTGTGAATCAGTTGGTTATCATACATGTCTCCCGCTTTATATAGACTACTATGATTTCGATTCTGATTACTTTACGATTTCACATACTTGGTACATGTTGTCGACCTCGCCGAGGCTGCGTTCATGCCGCAGTTGAGGTACATCGCCGTTGATCCTAGCTCTCGTCGGTCAGCGTTTGGGAAGCTCCGTTTCTCGGAGGCTTATCGAGTATAGTCCGTCGTAGTAAGTGTTTACATTCGAGGTTTGGCGGCCCCTGTCCGCCATTGTGGTCGTATCATTCTTAGGTGCAGTACCGTTGTGGGCGGGTTGGTAAAAAGGATTAAAGCCGTTCATTTGTAAAAGAGTTGATGGTTATATATACGAAAGGCAAGTTTTCTGATTATTGTTTTATATTTCGTTATCTCATGTTGTTGTTTATGTTCGATTACTGATGTTGTGTCACTAGGGTGCCCGGGGTAAGGCACGATCCGCCCGATTCGGTCGTGACACGAGCTTCCCAAACGCTGAACAGGACCACGAGAGCTAGGATCAACGATCGTGTACCTCAACTGCGGCATGAACGCAGCCCGGCGAGGTCGCGACAACAGTACCAAGTATGTGAAATCGAAAATACGTAAATGAAATCATAGTAGTCTATATAAAGCGGAGACATGTATGATAACCAAACTACATCCACGATAAATAAGCGAATATGTCAAGTCGTGACTCACGCCTCAAAGTCATCACTCAAATATAACAATGGGTCTCACGCCACAACATCAATCATGCCTGTGGAATACCTTCCTCACTTTCGTGATCTATGATATAAAAGCACCAAGGAATACACATGAACACCGTGTCCCACCCGTGTCATCATAAAACCGCACGGTAAGTACGAAGGCATAGCCGACTACTAAAACCCACGCATAACAAGGTCATAAAGCGTATCATGAGATATGTCTGGCCGTTACATGATCAAAGCCGCCACTCGCCGCAGATCTAATGCTGCGTCTAGCCTCGAACTTCCCGCAGCCCGCATAGGCCACTCCAATGGCCCGCATGAGGTATTCCGCATCGAGGGTAGCTACCCCGGCATCCGCTGGACTCGCATCCGCGTGGCCACATGACCGCGTGACCATAAAGGCCGTACTAACACGAACTCTCGTAGCTCGCGATAGGTCCCGGGACCCGCATGAGGTATTCTCGAATCATGGTCCTGCATCACTGAGATATACCCCGCGTCGGAGGCGCAACCTCCGGGATCAAGTCAAGGTGAGTGGTACAATACCAACATAACGGCTGATCGTTAAACAACTTAAGCGCAATCGAGGGAAACCCCTTTACACAATCATCACAAGATACTAACATACGTAGCATTCTAGCATGAGTACTTAATCAACGAGAAAGTATTACAAGATTATCACAAACCAACACAATCAAGTTATTCACACAAGGTATTATCTACTATATGATTAACAAGATCGGGTTTTTATCCCCAAAGTACTTCATACATTAACTCTTTAAAAGGTCTGCTTCTTTCTCAAAAGTCACACAATACCCGTAGTATAAAAATAGAGTGACTATCTTTTTGAAGTAAATCAAAACACTACTCTTTGTAAAATCAAGTAACAACATTCCTTTCCAAACGTTCAAGTTTGCCTAATTTCCATTACTCAAGTTTCTCATTTTCGAAAGGTTTCGTAGTTCATAGTATTAATTACTTAATGATATAATTCTCCTTTTAAAGTCAAGTTACCACTTTAAAACCAATGATAAAACCATTCTTTTGTTTTCATAAAGTCGTTATAACTAACTTCCCATAAAGCTGTTATAACACTTTATGTTTTAACCCAACGTAAGACAAAACAATGCCTTCTTTTTAAACCGAAAACTCTTCAATTCCACAAGTCTCTTTTCTTTTAAAACCACAACAAGTATTCTTTTAAAACCACAACAAGTATTCTTTTAAAACCCAATTAATGTACTCTTTTCAAAACAAGTAACCTATACTTAAAATCCAGTTACTTCTCTTTTTCCGAAAACAAGTCGTTATAAGTCAAGTCTCTTAACTTTCAAAGTCAAGTCGTTTATAAGTCAAGTCTCTTATCTTTGAAGATCAAGTCTCTTAACTTCTACAATCAATAAACCATCCTTTTACCAACATAAGGTCGTTATAACTAACTTCCCATAAAGCTGTTATAACACCCTATGTTTTAAACCAACCAAAACACTTAGCATATGTACGTCTACCGTACTACATAGTTCACAACAATCATGCTAGAAGAGATAGGAAGAGGTTCACATACCTCGCGACGATTATCGACAATAAGCAAAACGCTCCACAGTACTGTAACCCTGCTAGCCTTTTCCACTCTTCAAGTAGAATACGCTACTCGAAGTACTGCAACCTATAAAGGCCACAAAACGCCTATCAACTCCTAGATCTCTTCGTAAAGTATTCTAAATACAAGATTCCGTATTCTACAGAAAATTCGCAAGACCTCCCCGCTATCACATAAATCTCTCCTAACCGTGCCCGCTACTGTGCCAACAACTCCTGCAGGATTACACGTCTAACCGGACGTGTTCAATTCTGCTCCACAATAATACAACAGTCTACTGTAAATACATCCCTATGTAAATACAGTTCAATTCTTCTCAATACTCATTCTATATAGTATACTCACCTATATATTACAACAACATGTAATTTCCAATTACAATAGGGGGACAAGATTATTTACCTCGATAAACCCAAAATTATCCAAGATTAAAGTCGATCCTGAGCAACGTTTAGCTCCAATTCCTTACGCTCCAACCCGCTCCAAGAAACCCTTAGAAGTTTCTAAACAACTTCTCTTAACACTTCAACCAAGCTAGGAAGATTTTTCTAGGGTTTCACTTTGCGACTATTGGAATAAAGTAGTATTTCCGGGCTCCTAGAATTAAAACAACTTGGAATACTACTAGGGATACTAGGCCAAGGTATTTGGGATTATACAATAATACTCCAAGTATTTTCTTACACAAGAGGGGAGGGGGACGAAACATAGCCTAAAGGGAGGGAAATATTTTGCCTTGGAGGCTTTAAGTGTGAGATGATTTAAGTCTTCAACTTAAGGGGTATATATAGAAGGATCAAGGGCCATGATCTAAGCAAGTGGGTGGTCAAGATTGGGCCATGTGTGTGGGTCCCACCACACCAAATGGCCAACTAATTGTGTGCCAAGTGTTAGGGCCATTTTAGTCCAAGTGAGTAGGTTACAAGTTGCAAGCCACTGTCACACCATTTCGCCCACATTACACGGGGGGTGACACGTGTCGCCCCCTTACTCGTCCACAATATTTCGTCCTCCGAAAATATCCAAAATACCGAAAATCTCAAAACAAAGCGGGCCCCACAAAACCGTAAATTTCTCCTGTGGGCCCCACGTAACCATTTCTGAAAATAAAATCCCAAAATTCTAATAAAATCCAAGAAGTCCAAATACCAAATCTGGGAATCCAATTCCCACTAACGAACCTTTTTCTTCACAAAAACCGGAAACTTTTCCGTCGAAAATTCTCATCTTTCTTTCATTCCAAAATTTTTGTCGTATTCTCGTACGTATGTCCTCACATACATACCCTGGAACTACGGGGTGTAACATTCTTCCCCCCTTTGAAACATTCGTCCCGAATGTTCCTTCTAAGTCTCTAAACATACATGCGCCGGTGTAGTCTCCACTACTACACTTATAAAAAAATCGATCACGCCACCAATGGCCAGAATATAACATGTGCGCAAAACTCAAATCCAAGCCAACGAGGAATCTCCTCTAACGTGTATAACAACACTAACTCTCACTCCTGGTCCAAAGGATACTCTTCCGAAACCTAGTAAATACTGAAAGATCGAACGACGCCTCCTAAGTCGGACGACAGTGTTATCTTATAGGCAACCCGGCCTATTGTACAACCAATGCTGAAAGGCCCAAAAGTACTTCGGGCTAAGTTGCCCCTTGTTATACCCCGTAGTTCCAGGATATGTATGCGAGGACGTACGTACGAGAATACGACATTGAAATTGGAAAGGAAGAAAGAGGTGATTTTTCCACGGAAAAGTTTCCGGTTTTTGTGAAGGAAAAAGGTTCGTTAATGGGAATTGGATTCCCAGATTTGGTATTCGGACTTCTTGGTATATTAGAGAATTATGGAATTTTATTTTCGGAAATGGTCACGTGGGGCCCACGGGAGAAATTTACGGTTTTGTGGGCCCACTTTGTTTTCGAGATTTTGGCCATTGTGGATATTTTTCGGAAGATGAGATATTTTGGACGAGTAGGAGGGCGACACGTGTCACCCCCTGCGTGGCTTCGCCGAATATTATTTGTGCACAACGCCCGACAGAGTCGCTTTTCGACTAAACGCTTTACACAACTCGTAGGGTAAATTCGGCTATGTCATTTCTAATTTTTGCGGATTTTTCCGAGAGACGAAACATTTTGGACCAACGAGGGCGACACTTGTCACCCTCCAATGATGGACTTGGCGCGTCTATAGGCCGAATGGGTGGCTATTTTGTCATGGAGTTGGTAGGATATTTTTGTGTAGTAGATAGAATGGACACTTGCCTAAATCCTCACCCTACACTTGCCTTGCACTTGGCATCATCTTGGCCTGGTTGGCCATGTCTTGACCTATAAATACCCTCTTAAGATGAAGAGTTCTTCATCCACAAAATCTTTCCAAGTCTTGAAAAATCCTTCCTCCCCTCGAGCTTGTTTCGTCCAAAGCCTACTCACCCCCTTGAGTAAAGTTGGCCGAGGCCCCCTCTCTAAAGCAAGCCCTAGCCAAACACTACCCCTCCCTTGGTAGAAATGTTACCTTCTAGTATTGTTATAATGCCCAAATTACCCTAGCCCAAACCCCTTAGTACTTAGTTGAAGTTGTGAAGAACTTCTAAGGGTTCTGGAGCGCATTGAGCGCATGGAGTAGAGCTAAACCTTGCTCAGAGCGACTTTTATCTAGGATATTATTGGGCTTACCGAGGTAAATAACCTTACCCTCCTTTGTAATTAGAATATACGTACTGTAGAAGTATAGGAATAAGTATTAATACTTAGAAGGATATTAAAGAATAGAATTGAACTGATATCACAGTAGAAGGGTTTAAAAGAAGAATAATAGAATCTGATTTACATAGACTGTTTTCACGATGAACTTGAGTAGCTCACCGGTAGGGAAGTCGCCCAATGTCCATAGAATAGCGAACCCTCTCGCTTTGAGCTTTATGCAAGATCTGAGACGTTGATAGGCGATTTGATCGTTATAGGTCGATTCTCTGCGACATATTCAACTCGCGTGGATTTCACGAGAAGGTATGTGATTCTTCCTATCCTCTTGAGCATGATATTTTAAAGAATATGTATATAGTGGTAGACGACGTACGTGTGTTAACTGAATAATAATTACGGCAATGTCTTCGGACTTAAGCCTGAATAATAAGTACGGCAATGTCTTTTGACTTAAGCCTGAATAAAAAGAATCTGAAGTAGTTCAAAAGAATTAAGAAACCTTTTTAAGAGTAACACTTGGTTTTAAAAGCTTAAGAGTTATACTAGCTTTATGGGAAGTTAGGCATAACGGCTTAAGAGTGATAAAAAGAATGATTTATTGATTTAAGAAAATAAGAGACTTGACTTAATTATACTAATGTGAAAAAGTGTGAAACCTCATTCGTGAGTAAATAGTATTTTTGGTTTTCAAAAGGAATGATGTTTTACCGATCAGAATGAATGTCGAACAAACCACAATGCTTAATAAAGGACATGTTTGGACGAATAAAGTATGATAAAAACCAGTAGAAACTTCCATCAGCATAGGAGCTAAGATGAGACAACAAGATAGGACATTTCCTAGATCATGGCTTCTGTAATAAGATTGTTATGAACAATAATAACCTACTACACATAAGGTATATGTTTCTCAAATTGTTTTAAAGGATTAAAACTATGAACTCCGAAACATTTCGACAATGAGAAACTTGAGTAATTGAAAATAGGCAAACTTGAGCGTTGGGAAAAGAATGTTGTTACTTGATTTTACAAAGAGAAGTGTTCTGATTTACTTCAAAAGATAATCACTCTATTTTTATACTACGGGTATTGTGTGACTTTTGTGAAAGAAACGGATCTTTTAAAAGAGTAATACATGAAGTACTTTGGGGCTAAAACCCGAACTTGTTAACATAATGTAGAAAGTACCTTGTTTGAATAACTTGATTGTATTGATTTGTGATAGTATTGTAATACTTTCTTGTTGACTTGATAAGTAAACATGTTAGGATGCTACGTGAGTTAGTATCTTGTTATGTTTGTGTAAAGGGTTTTCCTTGTTGTGCTTAGGTTGTTTAACGATAAGTCGTTATGTTAATATTATATCACCGTGATTCCGGTTAAGTTTCCACGCGGGGGTAGACTCAAAGTGTCAGTGACCTATGATTCGAGAATACCTTATGCGCAGTGCAGATGGCCTATGCGCGAATCGCGGAGTTCCGTGTTAGTATGCGCCCTTGTGGTCATGCGGTCTTTGGCTACGCGACGGCGAGTCCAGACGCCGGGGAGTAGCTACCCTCGATGCGGGAATACCTCATGCGGGCCATCGAGTGGCCCGTGCGAGCTACGAAGTTCCGGGGCTAGACGCGCGCATTAGATACCGCGCGAGTGGCCGCTTTGATCATGTGACGGCTCAGACGATCTCATGATACGATTCTACGACCTTGTTTGTCTTGTGGGTTTTAGTAGTCGGCTATGCCTTCGCATTTACCCCGCATGCGGTTTATGATGACTTTGAGGCGTGAGTCCACGACTTGACATGATCGCTTATTTATCAGGAATCGTAGTTTTGGTTATCATACATGTCTCACGCTTTATATAGACTACTATGATTTCATTTACGATTTTCGTTCCACATACTTGGTACTGTCAGATCGACCTTCTGGGGCCGCGTTCATGCCGCAGTAAAGGTACTCCTACCGTTGATCCTCGTTCTTAGGATCACCGCTTTCAGTTGGGAAAGCTCCGTTTCTCCGGAGGCTTAGCATTTTGGTATGGTCCCCTGTCGTTGTAGATATTTGCATTCAGGGGTATGGCGGGGCCCTGTCCCGCCATTGTTGTTTTAAACTCTTAGAGGTCTGTAGATCTGTTGTAAGGTTGGGATGTAACTGTTCATTTTGGGGTATTTATATACATTTATGCCGAAAGGCAACTTTTTTCCAGAAACTGTGTCTTAATTATACTGTTTCATATCTTGGTTGTTTTATATTCCGCTGATTTCTCTGATGTATGACTACTTGGGTGCCCGGGTAAGGCACCAGTCACGGGCCCCGGAACGGGTCGTGACAACAGTGGTATCAGAGCAGTTAATCCTCGGAAAGTGTCTACGCATCGTGATCTAGTAAGTCTTGATTATCGGTGTGTTGTGCACCACACCAATAATCGTGAGGCTATAGGATATTTAGGATTGGTTTCCATTCTTCTCACTCGAGATCGTGCTTTAGAGTCGTGTTATAAGTTGGACCCTCTAACGTATTCCTTTCCTTTACCCGTGATGCCTCCGCGCCAGGCAACTCGGGCCCAGAAGGGCAAGGCAGCCGAGGGCGCTGCGAGTGGAGTTCAGAGAGTTAGAAGGGCACAAGTCCAATCATCACCTGGGGTGATGCTTCATGCGGGAGTTACGAGGCGTCGCCAGCGGCAGATTTTGGCACAAGCAGCTCCATCTGCGCCATGACATCCGGACCTTCGCCCACGGCTGGAGCGAAATATGGATTGGAAGGAGACGGCCACATTAGCGAGGATTTGGCGGCAGGAGTATTTTATGTACCGGTATACCAAGGATATTGATGATTATCTAAAGAAGGGTTGTGAAGAAGTAGCTCTTGATCGGGAATGAGCGGGCTTGCGTTCGAGATTATGCGTGGTGAGAGATGTAGAGATCGGCAGTTAAACAAGATCGTGAAGAGGGCCCGATTGGTAGGATCATTTGGTAACTCTCGAGGCGAACCGCCTCGTGGCGAATTAGACATGCGCCTCGCCCGGATGCAGTGTCCCTCACGAGTTGATTTTTCCTCGGTGTTCCACGATGTGGCGGCGTCATCCGGAAATGCCGTCTTTTTACTGGTGCTTGTTTTACTTGCGGACGTCAGGGCCATATGGCGAGGGAATGTTCTATGAGGAAGGATGCAAGTAGGAAGACTCACCTACGGATCGATTGCGGATTGATGTGCGGAGAGGAAGGGTGTTAGCTAGAGGAGGCCACCTTTCGGTGTGGCGTTGTGGTCGATGTCATCGTGGGAGTGTCGTTACTGCGACAACTTGTTTTGCTGCGGCCAGCAGGCCATTTGCGAGAAATTGTCCAACGAGTTGGCGGGGATGTAGAGACTCGGCCGGGATCGGTGGATAGTTCATCACCTTCCCACTATGCGCCTGCAGCGGGATTGATTAAAACGACCTGGGGAAGTGCTGGCGTAGATACTGGGGATATCCTTAACCTTTTAGAGATTTATATGTGTAGTAAGATGCGAATATCTTAAGTATTGTTTTCGGTTAGCATGGTGTTAGTGTGATTAGAACTTTTTTAGTTAACCGGGTAAGATTGGGGGATAGAGAGAGTGGGAGCCTTAGAATATTATACGTAGAGACCTTAGAGGCGAGGCCATCTTTGGTAAAAGAATTATTTCGTGTTTGACCCTTATCGAGGTGCATAGTATACGTGAGATTTTTGGTGGGATGAATCCCTGAGTGATGTGAAATGAAAGAGGGTAGTTGAGCTTAGAAGACCGCTAGGTTTTCGTAACGTGATCGGTGAGATTGTTCGAATCGGGAGCTAGTGTTTTGGCGTTGCGGGTCGGGTTGAGGCCATGTGGCGGAGTCGACCGCGGCTTTGTATGGTGGTGGTCGGTTTGTGGTGGTCGCTTTGTGTTAGGGTCACGAGGTGTTAGGCGTGTTTAGTTAACCATTATGCGAGTTCGTGGATGCGTTCGACTGTAGTCGGGCGATGAGGTCGACCCATCTTATCTTTTAGTCAAGCTGTACTCGGTAGTAAGTTGCGAGATGATTATTTCGGGAAGGTTGTAAGGCGGCGAGGTGCCTACCTTCACCTTATGGCGACAGTGGAGCCCCAGATTCTGCTGTTTCTTTTAGGAAGTTTTACGAGCAAGGTTAGGAACTTCGGTGAGTCTCGGTGTCGCATTCACCCGGGCGATGTTTGGATTTCAGGGGTAGCTGTAAGGACTATTCGCCTTTGTTGAGTATGTATTATATAGCTACCGTTTCAGTATTCGGGTGTCGCCGTTTGGAGCCTTTTTATAAGCGCTAGTGTAAGATTGCCGATCGATTGATTCGATGTAAACAAGGTGCAGATAATTGGTTCGTACTTGTTCAGTAGGGCGTGAATAGGGTGAAGCTTATCCAGAAGAGGTCATTGGCAGCTCAGAGTCAGTGGGAAGCAGTACCAGAAACATGGTAAGTTATGAGAAAGAGTTCGAGTGTACGAGAAGGGTACGACGAGTAAGGGAAGAAGCGAGCATGTATTACAGGCATAGGTGTGATCATTTCGTTTGTAAAGAGTAGGTGCGAAGGGAGTATCTTTTTAGACCTCGAGTAGGAGCTTTTGTGATTGAGGTGATTCCTCGTGGACTTGGAGATAAGTATGTGCGCTTGTTGTGTTGTGGCCAGGTGTGGCATGGTTGTTTCCGTAAGTATAGCGATGGGACTATCTTGGCGCTGTTTGTTTGAGACCTAGAAGGAACATTCGGGGCGAATGTTTCTAAGGAGGGAGAATGTTATACCGTAGTTCCGTGGTATGTATGCGAGGCGTGCGTGCGAGAATACGACATTGAAATTGGAAAGGAAGAAAGAGGTGATTATTCCACGGAAAAGTTTCCGGTTTTTGTGAAGGAAAAATGTTCGTTAATGGGAATTGGATTCCCAGATTTGGTATTCGGACTTCTTGGAATATTAGAGAATTATGGAATTTTATTTTCGGAAATGGTCACGTGGGGCCCACGGGAGAAATTTACGGTTTTGTAGAACCCCTTTGTTTTGAGATTTTGGGCATTGTTGTTATTTTTGGAACATGAAATATTTTGGACGAGTAGGAGGGAGACACGTGTCACCCCACTGTGGCTTGGCGAATATTATTTGTGCCTGGCCTTGGATTAGAGTCGTTTTTTCGACGAAGCGTTTTACACAACTCGCGTAGGGTAAATTCCGGCTATGTCATTTCTACTTTTTGCGGATTTTTCCGAGAGACGAAATATTTTGGACCAACGGGAGGGCGACACTTGTCACCCTCCAATTGATGGACTTGAGGCGTCTATAGGGCGAATGGGTTGGCTATTTTGTCATGGAGTTGGTAGGATATTTTTGTGTAGTAGATAGAATGGACACTTGCCTAAATCCTCACCCTACACTTGCCTTGCACTTGGCATCATCTTGGCCTGGTTGGCCGTGTCTTGACCTATAAATACCCCTCTTAAGATGAAGAGTTCTTCATCCACAAAATTTTTCCAAGTCTTGAAAAATCCTTCCCTCCCCCTTGAGCTTGTTTCGTCCAAAGCCTACTCACCCCCTCGAGTAAAGTTGGCGAGGCCACTCTCTAAAGCAAGCCCTAGCCAGAAACACTACCCACTCTTGGTAGAAATGTTGCCTTCTAGTATTGTTATAATGCCCAAATTACCACAGCCCAAACCCATAGTACTTAGTTGAAGTTGTGAAGAACTTCTAAGGGTTCTTGGAGCGCATTGGAGCGTCATGGAGTAGGAGCTAAACCTTGCTCGGGAGGCGACTTTTATCTAGGATATTATTGGGCTTACAGGGTAAATAACCTTACCCTCCTTTGTAATTAGAATATACGTCTTGTAGAAGTATAGGAATAAGTATAAATACTTAGAAGGATATTAAAGAATAGAATTGAGTGATATCACGGTAGAAGGGTTTAAAGAAGAATAATAGAAGCAGACTTACATAGAATTTGTTTTCACGATGAACTTGAGTAGCTCACGGGTAGGAAGTCTTTGCCCAAATGTCCATAGAATAGCGAACCCTCTGCTTAGAGCTTTATGCGATCTGATCTAGACGTTGATAGACATATTTGGTATTATAGGTCGATTCTCTGCGCGACATATTCAACTTGGCGGTGGATTTCGCGAGAAGGTATGTGATTCTTCCTATCCTCTTGAGCATGATATTTTAAAGAATATGTATATAGTACGGTGAGCGTCGTGTGTTAATCGAATAATAATTACGGCAATGTCTTCGGACTTAAGCCTGAATAAAAAGAATCTGAAGTAGTTCAAAAGAATTAAGAAACCTTTTTAAGAGTAACACTTGGTTTTAAAAGCTTAAGAGTTATACTAGCTTTATGGGAAGTTAGGCATAACGGCTTAAGAGTGATAAAAAGAATGATTTATTGATTTAAGAAAATAAGAGACTTGACTTAATTATACTAATGTGAAAAAGTGTGAAACCTCATTCGTGAGTAAATAGTATTTTTGGTTTTCAAAAGGAATGATGTTTCTGCGATCGTAATGAATGTCGAACAAACCACGTGGCGCTAATAAAGGAAATGTTTTGACTAATAAAGTATTATTAAAACCAGTAGAAACTTCCATCTGCATAGGAGCTAAGATGAGACAAAATGATATTACATTTCCTAGATCATATCATTGTAATAAGATTGTTATGAACAATAATAACCTACTCACACATAAGGTATATGTTTCTCAAATTGTTTTAAAGGATTAAAACTATGAACTCTGAAACCTTTGAAAATGAGAAACTTGAGTAATTGAAATTAGGCAAACTTGGCGTTGGGAAAAGAATGTTGTTACTTGATTTTACAAAGAGAAGTGTTCGATTTACTTGAAAGATAATCACTCTATTTTTATACTACGGGTATTGTGTGACTTTTGTGAAGAAAGCGGATCTTTTAAAAAGTAATACATGAAGTACTTTGGGGCTAAAAATCCGAACTTGTTAACATAATGTAGAAAGTACCTTGTGTGAATAACTTGATTGTATTGATTTGTGATAGTCTTGTAATACTTTCTTGTTGACTTGATAAGTAAACATGTTAGGATGCTACGTGAGTTAGTATCTTGTGATGTTTGTGTAAAGGGGTTTCCCTTGTTGTGCTGAGGTTGTTTAACGATAAGTTGTTATGTTAATATTATATCACTCATGATTCCGGGGGTTAAGCTGCCCTCCGATCGGGGTAGACTTCGGTAGTCAGTGACCTATGATTCGAGAATACCTTATGCAGTGCAGATGGCCTATGCGGGCTGCGGAGTTCCAGAGTTAGTATCGGCCCTTGTTGTCATGCGGTCTTTGTGGCTACGCGGACGGCGAGTCGGGGCGGCTGCAGGGAATGCTACCCTCGATGCGGGAATACCTCATGCGGGCCATTGGGTGGCCCGTGCGGGCTGGGAAGTTCGGGGCTGAAGACGCGCATTAGATCTGCGGGCGAGTGGCGGCTTTGATCATGTGGCGATGCAGGCGGATCTCATAATCTGATTTACGACCTTGTTTGTCTTGTAGGTTTTAGTAGTCGGCTATGCCTTCGTACTTACCTCGTGCGGTTTTATGATGACTTTGAGGCGTGAGTCCACGACTTGACATGTTGCTTATTTATTGTGAAGCGTAGTTTTGGTTATCATACATGTCTCTGCTTTATATAGACTACTATGATTTCATTTCTGATATTTTGATTTCACATACTTGGTACTGTCGTCTTGACCTCGCCCGGAAGTGCGTTCATCCGCAGTAAAAGGTACTCTCCGTTGATCCGTTCTTAGGATCACCGTTTGACGTTGGAAAAGCTCCGTTTCTCGGAGGCTTAGCATTTTGGTATGGTCCCGTCGTTGTAGATATTTGCATTCGGGGTATGGCGGGCCCAATCGCCATTGTTGTTTTAAACTCTTAGAAGTGCAGTAGATGCATTTGTAAGGTTGGGATGTATCGTTCATTTGGGGTATTTATATACATTTATGCCGAAAGGCAACTTTTCCGTAAGCGTGTCTTAATTATCTTGTTTCATATCTTGGTTGTTTTATATTCCGCTGATTTCTCGATGTATGACTACTTGGGTGCGGGTAAGGCACGATCCACGGGCCGAACGGGTCGTGACACCTCGCTTTCAAAACTCGTCACACCGCCGGGTGGTACCTTGAAGACCACCGTCGGCTGAACTCCAGTGTTGATCGCGATTATCAGCCGCTAACAACCTCATCGGATAAGCTTCACCTATCCACATTCTGCTGAAACAAACATGTACCAACTATCGAACCTTGCCAACATCAGACCAATCGATCGGGCCCAACACTTCCGCTATACAAGCCTTCGTAAGGCGATATCCGAATCTTGAATTGGTAGCTATTATAATAATACACACTCAACAAGGCACATAATCCTTCGCTACCCCGAAATCACAACACCGGCCGGGTAAATGCAATCGAGACTCACTCGAGTTCCTATCCTGCTGGTAAAACCTCCGGACACAAAAGAAATAGCGGCGGGCTCCTGCCGCCATAGAAAGCGGGAACCTCGTGCGACCTTACAACCCTCCCGATACATAACATCTCGCGTAACCCTCGCCGAGTAAGCGATCTGGCGAAAGACAAGATAGGCTAACCTCATCGGCGACTCGGTCGAGCAACGTCCTCGAACTCGTCTGATGGTTACCTAAACTTGGGCCTAGCACCCTCGTGATCCTACCACTGGCGGGACCACATGGCCCGACCCGTCCCATTCGTCGCGGGTTGACGCGATCATGCCTCAACCCGACCCGCTATCGCGCCAAACTCTTGTTTCCCGATCCGGAACAATCTTACTAACACAAGTCATGAAAGCTACCACTTCCATCTCACACTACTCATGGAATTATCCCACAATACATATCACGCATACCAAGTACTTGACAAAGACCAACCGTAAAATCATCCACTCAGCGGCCGTGCATCCGAGGTCCTAAGCATTATAAATTCTAAGGCTCACAATCGTCTCGTCTCGGACTTACCCTTTCTCAACTACCCATGTTTTCTAATTCACACTTAACACAATGCTGCCGTACTTAACACGTATCCACCATAACAACATAACCAAGTCTTTTAAGGGCTAAAGGTATCTCTGCAACTACTGCCTTACTTTCTCTTTGTCGCTCTAATCATAATCCTGCCCTGCTGGGCGCAAGCATAACAAGTTGTCGAGGAACTATGACACTCCCCATAATGATACTTACCACAACGGCCACACCGAGGTGGGGGTGGCCTCCTCTGGCTAACGCCCCTTCTTCTTCGAACTACTGAATCCGCAACTGATCTGGTAGGCTGAGTCCTCCTACTTGCATCCCTCCTACTAGGACACCCTTTCGACACATGGCCCTGACGGCCGTAGGTAAAACAAGTACCAACAAAACAAAAAAAAGCGACATTCCCGGGGTGGCGTCATTACAGCTGTGAATACCGGGAAAAAAAGCGGGTCGGTGTTTGGAACCTACGTGTAGCTATGATCCGGAAGCCCTGGAGTTCTGTCCAACTCCTGCATACCCGAGCGTCCTAAGTGCAGCGGAGGACCACTGCGCCTTGGTGGAGATGCATATCTAATCTGCTGCTGAGGCGGTTTGCCTTGAAAGTTACCAAAGGATCCTGCCGATCGGGCCCTCTTCGGCTGTCCTTTATTAATCTGTCGATCTACGTTTCTTGGCTCGCTGCGCATAAGCCGTCTGTGAGCCATGCTCAAGCCTAACTGAAGAATTACTCTTGTACCACCCTCTCTTAGTTAGTCGTCAAGACTCGCGGTACATCGGTATACTCTCTGGTAGCCAAATCCATAGCTAGTAACAGGGTCGCCTCTTTGCAATCTATATTCTGTTCGATCGTGGGCGAAGGTTCATATATCAAGGTCGCAGTAGGCACCGCTGCCGCCGTGCTAAACTCTGCTGGGACTGGTGACGTCGCAGAACTTCCCAAATGAAGCACCACCCCAGGTGATGATTGGGCCTGTGCCCTAGTAACCCTCATGCTCTACTCGCGGCTCCGCCATTGCCTTGCCCTCACAGGCGGGTTGCCTTACGCGAGGCATAGCGGTACATAAGAATACGCGGAAGAGTCCAACTTATAACACGGCTCTAAGGCACGATCTCGAGTGAGAAGAATGGAAACCAATCCTAAATGTCCTGCGACCTCTGATTATAGATGTGGTGCACAACACACCGATAATCAAGACTCTACTAGACACGGTGCGTAGACACTTTCCGAGGACTAAGCGCTCGATACCACTTTTGTCACGACGGACCTCGGGCCGGTAGTGCCTTACCGGGCACCTAGTGATACAACATCGAGAAAATCACGGAAATAAAAACTTAAACAGAAACAAGATCGTCGTAAGAAAGCAGGCCAACCAAAGCGGTCGCCGCGAATATATACATATATCAAAGCGAGCAGTTAAATCCTTTTACAAAACCACACGCAGCGATTACTGCACCTCTAAGAATGTAACCATAACTATGACGGGACGGGCCCGCCATACCACGAATGTACAAGTAACTACACCGACAGGACTATACCAAAGATAAGCCTCGAGAGAAAGCGAGCTTCCCCAATCACGTGACCACGAGAGCTAGGATCAACGGCGGTGTACCTCAACTGCGGCGTGAGCGGCCAGAAGGAGTCGATGCTGGCAGTACCAAGTATGTGGCCGAAAATCAGTAAATGAAATCATAGTAGTCTATATAAAGCGGGAGACATGTATGATAACCAAACTACGATCCTGATAAATAGCGGTCATGTCAAGTCGGGGACTCACGCCTCAAAGTCATCACTCAAATATAACAATGGGTCTCACGCCCACAACATCAATCATGCGTGGAATACCTTCCTCATGCCGGCGATCTATGATATAAAAGCACGAGGAATACACATGAACACGTGTCCCACGTGTCATCATAAAACCGTCTGGGAGTAAGTAATACGAAGGCATAGCCGACTACTAAAACCACGATGACAAGGTCATAAATCGTATCATGAGATATGTCTGAACCGTCACATGATCAAAGGCGGCCACTCGCGCGATATCTAATGTCGCGTCTAGCCACGAACTTCCGCACTCGCGTAGGCCACTCGATGGCCCACGTGAGGTATTCCGCATCGAGGGTAGCTCTCCCGGCGTCGCTGGACTCGCGATCCGCGTAGCCACATGTAGACGCGTGACCATAAAGGCGCATACTAACCTCGAACTCGTAGCTCGCGCATAGGTCCCGGGACCGCATGAGGTATTCTCGAATCATGGTCCCGCATCGCTTGAGATATACCCCGCGTCGGAGGCGACTTAACCTCCGGATCAAGTCAAGGTGAGTGGTACAATACCAACATAACTGATCGTTAAACAACTTAAGCGCAATCGAGGAACCCCCTTTACACAATCATCACAAGATACTAACATACGTAGCATTCTAGCATGAGTACTTAATCAACGAGAAAGTATTACAAGATTATCACAAACCAACACAATCAAGTTATTCACACAAGGTACTTTCTACTATATGATTAACAAGATCGGGTTTTTATCCCCAAAGTACTTCATACATTAACTCTTTAAAAGGTCTGCTTCTTTCTCAAAAGTCACACAATACCCGTAGTATAAAAATAGAGTGACTATCTTTTTGAAGTAAATCAAAACACTACTCTTTGTAAAATCAAGTAACAACATTCCTTTCCAAACGTTCAAGTTTGCCTAATTTCCATTACTCAAGTTTCTCATTTTCGAAAGGTTTCGTAGTTCATAGTATTAATTACTTAATGATATAATTCTCCTTTTAAAGTCAAGTTACCACTTTAAAACCAATGATAAAACCATTCTTTTGTTTTCATAAAGTCGTTATAACTAACTTCCCATAAAGCTGTTATAACACTTTATGTTTTAACCCAACGTAAGACAAAACAATGCCTTCTTTTTAAACCGAAAACTCTTCAATTCCACAAGTCTCTTTTCTTTTAAAACCACAACAAGTATTCTTTTAAAACCCAATTAATGTACTCTTTTCAAAACAAGTAACCTATACTTAAAATCCAGTTACTTCTCTTTTTCCGAAAACAAGTCGTTATAAGTCAAGTCTCTTAACTTTCAAAGTCAAGTCGTTTATAAGTCAAGTCTCTTATCTTTGAAGATCAAGTCTCTTAACTTCTACAATCAATAAACCATCCTTTTACCAACATAAGGTCGTTATAACTAACTTCCCATAAAGCTGTTATAACACCCTATGTTTTAAACCAACCAAAACACTTAGCATATGTACGTCTACCGTACTACATAGTTCACAACAATCATGCTAGAAGAGATAGGAAGAGGTTCACATACCTCGCGACGATTATCGACAATAAGCAAAACGCTCCACGATCAGTAACCTGCTAGCCTTTTCCTTTCTTGAGTAGAATACGCCACTCAAATCTTGACTATAAAGGCCACAAACGCCTATCAACTCCTAGATCTCTTCGTAGAGTATTCTAAATACAAGATTCCGTATTCTACAGAAAATTCGCAGACCTCCCCCGCTATCACATAAATCTCTCCTAACCGGGCCGCTACTGTGCCAACAACTCTCAGAGGATTACACGTCTAACCGGACGTGTTCAATTCTGCTCCACAAAATACAACAGTCTACTGTAAATACAGCCCTATGTAAATACAGTTCAATTCTTCTCAATACTCATTCTATATATAGTATACTCAACTATATATTACAACAACATGTAATTTCCAATTACAATAGGGGGACAAGATTATTTACCTCGATAAGCCCAAAATTATCCAAGATTAAAGTCGATCCTGAACAATGTTTAGCTCCAATTCCTTACGCTCCAACCCGCTCCAAGAAACCCTAGAAGTTTCTAAACAACTTCTCTTAACACTTCAACCAAGCTAGGAAGATTTTTCTAGGGTTTCACTTTGCGACTATTGGAATAAAGTAGTATTTCCGGGCTCCTAGAATTAAAACAACTTGGAATACTACTAGGGATACTAGGCCAAGGTATTTGGGATTATACAATAATACTCCAAGTATTTTCTCACACAAGAGGGGAGGGGGACGAAACATAGCCTAAAGGGAGGGAAATATTTTGCCTTGGAGGCTTTAAGTGTGAGATGATTTAAGTCTTCAACTTAAGGGGTATATATAGAAGGATCAAGGGCCATGATCTAAGCAAGTGGGTGGTCAAGATTGGGCCATGTGTGTGTGGGTCCCACCACACAACATGGCCAATTGGGTGCCAGTGTTAGGGCCATTTTCGGCCAGTGAGTAGGTGACAAGTGGCTGGCCACTTGTCACACCATTCGGCCCACATGGCCACACAAGGGGGTGACACGTGTCGCCCCTTACTGGTCCACAATATTTAGTCCTCGAAAATATCCAAAATACCGAAAATCTCAAAACAAAGCGGGCCTACCATAAAACGTAAATTTCTCGTGTGGGCCCCAAGTAAACATTTCTTAAAATTAAATCCCAAAATTCTAATAAAATCCAAGAAGTCCAAATACCAAATCTGGGAATCCAATTC
Source organism: Przewalskia tangutica (assembly GCA_029844215.1). Classification (NCBI taxonomy): domain Eukaryota; kingdom Viridiplantae; phylum Streptophyta; class Magnoliopsida; order Solanales; family Solanaceae; genus Przewalskia; species Przewalskia tangutica. The sequence continues at coordinate 52,852,285 of CM056721.1, forward strand.
CCACTAACGAACCTTTTTCTTCACAAAAACCGGAAACTTTTCCGTCGAAAATTCTCATCTTTCTTTCATTCCAAAATTTCTGTCGTATTCTCGTACGTATGTCCTCACATACATACCCTGGAACTACAGGGTGTAACAATTTCTACCAAGAGGGGGGGTGTGTATTATACGAAAACTACAAGGCAAGGGGTGCCATAATTGCTGACACTACAAAGGGGAGGGAGGCTCGACCATGTTATACCGTGTTTCAGGAGTATGTACGTGGGCGTGCGTGTACAATTTGAGCCTTAAGTAGGCATAGTTTCGAAATTTGTACACAAGTGCGAAAAGTCGTTTTTCGACGAAAGCGTTTCCACGACTTACGTTGGGAAAATTAGGCTATGTCATTTAGTATTTTTGCGGATTTTTAGGCGGCGGAACATTTTTGGACCAACGGGAGGTGACACTTGTCACCCTCATTGGGCGACAAAGAGAAGGCTTGGCAGCGATTGGCTCCTCTTTTGTGCCTTGCTTTGTGGCTTGTTTTGTGGAGTGTTTTGTGGAGTGTTTTGTGGGTGCACTTGGCTTGATCTTGGCCTTACACTTGCCTTGCACATGGCTTGATCTTGGCCATTGGTTGGCCTTTGGTTTTGCTATAAATACCCTCTCTTTGAAGACTTCTTCCACTCTTCTTGCCTAAGTCTTGAGAACCCTCCTCCTCTTGTTGACTCTCGTCAGAGCCCTCTCCCCTTGTGAAGGCCTTTTGGCGAAACCTTCCCCACTGTGAGCCTAAAGCGAGAACACCCCACTCCCTTAGGGTGTTGTTCTCGTGTGGTACCACTTTGTGGTATTAAAATACTCCTCAGTATTGTTATAATGCCCAAATACCTTAGCCTTATACCTTGTAGTATTCCAAAGTTACCTCTATCGTGAAGTCAGGAAATACTACCTTTTGTCCTTTAGTCTCAAGCCAAAACCACTAAGGAACCCTTGGCTGTTGGTTGAAGTTTTGGAGTAAGTTGGATAGAACTTCTAAGGGTTGTTTGGAGGCGGTTTGGAGCACTCGGAGTAGGAGCTAAACCTTGCTCGGTAGCGACATTATACTCGGATAATTTTGGGCTTATCGAGGTAAACACTCTTGTCTTCTATTGTAATTGGAAATTACATGTTGTAAGAATATATAGTTGAAGTATACTATATATAGAACTACTTAATCTTGTGTGCAATGTCTTTTGACTTAAGCTGAAGAATTAAGAAGCGAGCGTATTCTGATGAGCTTGTGTAGTATTCTTGTGTAGTAGAATTGTACACGTCAGGTTAGGCGTGTGAAACCCCACTCTGGTTGGCTTGGTAGCGGCCTCGATAGAGAAGGAGATTTCTGTTGTGGCGGGGAGATCTTTGCCAATTTTACGTAGAATATTCTACGTTGTGGTCTAGATGATAATAGGCGCCTTGTGGCCTTATAGGTTGAAGTACTGCGTGTGGCGCGATTTACTTGGCTTAGGAGTAGCCATTGTTTGGAGCGTTTTGCTATTAGTCGATACTCGTCGCGGTATGTGAACCTCTTCTATCTCTTCTAGCATGATATGTGTGTAACTATGTAGTGCGGTAGGCGTACGTGTGTTTAATGTATTTGATTGGTTTGAAACATAAAGTGTTATAACGGCTTTATGGGAAGTTGGTTATAACGACTTTATGTAGGTAAGAAAATGGGTTGTGGTTTTAAAAGATAATTGATTTGATTTATAAGCGGCTTGGGCGTTATAATAAAACTTGAAGTATTTCAAAAGATTTATGAATCGTTTTGAAAGAAGTGTAGTATTGTGCTTTGAAAACTTAAGAGTTATACTAGCTTTATGGGAAGTTAGGTATAACGGCTTAAGAATAGTTTCTTGATGTTAGAAGTTAAGAGACTTGATCTTATAAGATAAGAGACTTAACTTATTTGTTTTAATGTGAATGTTTGTGTGAAACCTCATTCGTGAGTAATGAGTACTTGATTTTATTTAAAGGGATAATGTTTCTTGATTTGGAAATCGGAATGTGTATCGACAGGACCACTGCGGCGTTAATAAAGGAAAATGTATTGAATAATGATGAATTGTATTAAAACGGTAGAAACCTCCATCTGCATAGAAACTAAGATGAGACAAAATGATATTACATTTTCTAGATCATATTTCTTTGTAATAAGAATGTTGTAAACAAGAATAACCTACTCTCGCGTCTGACATAATTTACTCAATTATTCTAAAAGGAATCAGTGATTAAGTTTATGAACTATGAAACCTTTTGAAAATGAGAAGCTTGAGTAATTGAAACTAGGCAAGCGGAACTTAGGAAAAGAATGTTGTTACTTGATTTTGAAAAGGAATGTGGGTTGGTCATTCTAATACTACGGTATCGGGTGACTTTTATAAAAGTAATGGATCTCTTTTAAAAGAACTTAACGTATGTAGTACTTTGGAGTTAAAAACCCGGACTTTGGCATAAAATGAAAGTACTTTGAGTTGTGTGAAACTTGCCTATGCTTGTTGTTGTGAAACTTGCCTATGCTTGTTGTTGTGAAACTTGCCTATACTTGTGATGATAGCCTTTGTTGTGCAAGTGTGGTATTTACGTATTCTGGCGTCTCTCGATGAGTAGGTCGACTTGTTGAGAACTTACTTGGACATCTTTGGCGGTGATGGAGAATTCCACGGGTATGCTCGCATTGATAGTGTTATTCCATGGACTAGCTCTCCATGAGGTTTCTTCTTGTTCGGCTGGGTATCGGTGGTCGGCTCTCGTCTTGCCGTCTCGTGGTGATTCGGCCTTGGTATCGGTAGTCGACCCTCGCGCTTGCCGTTCGATTATAGTGGCGAAGTTTCGTGATCTGACCTTGGTCACGGTGGTCAGCCCTCGTACTTGCCGGTCGGTGCGTGGCCGGCCTTGATATCCGATGATCGGCTCTGACTTGCCGTGTCGGCCGTGTTTTGGTTGCATTGTATTATTGAGTGCGGTCGGATCTGGTAGTTATACTTGTCTGTGCGGTTTTATAACACGGTGGGACATGGTGTTCATGTATAATCCTTGGTATGGTTATATCATAAAGCTATGCGGATGAGGAAAAGAAATTCCACGCACAGTGATAATTTGGAGCGTGAGTCCACTGTCTTGATATAGCGGTTATATGTTATATCTGTAGTTTGGTCATCATACATGTCTCTGCTTTATATAGACTATTATGATTTCATTTCTGATATTCTGATTTCACATACTTAGTACTGTTATCTTGACCTCGCTTGAAGTGCGTTAAATCTGCGGTAAGTGCGTCATTTGTCGATCCGCGTTTAGGATCTCATTTCAGCGTTTTGGGAAGCTCAGTTCCGTCGGAGGCTTATCTTTGGTATGTTACCACAGTGCAGTAAGTTCTTATGCGTTCGGGGTATGGCGGAGCCACTGTCCGTCATAGTTGTTGTATAAATCTTAGAGTGCATGTAATCTTTGTTGTGGGCGGGGTTGTAAAAGGATTAAAGCTGTTCGGAGTTTTATGTATATCTTGAAGGCAAGCTGTTTTGGTTGCTTTATTTATTATATCTCTTATTTCTTGTGTAAAGTTTTTATTTCCTGGTTTTCTCGATGTTGTATCACTAGGGTGCGGGTAAGGCACGATGGCGGGCGAGTTGGGCGTCCTGAAGTGGTATCGAAGCGATTAATCCTCGGAAAGTGTCTGACCGTGTCTAGTAAGTCTTGATTATCGGTGTGTTGTGCACCATCTATGTCGAGGCTATAGGACATTTAAGTTGGTTTCCATTCTTACCATTACGAGATCGTGCCTTAGAAGGCGTGTGATAAGGTGGACCCTCTCGGCGTGTTCGTTTTTACGATTATGCCTCTGCGAGCAACCGGGCGAGAAGGGCAAAGCGTGAGAGGATCTGCGAGTAAACGGCGGCGAGACCACGATACTGAGCCTCGATCCGCGATGCGGAAGCGAGAGAGATGAGTTACAAGAGTGGGCGATTAATGGCGGGTTGTGGCGAACTTGAGGATAAATTTGAACCACAGCGGTTCGATGCTGATGGTTCACCTAGATCGAGATAGTTCGAGGCTTGGGATTTTACGAGTTGTAGGCGCGAGTTTTATGGGTGAGGCACGAGGATGATCGCGAGGAGTTCATCAAGCGATTCTGAATCGTAAGTGATCGAGGCATCGGAGATCAGTCGGTGGCCACAGGTTCACATCAGCTGCGTGATCTGCGATCGTGGTTTGATTCTTGGGAGCTGTCGGGGAGAGCATGCGCTTCCAGCGGTATGGAGCGAGTTCTCGGAGGCCTTTCTTGCACATTTCTTGCCTCCCGGATGAGAGGCTCGGTAAACAGTTTTTGGTGTTCTGGCGAGCAGGCGTGCGGTTCGGGAGTCTGATGTGAGTTCGACTCATTGGCGTGCGTCCCGCGTTAGTAGCTAGTATGGAGGATCGAGTGCACCGATATATTCTGAGGCTCGATGATTGCCTTGCGAAGAGTTGTTGGTGTAGCTCTTGGTAGGGCATGGACATTGCCGCGTCTGGCGTATACACTTGGATGTGAGGCGGATAAATCGGCGGAATGACCAAAGTCGGCGAGAAGAGGGCGAGCAGCGAGGTCGCTGGTGACTTCGAGGCGGACGCGCCGGCCGAACTAGTTATGTACCTCGTCGATCTGAGTGGTCCTCGCGGCTTCGGGACGCCGGGATATTCGAGGCGGTCGGGGCTCCCGGGTTTGATTTTCGGAGAAGCGAGTGCTCGCCGGATGAGTGCCACTTGTCTCGGTCACGGCGTTGTGGAAAGCCGTAAGGGAGAGTGTCGTACTAACTCGGGAGATTGTTATTTTGCGGCCAGCGGGCCGTCGGCAGAAGGCTGTCCAGGCGAGTATGCGGTAGGATAGCATGGACTACTAAGCGATTGCGGGTTCTTCACGCCAGTAGCAGGCGGGATGTTTGTACCGGAAGGCCCGGTAGAAGTCGCGATGGGAGTTCGATTTTAAGCGGTCCTTGAACGCTAGTTTGAGTATATCCTTAACCTCTGAGTTTTGTTTGTATTGATGTTGTTGATGTGTTTAATGTTATGTTTGGATAGCTTTGTGCTAAAATGTGATTTAGAAACACAGTTAGTGAAAGGGTAAGTCCACAGGTAGTGTGAGATGGAAGTGGTAGCTTTCGTGATGTGAAATAGTAAGATTGTTAGGATCGGGAACAAGAGTTAGCGCAGTTGGGGGTCGGGTTGGGGACCATTTGCGGGTCAACCGTAACGGTTTGGGGTGGGGTCGATTCTGGGTGGTCAGCGGTGGTAGGAGTCACGAGGTGCTAGGCCCAGTTTAGTTGACCATCGTATGAGTTCGTGGGTGTGTTCGACGAGAATCAGTTCGGGAAGGCGGGAATGGCCTTAGAAATCGAGGTTAGTGAGATGACCGAGTTTGGAAGTAGTGACTCGAGGTTGGTAATGAAGCGTTGTGAAGTGTGATGCGGATACTAGAGCGAGTTCAGTGTTAGTGGCAGTACTACGAGAAGGGAGAAGTGAGCGTGTGTTTTGTGGCGGTGTGGCATGATTGTTTTTAAATGCGTATAGCGGTGAAGACTATCTTGGCGCTTTGTTTGTTTGAGACCTAGAAGGAACATTCGGGACGAATGTTTCTAAGAGGAAGAATGTTATACCGTGTTTCGGAGTATGCGTGAGGCGTGCGTGTACAATTTGAGCCTTAAGTAGGCATAGTTTCGAAATTTGTACACAAGTGCGAAAGAGTCGTTTTCGGCGAAGCGTTTCCACGACTTACGTTGGGAAAATTCCGGCTATGTCATTTAGTATTTTTGCGGATTTTTAGGCGGCGAACATTTTGGACCAGCGGGAGGTGACACTTGTCACCCTCGTTGGGTGACAAAGAGAAGGCTTGGCCTTGGCGATTAGCTCCTCTTTTGTGCCTTGCTTTGTGGCTTGTTTTGTGGAGTGTTTTGTGGAGTGTTTTGTGGGTGCACTTGGCTTGATCTTGGCCTTACACTTGCGCACATGGCTTGATCTTGGCCGTTGGTTGGCCTTTGGTTTTGCTATAAATACCCCTCTCTTTGAAGACTTCTTCATCCACTCTTCACTTGCCTAAGTCTTGAGAACCCCTCCCTCCCTCTTGTTGACTCTCGTCCGAGAGCCCTCTCCCCTTGTGAAGGCCTTTTGGCGAAACCTTCCCCACTGTGAGCCTAAAGCGAGAACACCCCCACTTAGGGTGTTGTTCTCGTGTGGTACCACTTTGTGGTATTAAAATACTCCTCCAGTATTGTTATAATGCCCAAAATACCTTAGCCTTATACCTTGTAGTATTCCAAAGTTACCTCTATCGTAGAGTCAGGAAATACTACCTTTTGTCCTTTAGTCTCAAGCCGAAACCACTAAGGAACCTTGTTTGTTGGTTGAAGTTTTGGAGTAAGTTGGATAGAACTTCTAAGGGTTGTTTGGAGCGGTTTGGAGCACTCGGGTAGGAGCTAAACCTTGCTCGGTAGCGACATTATACTCGGATAATTTTGGGCTTATCGAGGTAAACACTCTTGTCCTTCTATTGTAATTGGAAATTACATGTTGTAAGAATATATAGTTGAAGTATACTATATATAGAACTACTTAATCTTGTGCAATGTCTTTTGACTTAAGCTGAAGAATTAAGAAGCGAGCGTATTCTGATGAACTTGTGTAGTATTCTTGTGTAGTAGAATTGTACCACGTCCAGGTTAGGCGTGTGAAACCCACTCTGGTTGGCTTGGTAGCCGGCCTCGATAGAGAAGGAGATTTCTGTTGTGGCGGGAGATCTTTGCCAATTTTACGTAGAATATTCTACGTTGTGGTCTAGATGATAATAGGCGCCTTGTGGCCTTATAGGTTGAAGTACTACGTGTGGCGCGATTTACTTGGCAGGAGTAGCCATTTGTTTGGGCGTTTTGCTATTAGTCGATACTCGTCGCGAGGTATGTGAACCTCTTCCTATCTCTTCTAGCATGATATGTGTGTAACTATGTAGTGCGGTGAAGCGTCGTGTGTTTAATGTATTTGATTGGTTTGAAACATAAAGTGTTATAACGGCTTTATGGGAAGTTGGTTATAACGACTTTATGTAGGTAAGAAAATGGGTTGTGGTTTTAAAAGATAATTGATTTGATTTATAAGCGGCTTGGGCGTTATAATAAAACTTGAAGTATTTCAAAAGATTTATGAATCGTTTTGAAAGAAGTGTAGTATTGTGCTTTGAAAACTTAAGAGTTATACTAGCTTTATGGGAAGTTAGGTATAACGGCTTAAGAATAGTTTCTTGATGTTAGAAGTTAAGAGACTTGATCTTATAAGATAAGAGACTTAACTTATTTGTTTTAATGTGAATGTTTGTGTGAAACCTCATTCGTGAGTAATGAGTACTTGATTTTATTTAAAGGGATAATGTTTCTTGATTTGGAAATCGAGAATGTGTATCGACAGGACCGCTGCGGCGTTAATAAAGGAAAATGTATTGAATAATGATGAATTGTATTAAAACCGGTAGAAACCTCCATCTGCATAGAAACTAAGATGAGACAAAATGATATTACATTTTCTAGATCATGTTCTTTGTAATAAGAATGTTGTAAACAAGAATAACCTACTCTCGCGTCTGACATAATTTACTCAATTATTCTAAAAGGAATCAGTGATTAAGTTTATGAACTATGAAACCTTTTGAAAATGAGAAGCTTGAGTAATTGAAACTAGGCAAGCGGAACTTAGGAAAAGAATGTTGTTACTTGATTTTGAAAAGGAATGTGGGTTGGTCATTCTAATACTACGGTATCGGGTGACTTTTATAAAAGTAATGGATCTCTTTTAAAGAACTTAGCATTATGTAGTACTTTGGAGTTAAAAACAGGACTTTGGCGTAAAATGAAAGTACTTTGAGTTGTGTGAAACTTGCCTATGCTTGTTGTTGTGAAACTTGCCTATGCTTGTTGTTGTGAAACTTGCCTATGCTTGTGATGATAGCCTTTGTTGTGCAAGTGTGGTATTTACGTATTCTGGCGTCTCTCGATGAAGGCGGTCGACTTGTTGAGAACTTACTTGGACGTCTTTGGCGGTGATGGAGAATTCCACGGGTATGCTCACGTTGATAGTGTTATTCCATGGACTAGCTCTCCGTGAGGTTTCTTCTTGTTCGGCTGGGTATCGGTGGTCGGCTCTCGTGCTTGCCGTCTCGTGGTGATTCGGCCTTGGTATCGGTAGTCGACCCTCGCGCTTGCCGTTCGATTATAGTGGCGAAGTTTCGTGATCTGACCTTGGTCACGGTGGTCGACCCTCGTACTTGCCCGGTCGGTGCGTGGCCAGGCCTTGATATCCGATGATCGGCTCTCGCGCTTGCCGTGTATCGGCCGTGTTTTGGTTGCATTGTATTATTGGTGCGGTCGGATCTGGTAGTTATACTTGTCTGTCACGGTTTTATAACACGGGTGGGACATGGTGTTCATGTATAATCCTTGGTATGGTTATATCATAAAGCTACGTGATGAGGAAGAAATTCCACAGACACAGTGATAATTTGGAGGCGTGAGTCCACTGTCTTGATATGTAGCGGTTATATGTTATATCTGTAGTTTGGTCATCATACATGTCTCTGCTTTATATAGACTATTATGATTTCATTTCTGATATTCTGATTTCACATACTTAGTACTGTTATCTTGACCTCGCCCGGAGTGCGTTAAATCTGCGGTAAGTGCATCGGTGTCGATCCGCGTTTAGGATCTCATTTACGTTTTGGGAAGCTCAGATTCGTCGGAGGCTTATCTTTGGTATGTTACCACAGTGCAGTAAGTTCTTATGCGTTCGGGTATGGCGGGGCCACTGTCGTCATAGTTGTTGTATAAATCTTAAGTGCATGTAATCTTGTTGTGGGCGGGGTTGTAAAAGTTAAAGCATTCGGGTTTTATGTATATCTTGAAGGCAAGCTGTTTTGGTTGCTTTGTTTATTTATTATATCTCTTATTTCTTGTGTAAAGTTTTTATTTCATTGGTTTTCTACGATGTTGTATCACTAGGGTGCAGGGTAAGGCACGATGTGGGCCGAGTTCGGGCGTCACAGTGGTATCGAGCGATTAATCCTCGGAAAGTGTCTGACCGTGTCTAGTAGAGTCTTGATTATCGGTGTGTTGTGCACCATCTATGTCGGAGGCTATAGGACATTTAGGATTAGTTTCCATTCTTCGTTACGAGATCGTGCCTTAGAGGCGTGTGATAAGGTGGACCCTCGGCGTGTTTCGTTTTTACGATTATGCCTCTGCGAAAGCAACCGGGCGAAGGGCAAAGCGGCGAAGGATCTGCGAGTAAACGGCGGCGAGACCACGATACTGAGCCTCGATCCGCGATGCAGGCGAGAGGAGATGAGTTACAAGGTGGGCCCGATTAATGGCGGGGTTGTGGCGAACTTGAGATAAGTGAACCGGCCAGTTCGATAACACCGATGGTTCACTAGATCGAGATAGTTCGAGGCTTGGGATTTTACGAGTTGTAGGCGCGAGTTTTATGGGTGAGGCACGAGGATGATCGCGAGGAGTTCATCAAGCGATTCTGGGATCGTAAGTGATCGAGCATCGGAGATCGAGTCGGTGGCCACAGGTTCACATCAGCTGCGTGATCTGCGGATCGGTAGTTTGATTCTTGGGAGGCTGTCGAGGAGAGCATGCGCTTCCAGCGGTATGGAGCAGTTCTCGAGGCCTTTCTTGCACATTTCTTGCCTCCCGGATGAGAGGGCTCGGGCAGATTTTTGGTGTTCTGGCGAAGCAGGCGTGCGGTTCGGGAAGTACAATGTGGAGTTCGACTCATTGGCGATGCGTCCGCGTTAGTAGCTAGTATGGAGGATCGAGTGCACCGAAGTATATTCTGAGGCTCGATGATTGCCTTGCGAAGTTGTTGGTGTAGCTCTTGGTAGGGCATGGACATTGCCGCGTCGGCGTATACACTTGGATGTGAGGGCGGATAAATCGGCGGAATGACGAAAGTCGGCGAAGAGGGCGAGCAGCGAAGTCGCTGGTGACTTTGAGCGGACCGCCTCGGCAGAACTAGTTATGTACCTCCGTCGATGCAGTGGTCTCGCGGCTTCGGGACGCCGGGATATTCGGGAAGCGGTCGGGGCTCCCGGGTTTGATTTTCGGAGAAGCGGAGTGCTCGCGGATGAGGTGCCACTTGTCTCGGTCACGGCGTTGTGGAAAGCTTCGTAAGGGAGAGTGTCGTACTAACTCGGGAGATTGTTATTTTGCGGCAGCGAGGGCCGTCGGCAGAAGGCTGTCAGCCGAGTATGCTGGTAGGATAGCATGGACTACTTAAGCGATTCGGGTTCTTCACCTTAGTAGCGAGCGGGATGTTTGTACCGGAAGGCCGGTAGAAAGTCGCGATGGGAGTTCGATTTTAGCGGTCCTTGAAGCCTAGTTTGGTATATCCTTAACCTCTCGAGTTTTGTTTGTATTGATGTTGTTGATGTGTTTAATGTTATGTTTGGATAGCTTTGTGCTAAAATGTGATTTAGAAACACAGTTAGTGAAAAGGGTAAGTCCACAGGTAGTGTGAGATGGAAGTGGTAGCTTTCATGATGTGAAATAGTAAGATTGTTCGGATCGGGAACAAGAGTTGGCAGATTGAAGTCGGGTTGGGGACCATTTGCGGGTCAACCCGTAACGGTTTGGGGTGGGTCGATTCAGGTGGTCGCCGGTGGTAGGGTCACGAGGTGCTAGGCCCAGTTTAGTTGACCATCGTATGAGTTCGTGGGTGTGTTCGACCAGAATCGGTTCGGGAAGGCGGGAATGGCCTTAGGAAATCGAGGTTAGTGAGATGACCAAGTTTGGAGGTAGTGACTCGAGGGTTGGTAACGAGCGTTGGCCGAAGTGTGATGCGGATACTAGAGCGAGTTCGAGTGTTCGTGGCGAGTACTACGAGAAGGAGAAGTGAGCGTGTGTTTTGTGGCGGTGTGGCATGATTGTTTTAAATGCGTATAGCGGTGAAGACTATCTTGGCGCTGTTTGTTTGAGACCTAGAAGGAACATTCGGGGCGAATGTTTCTAAGGAAGAATGTTATACCGTGTTTCGGTATATGCGTGAGGCGTGCGTGTACAATTTGAGCCTTAAGTAGGCATAGTTTGAAATTTGTACACAAGTGCGAAAAGTCGTTTTTCGGCGAAGCGTTTCCACGACTTACGTTGGGAAAATTCGGCTATGTCATTTAGTATTTTTGCGGATTTTTAGGCGGCGGAACATTTTGGACCAGCGGGAGGGTGACACTTGTCACCTCGTTGGACAACAAAGAAGGCTTGGCCTTGGCGATTGGCTCCTCTTTTGTGCCTTGCTTTGTGGCTTGTTTTGTGGAGTGTTTTGTGGAGTGTTTTGTGGGTGCACTTGGCTTGATCTTGGCCTTACACTTGCCTTGCACATGGCTTGATCTTGGCCGTTGGTTGGCCTTTGGTTTTGCTATAAATACCCCTCTCTTTGAAGACTTCTTCATCCACTCTTCACTTGCCTAAGTCTTGAGAACCCCTCCCCTCCTCTTGTTGACTCGTCAGAGCCTCTCCCACTTGTGAAGGCCTTTTGGCGAAACCTTCCCCCTTTGTGAGCCTAAGCCGAGAACACCCCACTCCCTTAGGGTGTTGTTCTCGTGTGGTACCACTTTGTGGTATTAAAATACTCCTCAAGTCTTGTCACACGGCCCAAACTACCTTAGCCTTATACCTTGTAGTATTCCAAAGTTACCTCTATCGTAAGTCAGGAAATACTACCTTTTGTCCTTTTAGTCTCAAAGAAACCACTAAGGAACCACTTGTTGGTTGAAGTTTTGGAGTAGAAGTTGGATAGAACTTCTAAGGGTTGTTTGGAGCGGTTTGGAGCACTCGGAGGAGCTAAACCTTGCTCGGCGACGTTATACTCGGATAATTTTGGGCTTATCGAGGTAAACACTCTTCATCCTTCTATTGTAATTGGAAATTACATGTTGTAAGAATATATAGTTGAAGTATACTATATATAGAACTACTTAATCTTTGTGGCAATGTCTTTTGACTTAAGCTGAAGAATTAAGAAGCGTATTCTGATGAGCTTGTGTAGTATTCTTGTGTAGTAGAATTGTACACGTCAGGTTAGGCGTGTGAAACCCCTCTGGTTGGCTTGGTGGCCGCCTCGATAGAGAAGGAGATTCTGTTGTGGCGGGAGATCTTTCGAATTTTACGTAGAATATTCGTTGTGGTCTAGATGATAATAGGCGCCTTGTGGCCTTATAGGTTGAAGTACTACGTGTGGCGCGATTTACTTGGCTTAAGGAGTAGCCATTGTTTGGAGCGTTTTGCTATTAGTCGATACTCGTCGAGGTATGTGAACCTCTTCCTATCTCTTAGCATGATATGTGTGTAACTATGTAGTGCGGTGAGCGTACATGTGTTTAATGTATTTGATTGGTTTGAAACATAAAGTGTTATAACGGCTTTATGGGAAGTTGGTTATAACGACTTTATGTAGGTAAGAAAATGGGTTGTGGTTTTAAAGATAATTGATTTGATTTATAAGCGGCTTGAGGCGTTATAATAAAACTTGAAGTATTTCAAAAGATTTATGAATCGTTTTGAAAGAAGTGTAGTATTGTGCTTTGAAAACTTAAGAGTTATACTAGCTTTATGGGAAGTTAGGTATAACGGCTTAAGAATAGTTTCTTGATGTTAGAAGTTAAGAGACTTGATCTTATAAGATAAGAGACTTAACTTATTTGTTTTAATGTGAATGTTTGTGTGAAACCTCATTCGTGAGTAATGAGTACTTGATTTTATTTAAAGGGATAATGTTTCTTGATTTGGAAATCGAATGTGTATCGACAGGACACTGCGGCGTTAATAAAGGAAAATGTATTGAATAATGATGAATTGTATTAAAACCGTGAAACCTCCATCTGTAGAAACTAAGATGAGACAAAATGATATTACATTTTCTAGATCATGCTTCTTTGTAATAAGAATGTTGTAAACAAGAATAACCTACTCTCGCGTCTGACATAATTTACTCAATTATTCTAAAAGGAATCAGTGATTAAGTTTATGAACTATGAAACCTTTTGAAAATGAGAAGCTTGAGTAATTGAAACTAAAGCGGAACTTAGGAAAGAATGTTGTTACTTGATTTTGAAAAGGAATGTGGGTTGGTCATTCTAATACTACATTGTCGGGTGACTTTTATAAAAGTAATGGATCTCTTTTAAAAGAACTTAACGTATGTAGTACTTTGGAGTTAAAAACCCGGACTTTGGCATAAAATGAAAGTACTTTGAGTTGTGTGAAACTTGCCTATGCTTGTTGTTGTGAAACTTGCCTATGCTTGTTGTTGTGAAACTTGCCTATACTTGTGATGATAGCCTTTGTTGTGCAAGTGTGGTATTTACGTATTCTGGCGTCTCTCGATAGAGGCGGTCGACTTATTGAACTTACTTGGACATCTTGCGGTGATGGAGAATTCCGGGTATGCTCGCGTTGATAGTGTTATTCCATGGACTAGCTCTCCGTGGGGTTTCTTCTTGTTCGGCTGGGTATCGGTGGTCGGCTCTCGTGCTTGCCGTCTCGTGTGATTCGGCCTTGGTATCGGTAGTCGACCCTCGCTTTGCCGTTCGATTATAGTGGCGAAGTTTCGTGATCTGACCTTGGTATCGGTGGTCGACCCTCGTACTTGCCGGTCGGTGCGTGGCGGCCTTGGTATCCGATAGTCGGCTCGCGCTTGCCGTGTCGGCCGTGTTTTGGTTGCATTGTATTATTAGTACGATCGGATCGGTAGTTATACTTGTCCATGCGGTTTTATAACACAGTGGGACATGGTGTTCATGTATAATCCTTGGTATGGTTATATCATAAAGCTATGCGGTGAGGAAGAAATTCCACGCACAGTGATAATTTGGAGGCGTGAGTCCACGTCTTGATATCGGTTATATGTTATATCTGTAGTTTGAGTCATACATGTCTCACTTTATATAGACTATTATGATTTCATTTCTGATATTCTGATTTCATACTTGGTACTGTTATCTTGACCTCGCCCGAGTGCGTTCATCTGCGGTAAGTACGTCATTTGTCGATCCGCGTTTAGGATCTCATTTCGTTTTGGGAAGCTCGTTCCGTCGGAGGCTTATCTTTGGTATGTTACCACTGAGTGTAAGTTCTTGTGCGTTGAGGGTATGGCGGGGCCTGTCGTCATAGTTGTTGTATAAATCTTAGAGAGTGTAATCTTGTTGTGGCGGGGTTGTAAAAGGATTAAAGCTTCGAGTTTTATGTATATCTTGAAAGCTGTTTTGGTTGGCTGTTTATTTATTATATCTCTTATTTCTTGTGTAAAGTTTTTATTTCCTGGTTTTCTCGATGTTGTATCACTAGGGTGCAGGGTAAGGCACGATGGCGGGCCGGGTTCGGGCGTCACGGGCAAAGGGGCGGGGTGTGGTGGAAGAACACAACAAGAAGAGGGGAGGGAGATTTCAAGACTTAGGAAGATTTTAGGATGAAGAAGTCTTCAACGAGGGGTATTTATAGGGAAACCAATGGCCTTGATCAAGCCATGTGCAAGGCAAGTGTAAGGCCAAGATCAAGCCAAGTGCACCCTAACCCTACTCCACAAAACATGGCACAAAACAAGGCACAAAACATGCCACAAATCGTCCACCTTCTAGCCACTGACCGTCAGTGAGGTGACAAGTGTCACCTCTCGTTGGTCCAAAAATGTTCCTATTCGGAAAAATCCATAAAAATAATAAATGACATAGCCGGAATTTTCCGCCATGAAGATTCGTAAGCGTTTCGTCGAAAAACGATTCTTTACGGGGGTTGTGTACAAATTTCGAATCTTGCCTAACTTAAGGCTCAAACTTTTCTACGTACGCCCACACGTACATACTCTGGAAATACGGGGTATAACAGTGACAAGTGTCACCCTCCCGTTGGTCCAAAACATTTCGTCTCTCGGAAAAATCCGCAAAAATAATAAATGACATAGCCGGAATTTTCCCTCATGAAGCTTTGTAAGCGTTTCGTCGAAAACGATTCTAATCGGGGTTGTGAACAAAATTCGAACCTTGCTGTCACGACCCGTTAAGGGCCGTGGTGTGCCTTACCGGGCACAGTAGTCATAAATCAATGTCGGAATATAAAAACAATACATGAAACAGTTGTAAAATGAGACCACGATTTATGTGAGAAAATGTCGCCTTTGGCATATATATATAAACATAGTTTTGCGATTACATCCCATGTACAATAGGACTGAGACCTCTAAGAAGATAACAACTATGGCGGGACGGGGCCACATGTACCTGAATGTACAAAACTATATACAATACAGGAGATCATACCCAAAGTCGAGCCTCGGAGAAGATGGAGCTCACGACACCAAAGCAAAGAGATCCTGGATGTGGATCTAGCACACCTTGCCACTGCGGCATGAGCGGCCGAAGGAAGTCGATGCAACGGTACCAAGTATGTGAAAGCGTAAAGTACTTAAATAAAATCAAAGTATTTAAAACCATTTGTAAATACAATCGGTTCAATTGCGTAGTGTCATATCACAAACAAGAACACTAATAGATATAATGGCGTCTTTCTAGGCGCGAATGATCGAAGCAAGGCGATCGCCCGTAGTATAATTATGCGTGCCTAGTCACGGACTTCCGTAGTCCGATGCGTCACTGTGAGACGCGTGAGGTATTCCTCGCGTCGGGGGTAGCTAACCCGGTACCCTCACGGACTCCGCGATCGCGTAGTCTCAATAGACCGTAGTCGCACGGACCGCATGGCATCCGCGTCGGGCTAAAACACCGGAATGATCAATCACGGAACTCCAGATTCGCGTAGTCTCGCAGACCGCATAGGCCGTATAGACGCGTCGGGTGGCGACCCTCGGTATAACAAGTCAAGGGTAGGTGATATAATAACGATCTGTTGACTTACCGTTTAGCAAGCGTAAGCCTGACAAGAATGACCCCTTTCACGACATCACAAGACACTAACACCGTAGCATCGTAATATGTCTGTTATCAATCAATCTTACTATACCTTACAATCAATACAAGGTTTTATAAGCAAATAAGTAAGCAGTTCTTTTTATCATTCTTAAGTTGTTATACCTAACTTCCCATAAAGCTAGTATAACTCTTAAGCTTTTAAAACCAATTGTTTCTCTTATTAAAAATGATTGATTCTTTTGAAATGCTTGATCTTTTATTATTCGGGCTTAAGTCAAAGACATTGCGTAGTTATTATTCGGGCTTAAGTCAAAAGACATTGCCGTAATTATTATTGATTAACACTCGTAAATGTCTCAAGTACTATATATATATTTAAAATATCATGCTTTCGAAGTATAGGAAGAATCATACATACCTTAGCGAAAACCACGCGAGTTGAATATGTCGCGCGAGTATCGACTATATCGATCAAATCGTCTATCAGCGTCTGGTATCGTATAAAGCTCTAAGAAGAGGGTTCTCTATTCTATGGAAATTGGGCGACTTCCACTGCGGTAAGCTATACGATCTCTTTGTAAAAGCGATCTATGTGAGTGCAGTTCAATTATTCTTCTTTTACCGCCTACTTTGTGATATGATTCAATTCTATCCTTTAATATTCTTCTAAGTATTTGATACTTATTCTTATACTTCTACAGTATGTATTCTCTAATTACAAAAGAAGGGTAAGATTATTTACCTCGATAATCCCAATATTATCCAAGTATAAACGTCGATCCTGAGCGAGGTTTAGCTCTGGTATGCGCTCATAGCTCGAGAACCGAGAAGTTCTTCATAACTTCTACTAAGTACTAAGGGATTTGGGCTAGGGTATTTTAGTATAGTAACTACACTTGGAAGACAACTTTTCTACCAAGGGGTAGGTTTAGCTAGGCTGGGGTAGCTTGGCTAAGCTTCACTCGAAGTGGGAGAAGGCTTGGACGAAAAAGGCTCACAAGGAGAGGGAGGATTTTCAAGACTTGGAGAAAGATTTGTGGATGAAGAACTCTTCATCTTAAGGGGGTATTTATAGGTCAAGCGCCAGCAATGGCCAAGATGATGCCAAGTGCAAGGCAAGTGTAAGGTCAAGATTTGGGCAAGTGTCCTTATCCATCTACTACAAAATATCCTACCAACTACTTGACAAAAAAGGCCATCCAATTCGGCTCACTACCGCCCATACATCCATCAATGAGAGGTGTGAGTGTAAGCCTCTCGTTGATCCAAAATGTTTAAGTCTCTTGGAAAAATCCAAAAATTAGAAATGACATGGCGGAATTTACCCTACGAGAGTTTAGTAAAGCGTTTAGTCGAAAAGCGATTCTTTAAGTGAGTTGTGCCCAAAAAAGCGTCCCATACCTAAACTTTTAAGGCTAAACTTTTGCGTGCGCATACTCGTACATACTCAAAATACGAGGGTATAACATTCTCCTCGCCTAAACATTCGTCGAATGTTCCTTCCCAAGTTAACGATAAGGTTCATGCTTAAGCGGTTTGCAAATGCCACATCGGCCACAAAACAACACTTAGGCATAAGCGATAATGAAAATTTACAAGTAGGAAAGTGAGTTATCGGAGGTGTGGGGAATAAGTGAGATACCTCTGCCTCATGTCCTCCTGCTTCCACGTCATCTCCTCCCGAGCTCGTTCGCCACAAGACTTTGTGGAAGCCACATCCTGTCATGAGGCGCTAACTTTGACGATCGATTATCGCTATGGGAATCTCCTCATCGATAACCCCGGTCATCGGACATCGTCGGGTGTACCTAGATGGATCCGTCGTCTCCTCGGCGTAGAAACATGAAACACCGGATGCCTTTGCCTCGGATCGGACCAGCGAGATCCAACTCGTAGGCAACCTTGCCTACCTGCGGACAATCGATAGGGCCCGATGTACCTTGGTGAGTTTCCTTTCTTCGAATCTCATCACACCGCCGTGGGTGGCGCGAAAACCCAATCATCAACCTCGAACTCCAGGATCAGCGGCGATGATCTGCGTATGACACATCGACTACAATTTGTCGATGGCTCACGGATAAGCCGCTTATCCGCTTGATGCACCAAGTCTGGTCCCACTAACTGTACCTCGCCTACATCAAACCATCCTATCGGCGATATGCACTTCCTCCCATACAAGGCCTCATAAGGCGCCATCGAATCTTTGGGTGGTAGCTATTATTATCGCAAACTCAACTAGAGGCAAATGATCCTCCGGCTACCACGAAGTCGATAACACGGGCTCGGCATATCCTCGAGTGCGGATAGTCTTCGGCACTTTGTCCGATGCGTGGATGGAATACGATTACTCGAGCTCACTGCGTCCACTAAACCCCGGAAAGACTTCGAAGTTAGCGTGCGGGCTCCCATGCGATATGATCGAAATAGGGACTCCATGCGATGCGAGGATCTCGGATGTAAAGTCGGCATAATCCTCGGTAGAAAAAGTCGTCTGACGGGAAGAAAGTGGGCTGATTTTGTCGACTGTCGGCGCTAACCCAATAGAATCATGTCTCCTGCGAGTGCGAGGTAATCGTGATAAAATCACGTTGATCACCTCCCACTTCGGTCGGGATCTCTATCGTGTAACAAACCACCGGGCCTGCGGTGCTCTGCCTTCACTCGCGACAACGGGCGAGCTACGAACTCTGCAGCGTCCTCTTGAAGCCATCCCACCAATACACGGATCTAAGGTTGTGGTACATCTTGGTGCGACCACGGATGGATAGAAATGCCGTATTTGTGTGCTTCCCAAGAACCCTGCGAAGCCACGAAACATCTGGAACACACAACCGCCTCGAACCTTAGCACCCATCAGTGCTACCTCAGGAACCTTCCTCACGAAGAGCGGTATCCGATAACGTGTCAAAAGCTGGATCCTCGGCTGTTGCCTCTTCGCCTCGCCGGCGATGGAAGACTCGCAACCTCGCGGACTCGAACCTCTGCTATCGGAATCAATCAAGCGGACACCAAGGCTGCGCTAAGCGATGCAAATCACGAACCATGTCCTCTTCTCTGGCACATCGATAGGCTCCCCGTGACCTCGACTAGGCATACGCCCTGGCATTGGCCTTCCGGGTGGTGCGGGATGTCAACATCATAATCCTTGGCGACTCTAACCACCGTCTCGTCGTAAGTTCACTCTGCAGTGAAGATATCTTGGAGGCTCTTGTATGCAGTATAAATATCCACATGAACCATACAAATAGTGCCTCGGATCTTGGCGTGAATCCGGTGCCGACTCGAATCATGGGTGGGGTAGTTCTCGTGTTTCTTGGTGTCGGGATGCATGCGCTATAACCTTACCTGCTGCGTCAACACACATCGGCCGATGCACCCGGCTTCCTGATACACGACATAACCGTCGGACCTCCGGAAGAGTAGAAGCGAGGCGGTCGTCGATCTCATTGATGGCGGAAACCACGCTCCAAGCATCGATCCTGAAACTTAGCGTGCGCAGTCGGCTGGTCAATGCGAGAGATAGAAGCAAACTTCTCTACGAACGTAGATAATAACGCAAGGCCCGAGCTGCGAACCTCTGCCGGGTAGTAGGTCTAGGCCAAGTCCACTGCGCCGATCTTGGCGTATCCACTGAATACCATCGGCCCCGGACAATATGCGAAAAGCCGCGAAGCTAACCAAAACTCACATTTGAAAACTTGGCATAGAAGCTATTTAGTCGGGCCCATCGGCCTGATCCAAATGCTCGCCTGCTCTGGCGAGAATAAACCAAGATATCATCAATGAACACTATCACAAGCGTGTCAAAATGGTTTGAACACTCGGTTCATCAAATCCATGAATCTGCCGGGGCATTGGTCAACCAGACATGACCACCGAACTCATAATGCGTCTGCAAGTCGAATGCGATCTGAGGACATCCGCCTCGACTCGTACTGATGATAGCCCGATCGCGGATCAATCTTGGAAACATCTCGCACCTGCGGTGGTCGAACAAATCATCAATCACAGGAAGGGTATCGTTCTTAATGGTCACCTTGTTTGCACATGTAATCACACACGCGCGCGGCGTCCTTCTTCTTCACGAACAATCTGGCGCTCCCGGGAGAAACACTAGGTCGATGAAGCCGCTTCTCGGCAAATCTCTCGGTGGTCCTTGACTCTCTCAACTCGGCGGTGCCATTGCACGTATAGCGGAATGGAAATAGGCGAGTGTCTGCAACACATCTATACAAAACTCGATCTCCTCTCGGGAGGATACGAGGTCGTGCGGAAACACGTCTGGGAACTCGACTCTGGGCCGGTGAAAATCAGTACCGCGACCTCGGTATCAAACACCCAAACGAGATGGTAGATATACCCGCCTGCGCGTCTTCCTAGCCTTGAGGTAGGAAATAAACCTACCACCGGCGTCTGGTGTTCCTCACTCAACAAGCGGCTCCTCGGAAGCGGAACCGTACCACTCTCTCCTGCGGTCTACATTGGCGTAGCAAGCTGCCAATCCATGCCCGTGATCACGTCGAAATCGATCATGTCGGCTCTATCAAGTCGGCTAGTGCGGCTGTATATGGTCCTTTGGACAAGCCACATATACCCGCCGAGCTACCACCGAATCACCCATGGCGTAGCTACCTCGAAAGTCTATGGACTCGAGCTCTATCCCTACCTACTAGCAATAAGGAGATATATGGGCCAGTATAACCGGATCTATCAAGGCATACATCATGTCGGAGGCGATAAGGTACATGGCGACATCGGTGAGGCCTCACGATCCCTGCCGGTGGACAAGGCATAAATGCGGTTCGAGAAGAATAGGACCCGAGCCACGACCTGCGCGACTGCTGGTCCATGAGTACCGCCTCGGGCGAGTAGCGAAGGAGATGATGAGCCGCACTTGAGACCACGCCGGGTGAGCCCTACCACCAGCCTCCCGGTCGGACAGGCTCGCAAAATGACCGTGGCCTGGCCCAGTAACAAACTCTCGGAGAGTACCAATTCCCGAAATGGGATCTGCGCATCGGGCCACACCGGAGGTGGTCGGCCGACCGCCTCTGCCACCGCGAAGTCGAAGTCAGGGCCTGTCGCCTCTGAATACTCGTTTGTCTTCGAGGGCGGTGTAGGAGTGCTCTAAGGCTGGCGTGGTGCGAATCTAGGCCGGCGAGGCCGTCACCTGATAACTACCAAGGACCTGCGTCTGGTCCTCTTCTTCTTTGTCGGTCAACGGCGTCGGTCTACGCTCGCATCGCATCAGTCGTGAGCTGCATCGCGGTAATGTCCATACGGTGAAGAAACACCGCACAAGACTTCGGCCATATAATCATCTGCCGGTGGCGTGGCGGTGCACCTATCCTCGCTATCTGCTACCAAGCGATGGGACATATCGAGCAATTGAATCAAACTCGACATTGTACTCCTGGCCCATGCGTCTCATTTGCCTCGGTAACAAAATCTATCGGCGTGCCCTCCTCATCATGGAGGCGAAGTGAGTGAGGAAAGCCTCAGGGAACTCATCCCAGTAGGCCGGGGCGTGCTCTCCGGGATAACTCCGTGAATCAAACCAATCGGCTGCGGTATCACGCGGTGATGTCGAAGATCACGGACTCGGTCTCGGCATACGATCACCTCATAATCCTCATGGCGACGGATGAACTCCTGCGGATCATCCTACGGCCTCGACCGTAGAACTGCGGGCTCTGACTCGGAAATCTCGTAGCCTCAACTATACGCCTCGGGTGAACCACGGGTGCTCTTGAAATTTAGGCCCCAGGCTGCCGCGTCGGCTGTCCTCGTATGCACAATCTAGCCAATAGTGGGCCGTCTCCTTGTACCCTATCTCCTCCGCCAGGTGGGGCGGAGGTAGTCTTGTGGTCTCTCTCTTTGGGGTGGCGTCATGGAACTCGCCGTCTCGGGTATAGGCGGGCACGAGCCCTCGTAACTCTCGGTGTCCTACTAGCGGCTCCGCCATTTGCCTTGCCGCCCGGGCGGGTTGCTACGTGGAGGCATAAGCGTACGAAAGGAATACGTTAGAGGGTCCGACTTATAACACGACTCTGAGGCACGATCTCGAGTGAGAAGAATGGAAACGATCCTAAATATCCTATAGCCTCACGATTATTGGTGTGGTGCACAACACCGATAATCAAGACTACTAGATACGGTTGTAGACACTTTCAGGATTAAGCGCTCGATACCACTTTTGTCACGACCGTTCCCGGGGCGTGGTAGTGCCTTACCGGGCACCAAGTAGTCATACATCGAGTGTCAATGAGAACATAAGACAAGACAAGAAACATTATAAAAATAGAAGCGATTTATCGATGAAAAGCTTGCCTTCGGCGTATATATATAACCCAAGTTTTGCGATTACATCCCAGTATACAATAGGACTCTGGACCTGCTAAAGTAAACCTCTATGGCGGGACGGGGCCGCCATACCTGAATGTACAAAACTATCTCTGATACGGGAGATCATACCAAGTAGAGCCTCGGAGAAGATGGAGCTCACGACACCAAAGCAAAGATCTAAGGATGTGGATCTAGCACTGCTTGCCACCTGCGGCGTGAGCGGCCCCAGGAGGTCGATCAGCAATTGTAAGTATGTGAAGCGCTAAAGTACTTAAATGAAATCATATCACTTTAAAAATCAATTTTACAAATATGCGAAACAACGATATAGCACATAGTGCCCATCATAAACAAGAGCAATAATAGGTAAGCTATGGTCTTTTCTAGTGCGGATGATCGAAGCGGGCACTCGCCCGTATTATCGTGCAAGCCTAATCTTGGACTCCGTAGTCCGCGTAGGCCACTCGCATAGGCGCGTGAGGTATAACCCGCGTCGAGGGTGGCTACTCCTCGGCGTAAATCCTGGACTCGTGGTCGCGTGGCCACATAGACCGCGTGAGGTATAACCCGCACACTAACACGGAACTCTCGTAGCTCGCATAGGTCCCTGGACCGCGTAGGTATCCTCGCATCATAGTCGCACTGCACGAGGTATACCGCGTGGAGGCGACTTAACCCGTATTATGTCAAGAGGTGAGTGATATAATACTAACAACAACTTATCGTTAAACAACATAAGCACAACAAGAATACCTCTCATACAAACGTTACAAGACACTAACACACATAGCATCATATCATGTCTACTTATCAAACCATCTTATTATTCTTTCCATAAATCAATATAAGTCTGTTATAAACACATAAGTAAACTGTTCCTTTTATCTTTCTTAAGTGGTTATACCTATCTTCCCATAAAGCTAGTATAACTCTTAAGCTTGATGTTTTAAAAACCAATTAGTCCTCTTCTGTAAGAAAATGATTCAATATTCTTTTGAAATGCTTTAAGATCCTTATTATTCAGGCTTAAGTCGCAAAGACATTCTGTAAGTATTATTCGGGCTTAAGTCAAAAGACATTGCCGTAAGTATTATTCGATTAACATTAATACGTCTACCTTACTATATATATTTTAAAATATAATTCTTTAGGAAGAATCACATACATACCGAAAACCACGCCAAGTTGAATATGTGTGTGGAAGATCAACCTCTATAAGCCCAATATTATCCAAGTATAAGCGTCGATCACGAGAGGTTTAGCTCTAGGTTGTGCGCTCAGATGGCTCAGGAAACCTTATAAGTTCTTACAACTTCTACTAGTACTAAGGGATTTGGGCTAGGGTATTTTGGGCATTATAACAATACTAGAGGGCAACTTTTCTGAAGGAGGGTAGGTTTCGGCTAGGCTATGGGGTTTCCTCAAGCTTCATGAGGGAGGAGGTGTTTGGGCCAGCTACAAGGGAGAGGAAGGATT
Organism: Przewalskia tangutica; assembly: GCA_029844215.1. Taxonomy (NCBI): domain Eukaryota; kingdom Viridiplantae; phylum Streptophyta; class Magnoliopsida; order Solanales; family Solanaceae; genus Przewalskia; species Przewalskia tangutica. The sequence continues at coordinate 52,876,061 of CM056721.1, forward strand.
TTCAAGACTTGGAAAGGAATTTGTGGATGAAGAACTCTTCATCTTAAGTATTTATAGGTCAAGCCATGGTCACCAAGGGCCAAGATGATGCCAAGTGCAAGGCAAGTGTAAGGTCAAGATTTGGGCAAGTGTCATATCCATCCACTACACAAAATATCCTACCAACTACTTGACAAAATAGGCCATCCATTCGGTCCATTTCGCCTCCATCAATGAGAGGGTGACAAGTGTCGCCCTCTCGTTTGTCCAAAATGTTTCGTCTCTCGGAAAAATCCGCAAAAATTAGAAATGACATAGCCGGAATTTATCCTACGCGAGTCTTGTTAAACGTTTCGTCGGAAAACGATTCTTTAAGTGAGTTGTGCCAAAAAAAAAACGTCCCATGCCTAAACTTTAAGGCTAAACTTTCGTACGTACGCCCTCACGTACATACTTTGGAAATACGGGGTATAACAATAATGACCCTGTTGGCCACAAGTATAGCAAGCTCCCGGAGTAGTACTACAACTCCCTGAATGGAATCTACCACAACGGACACCGGCGGACCTCGTCGGTTAGCACCGCGCTACCGAAATCACGAAGTCACGGGGCACGGCTGCCCGAATACTCTGGTTATGCGGCAATGATGTGGGAGTGCTCACGAGGTATTGGGGTGCAAATCTAGCTGCTGCTTGAGGCCGTCCACCGAGAACCACCAAAAGAACCGGCCGTCTTGGCCTTACGATCGATATCACATCGACTCGTCGGTCTCTGCGCTCGCCGCGTCAGTGCATAAGCTGCGTCACGGGTAATGTCCATTACGGCTGAAAGAGACACACGCCAAGACTCGGCCATATAATCATCTAGCGGTGGCGTGGCGGTGTACCACGGTCCTCCGTATGCGCTACTAAGCGCAGGACATATCGAGCCAAAGAATCGAACTCGACATTGTACTCCTGGCGTAAGCCTCTGCGCCTCGGCAACAAAAACATGTCGGCGTGCCCTCGCCATGCGGAGGCGAAGTGCGTGAAAAGCCTCGAAAATTCATCCCATCTGCTGAGGTGCATGCTCTCCTCGGGAAAGATCCTGAATCAAACCAATCGGCGGTATCCACGCGGCGATGCGTCGCGAAGTCACGGACTCGGTCTCGAGGCCTTGATCACGCGTGATCCTCTGCATGGCAGCGGATGAACTCCTGCGGATCATCCTGCAGCCTCGACGTAAAACTGCGGCGGGCTACAACTCAAGAAATCTCGTAGCCTCAAACTATCGCCTCGGGTGAACCACGAATGCACGGGTGGGCTGAGGCTTGCGTCGATTCCTATCCTCATGTACGCCTGATCCTAGCCAATAGTGGGCCGTCTCCTTGTACCTAACTCGCGCCCAGTGTGGGACAGGAGGTGTGGGTACTGTGGTCTCTGTTGGGCCCGGCGGCGTCATGGAACTCGCCGTCTGAGGCATCGCCTCGGGTAAGAACTGGGCCTATGCCCTCGTAACTCTCGGTGTCCTACTAGCAGCTCCTCGGCCTTGCCATGGCGGGTTGCCTGCGTGGAGGCATAAGCCCATTCTGAGAAAGGAATCGTTAGAGGGTCCAACTTATAACCTGACTCTAAGGCACGATCTCGAGTGAGAAGAATGAAACCAATCCTAAATATCCTATAGCCTCACGATTATTGGTGTGGTGCACACGCGATAATCGAACTTCTACTAGATGCGGTGCGTAGACACTTTACGAGAATTAAGCGCTCACGATACCACTTTTGTCACGACCGTTCGGGGCGTGGTAGTGCCTGCAGGGCACCCAGTAGTCATACATCAGTAATGTCGGCGGAATATAAAAACAACCACGTAAACGGTTGTAAAATGAGACACAATTTTATGTGAGAAAATGTCGTCTTTCGGCATATATATAAACATAGTTTTGCGATTACATCCCAATGTACAATAGGACTACGGACCTCTAAGAAGATAACAACTATGGCGGGACGGGCCCGCCATACCTGAATGTACAAAACTATATACAATAACGGGAGATCGTACAAAGTCGAGCCTCGGAGAAGATGGAGCTCACGACACCAAAGCAAAGAGATCCAGGATGTGGATCTAGCACTGCTTGCCCTTACCGCGGCATGAGCGGCCCGGGAGGTCGATCTGGCAGTACCAAGTATGAAGCGTAAAGTACTTAAATGAAATCAAAGTATTTAAAACCATTTGCAAATACAATCGGTTCAATTGCGCGTAGTGTCATATCACAAACAAGAACACTAATAGATATAATGTAAGCGGTCTTTCCTAGGCGCGAATGATCGAAGCAAGACGATACGCCCGTATCATTATCGTGCCTAGTCTGGACTTCCGTAGTCCGCATGGAGTCCACATGAGACCGCGTGAGGTATTCCTCGCGTCGGTAGCTAATCCCGGTACCACTCCCGGACTCCCATGATCGCATAGTCTCGATAGACGCGTAGTCGCGGACCGCAGGGCATCCCCGCGTCGGGCTAAAACACCGGAATGATCAATCACGGAACTCCGCAGATTCGCATAGTCTCACGAGACGCATAGGCCATATAGACCGCGTCAAGGGTGGCAAGCCCTCGGTATAACAAGTCAAGGGTAGGTGATATAATATGGTACAAGCCCGACTTACCGATTTAGCAGCGTAAGCACAAAGAATGACCCTTTCACAACATCACAAGACACTAACACACGTAGCATCATAATATGTCTATTTATCAATCAATCTTACTATACCTTACAGAAATCAATACAAGGTTTTTATAAGCAAATAAGTAAACAGTTCTTTTTATCATTCTTAAGTTGTTATACCTAACTTCCCATAAAGCTAGTATAACTCTTAAGCTTTTTAAAAACCAACTGTTTCTCTTCTGTTAAAAATGATTCAGTATTCTTTTGAAATGCTTCAAGATCTTTTATTATTCAGGCTTAAGTCAAAAGACATTGCCGTAGTTATTCGGGCTTAAGTCAAAAGACATTGCCGTAATTATTATTCGATTAACACTAAATGCGTCTACCGTACTATATATATATTTAAAATATCATGCTCAAGAGTATAGGAAGAATCACATACCTTCTCGGCGAAAACCACCTGCCAAGTTGAATATGTCGCGCGCAGAGTATCGACCTATATCAGTCAAATACGTCTATCAACGTCTAGACATCTTGTATAAAGCTCTAAGCGAGAGGTTCTCTATTCTATGGAAATGTCACGACCGTTAAATTAAGTGGCCAGTGCCTACCCGCACCCAAGTAGTCATACATCAGGTAATCGGAATATAAAACAAGACATAAACGATTGTAAAATGAGACCTGATTCATTTGATGAAAAGCTTGCCTTTCGGCATATATATAAATAACCCAAGTTTTGCGATTACATCCCAAAGTACAATAGGACTACGGACCTCTAGGAATGTAAACAACTATGGCGGGACGGGGCCCGCCATACTACGATCTGAAACTAATTACAACGGAGAGCATACCCAGCGGTAGAGCCTCCGAGAAGATGGAGCTCGACACCAATGCAAAGAGATCCTAAGGATGTGGATCTAGCACTGTTTGCCCTTACTGCGGATGAGCGGCCCGAAGAGGTCGATACGGTACTAAGTATGCGAAGCGTAAAGTACTTAAATGAAAACATATCATTTTTATTAAAATCGGTTTACATATATGTATGAAACAACCAAGGTAAGCACATAGTGCCACATCATAAACAAAGCAACAATAGGTAAGCCCATGTAGTCTTTTCTAAGCTGCGAATGATCGGCGAGGCCAATTGCCGTAGTATCACCATGCAAGCCTAATCACGGACTCCGTAGTCGCATAGGCCACTCACATGGCCGCATAGGTTATATAACCCGCATCGAGGTAGCTACTCCTCGGCATCGTCACGGACTCGTAGTCCGCATGGCCACATAGGCCGCATGAGGTATAACCCGCACACTAACACGGAACTCCGTAGCTCCGCATAGGTCCCTGGACCGCGTGAGGTATTCTCGAATCATGGTCCCGGACACTTTGAGTCTACCCGCATCGGAGGCGACAACCCGTAATATGTCAAGAGGTGGGTGATATTACACTAACCTAACGACTTATCGTTAAACAACATAAGCACAACAAGAATACTCTCTTACACAAGCGTTACAAGACACTAACACACATAGCGTCATATCGTGTCTACTTATCAAACCATCTTATTTATTCTTTTCACAAATCAATATAAATGCATTTATAAACACATGGCAAACTGTTTCTTTTATCATTCTTAAGTGGTTATACCTAACTTCCCATAAAGCTAGTATAACTCTTAAGCACATTTTAAAAACCAACTAGTTCTCTTACATTAAAAATGATTCGATAATCTTTTGAAATGCTTTGAGATCCTTATTATTCGGGCTTAAGTCGCGAGACATTGCGTAAGTATTATTCGGGCTTAAGTCGAAAGACATTGCGTAGTTATTATTCGATTAACACGTATGCGTCTACCGTACTATATATTTTAAAATATCATGCTTTAGGAAGAATCACATACCTTCTCGTGAAATCCACCGAGTTGAATATGTCGCGCGAGAGAATCGACTATAATAGTCGAACACGTCTATCAGCGTTGAACTAATGCATGTGATTCTAAGCGGAGGGTTTTATATCCTACGGAAAATTGGGCGGCACTTCCCTACCGGTGAGCTACTCGAGTCTCTTTGTGAAAACAATCCTAAGTAAATGCAGTTTGATTATTCTTCTTTTAAACCCTCTCTTTGTGATATGAGTTCAATTCTAATACGTAATATTCTTCTAAGTATTTAATACTTATTCTTATACTACTACAGTATGTATTCTCTAATACAAAAGAGGTTAGGATTATTTACCTCAGTAAGCCCGATAATATCCTAGATAAAAGTCGATCAGGAGCAAGGCTTAGCTCACAAGTTATGCGCTCACGATAGCTCGAGAAACCTTAGAAGTTCTTCGCACTTCTACTAAGTACTAAGGGATTTGGGCTAGGGTATTTTGGGCATTATAACAATACTAGAAGGCAACTTTTCTATCAAGGGAGGGTAGATTTCGGCTAGGCTAGGGGGTAGCCTCGGCTAAGCTTCTCCAAAAGGGAGGTGTTTGGACGAAAAGAGGCTCGAGGAGAGGAAGGATTTTTAGACTTGGAAGGCTTTTGTGGATGAAGAACTCTTCATCACAAGAGGGTATTTATAGGTCAAGGGATGGCCAACCAATGGCCAAGATTATGCAGTGCAAGGCAAGTGTAAGGTCAAGATTAGGGCAAGTGTCCTTGGCGACTTGCACACAAAATATCCTACCAACTCGAGACAAAATTGGACACTCCAATCGGCCTCAATTCGCCTCACATCCATCAATGAGAGGGTGACAAGTGTCGCCCTCTCGTTGATCCAAAATGTTTCGTCTCTCGGAAAAATCCATAAAAATTAGAAATGGCATGGCGGAATTTATCTACGAGTCTTGTAAAGCGTTTGCGTCGGAAAGCGATTCCTTGAGTGAGTTGTGCCCAAAAAGCGTGCCATGCCTAAACTTTTAAGGCCAAACTTTTACGCGTGCGCCCTGGCGTACATACTCGGAAATCTGAGGTATAACATTCTCCCCTCGCCCAGAAACATTCGTCGAATGTTCCTTCCCAAAACGATTAACGATAAGGTTCTTCATAACTTAAGCGATTGTAAATGCCACACACGGCCACGAACAACACTTAGGCAAAAGCGATAACGAAAATTTACAAGTAGGAAAGTGAATTACGGAGGTGTGGGAATAGGTGAGATACTACGCCTCATGTCCTCGCCGGCTTCCACGTCATCTCCTCCACGAGCTCGTTCGCGCAAGACTTTGTGGAAGCCCGTCCTTGGTCGCGGGCCTAACGGACGATCGACTATCGCTATGGGAATCTCCTCATCGATAACCCTCGGTCACTGGACATCGTCAATCGGGTGTACCACTAGATGGATCCGATCATCTCCTCGGCGTAGAAATATGAAACACCGGATCTGCGCCTCGGATCGGACGGCGGATCCGGCTCGTAGCAACCTTGCCTACCTGCGGACAATCTGAAGCGGCCGATATACCTTGGTGAGTTTCCCTTCTTCCCGAATCTCATCACACCGCCGTGGGTGGCGCTAGGAAAACCCAATCATGAACCTCGAACTCCGGATCACGGCGGCGATGATCTGCATATGACTTACATCGACTACGGTATCGGCAACCTCTCTGGATAAGCTTCGCCTTATCCGCACTTGCACCAAATCTGGTCCCATTCATTGCACCTCGCCCACATCGAACCAACCTATAGGCGTCTGCACTTCCTCCATACAAGGCCTCGTAAGGCGCCGTCGAATCTTGGAGTGGTAGCTATTGTATGCAAACTCAACTAGAGGCAAATGATCCTCCGGCTACCCATGAAGTCAATAACACAGGATCGCAGCATATCCTCAAGAGTCTGGATAGTGCGCTCTACCTGTCCGTCCGTCTGTGGATGGAATGCAGTACTCAGGCTCACATGCGTCCCTAAACCTCTCTGGAACGACCTCCAGAAGTTAGCCGTAAAGGCGGGCTCCTGCATGCGATATGATCGAAATAGGGACTCCATGCGATCGGCGATCTCTCGGATGTAAAGTCGGCATAATCCTCGGTAGAAAAAGTCGTCTGACGGGAAGAAAGTGGGCTGATTTAAATCGACTGTCGACGATAACCCATATAGAATCATGTCTCTCTGGTGCGAGGTAATCCTGTGATGAAGTCCATGTTGATCACCTCACTTCGGTCGGGATCTCTATCGTGCGTAACAAACCACGGGCCTGCGGTGCTCTACCTTACTGCGACAACAAGGGCGAGCTACGAACTCTGCAGCGTCCTCTTGAGCCATCCCGCAATACACGGATCTAAGGTCGTGGTACATCTTGAGTCGACCACGGATGGATAGAGTACTTGTATTTGTGTGCTTCCCCAGAACCCTGCTGCGAAGTCACGAAACATCGGAACACACACGCCCTCGAACCTTAGCACCCGTGGTCTGCCTCGAGACCACTTCCCCTCACGAAGAGCGTATCGCGATAGCGTGTCAAAGCTGGATCCTCGAGCTGTTGCCTCTTCACCTCGCCGGCGATGGAAGACTCGGCAACCTCGCGAACTCGAACCCGCTGCTATCGAGAATCAATCAAGCGGACACGAGGCTCGCTAAGCGATGCAAATCACGAACCGTGTCCCTCTTCTCTGCTGCGCATCGATGGGCTCCCGTGACCCTACGACAAGGCATACGCCTGGCATTGGCTTTCCCGGGTGGTGCAGGATATCAACATCGTAATCCTTAAGCAACTCTAACCACCGTCTGCCGTAAGTTCGGCTCCTCTGGTGAAGATATCTTTGGAGGCTCTTGTGGTGCGTATAAATATCCACATGAACCCGTACAAATAGTGCCTCGGATCTTGGCGTGAATCACGGCGCCAACTCCAAATCGTGGGTGGGGTAGTTCCTCGTGTTTCTTGATGTGTCGGGATGCATCTGCTATAACCTTGCCGTGCTGCGTCAACACACGTCGACGATGCACGGCGCCATAATACCTAACATAACCGTCTGGACCTTCGGAAGAGTAAAGCGAGGCGGTCGTCGATCTCTCTTTCAAGCTGGAAACCACGCTCACTGACATCGATCCGCTGAAACTTGGCGCCACGAGTCGGCCTGAGTCAATGATAGTGCGAAGATAAAGCAAACTTCTCCACGAACGCCGATAATATCTGCAAGGCCCGAGCTGCGAACCTGCAGCCGGAGTAGTAGGTCTAGGCAAGTCTGGCGCCTCGATCTTGATCGTATCGCTTCGAATGCCATCGGCCGACAATATGCCCGAGAAAAGCCAAAAGTCAGCAAAACTCACGTTTGGAAAACTTGGCGTACAAGCTGTAGTCTGGAAGCGTCGGCCTGATCGCCAAATGCTCGCGTGCTCTGCTCTGGCGAGAATAAACCAAGATATCATCAATGAACACTATCACAAGCGTGTCAAAAATGGTTTGAACACTCGGTTCATCAAATCCATGAATCTGCGGAGCATTGGTCAACCCAAAGACATGACCACTGAACTCATAATGCCGTCTGGGTCGAATGCGATCTAGGGACATCCGCCTCTCGACTACTTTGGTGATAGCGATCGCGGATCAATCTTGGAGAAACATCTCGCACCACTGCAGCCCAGTCGAACAAATCATCAATCACAGGAAGGGGTATCATTCTTAATGGTCACCTTGTTTGCATGTAATCAACACACACGCGCGGCGTCAGTCCTTACTTCGCGAACAATCTGGCGCTCCCGGGGCGAAACACTAGGCTGATGAAGCCGCTTCTCCGGCAAATCCCTAAGGTGATCCTTGACTCTCTCGACTCGGCGGGTGCCATTACGTATGGCGGAATGAAATAGGCGAGTGTGCAGCTATGTCTATACAAAACTCAATCTCCTCTCGGGAGGATACGAAGTCGTGCGGAAACACGTGCGGGAACTCTCGACTCACTGGGCGGTGAAAATCTGGCGCTGCGACCTCGATATCAAACACGAGCGAGATGGTAGATATACCGCCATGCACCGTCTTCCTAGCCTTGAGGTAGGAAATAAACCTACCGCCGGCGTCTGTGCTCCTCCCGCTCAACAGCCCTCAGGCTCGCCGAGCGCGGAACCAGTACTCTCTCTGCGGTCTACATTGGCGTAGCAGAAGCTAGCCAATCCGTCCCCGTGATCACGTCGAAGTCAATCATCTCGACTCTGTCAAAGTCGGCTGAGGTCGGCGGCGTAAATAATCACGGGACAAGCTCTATATACCAGAGCTACCCGAATCACCCGGCGTAGCTACCTCGAAAGGTCTATGGACTCGGGCTCTATCCTATCCTACTAGCAACAAGGGGAGATATATGGGGCAGTAGAACCGGATCTATCAAGCATACCACATAAAACCCGAGCGATAAGGTACAGTGGCGACATCGGTGAGGCCTCACGATCTGTCGGTGGACAAAGCATAAATCTGATTCGAGGGCCGCTAGAAGCGGGACCAGCGCCCACGACCTGCCGCGACCTGCTGGTCCATGAGTACCTTGCCTCGGCGGTAGGCTGTCGAGGATGAAGAAGACGTGAAAGAACACAGTGGTGACCCTACCATCAGCCTTGCCGCCAGTGGTGGACGATTCCTCGCATAGTGACCTGCGGCCTGGCGAAACAAGCTCGTCGCGGCCGCAACTCCGAAGTGGGATCTGCATCGGCCACCGCGAGGGTGGTCGATCGGCGATGCCTCTGCTGCGGGCGTGAAGTCTGAGGGCCTGATGCGCCTCGAATATCTTGGTGTCTTTGAGGGCGGTGCGAGTGCTCGAGTGGTGTGGTGCAAATCTAGGCTCTTTGAGGCCCACCACGATAGCCACCAAAAGACCTGCCGTCTGGTCTTCTTCTTTGCTGTCAGACGTCGGTCTCTGCGCTCGCCGCATCCGAGCATGAGCTGCGTGCGGGTAATGTCCATACCGGTGAAGAAACACCCGCATGACTTCGGCCATATAATCATCTAGCCGGTGGCGTGGCGGTGCACCTATCCTCCATATCTGCTACCAGCTGGGACATGTCGAGCCCAATGAATCAAACTCGACATTGTACTCACGGTATCGTCCCTCTGTCTCGGCGGTAAAAATCTATCGGCCGCGCCCTCACCATCTGTGGAAGCAAGAAGTGAAGTGAGAAAGCCTCACGAGAACTCATCCCAAGTAGGCGGGGCGCGTGCTCTCCCGGGATAACTCCGCGAATCAAACCAATCGGCTGCGGTATCCGCGCGACCTATGTGAACCAAAGATCACGGACTCGGTCTCGGCCCGATCACTCTCAAAATCCTCTGTGGTAGCGGATGAACTCCTGCGGATCATCCTCGGCCTCGACCAGTAAAACTGCGGCGGCTACAACTCGGAAGTCTCGTAGCCTCAAACTCTACGCCTCGGGTGAACGCCAATGCGGCCCGGGAAATTTGGGGCTGACTGCGCATCGGCTGTCCTCGTATGCAGCACGATCACGGCGATGGCGGGCCATCTCTGTAACCCATCTCATCTGCTCCGGTGTGGGGTGGAGGTGTAGGTCGCGTGGTCTCATCGGCCTTTGCTGCGGCCTAAACCCTCGCAGGGTCGGCGGCGTCGTAGAACTCGCGTCTGGTATAGGCCCAGGCGAGCCCTCGTGACTCTAGGTGTCCTACTAGCGGCTCCTCGGTGCCTTGCCGCCATACGGGCGGGTTGCCCTACGTGGGCATAGCTATTCTGAAAGGAATACGTTAGAGGTCCAACTTTAACACGACTCTAAAGCACGATCTCAGTGAGAAGAATGAAACCAATCCTAAATATCCTATAGCCTCACGATTATTGGTGTGGTGCACAACACAGATAATCAAGACTCTACTAGATGCGGTGCGTAGACACTTTCAGAGATTAAGCGCTCGATACCACTTTTGTCACGACCGTTCGGGTCAGTGGTAGTGCTTTCGGGCACCCAAGTAGTCATACATCAGAGTAATCAACGGAATATAAAACAAGACATGAAACAACTGTAAAATGAGACACAGTTTATCTGATGAAAAGCTTGCCTTTCGGCATATATATATAAATAACCCAAGTTTTGCAGTTACATCTCAAATGTACAATAGGACTCTGGACCTCACAGGAATGTAAGCAACTATGGCGGGACGGGGCCACATACCTGTTGTACAAAACTAATTACAACGGGAGAGCATGCAACGGTAGAGCCTCGGGAGAAGATGGAGCTCACACCAATGCAAAGAGATCCTGAGGATGTGGATCTGCACACCTTGCGCCTGCGGCATGAGCGGCCCGAAGGAGGTCAGTACAACAGGTACTAAGTATGCGAAACTGTAAAGTACTTAAATGAAAACATATCACTTTAAAATCAGTTTTGCAAGTATGTATGAAACAACCAAGGTAACGCGCATAGTGCCATCATAAACAAGAGCAACAATAGGTAAGCGTAGCGAGGTCTTTTCTAGTTTGCGAATAATCGAGCGGGGCCAATTGCGTAGTATCACCAAGCAAGCCTAATCACGGACTCCGTAGTCGCGCATGGAAGCCACTCCGTAGGCCCGCATAGGGTATATAACCCGCATCGAGTAGCTTCTCTCGGCATCGTCACCGGACTCGTAGTCCGCGTGGCCACATAGGCGCGTGAGGTATAACCCGCGCTAACACGGAACTCCGTAGCTCCGCATGGGTCCCTGGACCAGCATGAGGTATTCTCGAATCATGGTCCCGGACCGCTGAGTCTACCGCATCGGAGGCGACAACCCCGGTAATATGTCAAGAGGTGAGTGATTTTACACTAACATATGACTTATCGTTAAACAACATAAGCCTGACAAGAATACTCTCTTATACAAGCGTTACAAGACACTAACACACATAGCATCATATCGTGTCTACTTATCAAACCATCTTATTATTCTTTTCACAAATCAATATAAATGCATTATAAACACATAGGTAAACTGTTCCTTTTATTATTCTTAAGTGGTTATACCTAACTTCCCATAAAGCTAGTATAACTCTTAAGCTTCTGTTTTAAAAAAACTAATTAGTTCTTTTCTGTTAAAAAAATGATTCAGTAATCTTTTGAAATGCTTTCAGATCCTTATTATTCAGGCTTAAGTCGAGACATTGCAGTAAAGTATTATTCGGGCTTAAGTCGAGACATTGCAGTAAGTATTATTCGGGCTTAAGTCGAAAGACATTGCGTAGTTATTATTAGTTAACACGTATGCGTCTACCGTACTATATATTTTAAAATATCATGCTTTAGGAAGAATCACATACCTTCTCGTGAAAACCACCTGCCAAGTTGAATATGTCGTGAAGAATCAACCTATAATAGTCGGACACGCCTATCAGCGTCTAGACTACTGCATGAGTTCTAAGCGAGAGGGTCCTTTGTTCTACGGAAAATCGGGCGTGACTTCCCTGCGGTGAGCTACTCGAGTCTCTTGTGAAAGCAGTCCTAAGTAAGTATAGTTCAATTATTCTTCTTTTAAACCGCCTCTTGTGATACTTGATTCAATTCTATACTGTAATATTCTTCTAAGTATTTAATACTTATTCTTATACTACTACGGTATGTATTCTCTAATACAAAAGAGGTTAGGATTATTTACCTCGTGGCCCAATAATATCCTAGATAAAAGTCGATCAGGAGAGGCTTAGCTCTCTAAGTTATGCGCTCAGATAGCTCGAAACCTTAGAAGTTCTTCACAACTTCTACTAAGTACTAAGGGATTTGGGCTAGGGTATTTTGGGCATTATAACAATACTAGAGGCAACTTTTCTACCAAGGGAGGGGGTAGATTTAATTTAGGCTAGGGGGGGTAGCCTCAGCGAACTTTACTCAAAGGGGTGTTGGGACGAAATGCTCACAAAGGAGAGGGAGGATTTTCAAGACTTGGAAGTAATTTTTGTGGATGAAGAACTCTTCATCACAAGAGGGTATTTATAGGTCAAGGGATGGCCAACCAATGGCCAAGATTTGCCAAGTGCTAGGCAAGTGTAAGGTCAAGATTAGGGCAAGTGTCGCCAACTTGCACACAAAATATCCTACCAACTCCAAGACAAAATTGGACACTCGATCGGCCATATTGGCGCCTCAAGTCCATCGATTGGAGGTGATAAGTGTAAGCCCTCCCGTTGGTCCAAAATGTTTCTCTCGGAAAAATCCAAAATTTAGAAATGACATAGCGGAATTTACCTACGAAGGCGTGGAAAGCGTTTAGTCGGAAAACTATTAGTTTTGTGAGTTGTGCCCAAAAAACGTCGAGGCCTAAACTTTTAAGGCTAAACTTTTTGCGTATTCCTTGCATTACTACTGGAAATACGGGTATAACATATACATGCGAGGCTATGTGAGTAGCCTATGCGGACTCTGAAGTCGAGTTAGGCTTGCATAGTGATACTACAGGCGATTGGCCTGCTCCGATCATTCGCGACTAGAAAAGACATATTCTGATTTACCTATTGTTGCTCTTGTTTATGATGTGGCACTATATGCGGTTACATTGGTTGTTTAGTGCATATTTAAGCGGTTTTAAAATGATATGATTTCATTAAGTATTTCTGATTTCACATACTTAGTACTGTTATCTTGCGACCTCCTTGAGTGCGTTAATCTGCAGGTAAGAAGCGGCAGTGCTAGATCCACATCCTTAGGATCTTTGCTTTGGTGTGGGAGCTCCATGCTTCTCGGGAGGCTACTTTTGGGTATGATCTCCTGTATTGTAGATAGATTTTGTACATTCGGTATGGCGGGAACCTGTCCATAGTTGTTACTTCCTTAGAGTTTGTAGCTCTATTATGCAGTTGGGATGCAAGCTACTTGGGTTATATATATATATATATGCGAAAGCGACTTTTCTCATATAAGCGTGTCTCAATTTTCATTGATTCATATCTTGTTTTATATTTCCCGATTTTCTCGATGTATGATTCTTGGGTGCCGGGTAAGGCACCGATCCACGGTCCGGAATGCGTGACAAAAGTGGTATCGAGCGATTAATCCTCGGAAAGTGTCTGACCGTATCTAGTAGAGTCTTGATTATCGGTGTGTTGTACACCACCCCAATGTCGGAGGCTATATGATATTTAGGATTGGTTTCCATTTCTTCTCACTCTGAGATCGTGCTTTAGAAGTGTGTTATAAGTTGGACCTCTAACGTATTCCTTTTACATGTGATTATGCCTCCCGTAAGCAACGGGCCCGAAGGGCAAAGGCGGTGAGGGCTGCTAGTGGGACACCTAGAGTCACGAGGCTCCGGGCCCCGTCTATGCAGGCGGCGAGTTCTGCGGCGCGCCGACCCGAGAGGGTTTAGGGCGCGCGATGGTGATGAGACCAGTACCTCGCCTCGTGATCCAGCGTCACGGAGCGGATGAGATGGGTTGAGAGAGATGGCGATTCTTGGCGAGGATCGTGGCAAACATGAGAGTGCGATCGGCGATTCGATTCGGCCCAGTGCGACCCAGTAGCACCGTGGATTGCACGAAGCGAGCGATTTGAGGCTACGGGATTTCTTGAGTTGCCGCCTTGAGTTCTGGTCGGCGGAGGATGATCGCGGGAGTTCATCGGCGATTCTGAAGGATCATGCGGGTGATCAAAGCTTAGAGACGAGTCGTGACGCCGGTTTGCATCGGCTACGTGATCTGCGATCGATTGGTTTGATTCATGGGAGTTATCCGGGAGAACCGCAGCGTCCCGGCTAGCAGGGCGAGTTCTGGAGAGCTTTCTCACTTCTTGCCTCCACGGATGAGAGGCGCGGTAAGCAGTTTTTATTCTGAGGCAGAGAGGGCGCCGCGATTAGGGAGTCTGATGTCGAGTTTGATTCATTGGCTCGATATGTCCCAGCGTTGGTAGCGGATATGGAGGATAGGGTGCACCGCTCGTCAGGCTAGATGATTATATGGCGAGTCTTGTGCGGGTGTTTCTGCGGCCGGGTATGGACATTACCGCATGCGAGCTCATGCTTGGATGCGAGGCGTAGAGGCAAGCGGAGTTGGCGACGGCGAGAAAGGAAGACGGGCAGCGAGGTCTTTTGGTAGCTATCGTGGTGGCGGCCTCGCCGGCGATCTAGGTGCACGGCCGGCTCGTACTCGCGTCTGCGTCCTCAGCGGCCGAGGATATTGAGGCGAAGCAGGGCCCGGGGCTTGAGCGTCGAGCGGCGAGAATGCGGCGATCGGGACCACCACGCGGTGTGGCCGTCGCGGTAGATCCACCGGAGTTGTGAGAATGCGCTACGGGAGCTTGTTTGATTGTGGCGGCGGGGTCGCTGCGGCTTGTCAGGCCAAGGCGTCAAGTGTGGTAAGTGAAGTCCTGATTCTTTCGCGGTCTTCGCCGTCCCAGAGAGTTACTGCCGGAGGGCAAGGTACTCTCATGGACCGGCGGTCGTGGCGGGTCGTGGCGCGGGTCGATTCTAGCGGTCCTGAAGCCGCATTTATGCTGTAATCGGTAGGCGGGATCGGAGGCCTCGCGGCGTCGTCGCGGTACCTTATCGGTTCTGGATTTGATGTGTATGCCTTGATAGATCGGGTTCTACTGCGTCTATATATCTCCCCTTGTGCTAGTAGGATAGGGATAGAGCACGAGTCCATGGACCGCTTCGGTAGCTACGCGATGGGTGATTCGGTGGTAGCTCGACGGGTATATGACGCTTGGCCGTTCTGATCGTCGGACCACTAGCGGAAGCTTGATAGAGTTGGATATGATTGATTTCGGCGTGATCATGGGTATGGATTGGCTGGCTTCTTGCTCAATGTAAGCTACGAGGAAAGTAATGCAGTTCGATTTCTGAGGCCGGTTGTTGAGTGGGAGAACCTTTGTATCGTAGGGTAGGTTTATTTCTACGCCGAGGCTAGGAAGATGGTGTAGAAAGTACATCTACTCGTCCGTTGGTGTTTGACATTGAGGCTGCGATGCTAGATTTTTGATCGATTCGATGGTCGAGAGAATTCCCGAGCGTGTTTTCAGGCGACCTCGGGTATCCTCACGAGAGGAGATAGAGTTTTGTATTGATGTCTTTGCCGGACACTCGGCCTATTTCCGTTCGCCATACGAATGCTTTGCGAGTTGAGAGATTGAAGGATCGACTTAGGGATTTCTTTGGAGAAGAGCTTCATCGGCCTAGTGTTTCTCCACTGAGGCGTCGGTATTGCGTGAAGAAGAAGAAGGGCGGACTGCGCGTGTGTGTTGATTCTGACGGTGAACAAGGTGACCATTAAACGAATACCGCTTCCGGGATTGATGATTTGTTCGACCAATTCTTTGGAGTGCGAAATGTTTCTCCAAGATTGATCTGCGATCGGGCTATCATCAGTGCAGTCGAGGCGGATGTCCCTAGGGCTGCATTCGGACGTGCGGGCATTATGAGTTCAGTCATGTCTTTTAGTTGACCAGCTCGTGGTATTCATGGATCGATGAGCGAGTGTTCAAACCATTTTGGACGCGTTTGTGATAGTGTTCGTGATGATATCTTGGTTTATTCGCTTTCAGGCGAGGAGCATGCGGAGCATTTGAGCTGTCTTGGCGATTCTCGGACCAGCGATTATATGCCAAGTTTTCCAAATGAGTTTTGGTTAACCGGTGGCTTTCTTGGGCATATTGCCGAGTGATGGCATTCAGTGGATACGGCGAAGATCGGCGATCGAGGACTTGGCCTGAACCTACTCAAGAGGTTCGATTTTAGGCCTTTGTCACGACCCGTTCGGGGCAGTAGTGCCTTACGGGCGCACCCAGTAGTCATACATCGGAGAACAATCGGAATATAAAACAAGACATACAACATGATATAATTAGAACATTTTATCACGAAGAAAAGGTTGCCTTTGGCATATATCATAAACCAAGTTTTTGCGATTACATCCCAGCTTATGCAACATACTCTGAGACCTCTGGGAAAATAACAACTATGGCGGGACGAGGCCGCCATACCGTACAAACTATCTGACAGGAGATCATACCCAGTAGAGCCTCGGAGAGAGTGGAGCTCACACCAACGTAGAGATCCCAAGGATGTGGATCTAGTGCCTTTACTCTAGAACCTGCGGCATGAGCGGCCCGAAGGAGGTCGATCTGCAGTACCAAGTATGTGAAACTATAAAGTACTTTAAATGAAATCAAAGTATTCAAAACCTTTTCACAATTACATTGATTCAATTGCACATAGTGCATCGCAACAATAACGGTAATAGGAAAGCGTAGCAGTCTAGTCTAGGCGCGAATGATCGAAGCAAGGCCAACGCCCGTAGTATCGTGCGTGCCTAGTCTGAGCTATGTAGTCGCATAGGTCACACGCGGGACCGCGTGAGGTATTCCCCGCGTCGGGGTAGCTCCCGGTACCCTCGCGGACTTCCGCGATCCGCGTAGCCTCGAGGCGCGTAGTCCCGTGGACCGCATAGGGCATCCGCGTCCGGGCTAAACACCGGAATGATCAATCACTGGAGCATACGCGACTCGCGTAGTCTCATAGGCCGCATGGGCGTATAGACCGCGTCGAGTGTGAGCCCTCGGTATAATAAGTCGAGGGTAGGTGATGCAAATAACGATCAGCGGACTTAGGTTAGGCGTAAGCCTGTGAGAATGACCCCCTTTGCGACATTACAAGACAATTAACACGCGGTATCATGGTATGTCTACCTATCAACCAATCTTACTACTCTTATGAAATCAATACAAGGCTTTTATAAACAAACAAGTAAATTCCTTTTATCATTCTTAAGTTGTTATACCTACTTCCCGTAAAGCTAGTATAACTCTTAAGCTTTGTTTAAAACCAATTATTACTCTTACATTAAATATGATTCATTATTCCTTTGACATACTTCAAGGTTCTTATTATTCGGGCTTAAGTCAAAAGACATTGCGATTATCATATGTCGTCTACCGTACTATATATATAACATATCATGCTCGGGTATAGGAAGAATCACATGCATACCGTGAAATCCACACGCCGTCGGTATGTCGCATGAGAGAATCGACCTATAATAGTCACAGACAACTATCAAAGTCTAGACTATTACGTAGGTCATTCTAAGCAGAGGGTCCTCGATTACGGAAAGTCGGGCGTGACCCTACCGGTGAGTTATATAAGTCTCTTTGTGAAAGCAGTCTATGTAAATCTGATTTGATTATTCTTCTTTTAAACCCTTCTAAGTGATTAACACTTCAATTCTATTACGTAATATACTTCTAAGTATTTATACTATTCTTATTCTACAACAGTAAGTATTCTTTAATTCAAAGAGGGTTAGGATTAGTTACCTCGGTAAGCCGATAATATCCTAGAAAAGTCGCGCTGAGCAAGGTTTTGCTCTAAGTTGTATGCTCCAGAAACCTTAGAAGTTCTTCACAACTTCTACTAAGTGCTAAGGTATTTGGGCTAGGGTATTTTGGGCATTATAACAATACAAGAAGGCAACTTTTCTACCAAGGGAGGGGGTAGGTTTCGGCTAGGCTAGGGGTGGGGTAGCCTCGGCGAGCTTCTCGAGGGAGGGTGTGTTTGGACGAAACAACAAGAGGAGAGGAGGGATTTGAGACTTAGATAGATTGCTCGATTTAGGATGAAATAACTCTTCAACAAGGGGTATTTATAGGTCAAGACATGGCCAACCAATGGCGAATTATGCCAAGTGCAAGGCAAGTGTAGGGTGAGGATTTAGGCAAGTGTCCTTGGCCAACTTGCACACAAAATATCTAGCCAACTTTATGACAAGGCTTGGCATTCCAATCGGCCTTAATGCCGTGACAAGTCCACCAATGAGAGGGTGGAAAGTGTAAGCCCTCTCGTTGGTCCAAAGTGTTCGTCTCTCGGAAAAATCCATAAAAATAAGAAATGACATAGCCGGAATTTATCCTATGAAAGGCGTGGAAAGCGTTTCCTCGGAAAACCGTTCGCTTTGTGAGTTGTGCTAAAAATCGTCAAGGCCTAACTTAAAGACCAAAACTTTTTATGCGTATTCCTTTACGTACATACCACGGAAATCTGAGGTATAACATTCTCCTCGCCAGAAACATTCGTCGAATGTTCCTTCCTAAAGCAGATAACGAAAAGGGTTCTTCATGCTTAAGCGATTTGCAAATGCCACGCGCGGCCACAAAGCAACATTTAGGCAAAGCGATACGAAAATTATAAGTAGGAAAGTGAGTTACGGAGGGTGGGGAATAGGTGAGGGTACCTGCGCCTCATGTCCTCTCTGCTTCCGCGTCGTCTCTCCTCAAGCTCGTTCCGCGGGACTTTGTGGAAGCCCGTCCTTCGTCGCATGACGCTAACGGCGATCGATTATCGCTATGGAACCTCCTCATCGATAACCCCTCGATCACTGGACATCGTCGATGGATGTACCACGGATGGATCCGATACATCTCCTCGGCATAAAGCGTGAAACACGGATGCAGCGCCTCGGATCGGACGGCGGATCAACTCATGGCAACCTTGCACTGCCTGCGGACAATGCGAAGCGGCCCGATGTACCTTGGTGAGTTTTCCTTCTTCCGAATCTCATCACACCCGCCGTAGGTGACACCTTGAGAAAACCCAATCATCAATTGCGAACTCGGATGTCGGCGTCGATGATCTGCATCGACCATGGACTACGGTGTCGATAGCGCTCGGATAAGCTTCACCTTATCCACTGCTTGCACCAAGTCTGGTCCCACTAAGCGTACCTCGCCCACATCGAACCATGCTATCGCGATCTGCACTTCCTCCATACAAAGCCTCATGCGGCGCCATCCCGAATGCTAGAGTGGTAGCTGTTATTATCTGTGAACTCTACCGGCAAGTGATCCTCGGCTACCACGAAGTCAATAACACGGGCTCGCGGCATATCCTCGAGAGTGCGGATAGTGCGCTCTGCTGTCCGATGCATGCGTGGATGGAATTACTCGGGCTCACTGCGTCCTAAACCCCTCTGGAAGGACCTCGAAGTTAGCGTGGCGGGCTCCTGCATCGGATATGATCGAAATAGGGACTCAGTGCGATCGGCGATCTCGGATGTAAAGTCGGCATAATCCTCGGTGAAAAAGTCGTCTGACGGGAAGAAAGTGGGCTGATTTAAATCGACTGTCGGCGATAACCCATATAGAATCATGTCTCCTCCGAGTGCGGCAATCACGTGATGAAGTCCATGTTGATTACCTCCCACTTCCGGTCGGGATCTATCGCTGTAACAAACCACGGGCCTCACGGTGCTCTGCCTTCACTGCGACAACACGGGCGAGCTACGAACTCTGCAACGTCCTCTTGAACCATCCCACCAATACAGATCTAAGGTCGTGGTACATCTTGGTCGACCCGGATGGATAGAGTAGCTTGCGTGTGTGCTTCCCAAGAACCTGCTGCGAAGTCACGAAACATCTGGAACACCAACTCCCTCAAACCTTAGCACCCGTGGTGCTACCTCAAAGGACCCTTGCCTCGCGAAGAGGCGTATCACGATATCGAATCAAAGTGGATCCTCGGTGTTGCCTCTTCACCTCGCCAGCGATGGAAGACTCGGCAACCTCGCGAACTCTAACCCCTGCTATCGTAATCAATCAAGCGGACACGAGCTCGCTAAGCGATGCAAATCACGAACCATGCCCCTCTCCGGTGAATATCGATAAGCTACCCATAGACCTCGGCTGGTGCATACGCCAGCGTTGGCCTTCCCGGGTGGTGCGGGATATCGGCGTCATAGTCCCCGGCAACTCTAACCACCGTCTGCATCGTAGGTTCGGCTCCTCTGGTGAAGATATCTGGAGGCTCTTGTGGTGCGTATAAATATCCACGTGAACCCCGTACAAATAGTGCCTCGGATCTTGGCGTGTATCACGTGCCGGCTCCAAATCATGGGTGGGGTAGTTCCTCTGCCGTGAATCTTAAGGTTGTCGGGATGCGTATGCTATAACTCGCCTGCTGCGTCAACACATCCCAACGATGCACGACGCGTCACAATACACTACGTAACCATCGGACCTCGGGAAGAGTAAGAGCGGGCGTCGTCGATTTCTCGCTTTAGCTGGAAACCACTGCTCGCGCGTGATCCAGAAACTTATTGCTTACGAGTCGGCCTAGTCAATGGGCGAGAGATGAAGCAAACTTCTCTCTGAACGCCGATAATATCTGCAAGGCCCGGAAAACTACGAACCTCAGCCGGAGTAGTAGGTGCAGGCCAAGTCCTAAGCTGCCTCGATCTTGGCGTATCCACTCGAATGCCATCGGCCAAACAATATGCCCGAAAAGCTACGAAGTCACCAAAACTCACATTTGGAAAACTTCGCATACATTCTTGATCGGAGAAGCTGTCGACCTGATCGCCAAATGCTCGCGTGCTCGCCTCTGGCGAGAATAGACCAAGATATCATCAATGAACACTATCACAAATGTGTCCAAAATGGTTTGAACACTCGGTTCATCAAATCCATGAATACTGCGGAGCATTGGTCAACCCAAAAGACATGACCACGAACTCATAATGCGTCTCGGTCGGAATGCGATCTAGGGACATCCACCTCTCTAACTTTCGAACTGATGATAGCGATCGTAGATCAATCTTGGAAAAACATCTCGCGCCTGCCTGATCGAACAAATCATCAATCACGGGAAGAGGGTATACGTTCTTAATGGTCACCTTGTTGGTACGTAATCAACACACATACGCGGCGTCCGCCCTTCTTCTTCACGAACAATCTGGCGCCCCGGGGAGAAACACTAGGTGCGATGAAACCGCTTCTCCGACAAATCACTCGGTGCTCCTTGACTCTCTCAACTCGGCGGTGCCATCACGTATGGCGGAATGGAAATAGTAGAGTGTCCGCGGCTGTCTATACAAAACTTCGATCTCCTCTCGGGAGGATGCGAGGTCGTGCGGAAACACGTGCGGGAACTTCGTGACTCTGGGCTGACGGAAAATCTGGTACGCGACCTCGATATCAAACACCGAACTAGATGGTAGATATACCCTTACGCACCATCTTCCTAGCCTTGAGGTAGGAAATAAACCTACCACTCGGCGATCTGGTGCTCCTTCCACTCAACAATGGCTCGCCGAGCTGGAACCGTACTACTCTCTCTGCGGTCTACATTGGCATAGCAAGAGGCTAGCCAATCCGTCCCGTAATCACGTCAAAGTCAATCATCTCGACTCTATCAAGTCGGCTGGTCGGCGGCGTAAATGGTTCTGAGGACAAGCTCATATACCCGCCGAGCTACCGAATCCCCAGCGGCGTAGCCTCGAAAGGGGCTATGGACTCGGGCTCTATCCACATCCTACTAGCAACAAGGGAGATATATGGGGAGTAGAACCGGATCTATCAAAGCATATACATGAGCCAGCCCGATAAGGTACGTGGCGACATCGGTGAGGCCTCACGATCTGTCGGTGGACAAAGCATAAATGCGGTTACGAGGACCGCTAGAAGCTGGGACTGCGCCCACGACCTGCCGCGACCTGCGATCTCTGCGTACCACGCCCTCGGGCGATGGCTGTCGGGGATGAAGAAGCGGCGCAGAACCGTAGGTGGGCCTACCCGTGTTGCCCCGGTCGGGCAAACTCTGAAATGACCTGCTGGCCCAAGTATGGCAAGTTCCGTAGTAGCATAACAGCTCCCGGAATGGAATCTACCGCAGCGGGCAGCTGAAACGGACCTCGGACGGTTAGCACCCTGCTACCACAAATCAGAAGTCACTGGGCCACGACACGCCCATTGCTCTGGCATCTTGTAAATGATGTAGGAGTGCTCTGGCGGTGTGGTGCAAATCTGGACCTCTGCGATCTTGCCCCACGAGAACCACAGAACCGGCCGCCTTGGCGCCTTACCTGCTGGCGATATCGGTCTGCCGGCGGTCTCGCTCGCCGCATCCTAATGTCGT
The DNA here is from genome assembly GCA_029844215.1 of Przewalskia tangutica. Lineage (NCBI taxonomy): Eukaryota > Viridiplantae > Streptophyta > Magnoliopsida > Solanales > Solanaceae > Przewalskia > Przewalskia tangutica. The sequence continues at coordinate 52,898,464 of CM056721.1, forward strand.
GAGCACTGCATCTGGGTAATGTCCATTACCGGTGAAGGACACACCCGCATGACTTCGGCCATATAGTGCGTCTGGCGGTGGCGTGGCGATGCACCGGTCCTCCATGCTCGCTACGGTCGCGAGAACATCCGAGCCAATGAATCAAACTCGACATTGTACTCTCTAGCGTGCGTCTCGCGCCTCGATAACAAAAATCTGTCGGATCGTGCCTCGCCATCTGCGGAGGCAAGAAGTGTGTGAAAAAGCCTGCGAAAACTCATCCCGTGCTGCTTTGGAGGTGCGTACTCTCCGGGAAAGCTCATGAATCGAACCAATCATTGCGGTATCACGCGGCCGTCTGAACCGAATGTCACGGACTGGTCTCTGAAGCCTTGACCACGCGTAATCCTCTGCAACTGACGGATGAACTCCTGCGGATCGTCCTCCGGCCTCGACCCGTAAAACTCTGGCGGGCTACAACTAAGGAAGTCCCGTAGCCTCAAACTATCTGCCCTCTGGTGAACAACGGGTGCTCTGGGTGGGCCCAGTCTTGGAATGGCGCCTCGAACCTCTCGCCATATCGGCCCACGACCGGCTAATCGGGCCATCTCCTTGTACCCTAACTCCTGCCCGGTGAGGAGGCTGAGCGTAAACCTTTGTGGTCTCATCGGTATTCGCCAGGCCCTAAACTCTGCTGGGGCGGCGGCGTCGTGAACTTCGCCGTCTGAGGCATCGCCTCGGGTAAAGACTGGGCCTGAGCCCTGGTGAACCTCTGTGTCATACTAGCAGCTCCCTCGGCTGCCTTGCCCTTCTGGGCCCGGGTTGCCTTACGTGGAGGCATAACTGTTACAGGAAAGGAATACGTTAGAGGGTCGACTATAACACGGCTCTAAAGCACGATCTCGAGTGAGAAGAATAGAAACCAATCCTAAATATCCTATAGCCTCACGATTATTGGTGTGGTGCGCAACACGCGATAATCAAGACTCTACTAGATACGGTCTGTAGACACTTTCCGAGATAACACGGCTCGATACCACTTTTGTCACGACCCGTTCGGGGCGTGGTAGTGCCTACAGGGCACCCAGTAGTCATACATCGGAGAACAATCGTGAATATAAAACAAGACATGCTGACATGATATAATTAGAACATTTTATCACGAAGAAAAAGGTTGCCTTTCGGCATATATCATAAACCAAGTTTTGCGATTACATCCCAAGCATGACATGACTCTGAACCTCTGGAAAATAACAACTATGGCGGGACGGGGCCCGCCATACCACTGTACAAACTATCTACAACGGGAGATCATACCCAGTAGAGCCTCGGAGAGAGTGGAGCTCACGACACCAACGTAGAGATCCTAAGGATGTGGATCTAGTACCGCTTTCCTCTAGAACTGCGGCGTGAGCGCGGCCCCGAAGGAGTCGATCTACAATGTACCAAGTATGTGAAACTATAAAGTACTTTAAATGAAATCAAAGTATTCAAAACCTTTTCACAATTACATTGATTCAATTGCACATAGTGCCACATCACAACAATAACGATGATAGGAAAGCATAGCAGTCTAGTCTAGGCGCGAATGATCGAAGCAAGGCCAGCGCCCATAGTATCATGCGTGCCTAGTCACTGACAGCCGTAGTCGCATAGGTCACACGGACCGCGTGAGGTATTCCGCGCCGGGGTAGCTCCGGTACCCTCGCGGACTTCCGCGGTCGCGTAGCCTCAAAGACCGCGTAGTCCCATGGACCGCATAGGGCATCCGCGTCGGGCTAAACACCGGAATGATCAATCACGGAGCATACCGCGACTCGCGCATAGTCTCATAGACGCGTAGGCCGTATAGACCGCATCGGGTGGCAAGCCCTCGGTATAATAAGTCAAGGGTAGGTGATACAAATAACGATGCAGCGGACTTCAGGTTAGCAACGTAAGCACGGAGAATGACCCCCTTTCACAACATTACAAGACAATTAACACATGCGGTATCATAGTATGTCTACCTATCAACCAATCTTACTACTCTTACAAATCAATACAAGGCTTTATAAACAAACAAGTAAATGATTCCTTTTATCATTCTTAAGTTGTTATACCTACTTCCCATAAAGCTAGTATAACTCTTAAGCTTTGTTTTAAAACCAATTATTACTCTTACGTTAAATATGATTCATTATTCCTTTGACATACTTCAAGGTTCTTATTATTAGGGCTTAAGTCAAAAGACATTGCGATTATCATATATGTCTACCGTACTATATATACTTAACATATCATGCTCAGGGTATAGGAAGAATCACATACCTTCTCGTGAAATCCACGCCAAGTCGAGTATGTGTGTATGAGAGAATCGACCTATAATAGTCAGACAACTATCAAAGTCTAGACTATTACGTAGGTCATTCTAAGCAGAGGGTCCTCGATTCTACGGAAAGTCGGGCGTGACCACTACCGGTGAGTTATATAAGTCTCTTTGTGAAAGCAGTCCTATGTAATACGGTTTGATTATTCTTCTTTTAAACCCTTCAAGTGATTAACACTTCAATTCTATTACGTAATATACTTCTAAGTATTTATACTATTCTTATTCTACAACAGTAAGTATTCTTTAATTCAAAAGAGGTTAGGATTAGTTACCTCAGTAAGCAATAATATCCTAGAAAAGTCGCTGAGCAAGGTTTTGCTCTAAGTTGTATGCTCGAGAAACCTTAGAAGTTCTTCACAACTTCTACTAAGTGCTAAGGTATTTGGGCTAGGTATTTTGGGCATTATAACAATACAAGAAGGCAACTTTTCTACCAAGGGAGGGGGTAGGTTTCGCTAGGCTGGGGTGGGGTAGCCTCGGCCAAGCTTCTCAAGGGAGGTGTGTTTGGACGAACAACAAGAGGGAGAGGGAGGATTTGAGACTTAGATAGATTGCTCAATTTAGGATGAAATAACTCTTGACAAGGGGGTATTTATAGGTCAAGACATGGCCAACCAATGGCCAAGATTATGCCAAGTGCAAGGCAAGTGTAGGGTGAGGATTTAGGCAAGTGTCCTTGGCCAACTTGCACACAAAATATCTAGCCAACTTTATGACAAGGCTTGGCATTCCAATCGGCCTTAATGCGTGACAAGTCCACCAATGAGAGGGTGGAAAGTGTAAGCCTCTCATTGGTCCAAAGTGTTACGTCTCTCGGAAAAATCCATAAAAATAAGAAATGACATAGCGGAATTTATCCTATGAAAAGTGGAAACGTTTAGTCGGAAAACCGTTAACTTTGTGAGTTGTGCCTAAAAATCGTCAAGGCCTAACTTAAAGACCAAAACTTTTGTGCGTATTCCTTTACGTACATACCGAAATACGGTATAACGACCTTGCGAGTTATTATCGGCGTTCATAGAAGTTTGCTTCTATCTGCGCACCATTGACTAGGTGACTCGAAAGCGGCTAAGTTTGATGGTGATGCTGCGGCGGGGTTTCGATTCTTTGAAGGAGAGGCGGCCGCCCGTTCTTACTCTTCGGAGGGTCGGATGGTTATGTCGTGTATTGTGATCGTCGGCATCGGGTTGGGATGTGTGTTGATGATACGGAGGCAAGGTTATAGCGTATGCATCCCGACAGCTGAAGAAACACGAGAGGAACTACCCCACCCATGCTTTGGAGTTGGCAGCGGTGATTCACGCCTTGAAAATCTGGAGGCACTATTTGTATGGGGTTCATATGGATATTTATACAGACCACAAGAGCCTCCAGTATATCTTCAGCCAGAGGGAGCTGAACTTACGACAAAGACGGTGGTTAGAGTTGCTTAAGGATTACGATGTTGATATCTGTACCACCCGGAAGGCGATGTTGTGGCGGATGCTCTTGAGTCGTAGGTCGATGGGAGCCTATCGGATGTGCGGCGAGAGAGGAGGGACATGGTTCGTGATTTGCATCGATTAGCGAGCCTTGGTGTCCGTTTGATTGATTCTGATAGCGATGGGGTTGAGTCAGTGAGGTTCCGAGTCTTCCATCGTCGAGAGGTGAAGAAGGCGATTCGAGATCGATTTTGACACGTTATCGTGATACGGCTCTTCGTGAGGAAGGGTCGCTTTTGAGGTACTTTGATGGGGTGCTAAGGTTTGAGGCGAGTTGTGTGTTCGGATATTTGGGACTTGGCGGAGTTCTTGGGAAGCACACGGCGCGCGTTACTCTATCCGTCGAGTGCGACAAGATGTACCCACGACCTTAGATCTGTGTATTGGTGGGATGGCGAAGAGGGCGTTGCGAGTTCGTAGCTCGGTGCGTGTTGTCGGCGGTGAAGGTAGAGCACCGGAGGCACGGTGGTTTATTCTGACGATAGAGATCCGGCACGGAAGTGGGAGGTGATCAACATGGACTTCATCACGGGATTACCTCGCTCGGAGAGACATGATTCTATATGGGTTATCGTCGACAGTGTGAAATCAGCCACTTTCTTCCGTCAGGCGACTTTTGGTGAGGATTATGCGGACTTTACATCCGATAGATCGTCGATCGCATGAGTCCCTATTTCGATCATATCGAGAGGAGCCAGTTACGGCTAACTTACGGAGGTCCTTCCGGAAGGATTAGGGGCGAGTGAGCTAAATCGCATTCCATCCACGCAGAGACGGGCGGTAGGCGCACTATCCGGACTCTTGAGGATATCTGCGAGCTGTGTTATTGACCGAGGGTAGTGGGAGGATCATTTGCCTCTAGTTGAGTTTGCGTATAATAATAGCTACCACTCCGGTATTCGGATGGCGCCTTATGAGGCCTTGTATGGGAGGAAGTGCGGTCGCCGATAGGCTGGTTCGATGTGGGCGAGTACGATTAGTGGGACGGTTGGTGCAGCGATGAATGGATAAGGTGAAGCTTATCCGAGCGGTTGCTCGCGGCTGAAGTCGGCCAGTCATATGCAGATCATCGTCATCGGCATCGAAGTTCGAGGTTGATGATTGGGTTTTCTAAAGTGTCACCCATGAAGGGTGTGATGAGATCGGGAAGAAAGTGAAACTTCGGCCAAGGTACATTGGGCCTATCAGATTGTCGCGAGGTAGACAAGGTTACTACGAGTTGGATCTGCCGTCCGATCTGGAAGCGATGCATCCGGTGTTTCATGTTTCTATCTTTGAGAGATGTATCGAGATCCATCTAGGGTACACCGATTGGCGATGTCGGTGTGGGGTTATCGTATGAGAGATTCCCATAGCGATAATCGATCGTCGAGTTAAGCGTCTGCGGACAGGGCGTGGCTTCGTCAAAGTCTTGTGGCGGAGCAGGCTCGGGGAGGAGATGGCGTGGGAAGGCGAGGAGGACATGAGGCGAAGTATCCTCACCTATTCCCACACCTCCGGGTAATTCACTTTCCTACTTGTAAATCTTCATTATCGTTTATGCCTAAGTGTTGTTTTGTGGTGTGTGGCATTTGCAAACCGTTTAAGTTATGAGGAACCTTATCGTTAAGCGTCTTGGGAAGGAACATTCGGGACAAATGTTTCTAAGGAGGAGAATGTTATACCCGTATTTCCCAGTATGCGTGAGGCGTGCGTCAAGTTTAGCCTTAAAAGTTTAGGCATGGGACGTTTTTTTGGGCACAACTCACTAAAAGAATCGTTTTCCGACGAAACGTTTTACAAGACTCGCGTAGGGTAAATTCCGGCTATGTCATTTCTAATTTTTGCGGATTTTTCCGAGAGACGTAACACTTTGGACCAACGAGAGGGCGACACTTGTCACCCTCTCATTGATGGATGTGGGACGGCAATAGGGCCGAATGGAATGCCTATTTTGTCTTGGAGTTGGTAGGATATTTTGTGTGCAAGTTGGATAAGGTACACTTGCCCTAATCTTGACTTTACACTTGCCTTGCACTTGGCATCATCTTGGCCATTGGTTGGCCACTTCTTGACCTATAAATACCCCCCTTAAGATGAAGAGTTCCTCATCCACAAATCTTTCTCCAAGTCTTGAAAATCCTCTCCTCTCCCTTGTGAGCCATTTCGTCCAAGCCTCCCCCCCCTTGAGAAAGCCTTGGCGAATACCCCATAAAAGAAGCCTAGCGAAACACTACCCCTCCTTGGTAGAAATGTTGTCTTCCAAGTATAGTTGCTATTCTAAATACCACAGCCCAAATCCTTTAGTACTTAGTAGAAGTTGTGAAGAACTTCTAAGGGTTCTTGAGCTATCGGGCGTCTTTATTATACCAGTATTTCGGAGTATATACGTGGGGCGTCGTCGACAATTTGAGACTTAAAGTTTGGCATAGGTTCGAAATTTGTGCACAACACCGATTAAGTCGTTTTTCGGCGAAGCGTTTCTGAGAGCTTGCGTAGGGAAAATTCGGCTATGTCGTTTTGTATTTTTGCGGATTTTTTTCCGGCGGCGGAACATTTTTGGGCCAACGAGAGGTGACACTTGTCACCTCGAGTGGGCGTTAGGGTTGGCCGATGGGTCACGGATCCTTGGCCGATTGGCTCCTTGTTTTGGCCTTGTTTGTGCCTTGTTTATGGCTTGTTTGGTGCCTTGTTTTGTGGAGTAGGGTTAGGGTGCACTTGGCTTGATCAAGGCCTTACACTTGCCTTGCACATGGCTTGATCTTGGCCATTGGTTGGCCAGCTTCCCTATAAATACCCCTTAGAGATGAACTTCTTCATCCATCCTCACTTTGTCTAAGTCTTGAATTCCCTCCTCCCTCTTGTGGCTCTCGTCCAAAGCCTCTCCCCTCCCTTCTAGTGCCGCTTTGGCGAGAGGTTCCCCTCACTTGTGGTGTCTTGCAGAGGTACCACTAGCCTAGTTGTTTCGTATTATATACCCCCTTTTTGTGGTATTGAAATACTCCTCCAGTATTGTTATAATGCCCAAAATACCTTAGCCTTTACCTTGTAGTATTCCAAAGTTACCTCTATCGTAGAGCAGGAAATACTACCTTTTGTCCTTTTAGTCTCAACCAAAACCCTAAGAAAATCTTCATAGTTGGTTGAAGTATTTAAGTAGAAGTTGGTTAGAACTTCTAAGGGTTGTTTGGAGCGCCGGAGTAGGAGCTAAACCTTGCTCGGGACCGACATTATAACTTGGATAATTTTGGGCTTATCGAGGTAAATATTCTTGTCCTTATTGTAATTGGAAATTACATGTTGTAGGATTATATAGTTGAAGTATACTATATATAGAATGAACATAGCTTTGCGGCAATGTCTTTTGACTTAAGCTGAATATAAAGAAAGAAGCGAGCTGTAATTACATGATGTATGTGATGAGACTTGTGGTATTCTTGTATAGTAGAAATTGTATACGTCAGGTTAGACATATAAACCCCACTGGTTGGCTTGGTAGCGGCCTCGATAGAGGAGGAGATTTCTGTTATTGCGGGAGAGTCTTTGCCGAATTTTACGTAGAATATGGGCGTGCGGTTAGAAGTTAATAGGCGTTTGTGGCCTTATAGGTGGAAATCTGCGAGTAGCGTATTCTACTTGAAGAGTGGAAAAGGCTAGCCGGGTTCTGATCTTGTGGGCGTTTTGCTTATTATCGATAATCGTCGCGAGGTATGTGAACCTCTTCTTATCCTTCTAGCATGATGCTTTGTAAACTATGTAGTGCGGTGACGTACATGTGCTAAATGAGTTGGTTGGTTTAAAACATAGGGTGTTATAATAGCTTTATGGGAAGTTAGTTATAACGACTACATGTAGGTAAAAGATTAGTTTATTGATTGTAGAAGTTAAGAGACTTGATCTTGAAAGATAAGAGACTTAACTTGTTTTACTTAGTAATTAACATTTTGTTAAAAGTGTTGTGAAACCTCATTCGCGAGTAATGAGTACTTGGTTTTAAAAGAATAATGTTTTATTGATTTGGAAATGAGAATAAGTGTCGAACAAACCACAATAGCGCTAATAAAGGAAAGTGTATTGACAAATAACAAATTGTTATTAAAACCGGTAGAAACCTCCATCTGCATAGAAGCTAAGATAAGACAAAATTGTATTACATTTCCTAGATCATGGTCTTTGTAACAAGATTGTTGTAAACAAGAATAAGCGGCTCACGTCAAGACATATGTTACTCAATTGTTTTAAAAGAGATTAAGACTATGAGTTATGAAACCTTTCTAAAATGAGAAACTTGAGCATTTGAAATTAGGCAAACTTGAGCGTTTGGAAAATAATGTTGTTACTTGATTTTACAAAGGGAAGTATTTTGGTTTACTTAAAAGATAGTCACTCTATTTTATACTACGGGTATTATGTGACTTTTGTGAAAAGCGGATCCTTTAAAAAGAGTTAATGTATGTAGTACTTTAGGGTTGAAACCCAGACTTTGATACGAAATGGAAGTACCTTGAGTTGTGTGTAACTTGCCTATGCTTGTTGTTGTGTAACTCGCCTATGCTTGTTGTGATAGCCTTTGTTGTGCAAGTGTTGATGTCGGGTGACTTCTTGGGAAGGAGTGGATCTTTTATAAAAGTCTAGAAGTATGGTAATTTGCTTGAGCTTGTTTGTGATAGCTGGTTGTGCGGTATATTGTTGTTGATGTCACGTGGACATGTCTACCGATCTGGTCAGGGGCATGTGGCCATGCGGCGGGGTTGATTACGATATATTGTTATTGTGGTTACATGGACATGTCTACCGTCTGCAGTCGGGCGTGTGGCCGTGCGGCGGGGTTGATCACCCGATATTATTGTTGTTAATGTCACATGGGCGTGTCTACCGTCTGCAGTCGGGGCATGTGGCCATGGGGCATTGTTATTATTGTTGCATCATGGACATGTCTGCCGATCTGCGAATTAGGGCATGCGGCCATGATGCGAACATGATTGATGTTGTGGGCGTGAGACCATAGTTATATTTGAGTGATGACTTGAGGCGTGAGTCACGATGGACATATTGCTTTTATGTGGTGAAGCGTAGTTTGGTTATCATATATGTCTCTGCTTTATTTAGACTAGTATGATTTCATTCTGATATTTTCTGATTTCACATACTTGGTACTGTTATCTGACCTCCTTGAGGCTGCGTTCATCTGCGCGGTAGGAGTACATCGGTAGTGGATCTCGCTCATAGGATCACGATTCGTATTGGGAAGCTCCGTTTCTCGGAGGCTTATTCTTTGGTATGTGTTCCACTGAGTTGTAGGTTCTTGTACATTCGGGGTATGGCGGGGCCTGTCCGTCATGGTTGTTGTAAATCTTAAGTGCATGTAATCTTGTTGTGGTCGGGGTTGTAAAAGGATTAAGCGTAGACACTTTGTAGGCGGTTTAATCCTTTTTACAAACCCCATGCTGATACTCTGTTTCCCAGTTTTATAACATGGCGGGACGGGGCCGCCTACAGAATGTAAGCTCTACAACTCAGTGCTGTCTAAAGATAAGCCTGGGAGAAACGAGCTTCCAATCTGTGGCTATGATCTATGAGATCACTGCCGTAGACATGTCCATGTAACCACAATAACAATATATCGGTGTCAACCTGCCGCGTGGCCACATGTACCGGAATTGCGCCGGTGTAGACATGTCCGTGACATCAACAACAATATACGCGCAACGAGCTATCACAAACAAGCTCGAGCAAATTACCGTACTTCTAGACTTTTATAAAAGATCCACTCCTTCCCGAAGTCACGATATCAACACTTGCACAACAAAGGCTATCACAACAAGCATAGGCGAGTTACACAACAAGCATAGGCAAGTTACACGACTCAAGGTACTTCGTTTCGTATCAAAATGCGGGTTTTAACCTAAGTACTACGACGTTAACTTCCTTTTAAGAGATCCATTCCTTTCGTAAAGGTCACTGATACCGTAGTATAAAAATAGAGTGACTCGCATTTTTAGGTAAACCAAAATACTTCCTTTGTAAAATCAAGTAACAACATTATTTTCCAAGCGTTCAAGTTTGCCTAATTTCAAATGCTCAAGTTTCTCATTTTAGAAGGGTTTCATAACTCATAGTCTTAATCTCTTTTAAAACAATTGAGTAACATATGTCTTGTGCGTGGCCGTTTATTCTTGTTTACAACAATCTTGTTACAACGACCATGATCTAGGAAATGTAATACAATTTTGTCTTATCTTAGCTTATGCGGATGGAGGTTTCTCTTGGTTTTAATAACAATTAGTTAATTGTCAATACACCTTCCTTTATTAGCGCTATTTGTGGTTTGCTCGACACTTATTCTCATTTCGAAATCAATAAAATATTATTCTTTTTAAAACCAAGTACTCATTACTGCGAATGAGGTTTCACAACACTTTTAACAAAATGTTAATTACCAAGTAAAACAAGTTAAGTCTCTTATCTTTCAAGATCAAGTCTCTTAACTTCTACAATCAATAAACCAATCTTTTACCTACGTAAGTCGTTATAACTAACTTCCCATAAAGCTATTATAACACCCTATGTTTTAAACCAACCAACTCATTTAGCACATGCGTCTAGTACTACATAGTTTACAAAGCATCATGCTAGAAGGATAAGAAAGAGGTTCACATACCTCGCGACGATTATCGACGATAAGCAAAAGCGCTCACGATCTTGTAACGGCTAGCCTTTTCCACTCTTCAAGTAGAATACGCTACTCGCGATCTTCCTATAAGGCCACAAACGTCTATTAACTTATAACCGTACGATTCCATATTCTACAGAAAATTGCGTACCTTCCGCATGCCAGCGTAAATCTCTCTCTATCGGTGACTGCAATCCAACTTTGGGGTTATCGTCTAACCGGGCGTATACAATTTCTACTATCTGATACCACAAGTCTCTTATGTCTGATCTATGTAATTACGATTGATTCTCTTCTTTAAATTCGGGCTTAAGTCAAAAGACATTGCCCAAAGCTATGCTTAGTTCTATATATAGTATACTTCAACTATATAATCCTACAACATGTAATTTCCAATTACAATAAGGGACAAGAATATTTACCTCGATAAGCCCAAAATTATCCAAGTTATAAAAGTCGATCTGAGCAAGGTTTAGCTCTACTCCGTGCGCTCAATCGCTCCAACAACCCTTAAGTTCTAACCAACTTCTACTTAAATACTTCAACCAACTATGAAGATTTCCTTAGGGTTTCGGTTTGAGACTAAGAGGACAAAAGGTAGTATTTCCGGGCTCTACGTATAGAGGTAACTTTTGGAATACTACAAGGTAAAGGCTAAGGTATTTTGGACATTATAACAATACTTGGAAGTATTTCAATACCACGAGGAGGGTATATTATCTGAAACAACTAGGCTAGGGGTACCCTCGGCTGAAACACTACCAAGGGGAGGTACCTCTCGGCCACAAGGCCACTCAAAGGGGAGGGTGTGGCGAGAACACAACAAGAAGAGGAGGGAGATTTCAAGGCTTGGAAACATTTGTGGATGAATGAAGTCTTCACAAAGGGAGGTATTTATAGGGAAGCGAGGCAACCAATGGACAAGATCAAGCCATGTGCAAGGCAAGTGTAAGGCCTTGATCAAGCCAAGTGCACCTAACCCTACACCCCAAAACAAGGCACAAAACATGGCACCAAACATGGCACAAAGTAAGGCCAAAACAAGGCACCAATCGGCGAGCCAAGCGCCTAAGGCGTCCACTTGAGGTGACAAGTGTCACCTCTCGTTAACCCAAAATGTTCGTCGCTCGGAAAAATCCATAAAAATACAAAGCGACATAGCGGAATTTTCCCTACGCAAGCTCGTAAGCGTTTACGTCGAAAACGACTCTAATCGGTGTTGTGCACAAATTTGAACCTATGCCAAAATTTATGTCTCCATTTTTATGCGTCGTCTCCGCGTACATACTGCGGAAATCTGAGGCATAACATTCTCCCCTCCTTAGAAACATTCGTCCGAATGTTCCTTCTCAAGACGGATATCGATGAAGTTCCTCTAACAAGTTGCCAGCGCCACGGCAGCACGAAAATAACACACGCGTTCCCTTCCTTCCTTACTGCGTCGTGCGATACCACTTTTGTCACTTTGCGCGAGGTTCTAGTGTCACTCGACGACCCAACAAATGGTACCGAACTGCATGCGATCCACGAGGTTCTAGTGTCACTCGGGGCGTGCCATACCGATCATCGCAGTTCTCAAAGCGTGGAGTCACTACCTCAAACTTGGTCATCTTACTAACCTCAATCTTCTTTAAGGCCATTCCGGCCTTCACGAACGCTCGGTCGAACATATCCACGAACTCATACGATGGTCAACTAAAGCGGGGCTAGCATCCTCGTGACCTACCACTGGCGGGACCACGAACTTACCCGCTAAAGCGGGCTGCGGGTCGACGCGGCGGCCATCAACCCGACCAGCGTCGCGCGATACTTGCTCGCCGAAGCGGAACAATCTTACCTAATCAAGTCATGAAAGCTACCACTTCCATCTCACACTATCCATGGACTTATCACACAAATAATTCCCACGTACTACTTACTCTGATAAGGGTCAAACATGAAATAAATCTTTTCCCCAAGACGACCTTACCTCTAAGGTCTCAATCGTGACATAGTCTAAGGTTCACACTTACCACGCCCGGGCTTACTCTTACACTAACGGGTTCTAAATCACATTTTAGCACAAAGCTAACCGAACATAACACTAAACACATCAGCATACAAAACTCTAGAGGTTAAGGATATACTGTCTCTACCGCTTTCTAATCACGTCACTGCGGCGCGCATTAGTGAAGGTGATGAACGACGCGATCTGAAGGTGAGTCGTAACATCCGTGCTACCGCTTGGTTGGGCGATTCCTCGCAAAATGGCCTGCTGTCGCCAAAATAACAAGCTCCTTGGCACCACGACACTCCCGAAATGCGGTCTACCATCGACCACCGAGGTAGGGGTGACCGCGTCTGGCCAACACCTACTTCCTGAAACACGAACCGCGGAGCCACGACTGCTCCGAATACTCTGGATGCTCTGAAGGTTGTGGAGGACCACTGCTGCCTTGGCGGAGGTACAAAACTAGTATCTTCTTTGAGGCGGTCCGCCTCGAAAGTCACCAAAGGACCACTGTTGTTACGGCCTCTTACTGGCGATCTTGGTCATTCCGTCGACCTCTCGTGCCTCGCATCCCGGTGCATGAGCCTACATGCGGGCAATGTCCATGCGGTGAAGAGCTACACTCGAACAAGCCTCTGTCAAGTAATCATCTAGCGGTGGCGTGGCGGTGCACTCTATCCTCCGTGGTTGCCACTAAAGCGGGGACATCTGAGGCCAACGAGTCAAACTCCACGTTGTACTCGAACCGTCGCCTCTGTCTCGGCATCATAAATCACTGCCGGCGTGCCCTCATCTGCGGAGGCAAGAAGTGAGTGAGGAATGCCTCCGAGAACTCGTCCCATCTTCTTTGAGCGCGTACTCTCCGGGACAACTCGCGAATCAAACTAGTCGATTGCGGTATCACGCGGCCGTCTGAACCTAAGACCAGCGACTCGGTCTCCGAAGCCTTGATCACTCTCATGACCGTGTAGCGCCGGATGAACTCCTGCGGATCATCCTCGTGCCTCGACCCATAAAACTCGGCGGGCTCTGACTTCGAAAGTCGTAGCCTCAAACTATCGCTCGGGGTGAACCATCGGTGCTCTTTGGCTGGGCTGCTGCGTCCGGCCTATCCTCATATCGGCCACGACCACGGCGGCCCGAGCCATCTCCTTGTACCCGTCTCATCTGCTCCAGTGTGGGGTGGAGGCTCAGTCTTGTGGTCTCAGCGACCAACTGCTGCGGTTCTAAACTCTCTTTGAAATTTGGCGGCGTCGCAAAACCCGCCGTCTGAAGCATAATCTCGAGCAGCGGCCAGGGCTGCGCCTCGTACTCCTCGTATCTCACTAGCGACTCCCTCGTTGCCTTGCCCTTCAGGCTCACGGTTGCACTTGCGGCGGAGGCATAAGCGGTAAAAGCGAGATCGTCGGAGGGTCCAACTTACAACCTGACTACTCTAAGGCACGATCTCGGAATGAGAAGAATGGAAACCAATCCTAAATGTCCTGCGACCTCACGATTATAGATGTGGTGCACAACACATCGATAATCAAGACTCTACTAGACACGATGCGTAGACACTTTCAAGATTAATCGCTCGATACCACTTTTGTCACGACCGATCCGGGCCCGTGGTAGTGCCTACCGTGCACCTAGTGATCTGACATCGAGAAAACTAGCGGAATATAAAACTTAAACAAGAAACAAGATATATGATCATAAAGCAGGCCAACCAAACGGTTACCTTCGATAAAATATATATAAACAACTCTTTCAAAGCGAACAATTTAATCCTTTTACAAACCACCCTTGTGATTACTACAGACCTCTAAGAGTTTTATACAACATGGCGGACGGGGCCCGCCATACCACAGAATGTACAAGAACCTACAACTCGTGGTAACATGCAAAAGATAAGCCTCGGAGAAGCGGAGCTTCCTAATCTGTTGACTGTGATCCTATGGCGGGGATCCACTGGATGTACTCTACCCGCGGCATGAGCGGCCCGAAGGAGGTCGATCTGCGGTACCAAGTATGTGGCGTAAAAATCGTAAATGAAATCATAACGATCTATATAAAAGCAGAGACATGTATGATAACAAAACCACGATTCGCAATATAAGCGATCATGTCAAGTCGAGGACTCGCGCCTCAGTCATCACTCAAATATAACTATGGGTCTCACGCCCAACATCAATCATGTTCGCGTCGCGGCGCGTGCCGGAGTCTGCATCGGTGTAGACATGCCGTGATGCAACAATAATAACAATGCCCCATGGCATGCCGAGATGCGCCGGTGTAGACACGTCCAAGTGACATTATCAACAATATCTTGGGTGATTAACCCGCGCGTGCCATCGCCCGAATTGCGCCGGTGTAGGCGTGTCCGTGTAACCACAATAACAATATATCGTAATCAACCTGCGCGTACGTGCCGGAGTCTGCGCCGGTGTAGGCATGTCCGTATGGACATCAACAACAATATACCGCAACGGGCTATCACAAACAAGCTCGAGCAAATTACCATACTTCTAGACTTTTATAAAAGATCCACTCCTTCCCCGAAGTCACACGATATCAACACTTGCACAACAAAGGCTATCCACACAAGCATGGCGAGTTACACAACAACGAGCATAGGCAAGTTACACCTGACTCGAGTACTTCCATTTCGTATCAAAGTGCGGGTTTTAACCTAAGTACTACGTCGTTAACTTCCTTTTAAGAGATCCATTCCTTTCATAAAGGTCACGATACCGTAGTATAAAAATAGAGTGACTCGCGTTTTAGGTAAACCAAAATACTTCCCTTTTGTAAAATCAAGTAACAACATTATTTTCCAAGCGTTGAGTTTGCCTAATTTCAAATGCTCAAGTTTCTCATTTTAGAAGGGTTTCATAACTCATAGTCTTAATCTCTTTTAAAACAATTGAGTAACATATGTCTTGTCGTGAGCCGTTTATTCTTGTTTACAACAATCTTATTCTGTGACCATGATCTAGGAAATGTAATACAATTTTGTCTTATCTTAGCTTACATGCGGATGGAGGTTTCTCTGGTTTTAATAACAATTAGTTAATTGTCAATACACTTCCTTTATTAAGCTATTTGTGGTTTGCTCGACACTTATTCTCATTTCGAAATCGGTAAAACATTATTCTTTTTAAAACCAAGTACTCATTACTCGCGAATGAGGTTTCACAACACATTTAACAAAATGTTAATAACCAAGTAAAACAAGTTAAGTCTCTTATCTTTCAAGATCAAATCTCTTAACCTACAATCAATAAACTAATCTTTTACCTACATGAGTCGTTATAACTAACTTCCCATAAAGCTATTATAACATCCTATGTTTTAAACCAACCAACTCATTTAGCACATGTATGCGTCTGCACTACATAGTTTACAAAGCATCATGCTAGAAGGATAGGAAGAGGTTCGCATACCTGCGCGATTATCGACAATAAGCAAAAGCGCTCGCGATCGTAACACGGCTGGCGTTCCACTCTTCAAGTAGAATACGCTACTTGCGATGCTTCCACCTATAAGGCCACTGGCGTCTATTAACTTCTAACATGCGGTTCCATATTCTCTGAGAAAATTGGCAGACTCCCACATGGCCGCGTAATTCTCTCCTCTATCTAGGCTGCTACCAATCCAACTTTGGGGTTATACGTCTAACGGACGTATACAATTTCTACTATCTGATAATACCACAAGTCTCTTTATGTCTGATCTATGTAATTACGATTCGATTCTCTTCTTTAAATTCGGGCTTAAGTCAAAAGACATTGCATAGCTATACTTAGTTCTATATATAGTATACTTCAACTATATAATCCTACAACATGTAATTTCCAATTACAATAAGAGGACAAGAATATTTACCTCGATAAGCCCAAAATTATCCAAGTTATAAAAGTCGATCTGAGCAAGGTTTAGCTCCTACTCATGCGCTCAATCCGCTCCAAACAACCCTTAGAAGTTCTAACCAACTTCTACTTAAATACTTCAACCAACTATGAAGATTTCCTTGGGTTTCGGTTTGAGACTAAGAGGACAAAAGCGATTTCCGGGCTCTACGTATAGAGGTAACTTTTGGAATACTACAAGGTAAAGGCTAAGGTATTTTGGGCATTATAACAATACTTGGAGAAGTATTTCAATACCACAAGGAGGGGTACCCTCGGCTGAGCACTACCAAGGGGAGGGTACCCCTCTCGGCCACAAGGCCACTCAAAGGGGGAGGGGGTGTGGCGGACGAACACAACAAGAAGAGGGGAGGGAGATTTCAAGGCTTGGAAACATTTGTGGATGAATGAAGTCTTCACAAAGGAGGGTATTTATAGGGAAGCGAGGCCAACCAATGGACAAGATCAAGCCATGTGCAAGGCAAGTGTAAGGCCTTGATCAAGCCAAGTGCACCCTAACCCTACACCCCAAAACAAGGCACAAAACATGGCACCAAACATGGCACAAAGTAAGGCACAAAACAAGGCACCAATCGGCAAGGCCAAACCGCTAAGGCGTCACTTGAGGTGACAAGTGTCACCTCTCGTTAACCCAAAATGTTCGTCGCTCGGAAAAATTCGCAAAATACAAAGCGACATAGCGGAATTTTCCCTCGCAAGCTCAGTAAAGCGTTTAGTCAACGACTCTAATCGGGTGTTGTGCACAAATTTCGAACCTATGCCAAACTTTAAGTCTCCAATTTTTGTACGTACGTCTCCACGTACATACTCTGGAAATACGGGGCATAACAGGACCGACATTATAACTTGGATAATTTTGGGCTTATCGAGGTAAATATTCTTGTCCCCTTATTGTAATTGGAAATTACATGTTGTAGGATTATATAGTTGAAGTATACTATATATAGAATCAACATAACTTTGCGGCAATGTCTTTTGACTTAAGCTGAATATAAGAAAGCTGAATGTAATTACATAGGGATGTATGACGATAAGACTTGTGGTATTCTTGTATAGTAGAATTGTATCGTCCGGTTAGACGTATAAACCCCCACGGTTGGCTTGGTAGCGGCCTCGATAGAGGAGGAGATTTCTGTTATTGCGGGAAGTCTTCTTGAATTTTACGTAGAATATGGAACCGCGGTTAGAAGTTAATAGGCGTTGTGGCCTTATAGGTGGAAGTACTACGAGTAGCGTATTCTACTTGAAGAGTGGAAAAGGCTAGCGAGATTCTGATCGTGGGCGTTTTGCTTATTATCGATAATCGTCGCGGTATGTGAACCTCTTCCTATCCTTCTAGCATGATGCTTTGTAAACTATGTAATGCGGTGAAGCGTACGTGTGTTAAATGAGTTGGTTGGTTTAAAACATAGGGTGTTATAATAGCTTTATGGGAAGTTAGTTATAACAACTCTATGTAGGTAAAAGATTGGTTTATTGATTGTAGAAGTTAAGAGACTTGATCTTGAAGATAAGAGACTTAACTTGTTTTACTTGGTTATTAACATTTTGTTAAAAGTGTTGTGAAACCTCATTCATGAGTAATAGTACTTGGTTTTAAAAGAATAATGTTTCTTGATTTGAAAATGAGAATAAGTGTCGAGCAAACCACAAGGCGCTAATAAGGAAAGTGTATTGACAAATAACTAATTGTTATTAAAACCGATGAAACCTCGTCTGCATAGAAGCTAAGATAAGACAAAGTTGTATTACATTTCTAGATCATAACTTTATAATAAGATTGTTGTAAACAAGAATAAAGCGGCTCACGTATAAGACATATGTTTCTCAGTTGTTTAAAGAAATTATATTCTTAATTGATTAAGACTATGAACTATGAAACTTTTCTAAAATAAAGAGACTGAGTAATTGAAATTAGGCAAACCGAACTTTAGGGAAAGAATGTTGTTGAAAAGGAAAGTGTTTTGGTTTACCTAAAAATGTGAGTCACTCTATTTTTATACTACGGTATCGGGTGACCTTTATAAAAGAATGGATCTCTTTAAAAGAATTTAACGTGCGTAGTACTTTAGGTTAAAACCGGACTTTGATATAAAATGGAAGTACCTTGAGTTAAGTATAACTTATGCTTGTTGTTGTATAAACTTGCCTATGCTTGTTGTTGTGTAACTCGCCTATGCTTGTTGAGATAGCCTTTGTTGTGCAAATGTTGATATCAGGTGACTTCTTGAGAAGGAGTGGATCTTTATAAAAGTTTAGAAGTGTGGTAAATTGTTTGAGCTTGTTTGTGATAGCCTGGTTGTCCGATGTATTGTTATTGTGGTTGCGTGGACATGTCTACCGATCTGAATTCAGGGGCATGTGGCCATGCGGCAGGGTTGATTACCCGATATAGTGTTATTGTGGTTACATGGACATGTCTACACCGATGCAAAATTCTGGGGGCATGTGGCCATGCGGCATTGTTAGTATTGTTGCATCATGGACATGTCTGCCGTCTGTCGGCATCTTCACCGAAAATCGGGCGTGTTGGTGCCTTACCCGCACCTAGCGATACATACATCGGAGAAAAATCAGTGAACATAAAACATGAGTCATTATACAGAGATATAATAAATAAGCAACCAAAGCGGTTGCCTTCAGTATATACATAAAACCTGAACATTTTAATCCTTTTACAACCCTGCCACAACAATACTACAGACCTCTAAGATATACAATGACTATGACGGGAGGGCCGCCATACCACAGATACAAGAACTTACAACTCGAGGAACACTGCTAAAAGATAAGCCTCCGGAAGCGGAGCTTGAATCTGTTGGCGTGATCCTATGGCGAGGATCCACGGCCGATGTACCTCTACTGCGGCATGAGCAAAGGAGGCCGAGTACCAAGTATGTGAATCGCATAATCTGTAAATGAAATCATACTAGTCTATATAAAGCGAGACATGTATGATAACCAAACTCTGATTCGCAACATAAAGCGATCACTCGATATAACTATGGGTCTCGCGCCCACAACATCAATCGTGGTCATCGTGGCGCGTACCGAATCTGCATCGGTGTAGACATGTCCATGTGACCTCAACAACAAGACAGCAATCCAGATGGAAGCATACGTGCGCTTACGATCGTGTCGGTATGTCCAAAGAAACAATAAGACAACTTTCCAAATGGACGATACCCGTGCGCTACGCGTCGTGTCGATATGTCGAGGAAACAATAGGGCGGCATTCCAAATGGGCGATACGTGCGCTACGCGTCGTGTCGATATGTCAAAGGAAATCACAAGGCGATAATCAAAATGGAAACATGCGATGCGCTACGCGTCGTGTCGATATATCAGCGATTAACCACAAGACCTTAACCAAAATGGAAGCATACGTGCGCTACGCGTCGTGTCGGTATGTCCAAAGTGATTAACAACAATAATACTATCAACGAGGCGTGCGGTGGAATTTCTCCGTCGCTGCGACGCGTCAAGTAAGTTCTCAACAAGTCAACCGACCTCCATCGAGAGAGCGGTAACACGAAATACAACGCTTTGCACAACAAAGGTTATCACGATAAGCATAGCCAAGCTTCACAACAACAAGCATAGGCAAGTTTCACAACAACACAAAGTACTTTCATTTTATACCAAAGTCGGGTTTTAACCCCAAAGTACTACATACGTAAGTTCTTTTAAAGAGATCCATTTCTTTTATAAAAGTCACGATACGTAGTATTAGAATGACCAACCCACTTCCTTTTCAAAACCAAGTAACAACATTCTCTTCCTAAGTTCGGTTTGCCTAGTTTCAATTACTCAAGCTTCTCATTTTCAAATGGTTTCATAGTTCCCAAACTTAATCACTTGATTCCTTTTAGAACAATTAAGTAACATATGTCATATACGTGAGTAGTTTATTCTTGTTTATAACGATCTTATTACAAAGCCGTGATCTAGAAAATGTAATATCATTTTGTCTCATCTTAGCTTATGCGGATGGAGGTTTCTCTGGTTTTAATACAACACATCATTATTCAATACATTTTCCTTTATTAGCATGATAGTGCGTGATACACATTCGATTCCCCGAAATCAGTAAAACATTATCCCCTTTAAAACCAAGTACTCATTACTCACGAATGAGGTTTCACACAAACATCCACATTAAATCAAATAAGTTAAGTCTCTTATCTTATTAGATCAAGTCTCTTTACTTCTAACATCGATAAACCATTTTCACTACATAAGGTCGTTATAACTAACTTCCCATAAAGCTATTATAACACCTATGTTTTAAACCAACCAAATCACTTAGCACGTATGCGTCTGCGCTACATAGTTCACAATCATGCTAGAAAAGATAGGAAGAGGTTCACATACCTCGCGGCGATTTATCGACAATAAGCAAAATGCTCCAAGTACTACAACGCACTAGCCCTTTCCACTCGCCGAGTAGAATACGCTACTCTTAGTACTTTCACCTATAAAGGTCATGGCGTCTATTAACCCCAAAACATAAGTTTCTATCTTTCTATAGAAAATTGGCGGCTCACATGACAGCGTAAATCTCCTCTCTATCGGTGGCTACTAAGCCAACCGGGGTTTACACGTCTAACGGGCGTGTACAATTCTTTGCGTCTGATCTATGTAAATACGATTTAGTTCGATTCTTAATTCTTCAGCTTAAGTCAAAAGACATTGCGAATACTAAGTATAGTTCCATATATAGTATACTTCAACTATATATCCTAACAAACATGTAATTTCCAATTACAATAGAGGACAAGATAATTACCTCGATAAGCCCAAAATTATCCGAGTTTAATGTCGCTCTGAGCAAGGTTTAGCTCCTCCGTGCGCTCCAAACCACTCCAAACAACCCTTAGAAGTTCTAACTAACTGCTCAATTACTTGACCAGTATGAAGATTTCCTTAGGGTTTCGGTTTGAGACTAAAAGGACAAAAGGTAGTATTTAGGACTCTCGTAAAGAGGTATCTTTGGAATACTACAAGGTACAAGGCTAAGGTATTTTGGGCATTATAACAATACTAGGGAGTATTTCTATACCACAAGGGGTATTATACTAAACAACTAGGCTAGGGGTACCTAGCACCATGAGGGGATCTTCCGCCAAAGGCCACAAGGAGGAGGAGGGGAGGGCTTGGGCGAGAGCTACTAGAGGAGGAGGGATTTCAAGACTTAGACAAAGTGAGAGTGAATGAATAAGTCTTCGAGGAGGTATTTATAGCAAACCCGAGGCCAACCAATGGCCAAGATCTAGCCAAGTGCAAGGCAAGTGTAAGGCCAAGATCAAGCCAAGTGCACCCTAGACCTACTCCTTAAAACCCTCACAAATATCTACACAAATATCAAGCCCAACTTGCCCTTGGTCGCGCTTATGTCTCCGTTGTGAGGTGACACGTATCACCCTCCGTTGGTCGAATGTTTGCCTCTCGGAAAAATCAAAAAACAAAGCGACATAGCCAATTTTCCGCGCAAAAGCGTTTAGTCGAAACGACTCTAGCAGGGTGTTGTGCCCAAATGTAAAATCGGCGGTGCCACGGGTGACACGTGTCGCCCCGGTCGCCGAATATTTCGTCTTAAAATATCAATTTCTGAAATCTCAAAAACAAAGCGGGCCCACAAAACAGTAAATTTCTCCGTGGGCCCACGTGACCATTCAGAAAATAAAATTCCATAATTCTCTAATATTCCAGAAGTCGAATACCAAATCGGGAATCAATTCCCGTTAACGAACCTTTTCCTTCACAAAAGCGGAAACTTTTCCGTGGAAAAATCACTCTTTCTTATTTCCAATCTTTATTCTCGCACGTGCGTCCTCGCATACATACTGCGGAAATACGGGTATAACATTCTCCCCTCGCCGAAACATTCGTCCCGAATGTTCCTTCACTGAACGGATATCGAAGAAGCTCTTCTAACAAATTGCCAGCGCCGGCTTAGTCACGAAATAACACACGTTATCTTCCTTCCTTACTCGTCGTGCCGCTTCCGAACACTTGAACTCTTCTAGCATCGTACCACACTTGATCGCTTGTTCCCAAAACCTTGAGTCACCACCTCAAACTTGGTCATCTTACTAACCTCGAACTTCCTTAAGGCCATTCCGGCCTTTACGAACACGCGTCCACGAGCTCATACGATGATCATACAAACTTGGGCCTAGCATCCTCGTGACCCTACCACCGCGGGACCACCTTGTCAAGACTCTGGTTGACCCGTATCACGTCCTCAACCCGACCTAAACTCTTGTTCCCGATCGGAACAATCTTACTAATTCACATCATGAAAGCTACCACTTCCATCTCACACTACCCGGACTTATCACACAAATAAATCCCACGTATACTACTACTCGATAAAAGTCAAACATAAAAGCGAATCTTTAATCTCAAGACGACCTTACCCACAGGTCTCGGTCGTGACATAGTCTAAGGTTCATACTTACCGTGCCCCCACGTAACCTCCCAACTAAACATGTTTTCAAACTCACAATATCACAATGCTATCCGTACATAGCACACAATAATGAGATCATCATAACAAGCATACCAAAACTCTAGAGGTTAAGGATATACGAAACTCTTGCTCACTCTAATCATAGGCAATGAGAGGTGATAAACCCGACCCACAGATCCTGAAGGTGAGTCGTAACATCGCGCTTCCCTTGGTGGACGATTCCTCGAAAAATGGCCCTCTGGCCGCATGCAAAACAAACTCCCAATCTAGCACGACACTCTCCAAAATGGAGTCTACGCGATAGTCACAGCGAGGTAGGGGTGGCTTGGTGGTTAACACCCTGCTCTGCCGAAAATCGAACCTGGAGCCTCGACCGCTCACGAAGGCGGTGGAGGACCACTGCATGCCGTGGGGTATATAACTCGGTCCGCCTCGAAAGCCACGAGACCTGTAGTCTGGCCTCTTCTGGCGATCAGTCGTTAGTCGACCCCTCGCATCCTGGTGCATGAGCTGCGTGCGGGCAATGTCCATGCGGTGAAGAAACACCCGCCAAGACTCGGCCATATAATCATCAAGCGGTGGCGTGGCGATGCACTATCCTCCATATTCTAAGCGCGAGGACATATCGAGCCAAAGAATCGAACTCGACATTGTACTCCCGGTCGCCCTCTGTCTCGGTAACAAAAATCGGCCGTGCCCTCGCCATGCGGAGGCAAAGTGCGTGAGAAAGCCCGAAAACTCATCCCATCTGCTGGAGGTCGTACTCTCCCGGGAAAGCTCCCATGAATCAAACCGATCGCGGTATCACGCGGCCGATCACGAACAGGTCACGGACTCGGTCTCTGAAGCCTTGATCACCCGCATGATCCGTTTATGCCGGATGAACTCCTGCGGATCATCCTCGTGCCTCGACGTAAAACTCGCGGGCTCTTCGAAAGTCCGTAGCCTCAAACTATACGCTCGGGGTGAACCCAGGCGCTTCTGGGCAGAGCTGCGTCGGCTCATATCGGCCTGGCCATCTCCTTGTAACCCGTCTCGCCTTGTGGGGTGGAGGCTCAGTCTTGTAGTCTCATCGGCCACGGCTGCGACTCTAAACTCTCTTTGGTCTTTGGCGTCGCCCGTCAAGCACAACCTCAGTCTTGTCGGGCTGCGCCCTCGTACTCCTCAGTATCTCACTAGCGACACCCTCGGTGCCTTGCCATGGCTCTGGTTGCGGAGGCATAGCGGTAAAAGCGAGATACGTCGGAGGGTACAATGACTCTAAGCCACGATCTCGGAATGAGAAGAATGGAAACCAATCTAAATGTCCTATAGCCTCACGATTATAGATGTGGTGCACCGATTCGATAATCGATGCGTAGACACTTTCAGAGATTAACTGCTCTGATACCACTATGTCACACCCCGAAAATCGGGCCCGTGACTGGTGCCTTACCCCGGGCACCCTAGCGATACATACATCAGAGAAAAATCAGCGGAACATAAAACATGAGTCATTATACAAGAGATATAATAAATAAGCAGGCCCAAAGCGGTTGCCTTGGTATATCATAAAACACGAGCAGTTTAATCCTTTTACAACCCCCACAACGGTACTACAGACCTCTAAGATATCTGATGACTATGGCGGACGGGGCCCATACCACAGAATGTACAGAACTTACAACTCGAGAACACTACAAAAGATAAGCCTCGGAGAAGCGGAGCTTGAATCTGACGTGATCCATGGCGAGGATCCACGGCCGATGTACCTCTACTGCGGCATGAACGCGGCCAGAAGGTCGATAACTGTACCAAGTATGTGATGCAATCGTAAATGAAATCATACTAGTCTATATAAAGCGGGAGACATGTATGATAACCAAACTACGATTCGCAACATAAAGCGATCATCACTCCAATATAACTATGGGTCTCGCCCACAACATCAATCGTGGTCGCATCGCGCGCGAATACGCATCGGTGTAGACATGTCCATGTGACCTCAACAACAAGCGACAATCCAGATGGAAGCATACCCGTGCGCTACGATCGTGTCGGTATGTCGAAGAAACAATAAGACAACTTTCCAAATGGGCGCATGCGTGCGCTACGCATCGTGTCATTATGTCGAGAGGGAAACAATAGGACGGCATTCCAAATGGACGCATACCCGTGCGCTACGCATCGTGTCAGTATGTCCAAAAGGAAATCAGCTGGCGATAATCAAAATGGAAACATACCCGTGCGCTCGCGTCGTGTCGATATATCCAAAGCGATTAACCACAAGACCTTAACTAAAATGGAAGCATGCGTGCGCTACGCATCGTGTCAGTATGTCCAAAGTGATTAACAACAATAATACTATCAGCGAGGCGTGCGGTGGAATTTCTCGTCGCTGTAGACGCGTCGAGTAAGTTCTCAACAAGTCAACCGACCTCCATCGAGAGGCGGTAACACGAAATACAACGCTTTGCACAACAAAGGTTATCACAATAAGCATAGCCAAGCTTACAACAACAAGCATAGGCAAGTTTCACAACAACACAAAGTACTTTCATTTTATACCAAAGTCAGGGTTTTAACCCCAAGTACTACATCGTAAGTTCTTTTAAAGAGATCCATTTCTTTTATAAAAGTCACCCGATACGTAGTATTAGAATGACCAACCCACCTTCTTTTCAAAACCAAGTAACAACATTCTCTTCCTAAGTTCGGTTTGCCTAGTTTTGATTACTCGAAAACCGTTTCAAATGGTTTCATAGTTCCCAAACTTAATCACTTGATTCCTTTTTAGAACAATTAAGTAACATATGTCATATACGTGAGTAGTTTATTCTTGTTTATAACGATCTTATTACTGACCGTGATCTAGAAAATGTAATATCATTTTGTCTCATCTTAGCTTATGCGGATGGAGGTTTCTACTTGGTTTTAATACAACACATCATTATTCAATACATTTTCCTTTATTAACGCTTGCAATGGTGCATCGATACGTTACGATTCCAAATCGAAACATTATCCTTTAAAACCAAGTACTCATTACTCACGAATGAGGTTTCACACAAACATCCACATTAAAACAAATAAGTTAAGTCTCTTATCTTATAAGATCAAGTCTCTTAACTTCTAACATCGATAAACCATTTTCACTACATAAGGTCGTTATAACTAACTTCCCATAAAGCTATTATAACACCCTATGTTTTAAACCAACCAAATCACTTAGCACGTATGCGTCTACCGTACTACATAGTTCCACAATCATGCTAGAAAAGATAGGAAGAGGTTCACATACCTCGCGACGATTTATCGACGATAAGCAAAATGCTCCAAGTACTACAACCTTGCTAGCCCTTTCCACTCCTCGGTAGAATCGCTACTCTTAGTACTTTCACCTATAAAGGTCACAAAGCGTCTATTAACCCCAAAACATAAGTTTCATCTTTCTATAGAAAATTCAAGCACCTCCACATGCAGCGTAAATCTCTCTCTATCGAGTAGGCTACCAAACAACCGGGGTTTACCGTCTGGACGTGTACAATTCTACAAACTCTTTGCAATCTGATCTATGTAAATACGGTTTAGTTCGGTTCTTAATTCTTGGGCTTAAGTCAAAAGACATTGCGAATACTAAGTATAGTTCCATATATAGTATACTTCAACTATATATCTAACAAACATGTAATTTCCAATTACAATAGAGACAAGATAATTACCTCGATAAGCCCAAAATTATCCGAGTTTAATGTCGCTCACGAGCAAGGTTTAGCTCGCAGTGCGCTCAAACCACTCCAAACAACCCTTAGAAGTTCTAACCAACTTCTACTCAATTACTTCAACCAACTATGAAGATTTCCTTAGGGTTTCGGTTTGAGACTAAAAGGACAAAAGGTAGTATTAGGACTCTACGTAAAGAGGTATCTTTGGAATACTACAAGGTACAAGGCTAAGGTATTTTGGGCATTATAACAATACTAGGAGTATTTCTATACCACAAAGGGGTATTATACGAAAACAACTAGGCTAGGGGTACTTGCCCATGAGGGGACCGCTCGGCCAAAGGCCACAAGGAGGAGGAGGAGAGGCTTAGGGCGAGGCTACTAGAGGGAGGAGGGATTTCAAGACTTAGACAAAGTGAGGAGTGAATGAATAAGTCTTCACAAGGAGGGTATTTATAGCAAACCCAGGCCAACCGATGGCGAGATCTAGCCAAGTGCAAGGCAAGTGTAAGGCAAGATCAAGCCAAGTGCACCCTAGACCTACTCCTTAAAACCCTCACAAATATCTACACAAATATCAAGCCCAACTTGCCCTTGTTTGGCCAGTCACGCCTTGTCTCCGTTGTGAGGTGACCATATCACCCTCCGTTGGTCGAGAATGTTTCGTCTCTCGGAAAAATCCGCAAAAAACAAAGCGACATAGCGGAATTTTCCGCCCAAGTTCTGTAAAGCGTTTACGTCAACGACTCTAGCAAGGTGTTGTGCCCAAATGTAAAATCGGCGAGGTGCCACATGGGGGTGACGTGTTCGCCGAATATTTCGTCTTCGAAAATATCAATTTCAAATCTCAAAAACAAAGCGGGCCCACAAAGCAGTAAATTTCTCCGTGGGCCCAGCGTGACCATTCCAAAATAAAATTCCATAATTCTCTAATATTCCAGAAGTCAGAATACCAAATCACGGGAATCAATTCCCATTAACGAACCTTTTCCTTCACAAAACCGGAAACTTTTCCGTGGAAAAATCACCTCTTTCTTCCTTTCCAATCTTTCTGTAGTATTCTCAAATGCGTGCGTCCTCGCATACATACTCGAAATACGGGTATAACCATGCCATGATGCGAACATGATTGATGTTGTGGGCGTGAGACCCGTAGTTATATTGAGTGATGGCGTTGAGGTGTGAGTCCACGACATGGCCTTGTTTATCGTGAATCGTATTTTGGTTATCATACATGTCTCACGCTTTATATAGATTATGATTTAAGCTGCGATATTTTTGATTTCATACTTGGTACTGTTATCTTGACCTCCTTCGGCTGCGTTCATCTGCATGGTAGAAATCGTTAGCCGATCCGCTTAGGATCACCGCCAGCGTGTCGGGAAGCTCCGTTCCTTGGAGGCTTATCTTTTGGTATGTGTTCCACGAGTTGTAGGTTCTTGTACATTCGGGGTATGGCGAACCTGTCCGTCATAGTTGTTGTAAATCTTAAGTGCATGTAATCTTGTTGTGGCGAGGTTGTAAAAGGATTAAAGCTGTTCAAGTTTTAGTTTTATATATATCAGAAAAGCGATTTTCTCTCGATAAAATGTGTCTCATTTCTGATTGTTTCATGTTTATTTTTATGTTCAGATTACTACGATGTATGACTACTTAGGTGCGGGTAAGGCACGATCCACGAAAAGTCGTGACGGTTGGGTCGCCGGGTGACACTAGAACCTCGCGGCAAAGTGACAAAAGTGGTATCGCACGAGTAAGGAAGGAAGAGAACGTGTGTTATTTATTTGGCCAAGGCTGGCGTTGGCAACTTGTTAGAGGAACTTTATCGTTATCCGACTTGAGAAGGAACCGGGGACGAATGTTTCTAAGGAGGAGAATGTTATACCGTATTTCCGGAGTATATACGTGGGGCGTCGTCGACAATTTGAGACTTAAAGTTTGGCATAGGTTGAAATTTGTACAACACCGATTAAGTCGTTTTTCGGCGAAGCGTTTCTGAGCTTGCGTGAGAAAATTCGGCTATGTCGTTTTGTATTTTGCGGATTTTTCCGGCGACGGAACATTTTGGGCCAACGAGAGGTGACACTTGTCACCTCGAGTGGGCGTTGAGGTTGGCCGATGGGTCACGGATCCTTGGCGATTGGCTCCTTGTTTTGGCCTTGTTTTGTGCCTTGTTTATGGCTTGTTTGGTGCCTTGTTTTGTGGAGTAGGGTTAGGGTGCACTTGGCTTGATCAAGGCCTTACACTTGCCTTGCATGGCTTGATCTTGGCCATTGGTTGGCCATGGCTTCCTATAAATACCACTCCCTTTGTTGAAGACTTCATCATCCAAAATGTGTTCTAAGTCTTGAATTCCCTCCTCCCTCTTGTGGCTCTCGTCCAAAGCCTCTCCCTCCCCATACAGTGGCCTTTGGCCGAGAGGTTCCCTCCCCTTGTGGTGTCTTGCCGAGGTACCACAGCCTAGTTGTTTAGTATTATATACCCCTTTTTGTGGTATTGAAATACTCCTCCAAGTATTGTTATAATGCCCAAAATACCTTAGCCTTTACCTTGTAGTATTCCAAAGTTACCTCTATCGTGAGGCAGAAAATACTACCTTTTGTCCTTTTAGTCTCAAACCAAACCACTAAGGAAATCTTCATAGTTGGTTGAAGTAAATAAGTAGAAGTTAGGTAGAACTTAAGGGTTGTTTGGAGCGCAGAGTAGGAGCTAAACCTTGCTCGGGACCGACATTATAACTTGGATAATTTTGGGCTTATCGAGGTAAATATTCTTGTCCCTTATTGTAATTGGAAATTACATGTTGTAGGATTATATAGTTGAAGTATACTATATATAGAAATGAACATAGCTTTGCGGCAATGTCTTTTGACTTAAGCTGAATATAAAGAAAGCTGATGTAATTACATAGGGATGTATGATGAGACTTGTGGTATTCTTGTATAGTAGAATTGTATCGTCCAGGTTAGGCGTATAAACCCCAGGTTGGCTTGGTAGCGGCCTCGATAGAGGAGGAGATTTCTGTTTGTTGGGGAAAATCTTTGCCGAATTTTACGTAGAATATGGAACCGTGCGGTTAGAAGTTAATGAGCGTTTGTGGCCTTATAGGATAGGAAGTACTACGAGTAGCGTA
This sequence comes from Przewalskia tangutica, assembly GCA_029844215.1. NCBI lineage: Eukaryota > Viridiplantae > Streptophyta > Magnoliopsida > Solanales > Solanaceae > Przewalskia > Przewalskia tangutica. The sequence continues at coordinate 52,928,163 of CM056721.1, forward strand.
TTCTACTTGAAGAGTGGAAAAGGCTAGCCGATTCTGATCTTGTGGGCGTTTTGCTTATTATCGATAATCGTCGCGGTATGTGAACCTCTTCCTATCCTTCTAGCATGATGCTTTGTAAACTATGTAGTGCGGTAGGCGTGCGTGTGTTAAATGAGTTGGTTGGTTTAAAACATAGGGTGTTATAATAGCTTTATGGGAAGTTAGTTATAACAACTCTATGTAGGTAAAAGATTGGTTTATTGATTGTAGAAGTTAAGAGACTTGATCTTGAAAGATAAGAGACTTAACTTGTTTTACTTGGTTATTAACATTTTGTTAAAAGTGTTGTGAAACCTCATTCGCGAATAATGAGTACTTGGTTTTAAAAAGAATAATGTTTTACTGATTTCGAAAATGAGAATAAGTGTCGAGCAAACCACGTAGCTAATAAGGGAAAGTGTATTGACAAATAACTAATTGTTATTAAAACCAGAGAAACCTCCATCTGCATAGAAAGCTAAGATAAGACAAAATTGTATTACATTTCTAGATCATGGTCTTTAACAAGATTGTTGTAAACAAGAATAAAGCGGCTCACGTATAAGACATATGTTTCTCAGTTGTTTAAAGAGAATTATATTCTTAATTGATTAAGACTATGAACTATGAAACTTTTCTAAAATAAAGAGACCTGAGTAATTGAAATTAGGCAAACTGGAACTTTAGGGGAAAGAATGTTGTTGAAAAGGAAAGTGTTTTGGTTTACCTAAAAATGTGAGTCACTCTATTTTTATACTACGGGTATCGGGTGACCTTTATAAAAGGAATGGATCTCTTTAAAAAGAATTTAACGTACGTAGTACTTTAGGGTTAAAACCCGGACTTTGATATAAAATGGAAGTACCTTGAGTTAAGTATAGCTTGCCTATGCTTGACGTTGTATAAACTTGCCTATGCTTGTTGTTGTGTAACTCGCCTATGCTTGTTGAGATAGCCTTTGTTGTGCAAATGTTGATATCAGGTGACTTCTTGAGAAGGAGTGGATCTTTTATAAAAGTTTAGAAGTGTGGTAAATTGTTTGAGCTTGTTTGTGATAGCCTGGTTGTCCGATGTATTGTTATTGTGGTTGCATGGACATGTCTACACCGATGCAGAATTCCGGGGGCATGTGGCCATGCGGCAGGGTTGATTACCCGATATAGTGTTATTGTGGTTACATGGACATGTCTACACCGATGCAAAATTCTGGGGGCATGTGGCCATGCGGCATTGTTAGTATTGTTGCATCATGGACATGTCTACACCGAGTCCGGGGCATGCGGCCGTGATGCGAACATGATTGATGTTGTGGGCGTGAGACCCATAGTTATATTAAGTGATGGCGTTGAGGTGTGAGTCCACGGCGATCGCTTGTTTATCGTGAGCGTATTTTGGTTATCATACATGTCTCTGCTTTATATAGGTATTATGATTTAAGCTGCGATATTTTGATTTCACATACTTGGTACTGTTGTCTTGACCTCCTTGAAGTGCGTTCATGCCGGTAGAAGTACATTGGTATCGATCCGCTTTTAGGATCACCCTTCGTGTCGGAAGCTCCGTTCCTTGGAGGCTTATCTTTTGGTATGTGTTCCCGAGTTGTAGGTTCTTGTACATTCGGGGTATGGCGAGCCTGTCGTCATAGTTGTTATAAATCTTAGAGGTTTGTAATCTTGTTGTGGCGGGGTTGTAAAAAGTTAAAGCTATTCAAGTTTTAGTTTTATATATATGCCGAAAGGCGATTTTCTCTCAGATAAAATGTGTCTCATTTTACAGTTGTTTCATGTTTTATTTTTATGTTCCGCTGATTACTCTGATGTATGACTACTTAGGTGCCCGGGTAAGGCACCAGTCACGGAAAGGGTCGTGACAGTTGGGTCGCCGGAGTGACACTAGAACCTCGCGGCAAAGTGACAAAAGTGGTATCGCACGACGAGTAAGGAAGGAAGAGAACGTGTGTTATTTCGTGGCCAAGCTGTGGCGTTGGCAACTTGTTAGAGGAACTTTATCGTTATCCGACTTGAGAAGGAACCTTCGGGACGAATGTTTCTAAGGAGGGGAGAATGTTATACCCCGTATTTCCAGAGTATATACGTGGGGCGTCGTGCGACAATTTGAGACTTAAAGTTTGGCATAGGTTGAAATTTGTGCACAACACCCGAGTCGTTTTTGGCGAAGCGTTTCTGAGCTTGCGTAGGAAAATTCGGCTATGTCGTTTTGTATTTTTGCGGATTTTTCCGGCGGGAACATTTTTGGGCCAGAGAGGTGACACTTGTCACGCCGAGTGGGCGTTGGGGAGTGGCCCGATGGGTCACGGATCCTTGGCGATTGGCTCCTTGTTTTGGCCTTGTTTTGTGCCTTGTTTTATGGCTTGTTTGGTGCCTTGTTTTGTGGAGTAGGGTTAGGGTGCACTTGGCTTGATCAAGGCCTTACACTTGCCTTGCACATGGCTTGATCTTGGCCGTTGGTTGGCCAGCTCCTATAAATACCCCTCCCTTTGTTGAAGACTTCATCATCCAAAATGTGTTCTAAGTCTTGAATTCCCTCCCCTCCTCTTGTGGCTCGTCCAAAGCCTCTCCTCCTTCTAGTGGCCTTTGGCCGGAGGTTCCCTCCCCGTGGTGTCTTGCAGAGGTACCCACACTAGCCTAGTTGTTTCGTATTATATACCCCCTTTGTGGTATTGAAATACTCCTCCAGGTATTGTTATAATGCCCAAAATACCTTAGCCTTTACCTTGTAGTATTCCAAAAGTTACCTCTATACGTAGAGCCCGGAAATACTACCTTTTGTCCTTTTAGTCTCAAACCGAAACCCTAAGGAAATCTTCATAGTTGGTTGAAGTAAATAAGTAGAAGTTGGGTAGAACTTCTAAGGGTTGTTTGGAGCGCACGGAGTAGGAGCTAAACCTTGCTCAGGACCGACATTATAACTTGGATAATTTTGGGCTTATCGAGGTAAATATTCTTGTCCCCTTATTGTAATTGGAAATTACATGTTGTAGGATTATATAGTTGAAGTATACTATATATAGAACTGAACATAGCTTTGCGGCAATGTCTTTTGACTTAAGCCTGAATATAAAGAAGAGGCGAGCAGTAATTACATAGGGATGTATGTGATGGACTTGTGGTATTCTTGTATAGTAGAATTGTATCGTCCGGTTAGGCGTATAAACCCCGGTTGGCTTGGTAGCGGCCTCGATAGAGGAGGAGATTTCTGTTGTTGCGGGGAGGTCTTTGCGAATTTTACGTAGAATATGGAACCGTGCGGTTAGAAGTTAATAGGCGTTTGTGGCCTTATAGGTGGAAGTACTACGAGTGGCGTATTCTACTTGAAGAGTGGAAAAGGCTAGCCAGATTCTGATCTTGTGGGCGTTTTGCTTATTATCGATAATCGTCGCGAGGTATGTGAACCTCTTCCTATCCTTCTAGCATGATGCTTTGTAAACTATGTAGTACGGTGAGCGTACATGTGTTAAATGAGTTGGTTGGTTTAAAACATAGGGTGTTATAATAGCTTTATGGGAAGTTAGTTATAACAACTCTATGTAGGTAAACGATTGGTTTATTGAGTGTAGAAGTTAAGAGACTTGATCTTGAAAGATAAGAGACTTAACTTGTTTTACTTGGTTATTAACTTTTTGTTAAAAGTGTTGTGAAACCTCGTTCATGAGTAATGAGTACTTGGTTTTAAAAGAATAATGTTTCTTGATTTGAAAATGAGAATAAGTGTCGAGCAAACCACGGCGCTAATAAGGAAAGTGTATTGACAAATAACTAATTGTTATTAAAACCGGTAGAAACCTCCATCTGCATAGAAGCTAAGATAAGACAAAATTGTATTACATTTCATAGATCATGATTTATGTAACAAGATTGTTGTAAACAAGAATAAAGCGGCTCACGTATAAGACATATGTTTCTCAGTTGTTTAAAAGAGAATTATATTCTTAATTGATTAAGACTATGAACTATGAAACTTTTCTAAAATAAAGAGACTGAGTAATTGAAATTAGGCAAAGCTGGAACTTTAGGGAAAGAATGTTGTTGAAAAGGAAAGTGTTTTGGTTTACCTAAAAATGTGAGTCACTCTATTTTTATACTACGGGTATCGGGTGACCTTTATAAAGGAATGGATCTCTTTAAAAGAATTTAACGTCACGTAGTACTTTAGGTTAAAACCGGACTTTGATATAAAATGGAAGTACCTTGAGTTAAGTATAACTTGCCTATGCTTGTTGTTGTATAAACTTGCCTATGCTTGTTGTTGTGTAACTACTTTATGCTTGTTGAGATAGCCTTTGGTGTGCAAATGTTGATATCAGGTGACTTCTTGAGAAGGAGTGGATCTTTTATAAAAGTTTAGAAGTGTGGTAAATTGTTTGAGCTTGTTTGTGATAGCCTGGTTGTCCGATGTATTGTTATTGTGGTTGCATGGACATGTCTACACCGTCTGAGGTCAGGGTGCATGTGGCCATGCGGCAGGGTTGATTACCCGATATAGTGTTATTGTGGTTACATGGACATGTCTACACCGATGCAAAATTCCGGGGGCATGTGGCCATGCGGCATTGTTAGTATTGTTGCATCATGGACATGTCTACACCGTCACGGTCGGGCATGCGGCCGTGATCACGAACATGATTGATGTTGTGGGCGTGAGACCCATAGTTATATTAGTGATGGCGTTGAGGCGTGAGTCACGACTTGGCTAACTTTTATGTTGCGTCTTGTATTTTGTTATCATACATGTCTCCCGCTTTATGTATCGTTATGATTTAAGCTGCAGATATTTTGATTTCACATACTTGTTATGCTTGACCTCGCCCGGGCTGCGTTAAATCTGCAGTAGAGTACATCGGTAGTTGATCCTCGCTCTTAGGATCACGATTCGGCGTTAGGAAGCTCCATTCTCGGAGGCTTATCTTTTGGTATGTTACCTGAGTTGTAGGTTCTTGTACATTCGGGGTATGGCGGGCCACGTCGTCATGTTGTATAAAAACTCTTAAGTGCATGTAATCTTGTTGTGGCGGGGTTTGTAAAAAGGATTAAACTGTTCGTTTTGAAAGAGTTGTTTATATATATTTTATCGGAAGGTAACCGTTTGGTTGGCCTGTTTTATGATCATATATCTTGTTTCTTGTTTAAGTTTTATTTTCCGCTGGTTTTCTCTGATGTTGTGTCACTAGGGTGCCCGGGGTAAGGCACCAGTCACGGGCCCGGAATCGGGTCGTGACACCGGGACACGTATTTCATCTGATTATTCACCGAGTCCCACGAGATGGGCCGGGACACGTATTTCATCTGATTATTCACCGAGTCCCACGAGATGGGCCGGGACACGTATTTCATCTGATTATTCACCGAGTCCCACGAGATGGGCTGGGACACGTATTCCACATGATTCTTTACCGAGTCCCATGGGATGGGCCGGGACACGTATTCCACACGATTTATACCTAGACTGCCGGCAGTGAGGAAGGAGTTCCACGCATGAGGATGACTTGAGGCGTGAGTCCACGGCAACATGATTTGCTTTTATATTGTGAATCGTAGTTTCGTTATCATACATGTCTCTGCTTTATATAGACTATTATGATTTCATTTACTGATTTTCTGATTTCACATACTTGGTACTGTTGTACTTACCTCCGGGGCTGCGTTCATCTGCGAGTAAATCATCGGTTGTAGATCTCGCTCATAGGATCAAAGTGCGGCGTGTTAGGAAGCCCCGTTTCTTGGAGGCTTATCTTTTGGTATGTTACCACAGTGTAAGTTCTTGTACATTCGGGTATGGCGGGGCCTGTCCTCCATAGTTGTCATTTCTTTCTTAGAGGTGCATAATCTTTGTTGTGGCGGGGTTGTAAAAAGGATTAAACTATTCGGGTTTTTATATATATGTCTGAGGCAAGCTGTTTTGGTTGCTGTTTGTTTATCATGTCTCTTGTTTCATATTTATATTTTATGTTCGTGATTTTCTCGATGAATGACTACTTGGGTGCGGGTAAGGCACGATCCACGGACCGGATCGGGTCGTGACAAAAGTGTATCGAGCGATTAATCCTCGGAAAGTGTCTGAGCCGTGTCTAGTAGAGTCTTGATTATCGGTGTGTTGTGCACCACATCTATGTCGGAGGCTATAGGACATTTAGGATTGGTTTCCATTCTTCTCATTCGAGATCGTGCCTTAAAGCGTGTGATAAGTTGGACCCTCGGCGTGTTCCTTTCCTTTACGATTATGCCTCGCGTAAAAGCAACCGGGCCCGAAGGCAAAGCGGTAGGAGGCGTGAGTAAACACGGAGGTTCTGGCGAAGGCCCGGTCGTTACACGAGATAGTGCTTCCGACGGCGAGTTTTGCGGCGCCCTTGTGCCAGCGAGTTTAGAAGCGCGGCGATGGCTGCGAGACTCTGATACACGAGCCTCGATCCACGGCTGGAAGCGGATGAGATAAGTACAAGAGATGGCGATTCTTGGCGGTCGTGGCGAATATGAGAAAGGCTGGATCTGCGATTCCAGTCGATAGCACCGTAGTTCACCCCGGCGAGCGATTTGAGACTACGGGACTTTACGAGTTGTAACCGCGATGTTCTATGGATCGAGAGCGAGGATGACCCTCGGGAGTTTATCAAGCGACTCTGACGGATCGTGAGTGATCGAGTCTCGGAAGCGAGTCGGTGGTATTGGGTTCGCATCAGTGCGTGATCTGCGATCGTGGTTTGATTCGTGGGAGCTGTCGTGGAGAGCATGCACTTCCGATCGTTGGGGCGAGTTCTCGAGGCTTTTCTTGCACATTTCTTGCCCCACGGATGAGAGGGCTCGGGCAATTTTTGACGTTGAGCGGGGCGGGCGGGCGGTTAGAAGTACAATGTGAGTTCGACTCATTAGCTCGGTATGTTCCGTAGTAGGCGATATGGAGGGCCAGTACACGTATGTCACGGGCTAGATGATTACTTGGCGAGAACTTGTATGGGTGTAGCTCTTGGTGGGCATGGACGTGCCAGTCTGGCTTCATGCTGCAGGATGTGAGCACGCGGAGGTCGGCGAAATGACGAGATCGGCGAAGAGGGCGAGCATGAGGTCCTTTGGTAACTTTCGGCGGGCCGCCCGGCCAGACTAGTTATGTACCTCGCCAACGGTCTGAGTGGTCCTCCACGATCTTGAGCGTTAGGTATTCGGGGCTGATCGAGCTCCGAGCTTAGTTCCGAATATACATGGGTTACAACTATCGGGTTGAGTTTTCCTCGGTGTGCACAATGTGTGACGTCATCCGAGAATGTCGTCTTTCTTGGTGCTTGTTTTCTGCGGCCTCGAGGCTATGTGGACGAACTGTCTAATAGAAAGGATGCAGGCGGAATGACTCAGCCTACCGGGTCAGTGGCAGGTTCATCGCCTTCTATAGCTATACGCCTGCGGTGAGATTATGATTAGAGCGACGAAGGGAAAGTAAAGCAGTTGATACAGGTATATCCTTAACCCTCTAGAGTTTTTTTGCATGCGTGATACGATGACTATTTGTTGAATACTTTGTACATATAGCTTTGGGTATATTGTGGTTAGAAAGCATGGTTAGTTGAAAGGATATGTATGGGAGCATGGAAAGTGTGAACCTTAGAATATTTCATGTTGAGACCTTAGATGTAAGGTCATCTTGAATAAAAGATTTTACGGTTAGTCTTTGTTGAAATACTTGGTTTGCGTATAATGTGTTGTGGGATAAGTCCATGGGTAGTGTGAAATGGAAGTGGTGGCTTTCATGACCTGTATAGGTAAGATTGTTCCGGATCGGGAAACAAGAGCTTGATGCGTTAAGTAGGTCGGGTTGGGGCCATGTTGCGGGCCATCCCGCGGCTTTGTTCGAGGTGGGGTCTGGGTGGTCCCGGTGGTAGGAATCACGAGGTGTTAGGCCCAAGTTTAGATGACCATCGTGAGTTCGTGGATATGTTCGACCGAGCGGATCGTGAAGGCCGGGAATGGCCTTAAGAAAGATTGAGGTTAGTAAGATGACCAAGTTTGGAGGTGGTGACTCCAAAGTTTTGGGAACTGAAGCGATGACTGAAGTGTGGTACGTATACTTGGAAGAGTTCGAGTGTTCGAGAAGGGTACGACGAGAAAGGAAAGAAGTGAACTTGTGCTGAAAGATGGAAATAATCGTTTATGTGAAATGAATGTGCGAAGGGAATATCCTTTGGATCAGAAGCGAGAGTTGGTATTGTTTTGCATCGTCGAGGTGATTCCTCGTGGGCTTGGGTTAAGTTTTTCACGTGTGTTATGTTTGTGGCCATGTGTGGCATTGAAAACTTGTTTAAGTTAAGAAGAACTTTATCGTTATCCGTCTTGAGAAGGAACATTCGGGACGAATGTTTCTAAGGAGGGGAGAATGTTATACCCCGTATTTCCTGAGTATGTACGTGAGGGCGTACGTATAAAAATTTAAGCCTTAAAGTTGGCAAGGTTCGAAAATTTGGGCACAAGTGCCGAAAAGAGTCGTTTTTCGACGAAACGTTTTACAAGACTTGCGAAGGGAAAAATACGGCTATGTCATTTATAATTTTTGCGGATTTTTCCGAGAGATGAAATATTTTGGACCAACGGGAGGGTGACACTTGTCACCCTCAATGGGCAACAAAGTGGGCTTCCTTTGCACGTTTTTGTGCCTTGTTTTTAGTCAAGGTTAGGTAGGATATTTTGTGTAGTAGATGGATAAGGACACATGGATAAATCCTCACCTACACTTGCACACTTGTCTTCATCTTGGCCATTGGTTGGCCATTGCTTGACCTATAAATACCCCCCTTAGTTGATGAACTTCTTCATCCAAAAATCATTTTCCAAGTCTCAAAATCCCTCCCCCTTAAGTGTTGAAATCGTCCAAGGTCTCCCCCCCCCCTTTGAGAAGCTTTGGCCGAGAGGGTCCCCCCCCCTAGCCTAGTTGTTTTCGTATAATACCCCCCCTTTTGGTATAGAAATACTCTCCAAAGTATTGTTATAATGCCCAAATACTCTAGCCTTATACCTTGTAGTACTTTCCAAAGTTACCTCTATCGTAGAGCAGAAAAATACTATTATACTTCCTTTAGTCACTAAACGAAACCTAAGGAAAACCTTCATAGTCGATTGAAGTGTTAAGAAGAAGTTGCGTAGAACTTCTAAGGGTTGTTTGGGCGGGTTGGAGCACCGGAGTAGGAGCTAAGCGTTGCTCGGGATCGACATTAAACTTGGATAATTTTGGGCTTAGAGGTAAATAATCCTATCCTTCTATTGTAATTGGAAATTACATACTGTAGTTGTATAAAAATGAATATAAGATTCATAGAAGAGAATTGAACTGTAATAGAAGGATATTACAGAAAAGAATTGAACTGAAATCACGTCAGAAGAATATTAAAGAAGAAGATTAAACTGTACTTACATAGGACTGTATTTACAGTAGACTTAACCTTTATTGGTTGAATGTTCTGCGAGTAGCATGTACTACTTGGAAGGTGGACAAGGCTAGCCGGGTTATAGCCGTGGAGCGTTTTGCTAATAGTCGACAATCGTCGCGAGGTATGTGATTCTTCCTATACTCTTGAGCATGAAGTATTTTAAAGGAATATATATATGGTACGGTAGACGTACGTGTGGCAATGTCTTTTGACTTAAGCCTGAATAATAAGAATCTTGAAGTGTTTCAAAAGTATATATATAGTACGGTAGACGTACGTGTGTTAACTGAACGTAGTTGTACGGCAATGTCTTTTGACTTAAGCCTGAATAATAAGAAACTTGAGTGTGTTAAAAGAGTTAAGAAACCTTTTTGAAAGAAGAGTAATACTTGGTTTTGAAAACATAAGAGTTATACTAGCTTTATGGGAAGTTAGGTATAACGTCTTAAGAGAGGTAAAGAGAATGACTTACTGATTTTATAAGTTAAGAGACTTGATCTTAAAAGATAAGAGACTTGACTTAAATGAATTAAAATGAATTTTGTGTGAAACCTCATTCGTGAGTAATGAGTACGTGGTTTTTAAAAGGAATAATGTTTCTTGATTTCGGAAATCAGAATGAGTATCGACAAACCACTGCAGCGCTAATAAAAGGAAATGTACTGATTAATGAAGTATTATTAAAAACCAGTAGAAACCTCCATCTGCATAGAAGCTAAGATGAGACAAAATGATATTACATTTCCTAGATCATGGCTGCTTAATAAGATTTATTATGAACAAGAATAACCTACTCACATATAAGGCGTATGTTTCTCAGATTGTTTTAAAAGAGAATTATATTCTTAAGTGAATAAAACTATGAACTATGAAACCTTTCTAAAATAAGAGACTTAAGTACTTGAAATTAGGCAAACTTGAACTTAGGGAAAAGAATGTTGTTACTTGAGGTTGAAAAGGAAAGTGTTTGGGTTTACCTAAAAATGTGAGTCACCCTATTTTTATACTACGGGTATCGGGTGACCTTTATAAAAGAAATGGATCTTTTAAAAAGAATCTAACGTATGTAATACTTGGGGGTCAGAACCTGGACTTTGGCCTAAAATAAACTTGAGTTGTGTGTAACTTGCCTATGTTTGTGTTTGATAGCCTTGTTGTGCAAATACTGTATTTCCATACCACCGCGTCTCTCGATGGAGGGCCGGCTGATTTGTTATGAACGATTATTCACCGAGTCCCACGAGATGGGCCGGGACACGTATTTCATCGATTATTCAAGAGTCCCACGAGATGGGCGGGACACGTATTTCATCTGATTATTCACCGAGTCCCACGAGATGGGCCGGGACACGTATTCCACATGATTCTTTACCGAGTCCCACGGGATGGGCCGGGACACGTATTCCACACGATTTATACCTAGGCTGGCGGTGAGGAAGGAGTTCCACGGGCGTGAGGATGACTTGAGGCGTGAGTCCACGGCAGCATGGCTTTATATTGTGATCGTAGTTTCGTTATCATACATGTCTCTGCTTTATATAGACTATTATGATTTCATTTACGATATTTTCTGATTTCACATACTTGGTACTGTTATCGACCTCCTTCAGGCTGCGTTCATCTGCGCAGTAGAAATCATCGGTTGTAGATCCTCGCTCATAGGATCAAAGTGCGTGTTAGGAAGCCCCGTTTCTTGGAGGCTTATCTTTTGGTATGTTACCACAGTGCATAAGTTCTTGTACATTCGGGGTATGGCGGGGCCCTGTCGCCATAGTTGTCATTTCTTTCTTAAGTGCAGTAATCTGTTGTGGGCGGGGTTGTAAAGGATTAAACTGCGTTGGGTTTTTATATATATGCTGAGGCAACTGTTTTGGTTGCTTTGTTTGTTTATCATGTCTCTTGTTTCATATTTATGTTTTATGTTCCGCTGATTTTCTCTGATGAATGACTACTTGGGTGCCCGGGTAAGGCACCAGTCACGGACCCCGGATCGGGTCGTGACAGCCACCCCCACCTCGGTGTGGCCGTTGTGGTAGATGTCATTGTGGGGAGTGTCGTACTTCTTCGACAGCTTGTTATGCTTGCGGCGGCGGGCCATTTGCGAGAAATTGTCCACTGCAGGTGGCGCGGATGTAGAGACTCGACGCCGGGATCGGTGGCTAGTTCATCACCTTCCACTGCTATCGCCCAAGCGAGGCGGATTGATTAGAGCGACAAAGGGAGTGAAGCGATGGGTTCGTATATCCTTAACCTCAGAGATTAGTATGTGTGATAAGATGAGTATATCTTAAGTGTTATGTTCAGATAGCATTGTGTTAATTGTGATTAGAAATCATGGTTAGTTAAAAGGGTAAGATTGGGGATAGGGAAAGTGTGAGCCTTAGAGTTTTATACGTGGAGACCTTAGGCGAGGCCATCTCGAGTAAAAGATTTATTTTTATGTTGACCTTTATCGGAGTGCATAGTATACGTGAGATATATTGGTGTGATAAGTCCCTGAGTGGTATGAAATGAAAGAGGGTAGTTGAGCTAAGAAGACCGCTAGGTTTCGTGACTCGATGGTAAGATTGTTCGGATCGGGAACAAGAGCTTGGCGCGAAGGGTCGGGTTGAGGCCATGTCACGTCAACCCGCGGCCGGTTTGGGGTGGGTCAATTGAGGTGGTCCCGCCAGTGGTGGGGTCATGAGGGTGATAGGCCCAGTTTAGTTAACCAGTCACGAGTTCGTGGATGCGTTCGACCGATGGTCGGTGATGGTCGGCCATCTTGTCGTTCGATCGGGGCCGTTTACTCGTGAAGGGTTATGCGAGATGTTATATATCGGGAAGGTTGTAAGGCTGCACGGGTTCCTACTTTTACTATGTGACAGTGGAGCCAGTGTTACGGCTATTTCTTTTCGAAGTTTTATCGAGCGAGTTTAGGAACTGGTGAGTCTCGATTATCACATTCACCCTCGGGCGGTGTTTGGATTTGAGGGTAGTTGTGAGGATTGTTGCCTCTGTTGAGGAGTGTTTTATAGCTACCATTCGAGATTCGGATGTCGCCTTATGAAGCCTCGTATGGGCGGAAGTGTAGGTTCTTGGTCGATTGGTTCGATGTTGGCAAGATTCGGATAGTTGGTTCATACTTGTTTGTGAAGGTGGATAGGGTGAAGCTTATCCGGGAGAGGTTATTGGCGGCTCGAGTCAGCGAAGTCGTGCGGATAAACGGCGGCGATGCTTGGAGTTGAGTTGTGGTGGAGTCTTCTTGAAGGTACCACCGGAAAGGGTGTGGCGAGTTTTGGAAAGCGAGAAAACTTAGCGAGGTACTTTGGCGTTTTGAATCATTTGGAAAATAGGCCAAGTTGCCTATAGGTTAGCATTGTCGTCCGGCGTAGGAAGCGTCGTCCGGTCTTTCATGTTGCTATGTTCGGAAAAGTATCGGAGATCCGTCCAGAGTGTTCCCAGTTAATGATGACCAAGTTGGAGATAGTAACCCAGAGATTTTGGAAATTGAAGCAGTAACAGAAATGTGGTAAGTTATGAGAAAGAGTTCGAGTGTACGAGAAAGATGACAGTAAGGGAAGAAGCGAGCATGTGTTAAGAACATAGGAGTGATCATTACTTTTGTGAAGTAAGGGTGCGAAGGGAATATCTTTTAGACCTTGGGTGGGAGCTTTTGTGATGATAGAGGTTATTCCTCGTGGACTTGGATTTAAGTATTTGTGCGTGTTGTATTGTGGCCATGTGTGGCATTTGAAAACTGTTTAAGTTATGAGGAACTTTATCGTTATCTGTCTTGAGAAGGAACATTCGGGACGAATGTTTCTAAGGAGGGGAGAATGTTATATCCCGTATTTCCAGAGTATGTATGTGAGGACGTACGTACATTTGTACAAACCCTAATTAGGTTAAGGATGGAATTGTGAACTTTCAACGGAAAAGATTCCGAACCTTGTGAAGGAAATTCTACGTTTTTAATATTTTAACCGATTACGTATTTTTCCGAGAGACGAAATATTTTGGACCAATAGGAGGGCGACATGTGTCACCCTTAGTTGGCATGGGTTGGACGAAAATGTGGCCAAGTGGGCAAGGTCAAATGGTCAAGTCTTGCAAAGATATTTTTGGGTAGTGGGGGTAGGTAAGGTTGGACGTTTTTTTTTAGTTAGTGGAGGCCACTTGGCTCTTTGTTGTGGGGGACATATGTCCCAATGTTGTGGTGGACATATGTCCCAAGGTTATGGTGGACACTTGGTTGGAAGACCTAACTCTTCACATGGATCCAAATCTACACCATCCATTTGTTTTAATCTTGGCCATTGGTTGGCCTATAAATACCCCTCAAGTGCAAGACTTATTCTTCATCCCTTAAACATTTTCCAAGTCTTGAAATCCCTCTCCCCCTCTTGAAAGTTCTCGTCCAAGCCCTCTCCCCCCCCTTGCCTAGTTGTTCCGTCGAAACACCCCGCTTCCCCCTTCCTAGTGTTCGTAAAGCCCCCTCTTGGTAGAAAATATTCTCCAAGTATTGTTACTATGCCAAAATACCTTAGCCAAATACCTTGTAGTATTCCTAAGTTACCTCTACACTAAAAACCCAGAAATACTACCTTATATCCTTTAGTCACAAACGAAGCCCTAAGGAAAATCTTCATAGTTGGTTGAAGTATTAAGTAGAAGTTGTGTAGAACTTCTAAGGGTTTCTTGGAGCGAATTGGAGCGTGCAGAATAGGAGCTAAACGTTGCTCAGGATCGACATTTAAACTTGGATAATTTTGGGCTTAACGAGGTAAATAATCTTATCCTTCTATTGTAATTGGAGATTACATACTGTAGTTGGTTAGAAATAAGTATAAGCTATAGAAGGATATTAAAGAAGAGAATTGAACTGAAATCGCATCAGAAGAATATTAAAGAAGATTAAACTGTATTTACATAGGATTGAATTCTGATGAGACTTGAGTAGTTTGTGGTAAGGAAGTCTTGCCCAATTTACGTAGAAATAAGAACCTTCGCTTAGAATATTCTCTGAGTAGTCTAGACGTTGATAGACGTATTTGACTATTATAGGTTGATACTCTGCGCGCGACATATTCGACTTGGCAGGTGGATTTCGCCGAGGAGGTATGTGATTCTTCCTATCCTCTTGAGCATGATATTTTAAAAGAATATATATAGTACGGTAGACGTACGTGTGTTAACTGAACGTGGTTTTACTTCGATGTCTTTTGACTTGAGTTTTAAATAATAAGAATCTTGAAGTATTTCAAAAGAATTAAGAACCGTTTTTGAAAGAAGAGTAATACTTGGTTTTAAAGGCTTAAGAGTTATACTAGCTTTATGGGAAGTTAGGTATAACGACTTAAGAGAAATAAAAGGAACGGTTTACTTAATTGTTTATGAAAGCCTTGTATTGATTTCGGAAATGAGAATAAGTATCGAACAACCCACTGCAGCGCTAATAAAGGAAAATGTATTGACTAATTAAGTATAATAAAACCAGTAGAAACCTCCATCTGCATAGAAGCTAAGATAAGACAAAATTGTATTACATTTCCTAGATCATGACTGCTTTAATAAGATTGTTATAAACAAGAATAACCCACTCACACATAAGGCATATGTTGCTCAAATTATTTTAAAAAGGAGATTTCGTTGTTAAGTGTTTAAAACTATGATCTATGAATCTTTTGAAAATAAGAGACTTGACTAATTTGACTTGATATGAATCTTGTTAAAAAGTGTGAAACCTCATTCGTGAGCAATGAGTACTTGGTTTTTAAAGAGTTAATGTATGAAGTACTTTGGGGATAAAAACCCGAACTTGTTGACATAAAATAGAAAGTACCTTGTGGGAATAACTTGACTATGTTGGTTGTGATAGCCTTGTAATACTTTCTTGTTGGTTTGATAAGTAAACATGTTATGATGCTACGCGTGTTAGTGTCTTGTGATATTGTGTAAGGGGGTTATTCTTGTTGTGCTTACGTTGTTAAACGTTAAGCGGTTATCTTGTTATTATATCACATACCCCGACTTGTTATCTGAGGACTTGCCACCCTTGATGCGGGTCTATACGGCCTATCGATCTGTGTGACTATGCGGGCTGCGGGAGTTCCGAGATTGATCATTCGGTGTATTATCCGTCGAGGAGTGCCTTATGCGGTCTGTGTGACTATGCGGTCTATGTGACTATGCGGACTGCGGGAGTCCAGGAGGGTACCGCGGGTTAGCTACCCCCGATGCGAGGAATAATGTTATACCCCGTATTTCCAGAGTATGTCGTAAGGACGTACGTAGAAAAGTTTAAGCCTTAAAGTAGGCATAGGTTCAAAATTTGGGCACAAGTGCCGAAAAGAATCGTTTTTCGACGAAATGTTTTACTAAACTTGCGAAGGGAAAATTCCGGCTATGTCTTTTATAATTTTTGCGGATTTTTCCGAGAGACAACATTTTGGACCAACGGGAGGGTGACATGTGTCACCCTCACATTGGAAGGAAGTGGGCGGTAATGGACGAAAATGGGGCCTTGGGAGTTGGTAGGATATTTTGTGCAAGTTGGTGTGGTAGATGGATAAGGTGCACATGGCTTAATCCTAGCCCTACACTTGCCTTACACTTGGATGGATCTTGGCCATTGGTTGGCCATTTCTTGACCTATAAATACCCCCCCTAAGTGATGAACTTCTTCATCCTAAAATCATTTCCAAGTCTCAAATACTCCCTCCCCCTTGTGGTAGTTCGTCCGCCACCACCCTCCCCCTTTGAGAGGCCCTCGGCCGAGCCTACCCCCCCTAGCCTAGTTGTTTTCGTATAATACCCCCCTTTGTGGTATAGAAATACTCTCCAAGTATTGTTATAATGCCCAAATACTTTAGCCCTATACCTTGTAGTACTTTCCAAAGTTACCTCTATACGTAGAGCCCGGAAATACTATTATACTTCCTTTAGCCACAAAACGAAACCCTAAGGAAAACCTTCATAGTCGGTTGAAGTGTTAAATAGAAGTTGCGTAGAACTTCTAAGGGTTGTTTGGAGCGGATTGGAGCACTCGGAGTAGGAGCTTAACGTTGCTCAGGATCGACATTAACCTTGGATAATTTTGGGGCTCATCGAGGTAAATACTACTGTCCTTCTATTGTAATTGGGAATTACATACTGTAGTAGTATAGAAATGAATATAAGATTCATAGAAGAGAATTGAACTGTAATAGAAGGATATTACAGTAAAGACTAGAACTGAAATCACATCAGAAGAATTTTTAAGTAGAAGATTAAACTGTACTTACATAGGACTGTATTTACAGTAGACTGATAACCTTTTTGGTTGAATGTTCTGCGAGTAGCATAAACTACTTGGAAGGTGGACAAGGCTAGCCGGGTTATAGCCGAGGAGCGTTTTTCTTATAGTCGATAATCGTCGCGAGGTATGTGATTCTTCATATACTCTTGAGCATGAAGTATTTTAAACGAATATATATATAGTACGGTAGACGTACGTGTGGCAATGTCTTTTGACTTAAGCCTGAATAATATATATATATAGTATGGTAGACGTACGTGTGCTAACTGAATATAGTTGTACGGCAATGTCTTTTGACTTAAGCCTGAATAATAAGAACCTTGAAATATTTTAAAAGGAATATATATATATAGTACGGTAGACGTACGTGTGTTAACTGAACGTAGTGTTACGGCAATGTCTTTTGACTTAAGCCTGAATAAGAAAAATCTTGAAGTATTTCAAAAGAAATAAGAAACCTTTTTGAAAGAAGAGTAATACTTGGTTTTGAAAACACAAGAGTTATACTAGCTTTATGGGAAGTTAGGTATAACGTCTTAAGAGATATAAAAAGAATGGTTTACTGATTTTTAGAAGTTAAGAGACTTAATCTTGAAAGATAAGAGACTTGACTTAATTGTATTAATATGAATTTTGTGTGAAACCTCATTCGTGAGTAATGAGTACTTGGTTTTTAAAAGGAGAAATGTTTTACTGATTTCGGAAATCAGAATGAGTATCGGCAAACCACTGCAGCGTTAATAAAGGAAAATGTATTGAATAATGAAGTATTATTAAAACCAGTAGAAACCTCCATCTGCATAGAAACTAAGATGAGACAAAATGATATTACATTTCCTAGATCATGGATACTTAATAAGATTGTTTATAAACAAGAATAAACTGCTCACACCTATGGCATATGTTACTCAATTGTTTTAAAAGAGATTAAGACATTGAACTATGAGACTTTTCTAAAATAAAGAGACCTGAGTAATTGAAATTAGGCAAACTGGAACTTTAGGGGAAAGAATGTTGTTGAAAAGGAAAGTGTTTTGGTTTACCTAAAAATGTGAGTCACTCTATTTTTATACTACAGGTATCGGGTGACCTTTATAAAAGGAATGGATCTCTTTAAAAGGAATTTAACGTACGTAGTACTTTAGGGTTAAAACCCGGACTTTTATATAAAATGGAAGTACCTTGAGTTGTGTATAACTTGCCTATGCTTGTTGTTGTGTAACTTGCCTATGCTTGTTGTTGTGTAACTCGTCTATGCTTGTTGTGATAGCCCTTGTTATGCAAGAATTGTGTTTCTATACTACCGCGTCTCTCGATGGAGGGCCGGTTGACTTGTTGAGAGCTTACTTGGGCGTCTGGCGTGACGGAAGATTCCACGGTATGCTTCCATTATTATTGTTACATGGGCATGTCTACACCGTCACGAATTCGGGGCATGTGGCCACGCAGCGAGTTGATTACGATATATGGTTATTATTGTTACATGGCGTGTCTGCCGTCACGAGTCGGGGCATGTGGCCATGCGGCGGGTTGACCACCCGATATATTGTTGTTGATGTTACATGGACATATACCGCACCGTCACGCAGTCCGGGGCATGTGGCCACGCGGCGAGTTGACCACCCAATATATTGTTGTTGATGTTACATGGACATGTCTGCCGTCTGCGCATTCGGGGCATGTGGCCATGCGGCATTGTTATTATTGTTGCATCATGGACATGTCGCACCGACCGGCGGGCACGCGCCGCGATGCGAACATGATTGATGGGCGTGAGACCCATAGTTATATATTAGTGATGACTTTGAGGCGTGAGTCCACGACTTGGCTACTTTTATGTTGCGTCTTGTATTTTGGTTATCATACATGTCTCCCGATTTATATAGTCGTTATGATTTAAGCTGCGATATTTTGATTTCACATACTTGGTACTGTTATCGACCTCCTTGAAGTGCGTTCATGCCGCAGTAGAGTACCGGTAGTTGATCCTCGCTCATGGATCACGATTCAACGTATTAGGAAGCTCCGTTTCTCGGAGGCTTATTCTTGGTATGTGTTCCCGAGTTGTAGGTTCTTGTACATTCGTGGTATGGCGGGGCCACTGTCCGTCATGGTTGTTGTAAATCTTAGAGGTGCATGTAATCTTGTTGTGGCGGGGTTGTAAAAGGATTAAACTGTTCGGGTTTTATGTATTTATATCTGAAGGCAAGCTATTTTGGTTGCTTTGCTTATATATTATATCTCTTGCTTCATGTCTTGTTTTTATGTTCATTGATTTTCTCTCGATGTATGACTACTTGGGTGCGGGTAAGGCACGATGAGCGAGTTCGGTCGTGACAAAAGTGGTATCGAGCGATTAATCCTCGGAAAGTGTCTACGCACCGTGTCTAGTAGAGTCTTGATTATCGGTGTGTTGTGCACCACATCTATAATCGGAGGCTGCAGGACATTTAGGATTAGTTTCCATTCTTCTCATTCCGAGATCGTGCCTTAGAGTCGTGTTGTAAGTTGGACCCTCGACGTATTTCGTTTTCACGATAATGCCTCGCGCAAGGCAACCGGCCCAGTGGGCAAAGCGTAGGAGCCGCTAGTGAGATACTGAGAGTACGAGCGCGAGCGGTCATTACACGAGACAGTGCTTGACGGCGAGTTTTGCGTCTGCCCGGCCAGCAGAGTTTAGAGCGCAGCGATGGGCGATGAGACCACAATACCGCACCTTCACCCCACAACACAGGGCGGAGGTTGGGAGTACAAAGAGATGGCGATTCTTGGCGTGATCGTGGCCAAACATGAGGATAGATCGACGCAGCAGATTCGGTAGCCCCATGGTTCACCAAGATCGGATAGTTTGAGGCTACGGACTTTACGAGATGTAGCCCGCGAGTTCTACGGTCGAGGCACGAGGATGATCCGCAGGAGTTCATCCGAAGCGATTCTGACGGATCATGAGTGATCAAGGCTTCGAGACCGAGTCGGTGGTCCTAGGTTCGCATCGGTGCGTGATACCGCAATGATCGGTTTGATCGTGGGAGCCGTCGGGAGAGAATGCACTTCCACCGTTTGGGACGAGTTTTGGGGCATTTCTTGCATTTCTTGCCTCCACGGATGAGGAGGCTCGGTAAACGATTTTTGATGTTGAGGCGAGAATGGCGTCTGATTCGAGTACAATGTGAGTTCGACTCATTGGCTCAGTATGCCATTGTAGTAGCCGATATGGAGGGCCAGTACACCGCACGTTCGGGTTAGATGACTACTTAGCGAGGCTTGTTGGTGTAGCTCTTCAGGGCATGGACATTGCCGCGTCACGACTTTTGCACTTGGGTGTGAGGCACGGAGAGGTCGACGGAATGACCAAGATCGGAGAAGGGCGAACAACGAGGTCCTTTGGTGACTTTCGAGGCGGACGCCTCAGAAAGATACTAGTTTTGTACCTCGCCATGCAGAGTGGTCCTCCACAACCTTCGTGGCATCCGAGATTCGGAGGCGGTCGAGCTCGGGGTTGATTTCGGGAGAGTAGGGTGTGGGCGGATCGATCACCCTTTCGGTGTGGTCGATGTAGTAGACCGCATTTCGGGAGTGTCGTGGTACCAAGGAGCTTGTTATTTTGCGCCAACAGGCCATCTAGCGGCTGTCCAGGCGGGGGTAGCGCTGGTAGGATAGCACAAACTACGGGATCAGTTGCGGGTTCTTCACCTTCCATAGCTAGGCAGGATGTTCATACACCGGCAGGCCACGGCAGAGGTTGTTATACCCCGTAGTTCCAGGGTATGTATGTGAGTACGTACGTACGAGAATACGACAGAAATTTTGGAAAGAATGAAAGATGTGATTTTTCGACGGAAAAGTTTCCGGGTTTTGTGAAGGAAAAAGGTTCGTTGATGGGAATTGGATTCCCAGATTTGGTATTTGGGCTTCTTGAATTATATTAGAATTATGAGATTTTATTTAGGAATTGGTCACGTGGGGCCACTGGATAAATTCTGATTTTGTGGGGCCCACTTTGTTTTGAGATTTTGGCCTTTATGGATATTTTGGAAGATGAAATATTTTGGACGATTAGGAGGCGACACGTGTCACCTCTAGGTGGCTCTTGGCGAAATCCTCGACAAGTGGCAAGACAAGTGGCCAAGTCTTGCTAGATATTTTAGTGTGGACAATTGGCTTGTGGGACCCACACACACTTGTCCCCAATCTCAACCACACACTTGCCTTCATCCTAGCCCTTGGTTGTCCTATATATGCACCCTTAGTTGATGAAATCTTCCACACTTAGACATTTGAAGACTTGAAAAACCCTCCCTTCTCCCTTGACCTAGAGCTCTCGGTTTTGCCCCCATTTCTTGAGCAAAATTTGTCCAACAATTCTTAAACTCTCAAGTGTTCTTCCCTAAGGTGTTAGGAAGATTGTGTACCAAGAGTTGGAAAAGATTTCACACCCCTAGCCTTGAAGGAATGCCTTGGCCGAAAGTTGTCATCTTGAAACCCTAAGTGTTCTTCACTTTTTGGAGTTGAATCTTGAAGAGAAGTTGGTTAGGAGCTTCTATGGGTTGCTTGTAGCGGATTGGAACGTAAAGATTTGGAGCTAAGACTTGCTTGGAGCGACTTTAAGAACTTGGATATTTTGGGCTATTTGCGGTAGTGAAGCTTAAACCTCTTTGTGATTTGGTCAATATACATATATTATAAGTATATTATGAATATATAATATATGGAGTAAAGTTTGGAAGAGTTGGATCTTGTTAACTTGTTAAAAGAAAGGATTGGCCGTTTGCCATTAAAATGGTAAAAATGTATCTTACTTGTGAAGAAGTAATTAACAAAGTAACTATAACTTATATTAAGAATGGAAATATAAGTTGGATGACTAATGAGTAATTTGGATAAGTAAAATGGACAAAGTTGGCCAAGGACCCCAACTTAAGGATTGTATTTACTTTGGACCGTATTTACTTTGGACTGTATTTACATTGGACTGTATTTACATTTCTGTTAAGGGGAAGATTTTTCAATCGCGTTCCGTTTGGGCGTGTGATCCCCTTTTTAATTATTGTATTGTTATGAAGGCGTGATAGTAAACCGCGTTACCGGTTGGGCGCGTAATCCCCTTCTTTTACTTATTATTATTATGAAGGCGTGATAGTAAACCGCGTTACCGTTTGGGCGTGTAATCTCCTTCTTTATGTTGTTTAATTATTACGCCTTATATATATATATGGTATATATATTACGGTTATTCGGGCCTTGGAGAAAGATGGAAAAGTGAGTAAAAACGGGGGAAGTGCTGCCGAATTTTCCGTAGAATTAGAGGGCTTTTTATTGGTATAAGTCTTCAATGGTGAGTAAGGTTTGATAGAAGTACTATGACCATTTTAGGAGTGGAGTACTACGTGTGGCGTGATCTACTTGGCTTAAGGAGTAGCCGACGGGTTGAAGTACTTGGAGCGTTTTGCTTATTGTCGATAATCGTCGCGAGGTATGTGAACCTCTTCCTATCCTTGCTAGCATGATGTTTTGTAAACTATGTAGTACGGTAGACGTACATGTGCTAAATGAGTTGGTTGGTTCAAAACATAGGGTGTTATAATAGCTTTATGGGAAGTTAGTTATAACGACTCTATGTGGGTAAAAGAATGGTTTATTGATTGTAGAAGTTAAGAGACTTGATCTTGTAAGATAAGAGACTTAACTTATTTGACTTGTTATATAACATTTTGTTAAAAATGTTGTGAAACCTCATTCGCGAGTAATGAGTACTTGGTTTTAAAAAGAATAATGTTTTACTGATTTCGGAAATGAGAATAAGTGTCGAACAAACCACAGCAGCACTAATAAAGGAAAATGTATTGACGAATGGCTAATTGTTATTAAAACCAGTAGAAACCTCCATCTGCATAGAAGCTAAGATAAGACAAAATTGTATTACATTTTCTAGATCATGGCTGCTGTAACAAGATTGTTATAAACAAGAATAAACGACTCACACACAAGACATATATTACTCAATGGTTTTAAAAGAGATTAAGACTATGAGTTATGAAACCTTTCTAAAATGAGAAACTTGAGCATTGAAATTAGGCAAACTTGAACGTTTGGAAAATAATGTTGTTACTTGATTTTACAAAGGGAAGTATTTTGGTTTACTTAAAAAGATAGTTACTCCGTTTTGATACTACGGGTATCATGTGACTTGTTGTGAAGGAAATGGATCTTTTAAAGAGTTAAAATACGTAGTACCTTGGGGTTAAAATCCGGTTGTGTTATAATAAGAAGAATGTCTAAAAGTATGTTGAACTTGCCTATGCTTGTGGTGATATCCTTTGTTGTGCAAGTGTTGTATTTACGTACTCTGGCGTCTCGTTGGAGGTGACTATCCGTTGATTGATGGACATACCGACGATGGGTGGCCGGGTATGCTTCCTATATCGATCCTTCGGACATACCGACACGATGGGTGGCCCGGGTATGTTTCCATTAAGTGTGATCTTGTTATTTGCTTTGGACATACTGACACGATGGGTGGCCCACGGGTATGCTTCCATTAGAAGTGTTATCTTGTTATTTGCTTTGGACATACTGACACGATGGGTGGCCCACGAGTATGCTTCCATTTCTATTGCTATCTGGATATTTCCTTTGGACATCGACACGATGGGTGACCCACGGGTATGTTTCCATTGGGATGGTTCCATGGCCATGCTTATACCGAGGTGAGATGCCGGGGCATGCGGCCGTTGTGCGGGTTAAATTCCCGGGTTATATTTGAGTGATGACTTGAGGGCGTGAGCCCACGACTTGACATGCGCCTTTATGTTGTGATCGTAGTTTTGTTATCATACATGTCTCTGCTTTATATAGACGTTATGATTTCATTTCTGATATTTTTGATTTCACATACTTGGTACTGTTATCGACCTCCTTGGGCCGCGTTCATCAGTAGAGGTACATCGGTTGTGGATCCTCGCTCATAGGATCACAGTTCAGCGTGTTGGGAAGCCCCGTTTCTTCGGAGGCTTATCTTTTGGTATGTTACTCTGAGTCTGTAGGTTCTTGTACATTCAGGGGTATGGCGGGGCCCTGTCCCGTCATAGTTGTTGTCACTCTTAGAGGTGTAGTAATCGTTGTGGCGAGTTTGTAAAAGGATAAGCTGTTGGGTATTTATGTATATATCCGAAGGCAATCGCTTTGGTTGCTTTGTTTATTTATCATGTCTCTTGATTCATGTTCATGCTTTTATTTCCCGATTTTCTCGATGTTGTATCACCAGGGTGCCCGGTAAGGCACGATCCACGGGCCGTTCGGTCGTGACAAAAGTGGTATCGAGCGATTAGTCCTCGGAAAGTGTCTGCATCGATCTAGTAAGTCTTGATTATCGATGTGTTGTGCACCACATCTATAATCGGGAGGGCAGGATATCTAGGATTGGTTTCCATTCTTCTCACTCGAGATCGTGCCTTAGAAGGTGTGTTATAAGTTGGACTCCTCGACGTATTTCATTTTACGATTATGCCTCGCGCAACCAGCGAGCCGAGAAGGGCAAGGCGGCGAGGCGCTAGTGAGATACTGAGAGTACGAGCGCAGCGTCGATACGAGATTGTGCTTGACGGCGAGTTTTGCGCGCCGCCAAATTCCAGCGAGTTTAGAGCGCGGCCGTGGCTGCTGAGACCACGATACTGAGCCTCCAGTCCGCGGTGGAAGCGGATGAATGGGTTACAAAGAGATGGCCCGATTCGCCGTGATCGTGGCAGACATGAGGATAGGCCGGCGCATTCGATAACACCGTGGTTCACGAGATCGGATAGTTTGAGGCTACGGATTTTACGAGTTGTAGCCCGCGAGTTTTATGGGTCGAGGCACGAGGATGATCCTCGGGAGTTCATCCGGCGATTCTGGTCATGAGTGATCATGGCTTCGAGACCGAGTCGGTGGTCTTAGGTTCGCATCGGCCGCGTGATACCGCGATCGTTTGATTCGTGGGAGGCTGTCGGGAGAGCATGCGCTTCAGCGATATGGGACGAGTTCTCGAGGCATTCTCACTCACTTCTTGCCTCGCAAATGAGGAGGGCGGTAAACGATTTATGATCTTTGAGAGCGAGAGAGGGCGTACGGTTCGGGAGTACAACGTGGAGTTTGACTCGTTGGCTCGGTATGTCACCGCTTTGGTGGCAGACATGGAGGATAGAGTGCACCGCCACGCCACGGGCTAGATGATTACTTGCGAGGCTTGTTCGGGTGTAGCTCTTGATCGGGCATGGACATTGCCGCGTGCGAGCTCATGCACTAGGATGTGAAGCACGGAGAGGTCGACGGAATGATCGGGATCAGCAGAAGAGGGCCAGGACAGCAGGGTCTTTTGGCGACTTTCGAGGCGGACCGCCTCAGCAGCAGGCTAGTTATGTACCCCCGCCAGTACAGAGTGGTCCTCCACCGTCTTGAGAGCGTGTCGGGCTCGAGGTTCAGATTTCGGAGAAGCGGGGTGTTAGCGGTGAAGCCACCCTACCTCGTTGTGACCGTTGTGGTAGGCTCCATTTTGGGAGTGTCGTGCTAATTTGGGAATTTGTTTACATGCGGCCAGGCCATTTGCGAAATTGTCCGACCTGTGGTAGCGCGGATGTAGAGACTCGGCCTTCAGGATCTATGGCTGGTTCATCACCTTCTACAGTTATGCGCCCTGCAGGACAGGCCTATGATTAGAGTAAAGCGGTAGATACAGGTATATCCTTAACCCTCTAGAGTTTTGGTATGCTTGATATGATGATCTTATTATTGTGTGCTATGTACGGATAGCGTCGTGTTAATTGTGAGTTAGAAAACATGGTTAGTTGGAAGGGTAAGTATGGGGGCATGGTAGGTGTGAACCTTAGAATATTTCACGATTGAGACCTTAGAGGTAAGGTCGTCTTGAGCAAAAGATTTATTTTATGTTTGACCTTTATCAGAGTGCGTAGTATACGTGAGAGATATTTGTGTAATAAGTCCATGGGTTGTGTAAAATGAAAGTGGTGGCTTTCATGATGTGAATTAGTAAGATTGTTCCGTATCGAGGAGCAAGAGTTGGCGCGATGGAGGGTCGGGTTGAGGGCGTATTGCGGGTCAACCGTGCTTGCTTTAGGTAAGTCGGTTAGGTGGTCCCGCCAGATGGTAGGGTCACGAGGGTGCTAGGCCCCAGTTTAGGTGACCATCGTATGAGTTCGTGGATATGTTCGACCAGAAGCGGTTCGTGAAGGCCGGGAATAGCCTTAAAGAAGATCGAGGCTAGTAAGATGACCAAGGTTGGAGGTAGTGGCTCCAGAAATTTTGGGAACTGAAGTAATGACTGAAGTATGGTACGTATACTGGGAGAGTTCAAGTGACTACGACGAGTAAGGAAAGAAGTGAACGTGTGTTAGCAGAATAAGAGATCTTTTTGTTGTGAAGTGAAGATGCGAAGGGAGTATCCTTTAAACCAGGGTGGAAGCTTTTGTGATGTTAGAAATGATTCCTCGTTGGCATGGATTTGAGTTTTGCGCACATGTTATATTCTGGCCATTGGTGGCATGATCGGTTTTGTAAGTATAGTAGTGAAGACTATACCGACGCAAGTACGTTAGGAGACTTAGAAGGAACATTCGGGACGAATGTTTCTAAGGGGGGGAGAATGTTATACCCCGTATGTCACGACCCGAACCGGGGCCCGTGACTGGTGCCTTACCCGTGGCACCCTCGTGATACAACATCAGAGAGAATCAGCGGAAATAAAAACATAAACATGAAACAAGAGACATGATAAATAAACAGGCCAACCAAAACAGTTGCCTTCTGTATATATTCATAAAACCCGAACAGTTATCCTTTTTACAAACTCTGCCCACAACAGTACTACAAACCTCTAAGAAGTGACAATAACTATGACGGGACAGGGCCCCGCCATACCCCTGAATGTACAAGAACCTCTGCACTCGTGGTAACATACCAAAAGATAAGCCTCGGAAACGGGGCTTCCCAATCTGTTGATCGTGATCCTATGGCGAGGATCCACAACCGATGTACCTACTGCGGCATGAACGCAGCGGCCGAAGGAGGTCGATCTGATAGGTACCAAGTATGTGGCGAAAAATCAGTAAATGAAATCATAACGATCTATATAAAGCAGAGACATGTATGATAACCAAACTACACTCATAACATAAAAGCGATCATGTCAAGTCGTGACTCACGCCCTCAAAGTCATCCTCATGCGTGGAACTCCTTCCTCATCGCGATCTAGGTACAAACCATGTGATACGTATAACATGTCTCGGCCCATCTCATGGACCCGGTATAGAAAGCGTGTGGAATACATTCCCGCTCATCTCATGAACTTCGGTAGTCGGATGGAATACATTCGGTCCATCCACGTGGGCCAGCGGTAGTCGAGTGAAATACATTCCCGGTTCATCCCATGAACGCGGTAGTCGAGTGAAATACATTCCCGGTTCATCCCATGAACCGGTAGTCGAGTAAAATACAGGTCGAGTAAAATACAGTACTTGCACAACAAGGCTATCACACGCAAACATAGGCAAGTTACACACAACTTAAGGTACTATCATTTTATGCCAAAATCCCGGTTCTGACCCTAAAGTATTACATACATTAACTCTTTTAAAAAGATACGTTTCTTTCACAAAAGTCACACAATGTTCGTAGTATAAAATAGAGTGACTATCTTTTAAGTAAACCAAAACACTTCCCTTGTAAAATCAAGTAACACATTATTTCCCAAACGTTCAAGTTTGCCTAATTTCAAATGCTCAAGTTTCTCATTTTCGAAAGGTTTCGTAGTTCATAGTTTTAATCACTTAAGAATATAATTCTCCTTTAAAACAAATTTGAGAAACATATGCCTTATGTGTGAGTAGGTTGTTGTTGTCTATTACAATCTTATAAAAGCAGCCATGATCTAGGAAATGTAATATCATTTTGTCTCATCTTAGCTATGCAGATGGAGGTTTCTCTTGGTTTTAATAACAATTAGTCAATACATTTCCTTATTTAACGCTGCAATGGTTTGTTCGATACTTAATCTCATTTCGAAATCGAGAAAACATTATTCTTTTAAAACCAACTACTCATTACTCGCGAATGAGGTTTTTACAACATTTTAACAAAATTCATAACAAGTCAAACTAAGTCAAGTCTCTTATCTTTCAAGATCAAGTCTCTTAACTTTCAAAATCAAGTCGTGTATAAGTCAAGTCTCTTATCTTTCAAGATCAAGTCTCTTAACTTTCAAAATCAAGTCGTGTATAAGTCAAGTCTCTTATCTTTCAAGATCAAGTCTCTTAACTTTCAAAATCAAGTCGTGTATAAGTCAAGTCTCTTATCTTTCAAGATCAATAAACCATTCTTTTACCTACATAAAGTCGTTATAACTAACTTCCCATAAAGCTATTATAACACCCTATGTTTTAAACCAACCAAATCACTTAGCACGTATGCGTCTACCGCACTACATAGTTCACAACAATCATGCTAGAAAAGATAGGAAGAGGTTCACATACCTGCGACGATTATCGACAAATGAAAAACGCTCAGTACTTCAACCCGTCGGCTACTCCTTAAGCCAAGTAGATCACACCACACGTAGTACTCCACTCCTAAAATGGTCATAGTACTTCTATCAAACCTTTCTTACCATTGAAGACTTATACCAATAAAAAGCCCTCTAATTCTACGGAAAATTCTAAGACTTCCCCGTTTTACTCACTTTTCCATCTTTCTCCAAGGCCGAATAACGTAATATATATACCATATATATATATATAAGGCGTAATAATTAAACAACATAAAGAAGGATTACGCCCAAACGGTAGCCGGTTTACTATCACGCCCATAATAACAACAAGTAAAGAAGGGGATTCTGGCGTGACGGTAGCGGTTTACTATCACGCCTTCATAACAATACAATAATTAAAAAGGATCACACGCCCAAGCGGGGCGATTGAACAATCTTCCCTTACGAAATGTAAATCTGATCCAAGTAAATCATCCAAAGTAAATCTGATCCTTAAGTTGGGGTCCTTGGCCAACTTTGTCCATTTTACTTATCCAATTACTTCATTAGTCATCCAACTTATATTCCATCTTAATATAAGTTATAGTTACTTTGTTAATTACTTCTTCACAAGTAAGATACGTTTTTACCATTTTAATGGCAAACGGCCAATCATCTCTTTTAACAAGTTAACAAGATCCAACTTTTCCAAACTTTACTCCATATTTTATATACTCCATAATATACTTATAATATATGTATAATGACCAATTCACAAAGAGGTTAAGGTTTACTACCTCAAATAGCTCAAAATTATCCAAGAACTTA
Source organism: Przewalskia tangutica (assembly GCA_029844215.1). NCBI lineage: Eukaryota > Viridiplantae > Streptophyta > Magnoliopsida > Solanales > Solanaceae > Przewalskia > Przewalskia tangutica. The sequence continues at coordinate 52,957,224 of CM056721.1, forward strand.
ATGTCGCTCCAAGCAAGTCTTAGCTCCAAATCTTTCTGTTCCAATCCGCTACAAGCAACCCATAGAAGCTCCTAACCAACTTCTGGGAATTGGATTCCCAGATTTGGTATTTGGGCTTCTTGAATTATATTAGAATTATGAGATTTTATTTCCGGAATTGGTCACGTGGGGCCCACGAGAGAAATTTACGGTTTTGTGGGGCCCACTTTGTTTTCGAGATTTTGGCCTTTATGGATATTTTCGGAAGATGAAATATTTTGGACGATTAGGAGGGCGACACGTGTCACCCCCCCTAGGTGGCTCTTGGCCGAAATCCCTTGACAAGTGGCAAGACAAGTGGCCAAGTCTTGCTAGATATTTTAGTGTGGACAAGTGGCTTGTGGGACCCACACACACTTGTCCCCAATCTCAACCACACACTTGCCTTCATCCTAGCCCTTGGTTGTCCTATATATGCACCCTTAGTTGATGAAATCTTCCACACTTAGACATTTGAAGACTTGAAAAACCCTCCCTTCTCCCTTGAGCTAGAGCTCTCGGTTTTGCCCCCATTTCTTGAGCAAAATTTGTCCAACAATTCTTAAACTCTCAAGTGTTCTTCCCTAAGGTGTTAGGAAGATTGTGTACCAAGAGCTGGAAAAGATTTCACACCCCTAGCCTTGAAGGAATGCCTTGGCCGAAAGTTGTCATCTTGAAACCCTAAGTGTTCTTCACTTTTTGGAGTTGAATCTTGAAGAGAAGTTGGTTAGGAGCTTCTATGGGTTGCTTGTAGCGGATTGGAACGTAAAGATTTGGAGCTAAGACTTGCTTGGAGCGACTTTAAGAACTTGGATATTTTGGGCTATTTGCGGTAGTGAAGCTTAAACCTCTTTGTGATTTGGTCAATATACATATATTATAAGTATATTATGAATATATAATATATGGAGTAAAGTTTGGAAGAGTTGGATCTTGTTAACTTGTTAAAAGAAAGGATTGGCCGTTTGCCATTAAAATGGTAAAAACGTATCTTACTTGTGAAGAAGTAATTAACAAAGTAACTATAACTTATATTAAGAATGTAAATATAAGTTGGATGACTAATGAGTAATTTGGATAAGTAAAATGGACAAAGTTGGCCAAGGACCCCAACTTACTGTATTTACTTTGTATTTACTTTGGACCGTATTTACTTTGGACCGTATTTACATTGGAATGTATTTACATTTACATTAAGGGAAGATTTTTCAATCGCGTTCCGTTTGGCGTGTGATCCTTTTTAATTATTGTATTGTTATGAAGGCGTGATAGTAAACCGCGTTACCGGTTGGGCGCGTAATCCCCTTCTTTTACTTATTATTATTATGAAGGCGTGATAGTAAACCGCGTTACCGTTTGGGCGTGTAATCCCCTTCTTTATGTTGTTTAATTATTACGCCTTATATATATATTACGGTTATTCGGGCCTTGGAGAAAGATGGAAAAGTGAGTAAAAACGGGGGAAGTGCTGCCGAATTTTCCGTAGAATTAGAGGGCTTTTTATTGGTATAAGTCTTCAATGGTGAGTAAGGTTTGATAGAAGTACTATGACCATTTTAGGAGTGGAGTACTACGTGTGGCGTGATCTACTTGGCTTAAGGAGTAGCCGACGGGTTGAAGTACTTGGAGCGTTTTGCTTATTGTCGATAATCGTCGCGAGGTATGTGAACCTCTTCCTATCCTTGCTAGCATGATGTTTTGTAAACTATGTAGTACGGTAGACGTACATGTGCTAAATGAGTTGGTTGGTTCAAAACATAGGGTGTTATAATAACTTTATGGGAAGTTATTTATAATGACTCTATGTGGGTAAAAGAATGGTTTATTGATTGTAGAAGTTAAGAGACTTGATCTTGTAAGATAAGAGACTTAACTTGTTTTACTTGGTAATTAACATTTTGTTAAAAAATGTTGTAAAACCCCATTCGCGAGTAATGAGTACTTGGTTTTAAAAAGAATAATGTTTTACTGATTTCGGAAATGAGAATAAGTGTCGAACAAACCACAGCAGCACTAATAAAGGAAAATGTATTGACGAATGGCTAATTGTTATTAAAACCAGTAGAAACCTCCATCTGCATAGAAGCTAAGATAAGACAAAATTGTATTACATTTTCTAGATCATGGCTGCTGTAACAAGATTGTTATTAACAAGAATAAACGACTCACACACAAGACATATATTACTCAATGGTTTTAAAAGAGATTAAGACTATGAGTTATGAAACCTTTCTAAAATGAGAAACTTGAGCATTGAAATTAGGCAAACTTGAACGTTTGGAAAATAATGTTGTTACTTGATTTTACAAAGGGAAGTATTTTGGTTTACTTAAAAGATAGTTACTCGCTTTGATACTACGGGTATCATGTGACTTGTTGTGAAGGAAATGGATCTTTTAAAGAGTTAAAATACGTAGTACCTTGGGGTTAAAATCCGGTTGTGTTATAATAAGAAGAATGTCTAAAAGTATGTTGAACTTGCCTATGCTTGTGGTGATATCCTTTGTTGTGCAAGTGTTGTATTTACGTACTCTGCGTCTCGTTGGAGGGCTATCCGTTGATTGATGGACATACTGACACGATGGGTGGCCCACGGGTATGCTTCCACTATATCGATCCTTCTGGACATACTGACACGATGGGTGGCCCACGGGTATGTTTCCATTAGGAGTGTGATCTTGTTATTTGCTTTGGACATACTGACACGATGGGTGGCCACGTATGCTTCCATTAGAAGTGTTATCTTGTTATTTGCTTTGGACATACCGACACGATGGGTGGCCGAGTATGCTTCCATTTCTATTGCTATCTGGATATTTCCTTTGGACATACCGACACGATGGGTGGCCACGTATGTTTCCATTGGGATAGTTCCATGGCCATGCTTATACCGAGTGAGATCGGCACGCGGCCGTTGTGCGTTAAATTCGGGTTATATTTGAGTGATGACTTGAGGCGTGAGCCCGACTTGACATGATGCCTTTATGTTGTGAATCGTAGTTTTGTTATCATACATGTCTCTGTTTTTATATAGTTATGATTTCATTCTGATATTTTTGATTTCACATACTTGGTACTGTTATCGACCTCCTTGAAGTGCGTTCATCTGCAGTAGAGGTACATCGGTTGTGGATCGCCATGGGATCACGATTCGGCGTGTTAGGAAGCCCGTTTCTTGAGGCTTATCTTTTGGTATGTTACCAGTCCGCAGGTTCTTGTACATTCGTGGTATGGCGGGGCCTGTCCGTCATAGTTGTTGTCACTCTTAGAGTCCATGTAATCTTGTTGTGGCGAGTTTGTAAAAAGGATAACTGTTGGGTATTTATGTATATATACCGAAGGCAACCTTTGGTTGTCCTGCTTATTTATCATGTCTCTTGATTCATGTTCATGCTTTTATTTCGCTGATTTTCTCGATGTTGTATCACCGAGTGCCGGGTAAGGCACGATCATGGGCAGGTTCGGAGTCGTGTGACAGTCGCGGTGGAAGTTCCGATTTTAGCGGTCCTTTGAACCGCCTATTTTTCGTATATCCTTAACCTCAGAGACTTGTATGTATTGATGTTATGATGATGTGTTAAGTGTTATGTTCGGATAGCTTTGTGCTAAAATGTGATTTAGAAGCACAGTTAGTGAGAAAGGGTAAGCACAGGGTGAGATAATGATGAACTTTAGAATATTACAGTTGAGACCTTAGATGTAAGGCCGTCTTGAGTACAAGACTTTGCGGGTGATCTTTGTCAGAATGTATAAGTATACGTGGAGTAATTGTGGGAAAATTCCTTGGGTAGTGTAAAATGGAAGTGGTAGCTTTCATGACCTGTATTAGGTAAGATTGTTAGGATCGGGAACAAGAGCTTGATCGTTAAGTGGGTCGGGTTGGGGCCATGTTGCGGGCCAACCGCGGCCTGTTCGGTGGGGTCAGCTCGGTGGTCCCGCCAGTGGTAGGGTCACGAGGGTGCTAGGCCCAAGTTTAGATGAACATCGTATGAGTTCGTGGATGCGTTCGACCAGAATCGGTTCGTGAAGGCCGGGAATGGCCTTAGAGGAAAGTGAAGCTAGTAAGATGACCAAGTTTGGAGGTGGTGACTCCAAAGTTTTGGGAACTGAAGCGATGACTGAAGTGTGGTACGTATACTAGAAGAGTTCAAGTGTTCGAGAAGGGCACGACGAGTAAGGAAGGAAGAGAACGTGTGTTATTTCATGGCCAGGTGTGGCGTTAGCAACTTGTAAGAAGAACTTGATCGTTATCCGTCTTGAGAAGGAACATTCGGGACGAATGTTTCTAAGGAGGGGAGAATGTTATACCCCGTATTTTCAGAGTATGTACGTAAGGACGTACGTAGAAAAGTTTAAGCCTTAAAGTAGGCATAGGTTCGAAATTTGGGCACAAGTGCCGAAAAGAATCGTTTTTCGACGAAACGTTTTACTAAACTTGCGAAGGGAAAATTCCGGCTATGTCTTTTATAATTTTTGCGGATTTTTCCGAGAGACGAAACATTTTGGACCAACGGGAGGGTGACATGTGTCACCCTCACATTGGAAGGAAGTGGGCGGTAATGGACGAAAATGGGGCCTTGGGAGTTGGTAGGATATTTTGTGCAAGTTGGTGTGGTAGATGGATAAGGTGCACATGGCTTAATCCTAGCCCTACACTTGCCTTACACTTGGATGGATCTTGGCCATTGGTTGGCCATTTCTTGACCTATAAATACCCCCCCTAAGTGATGAACTTCTTCATCCTAAAATCATTTCCAAGTCTCAAATACTCCTCCCCATGTGGTAGTTCGTCCGCCACCACCCTCCCCCTTTGAGAGGCCCTCGGCCGAGCCTACCCCCCCTAGCCTAGTTGTTTTTGTATAATACCCCCTTTGTGGTATAGAAATACTTTCCAAGTATTGTTATAATGCCCAAATACTTTAGCCCTATACCTTGTAGTACTTTCCAAAGTTACCTCTATACGTAGAGCCCGGAAATACTATTATACTTCCTTTAGCCACAAAACGAAACCCTAAGAAAAACCTTCATAGTCGGTTGAAGTGTTAAATAGAAGTTGCGTAGAACTTCTAAGGGTTGTTTGGAGCGGATTGGAGCACTCGGAGTAGGAGCTTAACGTTGCTCAGGATCGACATTAACCTTGGATAATTTTGGGGCTCATCGAGGTAAATACTACTGTCCTTCTATTGTAATTGGGAATTACATACTGTAGTAGTATAGAAATGAATATAAGATTCATAGAAGAGAATTGAACTGTAATAGAAGGATATTACAGTAAAGACTAGAACTGAAATCACATCAGAAGAATTTTTAAGTAGAAGATTAAACTGTACTTACATAGGACTGTATTTACAGTAGACTGATAACCTTTTTGGTTGAATGTTCTGCGAGTAGCATAAACTACTTGGAAGGTGGACAAGGCTAGCCGGGTTATAGCCGATGAGCGTTTTTCTTATAGTCGATAATCGTCGCGAGGTATGTGATTCTTCCTATACTCTTGAGCATGAAGTATTTTAAACGAATATATATATAGTACGGTAGACGTACGTGTGGCAATGTCTTTTGACTTAAGCCTGAATAATATATATATATAGTATGGTAGACGTACGTGTGCTAACTGAATATAGTTGTACGGCAATGTCTTTTGACTTAAGCCTGAATAATAAGAACCTTGAAATATTTTAAAAGGAATATATATATATAGTACGGTAGACGTACGTGTGTTAACTGAACGTAGTGTTACGACAATGTCTTTTGACTTAAGCCTGAATAAGAAGAATCTTGAAGTATTTCAAAAGAAATAAGAAACCTTTTTGAAAGAAGAGTAATACTTGGTTTTGAAAACACAAGAGTTATACTAGCTTTATGGGAAGTTAGGTATAACGTCTTAAGAGAGATAAAAAGAATGGTTTACTGATTTTTAGAAGTTAAGAGACTTAATCTTGAAAGATAAGATACTTGACTTAATTGTATTAATATGAATTTTGTGTGAAACCTCATTCGTGAGTAATGAGTACTTGGTTTTTAAAAGGAGAAATGTTTTACTGATTTCGGAAATCAGAATGAGTATCGGCAAACCACTGCAGCGTTAATAAAGGAAAATGTATTGAATAATGAAGTATTATTAAAACCAGTAGAAACCTCCATCTGCATAGAAACTAAGATGAGACAAAATGATATTACATTTTCTAGATCATGACTGCTTAATAAGATTGTTTATAAACAAGAATAAACTGCTCACACCTATGGCATATGTTACTCAATTGTTTTAAAATAGATTAAGACATTGAACTATGAGACTTTTCTAAAATAAAGAGACCTGAGTAATTGAAATTAGGCAAACTGGAACTTTAGGGGAAAGAATGTTGTTGAAAAGGAAAGTGTTTTGGTTTACCTAAAAATGTGAGTCACTCTATTTTTATACTACAGGTATCGGGTGACCTTTATAAAAGGAATGGATCTCTTTAAAAGGAATTTAACGTACGTAGTACTTTAGGGTTAAAACCCGGACTTTTATATAAAATGGAAGTACCTTGAGTTGTGTATAACTTGCCTATGCTTGTTGTTGTGTAACTTGCCTATGCTTGTTGTTGTGTAACTTGCCTATGCTTGTTGTTGTGTAACTCGCCTATGCTTGTTGTGATAGCCCTTGTTATGCAAGAATTGTGTTTCTATACTACCGCGTCTCTCGATGGAGGGCCGGTTGACTTGTTGAGAGCTTACTTGGACGTACCGGTAGTGATGGAAGATTCCACGGGTATGCTTCCATTATTATTGTTACATGGGCATGTCTACACCGATGCAGAATTCCGGGGGCATGTGGCCATGCGGCAGGGTTGATTACCCGATATATGGTTATTATTGTTACATGGGCGTGTTCACACCGTCACGACTCCGGCATGTGGCGTGCGGCAGGTTGACCACCCAAGATATTGTTGTTGATGTTACATGGACATGCGCACCGTCACGCAATTCGGGGCATGTGGCTACGCGGCGGGGTTGACCACCCAAGATATTGTTGTTGATGTTACATGGACATGTCCGCACCGTCGCACTCGGGCATGTGGCCGTGCGGCATTGTTATTATTGTTGCATCATGGACGTATGCCGCCGTCACGCATTCGGGCATGCGACCATGATGCGAACATGATTGATGTTGTTATACCCCGTAGTTCCAGGGTATGTATGCGAGGACGTACGTACGAGAATACGACATTGAAATTGGAAAGGAAGAAAGAGGTGATTTTTCCACGGAAAAGTTTCCGGTTTTTGTGAAGGAAAAAGGTTCGTTAATGGGAATGGATTCCCAGTTTGGTATTCGGACTTCTTGGAATATTAGAGATTTATGGAATTTTATTTTGGAAATGGTCACGTGGGGCCCACGGAGAAATTTACTGGTTTTGTGGGGCCCACTTTGTTTTGAGATTTTGGCCATTGTGGATATTTTCGAAGATGAAATATTTTGGGCCAGTAGGAGGCGACACGTGTCACCCCCTGGTGGCTTGGCGAATATTATTTGTGCACAACACCCGACATTAAGTCGTTTTTGACGAAACGTTTTACACAACTCGCGTAGGATAAATTCCGGCTATGTCATTTCTAATTTTTGCGGATTTTTCGAGAGACGAAACATTTTGGACCAACGGAGGCGACACTTGTCACCCTCCAATTGATGGATGTGGGGCGGCATTAGGCCGAATTGGATGACCATTTTTGTCTTGGAGTTGGTAGGATATTTTGTGTGCAAGTTGGCCAAGGACACTTGCCCTAATCCTCACCCTACACTTGCCTTGCACTTGGCACCATCTTGGCCCTTGGTTGGCCATCCTCGACCTATAAATACCCTCTTGAGATGAAGAGTTCTTCATCCACAAAACTTTCCAAGTCAAAAATCCTCTCCTCTCCCTTAAGCCTTTCGCCCAACACACCCCCTCGAGAAGCTTAGCCGAGGCTAATCCCCCTAGCCTAGCGAAATCTACCCCTCCCTTGGTAGAAATGTTGCCTTCTAGTATTGTTATAATGCCCAAATTACCTAGCCCAAACCCTTAGTACTTAGTTGAAGTTGTGAAGAACTTCTAAGGGTTCTTGGAGCGCATTGGAGCGTGCGGAGTAGGAGCTAAACCTTGCTCAGGAGCGACTTTTATCTAGGATATTATTGGGCTTACCGAGGTAAATAACCTTATCCTCCTTTTGTAATTAGAATATACATCTTGTAGAAGTATAGGAATAAGTATAAATACTTAGAAGGATATTAAAGAATAGAATTGAACCGATATCACGGTAGAAGGGTTTAAAAGATGAATAATAGAATCAGATTTACATGTGATTTTCACATGAGACTTGAGTAGCTCACCGTAGGGAAGTCGCCCAAATGTCCATAGAATAACGAACCTCTCGCTAGAGCTTTATGCAGACTGATCTAGACGTTGATAGACGATTTGATCGTTATAGGTCGATTCTCTGCGCGACATATTCAACTTGGCGGTGGATTTCACGAGAAGGTATGTGATTCTTCCTATCCTCTCGAGCATGATATTTTAAAGAATATGTATATAGTACGGTAGACGTCGTGTTAATCGAATAATAATTACGGCAATGTCTTCGGACTTAAGCCTGAATAATAATTACGGCAATGTCTTCGGACTTAAGCCTGAATAATAATTACGGCAATGTCTTCTGACTTAAGCCCGAATAAAAAGAATCTGAAGTAGTTCAGAAGAATTAAGAAACCTTTTGAAAGACGAGTAACACTTGGTTTTAAAAAAGCTTAAGAGTTATACTAGCTTTATGGGAAGTTAGGTATAACGGCTTAAGAGTGATAAAAAGAATGATTTATTGATTTAAGAAAATAAGAGACTTGACTTAATTATACTAATGTGAATTTTGTTAAAAGTGTGAAACCTCATTCGTGAGTAATGAGTATTTTGGTTTTCAAAAGGAATGATGTTTTACTAATTCAAAATCGTAATGAATGTCGAACAAACCACAAAGCTTAATAAAGGGAAATGCTTGACTAATAAAGTATTATTAAAACCAGAGAAACTTCCATCCGTGATAGGAGCTAAGATGAGACAAAATAATATTACATTTCCTAGATCATGGTCATTGTAATAAGATTGTTATGAACAATAATAACCTACTCACACATAAGGTATATGTTTCTCAAATTGTTTTAAAGGATTAAAACTATGAACTACTAAACCTTTCAAAATGAGAAACTTGAGTAATTGAAATTAGGCAAACTTGAGCGTTGGGAAAAGAATGTTGTTACTTGATTTTACAAAGAGAAGTGTTTTGATTTACTTCAAAAGATAATCACTCTATTTTTATACTACGGGTATTGTGTGACTTTTGTGAAAGAAACGGATCTTTTAAAAAGAGTAATACATGAAGTACTTTGGGGCTAAACCCGAACTTGTTAACAGAATGTAGAAAGTACCTTGTGTGAATAACTTGATTGTATTGATTTGTGATAGTCTTGTAATACTTCCTTGTTGACTTGATAAGTAAACATGTTAGGATGCTACATGAGTTAGTATCTTGTGATGTTTGTGTAAAGGGTTTTCCTTGTTGTGCTTAGGTTGTTTAACGATGTCGTTATGTTAATATTATATCACTCATGATTCCGGTTGTCGCCTCACGCGGGTAGACTCAGCGGGTCTAGTGACCTATGATTCGAGAATACCTTATGCAGTCTCAGATGGCCTATGCGCGAATCGCGGAGTTCCGTGTTAGTATGCGCCTTGTGGTCATGCGGTCTTTGGCTACGCGGACGGCGAGTCCAGACGCCGGGGAGTAGCTACCGATGCGGAATACCTCACGGGCCATCGAGTGGCCCGTGCGAGCTACGGAAGTTCGTGGCTAGACGCGCACATTAGATACGCGCGAGGCGGCTTTGATCATGTGACGGTCAGACAGATCTCATGATACGCTTTACGACCTTGTTTGTACCGTGGGTTTTAGTAGTCGGCTATGCCTTCGCATTTACCCCGCACGCTTTATGATGACTTTGAGGCGTGAGTCTCTCGACTGACACGATCGCTATTTATGTGAATCGTAGTTTTGGTTATCATACATGTCTCCCGCTTTATATAGACTACTATGATTTCATTTACGTATTTTCGCCACATACTTGGTACCAGATCGACCTCTCTGGGCTGCGTTCATGCCGCAGTAAAGGTACTCCTACTATTGATCCCCGCTTCTTAGGATCACCGCTTTCAACGTTGGAAAAGCTCCGCTTTCTCCGAGGCTTAGCATTTTGGTATGGTCCCCGTCGTTGTAGATATTTGCATTCAGGTATGGCGGGCCCCGCCCGCCATTGTCGCTTTAAACTCTAGAGGTCCTGCAGACTGTAAGGTTGGGATGAATCGCTCATTTTGGGGTATTTATATACATATATGCCGAAGGCAACTTTTTCCCAACCGTGTCTTATTTATACTGTTTCATATCTTGGTTGTTTTATATTCTCACGATTTCTCGATGTATGACTACTTGGGTGCGGGTAAGGCACGATCCACGCCCCGAACAGTCGTGTGACAGATGTTGCGCGTGAGACCCATAGTTATATATTGAGTGATGACTTTGAGGCGTGAGTCCACGACTTGATCGCTTTTATGTTGCGTCGTATTTTGGTTATCATACATGTCTCCGATTTATATAGATCATATGATTTAATCGCAAGATTTTCGATTTCACATACTTGGTACTGTTAGATCGACTCCTCGGCCGCGTCATGCCGCAGTAGAGTACACCGTAGTTGATCCTCGCCATAGGATCACAACAGACGTAAGCTCCGTTTCTCCGAGGCTTATTCTTCTATGTGTTCCCCGAGTTGTAGGTTCTTGTACATTCGTGGTATGGCGGCCCCGTCCCGTCATGGTTGTTGTAAATCTTAGAGGTCCAGAGTAATCTTTGTGGCGTGGTTGTAAAAAGGATTAAACTGCTCGGTTTTTATGTATTTATATACGTAAGGCAATCGCTTGGTTGGCCTGCTTATATATTATATCTCTTGCTTCATGTCGTGTTTTTATGTTCAGCTGATTTTCTCTGATGTATTACTACTTGGGTGCCCGTAAGGCACCGCCACGCCCAGTTCGGTCGTGACAAATACCTCACGCGCCTATGTGGCCTATGCGAGTCGCGTAAGTTCCGAGGATTAGACGCGCATTGATACCGAGGGCGAGTGGCCGCCTTCGACATGTAGTGCGGTCTAGAAAGACCTCGTGATACGCTTTATAGCATTATTGGTACTGTGGGTTTTAGTAGTCGCTATGCCTTCGCATTTACCCCGCACGGTTTTATTATGACACAGCGGGACACGGGTTCATGTGTATTCCTTGGTGCTTTTATATCACGGATCGCCAAGCTGAGGAAGGAATTCCACGCATGATTGATATTGTGGGCATGAGACCCATGGTTATATTTGAGTGATGACTTTGTCACGACCGAACTCGCGTGGATCGTGCCTTACCCCGCACCCTAGTGATACAACATCGAGTAATCACGAACATAAGACGATAACATGAAATAACAAGAAGTATGAAACAATAGTCCGAGAAAACTTGCCTTTACGACATATATATATAAATCAATTTAAACCGAACAGCTATATCCCATTACAACTCGCCACAACAAGATTTCATGCACTTCTAAGAATGATACGACAACAATAGCGGACAGTGGCCCGCCACACCCCTGAATGTAAATACATACAACGACAGGGGACTATACAACTGATAACCTCCGGAGAAACGGGGCTTCCCATACGCTGAATCGTGACCCTAAGAGCGAGGATCAACACTGTGTACCTTTACTGCAGATGAACGCAGCCCGGGGAGGTCGATAACAGTACCAAGTATGTGAAATCAAAATATCAGAATGAAATCATAATAGTCTATAAAGCAGGAGACATGTATGATAACCAAACTACAGTTCACAATAAATAGGCAGTCATGTCAAGTTAGGGACTCACGCCCTCAAAGTCATCACTCAAATGTAACTATGGGTCTCACGCCCATAACATCAATCATGCCCGTGGAATACATTCCTCACTGCCGGCAGTTTATGATATAAAAGCACCAAGAAATACACATGAACACCAGGTCCCACCTGTTATACCCCGTAGTTGCAGGGTATGTTAGTGAGGGCGTACGTACGAGAGTACAGCAGAAATTTTGAAAAGAAAGAAAGATGTGAGTTTTCGACGGAAAAGTTTCCGGTTTTTGTGAAGAAAAAGGTTCGTTAATGGGAATTGGATTCCCAGATTTGGTTTTTGGACTTCATAGATTATATTAGAATTTTGGGATTTTATTTTCGGAAATGGTCACGTGGGCCCACGGAGAAATTTACTGATTTTGTGAGGCCCGCTTGTTTTTGAGATTTCCGGATTTTGGATATTTTCTAAGACGAAATATTTTGGACGAATCGGGGCGACACGTGACACCCCACGTGGCACCTCGCCGAAAGTTCTTTGTGCACAACACCCTAGAGTCGTTTTCGACGAAACGCTTTACATAACTTCAGGGAAAATTCCGCTATGTCTTTTCTTATTTTTGCGGATTTTTCCGAGAAACGAACATTTTGGACCAACGGAGGGTGATACGTGTCACCTCACATCGAAGCAAGTGGGCGCTTAGGCCGATTGGTGGGCAAGTTGTTGGTAGATATTTGTGTAGATATTTGTGAGGGTTTTAAGGAGTAGGGACTAGGGGGCACTTGGGCATATCTTGGCCCTCCACTTGCCCCCCACATGGCTTGATCTTGTCCATTAAACTCCCTATAAATACCCCTCCCTTGTGAAGACTTCTTCATCCCAAAACTTCTAAGTCTTGAAAGCTTTCTTCCTCCCCCGTAGTGTAGTCTCGCCGAGAGTTCCTCCCTTTGTGAGGCCTTTGGCCGAGAGCACCCTCCCCTTGGCCGAATACCCCCTCCTAGTGGGGTTGCCGAGGTACACCCCCTTGTGGTGTTGTCTCGTATAAATACCCCCCCTCTTGGTAGAAATACTCTCAAAAGTATTGTTGTTATACCCAAAATTACCTTAGCCGTATACCTTGTAGTATTCCAAAGATACCTCTATACGTAGAGCCCGGAAATACTACCGTATGTCCTTTTTGTCTCAAACCAAAACCCTAAGGAAAATCTCCATAGTTGGTTGGAGTATTAAGAAGAAGTTGCGTAGAACTTCTAAGGGTTGTTTGGAGCGGGTTAGAGCACCCGGAGTAGGAGCTAAGCGTTGCTAAGGATCGACATTTAAACTCGGATAATTTTGGGCTTATCGAGGTAAACACTCTTGACCTTCTATTGTAATTGGAAATTACATGTTGTAGGAATGTATAGTTGAAGTATACTATATAGAATCAACATAATTGTGCGGCAATGTCTTTTGACTTAAGCCTGAATTTAAAGAAGAGAACTGAACTGTAATTACATAGGATTGTATTACAGTAGACTTGTGTAGCATTACTGTGAAGTAGAATTGTACACGTCCGGTTAGATGTATAAACCCCCCCTGGTTGGCTTGATAGCCGGCCTCGATAGAGGAGGAGATTTTACGCGGCCATGTGCGGGGAGGTGCCGAATTTTCTGTAGAATATTCTACGATTAGACCTAGATGTTAATAAGCGCCTTGTGGCCTTATAGGTTGAAGTACCATGCGTGGCGCGATCTACTTGGCTTAAGGAGTAGCCGACGGTTTGAGGTACTTGGAGCGTTTTGCTATTAGTCGATAATCGTCGCGAGGTATGTGAACCTCTTCCTACCTTTTCTAGCATGATATGTGTATAACTATGTAGTACGGTAGATGTACATGTGTAAAATGCTTTGTGGTTTTAAAAGGTAACTGACTTGATGTGTGATAATAAAGAAGAGTTATACTAGCTTTATGGGAAGTTAGATATAATGTTTTAAGAGAATGGTTTACTGATTTTAAAAGTTAAGAGGCTTAATCTTAAAGATAAGAGACTTAACTTGTTTTACTTGGTAATTAACATTTTGTTAAAAAATGTTGTAAAACCCCATTCGCGAGTAATGAGTACTTGATTTTAAAAGCAATAATGTTTTACTGATTTCGGAAATCAGAATAAGTATCGAACAAACCACAAGAAATACTAATAAAGGGAAATGTTTTGACTAATAATGTATTAGTAAAACCAATAAACTTCCATCCGCATAGAAAATAAGATGAGACAAAATGATGTTACATTTCCTAGATCATGGTCGCTTAAATAAGATTGTTATAAACAAGAATAACCTACTCACGACGTACATATGTTTCTCAAATTGCTTTTAAAGGAGAATTATATCATTAAGTGATTAAAATTATGAACTACGAAACCTTTCGAAAATGAGAAACTTGAGTAATTGAAATTAGGCAAACTTGAAACATTTGGAAAAGAATGTTGTTACTTGATTTTACGAAGAGAAGTGTTTTGATTTACTTCAAAAGATAATCACTCTATTTTCATATACTACGTATTGTGTGACTTTTGTAAACGTAACGATCTTTTAAAAGATAATGTATGAAGTACTTTGGGAATAGATACCCGATCTTGTTAATCATATATTAGAATGTACCTTGTGTGTATAACTTGATTGTGTTGGTTTGTGATAGCCTTGTAATACTTTCTTGTTGATTTGATAAGTAAACATGCTAGGATGCTACGTGTGTCAGTATCTTGTGATGTTTTGTGTAAAGGGGTTTTCCTCGATCGCGCTTTAAAGTTGTTTGACTCTCACCGTTATGTTAGTATTGTACCACTCACCTTGACTTGTTTCCGAGGTTAAGCCGCCTCCGACGCGGGTAGACTCAAAGCGGTCCGGGACCATGATTCGAGAATACCTCACGCGGTCTGGGATCCATGCGAACTACGGAGTTCCAGTTAGTTTGCGCCCTTGTGGTCATGCGGTTCAGGGCTACGCGACCGCGAGTCCAGAAGATGCCGGGAGTAGCTACCGATGCGCGAGGAATACCTCACGCGCCTACGAGGTTGGCCTGCGAGCTACCGAGAGTTCCGTGGCTAGACGCGCACATTTGATACTACGGCGAGTGACCGGCTTTGATCATGTGACGGCCTAGACAGATATCATGATACGCTTTATGACCGTTAGTACCGTGGGTATTAGTAGCCTGCTATGCCTTCAGACTTACCTCGCATCGCTTTATTAGGACACAGTGGGACCCGTGTTCATGTGTATTTCTTGGTGCTTTTATATCATAAATCGCCAGCTGGCGGAAGGTATTCCACGCATGATTGATGTTATGGGCGTGAGACCCATAGTTACATTTGAGTGATGACTTTGAGGCGTGAGTCCTCGACTTGACATCGCCATTTATCAGGAATCGTAGTTTGGTTATCATACATGTCTCCCGCTTTATAGACTATTATGATTTCATTTACGATTTTCGATTTCACATACTTGGTACCGTTGTAATCGACTCCTTCGGGCCGCGTTCATGCCGCAGTAAAGGTACACCGTTGTTGATCCTCGCCTTAGGGTCACGTCAACAGATGGAAGCTCCGCTTTCTCCGAGGCTTATCAAATGTATAGTCCCCGCCGTTGTAGGTATTTACATTCGGGGTATGGCGGGCCCCGCCCCGCCATTGTTGTCGTATCATTCTTAGAGGTCCGTAGTAATCGCTGTGGCATAGTTGTAATGGGATGTAATCGTCGGTTTTAAATTGATTTATATATATGCCGTAGGCAAGTTTTCTCGCACTATTGTTTCATACTTTGTTATTTCATGTTATCGCCTTATGTTCCGACACTGATGTTGTATCACTAGGGTGCCCGGTAGGCACTACCACGCCCGGTTCGGTCGTGACAAAAGTGGTATCAGAGCGCTTAATCCTGAAAGTGTCTACGACCGTATCCAGCAGTCTTGATTATCTGTGTTGTGCACCACACCAATAATCGTGAGGCTATAGGATATTTAGGATTGGTTTCTATTCTTCTCACTCGAGATCGTGCCTTAGAGCCGTTGTAAGTCGACCCTCTCACGTATTTCTTTCCTCACCGCTATGCCTCCGCGTAGGGCAACCCGCCCAGAGGGCAAGGCGGCGGAGCCGCGAGTAGAGTTCGAGAGGTTACGAGGGCACGTGCCCAACCATCACCCGAGTTAGGTGCTTGATCGGGAGTTATGCTACGTCACCACCCAAAGAGAGTTTAGCAGCACGGCAGCAGCTCATCGCGCCATGATATATGAACCTTCAGTCCCACGACCGGGAACAGAGAATATAGATTGCAAAGAGACAACCCTGTTACTAGCTATGGATTTGGCTACCAGAGAGTATACCGATGTACCGCGAGTCTTGATGAAAATCTTAGAAAGGGTTGTGCGAGAGTAATTCTTCAGTTAGGCTTGAGCATGGCCTGTGTACGGGCTTATGCGCAGCAGGCCGAGAAACGTAGAGATCGACGTTAACGGGCGACAGCAGAGGCCAGAGCGGCAAGGTCCTTGGTAACTTTCGAGTCGAGTCACCTCACCAAAGAAATTAGATTATGCACATCCACCTGCGTAAAGGTCCTCCACAGGTTCGTGACGCGGGGTATGCAGAGTTGGTCGAGCTCCAGAGCTTCCGCTCACGCTACACGTAGTTCCAAACCACTGATTCGCTTTTTCCCGTTGTTCACAGCTGCGATGCACGCCATCCCGGAATGTCATCTTTTAGTTGTTACTTGTTTTACTCGCCGCCGTGGCCATGTGTCGAAAGGATGTCCTAGTAGGAGGACTCAACCTTCGTGATCGGTGGGTAGTTCGTCACCTCCTTATGAGACCTACGGCGCAGGTTTGATTAGAACGACATGGAGAAGCAGAGATTCAGCATATCTTTAACCCTCTAGGGATTAGTACGTGATAAGACGAGTATATCTTAAGTACTATGTTCGATAGCGGTGTAAATTGTGATTAGAAATCATGGTTAGTAACCGTGAAAGATCGGAGGATAGGGAAAGTGTGAGCCTTGGAGCCTTATACGTGGAAACCTTAGGTAAAGCCATCTCGTGAAGATGTATTGTTATGTTTGATTTCACCGAGTGCATAGTGCACGCGAGCTATGTTGTATAATAAGTCCCCGGGTAGTGTGAAATGAAAGAGGTAGTTGATCTAAGAAGACCACTAGGTTTTTGTGACTTGATTGTGAGAGTTTTCCTGATCGGAAGCTAGTGTTTGTGCGCTGCCGGGTCGGGTTGAGGCTACATTGCGGTCAACCCGCCGCCCGTATGGTGGGTCAGTTTTGGTGGTCCCGCCTTGTGATAGGGTCATAAGGGTGTTAGGCCCATGTTTAGTTAACCACAGACGAGTTCGTAGACGATTCAACCAAGAGTCGGGCCGATGGGGCAGCCCATCGTGTTCTTCTGGCCGACCGCTTATTCGCAGCGTTGTTTTATCGAAGGTTATAATGCTGCACGGTGCCTACCTTCACCTTATGGCGCATGGGGGCCCAAGGTACACTGCTTTCTTTTTCTCGGAAGTCTTACCAGCAGGTTAGAACTCAAAGCAGCCTCCGATCGTATTCATCCTCGCCGCTGTTTGGATTTCGTGGTAGTTGTGAGGTTTGTTGTCTCCCTGTGGAGGAGTGTTTTATAGCTACCATTTCAAGATTCGGTTTTGCCTTACGAAGCCTTAGGGCGGAAGTGTAAGTTCGGCCGATCGTTCGATGTTGGCAAGGATTCAGATAGTAGGTATATACTTGTTCAACAGATATGTGCTAGGTTATGAGAAAGAGTACGAGAGTACAATAAGTGTACGACATCCTCGTGGATCGTGACGCAGTCCGGCACCATTTGTTGGTCGCCGAGTGACACTAGAACCTCGCGCAAAGTGACAAAAGTGGTATCGGAAGAAGCGAGCATGTATGGAAAGCATAGATGTGATAATTTCTTTTGAAAAGAGAAGGTGCGGCGAAGTATATTCTAGACCCGAGAGAGGTGTTTTGTGGTGATGTTAGAGGTGGTTCTCGTGGACGTGGATGTAAGTATTTTGGCGCGGTGTTTCGTGGCGGTGTGGCGTGTTTGTTCTCGTAATTATAGTAGTGGCGCTATATCGCGCGTGTTTGTTTGAGACTTAGAAGGAACATTCGGACGAATGTTTCTGAGGGAGAATGTTATACCCGTAGTTGCAGTGGTATGTTAGTGAGGGCACGCATTTGAGAGTACGCAGTAAATTTTGAAAAGAAAGAAAGATGTGAGTTTTCGACTTTAAAAGTTTCCGCTTTTTGTGAAGAAAAAGGTTCGTTAACGGGAATTGGATTCCAGATTTGGTTTTTGGACTTCATAGATTATATTAGAATTTTGGAATTTTATTTTCTGAATGGTCACGCTGGGCCCACGGAGAAATTTACTGCTTTGTGGGGCCCGCTTTGTTTTTGAGATTTCCGGATTTTGGATATTTTCTAAGACGAAATATTTTGGATTTAATCCGGGGCAACACGTGTCACCCCACGTGGCACCCTCGCCGAAAGTTCTTGTGCACAACACCTTTGAGTCGTTTTCGACTAAACGCTTTACATAACTTCGAGGGAAAATTCCGCTATGTCTTTTCTTATTTTTATGGATTTTTCCGAGAAACGAAACATTTTGGACCAACGGAGGGTGACATGTGTCACCCTCACATCGGGAAGTGGGCGCTTAGGCCGATCAGCGGGCAAGTTGTTGGTAGATATTTGTGTAGATATTTGAGGGTTTTAAGGAGTAGGGACTAGGGGGCACTTGGGCATATCTTGACCCTCCACTTGCCCCCCACATGGCTTGATCTTGTCCATTAAACTCCCTATAAATACCCCTCCCTTGTGAAGACTTCTTCATCCCAAAACTTCTAAGTCTTGAAAGCTTTCTTCCTCCCCCTTAGTGTAGTGTCTTGGCCGAGAGTTCCTCTCCCCCTTTGTGAGGCCTTTGGCCGAGAGCACCCTCCCCTTGGCCGAGAATACCCCCCCTAGTGCGGGTCGCCGAGGGGTACACACCCCCCCCCGGGTGGTGGTGTCTCGTATACATACCCCCCCTCCGGGTAGAAATACTCTCAAAAGGAATGTTGTTAGACCCCAAATTACCTCAGCCGGATACCTTGTAGTATTCCAAAGATACTCTATACGTAGAGTCTAAATACTACCAGATGTCCTTTTTGTATCAAACCAAAACCCTAAGGAAAATCTCCATAGTTGGTCGAGTATTAAGAAGAAGTTGCGTAGAACTTCTAAGGGTTGTTTGAGCGGTCGAGCACCCGAGTAGAGCTAAGCGCCATAAGGATCGACATTTAAACTCGGATAATTTTGGGCTTATCGAGGTAAACACTTTGACCTTCTATTGTAATTGGAAATTACATGTTGTAGGAATGTATAGTTGAAGTATACTATATATAGAATCAACATAATTGTGCGGCAATGTCTTTTGACTTAAGCCCAATTTAAAGAAGAGAATCGAATCAGAATTACATAGTACTGTATTACAGTAGACTAGTGTAGCATTACTGTGACGTAGAATTGAACACTTCCCTTTAGATGTATAAACCCCTCGTTGGCTTGATAGCCGCCTCGATAGAGAGGAGATTTACGCCATGCGGGGGAGGTGCCGAATTTTCTGTAGAATGTTCTACGATTAGACCTAGATGTTAATAAGCGCCTTGTGGCCTTATAGGTTGAAGTACCATGCGTGGCGCGATCTACTTGGCTTAAGGAGTAGCCGACGGTTTGAGGTACTTGGAGCGTTTTGCTATTAGTCGATAATCGTCGCGAGGTATGTGAACCTCTTCCTACCTTTTCTAGCATGATATGTGTATAACTATGTAGTACGGTAGACGTACATGTGTAAAATGCTTTGTGGTTTTAAAAGGTAACTGACTTGATGTGTGATAATAAAGAAGAGTTATACTAGCTTTATGGGAAGTTAGGTATAACGTTTTAAGAGAATGGTTTACTGATTTTAAAAGTTAAGAGGCTTAATCTTAAAGATAAGAGACTTAACTTGTTTTACTTGGTAATTAACATTTTGTTAAAAATGTTGTAAAACCTCATTCGCGAGTAATGAGTACTTGATTTTAAAAGCAATAATGTTTTACTGATTTCGGAAATCAGAATAAGTATCGAACAAACCACAGCAGCGCTAATAAAGGGAAATGTTTTGACTAATAATGTATTAGTAAAACCAATAGAAACTTCCATCTGCATAGAAAATAAGATGAGACAAAATGATGTTACATTTCCTAGATCATGGCTGCTTAAATAAGATTGTTATAAACAAGAATAACCTACTCACGACGTATATGTTTCTCAAATTGCTTTTAAAGGAGAATTATATCATTAAGTGATTAAAATTATGAACTACGAAACCTTTCGAAAATGAGAAACTTGAGTAATTGAAATTAGGCAAACTTGAAACATTTGGAAAAGAATGTTGTTACTTGATTTTACGAAGAGAAGTGTTTTGATTTACTTCAAAAGATAATCACTCTATTTTCATATACTACGGGTATTGTGTGACTTTTGTAAACGTAACGTATCTTTTAAAAGATAATGTATGAAGTACTTTGGGAATAGATACCCGATCTTGTTAATCATATATTAGAATGTACCTTGTGTGTATAACTTGATTGTGTTGGTTTGTGATAGCCTTGTAATACTTTCTTGTTGATTTGATAAGTAAACATGCTAGATGCTACGTGTGTTAGTATCTTGTGATGTTTTGTGTAAAGGGGTTTTCCTCGATCGCGCTTTAAAGTTGTTTGACTCTCACCGCATGTTAGTATTGTACCACTCACCTTGACTTGTTTCCGAGGTTAAGCCGCCTCCGACGCGGTAGACTCAGTGTCCAGGACCATGATTCGAGAATACCTCACGCGGGTCCGTGGATCCACGCGAACTACGGAGTTCCGGTGTTAGTTTGCGCCTTGTGATCACGCGGTCTTTGTGGCTACGCGATCGCGAGTCCGTGACGATCGGGGAGTAGCTACACTCGATGCGAGGAATACCTCACGCGCCTACGAGGTTGGCCTACGCGAGCTACTGAGAGTTCGTGGCTAGACGCGCACATTTGATATCGCGCGAGTGACCGCCTTTGATCATGTGACGCCTAGACAGATATCATGATACGCTTTATGACCACGTTAGTACCGTAGGTATTAGTAGCCGGTTATGCCTTCGATTTACCCTGCATCGCTTTATTAGGACACGTGGGACCCGTGTTCATGTGTATTTCGTGCTTTTATATCATAAATCGCAAGCGATGGCGGAAGGTATTCCACGGGCATGATTGATGTTATGGGCGTGAGACCCATAGTTACATTTGAGTGATGACTTTGAGGGCGAGTCCACGACTTGACATGATCGCTATTTATCAGGAATCGTAGTTTGGTATCATACATGTCTCCCGCTTTATAGACTATTATGATTTCATTTACGATTTTCGCCACATACTTGGTACCGCTGTATCGACCTCCTTCGGGCCGCGTTCATGCCGCAGTAAAGGTACACCGTTGTTGATCCTCGCCTGTGGTCACGTCAACGTATGGAAGCCCGCTTCTCCGAGGCTTATCAGCCGTATAGTCCCGTCGTTGTAGGTATTTACATTCGTGGTATGGCGGGCCCCGTCCGCCATTGTTGTCGTATCATTCTAGAGGTCCGTAGTAATCTTGGCAAGCGAGTCAGAATGGGATGTAATCGTCGGCTTTAAATTGATTTATATATATATGCCGTAAGGCAAGTTTTCTCAGACTATTGTTTCATACTTCTTGTTATTTCATGTTATCGTCTTATGTTCCGCTGATTACTCTGATGTTGTATCACTAGGGTGCCCGGGGTAAGGCACCAGTCACGGGCCCGGGTTCGGGTCGTGACACCACCTGTGTCCTAATAAAACAGTACAGGGTAAGTACGAAGGCATAACCGACTACTAACACCCACAGTACTAACAGGGTCATAAATCAGATTATCATGATATCCGCTCTGCATCACATGATCAAAGCTGGTCACTCGCCCGCAGTATCAAATGTGCGCGTCTAGCCCTGGAACTCTCCGTAGCTCCGCATAGGCCAACCTCATAGGCCCGCATGAGGTATTCCTCGCATCGAGGGTAGCTACTTGTTATACCCCGTATTTCCAGAGTATGTACGTAAGGGAATACGTACAAAAGTCTAGCCTTAAAGTTTAGGCACAAGACGTTTTTTTTGGGTCTACGGACGAAGGACGTGGCTTCCGTCAAAGTCTTGTGGCGATTCCCATAGCGATAATCGATCGTCAGGTTAGGCGTCTGCGGACGAAGGACGTGGCTTCCGTCAAAGTCTTGTGGCGGAACGAGCTCAGGGAGGAGATGACGCGGAAGTCGGCGAGGACATGAGGCGTATATCTCACCTATTCCCCACACCTCCGTGTAATTCACTTTCCTACTTGTAAATTTTCATTATCGTTTATGCCTAAGTGTTGTTTTGGGCCGTGTGGCATTTGCAAACCGCTTAAGTTATGAAGAATCTTATCGTTAATCGTTTGGAAGGAACATTCGACGAATGTTTCTGGCGAGGGGAGAATGTTATACCCGTATTTCCGCAGTATGTACGTAAGGGAATACGCATAAAAGTCTAGCCTTAAAGTTTAGGCACAAGACGCTTTTTTGGGCACAACTCTTAAAAGAATCGTTTCGACGAAACGCTTTACAAGACTCGCGTAGATAAATTCCGCTATGCCATTTCTAATTTTTGCGGATTTTTCCAAGAGACGTAACACGTGGGACCAACGAGAGGGCGACACTTGTCACCCTCTCATTGATGGATGTGTACACGGCAATAGGGCCGAATGGATGGCCATATTTGTCATGTAGTTGGTAGGATATTTTGTGTGCAAGTTGGCCAAGGACACTTGCCCTAATCTTGACCATACACTTGCCTTGCACTTGGCATAATCTTGGCCATTGGTTGGCCATCCTTTGACCTATAAATACCCCTCTTGTGATGAAGAGTTCTTCATCCACAAAAGTTTTCCAAGTCTAAAATCCTTCCCTCTCCTTTGATAGCCATTTCGTCCAAACACCTCCCCCCCCCTTTGAGTAAAGTTTGGCCGAGGGCCCCCCCCCCCTAGCCTAGCCGAAATCTACCCCCCTCCCTTGGTAGAAAAGTTGCCTTCTAGTATTGTTATAATGCCCAAAATACCCTAGCCCAAATCCCTTAGTACTTAGTAGAAGTTGTGAAGAACTTCTAAGGTTTCTCGAGCTATCTGAGCGCATAACTTAGAGCTAAGCCTCACTCAGGATCGACTTATATCTAGGATATTATTGGGCTTACCGAGGTAAATAATCTTGTCATTCCTTTGTAATTTGAGAATACATACTGTAGAAGTATAAGAATAAGTATGAATACTTAGAAGGATATTAAAGAATAGAATTGAACTGTTATCACAGTAGAAGGGTTCAAAAGAAGAATAATCAAATCATTTACTTAGACTTTTTTCACAATGAGACTTGAGTAGCTCACCGTAGGGAAGTTGTGCCCAATTTTCCGTAGGATAGAGAACCCTCTTCTTAGAATCAAGTTGCAGTAGTCCAACGCTGATAGACGTGTTCGACTATTATAGGTTGATTTCTCTCGCGACATATTCAACTGGCGGTGGTTTTCACGAGAAGGTATGTGATTCTTCCTAAAGCATGATATTTTAAAACATATATGTAGTACGTAGACGTACGTGTTAACTGAATAATAACTACGGCAATGTCTTTTGACTTAAGCTCGAATAATACTTACGAATGTCTTGCGACTTAAGCCCAATAATAAGGATCCAAAGCATTTCAAAAGAATATCAATCATTTTTAATGTAAGAGAACAAATTGGTTTTTAAAACAGAAGCTTAAGAGTTATACTAGCTTTATGGAAAGTTAGGTATAACCACTTAAGAATGATAAAAGAACAGTTTACCTATGTGTTTATAACAGACTTATATTGATTTGTGAAATGAATAATAAGATGGTTTGATAAGTAGACATGATATGATGCTATGTGTGTTAGTGTCTTGTAACGCTTGTATAAAAGAGTATTCTTGTTGTGCTTATGTTGTTTAACGATAAGTTGTTATGTTAGTGTAATATCACTCACCTCTTGACATGTTACCGGGGTTAAGTCGCCTCCGACGCGGGTAGACTCGTGTCCAGGACCATGATTCGAGAATACCTCATGCGGGTCAGGACCCACGCGAGCTACGGAGTTCCGTGTTAGTGATGCGGGTTATACCTCACGCGGCCTACGTGGCCATGCGGACTACGAGTCGGGACGACGCCGAGAGTAGCTACCCTCGACGCGGGTTATATACCCTACGCGGCCTACGTGAGTGGCCTGCGGACTACGGAGTCCGTGATTAGGCTTGCATGGTGATACTACGCAATTGGCCCTCGCTCGATCATTCGCAGCCTAGAAAAGACTACATAGCTTTACCTATTTGCTCTTGCTTATGATGTGGCACTATGCGAGGTTACTCGTTGTTTCATACATATATGTAAACCGATTTTAAAATGATATGTTTTCATTTAAGTACTTACAGCCACATACTTAGTACCGTTGTAATCGACTCTCTTCGGGGCCGCTCATGCCGCAGTAGTGGCAAGCAGTGCTAGATCCACATCCTTAGGATCTCTTTGCATTGGTGTCGTGAGCTCCATCTTCTCCGAGGCTCTACTTTTGTATGATCTCCCCAGATTGTAGATAGTTTGTACATTCAGGTATGGCGGCCCCGTCCCGCCATAGTTGTTTACTTCCTGAGGTCTCAGAGTCCTATTGTACATTTGGGATGAATCGCAAAACTTGGGTTATTTATATATATGCCGAAAGGCAAACTTTTCTTCGCTTAAACTGCGTGTCTCACTTTACAATCGCTTTCATGTCTTGTGTTTATATTCCACGACACTGATGTATGACTACTGGTGCGGGTAAGGCACTACCAATTTCCTGAATGGGTCGTGACAAAAGTGGTATCGTGAGCGCTAATCCTCGAAAGTGTCTGCATCGTATCTAGTAGAAGTCATGATTATCGCGTGTTGTGCACCACACCAATAATCGTGAGGCTATAGGATATTTAGGATTGGTTTCCATTCTTCTCATTCCGAGATCGTGCCTTAGAGTCGTGTTATAAGCCGGACCTTCTAACGTATCCCTTTTTCTCAGAATAGCTTATGCCTCCACGTAAGGCAACCCGCCCGGGCGGCAAGGCAATGAGGAGCCGCTAGTGGGACACCTAGAGTCACGAGGGCTCGCCCGGGCCTATACCGCAGACGGCGAGTTCTACGACGCCGACCCCGTGAGGTTTAGGCCGCAGCAGCCGATGAGACCACAAGATACCTACACCTCCACCCCACACCGGAGCGTATGAGACGGGTTACAGAGAGATGGCCCGCCATCGCCGATCGTGGCGCATACGAGACAGCCGATGCGGCAGCCCCCCCACCAGTCGCATCCGTGGTTCACCCGAGGCGCAGAGTTTGAGGCTACGAGACTTCCCGAGTCAGAGCCGCCGCAGTTTTACTGGTCGAGGCCGAGGATGATCCGCAGGAGTTCATCCGCCGACTACAGAGGATTTTGAGAGTGATCGTGCGCCGAGACCGAGTCCGTGATCTTTGGTTCACATAGTCGCGCGTGATACCGCAATGATTGGTTTGATTCGTGGAGTTATCCCGGGAGAGCACGCGTCCCCGCCTACTGGGATGAGTTCTCGAGGCTTTCTCACTCACTTCTTGCCTCCACGCACGGCGAGGGCGGGCGCAGAGGACGCGACCGCTGTCGGAGTACAATGTCGAGTTTGATTCATCGCTCGATATGTCCCATTGGTAGCAGATATGGAGGATAGGGTGCACCGCCACGCCACCGGCTAGATGATTATATGACCGAGTCATGTGCGGTGTTCTCTTCACCGTATGGACATTACCCGCATGCAGCTCATGCTCTTGGATGCGGCGAGCGTAGAGACCGACGGCCGACAGCAAAGCAGAAGACCAGACGGCAGGTCTTTTGGTGGCTATCGTGGTGGCGGCCTCGAAGCCAGCCTAGATTTGCACCACGCCCACCAGAGCACTCTCGACCGCCCTCAAAGGCCAGATATTCGAGGCGCACTGTGGCCCCGGGACTTCGCACGCCCGTAGCGCAGAGATCGCCGACAGACCACCTCGCCGGTGTGGCCGATGCAGATCCCACTTCGAGTTGTGGCGCCGCACGGAGCTTGTTTCATTGTGGCCGCAGGTCACTATGCGAGGAACCGTCCACCGCGGCGCGGCGATGGTAGGGTCACCTTGTGTTCTTTCACGTCTTCTTCATCCCCGACACTACTCGCCCCGAGGCAAGGTACTCATGGACCAGCAGTCGCGGCAGAGGTCGTGGCGCGGTCCTGCCTAGCGTCCTCGAACCGCATTTATGCTTTGTCCAAACCGACAGATCGTGAGGCCTCACCGATGTCGCCACACGTACCTTATCGGGCCGGGTTTGATGTGTATGCTTTGATAGATCCGGTTCTACTCGCCCTATATATCTCCCTTGTTGCTAGTAGGATAGGGATAGAGCTCGAGTCCATAGACCCTTTCGAGGTAGCTACGCCATGGGTGATTCGGTGGTAGCTCGGCGGTATATGAGCTTGTCTGTGACCATTTACGCCGACCACTCAGCCGACTTGATAGAGTTGGAGATGATTGACTTCGACGTGATCACGGGACGGATTGGCTAGCTTGCTACGCCAATGTAGACCGCAGAGAGTACTACGTTCCGCTTCCGGCGAGCGCTTGTTGAGTGGGAGGAGCACGCAGACGCCGGTGGTAGGTTTATTTCCTACCTCAAGGCTAGGAAGATGGTGCAGGCGGTATATCAATCATCTCGTTCGTGTTTGATATCAAGTCGCGGTACCAGATTTTCCGTCGCCTCGAGTGGTCGAGAGTTCCCGCACGTGTTTCCTGCACGACTCCCGTATCCTCCCGAGAGGAGATTGAGTTTTGTATAGACATATTGCCGACACTCTACCTATTTCCATTCCGCCATACGTAACGGCACCTACCGAGTTGAGAGAGTTGAAGGATCGACTTAGGATTTGTTGGAGAAGGGCTTCATCAGCCTAGTGTTTCTCCCGGGAGCGCGGTATTGTTCGTGAAGAAGAAGGGACGACGCGCATGCACGTGTTGATTACGCACCAACAAGGTGACCATTAAGAATGTATACCCCTTCCCGTGATTGATGATTTGTTCGACCAGCCTAGGTGCGAGATGTTTCTCCAAGATTGATCTACGGCCGCTATCATCATGGCGAAGTCGAGAGGTGGATGTCCCTAGGATCGCATTCCGACCCAGACGCATTATGAGTTCAGTGGTCATGTCTTTTGGGTTGACCAATGCTCCGCAGTATTCATGGATTTGATGAACCGAGTGTTCAAACCATTCGACACGCTTGTGATAGTGTTCATCGATGATATCTTGGTTTATTCTCGCCAGAGGCGAGCATGCGAGCATTTGAGGATCAGGCCGACAGCTTCTCCGAGACCAAGAACAGACGCCAAGTTTTCCAAATGTGAGTTTTGGTTAACTTCGTGGCTTTTCGGGCATATTGTCCGAGCCGATGGTATTCAGTAGATACGCCAAGATCGAGCGCATCGAGTTGGCCTGCACCTACTACTCCGGCTGCAGGTTCGCAGCTCGGGCCTCGCGTTATTATCGGCGGTCAGAGAAGTTTGCTTCTATCTCGCACCATTGACTAGGTGACTCGTAAAGCACCAAGTTTCATCGGATCGATGCTTGTGAGCGTGGTTTCCAGCTTTGAAAGAGAGATCGACGACCGCCCGCTCTTACTCTTCCGCAGGTCCAGACGGTTATGTTGTGTATTGCGCGTCGGGCATCGTTGGGATGTGTTGATGCGGATGGCAAGGTTATAGCGTATGCATCCCGACACTGAAGAAACACGAGGAACTACCCCACCCACGATTTGGAGTCGCGGTGATTCACGCCAAGATCCGAGGCACTATTTGTATGGGGTTCATGTGGATATTTATACGCACCACAAGAGCCTCCAAAGATATCTTCACCAGAGGAGCCGAACTTACGGCGCAGACGGTTAGAGTTGCTTAAGGATTACGATGTTGATATCCCGTACCACCCGGGAAAGCCAATGTCAGGCGTATGCCTTAGTCGTAGGTCGATGGGAGCCTATCGATGTGCAACTAGAGAGGAGGACATGGTTCGTGATTTGCATCGCCAGCGAGCCTTGGTGTCCGCTTGATTGATTCCCGATAGCAGTGGGTTCGAGTTCGTGAGGTTGCCGAGTCTTCCATCGCCGGCGAGCGAAGAGGCAACAGCCGGGGATCCAGCTTGACACGTTATCGTGATACAACTCTTCGTGAGGCGCGGTCCTTGAGGTAGCACCGATGGGTGCTAAGGTTTGAGGGCGTTGTGTGTTCCGGATGTTTCAGACTTCAAAGCAGGTTCTTGGGAAGCACACAACAAGCGTTTCATCCATCCGTGGTCGACCAAGATGTACCACGACCTTAGATCCGTGTATTGGTGGGATGGCTTGAAGAGGACGTTGCGAGTTCGTAGCTCGCCCGTGTTGTCGCAGTGAAGGCAGAGCACCGCAGGCCCGGTGGTTTGTTACGCACGAGAGATCCCGACCGGAAGCCGAGGTGATCAACATGGACTTCATCACGGGATTACCTCACACTCAGAGGAGACATGATTCTATATGGTTTATCGTCGACAGACGAAATCAGCCCACTTTCTTCCCGTCAGGATGACTTTTTCGGCTGAGGATTATGCCAGACTATATATCCGAGAGATCGCCGATCGCATGGAGTCCCTATTTCGATCATATCGATAGAGAGCCCGCTTACGCTAACTCGAGGTCTTCGAGAGGGTTTAGGACGCAGTGAGCTCGAGCATCGCATTCCATCCACGCATGCACGGACAGCAGAGCGCACTATCCGCACTCTGAGGATATGTCGAGCCTGTGTTATCGACTTCGTGGTAGCCGAGGATCATTTGCCTCTAGTTGAGTTTGCATACAATAATAGCTACCACTCCAAGATTCGGATGGCGCCTTACGAGGCCTTGTATGGGAGGAAGTGCAGATCGCCTATAGGTTGGTTCGATGTGGCGAGTGCGGCTAGTGGGATCGATTTGGTGCAGCAGCGGTGGATAAGTGAAGCTTATCCAGAGAGGTTGCCGACACCGTAGTCGATGTGTCATACGCAGATCATCGCCGTCGGCATCCGGAGTTCGAGGTTCATGATTGGGTTTTCCTAAGCGTGTCACCCATGAAGCGGTGTGATGAGATTCGAAGAAGGGAAACTCAACCCAAGGTACATCGGGCCGCTTCGATTGTCCGCAGGTAGGCAAGGTTGCCTATGAGTTGGATCTGCCGTCCGACCCGGAGGCGCGGCATCCGGTTTTTCACGATCTATGCCGAGGAGATGTATCGGATCCATCTAAGGTACACCCGATTGACGATGTCCAGTGACCGAGGGGTTATCGATGAGGAGATTCCCATAGCGATAATCGATCGTCGTTAGCGTCATGACGAAGGACGTGGCTTCCACAAAGTCTTGGCGCGAACGAGCTCGTGGAGATGACGTGGGAAGTCGGCGAGGACATGAGGCGTAAGTATCTCACCTATTCCCACACCTCCGTGTAATTCACTTTCCTACTTGTAAATTTTCATTATCGCTTATGCCTAAGTGTTGTTTTGTGGCCGTGTGTGGTATTTGCAAACCGCTTAAGTTATGAAGAATCTTATCGTTAATCGTTTTGGGAAGGAACATTCGACGAATGTTTCTAAGAGGGAGAATGTTATACCGTATTTCCAGTATGTACGTAAGGAATACGCATAAAAGTCTAGCCTTAAAGTTTAGGCGTAAGACGCTTTTGGGCACAACTCTTAAAAGAATCGCTTTCCGACTAAACGCTTTACAAGACTCGCGTAGGATAAATTCCGCTATGCCATTTCTAATTTTTGCGAATTTTTCCGAGAGACGAACACGTGGGATCAACGAGAGGCGACACTTGTCACCCTCTCATTGATGGATGTGTACACGCAATAGGGCGAATGGATGGCCATCTTTGTCATGTAGTTGGTAGGATATTTTGTGTGCAAGTTGGCCAAGGACACTTGCCCTAATCTTGACCATACACTTGCCTTGCACTTGGCATAATCTTGGCCATTGGTTGGCCATCCCTTGACCTATAAATACCCCTCTTGTGATGAAGAGTTCTTCATCCACAAAAGCTTTCCAAGTCTAAAATCCTTCCCTCTCCTTTGATAGCCATTTCGTCCAAACACCTCCCTTTGAGTAAAGTTTGCCGAGGCCCCTAGCCTAGCGAAATCTACCCCCCTCCCATGGTAGAAAAGTTGCCTTCTAGTATTGTTATAATGCCCAAAAGACCCTAGCCCAAATCACTTAGTAAGTATTAGAAGTTGTGAAGAACTTCTAAGGTTTCTCGAGCTATCGAGCATACAACTTAGGAGCTAAGCCTCGCTCAGGATCGACTTATATCTAGGATATTATTGGGCTTACCGAGGTAAATAATCTTGTCCTTCCTTTGTAATTTGAGAATACATACTGTAGAAGTATAAGAATAAGTATGAATACTTAGAAGGATATTAAAGAATAGAATTGAACTGTTATCACAGTAGAAGGGTTCAAAAGAAGAATAATCAAACTGTACTTACTTAGGACTGTTTTCACAGTAGACTTGAGTAGCTCACCGCAGTAGGAAGTCGCCCAATTTTCCGTAGGATAGAGAACCCTCTTAGAATCAAGTTGAGTAGTCCGACGCGTTGTTAGACGTGTCTGACTATTATAGGTTGATTTCTCTGCGCGCGACATATTCAACTTGGCAGGTGGTTTTCGCTGAGAAGGTATGTGATTCTTCCTAAAGCATGATATTTTAAAACATATATGTAGTACGGTGACGCATACGTGTTAATCGAATAATAACTACGGCAATGTCTTTTGACTTAAGCCTGAATAATACTTACGGCAATGTCTTGCGATTTAAGCTCGAATAATAAGGATCCAAAGCATTTCAAAAGAATATCAATCATTTTTAATGTAAGAGAACAAATTGGTTTTTAAATGTGCTTAAGAGTTATACTAGCTTTATGGGAAGTTAGGTATAACCACTTAAGAATGATAAAGGAACAGTTTACCTATGTGTTTATAATGCACTTATATTGATTTGTGAAATGAATAATAAGATGGTTTGATAAGTAGACATGATATGATGCTATGTGTGTTAGTGTCTTGTAACGTTTGTATAAAAGAGTATTCTTATCATTGTGCTTATGTTGTTTAACGATAAGTCGTTATGTTAGTGTAATATCACTCACCTCGACATGTTACCGGGGTTGTCGCCTCCACGCGGGTAGACTCAGCGATGCAGGACCATGATTCGAGAATACCTCATGCGGTCCAGGGACCCACGCGAGCTACGGAGTTCGAGGTTAGTGATGCGGGTTATACCTCACGCGTCTACGCGCCATGCGGACTACGAGTCCGTGACGATGCCGAGGAGTAGCTACCGATGCGGGTTATATACTACGCGGGCTCACGTGAGTGGCCTATGCGACTACGAGTCGAGGATTAGTCTTGCATGGTGATACTACGCAATCGCCCCGCTCGATCATTCGCACCTAGAAAAGACCTCATTACGCTTACCTATTGCTTTTGCTTATGATGTGGAACTATGCGGTTACCTTGGTTGTTTCATACATATATGTAAACCGATTTTAAAATGATATGTTTTCATTTAAGTACTTACAGCCACATACTTAGTACTGTTGATCGACCTCCTTCGGGCCGCGTTCACGCCGCAGGCGGCAAGGTGTGCTAGATCCACATCCTTAGGATCTCTTTGCATTGGTGTCGTGAGCTCCATCTTCTCCGAGGCTCTACTTTTGGTATGATCTCCTCAGATTGTAGATAGTTTGTACATTCAGTGGTAGGCGGGCCCCGTCCGCCATAGTTGTTTACTTTCAGAGTGTAACGCCCAACCTGCCGCATCGTGCCTTACCCGGCACCCTAGTGATACAACATCGAGAAAACCAATGAAATAAAAACTTTAACAATATAACAATAGTTATGACAAAACAAAGCAACCAAAACGGTTGCTTCACGCATATATAAAAACATTTTTTCAATCGAATAAGATAATCCTTTTTACAACCCCGCCCACAACAAAGCTCTGCACTTAAGAAGAATAACAACCTATGACGACAGGGCTCGCCATACCCCGAATGTACAAGAACTTACAACTCAGTGGAAACCTACTAAAGATAAGCCTCCAAGGAACGAGCTTCCCAAAACGTCAAACGTGATCCTATAAGCGGATCGACAACGATTTCTACCGCGGATTTAACGCAGCTTCGGCGAGGTCAAGATAACAGTACTAAGTATGTGAAATCAGAATATCAGAAATGAAATCATAATAGTCTATATAAAGCAGAGACATGTATGATGACCAAACTACAAGATATAACATATAACCAAGCATATCAAGACAGGACTCACGCTTCCAAATTATCACTGTGTTCGTGGAATTTCTTCCTCATCACAGCTTATGATATAACCATACCAAGGATTATACATGAACACCATGTCCCACTGTGTTATAAAACCGTGACAGACAAGTATAACTACCGATCCGACCGCACTAATAATACAATGCAACCAAAACACGGCCGATACGGCAAGCGCGAGAGCCGACATCGGATACAAGGCCGGCCACGCAAATGACCGGCAAGTACGAGGGTCGACCACCAGGACCAAGGTCAGATCACGAAACTTCGCCATCAGACCGAATCTGGCAAGCGAGGGTCGACTACCGATACCAAGGCCGAATCACCACGAGACGGCAAGACGCAGAGCCGACCACCGATACCCAGCCGAACAAGAAGAAACCTCATGGAGAGCTAGTCCATGGAATAACACTATCAATGCGAGCATACCCGTGGAATTCTCCATCACCGCCAAAGACGTCCAAGTAAGTTCTCAACAAGTCGACCTACCTCTATCGAGACGCCAGAATACGTAAATACCACACTTGCACAACAAAGGCTATCATCACAAGCATAGGCAAGTTTCACAACAACAAGCATAGGCAAGTTTCACAACAACAAGCATAGGCAAGTTTCATACAACTCAAAGTACTTTCATTTTATGCCAAAGTCCTGTTTTTAACTCCAAAGTACTACATACGTTAAGTTCTTTTAAAAGAGATCCATTACTTTTATAAAAGTCACCCGACACTGTAGTATTAGAATGACCAACCCACATTCCTTTTCAAAATCAAGTAACAACATTCTTTCCTAAGTTCCAGCTTTGCCTAGTTTCAATTACTCAAGCTTCTCATTTTCAAATGGTTTCATAGTTCATAAACTTAATCACTTGATTCCTTTTAGAACAATTGAGTAATATATGTCTCACGCGAGAGTAGGTTATTCTTGTTTACAACATTCTTATTACAAAGAACATGATCTAGAAAATGTATATCATTTTGTCTCATCTTAGTTTCTATGCAGATGGAGGTTTCTACCGGTTTTAATACAATTCATCATTATTCAATACATTTTCCTTTATTAACGCCGCAGTTGGTCCTGTCGATACACATTCGATTTCCAAATCAAGAAACATTATCCCTTTAAATAAAACCACGTACTCATTACTCACGAATGAGGTTTCACACAAACATTCACATTAAAACAAATAAGTTAAGTCTCTTATCTTATAAGATTAAGTCTCTTAACTTCTAACATCAAGAAACCATTTCCTTTACCTCTTAGACATTATACCTAACTCCCATAAAGCTAGTATAACTCTTTTTAAAACCTTTTAAAACCAAGTGTTACTCTTCCTTCAAAACGATTTATGAATCTTTTGAAATACATCAAGTTCTTTATTATAACAAGCCGCTTATAATTCACATCGCCACCTTTAAAACCACAAAGTATTTTCTTACCTACATAAAGTCGTTATAACCAACCTCCCATAAAGCCGTTATAACACTTTATGTTTTAACAACAATCAAACACGCTAACACACGTACGCCTACCGCACTACATAGTTCACACATATCATGCTAGAAGAGATAGAAGAGGTTCACATACCGCGACGAGTATCGACTAATAGCAAAACGCCCAAACAACGCTACTCCTTGCCAAGTAAATCGCGCCACACGTAGTACTTCAACCTATAAGGCCACAAGCGCGCTTATTATCATCTAGACCACAACGTAGAATATTCTACGTAAAATTCGCAAAGATCTCCCGCCACAACAGAAATCTCCTTCTCTATCGAGGCCTGGCCACCAAGCCAACCAGAGGGGTTTTACACGCCTAACCTGACGTACAATTCTACTACACAAGAAAACTACACAAGTTCATCAGAATACGCTCGCTTCTTAATTCTTCAGCTTAAGTCAAAAGACATTGCCACAGTACTAAGTATAGTTCTATATATAGTATACTTCAACTATATATTCTACAACATGTAATTTCCAATTACAATAGAAGGACAGTAGTGTTTACCTCGATAAGC
The DNA here is from genome assembly GCA_029844215.1 of Przewalskia tangutica. NCBI lineage: Eukaryota > Viridiplantae > Streptophyta > Magnoliopsida > Solanales > Solanaceae > Przewalskia > Przewalskia tangutica. The sequence continues at coordinate 52,991,753 of CM056721.1, forward strand.
CCAAAATTATCCGAGTTATAATGTCGATCCCGAGCAAGGTTTAGCTCCACTCCGAGCGCCCAAACCACTCCAAACAACCCTTAGAAGTTCTAACCAACTTCTACTCACATACTTCAACCAACTATGAAGATTTCCTTAGTGGTTTCTGGTTTGAGACTAAAAGGACAAAAGGTAGTATTTCCGACTCTACGCAAAGAGGTATCTTTGGAATACTACAAGGTACAAGGATAAGGTATTTTGGGCATTATAACAATCCAAGGGGAGTATTTCAATACCACAACAAGGGTTATTATACTAAAACAACTAGGCTAGTGGTACCCTACTGCTAGACCTCACAAGGGAGTGGAGACCTCACCCGCCAAAGGCCACTTTCTGCGGGAGAGGAGCTCTGGACGAGAGTCAACAAGAGGAGGAGGGATTCAAGACTTGGAAACATTTGTGGATGAATGAAGTCTTCACAGCGGGGTATTTATAGCAAACCCAAATGCCAACCAACGGCCAAGATCAAGCCACGCGCAAGGCAAGTGTAAGGCCTCGATCAAGCCAAGTGCACCCTAACCCCTACTCCACAAAACATCGCACCAAACAAGCCACAAAACAAGGCCAAAACAAGGCACAAAACAAGGAACCAATAGGCACAAAACGTGAGCCAAAGATCAAGCCAAAACGTGAACCAATCGCTCACTGACGCCACTGCTTCAATGCGAGGTGACACGCCACCCTCCCGCTGGTCCAAAATGTTTCGCCTCTAAAAATCCGCAAAAATACAAAACGACATAGCCGAATTTTCCCTACGAAAGTCGTGGAAACGCTTTCGCCTGAAAACGACTCTAGCAGACTGCGCTCAAATGTAACTTCGCCAAGCCATAAAGCGGGTGACACGTGTCACCCTCCTATTGGCCCTCAAAAACGCTCTTCAAAAATAACCACAATGGCCAAAATCTCAAAACAAAGCTGGCTCTACAAAACCAGAATTTCTCCCGGGCCCCACGTGACCATTTCCAAAATAAAATTCCATAATTCTCTAATATTCCAGAAGTCCGAATACCAAACTGGGAATCCACCCCATTAACGAACCTTTTTCCTTCACAAAACCGAAACTTTTCCGTGGAAAATCACCTCTTTCTTCCTTTCCAATCTTTCTGTCAGATTCTCGCACGCACGCCCCACGCATATACTCGAAATACGGGTATAACATTCTTCCTTAGAAACATTCGCCCCGAATGTTCCTTCTAGGTCTCAAACAAACAAAGGCCAAGATAGTCTTCACCGCTATACGCATTTAAAACAATCATGCCACACCGCCACAAAACACACGCTCACTTCTCCCCTTTCTCGTAGTACTGCCACGAACACTAACTCGCTCTAGTATCCGTACCACACTTCTTTCAACGCTCGCTTTCCAACCCTGAGTCACTACCTCCAAACTTGGTCATCTCACTAACTCGACTCCCTAAGGCCATTCCCGCCTTCACGAACAGATTCTCGATCGAACGATCCACGAACTCATACGATGGTCATCTAAACTGGGCCTAGCACCCTCGTGACTCCTACCACCGCGACCACCCAGAACCGACCCCACCCCAAACTGGTTACGTTGACCCGCAAATGGTCCTCAACCCACCCCAACCACGCAACTCTTGTTCCCGATCCTAACAATCTTACTATTTCACATCACGAAAGCTACCACTTCCATCTCACACTACCTGTGACTTACCCTTTTCACTAACTGTGTTTCTAAATCACATTTTAGCACAAAGCTATCCAAACATAACATTAAACACATCAAGAACATCAATACAAACAAAACTCTGTAGGTTAAGGATATACTCAAACTAGGCGGTTCAAGGACCGCTAAAACTCGAACTCCCATCGCGACTTCTACCGGCCTTCCGGTACAAACATCCCGCCTCGCTACGAAGGTGAAGAACCCGCAATCGCCTAAGAGTCCATGCTATCCTACCGCATACTCGCCTGACAATCTCTGCCGATGGCCCCGCTGCCGCAAAAATAACAATCTCCCGAAAGTTAGTACGACACCCTCCCTTATGAAGCTTTCCACAACGCCACACCGAGACAAGGGCAACTCATCCGCGAGCACTCGCTTCTCCCAAAATCAAACCCGGGAGCCCCGACCGCCTCAATATCCCGGCGTCCCGAAAGCCGAGGACCACTCAGATCGACGAGGTACATAACTAGTTCGCCGAGGCGGTCCGCCTGAAGTCACCAAAGGACCTCGCTGTTCGCCCTCTTCTCGCCGACTTTGGTCATTCCGCCGATTTATCCGCCTCACATCCAAGTGTATACGCCGCACGCGGCAATGTCCATGCCCTACCAAGAGCTACACCAACAACTCTCGCAAGGCAATCATCGAGCCCTCAGAACATATCGGTGCACTCGATCCTCCATACTAGCTACTAACGCGGACGCACGCCAATGAGTCGAACTCACATTGTACTTCCCGAACCGCACGCCTGCTCGCCAGAACACCAAAAATCTGCTTACCGAGCCCTCCTCATCCGGGAGGCAAGAAATGTGCAAGAAAAGCCTCGAGAACTCGCTCCATACCGCTGGAAGTGCATGCTCTCCCCGATGCCTCCCAAGAATCAAACTACCGATCAGCGTATCACGCAGCTGATGTGAACCTGTGGCCACCGACTGACCTCCGATGCCTTGATCACTCACGATCCGTCAGAATCGCTTGATGAACTCTCGCGATCATCCTCGCACTCACCCATAAAACTCGCGCCTACAACTCGTAAAATCCCAAGCCTCGAACTATTCGATCTAGGCGAGCCATCAGCATCGAACCGCCGCCCACTTATCCTCAAGTTCGCCACAACCCCGCCATTAATCGCCCACTTGTAACTCATCTCCTCTCGCCTGCATCATGGATCGAGGCTCGTGCATCGTGGTCTCGCCACGCTTTACTCGCAGATCCTCTCACGCTTGCCCTTCGGGCCCGTTGCCTTTCGCAGAGGCATAATCGTAAAACGAACACGCCGAGGGGTCCAATCTTATCACTCAGCTCTAAGGCACGATCTCAGAATGAGAAGAATGGAAACCAATCCTAAATGTCCTATAGCCTCGACATAGATGTGGTGCACAACACATCGATAATCAAGACTTACTAGACACGGTCAGACACTTTCCGAGGATTAATCGCTCGATACCACTTTGTAACGCCCAACCTGCCCGCATCGTGCCTTACCCCGCACCCTAGTGATACAACATCGAGAAAACCAAATGGAAATAAAACTTTAACAATATAACAATAGTTATGACAAAACAAAGCAACCAAAACGGTTGCCTTCTACGCATATATAAAAACATTTTTTTCAATCGAATAAAGATAATCCTTTTTACAACCCCGCCCACAACAAGGCATGCACTTCTAAGAAGGAATAACAACCTATGACGACAGTGCCTCGCCATACCCCGAATGTACAAGAACTTACAACTCAGTGGAAACCTACCAAAGATAAGCCTCCAAGGAACTGAGCTTCCCAAAACGTAAACGTGATCCTATGTCGGATCGACACAATGTACTTCTACCGCAGATTTAACGCAGCCTCAAGCGAGGTCAAGATAACAGTACTAAGTATGTGAAATCAGAATATCAGAAATGAAATCATAATAGTCTATATAAAGCAGAGACATGTATGATGACCAAACTACGATATAACATATAACCGCATCAAGACAGGACTCACGCTCCAAATTATCACTGTGTTCGTGGAATTTCTTCCTCATCACGGCAGCTTATGATATAACCATACCAAGGATTATACATGAACACCATGTCCCACCTGTGTTATAAAACCGTGCAGACAAGTATAACTACCGATCCGACCGCATCAATAATACAATGCAACCAAAACACGGCCGACACGGCAAGCGCGAGCCGACCATCGGATACCAAGGCCGGCCACGCACCGACCGGCAAGTACGAGGGTCGACCACTGTGACCAAGGTCAGATCACGAAACTTCACATCAGATCGAACGGCAAGTGCGAGGGTCGACTACCGTGATACCAAGGCCGAATCACCACGAGACGGCAAGTACGAGCCGACCACCGATACCCAGCCGAACAAGAAGAAACCTCATGGAGAGCTAGTCCACGGAATAACACTATCAATGCGAGCATACCCGTGGAATTCTCCATCACCGCCAAAGACGTCCAAGTAAGTTCTCAACAAGTCGACCGCCTCTATCGAGACGCAGAATACGTAAATACCACACTTGCACAACAAAGGCTATCATCACAAGCATAGGCAAGTTTCACAACAACAAGCATAGGCAAGTTTCACAACAACAAGCATAGGCAAGTTTCATACAACTCAAAGTACTTTCATTTTACGCCAAAGTCCGGTTTTTAACTCCAAAGTACTACATACGTTAAGTTCTTTTAAAAGAGATCCATTACTTTTATAAAAGTCACCCGATACCGTAGTATTAGAATGACCAACCCACATTCCTTTTCAAAATCAAGTAACAACATTCTTTCCTAAGTTCCAGCTTTGCCTAGTTTCAATTACTCAAGCTTCTCATTTTCAAATGGTTTCATAGTTCATAAACTTAATCACTGATTCCTTTTAGAACAATCGAGTAATATATGTCTCACGCGAGAGTAGGTTATTCTTGTTTACAACATTCTTATTACAAAGAACATGATCTAGAAAATGTATATCATTTTGTCTCATCTTAGTTTCTATGCATGGAGGTTTCTACCGGTTTTAATACAATTCATCATTATTCAATACATTTTCCTTTATTAACGCCGCAGTGGTCCTGTCGATACACATTCCGATTTCCAAATCAAGAAACATTATCCCTTTAAATAAAACCACGTACTCATTACTCACGAATGAGGTTTCACACAAACATTCACATTAAAACAAATAAGTTAAGTCTCTTATCTTATAAGATTAAGTCTCTTAACTTCTAACATCAAGAAACCATTTCCTTTACCTCTCTTAGACATTATACCTAACTCCCATAAAGCTAGTATAACTCTTTTTAAAACCTTTTAAAACCAAGTGTTACTCTTCCTTCAAAACGATTTATGAATCTTTTGAAATACATCAAGTTCTTTATTATAACAAGCCGCTTATAATTCACATCGCTTACCTTTAAAACCACAAAGTATTTTCTTACCTACATAAAGTCATATAACCAACCTCCCATAAAGCCGTTATAACACTTTATGTTTTAACAACAATCAAACACGCTAACACACGACGCCTCACCGCATTACATAGTTCACACATATCATGCTGTAAGAGATAGAAGAGGTTCACATACCTCGCGACGAGTATCGACTAATAGCAAAACGCCCAAACAATGGCTACTCCTTAAGCCAAGTAAATCGCGCCACACGTAGGTACTTCAACCTATAAGGCCACAAGGCGCTTATTATCATCTAGACCACAACGTAGAATATTCTACGTAAAATTCGGCAAGATCTCCCGCCACAACAGAATCTCCTTCTCTATCGAGGCCGCTACCAAGCCAACCAGAGTGGGGGTTTTACACGCCTAACCTGACGTGTACAATTCTACTACACAAGAAACTACACAAGTCTCATCAGAATACGCTCTTCTTAATTCTTCAGCTTAAGTCAAAAGACATTGCCACAAAGATTAAGTATAGTTCTATATATAGTATACTTCAACTATATATTCTACAACATGTAATTTCCAATTACAATAAGGACAAGAGTGTTTACCTCGATAAGCCCAAAATTATCCGAGTTATAATCGATCCCGAGCAAGGTTTAGCTCCACTCCGAGCGCCCAAACCACTCCAAACAACCCTTAGAAGTTCTAACCAACTTCTACTCACATACTTCAACCAACTATGAAGATTTCCTTGTGGTTTTGGTTTGAGACTAAAAGGACAAAAGGTAGTATTTCCGACTCTACGCAAAGAGGTATCTTTGGAATACTACAAGGTACAAGGCTAAGGTATTTTGGGCATTATAACAATACTAGGAGTATTTCTATACCACAACAAGTGGGTATTATACGAAACAACTAGGCTAGTGGTACCCTACTGGCCAGACCTCACAAGTGAGGGAGACCTCACCCGCCAAAGGCCACTTTCTGGGGAGAGGAGCTCTTGGACGAGAGTCAACAAGAGGGAGGAGGATTCAAGACTTGGAAACATTTGTGGATGAATGAAGTCTTCACAAAGGGGGTATTTATAGAAACCCAAATGCCAACCAACGGCCAAGATCAAGCCACGCAAGGCAAGTGTAAGGCCTCGATCAAGCCAAGTGCACCCTAACCCCTACTCCACAAAACATTGCACCAAACAAGCCACAAACAAGGCCAAAACAAGGCACAAAACAAGGAACCAATAGGCACAAAACGTGAGCCAAAGATCAAGCCAAAAACGTGAACCAATCGCTCACTGACGCCCACTGCTTCAATGCGAGGTGACACATGTCACCCTCCCGCTGGTCCAAAATGTTTCGCCTCTCGAAAAATCCGCAAAAAACAAAACGACATAGCCGGAATTTTCCCTACGAAAGTCGTGGAAACGCTTCGCCTGAAAACGACTCTACAGACTGCGCTCAAATGTAACTTCGCCAAGCCACTAGGCGGGGTGACACGTGTCACCCTCCTATTGGCCCTCAAAAACGCTCTTCAAAAATAACCACAATGGCCAAAATCTCAAAACAAAGTGGGCTCCCACAAAACCAGAATTTCTCCCGTGGCCCCACGTGACCATTTCCAAAATAAAATTCCATAATTCTCTAATATTCCAGAAGTCCGAATACCAAACTGGGAATCCACCCCATTAACGAACCTTTTTCCTTCACAAAACCTAAACTTTTCCGTGGAAAATCACCTCTTTCTTCCTTTCCAATCTTTCGTCAGATTCTCGCACGCACGCCCCACGCATATACCGAAATACGGTATAACAAGAGGTCTGTAGTCCTATTGTACATTTGGGATGTAACTGCAAAACTTGGGTTATTTATATATATATGCCGAAAGGCAAGCTTTTCTTCAGTTAAACTGTGTCTCACTTTACAACCTGCTTCATGTCTTGTGTTTATATTCCGATTACTCGATGTATGACTACTTGGGTGCCCGTAAGGCACCCCACGACCGAATGGGTCGTGACACTACTCCCAAGATCGCCCCGACTCGCGATCCGCATGGCCACAAAGACCGCATGACCACAAGGGCCGCAAACTAACCTCGAACTCCCGTAGTTCGCACGGATCCCGTGGACCCGCATGAGGTATTTCTCGAATCATGGTCCTGCATCACCGAAGTCTACCCCGCACGGAGGGCGCAACCTCCTAAACAAGTCAAGGTGAGTGGTACAATACCAACATAACTACGAGAGTCAAACAACTTTAAGCGCAAATGAGGAAAACCCCTTTACACAAAACATCACAAGATACTAACACACGTAGCATCCTAGCATGTTTACTTATCAAATCAACAAGAAAGTATTACAAGGCTATCACAAACCAACACAATCAAGTTATACACACAAGGTACATTCTAATATATGATTAACAAGATCGTATCTATTCCCAAAGTACTTCATACATTATCTTTTAAAAGATACGTTACGCTTACAAAAGTCACACAATACCCGTAGTATATGAAAATAGAGTGATTATCTTTTGAAGTAAATCAAAACACTTCTCTTCAGAAATCAAGTAACAACATTCTTTTCCAAATGTTTCAAGTTTGCCTAATTTCAATTACTCAAGTTTCTCATTTTCAAAGGTTTCAGAGTTCATAATTTTAATCACTTAATGATATAATTCTCCTTTAAAAGCAATTTGAGAAACATATGTCCGATACGTGAGTAGGTTATTCTTGTTTATAACAATCTTATTTAAGCAACCATGATCTAGAAATGTAACATCATTTTGTCTCATCTTAGTTTCTATGCAGATGGAAGTTTCACCGGTTTTACTAATACATTATTAGTCAAAACATTTCCTTTATTAGCGCTACGTGGTTTGTTCGATACTTATTCTCGATTTCCAAAATCAAGAAACATTATTGCTTTTAAAATCAAGTACTCATTACTCGCGAATGAGGTTTTACAACATTTTTAACAAAATGTTAATTACCAAGTAAAACAAGTTAAGTCTCTTATCTTTAAGATTAAGCCTCTTAACTTTTAAAATCAAGAAACCATTCTCTTTACCTCTCTTAAAACGTTATACCTAACTTCCCATAAAGCTAGTATAACTCTTCTTTATTATCACACATCAAGTCGCTACCTTTTAAAACCACAAAGCATTTTACACATGTACGCCTACCGCACTACATAGTTATACACATATCATGCTAGAAAAGGTAGGAAGAGGTTCACATACCTCGCGACGATTATCGACTAATAGCAAAACGCCCAAGTACCTCAAATCGCTTCGCTACTCCTTAAGCCAAGTAGATCGCGCCACGCATGGTACTTCAACCTATAAGGCCACAAGGCTTTATTAACATCTAGGTCTAATCGTAGAACATTCTACGTAAAATTCGAAGATTTTCTTCCCGCAATCGCAGAAATCTCCTCTCTATCGAGGCCGCCATCAAGCCAACCAGGGGGGGGTTTATACATCTAACCGGACGTGTACAATTCTACTTCACAGTAATGCTACACAAGTCTACTGTAATACAGTCCTATGTAATTACAGTTCAGTTCTCTTTCTTTATATTCAGGCTTAAGTCAAAAGGCATTGCCGCAAAGTTAGGTTCAGTTCTATATATAGTATACTTCAACTATATAATCTTACAACATGTAATTTCCAATTACAATAAGGGGACAAGATATTACCTCGATAAGCCCAAAATTATCCTAGTTTAATGTCGCTCCTGAGCAACGCTTAGCTCCAACTCAAGGCGCTCCAACCCGCTCCAAACCACCCTTAGAAGTTCTAACCAACTTCTACTTAATACTCCAACTATCTATGGAGATTTTCCTGTGGTTTCGCTTTTGGACTCGGGAAGTATAATAGTATTTTGGGCTTTTCAGATAAGTGTAACCTGGAATACTACAAGGTATAAGGCTAAGGTAATTTGGGTATAGTAACAATACTTTTGAGAGTATTTCTACCAAGAGGGGTATTTATACGAGACAACACCACAAGTGGTGTATACCTCGGCCTACCCCACTGTGGGGTATTCTCGCCAAGGGGAAGGGAACTCGGCCAAAGGGCCTTCTCAAAGGGGAGGAGGCTAGGACGAGAACCACACTACAAGGGAGGGAGGATTTTAACACTTAGGAAATTTTAGGAATGGATGAAGAAGTCTTCCAAAGGGGGTATTTATAGGACAAGCCAAGGCCAACCAATGGCCAAGATCATGCCAAGTGCAAGGCAAGTGTAGGGCCAAGATCATGCCAAGTGCACCTTATCCATCTACCACAAAAATATCCTACCTACTACTTGACAAAACCCAACCATTTCGCCCAAGCCATTACCGCCCACTCTTACCAACTAGAGGGTGACGAGTGTCGCCCTCTTGTTGGTCCAAAAGGTTTCGCCTCTAAAAATCCGCAAAATTAGAAATGACATAGCCGTAATTTACCCTACGCGAAGTTGTAAAACGCTTCATTTAAAAACGACTCTAATCGGGTGTTGTGAACAAAAATAAATCGCCAAGCCACTTTAAAGTCCAAACTTTTCTACGCACGCCCCACGCATATACCGAAATACGGTATAACATTCTCCTCCTTAGAAACATTCGTCCCGAATGTTCCTTCTAAGTCTCAAAACAAACGCCAAAGATAGTCTTCACTACTATACTTGCGAGAACAATCCCGCCCACATGGCCACGTAAACACCCGCGCAAATACCTCCATCCAAGTCCACGAGGAAACACCTCTAACATCACCACCAATACCTCTCTCTGGTTCTAAAATATACTTCTTTCGCACCTTCTCTTTACAAAAGAAATGATCACATCTATGCTCGCCATACATGCTCGCTTCTTCCTTACGATCGCACTCGCTTGTACACTAACTCTTACCACATTTCATATCGCTTGGCCAAAACTCGGGTTACTATCTCTAACGTGGTCATCATTAATCGGGAACACTCGATGGATCTCCGATACTTTCCGAACATAACAATACGAAGACCGGACGATCGCTTCCTAAGTCGGACGACAAATGCTATCATATAGGCAACCCGCCTATCCTCACATGAACTCAAAAGGCCCAAAGTAACTCGCTAAGTTTCCTCTGTTTTCCAAAGCTCATCGCACTTATCCGGTGGTACCTTCAAGACCGACCGTCAACTCAACTCTAAGCGCCGTCGCCGATAATCCGCACGATTTCTCCGAGCCGCCAAAAACCTCTTCTAGATAAGCCTCACCTATCCACACCGCTGGAACAAGCCCAACCAACTATCTCAACCTTGCCAACATCAAACCAATCGACCGAACTTACACTTCCGCCGCAAGGCGCCATAAAGCGACATCCGAATATCAAATGGTAGCTACTAAAACACTCCTCAACAGAGACAACAATCCTTACACTACCCCGAAATTCACACACCGCCCGAGGGCGAATACGATACGAGACTCACCCGAAGTTCCTAATCCCGCTCGTAAAACTTCCGAAAAAGAAATACCAGTAACTGGCTCCACTGTCATAAGGTAAAGGTAGGCACCCTGCAGCCTTACAACCTTTCTCGATATAACGCCGCAACATACCACCGAGTACACGGTTTGGACTAAAAGATAAGACGGCCGACCTCATCGCCCGACCATCGATTGAACGCATCCACGAACTCAGACATGGTTAACTAAACTTGGGCCTAACACCTCATAACCCTAACACAAAGCGACCACCACAAACCGACCACCACCATACAAAGCCGCGGGTTGACCCGCAACGTGGCCTCAACCCGACCCGCAACGCCGCAAGACACTAGCTCCCGAACCGAAAACTCACTAATCACGCTACGAAAACCTAGCGGTCTTCTTAGCTCAACTACCCTCTTCATTCCACACTACTCGTGACTTATCCCACAAACATAGCTTACGTGCACTATGCACTCCGACAAGGGTCAAACATAAAATACTTCTTTACTCGAGATGGCCTTTCCTCTAAGGTCTCTACGTATATAAAGCTCTAAGGCTCACACCTTCTCTATCCCCCAAATCTTACTTGGTTAACTAACCAAGATTTCTAATTACAATTTACACAATGCTATCAGAATATAACACTTAAGGTATACTCACCCTATCACACATACTAATCCCTGTAGGTTAAAGATCTATCTCAGATTTATCGCTTCACTCCCTTAGTCGTTTAATCAAACCCGCCCTGTAGGCGCATAACTAAGGGAGGTGACGAACTACCCACCGATCCTAAAGGCTGAGTCCTCCTACTAGGACACCCATTCGACACATGGCCCTGACGGCCGCCGGTAATACGAGCACCAACAAAAAGACGACGTTCCTCGACGACGTCATCACACCGCGAACACCGGGAAAATCAATCCGGCCGGCCGAACCTACGCAGAGTGCGGAACCTAAGCTCGAGCTCACCAACTCTCGCATACCCCGAACGCCCCAAACTCGCGAGGACCTTTCGCACCGCGGATGTGCATAATCTAATCACGCGAGTGACTCGACTCGAAGTCGCCAAAGGACCTTCGCCCCGCCCTCTTCTCGTCCTTCGTTAACCCGCCGATCTCTACGCTTCTTGGCTCGCCGCGCACAAGCCCGCATACGTGCCATGCTCAAGCTTCAATCAAGAATTACTCGCACAACCCTTTCTAAGATATTCATCAAGACTCGCAGACATCGGTATACTCTCCGTAGCCAAATCCATAGCTAGTAACAGGTTGTCTCTTCGCAATCTATATTCTCTGCTTCCGGCCGTGGAACCGGCGTTCAAATGTCATGGCCGCAGAGGAATCGCCGCCGCGGCAAACTCACTGGGCCGCGACGAGCATAACTCCCGAACGAAGCACCTAACTCGTGTGATGGTTGGGCTCAGGCCTCGTAACCCTCTCAGATTTACTCAGCCTCCTGGCCGCTTTGCCCTCCCGGCCCTGTTGCCCTACGCGAGGCATAACGGTAAGGGAAAGAAATACGTGAGAGGTCCAACTTACAACACACTCTAAGGCACGATCTCAGAGTGAGAAGAATAGAAACCAATCCTAAATATCCTATAGCCTCTCGATTATCGTGTGGTGCACAACACACCGATAATCAAGACTTCCATCGATACGGTTCAGACACTTTCCGAGGATTAATCGCTCGATACCACTTTTGTCACGACCAACTCGCCCGTGATCGTGCCTACCCCGCACCCTAGTGATACAACATCGTAGTAATCATAACATAAGACGATAACATGAAATAACAAGAAGTATGAAACAATAGTTCGAGAAAACTTGCTTACTACGCATATATATATAAATCAATTTAAAACCGAACAGCTACATCCCATTACAACTCGCCACAACAAGCATTTCATGCACTTCTAAGAATGATACGACAACAATGGCGGACAGGCCCCGCCATACCCCCGAATGTAAATACCTACAACGACAGGACTATACCATCGATAAGCCTCCGAGAAACGGAGCTTCCCATACGCCGAATCGCGACCCTAAGAGCGAGGATCAACATCGTGTACCTTTACTCGCAGATGAACGCAGCCTCGGGCGAGGTCAAGACAACAGTACCAAGTATGTGAAATCAAAATATCAGAATGAAATCATAATAGTCTATAAAGCAGAGACATGTATGATAACCAAACTACGCCACAATAAATAAGCGATATGTCAAGTCGTGACTCACGCCTCAAAGTCATCACTCAAATGTAACTATGGGTCTCACGCCCATAACATCAATCATGCCCGTGGAATACCTTCCTCACTGCCGGCAGTTTATGATATAAAAGCACCAAGAAATACACATGAACACCAGGTCCCACCTGTGTCCTAATAAAACAGTACAGGGTAAGTACGAAGGCATAACCGACTACTAACACCTACAAGACTAACAGGTCATAAATCAGATCATGATATCTGCTCTGACCGTCACATGATCAAAGCTGGTCACTCGCCCGCAGTATCAAATGTGCGCATCTAGCCCTGGAACTCTCCGTAGCTCCGCATAGGCCAACCTCATAGGCCCGCATGAGGTATTCCTCGCATCGAGGGTAGCTACTCCCCGACATCGCCCCGACTCGCATGGCCACAAAGACCGCATGACCACAAGCGGCCGCAAACTAACTCGAACTCCCGTAGTTCCGCATGGATCCCCGACCCGCATGAGGTATTCTCGAATCACGGTCCTGCATCACCGAAGTCTACCCCGCATCGGAGGGCGCCAACCTCCTAAACAAGTCAAGGTGAGTGGTACAATACCAACATAACTACCGAGAGTCAAACAACTTTAAGCGCAATGAGGAAAACCCCTTTACACAAAACATCACAAGATACTAACACACGTAGCATCCTAGCATGTTTACTTATCAAATCAACAAGAAAGTATTACAAGGCTATAACAAACAAAAACAATCAAGTTATACACACAAGGTAAATACTAATATAAGATAAACAAGATAGAGTATCTATTCCCAAAGTAATTAATACATTATCATTTAAAAGATAAGTTACTTTTACAAAAGTCACACAATACACTTAGTCTATGAAAATAGAGTGAGTATCTTTTGAATTAAATCAAAACACTTCTTCAGAAATCAAGTAACAACATTCTTTTCCAAATGTTTCAAGTTTGCCTAATTTCAATTACTCAAGTTTCTCATTTTCAAAGGTTTCGTTGTTCATAATTTTAATCACTTAATGATATAATTCTCCTTTAAAAGCAATTTGAGAAACATATGTCTGATACGTGAGTAGGTTATTCTTGTTTATAACAATCTTATTTAAGCAGCCATGATCTAGGAAATGTAACATCATTTTGTCTCATCTTAGTTTCTATGCAGATGGAAGTTTCACGGTTTTACTAATACATTATTAGTCAAAACATTTCTTTATTAGCGCCATGTGGTTTGTTCGATACTTATTCTGATTTCCAAAATCAGTAAAACATTATTGCTTTTAAAATCAAGTACTCATTACTCGCGAATGAGGTTTTACAACATTTTTAACAAAATGTTAATTACCAAGTAAAACAAGTTAAGTCTCTTATCTTTAAGATTAAGCCTCTTAACTTTTAAAATCAGTAAACCATTCTCTTTACCTCTCTTAAAACGTTATACCTAACTTCCCATAAAGCTAGTATAACTCTTCTTTATTATCACACATCAAGTCAGTTACCTTTTAAAACCACAAAGCATTTTACACATGACGCCTACCGCACTACATAGTTATACACATATCATGCTAGAAAAGGTAGGAAGAGGTTCACATACCTCGCGACGATTATCGACTAATAGCAAAACGCCCAAGTACCTCAAATCGCTGGCTACTCCTAAGCCAAGTAGATCGCGCCACGCATGGTACTTCAACCTATAAGGCCACAAGGCGCTTATTAACATCTAGGTCTAATCGTAGAACATTCTACGTAAAATTCGCAAAGACCTCCCCGCAAATCCGCAGAATCTCCTCCTCTATCGAGGCCGCCATCAAGCCAACCAGTGGGGTTATACATCTAACCTGACGTGTACAATTCTACTTCACAAGAATGCTACACAAGTCTACCGAATACACCCCATGTAATTACGCTCGCTTCTTTCTTTATATTCGTGCTTAAGTCAAAAGACATTGCCGCAAAGCTAGGTTCGATTCTATATATAGTATACTTCAACTATATAATCTTATCATATACCCTCGTATTTCCTGAGTATGCGTGAGGGAATACGCATAAAAGTTTGGCCTTAAAGTTTAGGCATGGCACGCTTGGGCACAACCTCACAAAGAATCGCTTTCCGACTAAACGCTTTACACAACTCGCGTAGGATAATTTCCGCTATGCCATTTCTAATTTTTGCGGATTTTTCCGAGAGACGAAACACTTTGACTAACGGAGGGCGACACTTGTCACCCTCCAATTGATGGATGTGTGGCGCCCATAGGGTAATGGATGTCCAATTTTGTCAAGTAGTTGGTAGGATATTTTGTGTGCAAGTTGGCTAGGTACACTTGCCCTAATCTTGGCCTTACACTTGCCTAGCACTTGGCTAAATCTTGGCCATTGGTTGGCCATCCCTTGACCTATAAATACTTAAGATGAAGAGTTCTTCATCCACAATTACTTTCCAAGTCTAAAAATCCTCCTCTCCCTTAAAGCCTTTTCGTCCAAACACCCCTCCCCCCCCTTTGGAGAAGCTTAGCCGAGGCTACCCCCTAGCCTAGCCTAAACCTACCCCCTACCTTGGTAGAACAGTTGCCTTCTAGTATTGTTATAATGCCCAAAAGACCCTAGCCCAAATCCCTTAGTCCTTAGTAGTTGTGAAGAACTTCTAAGGTTTTCGAGCTATCTGAGCGCATAACTTAGGAGCTAAGCCTTGCTCGGATCGACTTTTATCTAGGATATTATTGGGCTTACCGAGGTAAATAATCCTAACCCTCTTTGAATTAGAGAATACATACTGTAGAAGTATAAGAATAAGTATGAATACTTAGAAGGATATTAAAGAATAGAATTGAATCATATCACAAGAAGAGTTTAAAAGAAGAATAATCAAATCAGATTTACTTAGACTGCTTTCACTGAGACTGAGTAGCTCACCGTAGGGAAGTGTTGCCCAATTTTCCGTAGGATAGAGAACCCTCCGCTTAGAATCGTTGAGTAGTTCAACGTTGTGCACGTGTCCGACTATTATAGGTTGATTTCTCTCGCGCGACATATTCAACTTGGCGGTGGTTTTCACGGTAAGGTATGTGATTCTTCCTAAAGCATGATATTTTAAAATATATATGTAGTACGGTAGACGCATACGTGTTAATCGAATAATAACTACGCAATGTCTTTTGACTTAAGCCCGAATAATACTTACGGCAATGTCTTTGACTTAAGCCCGAATAATACTTACTGAATGTCTTGCGACTTAAGCCCTAATAATAAGGATCCAAAGCATTTCAAAAGAATATCAATCATTTTTAAATGTAAGAGAACAAATTGATTTTTAAAATGTGCTTAAGAGTTATACGTAAGCTTTACGGGAAGTTAGGTATAACCACTTAAGCATGATAAAAGAAACAGTTTGCCTATGAGTTTATAATGCACTTATATTGATTTGTGAAAAGAATAATAAGATGGTTTGATAAGTAGACATGATATGATGCTATGTGTGTTAGTGTCTTGTAACGCTTGTATAAGAGAGTATTCTTGTTGTGCTTATGTTGTTTAACGATAAGTCGTTATGTTAGTGTAATATCACTCACCTCTTGACATATTACACGGGGTTGTCGCCTCCGACGCGGTAGACTCAGCGATGCAGGACCATGATTCGAGAATACCTCATGCGGTCCAGGGACCTATGCGAGCTACGGAGTTCCGGTGTTAGTGATGCGGTTATACCTCACGCGGTCTATGTGGCCACGCGACTACGAGTCCGTGACGATGCCGAGGAGTAGCTACCGACGCGGGTTATATACCCTACGCGCCTACGCGAGTGGCCTATGCGACTACGGAGTCCAGGATTAGGCTTTGGTGATACTACGCAATTGGCCCCGCTCGATCATTCGCAGCCTAGAAAAGACACTGCATTTACCTATTGTTGCTCTTGTTTATGATGTGGCACTACATGCCATGCATTTCGTTGTTTCATACATATATGTAAACCGATTTTAAAATGATATGTTTTCATTTAAGTACTTAAGGCCGCATACTTAGTACTGTTGTCTCGACTCTCCTTCGGGGCCGCGTTCATGCCGCAGGTAAGGCAAGCAGTGCTAGATCCACATCCTTAGGATCTCTTTGCATTGGTGTCATGAGCTCCATCTTCTCCGGAGGCTCTACTTTTGGTATGATCTCCCTGTATTGTAGATAGTTTGTACATTCAGGGTATGGCGGGGCCCTGTCCCGCCATAGTTGTTTACTTCCTTAGAGGTCTGTAGTCCTATTGTACATTTGGGATGTAACTGCAAAACTTGGGTTATTTATATATATGCCGAAAGGCAAGCTTTTCTTCAGTTAAACTGTGTCTCACTTTACAACTGTTTCATGTCTTGTGTTTATATTCCGCTGATTACTCTGATGTATGACTACTTGGGTGCCCGGGTAAGGCACCATTCACGGACCCCGGAATGGGTCGTGACACTTACAACATGTAATTTCCAATTACAATAAGGAGACAAGATATTACCTCGATAAGCCCAAAATTATCCTAGTTTAATGTCGCTCCTGAGCAACGTTTAGCTCCAACTCCGTGCGCTCCAACCCGCTCCAAACCACCCTTAGAAGTTCTAACCAACTTCTACTTAATACTCCAACTATCTATGGAGATTTTCCTTAGGGTTTCGTTTTTGTGACTGTCGGGAAGTATAATAGTATTTCTGGGCTTTTCGTATAAGTGTAACCTTGGAATACTACAAGGTATAAGGCTAAGGTAATTTGGGTATAGTAACAATACTTTTGAGAGTATTTCTACTAAGAGGGGGGGTATTTATATGAGACAACACCACAAGGGGGGGTGTATACCCCTCGGCCTACCCCACTAGGGGGGGGTATTCTCGGCCAAAGGGCCTTCTCAAAGGGGGAGGGGGAGGCTAGGACGAGAACCACACTACAAGGGAGGGAGGATTTTAACACTTAGGAAATTTTAGGAATGGATGAAGAAGTCTTCCAAAGGGGGGTATTTATAGGATGTTCGTTATACCAGATTTCAGTATGTACGAAAAGGAATACGTACCAAAAGTTTTGGTCTTAAAGTTAGGCCTTGGACGATTTTTAGGCACAACTCACAAAGCGAACGGTTTTCCGACGAAACGTTTCCACAGCTTTCATAGGATAAATTCCTATGTCATTTCTTATTTTTGCGGATTTTTCCGAGAGACGTAACACTTTGGACCAATGAGAGGCACACTTTCCACCCTCTCATGGTGGACTTGTCACGGCATTAAGGCCGATTGGAATGCCAAGCCTTGTCATAAAGTTGGCTAGATATTTTGTGTGCAAGTGGCCAAGGACACTTGCCTAAATCCTCACCCTACACTTGCCTTGCACTTGGCATAATCTTGGCCATTGGTTGGCCATGTCTTGACCTATAAATACCCCCCCTTGTTGAAGAGTTATTTCATCCTAAATTGAGCAATCTATCTAAGTCTCAAATCCCTCCCTCTCCCTCTTGTTGTTTCGTCCAAACACACCCCTCCCCTTGAGAAGCTTGGCCGAGGCTACCCCACCCCCTAGCCTAGCCGAAACCTACCCCCCCTCCCTTGGTAGAAAAGTTGCCTTCTTGTATTGTTATAATGCCCAAAATACCCTAGCCCAAATACCTTAGCACTTAGTAGAAGTTGTGAAGAACTTCTAAGGTTTCTCGAGCATACAACTTAGAGCAAAACCTTGCTCAGCGACTTTTCTAGGATATTATTGGGCTTACCGAGGTAACTAATCCTAACCCTCTTTTGAATTAAAGAATACTTACATTGTAGAATAAGAATAGTAAATACTTAGAAGTATATTACGTAATAGAATTGAAGTGTTAATCACTTAGAAGGGTTTAAAAGAAGAATAATCAAATCAGATTTTACATAGGATCGCTTTCACAAGAACTTATATAACTCACCGTAGGGTCAGCCCGACTTTCCGTAGAATCGAGGACCCTCTGTTTAGAATGACCTGAATAGTCTAGACTTTGATAGTTGTCTGTGACTATTATAGGTCGATTCTCTCGCGACATACCGACTTGGCGTGGATTTCGCGAGAAGGTATGTGATTCTTCCTATACCCTCGAGCATGATATGTTATATATATAGTACGTAGACGTGCATATGATAATCGGCAATGTCTTTTGACTTAAGCCCAATAATAAGAACCTTGAAGTATGTCAAAGGAATAATGAATCATATTTAATGTAAGAGTAATATTTGGTTTTAAAACAAAGCTTAAGAGTTATACTAGCTTTATGGGAAGTAGGTATAACAACTTAAGAATGATAAAAGGAATGCTTACTTGTTTGTTTATAAAAGCCTTGTATTGATTTCAAGAGTAGTAAGATTGGTTGATAGGTAGACATACTATGATACTGCATGTGTTAATTGTCTTGTAATGTTGTGTAAGGGGGTCATTCTCACGTGCTTACGCTGCTAACCTAAGTCCGTCAGATCGTTATTTGTATCACCTACCCTCGACTTATTATACCGAGGGCTTGCCACCCTTGATGCGGTCTATACGCCTATGCGGTCTATGAGACTATGAGTCGCGTATGCTCCGTGATTGATCATTCCGGTGTTTAGCCCGACGCGGATGCCCTATGCGGTCCATAGGACTATGCGGTCTTTGAGGCTATGCGGATCGCGGAAGTCCGTGAGGGTACCGGGCTAGCTACCCCGATGCGGGAATACCTCACGCGGTCCGTGTGACCTATGCGACTACGGAAGTCCGTGACTAGGCACGCAGATGATACTATGGGCGGTTGGCCTTGCTTCGATCATTCGCGCCTAGACTAGACTGCTACGCTTTTCCTATTATCGTTATTGTTGTGATGTGGCACTATGTGCAATTGAACCAATGTATTTGTGAAAAGGTTTTGAATACTTTGATTTCATTTAAAGTACTTTATAGTTTCACATACTTGGTACTGTTATCGACTCTTCTGGGCCGTTCATGCCGCAGTTCTAGAGGAAAGCGGTACTAGATCCACATCCTTAGGATCTCTACGTTGGTGTCGAGAGCTCCACTCTCTCCGAGGCTCTACTTTGGGTATGATCTCCTGTTGTAGATAGTTTGTATGGCGGGCCCCGTCCCGCCATAGTTGTTATTTTCTCAGAGGTCTCAGAGTCATGTTGCAGTTGGGATGTAATCGCAAAACTTGGTTTATGATATATGCCTAAAGGCAACCTTTTCTTCGTATAAAATGTTCTAATTATATCATGTTGCATGTCTTGTTTTATATTCCACGATTGTTCTCTCGATGTATGACTACTGGGTGCCCGTAAGGCACGACCACGCCCCGAATGGGTCGTGACAAAAGTGGTATCGAGCGCTTAATCCTCTGAAAGTGTCTACGTATCTAGTAGAGTTCGATTATCGGTGTTGTGCACCACACCAATAATCGGAGGCTATAGGATATTTAGGATTGGTTTCTATTCTTCTCACTCGAGATCGTGCTTTAGAGTCGTGTTATAGGTTGGACCTCTAACGTATTCCTTTCCTCAGCTTATGCCTCCACGTAAGGCAACCCGCCCGGAGGCAAGGCAGGAGCCGCTAGTATGACACAGAGGTTCACCGTGGCTCGTGCCCGCTTTACCCGAGGCGATGCCTCACGGCGAAGTTCTACGACGCCGCCGCCCCAAAGAGTTTAGTGGCCACAAAGAAGCCGATGAGACCACAGTGACTACGCCCACCCTCACCGGCAGAGGAGTTAGGGTACAAGGAGATGGCCCAGTTACTAGCCAAGGTCGTGGCCAGATATGAGGAGAGGTTTGAGGCAGCCCTTCCAGTTCCAGCTCCAGTAGCACCTGTCGTTCACCAGAGGGCAGATAGTTTGAGGCTACGGGACTTCCTTAGTTGTAGCCCGCCAGAGTTTTACGGTCGAGGCCGAGGACGATCCGCAGGAGTTCATCCGCCGATTCAGAGGATTATGCGGGTGGTCAAGGCTTCAGAGATCATTCGGTTCGCATCGGCTGCGTGATACCGCAATGATTGGTTCGATTCACGGAGCTTTCGGGAGAGCATGCACTCCGATGAGTTTTCGAGGCTTTTCTCACGCACTTCTTGCCTCCGCAGATGAGGAGGGCACGATCGGATGATTTTTGTTCACGAGGCGCGAGGACGCACGCTTAGAGAGTACAATGTCGAGTTTGATTCATCGTTTCGGATGTTCCTCGTGACCGGTAGCAGATATGGAGGACCGGTGCATCGCTCGCCACCGGCTAGACGACTATATGGCCGAAGTCTTGTGCGGGTGTGTCCTTCAGCATGGACATTACCGATGCGTGCTCATGCATTAGGATGCGAGAGCGTAGAGACCACGGCAGACCGATATCGCCAGCAGGCGCCAAGACTACGGCTCTTTGGTGGTTCTCGTGGTGGGCAGATCGCAGAGGTCCAGATTTGCACCACATGGCCAGAGCACTCCTACATCATTTACAAGATACCAGAGCGATCGGCGGTCGGGGCCCCGACTTCTGATTTCGTAGCGAGGGTGCTAACTGCTCGAGGTGTGCTCAGCGGTAGATTCCATTCTCGAGCCGTTATGCTACTACGGAACTTGCCATACTTGTGGCAGGTCATTTCGCGAGAGTTTGCCCGACCGGGCAACTGGGGTAGGGCCGCTTCTTCATCCCCGACAGCTACTCGCCGGAGGCGTGGTACGCAGAGATCGCCAGGTCGCGGCAGGTCGTGGCGCAGTCCCAGCTTCTAGCGGTCCTCGAACCGCATTTATGCTTTGTCCACCGACAGATCGTGAGGCCTCACCGATGTCGCCACAGTACCTTATCGCTGGTTTGATGTATATGCTTTGATAGATCCGGTTCTACTGCCCTATATATCTCCCCTTGCTAGTAGGATAGGGATAGAGCACGAGTCCATAGCCCTTTCGAGGTAGCTACGCCGGGGATTCGGTGGTAGCTCGGCGTATATAGAGCTTGTCCTGAACCATTTACGTCGCCGACTCCTAGCCGACTTGATAGAGTGGAGATGATTGACTTTGACGTGATTATGGGGATGGATTGGCTAGCCTCTTGCTATGCCAATGTAGACCGCAGAGAGAGAGTAGTACGGCCCAGCTTCCGGCGAGCCTTGTTGAGTGGGAAGGAGCACAGTATCGCCGGGGTAGGTTTATTTCCTACCAAGGCTAGGAAGATGGTGCGAAGGGTATATCTACCATCTAGTTCGGTGTTTGATCTCGAGGTCGCGGTACGATTTTCCGTGGGCCCGAGTCCGAAGTTCCCACGTGTTTCCGCACGACCTCCGTATCCTCCCGAGAGGAGATCGAGTTTTGTATAGATGTCTTTGCCGGACACTCTACTATTTCCATTCCGCCATACGTGATGGCACCGCCGAGTTGAGAGAGTGAAGGAAGCGGTGAGTGATTTGTTGGAGAAGCGGTTTCATCGACCTAGTGTTTCTCCCCGGGGCGCCGTATTGTTCGCGAAGAAGAAGGGCGGACGCTGCGTATGTGTTGATTACGGTGAACAAGGTGACCATTAAGAACAGATACCCTCTTCCCAGGATTGATGATTTGTTCGATCAGTTGCAGGGCGCGAGATGTTTTTCCAAGATTGATCTACGATCGGGCTATCATCAGGTTCGAGTTAGAGAGGTGGATGTCCCTAGGACTGCATTCCGGACCCAGACGCATTATGAGTTCGTGGTCATGTCTTTTGGTTGACCAATGCTCGGTATTCATGGATTTGATGAACCGAGTGTTCAAACCATTTTGGACACATTTGTGATAGTGTTCATTGATGATATCTTGGTCTATTCTCGCTCAGAGCAGGAGCATGCGGAGCATTTGAGAGAGAACCGCGCTTCTCCGATCAAGATCAGTATGCGAAGTTTTCCAAATGTGAGTTTTGTTGACTTCGTAGCTTTTCGGGCATATTGTCGGGCCGATGGCATTCGAGTGGATACGCCAAGATCGGCGATTAGGACTTGGCCTGCACCTACTACTCCGGCTGAGGTTCGTAGTTTTCGGGCCTTGCAGATATTATCCGGTTCGTAGAAGTTTGCTTCTATCTACGCCCCATTGACTAGGTGACTCGTAGGCGGCTAAGTTTCAAGGATCGATGCGTGTGGCGGTTTCCGAGCTAAAGCGAGCGCCCCGTTCTTACTCTTCCCGAGGTCCGGATGGTTACGTAGTGTATTGTGATGCGCCGTGCATCGGGTTGGGACGTGTGTTGATGCAGCAGGCGAGTTATAGCATACGCATCCCGGCGGCTTAAGATTCACGGAGGAACTACCCCACCCATGATTTGAGCCGGCGATACACGCTTTGAAGATCTGGAGGCACTATTTGTATGGGGTTCACGTGGATATTTATACGCACCACAAGAGCCTCCAAGATATCTTGACCCGGAGGAGCCGAACCTACGATGCAGACGGTGGTTAGAGTTGGGCGACTATGGCGTCGATATCCCGTACCACGGGAAGGCCAACGTGGCGTATGCACTTAGCCGTAGGTCTATGGGTAGCTTATCGATATTCACTGAGAGGGGCATGGTTCGTGATTTGCATCGATTAGCGAGCCTTGGTGTCCGCTTGATTGATTACGATAGCGAGGGGTTAGAGTTCGTGAGGTTGCCGAGTCTTCCATCGTTGAGGAGGTGAAGAGGCAATTCGAGGATCCACTTTGATTCGATATCGTGATCTGACTCTTCGTGAGGCAAGGGTCGCTTTGAGGTAGCACCACTGGGTGCTAAGGTTTGAGGGCGTTGTGTGTTCCGGATGTTTCAGACTTGTTCTGGGAAGCACACACAAGCGTTTCTATCCATCCGGTCGACCAAGATGTACCACGACCTTAGATCCGTATTGGTGGGATGGTTTGAAGAGGACGTTGCGAGTTCGTAGCTCGCCCGTGTTGTCGCGGTGAAGGTAGAGCACCGAGGCCCGTGGTTTGTTACTGCGATAGAGATCCCGACCGGAAGCCGAGGTAATCAACATGGACTTCATCACAGATTGCCTCGCACTCGGAGGAGACATGATTCTATATGGGTTATCGCCGACAGTCGATTTAAATCAGCCCACTTTCTTCCCGTCAGGCGACTTTTTCTGAGGATTATGCCGACTTTACATCCGAGAGATCGTCGATCGCATGGAGTCCCTATTTCGATCATATCCGATGCAGGAGCCCACGCTAACTTCGAGGTCCTTCCAGAGGGTTTAGGACGCAGTGAGCTCGAGCATCGCATTCCATCCACGCAGACGGACAGCAGAGCGCACTATCCGGACTTCGAGGATATGTCGCGAGCCCGTGTTATTGACTTCGTGGTAGCCGAGGATCACTTGGTAGAGTTCGCGTATAATAACTACCACTCTAGCATTCGATGGCGCCGTATGAGGCTTTGTATGGAGGAAGTGCAGATCGCGATAGCATGGTTCGATGTGGGCGAGGTACAGTTAGTGGGACCAGACTTGGTGCAGCAGGCAGTGGATAAGGTGAAGCTTATCCGAGCGGCTATTGACAGCTCAGAGTAGTCAGAAGTCGTATGCAGATCATCGACGTCGACATCCGAGTTCGCAGCTGATGATTGGGTTTTCTGAAGGTGTCACCCATGGCGGTGTGATGAGATTCGGAAGAAGGGAAAACTCACCAAGGTACATTGGGCCGTTTCGTTGTCCGCAGGTAGGCAAGGTTGCCTATGAGTTGGATCTGCCGTCCGATCCGAGGCGGTGCATCCGTGTTTCACGTTTATCTTGAGAGATGTATCGGGATCCATCCAGTACATCCGATCGGCGATGTCCGGTGACCGGGGGTTATCGTATGAGGAGGTTCCCATAGCGATAATCGATCGTCGAGTTAGGCGTCTGCGGACGAAGGACGTGGCTTCCGTCAAAGTCCTGTGGCGGAACGAGCTTAGGGAGGAGATGACGTGGGAAGCAGAGGAGGACATGAGGCAGAGGTACCCTCACCTATTCCCCACCCCTCCAGGTAACTCACTTTCCTACTTATAATTTTCGTTATCGTTTTGCCTAAATGTTGTTTTGTGGCCGTGTGTGGCATTTGCAACTGTTTAAGTTATGAAGAACCCTTTTCGTTATACATGTGGGAAGGAACATTCGGGACGAATGTTTCTAAGGAGGGGAGAATGTTATACCCCGTATTTCCAGGGTATGTACGTAAAGGAATACGTACAAAAAGTTTTGGTCTTAAAGTTAGGCCTTGGACGATTTTTAGGCACAACTCACAAAGCGAACGGTTTTCCGACGAAACGTTTCCACAGCTTTCATAGGATAAATTCCGGCTATGTCATTTCTTATTTTTGCGGATTTTTCCGAGAGACGTAACACTTTGGACCAATGAGAGGGCGACACTTTCCACCCTCTCATGGGTGGACTTGTCACGACATTATGGCCGATTGGAATGCCAAGCCTTGTCATAAAGTTGGCTAGATATTTTGTGTGCAAGTTGGCCAAGGACACTTGCCTAAATCCTCACCCTACACTTGCCTTGCACTTGGCATAATCTTGGCCATTGGTTGGCCATGTCTTGACCTATAAATACCCCTTGTTGAAGAGTTATTTCATCCTAAATTGAGCAATCTATCTAAGTCTCAAATCCTCCTCTCCCTCTTGTTGTTTCGTCCAAACACACCCTCCCTCGAGAAGCTTGCCGAGGCTACCCCACCCCTAGCCTAGCCGAAACCTACCCCCTCCCTTGGTAGAAAAGTTGCCTTCTTGTATTGTTATAATGCCCAAAATACCCTAGCCCAAATACCTTAGCACTTAGTAGAAGTTGTGAAGAACTTCTAAGGTTTCTGAGCATACAACTTAGAGCAAAACCTTGCTCAGCGCGACTTTTCTAGGATATTATCAGCTTACCGAGGTAACTAATCCTAACCCTCTTTGAATTAAAGAATACTTGTTGTAGAATAAGAATAGTAAATACTTAGAAGTATATTACGTAATAGAATTGAAGTGTTAATCACTTAGAAGGGTTTAAAAGAAGAATAATCAAACAGTACTTACATGTGATCGTTTCACAATGAACTTATATAACTCACCGTAGGGTTGTGCTGCCCGACTTTCCGTAGAATTGAGGACCCTCTGCTTAGAATGACCTATGAATAGTCTAGACTTTGATAGTTATCTGTGACTATTATAGGCGATTCTGCGACATACTCGACTTGGCGGTGGATTTCGAGAAGGTATGTGATTCTTCCTATACCCTTGAGCATGATATGTTAAGTATATATAGTACGTAGACGACATATGATAATCGCAATGTCTTTTGACTTAAGCCCGAATAATAAGAACCTTGAAGTATGTCAAAGGAATAATGAATCATATTTAACGGAAGAGTAATATTTGGTTTTAAAACAAAGCTAAGAGTTATACTAGCTTTATGGGAAGTAGGTATAACAACT
The DNA here is from genome assembly GCA_029844215.1 of Przewalskia tangutica. NCBI lineage: Eukaryota > Viridiplantae > Streptophyta > Magnoliopsida > Solanales > Solanaceae > Przewalskia > Przewalskia tangutica. Next base: position 53,017,915 of record CM056721.1, read on the forward strand.
TAAGAATGATAAAAGGAATTTACTTGTTTGTTTATAAAAGCCTTGTATTGATTTTAAGAGTAGTAAGATTGGTTGATAGGTAGACATACTATGATCTCGCATGTTAATTGTCTTGTAATGTTGTGAAGGGTCATTCTTGCGGCTTACGTTGCTAACCTGAAGTCCGTCTTCGTTATTTGTATCACCTACCCCTTGACTTATTATACCGAGGGCTTGCCACCCTGATGCGGTCTATACGCCTATGCGGTCTATGAGACTATGCGAGTCGCGGTATGCTCCAGATTGATCATTCCGGTGTTTAGCCCGACGCGGATGCCTATGCGTCCATGGGACTACACGGTCTTTTGAGGCTATGCGGATCGCGAAGTCCGTGAGGGTGCAGGGCTAGCTACCCCGATGCGGGGAATACCTCATGCGGTCCGTGTGACCTATGCGACTACGGAAGTCGAGACTAGGCACGAGAATGATACTATGGGCGGTTGGCCTTGCTTGATCATTCGCGCCTAGACTAGACTGCTACGCTTTTCCTATTATCATATTGTTGTGATGTGGCACTATGTGCAATTGAACCGAATGTATTTGTGAAAAGGTTTTGAATACTTTGATTTCATTTAAAGTACTTTATAGTTTCACATACTTGGTACTGTCTTGACCTCTTCGGGCCGTTCATGCCGCAGTTCTAGAGGAAAGCAGTACTAGATCCACATCCTTAGGATCTCTACGTTGGTGTGAGCTCCACTCTCTCCGAGGCTCTACTTTTGGGTATGATCTCCTGTTGTAGATAGTTTGTCTGATCGGTATGGCGGGCCCCGTCCCGCCATAGTTGTTATTTTCCTTAGAGGTGCAGAGTCATGTTGCAGTGGGATGTAATCGCAAAACTTGGTTTATGTATATATGCCGAAAGGCAACCTTTTTCTTCAGATAAAATGTTCTAATTATATCATGTTGCATGTCTTGTTTTATATTCCGCTGATTGTTCTCTGATGTATGACTACTTGGGTGCCCGGGTAAGGCACCAGTCACGGGCCCCGGAATGGGTCGTGACACAAGCCAAGGCCAACCAATGGCCAAGATCATGCCAAGTGCAAGGCAAGTGTAGGGCCAAGATCATGCCAAGTGCACCTTATCCATCTACCACAAAAATATCCTACCTACTACTTGACAAAACCCAACCATTTCGTCCAAGCCATTACCGCCCACTCTTACCAACTAGAGGGTGACAAGTGTCGCCCTCTTGTTGGTCCAAAAGGTTTCGTCTCTCGGAAAAATCCGCAAAAATTAGAAATGACATAGCCGTAGTTTACCCTACGCGAGTTGTGTAAAACGTTTCGTCTAAACACGACTCTAATCGGGTGTTGTGAACAAAAATAAATCGGCCAAGCCACTTTAAAGTCCAAACTTTTCTACGTACGTCCTTACGTACATACTCTGGAAATACGGGGTATAACAACTTTAAGGGTGTGAGTCCCTGACTTGACTTGACTGCTTACATATTGTGTATCGTAAATTGGTCATCATATATGTCTTCTGTTTTATATAGACTATTATGATTTCATTTACTGATTTTCGGGCCACATACTTGGTACTGTTAGATCGACCTCTTCTGGGCCGTTCATGCCGCAGAGGTACACCGCTTGTTGATCCTCGCCATAGTGGTCACAATTCAGCGTTTGGGAAGCTCCGTGTCTCCGGAGGCTTATCTTTCGTATAGTTCCACTGTCGTTGTAGGTACTTACATTCGTGGTATGGGCCCTGTCCCGCCATTGTTGTTATAACATTCTTAGAGGTCTGTAGTACTGTTGTGGGCAGGGTTTGTAAAAGGGATGTAACTGTTCAAGTTTTTATATATATATATATGCCGACAGGCAGATTTTCTCAGATAAACTGTTTCTCATTTCATGTCTTGTTTTTATATTCCGCTGGTTACTCTGATGTATGTCTACTTGGGTGCCCGGGTAAGGCACCAGTCACGGGCCCGGGTTCGGGTCGTGACAAAAGTGGTATCAGAGCAGTTAATCCTCGGAAAGTGTCTACAGACCGTATCTAGTAGAGTCTTGATTATCGGTGTGTTGTGCACCACACAAATAATCAGGAGGCTATAGGATATTTAGGATTGGTTTCCATTCTTCTCACTCTGAGATCGTGCCTTAGAGCTGTGTTATAAGTTGGACCCCTCTAACGTATTTCTTTCCCTTACCAGTTATGCCTCCGCGCAAGGCAACCCGCCCGGGCGGCAAGGTAGCGAGCCGCGAGTAGAGCACGAGGGTTACTAGGCAGGCCCAATCATCACCCGGGTGGTGCTTCATTCGGGAGTTCTGCGACGTCGCCAAAGAAGTCTAGCACAAGGCGGTAGCCCATCATGCCATGATATTTGAACCTTCGCCCACGACCAAGAGCGGTATGTATTGCAAAGAGACGACCCTGTCACTATCTATGGATTTAGCAAACAGAGAGTATTTTATGTACCGATTTATCGCAGGTCTTGATGAATATCTAAAGGATGGTTGTGTAAGAGTAGCTCTTCATCGAGCATGAGCATGGCTCACAGACGGGCTTATCTTGCAGCCGAGAAACGTAGGGATCGACGGATTAACCAAGAGCAGCAGAAGAGGGCCAGATCGGCAGGGTCCTTTGGTAACTTTCGAGGCGGTCGCTCGCCAAGAAGAGATCGATACGCACTCTCCGCCGCAGAGTGGTCCTCCACAGGGTTCAGGACGTTCGGGGTATGCAGGAGTTGGTCAGAGCTCCAGGGCTTCTGGTTCACAGATACACGTAGGTTCCACCAGGATTCGCTTTCACAGTGGCAGGCGTCATCCCGGGGAATGTCGTCTTTTTGTTGGTGCTTGTTTTACCTGCGGCCGTCAGGGCCATGTGACGAAAGAATGTTCAAGAAGGAGGAATGCAAGTAGGAGGACTCAGCCTACCAGATTAGTTGTGGATTCAATGGTTCGGAGAGGAAGGGGTGTTAGCCAGAGGAGGCCACCCCCACCTGCCAGTGGCCAGTAGTAGATGTCATTGTGGGAGTGTCGTACTTCTTCGACTTGTTATTCTTGGCGGCAGGCCATTTTATGAGAAATTGTCCACCAAAGGTGGCGCGGATGTAGACTCGTGCACTCACCTTCAGGATCGATGGCTAGTTCATCACCTTCCTAGCTATGCGCCAACAAGGCGGATTGATTAGAACGACAAAGGAGTGAAGCGAGAGGTTCTGTATATCCTTAACCTCTGAGATTAGTATGTGTGATAAGATGAGTATATCTTAAGTGTTATGTTCAGATAGCATTGTGTTAATTGTGATTAGAAATCATGGTTAGTTAAAAGGGTAAGATTGGGATAGGAAAGTGAGCCTTAGAGTTTTATACGTGGAGACCTTAGGCGAGGCCATCTCGAGTAAAAGATTTATTTTTATGTTGACCTTTATCGGAGTGCATAGCATACGTGAGATATATTGGTGTGATAAGTCCCTGAGTGGTATGAAATGAAAGAGGGTAGTTGAGCTAAGAAGACCGCTAGGTTTTCGTGACTCGGTGGTAATATTGTTCCGGATCGGGGAACAAGAGCTTGGCCAAGAGGTCGGGTTGAGGCCATGTCGCGTCAACCCGCACCCGGGGTGGGGTCAATTCGGTGGTCCCGCCAGGTGGGGTCGAGGGTGATAGGCCCAAGTTTAGTTAACCAACAGACGAGTTCGTGGACGTTGCTCGACCGAGCTCGGGCTGATGAGGTCAGCCCATCTTGTCGTTCAGTCAGGACCGTTTACTCGGCAGAGGGTTATGCGAGATGTTATATATCAGGAAGGTTGTAAGACTGCACGGGGTTCCTACTTTTACTATGACAGGCAGTGGAGACCAGATTACGGCTATTTCTTTTTCTGGAAGTTTTATCAGGCAGGTTTAGGAACTCAGGTGAGTCTCAGTATCGCATTCACCCTCGGGCCAGTGTTTGGATTTCAGGGGTAGCTGTGAGGATTGTTGCCTCCTGTTGAGGGAGTGTTTTATAGCTACCATTCCAGGATTCGGATGTCGCCTTATGAAGCCTCGTATGGGCGGAAGTGTAGGTTGCCGGTCGATTGGTTCGATGTTGGCAAGATTCAGATAGTTGGTTCATACTTGTTTCACAGGCGTGGATAGGTGAAGCTTATCCAGAGAGGTTATTGGCGGCTCGAGTCACCGTAAGTCGTGCGGATAAACAACGGCGACGCTTGAGTTCGTGGCGACGTGGTCTTGAAGGTACCACCCCGGAAAGGGTGTGACGAGTTTTGGAAAACAGAGAAAACTTAGCCCGAGGTACTTTGAGCGTTTTCAGATCATTTGGAAAATAGGCCAAGTTGCCTATAGGTTAGCATTGCCGTCCGACGTAGGAGGCAGTACGTCCGGTCTTTCATGTTGCTATGTTCGGAAAAGTATCGGAGATCCGTCCAGAGTGTTCCCAGTTAATGATGACCAAGTTGGAGATAGTAACCCAGAGATTTTGGAAATTGAAGCGAATGAAATGTGGTAAGTTATGAGAAAGAGTTCGAGTGTACGAGAAGGGTACGACGAGTAAGGGAAGAAGCGAGCATGTGTTAAGAACATAGGAGTGATCATTACTTTTGTGAAGTAAGGGTGCGAAGGGAATATCTTTTAGACCTTGGGTGGGAGCTTTTGTGATGATAGAGGTTATTCCTCGTGGACTTGGATTTAAGTATTTGTGCGTGTTGTATTGTGGCCATGTGTGGCATTTGAAAACTGTTTAAGTTATGAGGAACTTTATCGTTATCTGTCTTGAGAAGGAACATTCGGGACGAATGTTTCTAAGGAGGGGAGAATGTTATATTTCATATTTCCAGAGTATGTATGTGAGGACGTACGTACATTTGTACAAACCCTAATTAGGTTAAGGATGGAATTGTGAACTTTCAACGGAAAAGATTCTGAACCTTGTGAAGGAAATTCAACGTTTTTAATATTTTAACCGATTACGGATTTTTTCGAGAGACGAAATATTTTGGACCAATAGGAGGGCGACATGTGTCACCCTTAGTTGGCATGGGTTGGACGAAAATGTGGCCAAGTGGGCAAGGTCAAATGGTCAAGTCTTGCAAAGATATTTTTGGGTAGTGGGGGTAGGTAAGGTTGGACGTTTTTTTTGAGTTAGTGGAGGCCACTTGGCTCTTTGTTGTGGGGGACATATGTCCCAATGTTGTGGTGGACATATGTCCCAAGGTTATGGTGGACACTTGGTTGGAAGACCTAACTCTTCACATGGATCCAAATCTACACCATCCATTTGTTTTAATCTTGGCCATTGGTTGGCCTATAAATACCCCTCAAGTGCAAGACTTATTCTTCATCCCTTAAACATTTTCCAAGTCTTGAAATCCCTCTCCCCCTCTTGAAAGTTCTCGTCCAAGCCCTCTCCCCTTGCCTAGTTGTTCACAAACACCCCTTCCTCCTAGTGTTCTACCAAAGCCCCCTTGGTAGAAAATATTCTCCAAGTATTGTTACTATGCCAAAATACCTTAGCCAAATACCTTGTAGTATTCCTAAGTTACCTCTACACTAAAAACCCAGAAATACTACCTTATATCCTTTAGTCACAAACGAAGCCCTAAGGAAAATCTTCATAGTTGGTTGAAGTATTAAGTAGAAGTTGTGTAGAACTTCTAAGGGTTTCTTGGAGCGAATTGGAGCGTGCAGAATAGGAGTTAATCGTTGCTCAGGATCGACATTTAAACTTGGATAATTTTGGGCTTAACGAGGTAAATAATCTTATCCTTCTATTGTAATTGGAGATTACATACTGTAGTTGGTTAGAAATAAGTTGTTATACCCCGTATTTTCCGGAGTATGTACGTGAGGGCGTACGTACGAAAGTTTAGCCTTAAAGTTTAGGCATGGGACGTTTTTTGGGCACAACTCTCACAAAGAATCGTTTTTCGACGAAACGTTTTACTAGACTCGCGTAGGATAAATTCCGGCTATGCCATTTCTAATTTTTGCGGATTTTTCCGAGAGACGAAACACTTTGGACCAACGGGAGGGCGACACTTGTCACCCTCCAATTGATGGATGTGAGGCGTTCATAGGGCCGAATGGATGGCTTATTTTTGTCTTGGAGTTGGTAGGATATTTTGTGTGCAAGTGGATAAGGTACACTTGCCCTAATCTTGGCCTTACACTTGCCTTGCACTTGGCACCATCTTGGCCCTTGGTTGGCCATCCCTTGACCTATAAATACCCCTCTTGTGATGAAGAGTTCTTCATCCACAAACAAGCTTTCTAAGTCTTGAAAAAAATCCTTCCCTCTCCCTTGAGCATTTTCGTCCAAGCCATCCCCCCCCCCCCCTTGAGTAAAGTTTGGCCGAGGGCCCCCCCCTAGCCTAGCCGAAATCTACCCCCCCTCCCTTGGTAGAAAAGTTGCCTTCTAGTATTGTTATAATGCCCAAAATACCCTAGCCCAAATCCCTTAGTACTTAGTAGAAGTTGTGAAGAACTTCTAAGGTTTCCTTGGAGCTATCGGAGCATACAACTTAGGAGCTAAGCCTCGCTCAGGATCGACTTGTATCTAGGATATTATTGGGCTTACCGAGGTAAATAATCTTGTCCTTCTTTTGTAATTAGAGAATACATACTGTTGTAGTATAAGAATAAGTATTAAATACTTAGAAGAATATTACAGAATAGAATTGAACTGTTATCACAGTAGAAGGGTTTAAAAGAAGAATAATCAAACTATACTTACATAGGACTGTTTTCACAGTAGACTTATATAGCTCACCGGGTAGGGAAGTGCTGCCCGACTTTCCATAGAATTGTGAACCCTCTGTTTGGAATGACCTTCAGAGTAGTCTAGACTTTGATAGATGTCTGTGACTATTATAGGCTGATTCTCTGCGCGCGACATATTCAACTTGGCAGGAGGTTTTCGCCGAGAAGGTATGTGATTCTTCCTAAAGCATGATATTTTAAAAAAATATATATATAGTACGGTAGACGTACATGTGTTAACTGAATAATAACTACGGCAATGTCTTTCGACTTAAGCCTGAATAATACTTACGGCAATGTCTTTTGACTTAAGCTTGATAATACTTACTGAATGTCTCGCGACTTAAGCACTAATAATAAGGATCGAAAGCATTTCAAAAGAATCTTGAATCATTTTTAATGTAAGAGAACTAATTGGTTTTTAAAATGAGCTTAAGAGTTATACTAGCTTTATGGGAAGTTAGGTATAACCACTTAAGAATGATAAAAGGAACAGTTTACCTATGTGTTTATAACAGACTTATATTGATTTGTGAAAAGACTAATAAGATGGTTTGATAAGTAGACATGATATGATGCTATGTGTGTTAGTGTCTTGTAACGTTTGTATAAGAGAGTATTCTTGTTGTGCTTATGTTGTTTAACGATAAGCTGTTATGTTAGTGTAATATCACTCACCTCTTGACATGTTACAGTGGGTTAAGTCGCCTCCGACGCGGTAGACTCGGTGATGCAGGACCATGATTCGAGAATACCTCATGCAGGTCCAGGGGACCTATGCGGAGCTACGGGAGTTCCAGGTTAGTGTGCGGGGTTATACCTCATGCGGTCTATGTGGCCATGCGGACTACGAGTCCAGGACGATGCCGAGGAGTAGCTACCCTCGATGCGGGGTTATATACCCTATGCGGGCATAGTGAGTGGCCTATGCGGACTACGGGAGTCCAGGATTAGGCTTGCATGGTGATACTACGGGCAATTGGCCCTGCTTCGATCATTCGCAGCCTAGAAAAGACTCATTCTGATTTACCTATTGTTGCTCTTGTTTATGATGTGGCACTATGCATGCTACCTTAGTTGTTTCATACATATATGTAAACCGATTTTAAAATGATATGTTTTTATTTAAGTACTTACGTTTCACATACTTGGTAATTGTCAGATCGACCTCCTTCGGGCCGTTCATGCCGCAGTAAAGGCAAGCAGTGCTAGATCCACATCCTTAGGATCTTTGCGTTGGTGTCGTGAGCTCCATCTTCTTCTGAGGCTCTACTGGGTATGATCTCCCTGATTGTAGATAGTTTTGTACATTCAGGTATGGCGGGCCCCGTCCCGCCATAGTTGTTTACTTCCTTAGAGGTCTGTAGTCCTATTATGCAGTTGGGATGTAATCGCAAAAACTTGGGTTATATATATACGCCGAAAGGCAAGCTTTTCTTCGATAAACTGCTTTCTTTTCTTAATGTTTCATGTCTTGTTCTATATTTTCGCGATTTTCTCTCGATGTATGATCGCCGTGCGGGTAAGGCACTACCACGCCCCGAACGTCGTGACAAAAGTGGTATCAGAGCGATTAATCCTGGAAGTGTCTACAAACCGTATCTAGTAAGTCTTGATTATCGGTGTGTTGTGCACCACACCAATAATCAGGAGGCTATAGGATATTTAGGATTGGTTTCCATTCTTCTCACTCTGAGATCGTGCTTTAGAGCTGTGTTAAAGTTGGACCCCTCTAACGTATTCCTTTTTCTGTAACAGTTATGCCTCCACGTAAGGCAACCCGGGCCCAGAAGGGCAAGGCGAGGAGTCGCTAGTGGGACACCTAGAGTCACGAGGATCGGCCCGTCTATACCGAGATGGCGAGTTCTACGACGCCCGACCCTGTGAGGGTTTAGGGCGCAGCGGCCGATGAGACCACAAGACCTACACCTCCCCCCACACCGGAGTGATGAGATGGGTTACAGAGATGGGCCCGCCATCGCCAGATCGTGGCATACGAGGACAGCCGGATGTGGCGATTCGCCCCAGCCCCAATCGTACCCGTGGTTCACCCGAGGGCAGAGAGTTTGAGGCTACGAGACTTCCTGAGTTGTAGCCCGCCAGAGTTTTACGGGTCGAGGCCGGAGGATGATCCGCAGGAGTTCATCCGTCAGCTACAGAGGATTTTGAGAGTGATCAGGGCGTCGAAGACCGAGTCCGTGATCTTTGGTTCACATAGGCTGCGTGATACCGCAGTCGATTGGTTTGATTCGTGGGAGTTATCCCGGGGAGCACGCGTCCCCGCCTACTGGGATGAGTTCTCGAGGCTTTCTCACTCACTTCTTGCCTCCACGGATGAGGAGGGCGCGGCCGATAGATTTTTATCTTGAGACAGAGGACGCCTACCGGGAGTACAATGTCGAGTTCGATTCTTTGGCTCGATATGTCCCAGCATTGGTAGCAGATATGGAGGATAGGGTGCACCGCTACGTCACCGGGCTAGATGACTATATGGCCGAGTCTTGTGCGGGTGTTTCTTCACCGGTATGGACATTACCCGCATGCAGCTCATGCTCTTGGATGCGGCGAGCGTAGAGACCGACGGTTGACAGCGCAGCAGAAGACCAGACAGCAGGTCTTTTGGTGGCTATCGTGGTGGCGGCCTCAGCAGATCTAGATTTGCACCACGGCACCAGAGCACTCGCACCGCCCTCGACACCAGACATTCGAGAGCGCACTGTGGCCCCGTGACTTCGCATCCAGGCGAGAGGTATCGCCGACGACCACCTCCGGTGTGGCCGATGCGTAGATCCCACTTCGGGAATGGTGGTATCGCTCCGGAGCTCGCATGATTGTGGCCAGCAGGTCACTTTGCGGCTCGCCCGACTAGGAGTGGCGCGGGTGGTAGGAGTCAGCCTACAGGTTCTTTCGCCGGGTCTTCTTCATCCCCGACAGCGATACTCGCCCGAGGCAAGGTACTCATGGGCGGCCAGGTCGCGACAGAGGTCGTGGCGCGGTCCAGATTCTAGCGGTCCTCGAACCGCATTTATGCCTTGTCCACCGGGCAGATCGTGAGGCCTCACCGATGTCGCCACAGTACCTTATCGGGCTGGGTTTGATGTTTATGCCTTGATAGATCCGGTTCTACTGGCCCTATATATCTCCCTTGTTGCTAGTAGGATAGGGATGAGCACGAGTCCATAGACCCTTTCGAGGTAGCTACGCCAGTGGGTGATTCGGTGGTAGCTCGGCGGGTATATAGGGCTTGTCCACTGACCATATAAAGTCGTCAGACCCTAGCCGACTTGATAGAGTTGGAGATGATTGACTTCGACGTGATCATGGGATGGATTGGCTAGCTTCGCTACGCCAATGTAGACCGCAGAGAGAGTAATCTGTTCCAGTTCGGCGAGCCAGGTTGTTGAGTGGGAGGAGCACGGTATCGCCGGCGGGTAGGTTTATTTCCTACCTCAAGGCTAGGAAGATGGTGCGAGAGGGTATATCTACCATCTCGTTCGGGTGTTTGATATCAAGGCTGCGGTGCATTTTCCGTCGATTCCAATGGTCGAGAGTTCCCGGGCGTGTTTCCAGCGACCTCGTATCCTCCCGAGAGGAGATTGAGTTTTGTATAGACATATTGCGGACACTCGGCTATTTCCATTCCGCCATACGTAATGGCACCGCCGAAGTTGAGAGAGTTGAAGGATCGGCTTAGGGATTTGGCCGAGAAGCGGCTTCATCAGCCTAGTGTTTCTCCTCGGGAGCGCCAGTATTGTTCGTGAAGAAGAAGGGCGGACGCCTTGCGCATGTGTGTTGATTACGGTGAACAAGGTGACCATTAAGAATGATACCCCTTCCTGAGATTGATGATTTGTTCGACCAGTTGCGGCGCGAGATGTTTCTCCAAGATTGATCTGCGATCGGGCTATCATCGTTCGAGTCGAGAGGTGGATGTCCCTAGATCGCATTCCGACCAGACGGCATTATGAGTTCGTGGTCATGTCTTTGGGTTGACCAATGCTCCGCGGTATTCATGGATTTGATGAACCGAGTGTTCAAACCATTCTTGACACGCTTGTGATAGTGTTCATCGATGATATCTTGGTTTATTCTCGCCAGAGCAGAGCATGCGGAGCATTTGAGGATCGTGCTACAGCTTCTCCGAGACCAGCTTATGCGCCAAGTTTTCCAAATGTGAGTTTTGGTTAACTTCGTGGCTTTTCTTGGGCATATTGTGGGCCGATGGTATTCGTAGATACGCCAACATCGAGACGATCGAGTTGGCCTAGACCTACTACTCCGGCAGAGGTTCGCAGCTCGGGCCTTGCGAGTTATTATCGGCGTTCGTAGAAGTTTGCTTCTATCTGCACCATTGACTAGGTGACTCGTAGCGACCAAGTTTGATGGATGATGCTTGTGGCGGGGTTTCGATTCTTGAAGAGAGACCGACGACCGCCCCGTTCTTACTCTTCAAGAGGTCCGGATGGTTATGTCGTGTATTGTGATGCGCTGCATCGGGCCGATGTGTGTTGATGCGGCAGGTAGAGTTATAGCGTCACGATCCCGAACTTAAGAAACACGAGGAACTACCCCACCCATGATTTGGAGTCGCGATGTGATTCACGCTTTGAAGATCTGGAGGCACTATTTGTATGGGGTTCACGTGGATATTTATACGCACCACAAGAGCCTCCAAGATATCTTCACCGGAGGAGCCGAACTTACGGCAGAGCGGTGGTTAGAGTTGCTTAAGGATTACGATGTTGATATCCCGCACCACCCGGGAAGGCCAATGTTGTGCGAGATGCTCTTAGTCGTAGGTCGATGGGAGCCTATCGGATGTGCAACTGCAGAGGCGGACATGGTTCGTGATTTGCATCGCCAGCGAGCCTTGGTGTCCGCTTGATTGATTACGATAGCGGGGTTCGAGTTCGTGAGGTTGCCGAGTCTTCCATCGCCGGCGAGGAAGAGGCAACAGCCGAGGATCCGATTTTGACACGTTATCGTGATACGGCTCTTCGTGAGGAAGGGTCCTTGAGGTAGCACCATGGGGTGCTAAGATTTGAGGGCGTGTGTGTTCCGGATGTTTGAGACTTGGCGGAGTTCTTGGGGAAGCACACAGCGTGCGTTACTCTATCCATCCAGGGTCGACCAAGATGTACCACGACCTTAGATCTGTGTATTGGTGGGATGGCTTGAAGAGGGACGTTGCAGAGTTCGTAGTTCAGTGCCCGTGTTGTCAGCAGGTGAAGGTAGAGCACCAGAGGCCTGGTGGTTTGTTGCAGACGATTGAGATCCCGACCTGGAAGTGGGAGGTAATCAACATGGATTTTATCACAGGATTACCTCGCACTCAGAGGAGACATGATTCTATATGGGTTATCGTCGACAGGCTGACGAAATCAGCCCACTTTCTTCCCGTCAGGACGACTTTTTCGGATGAGGATTATGCCAGACTTTACATCCGAGAGATCGTCAGACTGCATGGAGTCCCTATTTCGATCATATCGATGCAGGAGCCCGATTACGCTAACTTCGTAGGTCTTTCCAGAGGTTTAGGACGCAGTAAGCTCGAGTAATCGCATTCCATCCACGCATGCAGACAAAGCCGAAGCGCACTATCCGCACTCTTGAGGATATGTTGCGAGCCCGTGTTATCGACTTCGAGGTAGCAGGAGGATCATTTGCCTCTAGTTGAGTTTGCGTACAATAATAGCTACCACTCCGATTCGGATGGCGCCTTATGAGGCCTTGTATGAGGAAGTGCGATCGCCTATAGGTTGGTTCGATGTGGGCGAGGTGCGGCTAGTGGGACCAGACGGTGCAAGCGGTGGATAAGGTGAAGCTTATCCAGAGAGGTTGGCGACTCCGAGTCGCAAGTCATACGCAGATCATCGTCGTCGGCATCCGGAGTTCGAGGTTCATGATTGGGTTTTCCTAAGGTGTCACCCATGAAGGGTGTGATGAGATTTGGGAAGAAGGAAACTCACCAAGGTACATTGGGCGTATCGATTGTCCGCAGGGTAGGCAAGGTTGCCTACGAGTTGGATCTGCCGTCCGATCTGGAGGCAGTGCATCCGGTGTTTCATGTTTCTATGCTGAGGAGATGTATCGGGGATCCATCTAGGGTGCATCCGATTGGCGATGTCCAGTGACCGAGGGGTTATCGTGAGGAGATTCCCATAGCGATAATCGATCGTCGGGTTAGGCGTCTGACCAAGGACGTGGCTTCCGTCAAAGTTACGCGGGCGAACGAGCTCGGGGAGGAGATGGCGTGGGAAGGCGAGGAGGACATGAGGCGTATATCCTCACCTATTCCCCACACCTCCGTAATTCACTTTCCTACTTATAAATTTTCATTATCGTTTATGCCTAAGTGTTGTTTTGGCGTGTGTGGCATTTGCAAACCGTTTAAGTTATGAAGAACCTTATCGTTAATCGTTTGGGAAGGAACATTCGACGAATGTTTCTAAGAGGGAGAATGTTATACCCGTATTTTCCGAGTATGTGCGTGAGGCGTGCGTCAAAGTTTAGCCTTAAAGTTTAGGCATGGGACGTTTTTTGGGCACAACTCTCACAAAGAATCGTTTTTCGACGAAACGTTTTACTAGACTCGCGTAGGATAAATTCCGGCTATGCCATTTCTAATTTTTGCGGATTTTTCCGAGAGACGAAACACTTTGGACCAACGGGAGGGCGACACTTGTCACCCTCCAATTGATGGATGTGAGGCGTTCATAGGGCCGAATGGATGGCTTATTTTTGTCTTGGAGTTGGTAGGATATTTTGTGTGCAAGTGGATAAGGTACACTTGCCCTAATCTTGGCCTTACACTTGCCTTGCACTTGGCACCATCTTGGCCCTTGGTTGGCCATCCCTTGACCTATAAATACCTCTCTTGTGATGAAGAGTTCTTCATCCACAAACAAGCTTTCTAAGTCTTGAAAAAAAATCCTTCCCTCTCCCTTGAGCATTTTCGTCCAAGCCATCCCCCCCCCCCCCTTGAGTAAAGTTTGGCCGAGGGCCCCCCCCCTAGCCTAGCCGAAATCTACCCCCCCTCCCTTGGTAGAAAAGTTGCCTTCTAGTATTGTTATAATGCCCAAAATACCCTAGCCCAAATCCCTTAGTACTTAGTAGAAGTTGTGAAGAACTTCTAAGGTTTCCTTGGAGCTATCGGAGCTAAGCCTCGCTCAGGATCGACTTGTATCTAGGATATTATTGGGCTTACCGAGGTAAATAATCTTGTCCTTCTTTTGTAATTAGAGAATACATATTGTTGTAGTATAAGAATAAGTATTAAATACTTAGAAGAATATTACAGAATAGAATTGAACTGTTATCACAGTAGAAGGGTTTAAAAGAAGAATAATCAAACTATACTTACATAGGACTGTTTTCACAGTAGACTTATATAGCTCACCGGGTAGGGAAGTGCTGCCCGACTTTCCATAGAATTGTGAACCCTCTGTTTGGAATGACCTTCAGAGTAGTCTAGACTTTGATAGATGTCTGTGACTATTATAGTCGATTCTCCTCGCGACATATTCAACTTGGCGGAGGTTTTCGAGAAGGTATGTGATTCTTCCTAAAGCATGATATTTTAAAAAATATATATATAGTACGGAGATACGTGTTAACTGAATAATAACTACGGCAATGTCTTTCGACTTAAGCCTGAATAATACTTACGGCAATGTCTTTTGACTTAAGCCTGAATAATACTTACGGCAATGTCTCGCGACTTAAGCCTGAATAATAAGGATCTGAAAGCATTTCAGAATAATACTTAATCATTTTTAATGTAAGAGAACTAATTGGTTTTTAAAAAGCTTAAGAGTTATACTAGCTTTATGGGAAGTTAGGTATAACCACTTAAGAATGATAAAAGAAATTTACCTATGTGTTTATAATGACTTATATTGATTTGTGAAAAGAATAATAAGATGGTTTGATAAGTAGACATGATATGATGCTATGTGTGTTAGTGTATTATAACGTTTGTATAAGAGAGTATTCTTGTTGTGCTTATGTTGTTTAACGATAAACTTATGTTAGTGTAATATCACTCACCTCGACATATTACTGGGGTTAAGTCGCCTCCGATGCGTGGTAGACTCAGCGATGCAGGACCATGATTCGAGAATACCTCATGCGGGTCCAGGGACCTATGCGAGCTACGGGAGTTCCGAGTTAGTGTGCGGGTTATACCTCATGCGATGCATGTGGCCATGCGGACTACGAGTCCAGGCGATGCCGAGGAGTAGCTACCCTCGATGCGGGTTATATACCCTATGCGGCCTACGTGAGTGGCCTATGCGACTACGGAGTCCGAGATTAGGCTTGCATGGTGATACTACGGGCAATTGGCCTGCTTACGATCATTCGCACCTAGAAAAGACTCATTACGATTTACCTATTGTTGCTCTTGTTTATGATGTGGCACTATGTGCGGTTACCTTGGTTGTTTCATACATATATGTAAACTGATTTTAAAATGATATGTTTTCATTTAAGTACTTACAGTTTCACATACTTGGTACCTGTTGTGCTGACCTCCTGGGGCTGCGTCATCTGCATGAGTAAAGGCAGGTGCTAGATCCACATCCTTAGGATCTTTGCGTTGGTGTCAGGAGCTCCATCTTCTCCGGAGGCTCTACTTTTGGGTATGATCTCCCTGTATTGTAGATAGTGTAGTTGGTAGGATATTTTGTGTGTTGATTGATAAAGTGGGACCCACACACACTTGTCCCAATCTTGGCCTTACACTTGCTATGCACTTGGCATGATCTTGGCCATTGGTTGGCTTGTCCTATAAATACCCCTAAGTTTGAAGACTTCTTCATCCATTCCTATATTTCCTAAGTCAAAAATTCCTCCTCCTTGTGTGGTGTTTCGTCCAACACCCCTCTCCCCTTTGTGAGGCCTTGTGGCCGAGAGAGCTCTCCACCCCTTGGCCGAGAGTACCCCAGTGGGTAGGCCGAGGGGTATACACCCCCCCTTGTGGTGTTGTCTCGTATATATACCCCCCCTCTTGGTAGAAATACTCTCAAAAGTATTGTTACTATACCCAAATTACCTTAGCCTTATACCTTGTAGTATTCCAAGGTTACACTTATCTGAAAAGCCCGAAATACTATTATACTTCCGCGTCACAAAAACGAAACCCTAAGGAAAATCTCCATAGATAGTTGGTATTAAGTAGAAGTTGGTTAGAACTTCTAAGGGTGGTTTGGAGCGGGTTGGGCGCACGGAGTGGAGCTAAACGTTGCTCGGGAGCGACATTAAACTAGGATAATTTTGGGCTTATCGAGGTAATATCTTGTCCTTATTGTAATTGGAAATTACATGTTGTAAGATTATATAGTTGAAGTATACTATATATAGAATCAACCTAGCTTTTGCGGCAATGTCTTTTGACTTAAGCTGAATATAAAGAAAGAGAAGCGAATCAGAATTACATAGGGTATCAGACATGAGACTTGTGTAGCATTACCGTGAAGTAGAATTGTACACGTCGGTTAGATGTATAAACCCCTGGTTGGCTTGATAGCGGCCTCGTTAGAGAGGAGATTTCTGCGATTGCGGGGAGGTCTTGCCAATTTTCTACGTAGAATGTTCTACGATTAGACCTAGATGTTAATAAGCGCCTTGTGGCCTTATAGGTTGAAGTACCATGCGTGGCGCGATCTACTTGGCTTAAGGAGTAGCCGACGCTGAGGTACTTGGAGCGTTTTGCTATTAGTCGATAATCGTCGCGAGGTATGTGAACCTCTTCCTACCTTTTCTAGCATGATATGTGTATAACTATGTAGTGCGGTAGACGTACGTGTAAAATGCTTTGTGGTTTTAAAAGGTAATCGACTTGATGTGTGATAATAAAGAAGAGTTATACAAACTTTATGGGAAGTTAGGTATAACGTTTTAAGAGAGGTAAAGAGAATGATTTCTCGATTTTAAAAGTTAAGAGGCTTAATCTTAAAGATAAGAGACTTAACTTGTTTTATTTGGTAATTAACATTTTGTTAAAAATGTTGTAAAACCTCATTCGCAGTATGAGTACTTGATTTTAAAAGCAATAATGTTTTCTTGATTTGGAAATCGAATAAGTATCGAACAAACCACAAAGCGCTAATAAAGGGAAATGTTTTGACTAATAATGTATTAGTAAAACCAGAGAAACTTCCATCTGCATAGAAACTAAGATGAGACAAAATGATGTTACATTTCCTAGATCATGGTGCTTAAATAAGATTGTTATAAACAAGAATAACCTACTCACGTATCGACATATGTTTCTCAAATTGCTTTTAAAGGAGAATTATATCATTAAGTGATTAAAATTATGAACTACGAAACCTTTCGAAAATGAGAAACTTGAGTAATTGAAATTAGGCAAACTTGAAACATTTGGAAAAGAATGTTGTTACTTGATTTTACTAAGAGAAGTGTATTGAGTTACCTCAAAAGATATCCACTCTATTTTCTTATAATACGGCTTTTGTGTTACTTTTGTAAACGTAACGTATCTTTTAAAAGATAATGTATGAAGTACTTTGGGAATAGATACCCGATCTTGTTAATCATATATTAGAATGTACCTTGTGTGTATAACTTGATTGTGTTGGTTTGTGATAGCCTTGTAATACTTTCTTGTTGATTTGATAAGTAAACATGCTAGGATGCTACGTGTGTTAGTATCTTGTGATGTTTTGTGTAAAGGGGGTTTTCCCTCGACTGCGCTTAAAGTTGTTTGACTCTCAGCCGTTATGTTGGTATTGTACCACTCACCTTGACTTGTTTAGGAGGTTAAGTCGCCTCCGACGCGGGTAGACTCAGCGGTGATGCAGGACCATGATTCGAGAATACCTCATGCGGGTCCGGGATCCATGCGGAACTACGGAGTTCCGTGTTAGTTTGCGGGCCTTGTGGTCATGCGGTCTTTGGGGCCACGCGGATCGCGAGTCGGGGCGATGCCGGGAGTAGCTACCCTCGATGCGAGAATACCTCATGCGGGCCTATAAGGTTGGCCTATCGCGAGCTACGGAGAGTTCCGGGGCTAGACGCGCATATTTGATCTCGCGAGGCAGTGACCGGCTTTGATCATGTGACGCCTAGACAGATATCATGATACGATTTATGACCTGTTAGTACTTGCAGGTGTTAGTAGTCGGTTATGCCTTCGTACTTACCTGCATCTGTTTATTAGGACACGTGGGACACGTGTTCGTGTGTATTTCTTGGTGCTTTTATATCATAAACTGCCGGCAGTGAGGAAGGTATTCCACGGGCATGATTGATGTTATGGGCGTGAGACCCATAGTTACATTTGAGTGATGACTTTGAGGGCGTGAGTCCCTGACTTGACATCGCTATTTATTGTGAATCGTAGTTTGGTTATCATACATGTCTCCCGCTTTATAGACTATTATGATTTCATTTACGATTTTCGCCACATACTTGGTACTGTTATGCGACCTCCTTCGGGCCGTTCATGCCGCAGTAAAGGTACACCGGTGTTGATCCTCGCTCTTAGGGTCACGCCAACGTATGGGAAGCTCCGTTTCTCCGAGGCTTATCGGTGGTATAGTCCTGTCGTTGTAGGTATTTACATTCGGGGTATGGCGGCCCCGCCCCGCCATTGTTGTCGTATCATTCTTAGAGGTCCAGTATCGCCATTGGGCGAGTTGTAATGGGATGTAATCGTTTCGGTTTTAAATTGATTTGTATATATATGCCGTAAGGCAAGTTTTCTCAGACTATTGTTTCATACTTCTTGTTATTTCATGTTATCGTCTTATGTTCCGCTGATTACTCTGATGTTGTATCACTAGGGTGCCCGGGGTAAGGCACCAGTCACGGACCCGGGTTCGGGTCGTGACATAATATAACCTAGTCGAGTGATAGGTTGAGACAATTTTGGTTTGAAAAGAGCTCTATCAGAATAGTCACGGAACCTAAGAATCACTCTACTCGAATAATTCATAATCTAGTTTCATGTTAGTATTCGTGCCATATAATTCCTCTATTCTATTCAATTTATTAAGTTAGACCAGTTACTCTATGTAATCAATTCCTTTGAAGAAAATATAGAAAATGCAGCACGGATGTCAGCAAGAAGATAGGTAAGTTATGGTTGAACTCTCTTTAATTTCTACAAGTATAAGCGGTCGTGTGAGGCCAAACTGATATTTTTTTGTTATTAAGTTGCCCGTGTGGTGTTGGCTATATGTTTCATGTTTGGGTTGTTTAGCAAGTTTTGGATAGTCATGTTTAGAAAGGAAATTTTGTCAAAATATTTAGAATCCTTAAGAGTTAAGAATATCCCCAACATTCACGGACGAATGTTCCTAAGGGAAAGGATGTTACACTCTGTAGTTTTGGACGCCATTTTTATCTTGGGTTAACTAACATATGCTTGATAAGGTTGAGATCCCATCACAAGGTTAACAAGGGTTTGGATGGGTGTTAAGTATGTTTCATAAAAGTTTAGAGCTAAACTAATAAAAAAAAGTTAAGTTTGTTGAAATTCGGGGAAAACCCGGCAAAATTTAAGGACCTGATTTTTTATCCAACTGGTCGAGAGTATATCTCATAGTATATAAGGAATTATGGAGTCCATAACCTATCTAAATTTAAGTTCAGAGACTCTACTTCCCAATGCAATCTTAGAAATATTGAAGACTTGATGGACCATCAAAAATTTGACGGCAGATTTGACGGACCGGTAAAAGTTTGATGGCTTCGTCAAATGAACCATATTTTTACGGCGGTGTAGATCTGGTTACGGGATTTAAATTGGGTCTTCGACTTACAACCCTCATTTTTACCCCAAAACAATCCCAAATCTTCACCTAAACTCTCTCCATCATATCCTATCATCATAATATGAAATCAAAGCTAAACTCCACAAGAATTACATAAGAAACCCCGTGATTATAGTAAGAATCGTCACTTCCTTAAAGAGTTGATTTTGGAAAAGCTTGGAAGCAAGCTAGCCTACTATTTTGAGGAAAGTTATGGTGTGTTGAGGTAAGTTTTACCTTCATCTACTTGTGTTTATGATTAATTGTTGGTTTGGAACATGTCACGACCCGAACCCGGGCCCGTGACTGGTGCCTTACCCGGACACCCAAGTAGACATACATCAGAGTAACCAGCGGAATATAAAAACAAGACATGAAATGAGAAACAGTTTATCTGAGAAAATCTGCCTGTCGGCATATATATATATATATATAAACTTGAACAGTTACATCCCTTTTACAAACCCCGCCACAACGATTACTCTGCACTTCTAAGAATGTTATAACAACAATGGCGGGAAGGGCCCCGCCATACCCCTGAATGTAAGTACCTACAACGACAGGAGACTATATCAAAGATAAGCCTCCGGAGACACGGAGCTTCCCAAAACGCTGAACTGTGACCCTATGAGCGAGGATCAACAACTGGTGTACCTCTACTGCGGATGAACGCACTTCGGCGAGGTCGACAACAGTACCAAGTATGTGAAATCAAAATATCAGAAATGAAATCATAATAGTCTATATAAAACAGAAGACATATATGATGACCAATTTACGATACACAATATGTAAGCAGTCAAGTCAAATCAGGGACTCACGCCCTTAAAGTCATCACTCAAATATAACCATGGGTCTCATGCCCACAATATCAATCATGCCCGTGGAATTCCTTCCTCACCGCCAAATCCATGATATAAAAGCACCAAGGAATACACATGAACCCGTGTCCCACCTGTGTCATAATAAAACCGTGCGGGTAAGTGAAGGCATAGCCGACTACTAAAACCCACGCACCAATAATGCTATAAAAGCGTATCACGAGGTCTTTCTAGACCGCACCACATGATCGAAGCCGCCACTCGCCTCGGTATCAATGTGCGCGTCTAATCCTCGAACTTACCGCGACTCGCATAAAGCCACACATAGCCCGCATGAGGTATTCTCGTGACGGTAGCTAACCCGCGGTACTCCTCGACTCCCGCACCGCATAGTCACATAGACCGCATAGTCACACGCATCGCATAAGGCACTCCTCGTGACGGATAATACACACGAATGATCAATCCTCGAACTCCCGGCTCGCGATAGTCACACAGACTGCATAGGCCGTATAGACCCGCATCAAGGGTGGCAAGTCCTCGGTATAACAAGTCAGGGGGAGTATGTGATATAATAACAGTACAACAGGTTTAATGTTTAACAACGTAAGCACAACAAGAATAATCCCCTTACACAACATCACAAGACACTAACACGCGTAGCATCATAACATGTTTACTTATCAAACCAACAAGAAAGTATTACAAGGCTATCACAACCAACATAGTCAAGTTATTCCCACAAGGTACTTTCTATTTTATGTCAACAAGTTCGGGTTTTTATCCCCAAAGTACTTCATACATTAACTCTTTAAAAACCAAGTACTCATTCCTCACGAATGAGGTTTCACACTTTTTAACAAGATTCATATCAAGTCAAATTAGTCAAGTCTCTTATTTTCAAAAGATTCATAGATCATAGTTTTAAACACTTAACAACGAAATCTCCTTTTTAAAATAATTTGAGCAACATATGCCTTATGTGTGAGTGGGTTATTCTTGTTTATAACAATCTTATTAAAGCAGTCATGATCTAGGAAATGTAATACAATTTTGTCTTATCTTAGCTTCTATGCAGATGGAGGTTTCTACTGATTTTAATAATACTTAATTAGTCAATACATTTTACTTTATTAGCGCTGCAGTGGGTTGTTCGATACTTATTCTCATTTCCGAAATCAATACAAGGCTTTCATAAACAATTAAGTAAACCGTTCCTTTTATTTCTCTTAAGTCGTTATACCTAACTTCCCATAAAGCTAGTATAACTCTTAAGCCTTTAAAACCAAGTATTACTCTTCTTTCAAAAACGGTTCTTAATTCTTTTGAAATACTTCAAGATTCTTATTATTTAAAACTAAAGTCAAAAGACATCGAAGTAAAACCACGTTCAGTTAATGTCGATAAGCCCAAAATTATCGATAAGTCCAATTACAATAAGGGGACAAGATATTACCTCGATAAGCCCAAAATTATCCTAGTTTAATGTCGCTCCTGAGCAACGTTTAGCTCCAACTCCGTGCGCTCCAACCCGCTCCAAACCACCCTTAGAAGTTCTAACCAACTTCTACTTAATACCCCAACTATCTATGGAGATTTTCCTTAGGGTTTCGTTTTTGTGACTGACGGGAAGTATAATAGTATTTCTGGGCTTTTCGTATAAGTGTAACCTTGGAATACTACAAGGTATAAGGCTAAGGTAATTTGGGTATAGTAACAATACTTTTGAGAGTATTTCTACCAAGAGGGGGGGTATATATACGAGACAACACCACAAGGGGGGGTGTATACCCTCGGCCTACCCCACTGGGGGTACTCGGCGAGGGAGGAGCTCGCCACAAGGCCTAACAAAGGGGAGAGGGGGTGTTGGACGAAACACCACACAAGGAGGGAGGAATTTTGACTTAGGAAATATAGGAATGGATGAAGAAGTCTTCAAACTTAGGGGTATTTATAGGACAAGCCAAGGCCAACCAATGGCCAAGATCATGCCAAGTGCATAGCAAGTGTAAGGCCAAGATTGGGACAAGTGTGTGTGGGTCCCACTTTATCAATCAACACACAAAATATCCTATCAACTACACTCTCCAATTCGGCTCATTACCGCCCCATAGGTCCACCAATGAGAGGGTGCCAAGTGGCGCCCTCTTGTTGGTCCAACACGTTTCGTCTCTCGGAAAAATCCGCAAAAATAAAAATGACATAGCCGGAATTTTCCCTTCGCAAGTTATGTAAAACGTTTCGTCGAAAAACGACTCTAACCGGGTGTTGTGCACAAAATAAAATCGGCCAAGCCACTTTAAAAGCCCAAACTTTTCTACGTACGTCCCTACGTACATACTCTGGAAAATACGGGGTATAACATTCTCCCCTCCTTAGAAACATTCGTCCCGAATGTTCCTTCTAAGTCTCAAAACAAACGTGCGCCAGTATAGTCTTCACTACTATACTTACGAGAACAATCCTGCCACACCTGGCCACAGAAACACCCGCGCACATACTTCTATTCAAGTCCACGAGGAAACACCTCTAACATCACCAAAATGATACCACTTTTGTCACTTTGCCGCGAGGTTCACTCCGGCGACCCAACAAACGGTACCGGGCTGCATGCGATCCCTGAGGCTGTCGTACACTCGAACTCTTACCACATTTCTGTTACTGCTTCAGTTTCCAAAACTCGGGGTTTTTATCTCTAACTTGGTCATCATTAACTGGGAACACTCTGGATGGATCTCCGGTTTCCTTCTCGAACATAACACGAAAGACTGGACGCACTGCCTCCTAAGTCGGACGGCAAATGCTAACATACAGGCAACCTGGCCTATCCCTCTCATGAACTCAAAAGGCCCAAAGTAACTCGGGCTAAGCTTCCTCTGTTTTTCCAAAACTCGTCATACCCTATCCGGGGTGGTATCTTCAAGAAGACCGATCGTCAACCTGAACTCTAAGCGTCGTCGCCGATAATCCGCACGATTTCTCTGAGCTGCCAAAAACCTCTTCTAGATAAGCTTCACCCTATCCACAGTCTGTTGGAACAAGCCTGAACCAACTATCTGAACCTTGCCAACATCAAACCAATCGACCGGCAACTTACACTTCCGCCCTGCAAGGCGTCATAAAGCGACATCCGAATACTGAAATGGTAGCTACTAAAACACTCCCTCAACAGGAGACAACAATCCTTACAGCTACCCCTGAAATCCACACACTGGCCCGAGGGCGAATACGATACGGAGACTCACCTGAGTTCCTAATCCTGCCTGGTAAAACTTCCAAAAAGAAAGTAACACAGGCTCCACTGCATCATAAGGTAAAGGTAGGCACCCCGTGCAGCCTTACAACCTTTCTGATATAACGTCTCGCAACTTACTACCGAGTACACGGTTTGGGCTAAAAGATAAGACGGGCTGACCTCATCGGCCCGACTACTGGTCGAATACATCCACGAACTCGTACGCTGGTTAACTAAACATGGGCCTAGCACCCTCGTGACCCCATCACAAGGCGGGACCACCACAACCGACCTCCACCATACATGCCGCGGGTTGACCCGCAACGTGGCCTCAACCCGACCCACTCTCGCGTAAAACACTTGCTCCCCGAACCGGAACAATTTCACTAATTATGTTACGAAAACCTAGCGGTCTTCTTAGCTCAACTACCCTCTTTCATACCACACTACTCAGGGACTTATCCCACAACCATAGCTCACGTGCACTATGCACTCCTATAAGGGTCAAACATAAACATACGTCTTTTACTCGAGATGGCCTTACCTCTAAGGTCTCCACGTATAAAACTCTAAGGCTCACACCTTCTCTATCCCCCAAATCTTACTTGGTTAACTAACCATGATTTCCTAATCACAATTTACACCATGCTATCTGAACATAACACTTAAGGTATACTCACCTTATCACATATACCAAACTCTAGAGGGTTAAAGATATGCTCAGATTCTCGCTTCACTCCCCTTAGTCGTTCTAATCAAACCTGCCCCGTAGGGCGCATAGCTAAAGAAGATGACAAACTACCCACCGATCCTGATCCTCCTACTAGGACACTCTTCTCGACATCAGACCCTGACGGTCATAGGTACAACAAGTACCATCTAAAAAGACGACATTCCCCAGGATGACATCTGCCATACTGTGAACCGGAAGCCCTGGAGTTCTGACCAACTTCTGCATACCCCCAACGTCCTGAAATCCGTGGAAGACCACTGCGTGACCGGAGGTGCATATCTAATCACTTGGTGAGGCGACTTGCCTCGAAAGTTACCAGGACCTTCCGCCTCGCCCTCTTCTCGCCCTTCAACCCGTCGATCTCTACGTTTCTTGCCACGCATAAGCCCGCATACGTGCCATGCTCAAGCCTAATCAAGAATTACTCGCACAACCCTTTCTAAGATATTCATCAAGACTCGCAGACATCGGTATACTCTCTGGTAGCCAAATCCATAGCTAGTAACAGGTTGTCTCTTCGCAATCTATATTCTCGCTTTCCTGGCCGTGGGCGAAGGTTCAAATGTCATGGCCGCAGAGGAATCTGGCCGCTGCTAAACTCTGGGCCGTGACGTAGCATAACTCCCGAACGAAGCACCTAACTCGGGTGATGGTTGGGATCGTGCCCTCGTAACCCTCTACTCGCAGCCTCCTCGCCGCTTGCCCTCCCGGGCCCGGGTTGCCTACGCGAGGCATAACGGTAAGGAAAGAAATACGTGAGAGGTCCAACTTACAACACGGCTCTAAGGCACGATCTCGAGTGAGAAGAATAGAAACCAATCCTAAATATCCTATAGCCTCACGATTATTGGTGTGGTGCACAACACACCGATAATCAAGACTCTGATCGATACGGTCAGAGACACTTTCCGAGGATTAATCGCTCGATACCACTTTTGTCACGACCGAACCGGCCCGTGGATCGTGCCTTACCCCGGGCACCCTAGTGATACAACATCAGAGTAATCAGCGGAACATAAGACGATAACATGAAATAACAAGAAGTATGAAACAATAGTCTGAGAAAACTTGTCTTACGGCATATATATATAAATCAATTTAAAACCGAACAGTTACATCCCATTACAACTCTGCCCACAACGATTTTCTGCACCTCTAAGAATGATATGACAACAATGGCTGGACAGGGCCCCGCCATACCCCTGAATGTAAATACCTACAACGACAGGGGACTATACCACTGATAAGCCTCCGGAGAAACGGAGCTTCCCATACGCTGAACTGTGACCCTAAGAGCGAGGATCAACACTGGTGTACCTTTACCTGCGGCATGAACGCACGGCGAGGTCGACAACAGTACCAAGTATGTGAAATCAAAATATCAGAAATGAAATCATAATAGTCTATAAAGCAGAGACATGTATGATAACCAAACTACGATTCACAATAAATAGCGAATATGTCAAGTCGTGGACTCACGCCTCAAAGTCATCACTCAAATGTAACTATGGGTCTCACGCCCATAACATCAATCATGCGTGGAATACCTTCCTCACCGCCAGCTTTATGATATAAAAGCACCAAGAAATACACACGAACACCGTGTCCCACCTGTCCTAATAAAACGATGCAGGTAAGTACGAAGGCATAACCGACTACTAACACCTACAGACTAACTGGTCATAAATCGTATCATGATATCTGTCTAGACCGTCACATGATCAAAGCCGTCACTCGCCGCAGATCAAATGTGCGCGTCTAGCCCCGAACTCTCCGTAGCTCGCATAGGCCAACCTCATAGCCCGCATGAGGTATTCCTCGCATCGAGGGTAGCTACTCCCGCATCGCCCCGACTCGCATCGCATGGCCACAAAGACCGCATGACCACAAGGGCCGCAAACTAACACGGAACTCCGTAGTTCCGCATGGATCCCTGGACCCGCATGAGGTATTCTCGAATCATGGTCCTGCATCACCGAGTCTACCCCGCGTCGGAGGCGCCTTAACCTCCGAAACAAGTCAAGGTGAGTGGTACAATACCAACATAACGGTGAGAGTCAAACAACTTTAAGCGCAATCGAGGAAAACCCCTTTACACAAAACATCACAAGATACTAACACACGTAGCATCCTAGCATGTTTACTTATCAAATCAACAAGAAAGTATTACAAGGCTATCACAAACCAACACAATCAAGTTATACACACAAGGTACATTCTAATATATGATTAACAAGATCGTATCTATTCCCAAAGTACTTCATACATTATCTTTTAAAAGATACGTTACGTTTACAAAAGTCACACAATACCCGTAGTATATGAAAATAGAGTGATTATCTTTTGAAGTAAATCAAAACACTTCTCTTCGTAAAATCAAGTAACAACATTCTTTTCCAAATGTTTCAAGTTTGCCTAATTTCAATTACTCAAGTTTCTCATTTTCGAAAGGTTTCGTAGTTCATAATTTTAATCACTTAATGATATAATTCTCCTTTAAAAGCAATTTGAGAAACATATGTCTGATACGTGAGTAGGTTATTCTTGTTTATAACAATCTTATTTAAGCAGCCATGATCTAGGAAATGTAACATCATTTTGTCTCATTTTAGTTTCTATGCAGATGGAAGTTTCTACTGGTTTTACTAATACATTATTAGTCAAAACATTTCCCTTTATTAGCGCTGCTGTGGTTTGTTCGATACTTATTCTGATTTCCGAAATCAGTAAAACATTATTGCTTTTAAAATCAAGTACTCATTACTCGCGAATGAGGTTTTTACAACATTTTTAACAAAATGTTAATTACCAAGTAAAACAAGTTAAGTCTCTTATCTTTAAGGTTAAGCCTCTTAACTTTTAAAATCAGTAAATCATTCTCTTTACCTCTCTTAAAACGTTATACCTAACTTCCCATAAAGCTTGTATAACTCTTCTTTATTATCACACATCAAGTCAGTTACCTTTTAAAACCACAAAGCATTTTACACATGTACGTCTACCGTACTACATAGTTATACACATATCATGCTAGAAAAGGTAGGAAGAGGTTCACATACCTCGCGACGATTATCGACTAATAGCAAAACGCTCAAGTACCTCAAACCGCTTCGCTACTCCTTAAGCCAAGTAGATCGCGCCACGCATGGTACTTCAACCTATAAGGCCACAAGGCGCTTATTAACATCTAGGTCTAATCGTAGAACATTCTACAGAAAATTCGGCAGCACCCCCCCCGCAACCGCGTAAATCTCCTCCTCTAACGAGGCCGGCTATCAAGCCAACCAGGGGGGGGGTTTATACATCTAACCGGACGTGTACAATTCTACTTCACAGTAATGCTACACAAGTCTACTGTAATACAGTCCTATGTAATTACAGTTCAGTTCTCTTTCTTTATATTCAGGCTTAAGTCAAAAGACATTGCCGCAAAGCTAGGTTCAGTTCTATATATAGTATACTTCAACTATATAATCTTACAACATGTAATTTCCAATTACAATAAGGAGACAAGATATTACCTCGATAAGCCCAAAATTATCCTAGTTTAATGTCGCTCCTGAGCAACGTTTAGCTCCAACTCCGTGCGCTCCAACCCGCTCCAAACCACCCTTAGAAGTTCTAACCAACTTCTACTTAATACCCCAACTATCTATGGAGATTTTCCTTAGGGTTTCGTTTTTGTGACTGACGGGAAGTATAATAGTATTTCTGGGCTTTTCGTATAAGTGTAACCTTGGAATACTACAAGGTATAAGGCTAAGGTAATTTGGGTATAGTAACAATACTTTTGAGAGTATTTCTACCAAGAGGGGGGGTATATATACGAGACAACACCACAAGGGGGGGTGTATACCCCTCGGCCTACCCCACTAGGGGGGTACTCTCGGCCAAGGGGGGGGGGGGGAGGAGCTCTCGACCACAAGGCCTCACAAAGGGGGGGAGAGGGGGTGTTGGACGAAACACCACACAAGGGGAGGGAGGAATTTTTGACTTAGGAAATATAGGAATGGATGAAGAAGTCTTCAAACTTAGGGGGGTATTTATAGGACAAGCCAAGGCCAACCAATGGCCAAGATCATGCCAAGTGCATAGCAAGTGTAAGGCCAAGATTGGGACAAGTGTGTGTGGGTCCCACTTTATCAATCAACACACAAAATATCCTACCAACTACACTCTCCAATTCGGCTCATTACCGCCCCATAGGTCCACCAATGAGAGGGTGCCAAGTGGCGCCCTCTTGTTGGTCCAACACGTTTCGTCTCTCGGAAAAATCCGCAAAAAATAAAAATGACATAGCCGGAATTTTCCCTTCGCAAGTTATGTAAAACGTTTCGTCGAAAAACGACTCTAACCGGGTGTTGTGCACAAAATAAAATCGGCCAAGCCACTTTAAAAGCCCAAACTTTTCTACGTACGTCCCTACGTACATACTCTGGAAAATACGGGGTATAACATATTAATATTTCACCGCTAGTACATCATCGACTTTCATATGGTCGTGCAGTTTTATAACACAATTGTTGGTACTATTCTGTTACACAATTGTCTCAACCTTAGCGGTTATGATGAACGTTTGGGTGGGTACCAGTGTTGAATTATAATAATAGTTATTTAGGGGAATCAACCTTAATCTGATTTTGACTGCTGTTGTTTTGGCTCGTCGCCATTATATGGGCTTGTTGCCATTGTTGATATTATGTGTTTAGTCATCATATTGCTTTCGATATGGTAAACTGAAGTACATGAAAGTACGTGTTGTTGAGCTTCAGTAATCATGTGATATTCAATCCTTATACTCGATGTCGCTCCAGTTTTTTACCTTACCGGCGGGGCTCGCGACGTGCTCAACTTGGTCGAATCCTGAATTAAAAGTAAAAATGCTAAAAGGGGGTTCGAAGAGTCGTCACCTAATTATTAGAGTGAATTAGGACACCTAAATGTTAACTACATAATGTCAATATTAACTCTATTTAATGGTTTGCAAAACTTATGAGATTCCGGATAAGAGTTCTTTATTATCCTAAAGGGAAGGGTTAAGCATCTTTTAAGATCCGCTAATTTGCGGTTGTCCTGTCAAACCTAGGTGAATTATTATGTCTAAAAAATGCATGTTTATTTGTATTAAAAGAATGAAGCAAATAGTTTTTTTAAATAAACATTTTGGCTACATGTGAAATCTTTATGTAAAACGGGAGATTCCCGATATATAAATCCGAAATTGATTTTGCTATATAAAAAATATACATTTAGCATGATATTGTAAAATACTTGTAAAAGTGATCTATTAATAAAAGTATACATTGTATAGCATAGTATGAAATATAGCGCAAGAATTGGGTTTTTACAAAAATATGCATTTAAACAACATAAGTAGCATGGCATAGTTTATAAAATATAGTATAAAATTGATTTATTGAGAAGAGTACGCATTTTACTTGCAAAGTTGATTTTTTGGCGAAAATATGTATGGCATGGTGTGATTGTGAAGAGGTGATTATTTGAAAGTAAGAAGACAAAAGTGGATTATTTACGTGACGTCAATAAGTGAGTAAAAATCATTGTTTATTATGAATTTGGTAAGAAACAAAACCTGAGTTGCATGATTAAATATGCAGATGAAAGATGATTAAATCATTTAGCAAAGTTTTAAACATGTATGACAGGCCTAAAAATAAGAGGGAAACTACCTATCCAATTCATCAATTCAAATCCTAATTATCTTAAATATTCTAATGATTGTGCAATGTTGAATAATTAATTACAACAGATGAATGGGGTAGGATTAGAGAATCAAGAATGACAACTAAGGAGAATGACAATATCATTCGGCCTGTGGTTTTAGAATTCCCGATGCGGATATGACAATGAACATGGATGTAGGTCTTCATTTGACGAAAGTGATGATGAAACCTTCGTTGCTCCCGATGCATTTCATGCAAAAATAGGTAAGGATTAGAAGGTATCTATGATATCTAACTAAATGCAAGTAATCCTAAATTAACACACATCATGCATTAAATTAAAGAGCAACATACATTTAACAGTTAAGACCCATATAATCAAATAATTAGGAATGGCCCACACATAGACCGATTTCCAAAAAAGGGTGAATTGGGCATGATCCATACTAAAAGAGCAGTTAATAATTATACGAAAAGGCAAGCAGGTAAATGGGCTTTGCCCAGTCTAAAAAATTGAAAGCAAAAGAAGAAGAGGCAGCATGAATGGGCTAGGCCCAGATGACTTTCAAACAAGATTCTTTCATTGGATATACACAAGCAGTATACCAGACTTCTATACCTTGTATACACTGAATATACATAGTATACAACCCATATACTATAATGTATATCAAAACATTGTCATATGGCATGTTAGAAAACAACACTATTCACATAGTGCAGATTCATAAATATATCTAAGCTTAGGCAACAGATACAACATCCATAGCTTAGTGCAAAAGCCTTGCAATATTGATCAATCACAAATACTATCCTTATCAATTTAACACTTCCCAAACAAACTAATCAGAGCTGAATATATGCTGGCCTCCTAAAAATGTCTGATGACTTTTAGAACTCAAAAGGAGAAATGACATGAACTAGAATTTATCCAAGATAGGGTCATATGATTCAGTTTTTTAACCAAATCAAAACATATTGGACATTTTTGGCACACAACCAGCAAGTGGGCATTCATTGTTTCAGTCAACACAAAACCAAATCAAGTACCCATTGACTAGATGAGCGTCATACACTACAGACATATGAAAATAAATTCAACGTCCCAATTTTATCCAGTAGGTGTCAATTTAATGATTTAATCCTAACAAGTAAAACTATAAAATAAGAAGTCATATATGTATATTAGTTTTGAACATGTATAATCGTGAGTTCATGTTAAGGTCTTTGGTTATTGACACCAACAGTACCTTACAGAAACAGAGCATTCAAGATACTTTAACAAGGTTTAAATATCTTATTGAGTGAATTATCTAGTCTTTAACTTAGGCAGGTATTTATATCATATAAGAGAAATAGGAGACTAAGGGAGCAAGAATCATGCTGGCATAAGCAGAGGTCATGTGTTTCTCACCTAAACATGCATTTAGACTATATGAATAAATTTATAGATGGACAATGGAAATATGGAACAAGTAAGCAAATACAAACAAACCTTTTGTTAAGTTCTTATGACAGCTTAGAGTTATTTAAAACACAAGATCACTTAGCATTTACTTAAACACTGGACATGGATGCAATGATAGGGCTATATATAACATGTAAGATCAACACAAGCAACATGACTTAAAAACAAAGCACATAATAGAGGCATGATCTTATTGAGGCACACAGAGGGTATTCAGATATGGAATAAGAACTACTCAAACAGTCATCTATCAATCCAATAAAACAGATATGTCATGTTTTATGATTCAGACTGTTTGGGGTGCATTATTTAAACATACATCTCAAACACGACAGTTACCAGGCATACACATTTTTTTTTGAAGAAAAGAGAGAGAGCCAGGCCAACAGCCCTACAAACATTCTTTGACTGGACTACACTCAAGATAGGGCAAACGATGTAAATACACCCACACACAATGGAAATATCTAAATTACATATTTACTGGATATACAACTGAGCAGAAAAGCACACATAAACATCTATTGAAAACATGGAAAATAGGTTACGTGTTAAATACAAACATAATGATGACTTCAATAATCGAAATATGTTTAGATGGGCTAAAACATGTTAAACATTATTTAACAATGTTAACAAATAATATAACAAGGAACACACAAGGTCGCATAAAGAATCAAAATTTGCAAGGGGAATGAATTTACCTTCTTCGGACAACGAAGGTGAGGCGATGTTTTGACTTGTCAGAACCACTAAGATGGCTTTGCTACGTGACTGAAGGGGATGAAACTTTGGGTGATTTTCTTTGGAATATTGATCGGGTTTTTGCTATGTGAGGCTAAAAAGGGGTTTTCGATTCTTATTTTTATCTTGATTGCGTGTGTCAAAAAAATTGATTTCCCCCCTTTCAAATTTGTCGATGCCCCTATTTATACCCTTTTTAGAGGATTTGAAGAAAATGTAATAATTGAAGATTTCAATTTGACAACTTCGGGAATGGATGTTTTGGAGATGTTTTGGGGCGTGATTCGGGACGATTCAAGGGTACTAATTTTTTGGGTAATTCGGGGTGATCCGGAATGATTTTGGGCAAAGGGGATGACGGAAAGGAAGGTGATAGAAGGGTAGAGATGAAAGACCGAATTTTCTGTCCAATTTGGTGGCCGGAAAATCCGGCGAGGATTCCGACGAAAAATGGGGGGCGTGATGGAGAAGGTGCCGACTGGTTTTGGAAACGGGAGGATAAGGTTTCTGATTTTTTAGGTTTGTTGATTTTAGTATAGGGATATTGGGTTAAAGGGAGAAAAAAAGAAAAAATGTGAGTTGGGCTGGGAATCGGTTTTGGGCCAGGGGAAATGGAACCGGGTTGGGCTGATTTCGGGGATGGGGGATGGCGAATGGGGTTTGTTTTGGGCTATAAAGATTAATGGATGAAAATTTTATTTTAGTTGAGTAGAAATTTAAGTGTTTTAATTTAGTAGAAGTATAAAAGGATTTTATTGAAAGATGTTTTCTTTACAAAACTAAAAATTATAAAGATAAAAATACCAATGATAATAATATAATATAAAAAAATGTTTGATGCTTAATATAAAAAAGGCAATGCTATTTTATAAATAAAATAATGTAGAATGTTAGGGTAAAACCATGATTGTGAAAACACACGATAATCGAAATACGAATAGAATGAAAATAGTAATAATGATAGATGATGATATTAAAGATATATATATGTATATGTGTATATATATATGCATATTAAAATTATTTTGCGGTGTTAAAAATACTTTAGTTTGCCGATTAAATCGGAGGAGAGGAACAAAATTGAGTGTCAAAATTAAAGTGGGGCTGATGCGGATTCAAAATTTGTCCATCTCCAACAAATTGCCTCAGTTCTCTATAAGAGATAATTCCACGTTGTGCTCCCGCCCCAGTAAATTTAGGCTCCTGCAGGCTAAAGCTTAAGAAAAATTAGTGCATAACTATTAAGACAAAATGATAAAGCATGAATATATGAGAGATATGATCCTGTGAGTACGTCATCCCTGTGTAGGCGTAATATGATGAAGGCATCGTTGCATAAATGTATCATAGTTGTAGATGCTGAGATGCATGATCATAATGCCGATAACGTCACTGTATGGATGTAGTGTTGATGGCGCATTGTATAAACATGATGATGATGACAACGTTATATAGACGTGATACTAATGACGTCATTATATAGATGTGATATTGATGATGTCGTTGTATAGAAGTGATGCTGATGACATCGTTATATAGACGTGATGCTGATGACATCATTGTATGGACGTAATATGCTAAGACGTCATTGCGTAGACGCAATACTGGTAATGCTGTTGAGGTTCTTGTTATCGGATAATGCTGATGTGACGTCATTATCTGAACGTGTTGTGATGAAGACATCATTGCATAGATGCACTGCTAATGATGTCGCTGCATAAATGTGATATTAATGTGATGTCATTGTTTGGACATGTTGTGATGAAGGCGTCAATGCATAGACGCATTTCTGATGATGTCTTTGCATGGACATAATGCTGATGTGACTTCATTGTCTAGACATGTTGTGATGAAGGCATCATTGTATTGACGCACTGCTGCTAATGTCGTTGCATGGATATAATGTTGATGTGACGTCATTGTCTGGACGTGTTATGATGAAGGCGTCGTTTCATAGACGCATTGTTAATGATGTATTTGCATGGACATAATGTTGATGTAACGTCGTTGTCTGGACATTGTGCATTTGTGAACCACTTGGGTTGAAATGATGTCATTGTTTTGACGTTATGCGCATGGGTAGAAATGACATTATTATATAAACGTTATGTGTTATGGCCCGCACGAGCTGAAATATGACTCTGCGATCGAGCTGATATGCTGGAATTTATTGCAGAATTTGAACTTTGCTTGTTGTTGTCTTCTCTGTATTTGCTAATATGAAGAACATGCGCTCAAAGAAAATTTATGAGTTTTGAAGGGGCGATCGATTCGTATTGACTTGTAACTTCGATTCTTGATGCTCGTGCGCCTGGCTTATTTGGACCTGTAACCCTTGTCTAGTTTCTTGTCTTGGTTAGCTGTTAATGAAAATATTAATTAAAAAATAAAAGGCTTATGATAAAGTATGCATAAAGTTCTGTCGAATATTGACATGCAATGAAACCAAACGAACATCTTATCCAAAATCCTTATTATGATTGAAGAATCAGTTATCCTACGCCTGCTCAAAAGTGTCCCAATTTCAAATATACGAGGGTGCTTGGACGAGACCGAGTCTTATGGGGGTTGCCCGTCTATCCTTTCAGGGTAATCCAAAAGCGTGTATTTTGCTAAATATAAAACAAATGGGGAAATTTAATAGTGTGACCGAAGCCGATATAGGTTGCCTACATATCTCAATGAGGGAATCAGGTGATAACGTAGTTCGTTACAAACATAAGGGGATTGTTAAGGTTTTTCTAAGAATGGTACCGAAGCAGAAGTGGCCGCTTACGTATCCCACTGAGGAAATCAGGTCATGACATAGTTTACGTTACATGTAAATGGGAAATTTCTAACTCAGAACATCGAAACACTATGTAGGTTCTATGCGTATCCCGCCGAGGGAATGCAACTTTTACAGCATAAAGGGTATTACATAGGGAAGTAAAACTCCTAGATATAGAATCTCTTCACTGGATCTGCATTTGTCACGACCCGAACCCCAAGCCCGCGACTGGTGCCCTACCTGGACACCCCACTCTTATACCCTCACATCCCGTATAACACATAGGATAAATAATAAATAAAAAACTGTATATGTAGCAACAAGGTAAGCCGATGAGGCTGTCACTATATATATAAACGGGAACATCCCGACAATACAGTAGTATAACAGGCCAACCATATATACAACTCACACAAGTCCAGCCAACATATGAATACATACCTCTAAGAGTTTACAGTAAACTATGACGGGACAAGGCCCCGCCGTACCCATGAATGTACATAAGACTGTAATACAAGCTCCGTACCAAAATGACAAGCCTCCGAAATAATGGAGCTTTCCCAAAATTGAGTAGAGATCCTAAGAACAAGGATCACCAAACTGTTTACCTACACCTGCGGCATGAAACGCAGCCCCCCCCCAGGGGGTCTGTACGAAAGATGTACCAAGTATGCGAAACAATAAGTACTATAAATGAGATCATAACAGTCCAAAGATTACAGGAGGCAAGTATGATAATCAAAATAACAGTACAACTGTGCCTTGTAAAAATGAAAGTAATGAGAGTCATTGTACCTTTTAAAATATGTCTTTTAAAAGTGAGATCAACCGTGTCATTTCAAATTATGAAATCAATACCATTTCAAAATATGAAATCAACCGTACCCCTTTCAACATATGAAAGTCATGTCAAAATCAGGGACACCTGCCCTCAGAATATAATATCACGGGACTCGAACCCGCATAGGTATATACAGTATTATGGGACTCGAACCCGCATAGGTATATACAATATCATGGGACTCGAACCCATATCATGGAGAGCTAGTCCATGAAATAATATAATATTATGGGACTCGAACCCGCATCATGGATCCTGTCCATGGAATAATATATATATGTTGTCAGCCCTCTAGTGAGGGACGGGGTGATGTGGAAATATAACACTTGCACGAATAGCTATCATGAGCTACCATATGCAAGTTAAGTCATCTTTGACTCTCATTAGAATAAAATGAATGAACTATCATTTTAGAAAACTCAAGGCACTATCACGTCATGTAATACTAGGGACTTGAACCCAAAAGTACTATGTACATTCCTTTTTCAAAAAGAATCATATCATGCAATATTAGGGACTTGAACCCAAAGCACTATGTACATTCACCGTACATATCATGAAATATTAGGGACTTGAACCCCATAGCACCATGTACGTCCGTCGTACATCCTTTTCTTAAAAAAAATCCCAAGGCACTAGCCTTGCAACATCAAGTTGTTTACTCTTTAAAAATCAAGTTTACACTTATAAAATCAAGGCACTTACACCTTTAAAATCAAGTCAAGTATACTTTTAAAATCAAGTAACTTATTCTTTCAAATCAAGTCACTTATACCTTTGACATCAAGTAACTTCCTTCATAAACCACAATGAATCCAAATTCATTTAAAAAACGTACGTCCACCGTATACTCATTTTATAAAGTTCATTCTCAAAGAAAGATAGGAAGAGTCACATATATCTTCGGCTATTCCACACGCTAAGTAGAATAGGCCACAAGTAGTACTTCAACCTATAATGACAATAACACGTCTATCAATTCCATGATACTAGTATACACTTATACTACATAATGAATCTCCTTTCGTATAAAAATCCGGGCAGCACTTCCCCTATTTATACATACTTTTCCACCTTATAAATAAGGCCAATTTCATCAATAACCAAGCACTACTTAAGGGCATAACCAAAACAACAACTAAGGTTATTCACACACCTATTTCTTATTTAATCCCGGCCTCTTAATCCATATAAAAACATCCCATAAAAACAGTTCATACTTCTATGACAATGAGGGTAAAATGTGAAGCTTACAACACCTTTATATACCCTTATCCTTTAGGACTTATGTTAGCGATTTACCACATTAAACATGTATAATGATTTAGCATATAACACCACAAAACAGTCCTTGAAACTGCACAACAATATCCAACAGTTTTAGGCAGTTTTCGGCCAACACACAACTAAAGCCCCTTTCACAATTCCTTATAATCCAACTCCATTTTAACATGTTTATATAAACCATAAAAACTTGTAACAACATGATTACCTTCATTATAACATACGATTATAGACTTTAAATAACAACAATAACCAACGAATCCAACATTACCAAAACTGTCCAGTTTCGGCTATCATGCCAAAAACTGTGACATTCATTTCTTATTCTCCATTTTACTTAACACAGGTTCATCTATAAATTATAACACCATGTAACCACTAATTAATTCAAGAGTAAGAAGAAATCTTACCTCAACTTTAGCTCAAAACAACCTCTAAGTCTCGGCACCTTCACCCTTTTTGCACCACTTCTTCACGTAACAATCACACACACGTATCCTCTACAAGCTTGTAACCATCTTGATTTCATGTTTTTCCTTCCATAAGTTCATATACAAACCTAGGGTTTCAAGATATATTTCTTGCCAAAAACCGTGATCCACAATCTTGCAATATTAACTTGGCTTAGAACTTGGTTAAGGTGCTTAATCTTGTAAAATAAGTTGATCTTGTTCTTCACCTTTTTCTATGAAATTTCGAATCTTGAAGGAGAAGGAGAGATGAGGGTTTGAAGATATAGATATTATGTTCTAAGTCTTGTAATGCTTTGTATATAAATAAGTGTATACATAGCACAAGTGGAGGGGGACCCTTGAAGCTCCACTTGTCCACTTGTCTTCCCTTCTCATAAAATATCTTCTACACTTAGCCATATATTTCTATATTTTCGATGGCTTCACTTACCATATACCAAGACTTAATTAATTCTACTAAGTCCATAATTCTATTGGAAAGAAATTCAATTACTAGTATTAATTTTCGTCGTCACATTTGTAGTATCCAAAATTATTCTGTATAGAAAATGTAAATATACTTTTCTTCCAACTTTCAAATCTTATTTCCATAATCATGTTCTCACTTAGTAGCCATGGAATTACGGGGTGTAACATTCTTCCCCCCTTAAAAACATTCGTCCCGAATGTTCATACTAGGTCTCAAGCTATACAAATCTCGGCATAGTGTCCTAACTACCTAACAACCAATATTCAAGTGAGGATACTTCTTCTGCATATCATCTTCTGCTTCTCAGGTCAT
Source organism: Przewalskia tangutica (assembly GCA_029844215.1). NCBI lineage: Eukaryota > Viridiplantae > Streptophyta > Magnoliopsida > Solanales > Solanaceae > Przewalskia > Przewalskia tangutica. The sequence goes on from CM056721.1 coordinate 53,056,277, forward strand.
CTCTTCCCTATTGTTGTTCCGCCACAATACCTTGACGGAAACCACATCCTTAGTCTGTAACCGTCTAACATGGCAATCAAGTATGGCTATGAGACTCTCCTCATAAGCCAACTCCTCTGTCACCTGGACATCATCTACTAGGAAGACTCTAGATGGATCACCAATACACTTACGCAACATCGATACATGAAAGACCGGATGTAGCACTTCCAAATCAGATGGTAGATGTCACGACCCGTTCCGGGGCCCGTGACTGGTGCCTTACCCGGGCACCCAAGCAGTCATACATCAGAGAAAATCAGCGGAAATGATAAAACAAGATATGAATCAATGAAAATTTAGACACAGTTTATATGAGAAAAGTCGCCTTTCGGCATATATACATATAACCCAAGTTTTGCAGTTACATCCCAACCGCATAATGAGCCTGCACTCTAAGGAAGTAAACAACTATGGCGGGACAGGGCCCCGCCATACCCTGAATGTACAAAACTATCTACAATACAGGGAGATCATACCCAAAAGTAGAGCCTCCGGAGAAGATGGAGCTCCTGACACCAAAGCAAAGACCCTAAGGATGTGGATCTAGCACCTGCTTGCCCTTACCTGCGGCATGAACGCAGCCTCAAGGAGGTCGATAACAGTACTAAGTATGTGAAATCAGAAGTACTTAAATGAAATCATATCACTTTAAAACCAATTTTACAAATATGCACGAAACAACTAATGTAACCGCACATAGTGCCACATCATAAACAAGAGCACAATAGGTAAATCAGAATGTGTCTTTTCTAGGTCGCGAATGATCGAGCGGGCCAATCGCCTGTAGTATCACCATGCAAGCCTAATCACGGACTCCGTAGTCCGCATAGGCCACTCACATAGGCGCGTAGGGTATAACCCCGCGTCGAGGGTAGCTACTCCTGCATCGCCCCGGACTCGTAGTCCGCATGGCCACATAGACCGCATGAGGTATAACCCCGCACACTAACACGAACTCGTAGCTCGCGTAGGTCCCCTGGACCCGCATGAGGTATTCTCGAATCATGGTCCCGGACCACCCGAGTCTACCCCGTGACGGAGGCGCAACCCCTGAACATGTCAAGAGGTGGTGATATAATACCAACATAATGACTTATCGTTAAACAACATAAGCACAACAAGAATACCCTCTTATACAAATGTTACAAGTCACTACCACACATAGCATCATATCATGTCTACTTATCAAACCATTTTATTATTCTTTCATAAATCAATATAAGTCTGTTATAAACACATAAGTAAACTGTTCCTTTTTATCATTCTTAAGTTGTTATACCTAACTTCCCATAAAGCTAGTATAACTCTTAAGCTTGATGTTTAAAAACCAATTAGTTCTCTTATGTAAGAAAAATGATTCAATATTCTTTTGAAATGCTTTAAGATCCTTATTATTTAGGCTTAAGTCGCAAGACATTGCCGTAAGTATTATTCAGGCTTAAGTCAAAAGACATTGCCGTAAGTATTATTCAGTTAACACTTGTACGTCTACCGTACTATATATATATATTAAAATATCATGCTTAGGAAGAAATCACATACCTTCTCGGCGAAAACCACCTGCCAAGTTGAATATGTCGTGCGCAGAGAATCAACCTATAATAGTCAGACACGTCTATCAACGTCTAGACTACTCAGAAATTGATTCTAAGCAGAGGGTCCTCTATTCTATGGAAAATCGGGCAGCACTTCCCTACCCGGTGAGCTACTCAAGTCTACTGTGAAAACAGTCCTAAGTAAGTATAGTTCAATTATTCTTCTTTTAAACCCTTCTACTGTGATAACAGTTCAATTCTATTCTTTAACAATCTTCTAAGTATTTATACTTATTCCTATACTTCTACAGTATGAATTCTCTAATTACAAAAAGAAGGATAAGATTATTTACCTCGGTAAGCCCAATAATATCCTAGATATAAGTCGATCCGGAGCAAGGTTTAGCTCCTAATTTGTACGCTCCAACAGCTCCAAGGACCCTTAGAAGTTTCCAACAACTTCAACTTAAATACTAAAAGGGATTTGGGCTAGGGTATTTTGGGCATTATAACAATACTAGAAGACAACTTTTCTACCAAGGGAGGGGGGGTAGTGTTTCGGCTAGGGCTTCTTTTAGAGGAGGGGGGGGGGGAGTATTCGGCCATGGCTTCTCAAGGGGGGGGGGGGGGGAGAGTGAGGCTTAGGACGATGGCTCACAAGGGGGAAGGAGGATTTAGACTTGGAAATTTGTGATGAATAAGTCTTCAAAGAGAGGGGTATTTATAGGGAAACCAAGGGCCAAGATCAAGCCAAGTGGGGGGCAAGTGGAGGGCCAAGATTTGCCCAAGTGCCCCCTAATCTACTCCTCAAATCACTCCACAAATAAAGGTCCATGTTCTAAGCCCCAAAAGCCTCTCAATCGTTCAAGGCAAAAGGCCACTTGGCCGTCCACTTGAGGGTGACAAGTCTCGTTGGTCCAAAAAGGTTCCGTCGCTCGGAAAAATCCGCAAAAATTAGAAATGACATAGCCAGAATTTACCCTACGCGAGTCGTGTAAAACGTTTCGTCGGAAAATGATTCTTTGTGTGAGTTGTGCCCAAAAAAACGTCCTAGGCCTAAACTTTTAAGGCTACACTTTCGTACGTACGCCCTTACGTACATACTCTGGAAATACGGGGTATAACATTCTCCCCTCCTTAGAAACATTCGTCCCGAATGTTCCTTCCCAAGATAGCTAACGATAAGGTTCCTCATAACTTAAACAGTTTGCATATGCCACACACGGCCACAAAACAATACTTAGGCATAAACGATAATGAAGATTTACAAGTAGGAAAGTGAATTACCTGGAGGTGTGGGGAATAGGTGAGGATACTTCTGCCTCATGTCCTCCTCAGCTTCCCACGTCATCTCCTCCCTGAGCTCGTTCCGCCACAAGACTTTGACGGAAGCCACGTCCTTCGTCCGCAGACGCCTAACCTGACGATCGATTATCGCTATGGGAATCTCCTCATACGATAACCCCTCGGTCACCTGGACATCGTCAATCGGGTGCACTCTAGATGGATCCCCGATGTTATACCCCGTATTTCCAGAGTATGTACGTGTGGGCGTACGTAGAGAAGTTGGAGCCTTAAAGTTAGGCATGTTTCGAAATTTTGTGCACAACACCCGGTTAGAGTCGTTTTTCGACGAAACGTTTTACTAAGTTTGCGAAGGGAAAATTCCGGCTATGTCGTTTAGTATTTTTTGCGGATTTTTCCGAGCGACGGAACATTTTTGGACCAACGGGAGGGTGACACTTGTCACCCTCATTGGACGGTTTGAGAGGCCACGACTAGGAGGGTTTTGAGGCCCTTTTCATGGGTCTTTGTTTTGTGAGGGATTTAAGGAGTAGGTTAGGGTGCACTTGTGCCAATCTTGGCCATCCACTTGCCCCCCACATGGCTTGATCTTGTCCGTTGGTGTCCCTATAAATACCCCCCCTTGTGATGAACTTATTCATCCATTCCTCACTTTGTCTAAGCCTTGAAAACTCTCCCCCCCTTTTGTGTTGTTCTCATCCAAGCCTCTCCCCCTTCCCCTTTGAGTGGCCGAGAGGGGTACCCTCCCCCCTTGGTAGTGTCCTAGCCGAGGGGTACCCCCCCTAGCCTAGTTGTTTCGAAATATACCCCCTCCCTTGTGGTATTGAAATACTTCTTCAAGTATTGTTATAATGCCCAAAATACCTTAGCCTTTACCTTGTAGTATTCCAAAAGTTACCTCTATACGTAGAGCCCGGAAATACTACCTTTTGTCCTTTTAGTCTCAAACCAAAACCCTAAGGAAATCTTCATAGCGAGTTGAAGTATTTAAGTAGAAGTTGGTTAGAACTTCTAAGGGTTGTTTGGAGCGGATTGGAGCGCGCGGAGTAGGAGCTAAACCTTGCTCAGGATCGACATTATAACTTGGATAATTTTGGGCTTATCGAGGTAAATATGCTTGTCCCCTTATTGTAATTGGAAATTACATATTGTAGGATTATATAGTTGAAGTATACTATATATAGAACTAAGCATAGCTTTGCGGCAATGTCTTTTGACTTAAGCCTGAATTTAAAGAAGAGAAGCGAATCAGAATTACATAGGTGTATCAGATGAGACTTGTGGTATTATCAGATAGTAGAATTGTTTACGTCCGTTAGAGCGTATAACCCCCAGTTGGCTTGGTAGCCTCGATAGAGAGAGATTTACGCCATGTGGGGAGGTGCTTCTTAATTTTCAGAGAATATGGAACCGCGGTTAGAAGTTAATAGACGTTTGTGGCCTTATAGGTGGAAGTACTACGAGTAGCGTATTCTACTTGAAGAGTGGAAAAGGCTAGCCGATTCTGATCTTGTGGAGCGTTTGCTTATTGTCGATAATCGTCGCGAGGTATGTGAACCTCTTCCTATCCTTCTAGCATGATGCTTTGTAAACTATGTAGTACGGTGACGTACATGTGCTAAATGAGTTGGTTGGTTTAAAACATAGGGTGTTATAATAGCTTTATGGGAAGTTAGTTATAACGACTCTATGTAGGTAAAAGATTGGTTTATTGATTGTAGAAGTTAAGAGACTTGATCTTGAAAGATAAGAGACTTAACTTGTTTTACTTGGTAATTAACATTTTGTTAAAAGTGTTGTGAAACCTCATTCGCGAGTAATGAGTACTTGGTTTTAAAAAGAATAATGTTTTATTGATTTCGGAAATGAGAATAAGTGTCGAACAAACCACAGCAGCGCTAATAAAGGAAAGTGTATTGACAAATAACAAATTGTTATTAAAACCAAGAGAAACCTCCATCCGCATAGAAGCTAAGATAAGACAAAATTGTATTACATTTCCTAGATCATGGTCAGAACAAGATTGTTGTAAACAAGAATAAACGGCTCACGTCTGAGACATATGTTACTCAATTGTTTTAAAAGAGATTAAGACTATGAGTTATGAAACCTTTCTAAAATGAGAAACTTGAGCATTTGAAATTAGGCAAACTTGAGCGTTTGGAAAATAATGTTGTTACTTGATTTTACAAAGGGAAGTATTTTAGTTTACTTAAAAGATAGTCACTCTATTTTATGCTATGGGTATTATGTGACTTTGGTGAAAGAAACGGATCCTTTAAAAGAGTTAATGACGTAGTACTTTAGGGTTAAAACCAGGACTTTGATCTGAAATGGAAGTACCTTGAGTTGTGTAACTTGCCTATGCTTGTTGTTGTGTAACTCGCCTATGCTTGTTGTGATAGCCTTTGTTGTGCAAGTGTTGATATCGGTGACTTCGGGAAGGAGTGGATCTTTTATAAAAGTCTAGAAGTATGGTAATTTGCTTGAGCTTGTTTGTGATAGCTGGTTGTGCGGTATATTGTTGTTGATGTCATGGACATGTCTACACCGGCTGCACTCCGGGCGTACGCGCGGGGGTTGATTACCGATATATTGTTATTGTGGTTACATGGACATGTCTACACCGGCGTGTAATCGGGGCGTGTGTACGCGGGGTTGATCACCCGATTATTGTTGTTAATGTCACATGGACGTGTCTACACCGGCGTGCATTCGGGGCATGTGGCCATGGGGCATTGTTATTATTGTTGCATCATGGACATGCTACACCGATGCGCATTCCGGCATGCGCCGTGATGCGAACATGATTGATGTTGTGGGCGTGAGACCCATAGTTATATTTGAGTGATGACTGAGGCGAGTCCTCGATGGACATGATTGCTTATGTAGTGAATCGTAGTTTTGTTTTCATACATGTATCCTGCTTTATTTAGTCTAGTATGATTTAATTACAGTATTTTACAGTTTCACATACTTGGTACTGTTATCGACCTCCTTCGGGGCCGTTCATGCCGCAGTAGAGTACATCGGTAGTGGATCCTCGCTCATAGGATCACGCCAACAGATTGGGAAGCTCCGTTTCTCGGAGGCTTATTCTTTGTATGTGTTCCCCGAGTTGTAGGTTCTTGTACATTGAGGTATGGCCCCGCCACTACCGTCATGGTTGTTGTATATATTAGAGGTCTGTAGTACTGTTGTGGGAAGGGTTGTAAAAAGGATTAAACTTTTCGTGTTTTATTTATATATACATATGGCAACTGTTTTTGGTTGGCCTGTTTTATGATCATATATCTTGTTTCATGTTTATGTTTTATTTTCCGCCGTTTTCTCTCGATGTTGTATCACTAGGGTGCGGTAGGCACGATCACGCCCGGATCGGGTCGTGACAAAAGTGGTATCGAGCGCGAATCCTGAAAGTGTCTACGACCGTGTCTAGTAGAGTCTTGATTATCGATGTGTTGCACCACATCTATAATCGTGAGGCTCAGGACATTTAGGATTAGTTTCCATTCTTCTCATTCGAGATCGTGCCTTAGAGTTGTGTTGTAAGTTGGACCCTCCGACGTATCTCGTTTTTACCGCTATGCCTCCGCGAAGGCAACCAGAGAAGGGCAAGACACCGAGGGTGCCGCTAGTGAGATCTGAGTACGAGGCGCAGCCCTGGCCGATCCTCGAGATTATGCTTCAGACGGCGAGTTTTGCGCCGCCACCAAAGAGAGTTTAGAGTCGCAGCGATGGTGCTGAGACCACCAGACTGAGCCTCCACCGCGATGCAGCAGGAGATGGGTTACAAGGAGATGGCCCGATTCTTGGTCGCCGTGGTCGTGGCCGATATGAGGATAGGTCGACGCAGCTCAGCCCAGTAGCACCAGTGGTTCACCCTAGGTCGGATAGTTTGAGGCTACAGGACTTTCTGAGATGTAGCCCGCCAGAGTTCTACGGGTCGAGGCCTGAGGATGATCCGCAGGAGTTCATCCGACAGTTACAGCGGATCATGAGAGTGATCAAGGCTTCGGAGACCGAGTCAGTGGTCTTAGGTTCGCATCGGCTACGTGATACCGCATGATCCGGTTTGATTCGCGAGCTGTCCCGGGAGAGAATGCACTTCCACCGTTTGGGACGAGTTCCTGGGGCATTTCTGCACATTTCTTGCCTCCACAGATAAGGAGGCTCGACCGGCAGATTTTTGATGTTGAGGCGAATCCGCGCATACCGAGTACAATGTGGAGTTCGACTCCTTGGCTCGTTATGCCCCCGCTGTAGTAGCTGATATGGAGGACATAGTACACCGTTACGTTACCGGGTTAGATGATTACTTGGCAGAGGCTTGCTCGGGTGTAGCTCTTCAGCCGGGCATGGACATTGCCCGCATGCAGGATTATGCGCTTGGGGGTGAAGAGCGGAGAGGTCGACGGAATGACCAAGATCAGCAGAAGAGGCGAGCAACAGTGGTCCTTTGGTGACTTTCGAGGCGACCGCCAAAGAAGAAACTAGTTTTGTACCTCCGCCAGCGCAGTGGTCCTCCACAACCTTCGTGGCATCCAGAGTATTCGGAGCGGTCGTGGCTCGGGTTCAGGTTTCCAGGGGAGTAGGGGTGTTGGCCAGATGCAGTCACCCCTACCTCGGTGTGGTCGATGTGGTAGACCGCATTTCGGGGAGTGTCGTGGTGCCAAGGGTAGCACGGATGTTACGACTCAGCCTTCAGGATCAGTGGCTGGTTCATCACCTTCACTAGCTATGCGCCCTGCAGGGCAGGACTGTGATTAGAAAAGCGGTAGAGACAGGTATATCCTTAACCCTCTAGAGTTTTGTATGCTTGTTATGATGATGTGTTTAGTGTTATGTTCGGATAGCTTTGTGCTAAAATGTGATTTAGAAAACTGGTTAGTGTAGAAGGGTAAGCCTGGGGGCATGGTAAGTGTGAACCTTACACTATTTCACGATTGAGACCTTAGAGGTAAGGTCGTCTTGTGTAAAAGATTTATTCTATGTTTGACCTTTATCAGAGTGCGTAGTTTACGTGGAGTTATTGTGGGGAATTCCTTGGGTTGTGTAAAATGGAAGTGGTAGCTTTCATGACTAGAATAGGTAAGATTGTTTCGGATCGGGGAACAAGAGTGTGGCGCGGTGGTGGGGTCGGGTTGAGGACCATTCGCGGGTCAACCCGCAGCCCGGTTTGTGGTGGGGTCAGTTCGAGGTGGTCCCGCCAGGTGGTAGGGTCACGAGGATGCTAGGCCCGAGTTTAGTTAACCATCGTATGAGTTCGTGGATGCGTTCGACCAGAATCGGTTCGTGAAGGCCGGGAATGGCCTTGGCGGAAAAGTGAAGCTAGTAAGATGACCAAGTTTGGAGGTAGTGACTCCACAGTTTTGAGAACTGAAGCGGTGACTGAAGTATGGCACGTCCTGAGAGACACTAGAACCTCAGGGATCGCATGCGATCCGTATCATTTGTTGGGTCGCTGGGTGACACTAGAACCTCGCGCAAAGTGACAAAAGTGGTATCGCACGACGGTAAGGAAGAGAACGTGTGTTATTTCGCGGGCTGCCGTGGCGTTGGCAACTTGTTAGAGGAACTTTATCGTTATCCGTCTTGAGAAGGAACATTCGACGAATGTTTCTAAGGGGAGAATGTTATACCGTATTTCGCAGTATGTACGCGTAGAGAAGTTGGAGCCTTAAAGTTAGGCATGTTTCGAAATTTTGTGCACAACACCCGGTTAGAGTCGTTTTTCGACGAAACGTTTTACTAAGTTTGCGAAGGGAAAATTCTGGCTATGTCGTTTAGTATTTTTTGCGGATTTTTCCGAGCGACGGAACATTTTTGGACCAACGGGAGGGTGACACTTGTCACCCTCATTGGACGGTTTGAGAGGCCACGGCTAGGAGGGTTTTGAGGCCCTTTTCATGGGTCTTTGTTTTGTGAGGGATTTAAGGAGTAGGTTAGGGTGCACTTGTGCCAATCTTGGCCATCCACTTGCCCCCCACATGGCTTGATCTTGTCCGTTGGTGTCCCTATAAATACCCCCCCTTGTGATGAACTTATTCATCCATTCCTCACTTTGTCTAAGCCTTGAAAACTCTCCCCCCCTTTTGTGTTGTTCTCGTCCAAGCCTCTCCTTCCTTTGAGTGGCCTTGTGGCGAGAGGGTACCTCCCCTTGGTAGTGTTCTAGCCGAGTGCATCACACGACCGAACCCAAGCGTGGATCGTGCCTTACCCTGTGCACCCTAGTGATACAACATCGAGAAAATCAGCGGAAATAAAAACATGAACATGAATTAAGAGACAAGATAAATAAACAGCCAACCAAAATTGCCTTCATCATATATACATAAATACCGACAGCTTATCTTTTTTTTTACAAACCCCGCCTACAACAAAGCATGCACCTCTAAGATTTTTACAATGCCTATGACGGACAGGGCCCGCCATACCACGAATGTATAAGAATCTGCTGCACTGTGGTAACATACCAAAAGATAAGCCTCAGAAGAAATGGGGCTTCCGACACGAATCGTGATCCTATGGCGAGGATCCACAACCGATGTACTTCCACTGCGGCATGAACGCAGCCCAAGGAGGTCGATAACAGTACCAAGTATGTGAAATCAGTAAAGATCGTAAATGAAATCATAATAGTCTATATAAAGCGGGAGACATGTATGATAACGGATGAAATACGTGTCCCGGCCCATCCCGTGGGACTCGGTGTATAATCAGATGAAATACGTGTCCCTGCCCATCTCGTGGGACTCGGTGTATAATCAGATGGAATACGTGTCCCTGCCCATCTCGTGGGACTCGGTGTATAATCAAATGAAATACGTGTCCCTGCCCATCTCGTGGGACTCGGTGTAGAATCGTTCATAACAAATCAACCTACTCCATCGAGACGCGGGGTACAGAAATACAACAAAGGCTATCACAACAAGCATAGGCAAGTTTCACAACAACAAGCATAGGCAAGTTTCACAACAACAAGCATAGGCAAGCTTTACAACAACAAGCATAGGCAAGCTTCACAACAACAAGCATAGGCAAGTTATACACAACTCAAAGTACTTTCATTTTATGCCAAAGTCCGGGTTTTAACCCTAAAGTACTACGTACGTTAAATTCCTTTTAAAGATCCATTTCTTTTACAAAGGTCACCCGATACCAGTAGTATAAAAATAGAGTGACTAACATTGTTAAGTAAACCAAAATGCTTTCCTTTGTAAAATCAAGTAACAACCTTATTTTCCAAACGTTCAAGTTTGCCTAATTTCAAATGCTGAAGTTTCTCATTTTAGAAAAGGTTTCGTAGTTCATAGTTTTAATCCTTTAAAACATAATTCTCCTTTAAACGTTTTGAGAAACATATGTCTTATATGTGAGTAGGTTATTCTTGTTTATAATCAATCTTATTAAGCGACCATGATCTAGGAAATGTAATATCATTTTGTCTCATCTTAGCTTCTATGCAGATGGAGGCTTCTACCGTTTTAATACCATACTTCATTATTCAATACATTTTCCTTTATTAACGCCGCAGTTGGTTTGTCGATACTCATTCGATTTCAAATCAAGAAACATTATTCCTTTTAAAACCAAGTACTCATTACTCACGAATGAGGTTTAACACTTTTAACAAAATTCATATCAATACCATTAAGTCAAGTCTCTTATCTTCAAAAAAAATCAGTAAACCATTCTTTTTATCACTCTTAAGACGTTATACCTCACTTCACATCAAGCTAGTACAACTCTTATGTTTTCAAAGCCAAGTCTTACTCTTCTTTCAAAAGGTCTTTTGAAACACTTCAAGTTCTTTATTACTACACATCAAATCCGTTATAAGTCAAATCAGTTACCCTTTGAAACCACAAAGCATTTTCTTACCTACATAAAGCTGTTATAACCAACTTCCCATAAAGCCGTTATAACATTTTATGTTTCAAACCAATCAAATACATTAAACACATGTACCTCTACCGTACTACATAGTTATACACATATCATGCTAGAACAGATAGGAAGAGGTTCACATACCTCGCGACGATTATCGACTAATAGCAAAGCGCTCCAAGTACCTCAAACCGTCGGCTACACCTTAAGCCAAGTAGACCACGCCACACGTAGTATTTCAACCTATAGAGGCCACAAGGCGCCTATTAACATCTTAGATCTCAATGTAGAATATCTTACGTAAAATTCGCAAAGACTCTCCCCACAACAGCGTAAATCTCCTCTCTCTATCGAGGCCGCTACCAAGCCAACCAGGGGTTTGCACGTCTAACCTGACGTACAATTTCTACTCACAAGAATACTACACAAGTCTCATCTGAATACGTCTATGTAATTACTGATTCTTCACTTCTTAAAATTCAGGCTTAAGTCGCAAGACATTGCCGTATGTATTATTCAGGCTTAAGTCAAAAGACATTGCCGCACAACTATGTTCAGTTCTATATATAGTATACTTAACTATATACTCCTACAACATGTAATTTCCAATTACAACAGAAGGTCAAGAATGTTTACCTCGATAAGCCCAAAATTATCCGAGTTTATATGTCGATCCTGAGCAAGGTTTAGCTCCTACTCCGCGCGCTCCAACCCGCTCCAACCAACCCTTAGAAGTTCTAACCAACTTCTACTTAACACTTCAACCGACTATGAAGGTTTTTCCTTAGGGTTTCGTTTTTGTGACTGAGGGAAGTATAATAGTATTTTCTGGGCTTTTGTATAAAAAGGGTACTTTGGAAAGTACTACAAGGTATATGGGCTAAAGTATTTGGGCATTATAACAATACTAGGAGAGTATTTCTATACCACAAAAATGGGTATTATACGAAAACAACTAGGCTAGGGGGGGTACCCCTCGGCTAGGGCACCACAAAGGCAAGGGGGGGGGGGGTTCGGCCGAGGGCCTTCAAGAGGGGGGGAGAGGGGGGGTGTTTGGACGAGAACAAGCAAGAGGGAGAGGGAGGGATTCTTCAAAACTTAGGAAGATTTTAGGATGAAGAAGTCTTCCAAAGGGAGGGGTATTTATAGGTCAAGAAATGGCCAACCAATGGCCAAGATTAATCCAAGTGTTAGGCAAGTGTAGGGCTAGGATTCCACCATGTGTACCTTATCCATCTACCACACCACTTGCACAAAAATATCCTACCTAACCCCTTGACCCCTTTCGTCCCTTTGCCGTCCAACTCAAGCCCAATGTGAGGGTGACACTTGTCACCCTCCCGTTGGTCCAAAATGTTACGTCTCTCTAAAAATCCGCAAAAATATTATTGACATAGCCGAATTTTCCCTACGAAAGTCAGAGAAACGCTTCATTTAAAAACGACTCCTTTGGTAGTTATGTACAATTTCGAACCTTGCCTAACTTTAAGGCTCAAATTTCTCGCACGTCCTCACGCATACATACCACGAAATACGGTATAACATTCTCCCCTCCTTAGAAACATTCGTCCTGAATGTTCCTTCTAAGCCTCAAAACAAACATGCGCCAGTATAGTCTTCACTACTATATTTACGAGAACAAATCCTGCCACACCTGGCCACAGAAACACCCGCGCAAATACTTTCAACAAACCATGCTTTCTAACTCATAACCAACATAACGCTATCCGAACGTAGCACACAATAAGAAGGTCATTATATCATGCATACAAATCTCTAGAGGGTTAAGGATATACCTGAATCTACCGCTCCACTCTAATCATAAGCCCACTGCAGGCGATACCGTAAGGCGATGAACCCGCCATCGACCCTTAGGTGAGTCATTCTGTTTGCATCCTTCCTACTAGGACAGTTCCTCGTCATATGGCCCTGACGGCCGCAGGAAAAACAAGCACCAGTAAAAAGACGACATTCCCGATGACGCTCGCCACATCGCACACCGAGGAAAACTCGAACCCGATCAAGAAACCATGTATATCTGCGGAACGAAGCCCCGAGCTCACCAGCCCCGAATACCACGAACGCCCCGACGATCGTGGGGACCACTCATCTTGGTGGAGGTACATAACTAGATCGGCTTCGAGGCGGTCCGCCTCGAAAGTTACCAAAGGACCTCATTGCTCGCCTTCTCGCCGATCTCGTCATTCCGCCGACCTCCGTGCCTCACATCCTAGTGCATGAGCTTGCGTGCGGGCAATGTCCATGCCCTACCAAGAGCTACACCTGCACAAGCCTCGCTAAGTAATCATCCACCGTGACGTGGCGGTGTACTCGCCCTCCATATCCTACCACGGCGGGAACATACCGAGCTAATGAGTCTAACTCCACATTGTACTCTCTAACCGCCCGCCCGCCCCGCCTCAACGTCAAAAATCCGCCCGAGCCCTCCTCATTTGTGGGGCAAGAAATGCAAGAAAAGCCTTGAGAACTCGTCCCATACGGGAAGTGCATGCTCTTCCCGGGACAACTCCCACGAATCAAACGACCAATCGCGATCACACACCGATGCGAACCCAATACCACCGACTCGCCTCGAGACTCGATCACTCATGATCCGTCAGAGTCGCTTGGATAAACTCCTGAGGGTCATCCTCAGCTCTCGATCCATAGAACACTGGCGGGCTACAACTCAGAAAGTCCCGTAGCCTCAAACTGTCTGCTCGGAGGTGAACTACGTGTTATACCCCGTATTTCCAGAGTATATACGTAAGGACGTACGTACGACAATTTGAGACTTAAAGTTTGGCTAGTTTCGAAATTTTGTGCACAACACCCGATTAGAGTCGTTTTTCGACGAAACGTTTTACTGAACTTGCGAAGGGAAAATTCCGGCTATGTCGTTTAGTATTTTTGCGGATTTTTCCGAGCGACGGAACATTTTTGGGCCAACGAGAGGGTGACACTTGTCACCCTCAAGTGACGGTTTGGGTAGGCAAATGGGGGACGTCTTCCTCCCTTATTTTGTGCCTTGTTTTGGCCTTGTTTTGTGCCTTGTTTTGTGCCATGTTTTGTGGAGTAGGGGTTAGGGTGCACTTGGCTTGATCTTGGCCTTACACTTGCCTTGCACATGGCTTGATCTTGTCCATTGGTTGGCCCTTGGCTTCCCTATAAATACCCCTCCCTTTGTTGAAGACTTCATCATCCAAAATGTGTTCTAAGTCTTGCAATCCTTCCCCTCTCCTCTTGTTGCTCTCGTCCTAGCCTTCCCCCTCCCCCTTCTAGTGGCCTTTGGCCGAGAGGTTCCCCTCCCCCCCCTTGTGGTGTCTTGCCGAGGGGTACCCCCCCTAGCCTAGTTGTTTCGTATAATACACCCCCCCTCTTGGTAGAAATACTCTCCAAGTATTGTTATAATGCCCAAAATACCTTAGCCTTTACCTTGTAGTATTCCAAAAGTTACCTCTATACGTAGAGCCCTAAATACTACCTTTGTCCTTTAGTCTCAAACCGAAACCCTAAGGAAATCTTCATAGTTGGTTGAAGTATTTAAGTAGAAGTTGGTTAGAACTTCTAAGGGTTGTTTGGAGCGGATTGGAGCGCACTGAGTAGAGCTAAACCTTGCTCAGATCGACATTATAACTTGGATAATTTTGGGCTTATCGAGGTAAATACTACTGTCCTTCTATTGTAATTGGAAATTACATGTTGTAGGATTATATAGTTGAAGTATACTATATATAGAACTAAGCATAGCTTTGCGGCAATGTCTTTTGACTTAAGCCTGAATTTAAAGAAGAACCGAATCAGAATTACATAGGGTTGTATTACAGAGACTTGTGGTATCAGTATAGTAGAATTGTATACGTCCGGTTAGACGTATAACCCCCGGTTGGCTTGGTAGCCTCGATAGAGGAGAGAGATTTACGCTGCCATGTGGGGAGGTGCCGAATTTTCTGTAGAATATGGAACCGTGCGGTTAGAAGTTAATAGACGTTTGTGGCCTTATAGGTGGAAGTACTACGAGTAGCGTATTCTACTTGAAGAGTGGAAAAGGCTAGCCAGGTTACAGTACTGTGGAGCGTTTTGCTTATTGTCGATAATCGTCGCGAGGTATGTGAACCTCTTCCTATCCTTCTAGCATGATGCTTTGTAAACTATGTAGTACGGTAGACGTACATGTGCTAAATGAGTTGGTTGGTTTAAAAAGGGTGTTATAATAGCTTTATGGAAAGTTAGTTATAACGACTCTATGTAGGTAAAAGATTGGTTTATTGATTGTAGAAGTTAAGAGACTTGATCTTGAAAGATAAGAGACTTAACTTGTTTTACTTGGTAATTAACATTTTATTAAAAGTGTTGTGAAACCTCATTCGCGAGTAATGAGTACTTGGTTTTAAAAAGAATAATGTTTTATTGATTTCGGAAATGAGAATAAGTGTCGAACAAACCACAGCAGCGCTAATAAAGGAAAGTGTATTGACAAATAACAAATTGTTATTAAAACCAGTAGAAACCTCCATCTGCATAGAAGCTAAGGTAAGACAAAATTGTATTACATTTCCTAGATCATGACTGCTGTAACAAGATTGTTGTAAACAAGAATAAACGGCTCACGTACAAGACATATGTTACTCAATTGTTTTAAAAGAGATTAAGACTATGAGTTATGAAACCTTTCTAAAATGAGAAACTTGAGCATTTGAAATTAGGCAAACTTGAACGTTTGGAAAATAATGTTGTTACTTGATTTTACAAAGGGAAGTATTTTGGTTTACTTAAAAAGATAGTCACTCTATACTACGGGTATTATGTGGCCATGCGGCAGGGTTGATTACCCGATATATTGTTATTGTGGTTACATGGACATGTCTACACCGATGCAGAATTCCGGGGGCATGTGGCCATGCGGCAGGGTTGATTACCCGATATATTGTTATTGTGGTTACATGGACATGTCTACACCGATGCACCGGGGCGTGTGGCTGCGCGGGGTTGATCACCCAAGATTATTTGTTAATGTTACATGGACATGTCTACACCGGCGCAATTCGGGCGTGTACGCGGCGCGGTTGATCACCCAAGATATTGTTGTTAATGTCACATGGGCGTGTCTACACCGGCGCACTCGGGCATGTGGCTGGGGCATTGTTATTATTGTTGCATCATGGACATGCCTACACCGATACGAGTGCAGGGCACGCGCCATGACGCGAACATGATTGATGTTGTGGGCGTGAGACCCATAGTTATATTTGAGTGATGACTTGAGGCGTGAGTCCCCGATCGACATGATCGCTTTATGTGGTGAATCAGAGTTTGTTATCATACATGTCTCCTGTTTTTATATAAGACTGTTATGATTTCATTTACTGATTTTTCATTCACATACTTGGTACTGTTATCGACCTCCTTCGGAAATGCATTCATGCCGCAGGAGTACATCGGTAGTGGATCCTCACCATGGATCACGTCAACGTATTAGGAAGCTCCGTTTCTCCGAGGCTTATTCTTTGGTATGTGTTCCCTGAGTTGTAGGTTCTTGTACATTCGGTATGGCGGCGGCCCCGTCCCGCATGGTTGTTGTAAATCTTAGAGGTGCAGTAATCTTGTTGTAGGCGTGGTTGTAAAAAGGATTAAACTGTTCGGGTTTTATGTATATATAGAAGGCAATCGCTTTTTTGGTTGGCTTGCTTTATGATCATATATCTTGTTTCATGTTTATGTTTTATTTTCCATTGGTTTTCTCGATGTTGTATCACTAGGGTGCTCGGTAAGGCACCGCCACGCCCGGATCGGGTCGTGACACTACGGTGCTATGGGAATCGCCAGATCCGGCTATCCTCATATCCGCCACGACCGCCAGAATCGCCATCTCCTTGTACCCATCTCATCCGCTCCAGCCGTGGGACCGAGGCTCAGTATCAGTCTCGGCAGCCCATCGCTGCGCTCTAAACTCTGCTGGTCTTTGGCGCCGCGAAACTCGCCGTCGGCACTGCTCGAGCCGACCGGGCTCGCGCTCGTACTCCTCTGTATCTCACTAAGAACTCCTCGATTGCCTTGCCCATCTGGGCACAGGTTGCCTTACGCGAGGCATAATCGTAAAGGAAAGGAATACGCCGGAGGGTCCAACTTATCACACGCCTCTAGGGCACGATCTCGGAAGGAGAAGAAGGGAAACCACGCCTACCTGTCCTCTAGCCTCCTGATTATAGCTGTGGTGCACAACCCACCGATAATCAAGACTCTACTAGACACGGTGCGTAGACACTTTCCGAGGACTAATCGCTCGATACCACTTTTGTCACGACCAACCAAGCTCGTGATCGTGCCTTACCCTGTGCACCCTAGTGATACAACATCGAGAGAAAATCAGGAAATAAAAACATGAACATGAATTAAGAGACAAGATAAATAAACAGGTCAACCAAAACAGTTGCCTTCATCATATATACATAAATACCCGAACAGTTATCTTTTTTTTTTACAAACCCCGCCACAACAAAGGCATGCACTTAAGATTTTTACAACGGCTATGACGGACAGGCCCCGCCATACCACGAATGTATAAGAATCTCACCTCGAGGTAACATACCAAAAGATAAGCCTCGAAGAAATGGGGCTTCCGACACGAATCGTGATCCTATGAGCGAGGATCCACAACCGATGTACTTCCACTGCGGATGAACGCGGCCGGCGAGGTCGATAACAGGTACCAAGTATGTGAAACTGTAAAAGACTGTAAATGAAATCATAATAGTCTATATAAAGCAGGAGACATGTATGATAACCAGATGAAATACGTGTCCCGGCCCATCCCGTGGGACTCGGTGTATAATCAGATGAAATACGTGTCCTCGCCATCTCGTGGGACTCGTATAATCGGATGGAATACGTGTCCTCGCCATCTCGTGGGACTCGGTGTATAATCAAATGAAATACGTGTCCCTGCCCATCTTGTGGGACTCGGTGTAGAATCGTTCATAACAAATCAACCGGCCCTCCATCGAGAGACGCGGGGGTACAAAAATACAACAAAGGCTATCACAACAAGCATAGGCAAGTTTCACAACAACAAGCATAGGCAAGTTTCACAACAACAAGCATAGGCAAGCTTTACAACAACAAGCATAGGCAAGCTTCACAACAACAAGCATAGGCAAGTTATACACAACTCAAAGTACTTTCATTTTATGCCAAAGTCCGGGTTTTAACCCTAAAGTACTACGTACGTTAAATTCCTTTTAAAGATCCATTTCTTTTACAAAGGTCACCCGATACCCGTAGTATAAAAATAGAGTGACTAACATTGTTAAGTAAACCAAAATGCTTTCCTTTGTAAAATCAAGTAACAACCTTATTTTCCAAACGTTCAAGTTTGCCTAATTTCAAATGCTGAAGTTTCTCATTTTAGAAAAGGTTTCGTAGTTCATAGTTTTAATCCTTTAAAACATAATTCTCCTTTAAACGTTTTGAGAAACATATGTCTTATATGTGAGTAGGTTATTCTTGTTTATAATCAATCTTATTAAGCAGCCATGATCTAGGAAATGTAATATCATTTTGTCTCATCTTAGCTTCTATGCAGATGGAGGCTTCTACTGGTTTTAATACCATACTTCATTATTCAATACATTTTCCTTTATTAACGCCGCGATGGTTTGTCGATACTCATTCGATTTCCAAATCAAGAAACATTATTCCTTTTAAAACCAAGTACTCATTACTCACGAATGAGGTTTCACACTTTTAACAAAATTCATATCAATACCATTAAGTCAAGTCTCTTATCTTCAAAAAATCAGTAAACCATTCTTTTTATCACTCTTAAGACGTTATACCTAACTTCCCATAAAGCTAGTACAACTCTTATGTTTTCAAAGCCAAGTATTACTCTTCTTTCAACAGGTCTTTTTGAAACACTTCAAGTTCTTTATTACTACACATCAAATCCGTTATAAGTCAAATCAGTTACCCTTTGAAACCACAAAGCATTTTCTTACCTACATAAAGCTGTTATAACCAACTTCCCATAAAGCCGTTATAACACTTTATGTTTCAAACCAATCAAATACATTAAACACATGTACGTCTACCGTACTACATAGTTATACACATATCATGCTAGAACAGATAGGAAGAGGTTCACATACCTCGCGACGACACGACTAATAGCAAAGCGCTCCAAGTACCTCAAACCGCTTGCTACACCTTAAGCCAAGTAGACCACGCCACACGTAGTATTTCAACCTATAGAGGCCACAAGGCGCCTATTAACATCTTAGATCTCAATGTAGAATATCTTACAGAAAATTCGGCAGCACCTCCCCCCCCCCCGCAACAGCGTAAATCTCCTCCTCTATCGAGGCCGGCTACCAAGCCAACCAGGGGGGGGGGGTTTGCACGTCTAACCGGACGTGTACAATTCTACTCACAGTAATACTACACAAGTCTCATCAGAATACACCTATGTAATTACAGTTCCACTTCTTAAAATTCAGCTTAAGTCGCAAGACATTGCAGATGTATTATTCAGGCTTAAGTCAAAAGACATTGCCGCACAACTATGTTCAGTTCTATATATAGTATACTTAACTATATACTCCTACAACATGTAATTTCCAATTACAACAGAAGGTCAAGAATGTTTACCTCGATAAGCCCAAAATTATCCGAGTTTATATGTCGATCCTGAGCAAGGTTTAGCTCCTACTCCGTGCGCTCCAACCCGCTCCAACCAACCCTTAGAAGTTCTAACCAACTTCTACTTAACACTTCAACCGACTATGAAGGTTTTTCCTTAGGGTTTCGTTTTTGTGACTGAGGGAATATAATAGTATTTTCTGGGCTTTTGTATAAAAAGGGTACTTTGGAAAGTACTACAAGGTATATGGGCTAAAGTATTTGGGCATTATAACAATACTAGGAGAGTATTTCTATACCACAAAAATGGGTATTATACGAAAACAACTAGGCTAGTGGGTACCCTCGGCCAGTGGCACCACAAAGGCAAGGGGGGTTCTACGAGGGCCTTCAAGAGGGGGAGAGGGTGGTGTTTGGACGAGAACAAGCAAGAGGGAGAGGGAGGGATTCTTCAAAACTTAGGAAGATTTTAGTATGAAGAAGTCTTCCAAAGGAGGGTATTTATAGGTCAAGAAATGGCCAACCAATGGCCAAGATTAATCCAAGTGTTAGGCAAGTGTAGTGCTAGGATTCCACCATGTGTACCTTATCCATCTACCACACCACTTGCACAAAAATATCCTACCTAACCCCTTGACCCCTTCGCCCCTTTGCCGTCCAACTCAAGCCCAATGTGAGGTGACACTTGTCACCCTCCCGTGGTCCAAAATGTTACGTCTCTCGGAAAAATCCGCAAAAATATTATTGACATAGCCTAATTTTCCCTACGAAAGTCAGGAAACATTTCGTAAAAACGACTCCTTTGGTAGTTATGTACAATTTCGAACCTTGCCTAACTTTAAGGCTCAAATTTCACGCACGCCCTCACGCATACCCTGGAAATACGGTATAACAGTACCCCTAGCCTAGTTGTTTCGAAATATACCCCCTCCCTTGTGGTATTGAAATACTTCTTCAAGTATTGTTATAATGCCCAAAATACCTTAGCCTTTACCTTGTAGTATTCCAAAAGTTACCTCTATACGTAGAGCCCGGAAATACTACCTTTTGTCCTTTTAGTCTCAAACCAAAACCCTAAGGAAATCTTCATAGCGAGTTGAAGTATTTAAGTAGAAGTTGGTTAGAACTTCTAAGGGTTGTTTGGAGCGGATTGGAGCGCGCGGAGTAGGAGCTAAACCTTGCTCAGATCGACATTATAACTTGGATAATTTTGGGCTTATCGAGGTAAATATGCTTGTCCCCTTATTGTAATTGGAAATTACATGTTGTAGGATTATATAGTTGAAGTATACTATATATAGAACTAAGCATAGCTTTGCGGCAATGTCTTTTGACTTAAGCCTGAATTTAAAGAAGAGAATCGAATCAGAATTACATAGGGCGTATCAGACATGAGACTTGTGGTATTATCAGATAGTAGAATTGTATACGTCCGGTTAGACGTATAACCCCCTCGTTGGCTTGGTAGCCTCGATAGAGGAGGAGATTTACGCCGCGTGGGAGGTGCGAATTTTCTGTAGAATATGGAACCGTGCGGTTAGAAGTTAATAGACGTTTGTGGCCTTATAGGTGGAAGTACTGCGAGTAGCGTATTCTACTTGAAGAGTGGAAACGGCTAGCCAGGTTACAGTACTGTGGAGCGTTTTGCTTATTGTCGATAATCGTCGCGAGGTATGTGAACCTCTTCCTATCCTTCTAGCATGATGCTTTGTAAACTATGTAGTACGGTAGACGTACATGTGCTAAATGAGTTGGTTGGTTTAAAACATAGGGTGTTATAATAGCTTTATGGGATGTTAGTTATAACGACTCTATGTAGGTAAAAGATTGGTTTATTGATTGTAGAAGTTAAGAGACTTGATCTTGAAAGATAAGAGACTTAACTTGTTTTACTTGGTAATTAACATTTTGTTAAAAGTGTTGTGAAACCTCATTCGCGAGTAATGAGTACTTGGTTTTAAAAAGAATAATGTTTTATTGATTTCGGAAATGAGAATAAGTGTCGAACAAACCACAGCAGCGCTAATAAAGGAAAGTGTATTGACAAATAACAAATTGTTATTAAAACCAATAGAAACCTCCATCCGCATGTAAGCTAAGATAAGACAAAATTGTATTACATTTCCTAGATCATGGCTGCAGTAACAAGATTGTTGTAAACAAGAATAAACGGCTCACGTACAAGACATATGTTACTCAATTGTTTTAAAAGAGATTAAGACTATGAGTTATGAAACCTTTCTAAAATGAGAAACTTGAGCATTTGAAATTAGGCAAACTTGAACGTTTGGAAAATAATGTTGTTACTTGATTTTACAAAGGGAAGTATTTTGGTTTACTTAAAAAGATAGTCACTCTATTTTATGCTATGGGTATTATGTGACTTTGGTGAAAGAAATGGATCCTTTAAAAAGAGTTAATGTACGTAGTACTTTAGGGTTAAAACCCAGACTTTGATACGAAATGGAAGTACCTTGAGTTGTGTGTAACTTGCCTATGCTTGTTGTTGTGTAACTCGCCTATGCTTGTTGTGATAGCCTTTGTTGTGCAAGTGTTGATATCATGTGACTTCTTGGGAAGGAGTGGATCTTTTTATAAAAGTCTAGAAGTATGGTAATTTGCTTGAGCTTGTTTGTGATAGCTTTGGTTGCGGTATATTGTTGTTGATGTCACATGGACATGTCTACACCGATGCAGACCCGGGGCATGTACGGCGGGGTTGATTACACCGATATATTGTTATTGTGGTTACATGGACATGTCTACACCGATGCAGAATTTCGGGGCGCCAGGCTACGGCGGTTGATCACCCAGTATTATTGTTGTTAATGTTACATGGACATGTCTACACCGATGCAGAATTCCGGGGGCGTGTGGCCATGCGGCGGGGTTGATCACCCAGTATTATTGTTGTTAATGTCACATGGACGTGTCTACACCGATGCAGAATTTCGGGGGCATGTGGCCATGGGGCATTGTTATTATTGTTGCATCATGGACATGCCTACACCGATGCAGATTCCGGCACGCGCCATGACGCGAACATGATTGATGTTGTGGGCGTGAGACCCATAGTTATATTTGAGTGATGACTTGAGGGCGAGTCCTCGATCGACATGATCGCTTATGTGGTGAATCGTAGTTTGGTTATCATACATGTCTCCGCTTTATTTAGACTAGTATGATTTCATTTACTGATTTTACGATTTCATACTTGGTACTGTTATCGACCTCCTTGGGGCCGTTCATGCCGCAGTAGGAGTACATCGGTAGTGGATCCTCGCCATAGGATCACGATTCGACGTATTGAAGCTCCGCTTCTCGGGAGGCTTATTCTTTGGTATGTGTTCCCCGAGTTGTAGGTTCTTGTACATTCGTGGTATGGCGGGCCCGTCCGTCATGGTTGTTGTAAATCTTAGAGGTTTGTAATCTTGTTGTGGCGGTGGTTGTAAAAAGGATTAAACTGTTCGGGTTTTATGTATATATACAGAAGGCAACTGTTTTTGGTTGGCTTGTTTTATGATCATATATCTTGTTTCATGTTTATGTTTTATTTTCCGCTGGTTTTCTCTGATGTTGTATCACTAGGGTGCCCGGGGTAAGGCACCAGTCACGGGTCCGGGATCGGGTCGTGACACCCGATACATCTCCTCAGCATAGAAACATGGAACACCGGATGCACTGCCTCCAGATCGGACGACAGATCCAACTCGTAGGCAACCTTGCCTACCCTGCGGACAATCTGATAGGGCCCAATGTACCTTGGGCTGAGTTTCCCTTTCTTCCCGAATCTCATCACACCCTTCATGGGTGACACCTTCAGGAAAACCCAATCATCAACCTCGAACTCCAGATGCCGTCGACGATGATCTGCATATGACTTCTGTCGACTCTGAGCTGTGAGCAACCGCTCCTGGATAAGCTTCACCTTATCCATCGCTCACGCACCAAATCGTCCCACTAATCGCACTCGCCCACATCGAACCAGCCTATAGGCGATCTGCACTTCCTCCCATACAAGGCCTCATAAGGCGCCATCTGAATACTGGAGTGGTAGCTATTATTATACGCAAACTCAACTAGAGGCAAATGATCCTCCCACTACCCTCGAAGTCGATAACACAGCTCGCAGATATCCTCGCAGTCCGGATAGTGCGCCCGTCTGCTCGTGGATGGAATGCAAGACTGTGCTCACCCGTCCCAAACTCCTTCGAAAGACCTCCGAAGTTAGCCGAACCGGGCTCCTCATGCGATATGATCGAAATAGGGACTCCATGCATGCGAAGATCTCTGATATAAAGTCCGCATAATCCTCACTAGAAAAGTCGCCCGACGGAAGAAAGTGGGCTGATTTCACACCGTCGACGATAACCCATATAGAATCATGTCTCCTCCGAGTGCGAGGTAATCCCGTGATAAAGTCCATGTTGATCACCTCCCACTTCCGTGTCGGGATCTCTATCATCCGCAACAAACCACCGGCCTCCGTGCTCTATCTTCACCGCCGACAACACGCACCGAGCTACGAACTCTGCAACATCCTCTTCAAGCCATCCCACCAATACACGGATCTAAGGTCGTGGTACATCTTGGTCGACTCGACGGATGGAGTAACGCTACCGTGTGCTTCCCCAAGAACTCTTTACAAGTCCGAAATATCCGGAACACACAACTCGCCAAACCTTAGCACCCCATCAGTGCTACCTCAAAAGGACCCTTCCTCACGAAGAGCCGATCACGATAACGTGTCAAAATCGATCTCGAATCGCCTCTTCACCTCCTCGACGATGGAAGACTCGGCAACCTCACGAACTCGAACCCCATCGCTATCGTAATCAATCAAACGGACACCAAGGCTCGCTAATCGATGCAAATCACGAACCATGTCCTCCTCTCTGCCGCACATCCGATAGGCTCCCCATCGACCTACGACTAAGAGCATACGCCACAACATTGGCCTTCCCGGGTGGTACAGATATCAACATCGTAATCCTTAAGCAACTCTAACCACCGCCTCGCCGTAAGTTCACTCCATCCGCCGAAGATATACCGAGGCTCTTGTGGTCCGTATAAATATCCACATGAACCCCATACAAATAGTGCCTCCGGATCTTCAAGGCGTGAATCACCGCCGCTAACTCCAAATCATGGGTGGGTAGTTCCTCCGTGTTTCTTCACCGCCGGGATGCATATGCTATAACCTTGCCCTGCCGCGTCAACACACATCCCAACCCGATGCCCGACGATCACAATACACGACATAACCGTCTCGACCCTCCGGAAGAGTAAGAATGGGCGGTCCGCCGCCTCTCCTTCAAGAATCGAAACCCCGCCACAAGCATCACCATCAAACTTAGCCGCTTTCCGAGTCGCCTAGTCAATGGTGCAGATAGAAGCAAACTTCTACGAACCGCCGATAATAACTCGCAAGGCCCGTAAATCGCGAACCTCTGAGTAGTAGGTTCAGGCCAAGTCTCGATCGCCGATCTTGGCCGTATCCACTCGAATGCCATCACCCCACAATATGCCCAAGAAAAGCCACCAAGCTAACCAAAACTCACATTTGGAAAACTTGGCGTATAATCGCTGGTCCCGAGAACTCGCCAAGACCTTCAAATGCTCCGCGTGCTCTCGCTTCCGAGCGAATAAACCAAGATATCATCAATGAACACTATCACAAACGTGTCCAAAATGGTTTGAACACTCGGTTCATCAAATCCATGAATACCGCCGAGCATTGGTCAACCCGAAAGACATGACCGAACTCATAATGCCCATAAGGTCCGAATGCGATCCTAGGGACATCCACCTCTCGACTCGCACTGATGATAGCCCGATCGCAGATCAATCTTGAGAAACATCTCGCGCTCGCAACTAGTCGAACAAATCATCAATCCAGGAAGGGGTATTCGTTTAATGGTCACCTTGTTCACCGCTCAGATCAACACACATGCGCGTCCCGCCCTTCTTCTTCACGAACAATACCGGCGCTCCCTGGAGAAACACTAGGTCCGATGAAGCCTTTCTCCAAAGAAATCTCTAAGTCGATCCTTCAACTCTCTCAACTCGCAGTGTCATTCTCAGATGGCGGAATGGAAATAGGCCGAGTGTCCGCAAAGACATCGATACAAAACTCTATCTCTCTCGTGAGGGATACCCGAGGTCGTCTGAAACACGCCTGGGAATTCTCTCGACTCTCGAACTGATCGAAAACTGCATCGCACCTCGTGATCAAACACCCGAACGAGATGGTAGATGTACCCTTTCTCGCACCATCTTCCTAGCCTCGAGGTAGGAAATAAACCTACCCTCTACGATACTGCGTTCTCCCACTCAACAACCGGCCTCAGAAACCGGAACCGCATTACTTCTCTCCCTACAGTCTACATTGGCGTAGCAAGATGCTAGCCAATCCATACCCATGATCACGGCGAAATCAGTCATGTCCAGCTCTATCAAGTTCGCTAGTGGTCCGACGATCAGAATGGTCACTGGACAAGCCCTATATACCCGCCGAGCTAACACCGAATCACCCACTGGCGTAGCTACCTCGAAAGGGTCTATGGACTCAGGCTCTATCCCTATCCTACTGGCAATAAGGGGAGATATATATGACAGTAGAACCCGGATCTATCAAGGCATACATCAATTCCGTAACCGATAAGGTACCGTGACGACGCCAAGTGAGGCCTCCCGATCTCGCTACCGACAAGGCATAAATGCGTTCGAGGACCGCTAGAATCGGGACCCGAGCCACGACCTGCCGCGACTCTGGTCCATGAGTACCGCCCTCCGGCGAGTAATCGCGGGGATGAAGAAGACCAAAAGAACTCGTAGGTGACCTACTATTCGCACCGCTTGGCCTGGACAGTTCGCAAAGTGACCTGCCGCCACAATCAAACAAGCTCCCGTAGCGGCACCACAACTCCCGGCCGATCTACCGTGACGGCCACGATGAGGAGGGTGGTCCCGATCGCCGCATTTCCGCCGCCTGACGCTCAAGCCACTGGGGCCCCTGGTCCGCCTCGAATATCCTGGTTGTCTTGGCCGAGGTGCGCAGAATGCTCGAGCCGGCCGTGGTGCAAATCTAGATCGCCGAGGCCGCCACCACGATAGCCACCAAAAGACCTCGCCCCGGTCTTCTTCTCGCTCACAACCCGCTTGCCTCTACGCCTCGCATCCAAGAGCATGAGCTCGCATGCGGGTAATGTCCATACCCGCCAAGAGAAACACCCGCACAAGATTCGGCCATATAATCATCTAGCCCGGTGACGTAGCGGTGCACCCTATCCTCCATATCTGCTACCAACGCTGGGACATATCGAGCCAATGAATCAAACTCGACATTGTACTCCCTAATCGCGCCCTTCTCGCCTCGATAAAAAAATCTGTCGGCGTGCCTCTCATCCGTGGAGGCAAGAAGTGAGTGAGGAAAGCCTCCGAGAACTCGTCCCAAGTAGCTGGGGACGCGTGCTCTCCCCGGGATAACTCCCATGAATCAAACCAATCGACTGCGGTATCACGTAGCCAATGCGAACCGAAGGTCACAGACTCGGTCTCTGAAGCTTTGATCACCCTCATGATCCTCTCAGAATCGCCGGATGAACTCGCGGATCATCCTCCGCCTCGACCAGAACTCGCGGGCTACAACTCAGGAAATCCCGTAGCCTCAAACTGTCTGCCCTCGGGTGAACCACAGGTGCTACTTGGCCGAACTGAATCGCCGTGATCCGGGGTCTCATGTTCGCCACGATCCCGCCAGAATCGCCATCTCTCAGAACCCATCTCATCCGCTCCAGCCGTGGACCGAGGCGTAGGTACTTGGGTCTCATCCCATCGCTGCGCTCCTAAACCTCCCGGGTCGGCGGGCCAGAACTCGCTGCCTCGGGTATAGATCGGGTCCGAGCCCTCGTGACTCTAGGTGTCCCACTAGCAGCTCCTCACGCCTTGCCTTCCGCCCGGGTTGCCTTACGTGGAGGCATAACTGTTACAGAAAAGGAATACGTTAGAGGGTCCAGCTTTAACACAGCTCTAAAGCACGATCTCAGAGTGAGAAGAATGGAAACCAATCCTAAATATCCTATAGCCTCCTGATTATTGGTGTGGTGCACAACACACCGATAATCAAGACTCTACTAGATACGTCTGTAGACACTTTTCGAGGATTAACCGCTCGATACCACTTTTGTCACGACTGCCCGGCCTGCTTTTATATGACATATGATTTCATTTACAGATTTTACTGCTTCACATACTTGGTACCTATTATCGACCTCCTGGGCCGCGCTCATGCCGCAGTAGGAGTACATCGGTAGTGGATCCTCGCCATAGGATCACAGCCAACAGATTAGGAAGCTCCGCTTCTCCGAGGCTTATCTTTTTGTATGTTACCCTGAGTTGTAGGTTCTTGTACATTCAGGGGTATGACGGGGCCCTGTCCCGTCATGTTGTATAAAAACTCTTAGAGGTCTGTAGTACTGTTGTGGGCAGGGCTTGTAAAAAGGATTAAACTGTTCGTTTTGAAAGAGTTGTTTATATATATTTTATTGGAAGGTAACCGTTTGGTTGGCCTGTTTTATGATCATATATCTTGTTTCTTGTTTAAGTTTTATATTCCGCTGGTTTTCTCTGATGTTGTATCACTAGGGTGCCCGGGGTAAGGCACGACCACGCCCGGATCGGTCGTGACAAAAGTGGTATCGAGCGATTAATCCTCGGAAAGGTGTCTACGCATCGTGTCTAGTAGTCTTGATTATCGATGTGTTGTGCACCACATCTATAATCGTGAGGCTATAGGACATTTAGGATTGGTTTCATTCTTCTCATTCCGAGATCGTGCCTTAGAGCCGTGTTGTAAGTTGGACCCTCCGACGTATCTCGCTTTTACCGCTTATGCCTCGCGCAGGCAACCAGAGCCTGTAGGGCAAGACAAACCGAGGGTGCCGCTAGTGAGATACTGAGGAGTACGAGGGCGCAGCCCTGGCTCGAGATTATGCTTCGACGGCGGGTTTTGCAGACGCCGCCAGCGAGTTTAGAGCCGCAGCGATGGTCGCCGAGACCACCAGACTGAGCCTCCACCCCACACTGGAGCGTATGACGGGGTACAAGGAGATGGCCCGATTGCCGGCGGTCGTGGCGAATATGAGGATAGGCCGATGCAGCAGCCTGGTCAAAGAGCACCAGTGGTTCACCCCGAGCGATAGTTTGAGGCTACGGACTTTCTCGAGTTAGAGCCCGCCAGAGTTTTATGGGTCGAGGCACGAGGATGATCCGCAGGAGTTCATCCGGCGATTCTGTGGTCATGAGTGATCAAGGCTTCGAGACCGAGTCGGTGGTCTTAGGTTCAGACGGCCGCGCGTGATACCGCAGCCGATCGTTTGATCTACGGAGTTGTCCCGGGAGAGCATGCGCTCAAAGCAGATGGGACGAGTTCTCGTGAGGCATTCCTCACCCACTTCTTGCCTCCGCAGATGAGAAGGGCACGGGCCGACAGATTTATGATGCTTAGATAGAGAGGGCGTACGGTTCGGGAGTACAACGTGGAGTTTGACTCGTTGGCTCGGTATGTCCCCGCTTTAGTGGCAACCATGGAGGATAGAGTGCACCGCCACGCCACCGCTAGATGATTACTTGACAGAGGCTTGTTCGGTGTAGCTCTTCACCGGCATGGACATTGCCCGCACGCAGTGCTCATGCACCGATGTGAGGCACGAGAGGTCGAGGAATGACCAAGATCAGCGAGAGGCCGAACAACAGGTCCTTTGGTGACTTTCGAGGCGGACCGCCAAGAAGATACTAGTTTTGTACCTCCGCAGCAGAGTGGTCCTCCACAACCTTCGTGAGCATCCAGAGTATTCGGAGCGGTCGTGGCTCCAAGGTTCGGGGAAGTAAGGGTGTTGGCCAGATGCGGTCACCCCTACCTCGGTGTGGTCAATGTGGTAGACCGAATTTCGGGGAGTGTCGTGGTGCCAAGGGAGCTTGTTATTTTTGCGGCCAGCAGGGCCATTTTGCGGAACCGTCCGACCAAGGAAGCACGGATGTTACGACTCACCTTCAGATCGATGGGTGGTTCATCACCTTCTACAGTTATGCGCCATGCATGACAGGCCTATGATTAGAGTGACGCGGTGGATACAGGTATATCCTTAACCTCTAGAGTTTTGTATCTTTGATGGGTTTAGTGTTATGTTCGGATAGCTCTGTGCTAAAATGTGATTTAGACACCTGGTTATTGTAGAAGGGTAAGTATGGGGGCATGGTAAGTGTGAACTTTAGACTATGTCACGATTGAGACCTTAGAGGTAAGGTCGTCTTGAGTAAAAGATTTATTTCATGTTTGACCCTTATCAGAGTAAGTAGTACGTGGGAATTATTTGTGTGATAAGTCCATGGGTAGTGTGAGATGGAAGTGGTATCTTTCATGACTTGATTAGGTAAGATTGTTCCGCTTCGAGCAAGTATCGCGCGATTGTGGTCGGGTTGATGGTCGCCGCGTCGACCGCACCCGCCAGCGGGCCGGGCCTGGTAGTCCCGCCAGTGGTAGGGTCACGAGGGTGCTAGGCCCCGCCAGGTGACCATCGTATGAGTTCGTGGATATGTTCGACCGAAGCGGTTCGTGAAGGCCGGAATGGCCTTAAAGAAGATTGAGGTTAGTAAGATGACCAAGTTTGGAGGTAGTGACTCACGCTTTGAGAACCGGCGATGACCGAAGTATGGCACGTCCTGAGTGACACTAGAACCTCAGGGATCGCATGCAGTTCGGTACCATTTGTTGGGTCGCCGGAGTGACACTAGAACCTCGCGGCAAAGTGACAAAAGTGGTATCGCACGATGAGCAAGGAAGGAAGAGAACGTGTGTTATTTCGCGTGGCTGCCGTGGCGTTGGCAACTTGTTAGAGGAACTTTATCGATATCCGTCTTGAGAAGGAACATTCGATGAATGTTTCTAAGGAGGAGAATGTTATACCCGTATTTCGAGTATGTACGCCGAGACGACGCATTTAAAGTTTGAGACTTAAAGTTTGGCTTAGGTTCAAATTTCTGCACAACAACCGGTTAGAGTCGTTTTTTAAACGTTTTACAAAGCTTGCGAAGGGTAAATTCCGGCTATGTCCTTTTTAATTTTTGCGGATTTTTCCGAGAGACGAAATGTTTTTGACCAACGAGAGGGTGACACTTGTCACCCTCAAGTGGACGGTAAAGTGAGGCTCAAGTGGGACGATTTCATGCCTTGTTTTGGCCTTGTTTTGTGCAATGTTTTGTGCAATGTTTTGTGGCTTGTTTTGTGGAGTAGGGACTAGGGGCACTTGGGCACATCTTGGCCCTCCACTTGCCCCCCACATGGCTTGATCTTGTCCATTAAACTCCCTATAAATACCCCCCCTAAGCTTGAAGACTTCTTCATCCAAAATCTTCCAAGTCTTGAGTCCCTCTCCCTCCCTTTGAGTGTAGTTCTCGTCCTAGCCTCTCCTCCCCCCCCCCCCCCCCTTGTGAGGCCTTGTGGCCGAGAGCCTCCCCCTCCTAGTGGCCTTTGGCCGAGAGGTCCCCCCCCCTAGCCTAGTTGTTTCGTATTCTATACCCCCCTGGTTGTGGGATTGAAATACTCTCCAAGTATTGTTATAATGAACAAAATAGCTTAGCCTTTACCTTGTAGTATTACAAAAGTTACCTCTATACTTAGAGCCCGGAAATACTACCTTTTGTCCTTTAGTCTCAAACCAAACCCTAAGGAAATCTTCATAGTTGGTTGAAGTATTTAAGTAGAAGTTGGTTAGAACTTCTAAGGGTTGTTTGGAGCGGATTGGAGCGCACGGAGTCGAGCTAAACCTTGTTCAGATCGACTTTGATCTCGGATAATTTTGGGCTTATCGAGGTAAATAATCTTGTCCCCTTATTGTAATTGGAAATTACATGTTGTAGGATTATATTGTTGAAGTATAGTATATTTTGAACTGAACATAGGTTTGCGGCAATGTCTTTTGACTCAAGCCCAATATAAAAGAGAATCGAATCAGAATTACATTGACCGTGTATTACAGAGACTTGTGGTATTATCAGATAGTAGAATTGTATACGCCCGGTTAGACGTATAACCCCTCCTCGTTGGCTTGGTAGCCGCCTCGATAGAGAGAGATTTACGCTGCATGTGGGAGGTCGCCAATTTTTCAGAGAATATGGAACCGCAAGGTTAGAAGTTAATAGTATCACACGACCAAATCGCCCGTGGATCGTGTCTTACCCCGCACCCTAGTGACACAACATCGAGTAATCAATAACATAAAACAACAAATGAGATAAACGTAAATATAAAACAATAATCAGGAAAACTTGCCTCGGCATATATATAACCATCAACTCTTTTACAAATGAACATTTTAATCCTTTTTACCAACCCCGCCACAACAAGATTACTGCACTTCTAAGAATGATACGACACAATGGCGGGACAGGCCCCGCCAAACCCCGAATGTAAACACTTACTACGACAGGACTATACCATCGATAAGCCTCCGAGAAACGGAGCTTCCCAAACGCCGAATCGTGACCGAGAGCTAGGATCAACGATCGATGTACCTCAACTCGCAGATGAACGCACTTCAAGGAGGTCGACAACATGTACCAAGTATGTGAAATCAGAAGTAATATCAGAATCAAATCATAGTAGTCTATATAAAGCAGAGACATGTATGATAACCAAACTACGCTCACAACAAATAAGCAAATATGTCAAGTCGTGACTCACGCTCAAAGTCATCACAATAAGACCGCACGGTAAGTACGAAGGCATAGCCGACTACTAAGACCCCAGCACCACAAATGCCATAAATCAGATCACGAGGTCTCTGCACCGCACCACGATCGGCCGCCATCGCCCGCAGATCAATGTGCGCGTCTATTCCTCGAACTCGCAGCCCCGCATAGGTCACACACGCATTCGCATAAGGTATTCTCGAATCCCGGTCCTAGACCACCGAGGTATACCCGCATCGAAGGCGCCCTAACCTCAGATCCGCCCCGACTTCGCACTCGCATAGCCCTCAAGGACCGTGATAGTCCTCATAGACCGCATAGGAATTTCGCATCAGCTAAACACCCGAATGATCAACAATCCCGAGCATACCGCAGCCTCCGCATAGTCTCAAGGACCGTGATAGCCGATAGACCGCATCAGGGTGGCAAGCCTCAGATACACTGATCGCGGGTAGGTGATATAATAACGATAATGGACTTACCTTTAACAATGTAAGCACAGCAAGAATGACCCCCTTACATAACAATCACAAGATACTAGCACAAGTAGCATCCTAACATGTTTACTTATCATATCAACAAGAAAGTATTACAAGGCTATCACAAACCAATACAATCAAGTCATTCACCCAAGGTACTTTCTACTAACAAGTTCGAGTATATAACCCCAACGATTTCATACATTAAATCTTTAAAAGATCCGCTCCTATCACATAAGTCACACAATACCCGTAGTATAAAATAGAGTGATCGTTTTTTAAGTAAACCAAAACACTTACCTTTGTAAAACCAAGTAACAACATTATTTTCCAAACGCCCAAGTTTGCCTAATTTCAAATGCTCACGCTTTCTTATTTTAGAAAGGTTTCAGTAGTTCATAGTCTTATTCATTCAAGAATATAATTCTCTTTAAACAATCTAAGAAACATAAGCCTTATGTGAGTAGGATATTCTTGTTTATAACAATCTTATTACAAAGACCATGATCTAGAAATGTAATATCATTTTGTCTTATCTTAGCTTCTATGCAGATGGAAGTTTCTACCGGTTTTACCAATACTTAATTATTCAAAACATTTCCTTTTATTAACGCCGCAGTTGGTTTGTCGATACACATCCCGATTTCCAAAATCAAGAAACGTTTCTAAGCCGTTATACCTAACTTCCCATAAAGCTAGTATAACTCTTAAGTTCTCAAAACCAAGTATCACTTCTCTTTCAAAACGATTTCGTAAATCTTTGAAATACTTCAAGTTCTTTATAATCACACCTCAAGCCGCTTATAAACAAATCATTTACCTTTAAAACCACAAAGTGTTTTCTTATCTACATAAAGTCGTTATAACCAACGTCCCATAAGGCCGTTATAACACTGTATGTTTTAAACCCATCGAATACATTTAGAACATGTACGTCACCGCACTACATAGTTCACACATATCATGCTAGAAGAGATAGGAAGAGGTTCACATACCTCGCGACGATTATCGACTAATAGCAAAATGCTCCGAGTACCTCAAGCCGCGGCTACTCCTAAGCCAAGTAACGCGCCACACGTAGTACTTCAACCTATAAGGCCACAAGGCGCTTATTAACATCTAGATCTTATCGTAGAACATTCTACCAAAATTGACAAAGACTCCCCGCAACAACAGAAATCTCCTCCTCTATCTGGGCCGCCATCAAGCCAACCAGGGGTTATACATCTAACCCGAACGGGTACAATTCTACTCCACAAGATTACTACACAAGTCTCAGAATACACCCTATGTAAAAAGTCAGATTCGGTTCTTCAGCTTAAGTCCAAGGACATTGCCACAAGCTATGTTCATTATATATATATAGTATACTTCAACTATATAATCTAACGACATGTAATATCCAATTACAAAAGGACAAGATATTTACCTCGCTAAGCCCATAATTATCCAAGTATAAAGTCGATCCTGGCAATCGCTTAGCTCCAACTCCGAGCGCCCAACCCGCTCTAAACCACCCTTAGAAGTTCTAACCAACTTCTTCACAATACTCCAACTGACTATGGAGATTTTCTAGGTTGGTTTTGCCAGGATCGACGGAAGTATAATAGTATTTCGGCTTTTCAGATAGGTATAACCTTAGAATACAACAAGGTATACTACTAAGGTAATTTGGACATTATAACAATACTAGAGAGTATTTCTATACCACAACAAGTGGTATTATACTTAAAACAACCTAGCAGTGGGTACCCACTAGCAACTCTAGGAGGGGTGTCTACCCTCTACCTACCCCACTGTGGGGACTCTCGCCAAGGGGGGAGAGAGGGGCTCTCGGCCAAGACACTACACTAAGGGGGAAAGAAGAAGCTTTCAAGACTTAGGCAATTTTGTGAATGAATTAGTCTTCAAAGGGGGGGGTATTTATAGTCAAGTGAAAGCCAACCAATGGCCAAGATTACACCAAGTGTTAGGCAAGTGTAGGCCAAGATTCACCCATGTGTACCTAGCCAACTTGCACACAAAATATCTACCAAAAATATCTCCCACTTGCCTTCCCAAATCGCCCGCGGCCGCCCACCTGCCCACCAACGGTAGGGTGCCAAGTGTCGCCTCTCGTTGGTCCAAAATGTTCGCCTCTCGGAAAAATCCGCAAAATAAGAAAAGACATAGCCGAATTTTCCCTCGCAGTTATGAAAACGCTTCAAAAAACGACTCTAACCGGTGTCAGGCACAAATGCCATTCTACTAAGCCACCTAGGCGGGTGACACGTGTCACTCTCCTATTGGCCCAAAATAAAACATCTTCCAAAATATCCATAATGGCCAAAATCTCAAAACAAAGTGGCCCCACAAAATCAGAATTTCTCCCGTGGGCCCCACGTGACCATTTTCAAAATAAAATTCCATAATTCTCTAATATTCCAGAAGTCCGAATACCAAACTGGGAATCCAATTCCCATTAACGAACCTTTTTCCTTCACAAAACCTAAACTTTTCCGTGGAAAAATCGCCTCTTTCTTCCTTTCCAATCTTTCTCGTCAGATTCTCGCACGCACGCCCTCGCATACATACCCTAGAACTACGGGTATAACATTCTCTCCTTAGAAACATTCGTCCCGAATGTTCCTTCTAAGTCTCAAAACAAACGTGCGCCAATATAGTCTTCACTACTATACTTACGAGAACAATCCTGCCATACCTGGCCATGGAAACACCTGCGCAAAACTTACATCTAAGTCCACGAGGAAACACCTCTATATCACCACAAATACCTCTTCCCGGGGTCAAAATATACTTCCTTAGTCACTGATACCACTTTTGTCACTTTGTCTCGAGCCTTGCTCCGACGACCCAACAAATGGTACCGGCCGCCATGATCTCGAGGATCTCGTACACTCGAACTCTTACCACATTCTCGACACGGCCAGCCTAAAACTCGCCACACCGTCCGGTGGTACTTTCAAGAAGACCGACTGGCCAACTCAACTCTAAGCGTCGCTGCCGACATCCGCACGATTCCTCCGAGCCGCCGTAACTTCTTCTAGACAAGCTTCACTATCCACATACCGGAACAAGCTCAACCAACTATCTCAACCCCGCCAACATCGAACCAATCGACCGCAACTTGCATTTCGCTTCTACAAGGCGCCACAAGACGACATCCGAACACCAAATGGTAGCTTAAACACTTCAACCGGAGACAACGATCTCACAATACCCTCAAATCAAAACACCGCCCGAGGGCGAATGCGAGCACGAGACTCACCGAAGTTCCTAGCCCCGCTCGTACAAACTCCCAGAAGAGAAACACTGCACTGGCTCCACTGTCGTCATAAGGTGAAGGTAGGCACCCTGCAACCTCACAACCTTTCGGATAACATCAACACCGCCGAGGAACGACTCGACCAAGAACACGATAGGTCGCTCTCATCGGCCCGACCACATCGGTCGAACGCATCCACGAACTTGCACGGGCTAACTAAACATGGGCCTAACACCCTCATGACCCTAACACAAAGAGGGACCACCACAAACCGACCCCACCACCAAACCTACCGCTGGTTGACCCGCAACACGGCCTCAACCCGACCCAGATTGCGCAAAACACTAGCTCCCAAGGAACAATCTCACTAAACACGCTACGAAAACCTAACGGTCTTCTTAGCTCAACTACCCTCTTTCATTTCATACCACTTGGGACCTATCCCAAACATAGCTCACGTGCACTATGCACTCCGATAAGGATCAAACATAACACTACACCTTTACTCGAGATGGCCTTACCTCTAAGGTCCAGACGTATAACACTCTAAGGCTCACACTTTCTATCCTCCAAAATCTTACTCTAACCCACCATGATTTCTAATCACAACTAACACACCGCTATCGTAACATAGCACTTAAGGTATACTCACCTTGAAAGTTACCAAGGACCTTGCCGCCCGCCCTCTTCGCTGCCCTTGGTTAACCCGTCGATCTCTACGCTTTCGCCGCCGCGCATAAGCCCGCATACGTGCCATGCTCAAGCCTAATCAAGGATTACTCTTGCACAACCTTCTCTTAGGTAGTCATCAAGACTTGCGATACATCGGTATACTCTCCGTAGCCAAATCCATAGCTAGTAACAAGGTTGTCTCTTTGCAATCTATATTCATCGCTCCTGGCCGTGGAACCAAGGTTCAAATATCGTGGACGCAGAGGAACCGCCACCGTGCTAAACTCTGCTGGGCTAGTGACGCCGCAGAAATCCCCGAACGAAGCACTACCCTAGGTAATGATTTGGCCTCGCGCCCTCGCCACCCTCCGAACTCTACTGCAGCCTCCCTGGCCGCTTTGCCCTCCCGGCCGGGTTGCCTACGCGAGGCATAACGATAAGGGAATGAATTTCGCCGAGGGTCCAACTTACAACACCTCTAAGGCACGATCTCAGAGTGAGAAGAATAGAAACCAATCCTAAATATCCTATAGCCTCCTCGATTATTGGCGTGGTGCACAACACACCGATAATCAAGACTCATCGATACGGCTCAGACACTTTCCGAGGATTAATCGCTCGATACCACTTTTGTCACGACCAAATCGGCCCGTGATCGTGCCTTACCCCGCACCCTAGTGACACAACATCGAGTAATCACGAACATAAACAACAACATGAGATAAATGTAAATATAAAACAATAATCAGGAAACTTGCTCATTTGCATATATATAACCATCAACTCTTTTACAAATGAACAAATTTTAACTTTTTACCAACCCCGCCACAACAAGATTACATGCACTTCTAAGAATGATACGACCACAATGGCGGACAGTGGCCCCGCCAAACCCCGAATGTAAACACTTACTACGACAGGACTATACCATCGATAAGCCTCCGAGAAACGGAGCTTCCCAAACGCTGAATCGACTCGAGAGCTAGGATCAACGATCGATGTACCTCAACTCGCAGATGAACGCACTTCAAGGAGGTCAAGACAACATGTACCAAGTATGTGAAATCAGAAGTAATATCAGAATCAAATCATAGTAGTCTATATAAAGCAGAGACATGTATGATAACCAAACTACGATTCACAACAAATAAGCAAATATGTCAAGTCGTGACTCACGCCTCAAAGTCATCACAATAAGACCGTGCGGTAAGTACGAAGGCATAGCCGACTACTAAGACCCCGCACTACAAATGCCATAAATCGTATCACGAGGTCTCTCTAGACCGCACCACATGATCGGCCGCCACCGCCCGCAGATCAATGCGCGCGCTATTCTGGAACTCTCGCAGCCCGCATAGGTCACACACGCACCGCATAAGGTATTCTCGAATCCTCGGTCCTAGACCACCCGAGGTATACCCCGCATCGGCGCACTAACCTCAGATCCGCCCCGACTTCCGCACCGCATAGCCCTCAAGGACCGCATAGTCCTCATAGACCGTGATAGGAATTCCCGCATCGTGCTAAACACCCGAATGATCACCAATCTCGAGCATACCGCACTCCGCGATAGTCTCAAGGACCGTGATAGCCGTATAGACCGCATCAAGGGTGGCAAGCCCTCAGATACACAATCGGGGTAGGTGATATAATAACAGACAATGGACTTACCTTTAACAATGTAAGCACAACAAGAATGACCCCCTTACATAACAATCACAAGATACTAGCACAAGTAGCATCCTAACATGTTTACTTATCATATCAACAAGAAAGTATTACAAGGCTATCACAAACCAATACAATCAAGTCATTCACCCAAGGTACTTTCTACTAACAAGTTCGAGTATATAACCCCAACGCATTTCATACATTAAATCTTTAAAAGATCCGCTCCTATCACATAAGTCACACAATACCCGTAGTATAAAATAGAGTGATCGTTTTTTAAGTAAACTAAAACACTTACCTTTGTAAAACCAAGTAACAACATTATTTTCCAAACGTCCAAGTTTGCCTAATTTCAAATGCTCACGTTTCTTATTTTAGAAAGGTTTCGTAGTTCATAGTCTTATTCATTCAAGAATATAATTCTCTTTTAAACAATCTAAGAAACATAAGCCTTATGTGAGTAGGATATTCTTGTTTATAACAATCTTATTACAAAGAAATCATGATCTAGAAATGTAATATCATTTTGTCTTATCTTAGCTTCTATGCAGATGGAAGTTTCTACCGGTTTTACCAATACTTAATTATTCAAAACATTTCCTTTTATTAACGCCGCAGGTGGTTTGTCGATACACATCCCGATTTCCAAAATCAAGAAAACGTTTAAGC
This sequence comes from Przewalskia tangutica, assembly GCA_029844215.1. Classification (NCBI taxonomy): domain Eukaryota; kingdom Viridiplantae; phylum Streptophyta; class Magnoliopsida; order Solanales; family Solanaceae; genus Przewalskia; species Przewalskia tangutica. The sequence continues at coordinate 53,095,192 of CM056721.1, forward strand.
CGTTATACCTAACTTCCCATAAAGCTAGTATAACTCTTAAGTTCTCAAAACCAAGTATCACTTCTCTTTCAAAACGATTTCGTAAATCTTTTGAAATACTTCAAGTTCTTTATAATCACACCTCGCCGCTTATAAACAAATCATTTACCTTTAAAACCACAAAGTGTTTTCTTATCTACATAAAGTCGTTATAACCAACTTCCCATAAAGCCGTTATAACACTTTATGTTTTAAACCCATCGAATACATTTAGCACACGTACGCTCACCGCACTACATAGTTCACACATATCATGCTAGAAGAGATAGGAAGAGGTTCACATACCTCGCGACGATTATCGACTAATAGCAAAATGCCCGAGTACCTCGCCGCCGGCTACTCCTTAAGCCAAGTAACGCGCCACACGTAGTACTTCAACCTATAAGGCCAAAAGGCTCTTATTTAAATCTAGATATTATCGTAGAACATTCTTACGAAAATTCGACAGCACCACCCCCCCCGCAACAGCGTATATCTCCTCCTCTATCGGGGCCTGGTATCAAGAAAACCAGGGGGTGGTTATACATCTAACCCGAACTGTACAATTCTACTCCACAAGATTACTACACAAGTCTCAGAATACACCCTATGTAAAACAATTGATTCGATTCTTGAGCTTAAGTCCAAGGACATTGCCACAAGCTATGTTCGATTATATATATATAGTATACTTCAACTATATAATCTAACGACATGTAATATCCAATTACAAAAGGGGACAAGATATTTACCTCGCTAAGCCCATAATTATCCAAGTATAAAGTCGATCCCGGGCAATCGCTTAGCTCCAACTCCGAGCGCCCAACCGCTCTAAACCACCCTTAGAAGTTCTAACCAACTTCTTCACAATACTCCAACTGACTATGGAGATTTTCCTAGGTTTCGGTTTTGGACTGACGGAAGTATAATAGTATTTCGGCTTTTCAGATAGGTATAACCTTAGAATACAACAAGGTATACGGCTAAGGTAATTTGGACATTATAACAATACTAGAGAGTATTTCTATACCACAACAAGGGGTATTATACGAAAACAACCTAGGCAGTGGTACTCACTAGCAACTCTAGGAGGGGTGTCTACCTCGCCTACCCCACTGTGGGGACTCTCGCCAAGGGGGGAGAGAGGGGCTCTCGGCCAAGACACTACACTAAGGGGGAAAGAAGAAGCTTTCAAGACTTAGGCAATTTTGTGAATGAATTAGTCTTCAAAGGGGGGGGTATTTATAGGTCAAGTGAAAGCCAACCAATGGCCAAGATTACACCAAGTGTTAGGCAAGTGTAGGGCCAAGATTCACCCATGTGTACCTAGCCAACTTGCACACAAAATATCTACCAAAAATATCTCCCACTTGCCTTCCCAAATCGCCCGCGGCCGCCCACCTTGCCCACTCAACGAGAGGTGCCAAGTGTCGCCTCTCGTTGGTCCAAAATGTTCCGCCTCTCGGAAAAATCCGCAAAATAAGAAAAGACATAGCCGAATTTTCCTCGCAAGTTATGAAAACGCCATTTAAAAACGACTCTAACCAAGCACAGGCACAAATGCCATTCGCTAAGCCACTCTAGGCGGGGTGACACGTGTCACCCTCCTATTGGCCCAAAATAAAACATCTTCCAAAATATCCATAATGGCCAAAATCTCAAAACAAAGCTGGCCCCACAAAACCAGAATTTCTCCCGTGGCCCCACGTGACCATTTTCAAAATAAAATTCCATAATTCTCTAATATTCCAGAAGTCCGAATACCAAACTGGGAATCCATTCCATTAACGAACCTTTTTCCTTCACAAAACCTAAACTTTTCCGTGGAAAAAATCGCCTCTTTCTTCCTTTCCAATCTTTCTGTCGTATTCTCGTACGTACGTCCTCGCATACATACCCTAGAACTACGGGGTATAACATAGACGTTTGTGGACTTATAGGTGGAAGTACTGCGAGTAGCGTATTCTACTTGAAGAGTGGAAACAACAGCCGTGTTACAAGATCGCGAGCGCTTTGCTTATTGTCGATAATCGTCGCGGTATGTGAACCTCTTCCTATCCTTCTAGCATGATGCTTTGTAAACTATGTAGTACGGTAGACGTACATGTGCTAAATGAGTTGGTTGGTTTAAAACATAGGGTGTTATAATAGCTTTATGGGAAGTTAGTTATAACGACTCTATGTAGGTAAAAGATTGGTTTATTGATTGTAGAAGTTAAGAGACTTGATCTTGAAAGATAAGAGACTTAACTTGTTTTACTTGGTAATTAACATTTTGTTAAAAGTATTGTGAAACCTCATTCGCGAGTAATGAGTACTTGGTTTTAAAAAGAATAATGTTTTACTGATTTTGAAATGAGAATAAGTGTCGAACAAACCACAAAGCGCTAATAAAGGAAAGTGTATTGACAAATAACAAATTGTTATTAAAACCAAGAGAAACCTCCATCCGCATGAAGCTAAGATAAGACAAAATTGTATTACATTTCCTAGATCACGGCCGCCAGAATAAGATTGTGGTAAACAAGAATAAACTATCACGACCGATTCCGCCCGTGGATCGTGCCTTACCCGCACCCTAGTGATACAACATCGAGTAATCACGAACATAAACAATACAAGACATATTATAAAATATGAAACAATAACTGAGAAAACTTGCCTTTCGGCATATATATATATAACAACTTTTTCCAACATGAACAGCTTTAATCCTTTTACAAACCCCGCCACAACAAGATTTCATGCACTTAGAAATGATACGACAACAATGGCGGGACAGGCCCGCCATACCCCGAATGTAAACACCTACAACAACAGGACTATACCATCGATAAGCCTCCGAGAAACGGAGCTTTCCCACACGAATCGTGACCCTAAGAGCGAGGATCAATGATCGTGTACCTTTACTCGCAGATTGAACGCACTTCGGGCGAGGTCAAGATAACAAAAATAGTATGTGAAACTAAAATATCAGAAATGAAATCATAATAGTCTATAAAGCAGAGACATATGATAACCAAACTACATTCACAATAATAAGCATCATGTCAAGTCGTGACTCACGCCTCAAGTCATCACTCAAATATAACAATGGGTCTCACGCCCACAACATCAATCATGCCCGTGGAATACCTTCCTCACCGGCAGCTTTATGATATAACAAAGACCAAGGAACACACACGAACACCGTGTCCCACTGCCATAATAACACGCATGGTAAGTACGGGCATAGCCGACTACTAACACCTACGCACCAACAAGGTCATGAATCAGATTATAAGATCTGTCAGACCGCCACATGATCAAAGCCACCACTTGCCCGCAGATCTAATGCGCGCCTAGCCCTCGAACTTCCCGCAGCCCGCATAGGCCAATCGGGACGCCCGCATGAGGTATAACCCCGCATCGAGGGTAGCTACTCCGGCAGCCGCCCCGACTCGCCGTCCGCATGGCCACCAGGACCGCATGACCACAAGGGCCGCATCCTAACCTGGAACTTCCGCAGTTCCGCATAGGCCCCCTGGACCCGCATGAGGTAGTCTCGAATCATAGGTCCATCGACCCGAAGTCTACCCCAGACGGAGGCGCTTAACTCCCTAATCATCTCAAGAGATGAGTCTCAGATAATACTATCATAACAACTTATCGTTAAACAACATAAGCACAACAAAGGAAAGACCCCTTTACACAAACAGCACAAGATACTAACACACGGAGCATCCTAGCATGTTTACTGATCAAATCAACAAGACGGGATTACAAGGCTCTCACCAACCAACAAAATCAAGTTATACACACTGTACTTTCCACTATATGCTAACAAGTTCGGGTTTTATCCCCAAAGAACTTCCAACATGAACTCTGTAAACGATACGTGACTTTCACAAAAGTCACACAATACCCGTAGTATATGAAAATATAGTGATTATCTTTTGAAGTAAATCAAAACACTTCTCTTTGTAAAACTCAAGAATAACATTATTTTCCAAACGCCCAAGTTTGCCTAATTTCAAATGTTCATGTTTCTTATTTAGAAAGGTTTCAGTAGTTCATAGTCTTATTCATTTAAGAATATAATTCTCTTTTAAACTAATCGAGAAACATAAGTCTTATGTGTGAGTAGGATATTCTTGTTTACAACAATCTTATTACAAAGAACCATGATCTAGGAAATATCATTTTGTCTCATCTTAGCTTCTATGCAGATGGAAGTTTCTATCGGTTTTAATAATACTTAATCACAAAACATTTCCTTTATTAACGCCGCAGTTGGTTTGTCGATACACATTTTGATTTCCAAAATCAAGAAACATTCTTAAGACGTTATACCTAACTTTCCATAAAGCTAGTATAACTCTTAAGTTTTCAAAACAAATCAAGTATTACTTCTTCTCTCAAAATGATTCAAAACTCTTTATTAACACATAACAAGCCAGTTATAGTTCAAATCAGTTACCTTTTAAAAACCACATGTATTTTCTTACCAACATAAAGCCGTTATAACCAACTTCCCATAAAGCCGTTATAACGCTTTATGTTTTACACCAATCAAATACATTTAGTACATGTACGTCTACCGTACTACATAGTTCACACATATCATGCTAGAAGAGATAGGAAGAGGTTCACATACCTCGCGACGAGTATCGACTAATGGCAAAACGCTCCAAGTACTCCCAACTGTCGGCTACTCCTAAAGCCAAGTAGAACGCGCCACACGTAGTACTTCAACCTATAAGGCCACAAGGCGCTTATTAACATTAAGATCTTATCGTAGAACATTCTACAGAAAATTCGGCAAAGACTCTCCCCGCAACAACAGAATCCTCCTCCTCTCACGGGGCCGGCTACCAAGCCAACCAGGGGGGGGTTATACATCTAACCCGAACGGGTACAATTCTACTCCACAGTACTACTACACAAGTCTACTGTAATACAGTTCAGTTCAGTTCTTCAGGCTTAAGTCAAAAGACATTGCCAACTAACCACGTTCAGTTCTATATATAGTATACTTTAACTATATATTCTAACAACATGTAATTTCCAATTACAATAGAGGGACAAGATATTTACCTCGATAAGCCCATAATTATCCAAGTATAAAGTCGATCCGGCAATCGCTTAGCTCCAACTCCGAGCGCCCAACCCGCTCTAAACCACCCTTAGAAGTTCTAACCAACTTCTACACAATACTCCAACGGACTATGGAGATTTTTCTAGGTTTCGTTTTGGACCGACGGAAGTATAATAGTATTTCCGGCTTTTCAGATAGGTATAACCTTAGAATACTACAAGGTATACGGCTAAGGTAATTTGGGCATTATAACAATACTCTGTAGAGTATTTCTACACCACAAAGGGGGTATTATACGAAAGCAACTAGGCAGTGGGTACACTCGGCTAGCACCCCTAGAGGGGGTGCTCTCGCCACAAGAGGAGGGACGAGAACCATAAGGAAGGGAGGGGGAGGATTCTAACACTTAGGAAATATTTAGGATGAAGAAGTTCATCAAAGGAGAGGGGTATTTATAGCACAAGCCAAGGCCAACCAATGGCCAAGATCTAGCCAAGTGTATAGCAAGTGTAAGGCCAAGATATGCCCAAGTGCCCCCTAGACCCTACTCCTTAAAACCTCACAAAATATCTACACAAATATCATCCAAGACTTGCTCATCCAATCGGCCCTAACGCCTTTCAAGTCCACCAACGGAGGTGCCAAGTGTTGCCCTCTCGTTGGTCCAAAACGCTTCGCCTCTCGGAAAAATCCGCAAAAATACTAAATGACATAGCCGTAATTTACCCTTCGCAAGTTAGGTAGAACGTTTCGTCGAAAAACGACTCTAACCGGGTGTTGTGCACAAATGCCATTCGGCCAAGCCACCTAGGCGGGGGTGACACGTGTCACCCTCCTATTGGCCCAAAATAAAACATCTTCCGAAAATATCCACAATGGCCAAAATCTCGAAAACAAAGTGGGCCCCACAAAACCAGAATTTCTCCCGTTGGCCCCACGTGACCATTTCCGAAAATAAAATTCCATAATTCTCTAATATTCCAGGAAGTCCGAATACCAAATCTGGGAATCCAATTCCCATTAACGAACCTTTTTCCTCCACAAAAACCGGAAACTTTTCCGTGGAAAAAATCGCCTCTTTCTTCCTTTCCAATCTTTCTGTCGTATTCTCGTACGTACGTCCTCGCATACATACCCTGGAACTACGGGGTATAACATAAACGGCTCACGTACAAGACATATGTTACTCAATTGTTTTAAAAGAGATTAAGACTATGAGTTATGAAACCTTTCTAACATGAGAAACTTGAGCATTTGAAATTAGGCAAACTTGAACGTTTGGAAAATAATGTTGTTACTTGATTTTACAAAGGGAAGTATTTTGGTTTACTTAAAAAGATAGTCACTCTATTTTATGCTACGGGTATTATGTGACTTTTGTGAAAGAAACGGATCCTTTAAAAAGAGCTAATGTACGTAGTACTTTAGGGTTAAAACCCAGACTTTGATACGAAATGGAAGTACCTTGAGTTGTGTGTAACTTGCCTATGCTTGTTGTTGTGTAACTCGTCTATGCTTGTTGTGATAGCCTTTGTTGTGCAAGTGTTGATATCAGGTGACTTCTTGGGAAGGAGTGGATCTTTTTATAAAAGTCTAGAAGTATGGTAATTTGCTTGAGCTTGTTTGTGATAGCCTGGTTGTGCGGTATATTGTTGTTGATGTCACATGGACATGTCTACACCGATGCAGAATTCCGGCATGTGGCACGCGCAGGTTGATTACCGATATATTGTTATTGTGGTTACATGGACATGCCTACACCGGCGCACTCGGGCGCGCCACGCGCGGGGTTGATCACCCAAGATATTGTTGTTAATGTCACATGGACGTGTCTACCGGCGCACTCCGGCATGTGGCCATGGGGCATTGTTATTATTGTTGCATCATGGACATGTCTACACCGGCGCAGAATCCGGCACGCGCCATGATGCGAACATGATTGATGTTGTGGGCGTGAGACCCATAGTTATATTTGAGTGATGACTGAGGCGTGAGTCCACGACTTGACATACGATCGCTTTTATGTTGTGAATCGTAGTTTTGTTATCATACATGTCTCTGCTTTTATATAGCATTATGATTTCATTTACGATTTTACGCTTCACATACTTGGTACCGTTGTATCGACCTCTCGTGGCCGTTCATGCCGCAGTAGGAGTACATCGGTAGTGGATCCTCGCCATGTGATCACGCCAACAGATTGGGAAGCTCCGCTTCTCGAGGCTTATCTTTTGCATGTTACCACCGAGTTGTAGGTTCTTGTACATTCGGGGTATGACGGCCCCGTCCGTCATGTTGTATAAAAACTCTTAGAGGTCCAGAATCACTGTGGGCGGTGGCTTGTAAAAAGGATTAAACTGCTCGTTTTGAAAGAGTTGTTTATATATATTTTATTGGAAGGTAACCGCTTGGTTGGCCTGCTTTATGATCATATATCTTGTTTCTTGTTTAAGTTTTATATTCCACGGTTTTCTCGATGTTGTATCACTAGGGTGCCCGGTAAGACACGACCACGCCCGGATCGGGTCGTGACAAGAACATTCTACGTAAAATTCGGAAGACCTCCCGCAACAAACAGAAATCTCCTCTCTATCGAGGCCGGCTACCCCGCCAACCGGGGTGGCTTTGCACGTATAACCGGACGTGTACGAATCTACTACACAGTAATGCTCCACAAGTCTACTGTAATACAGTCCGATGTAATTACAGTTCAGTTCTCTTCTTTAAATTCAGGCTTAAGTCAAAAGACATTGCCGCACAATTATGTTCAGTTCTATATATAGTATACTTCAACTATACATTCCTACAACATGTAATTTCCAATTACAATAGAAGGTCAAGAGTGTTTACCTCGATAAGCCCAAAATTATCCGAGTTTAAATGTCGATCCTGAGCAAGGTTTAGCTCCTACTCCGTGCGCTCCGACCCGCTCCAAACAACCCTTAGAAGTTCTAACCAACTTCTACTTAAACTCCAACCAACTATGGAGATTTTCCTGAGGGTTTCGGTTTGAGACAAAAAGGGACATTTAGGTAGTATTTCCGGGCTCTACGTATAGAGGTATCTTTGGAATACTACAAGGTATACGGCTAAGGTAATTTGGGTATAACAACAATACTTTTGAGAGTAATTCTACCAAGAGGGGGGGGTATATATACGAGACAACACCACAAAGGGGGGGGGTGTATACCCCTCGGCCTACCCCACTGTGGGGTACTCTCGCCATGGGGATCTCTACCACAAGGCCTCACAAAGGGGGAGGACGAGAACACTACTCAAGGGGAGGGAGGATTTTAACACTTAGGAAATTTAGGAATGGATGAAGAAGTCTTCCAAAGGGGGGTATTTATAGGTCTAGCAAAGGCCAACCAATGGCCAAGATCATGCCAAGTGCAAGGCAAGTGTAGGGCCATGATCATGCCAAGTGCACCTTATCCATCTACCACAAAATATCCTACCTACTATTGATTTGGATAACGTTGTGCTAAAATGTGATTTAGAAGACTGGTTAGTGAAAAGGGTAAGCCTGGGGGTGAGAAAATGATGAACCTTAGAATATTACAGTTGAGACCTTAGATGTAAGGCCGTCTTGAGTACCAGATTTTGCAAGTGATCCTTGTTAGAGGGCATTTTATGCCTAGAATGTATTGTGTGACTGGGTAGTGTGAAATGGAAGTGGTAGCTTCCATGACCTGTATAGGTAAGATTGTTCCGGATCGGGGAACAAGAGCGTGATGCGTTAAGTAGGTCGGGTTGGGGCCATGTTGCGGGCCAACCCGCGGCCTGTTTCGAGGTGGGGTCAGCTCTGGGTGGTCCCGCCAGGTGGTAGGGTCACGAGGGTGCTAGGCCCAAGTTTAGATGACCATCGTATGAGTTCGTGGATATGTTCGACCAGAAGCGGATCGTGAAGGCCGGGAATGGCCTTAAGGAAGATTGAGGCTAGTAAGATGACCAAGTTTGGGAACTGAAGCTGTCACGACCCGATCCCGGGCCCGTGACTGGTGCCTTACCCCGGGCACCCTAGTGATACAACATCAGAGAAAACCAGCGGAATATAAAACTTAAACAAGAAACAAGATATATGATCATAAAACAGGCCAACCAAACGGTTACCTTCCAATAAAATATATATATAAACAACTCTTTCAAAACGAATGCCTTAATCCTTTTACAAACCCCGCCCACAACAAAGATTACATGCACTCTAAGAGTTTTTATACAACATGACGGACAGGCCTCGCCATACCTCGAATGTACAAGAATCTACAACTCAGGTAACATACCAAAAAGATAAGCCTCCTGAGAACTGAGCTTCCCAATACGTTGAACTATGATCCTATGAGCGGGATCCACTATCGATGTACTCCTACCTGCAGATGAACGCAGCCCCAAGGAGGTCGATAACAGTACCAAGTATGTGAAATCAGAAATATCAGAATGAAATCATAATCTATATAAAAACAGAGACATGTATGATAACAAAACTACAGTTCACAACATAAAAGCAGTCATGTCAAGTCAGGGACTCACGCCCTCAAGTCATCACTCAAATATAACTATGGGTCTCACGCCACAACATCAATCGTGTTCGCATCATGGCCGCATGCCCTAATTCTGCAGACGGTAGACATGCCCATGATGCAACAATAATAACAATGCCCCATGGCCACATGCCCCTGCATCAGACGGTAGACACGCCCACGTGACATTAACAACAATAATATCGGGTGATCAACCCCGCCGCACGGCCACACGCCCCGACTCGTGACGGTGTAGACATGTCCATGTAACCACAATAACAATATATCGTAATCAACCTGCCGCATGGCCACATGCCCCTGACTGCGTGATGTAGACATGTCCATGTGACATCAACAACAATATACCGCACAACCAGGCTATCACAAACAAGCTCAAGCAAATTACCATACTTCTAGACTTTTATAAAAAGATCCACTCCTTCCCAAGAAGTCACCTGATATCAACACTTGCACAACAAAGGCTATCACAACAAGCATAGGCGAGTTACACAACAACAAGCATAGGCAAGTTATACACAACTCAAGGTACTTCCATTTTGTATCAAAGTCTGGGTTTTAACCCTAAAGTACTACGTACATTAACTCTTTTTAAAGGATCCGTTTCTTTCACAAAAGTCACATAATACCCGTAGTATAGAGTGACTATCTTTTTAAGTAAACCAAAATACTTCCCTTTGTAGAATCAAGTAACAACATTATTTTCCAAACGTTCAAGTTTGCCTAATTTCAAATGCTCAAGTTTCTCATTTTTAGAAATGTTTCATAACTCATAGTCTTAATCTCTTTTAAAACAATTGAGTAACATATGTCTTGTACGTGAGCCGTTTATTCTTGTTTACAACAATCTTGTTACAGCAGCCATGATCTAGGAAATGTAATACAATTTTGTCTTATCTTAGCTTCTATGCAGATGGAGGTTTCTACTGGTTTTAATAACAATTAGTTAATTGTCAATACACCTTCCTTTATTAGCGCTGCTGTGGTTTGCTCGACACTTATTCTCATTTCCGAAATCAGTAAAACATTATTCTTTTTAAAACCAAGTACTCATTACTCGCGAATGAGGTTTCACAACACATTTAACAAAATGTTAATAACCAAGTAAAACAAGTTAAGTCTCTTATCTTTCAAGATCAAGTCTCTTAACTTCTACAATCAATAAACCAATCTTTTACCTACATAGAGTCGTTATAACTAACTTCCCATAAAGCTATTATAACACCCTATGTTTTAAACCAACCAACTCATTTAACACATGTACGCTCACCGCACTACATAGTTTACAAAGCATCATGCTAGAAGGATAGGAAGAGGTTCACATACCTCGCGACGATTATCGACAATAAGCAAAACGCCCACAAGATCAGAATCGCTACCGCTCCACTCTTCAAGTAGAATACGCTACTCGCAGCATTTCCACCTATAAGGCCACAAACGCCTATTAACTTCTAACCGCACGGTTCCATATTCTACGTAAAAATTCGGCACTCCCCGCAAATCACAGAAATCTCCTCCTCTATCGAGGCCGGCTACCAAGCCAACCTGGGGGGGGGGGTTATACGTCTAACCGGACGTATACAATTCTACTACACAGTAATACCACAAGTCTATCAGAATACACCCCATGTAATTACAGTTCAGTTCTCTTCTTTAAATTCAGGCTTAAGTCAAAAGACATTGCCGCAAGCTATGTTCAGTTCTATATATAGTATACCTCAACTATATAATCCTACCATATGTAATTTCCAATTACAACAAGGGGACAAGAATATTTACCTCGATAAGCCCAAAATTATCCAAGTTATAAAAGTCGATCCTGAGCAAGGTTTAGCTCCTACTCCGTGCGCTCCAATCCGCTCCAAACAACCCTTAGAAGTTCTAACCAACTTCTACTTAAATACTTCAACCAACTATGAAGATTTCCTTAGGGTTTTGGTTTGAGACTAAGAGGACAAAAGGTAGTATTTCCGGACTCTACGTATAGAGGTAACTTTTGGAATACTACAAGGTAAAGGCTAAGGTATTTTGGGCATTATAACAATACTTGGAGAGTATTTCTACCAAGAGGGGGGGTGTATTATACGAAACAACTAGGCTAGGGGTACCCCGCGGCCAACACTACTAAGGGGGGAGGCCTCTACCAAAGCTTCTCAAAAGGGGACCTCTTGGACGAGAACACAACACAAGAGGAGGGAGGATTTCAAGACTTAGTGAAATTTAGGATGAAGAAGTCTTCAACAAGAGAGGGTATTTATAGGAAGCCAAAGGCCAACCAATGGCCAAGATCAAGCCATGTGCAAGGCAAGTGTAAGGCCTTGATCAAGCCAAGTGCACCCTAACCCTACACCCCAAAACAAGGCACAAAACATGGCACCAAACATGGCACAAAGTAAGGCACAAAACAAGGCACCAATCGGCCAAGGCCAAACCGCCCCTAAGGCGTCCACTTGAGGGTGACAAGTGTCACCCTCTCGTTGGCCCAAAAATGTTCCGTCGCTCAGAAAAATCCGCAAAAATACAAAATGACATAGCCGGAATTTTCCCTACGCAAGCTCTGTAAAACGTTTCGTCGAAAAACGACTCTAATCGGGTGTTGTGCACAAATTTCGAACCTGTGCCAAACTTTAAGTCTCAAATTTTCGTACGTACGTCTCCACGTACATACTCTGGAAATACGGGGTATAACAGAAGCAATGACTGAAGTGTGGTACGTGTTCTAGAAGAGTTCAAGTGTTCGAGAAGGGCACGACGAGTAAGGAAGGAAGAAAACGTGTGTTATTTCATGGCCAGGTGTGGCGTTGGCAACTTGTTAGAAGAACTTCATCGTTATCCGTCTTGAGAAGGAACATTCGGGACGAATGTTTCTAAGGAGGGGAGAATGTTATACCCCGTATTTCCAGAGTATGTACGTAAGGGCGTACATATTTAAATTTGAGCCTTAAGATTTGACAAGTTCGAAAATTTTGTGCACAAGTGCCGAAAAGAGTCGTTTTTCGACGAAACGTTTTACTAAACTTGCGAAGGGAAAATTCCGGCTATGTCATTTATATTTTTTGCGGATTTTTCCGAGAGACGATTATTTTGGACCAACGGGAGGGTGACAAGTGTCACCTCACATTGGACGCAAGGTCACAGAATGGACGATTGGAAGGAGGGAGTAGGTAGGATATTTTGTGTGCAAGTTGTTGTGGTAGATGGATAAGGTACACATGGTGGAATCCTAGCCCTACACTTGCCTAACACTTGGATGGATCTTGGCCATTGGTTGGCCATTCCTTGACCTATAAATACCCCCCCCCCTTTGGAAGACTTCTTCATCCTAAAATCTTCCTAAGTCTTGAAAGCTCTCTTCCTCTCCCCTCAGTGTAGTAGCTCGTCCAAAGCCCCCCCTTTGAGTGAGCCTTGGCCGAGAGCCACCCCCTCCCCCCTTTGGTGGTGTCTAGCCGTGGGGTACCCCCCCTAGCCTAAATTGTTTTCGTATAATACCCCCTTGTGTGGTATAGAAATACTCTCCTAGTATTGTTATAATGCCCAAATACCTTGTAGTATTCCCAAGGTTACACTTATACAAAAGCCCAGAAAATACTATTATACTTTCTTTAGCCACTAAACGAAACCCTAAGGAAAACCTTCATAGTCGGTCGAAGTGTTAAGTAGAAGTTGCGTAGAACTTCTAAGGGTTGATTGGAGCGGGTTGGAGCACTCGGAGTAGGAGCTTAACGTTGCTCAGGAGCGACTTTATACTTGGATAATTTTGGGCTCATCGAGGTAAATACTACTGTCCTTCTAGTGTAATTGGAAATTACATACTGTAGTAGTATAGAAATGAATATAAGATTCATAGAAGAGAATTGAACTGTAATAGAAGGATATTACAGAATAGACTTGAACTGAAATCACATCAGAAGAATAATATAGAAGAAGATTAAACTGTATTTACAATAGACTGATAACCTTATTGGTTGAATGTTCTGCGAGTAGCATGAACTACTTGGAAGGTGGACAAGGCTAGCCGGGTTATAGCCGTGGAGCGTTTTGCTTATAGTCGATAATCGTCGCGAGGTATGTGATTCTTCCTATACAAGAGAGCATGATATTTTAAAGGAAGATATATATATAGTACGTCAATGTCTTTTGACTTAAGCCTGAATAATAAATGGTATGGTAGATGTACGTGTGCTAACTGAATATAGTTGTACGGCAATGTCTTTTGACTTAAGCCTGAATAATAAGAACCTTGAAATATTTTAAAAAGGAATATAGATATAGTACGGTAGACGTACGTGTGTTAACTGAATGTAGTGTTACGACAATGTCTTTTGACTTAAGCCTGAATAAGAAGAATCTTGAAGTATTTCAAAGAGATAAGAAACCTTTTTGAAAGAAGAGTAATACTTGGTTTTGAAAACATAAGAGTTATACTAGCTTTATGGGAAGTTAGGTATAACGTCTTAAGAAAGATAAAAAGAACTTTCTCGATTTTTAGAAGTTAAGAGACTTGATCTTATAAGATAAGAGACTTAACTTAATTGAATTAATATGAGTTTTGTGTGAAACCTCATTCGTGAGTAATGAGTACGTGGTTTTTAAAAGGAATAATGTTTTACTGATTTCGGAAATCAGAATGTGTATCGACAAACCACTGCAGCGTTAATAAAGGAAAATGTATTGAATAATGAAGTATTATTAAAACCAGTAAAAAACCTCCATCTGCATAGAAGATAAGATGAGACAAAATGATATTACATTTCCTAGATCATGGCTGCTTAATAAGATTGATTATGAATAAGAATAACCTACCTTTATGGCATATGTTACTCAATTGTTTTAAAACAGAGATTAAGACATTGAATCGTGAAACTTTTCTAAAAAGAGACTTGAGTAATTGGAATTAGGCAAACCGGAACTTTAGGGAAAAGAAAGGTATTGTGTTGTCTTAAAATGGTTTAAAACTTAAAGTGTTATAAATGACTTTATGGGAAGTTGGTTATAACGACTTTATGAAAACAAAAGAAGGGTTTTTATCATTGGTTTTAATATGGAAACTTGACTTTAAAAAGAGAAGTTGTTTTGGTTTACTTAAAAGATGTAAGTCACTCTATTTTTATACTACGGGTATCGGGTGACTTTTATAAAGGAATAGATCTCTTTAAAAGGAATTTAACGACGTAGTACTTAGGGTTAAAACCCGGACTTTGATATAAAATGAAAGTACCTTGAGTTAGGTATAACTTGCCTATGCTTGTTGTTGTGTAACTTGCCTATGCTTGTTGTTGTGTAACTTGCCTATGCTTGTTGTTGTGTAACTTGCCTATGCTTGTTGTTGTGTAACTAGCCTATGCTTGTTGTTGTGTAACTTGTCTATGCTTATTGAGATAGTCTTTGTTGTGCAAGAATTGTGTTTCTATTCTACCGCTGCTTCGATGGAGGCGGTTGACTCATCGAGAACTTACTTGGACGCATCTGGCGGTGACGGAGATTCCACGGGTATGCTTCCATTAGCATTAGTACATGAGCATGTCTACACCGTTGATGGATTCTGTGGACAGGTGACCATTTTTGGTTATGGCGAAGTATCGTGACTTACGGTTGTGATTGGGCGCGTTCGCTTACTTGCCCCGCTACCACGTGGCGCAGTGGACTGGTATAGGTTGTTGCACTTACCACGTGTCGCCTTCGTGGCGGTATCGTGACTTACGGTTGTGATCGGCGTAGTCGCTACTTGCCCCGCCGCCACGTGGCGCAGTGGATCGGGTATAGGTTATTGCACTTGCCACGGTCACCTTCGAGTCAAGATAGTGACGAGGTCTCGTGGTACGGCTTTGGCATCGTGTAGGACTTGGTGTTCGGTGTACTCGTGTTGTTATATCATAGATCGCCGCATGAGGAAGGAATTCCACGCACGAGTGATGATTTGGAGGCGTGAGTCCCCGACTTGACATGATCGCTTATATGTTGGTATCGTAGTTTGGTTATCATACATGTCTCCTGCTTTATATAGACTGCTATGATTTCATTTATAGTACTTTACAGTTTCACATACTTGGTACCTGTTGTACTGACCTCCTTCGGGGGGCTGCGTTCATGCCGCAGGTAGAAGTACATCATTGCCGATCCCCGCTTATAGGATCACCTTTCAACAGATTGGAAGCTCCGTTCCTTCTGAGGCTTATCTTTGGTATGTTACCACGAGTCCGTAGGTTCTTGTACATTCGTGGTATGGGGCCCTGTCCCGCCATAGTTGTTGTAAAAATCTTGCAGGTCCAGAGTATCGCATGGGCGTTGTAAGAATTGTAACTGTTCAAATGTTTATATATATATTTATGTTGAAAGGCAACCATTTTGGTTGGCCTGTTTTCTTTCATCTTGATCCATGTCTATTTGCATGTTTAAGTTTTTATTTCCGCTGGTTTTCTCTGATGTTGTATCACTAGGGTGCCCGGGGTAAGGCACCAGTCACGGGCCCGGGTTCGGGTCGTGACAAATCAATATAAGTCTGTTATAAACACATAAGTAAACTGTTCCTTTTTATCATTCTTAAGTTGTTATACCTAACTTCCCATAAAGCTAGTATAACTCTTAAGCTTGATGTTTAAAAACCAATTAGTTCTCTTCTGTAAGAAAAATGATTCAATATTCTTTTGAAATGCTTTAAGATCCTTATTATTTAGGCTTAAGTCGCAAGACATTGTCGTAAGTATTATTCAGGCTTAAGTCAAAAGACATTGCCGTAAGTATTATTCAGTTAACACGTGTACGTCTACCGTGCTATATATATATTTTAAAATATCATGCTTAGGAAGAAATCACATACCTTCTCGGCGAAAACCACCTGCCAAGTTGAATATGTCGTGCGCAGAGAATCAACCTATAATAGTCAGACACGTCTATCAACGTCTAGACTACTCAGAAATGATTCTAAGCAGGGTCCTCTATTCTATGGAAAATCGGGCGACTTCCCTACCCTGAGCTACTCAAGTCCATCGTGAAAACAAATTCTAAGTAAGTATAGTTCAATTATTCTTCTTTTAAACCCTTCTACTGTGATAACAGTTCAATTCTATTCTTTAACAACCTTCTAAGTATTTATACTTATTTCTATACTTCTACAGTATGAATTCTCTAA
Source organism: Przewalskia tangutica (assembly GCA_029844215.1). Classification (NCBI taxonomy): domain Eukaryota; kingdom Viridiplantae; phylum Streptophyta; class Magnoliopsida; order Solanales; family Solanaceae; genus Przewalskia; species Przewalskia tangutica. The sequence goes on from CM056721.1 coordinate 53,111,954, forward strand.
TTACGAAAAGAAGGATAAGATTATTTACCTCGGTAAGCCCAATAATATCCTAGATATAAGTCGATCCGGAGCAAGGTTTAGCTCCTAATTTGTACGCTCCAACAGCTCCAAGGACCCTTAGAAGTTTCCAACAACTTCAACTTAAATACTAAAAGGGATTTGGGCTAGGGTATTTTGGGCATTATAACAATACTAGAAGGCAACTTTTCTACCAAGGGAGGGGGGGTAGTGTTTCGGCTAGGGCTTCTTTTAGAGGGGGGGGGGGGGGGTATTCGGCCAAGGCTTCTCAAGGGGGGGGGGGAGTGAGGCTTAGGACGATGGCTCACAAGGGGGAAGGAGGATTTAGACTTGGAAATTTGTGATGAATAAGTCTTCAAAGAGAGGGGTATTTATAGGGAAACCAAGGGCCAAGATCAAGCCAAGTGGGGGGCAAGTGGAGGGCCAAGATTTGCCCAAGTGCCCCCTAACCTACTCCTCAAATCACTCCACAAACAAAGGTCCATGTTCTAAGCCCCAAAAGCCTCTCAATCGTTCAAGGCAAAAGGCCACTTGGACGTCCACTTGAGGGTGACAAGTGTCACCCTCTCGTTGGTCCAAAAAGGTTCCGTCGCTCGGAAAAATCCGCAAAAATTAGAAATGACATAGCCGGAATTTACCCTACGCGAGTCGTGTAAAACGTTTCGTCGGAAAACGATTCTTTGTGTGAGTTGTGCCCAAAAAAACGTCCTAGGCCTAAACTTTTAAGGCTACACTTTCGTACGTACGCCCTTACGTACATACTCTGGAAATACGGGGTATAACAGTAGATCCAACTCATAGGCAACCTTGCCTACCCTGTGAATAACCTGATAAGGCCCAATGTATCTCAGGCTCAATTTCCCCTTCTTACTGAACCTCATCACACCCTTCATGGGTGATACCTTCAAGAATACCAAATCATCAAGCTGCAACTCTAAGTCTCGCCGTCGTACATCTGAATATGACTTTTGACGACTCTAAGCCGTTAACAACCATTCCTGAATAAGCTTTACCTTCTCTAAGGTTTGATGTACTAAGTCGAGTCCAAATGACTCTGATTCGCCTACTTCGAATCAACCAATAGGAGATCTATACTTTCGTCCGTATAAAGCCTCATACGGTACCATCGAAATACTAGAATGGTAGCCATTATTATACGCGAATTCTATAAGGGGTAAGTGTTCATCCCAACTACCTCTGAAGTCAATCGTACATGCTTTCAACATATCCTCTATAATTGTATTGATAACAAAGAAAAAAAATCTGCTGGCACCACATATGTTAATGCACCAACTTTCTTATTCTATAACATCACTTGCTTCTAACATTCTCTTCCACATTTGAGATCTACCTTTCCATTGAACTAGTAAATGTATTTGCTCCTTATAGTATTTATTCCACATGAAAGTGGACCACAATGTACATGAAGTCGTTAACCCCCAACATAACTTAGCAAATAAAGCCTTAGATACATCAAACAATGATATGAAGCACATTCCCTCTTCATTCTTTGGTAAGCACATATGTAACCATCAAGCTCATTTTCTGCCTTTCCTTTCTTCTATAATGCTTCAGTAAAGCCTTTCCAATTCTGCAGCTCATCCTTCAACTTCTTTATCAGTTCATTATAGTACATTTTTTTTTTCATATCCTCTCACTACTAGTAATTATAAACCACTTCAACTCTTTTGACACTTGTTCACTCCTTTTCTTACTTATCGTACTCTTCATAATTACGACATAATCTGATATATATACGTAACCTCAAACATTGCTCCTGTTTCCAATCCTTGGCGTTACTATATCCAAACTAGGTCATTATACTTAGGCTCAAAGTCCTTCACTTGCCTTATGGATAATACTTTCTGTCAATGGAAATTTAGGAAAATATTTCCTTGATCTCGTTAAGTAGTAAACTCATTACTTTACCTATCTCGTAGGACATTTTGGTTAGTTCAAAATACTGGTAGGCATCTGTGTTTGCCTGATAATTAATCTGTTCTATAAAGTCATTATCTCTTGACACGTATCATAAATGTCTACCTTATACTTATATCCATAGGCGTCATTGGCCTCTTTTCAACTATTTAGGTGTTAATCTAGAGCTTTACTCATTGTTACTTCCGTTTACACACTTTCTGAAAGGTATGACTGCATAAGTGTGGAACCGATACTTTAGGTGTTTACATCCAATTCACAGTGTTACCCGATCCAATGGCTCGTCAAGCCTTCTTTTCTTGTCATTATTAGGTCTCTCATCGACCGAGTGTCCATTCGTCTTACCTTTATTTTTCCATTTCAAGTTGCCCTGGGGGTGTTACACCCCGGAAATTTCAGGATATGTTTATAAGAACGTACGTAAGAACTCAAAATGTTAAGATTTGAGACGAGTAAAAATTTATCGGAATTTTGGAATTTGTCGGAAAACGAAATATTGCGACGAACGGGAGGGCGACACGTGTCACCCCCCTTAGTGGCCTTGGTCGAAATTGGCATGGTTAGAATGGTCATTTGACCATAATTTAAATAACCAAGTCTTGCAAAGACAAATAGCTTGATATTGTTGACTAAGTCAAAGGCCACTTGGACTTGATCCATGTGAAGCTCATCCAAGCCACCCAATTGTACTAATCTTGACCCTCCATCTTGTTATATATGTATACTAGTGCAAGACAAGCTCCACACTTAGCAAATTTTCAAAAAAAACTTGAGGAACACTAGATGAAGCTCTCGGCCAAGGCTAGGGTTTCAAGGGAATTTTTTTCAATTGTTGTCCAATAATTCCCATACTTTAAACCAAGGTTCCTAGGAGTATTGTAAGTGTATCTCAATAGAAAGATCCCAGAAAAATGGCGTTTTCGTATTAGTCGCAAGGCGGAAACTAAAGGAGTTCTTCAACTTTGAAGTTGGAACTTGAAGATGAGTTATTCATAAGCTTCTAAGGGTTGCTTGGAGTGGATTTGAACGTCGAAAGGAGGAGCTAAAGTTGCTAAGGATCGACTTGTGCTCTTGGATCATATTTGGGCTAATTGAGGTATAACCTTCATTTTACTTTTGTAATTGAAGATTTCATGTTATGATAAGTTATAAGTGATCATGTGATATGTGTTATGAAGTTTGATAAGTGTTATGGAAATTTGGAAGCTCAGATCCGAAAATGACATGTTAAGCCATTTGAAATTGAAATACAATTTGGTCGATAATTAGAATCGTCGCATGTTTACCTACTTGAGGATTGTAGTAACTATAATCAATTGTAGCTAGATAACATGTTATATTAAACCACTTGGATTGATAAGAAATTGGAAGAAGAATTGGTATTGTTGCCCTAATTGCCGAATTGACATTTTAGTTTAGACTAGTTTGTTATATATTGTGGGGCGGAATTTTACATGTCTTGATTAAGCGTGTAATCCCCTATTGTTAGCTACTTTGTTGGGCCTTAAAAGTGGCGTGTTTGGTTATTGAATTCGGCCTTGAAAAAGGTGGCAAAGTATGTAGAAACAAAAGAAGTGCTGTCCGATTTTCCGTAGAATTTAGTGACTTTGCACTTGGAATATTCTACGTTTGAAACTAGAAGTTAATAGACGTACTATGGTCATTATAGGTTGACATACTACGTACGGCGTATTGGACTTAACAAGTGGATTAAACCGAAGAGGTATGTGGAACTTACTTATCTCTTGAGCATGAATAGTTGTAAATGTATAGTACGGTAGACGTACGAGTTTTTGACGAATCTAGTCCATTTGATATCCTTGGCTTATTTTACGAATGTCCAAATTGGTTGAGTTAGAAAATTAACTCACTTGTTTAAATATTAAGGATATCTTGGTTTTCAAAAGTTAAGAGACTTTAAGTATGTTGAAAGTATTTTTGATACTTGCTTTGTTGGAAAGTTTAAGTCTCTTGGTTATAAAGAAGTATGTAAGTTTCTAAAGTATAAAGTTAGTATAACGGCTTTATGGGAAGTTGGTTATAATAGCTTTATGAAAAGTTAAAAAGAGTGGTTTACTCTAAGTAATTTAAGTATGTTAAATGACTTGAATTAACGAAAGGCAAGTTGATTTAAAGGCATCTATTGCCTAAGGTTTTTATGAGAGAAGAAGTCACTTGATTTAGAAGCCTAATTTTATTTCTAAAAGTATTGTGACTTGTCTTGAAAAGTAATTGTGACTTGATTCTAAGGTTATTAGTATCTTGAAAGTTTTATACGAATTTTTTTTTTTTTAAAGAGTGGAAGTATGTAGTACTTGGGTTAAATTCCCGGATTTTTATAAAAGACATGTTAGTGCCTTAAGTAAACTAAAATGATAGTGTATATGAACAAGAATAATAAGAAGTTAGGGGATTTCTTAACTTGCTTATATATGGTATGATAAGCCGGTAGTGCTTATGTTATGTATGATAAACCGGTAGTGCTTATGTTATGTGTGATAGCCGGTTTGTGCTAGTAGTATGTTATTCATTACGGGGTCATTCCCCGGGTTTGTGGCATTTGCATAGTCCGTGGATTTGCTACCCACGATGCGAGGAATACCTCATGCGAGTCCGTAAGGGCTTATGCGGGTGAAATAGTCCCATGCGGGAGGATACAGCCTATGCGAGGAATACCTCATGCGGGTCTACACGATCTATGCGGGTGAAATAGTCCCATGCGAGGAATACCTCATGCGGGTCCACACGACCTATGCGGGTGAAATAGTCCCAGGAGTAGGATTGCTTAATGATACTGCGGGCGGGTGGTCCTGCTTTGATCGTGAGCTTTCTATTTTTATGTTGTAAGTATACTCTTGATTACTCTCATTGTTAGTAAGGCACAGTGTACTGTTAATTGAGTTATCATACATGTCTCCAGTTTTATTATTGACTTATGATTTCATTCTGACGCGTTGGCCACATATTTGGTACATGTTGTATCGACCTCCTTGGGGCCGTTCATGCCGCAGTAGAGTACAAAGGTCGATCCTCGCTCTTAGGATCATGTTCACCGCTGGTAAGCTCCTTTATTCCGGAGGCTTATCCCTGGTATTGTCGGTCGTTGTACATTCAGGGGTATGGCGGGGCCCTGTCCCGCCAGAGTTGTTATTCTTAGAGGTCTGTAGTCACATTTGTGGATTGGGTTGTAAAGAAAAAAAATGTACTGTTTTATTGCGTATATTGTACGGAAGGTGGCCTTATCGGCTAGCCTGTTGCTATTTTTATGTCCAAGCATTTTATAAGTTGTGTATGTTCCGCTGCTATTCTCTGATGTATACCGAGAGGGGTGCCCAGGTAGGGCACCAGTCGCGGGTCGGGGTCGGGTCGTGACAAAAGTGGTATCAGAGCAGTTAGTCCTCAGAAAGTGTCTACAGACCGTGTCTAGTAGAGTCTTGATTATCGGTGTGTTGTGCACCACATCTATAATCAGGAGGCTGCAGGACATTTAGGATTGGTTTCCATTCTTCTCACTCTAAGATCGTGCGATAGAGCTGTATGGTTAGGGTCATCTCTCCCTAACAAGTTATGTTGTTTGCAGCTATGAGAAAGGCAGCAGTGACCCAGGAAAGATTATGTGGATTGCGTATCCAGGTTGGTAATATTAGTAGTATAGTTGGTATTGTGACATACAGCTATACAGATATATGTATGGGGGTCACATATGTGTTGCCTAGGATGATTTTAGATTACCAGGATTTGGTAAGGACTAAATAAATACCGGGAAGGTATGAACAGTTAAGGAACTCTCATCTAGGTTTTACGTGCTAATTTGAGATAATTAGGTGATGATGAGTTGTGTGAGAATGTAATGGACCCTCAATAGGTTAATTAAGGGACTTAATGGAAGACTATGTTAATAGATTGAGCTACGTAGTAGGATTTCGAGAATGGTACGGGTGAGATCCGTATGGAGTAAGTATGGCTGTGTGGACAAGACAACCCGATTATAGTATATTGAGAAGTTTTTGTACCCGTTTACGGGGAGGCTGATAAGTTAGGCTTGGAGCATGGAAATTGTGAGCCTAGGAATGTTGATAACCACCGAGACCTTAGGTATATAAGGCCATCTCGGGTATTAAAAAGTTAAGACAGACCAAGGAAAAGAGTTAAATACGACGCCGAGTCGGGTTGGGGATCTATTAAGGGTCGCCCCATAGCTTGAAATGAAATGGGATCAGTTGGTAGTAGTCCCGCTACGTGACAGGGTCACGAGGGTGCAAGGCCCAAGTCTAGTTAATCATTTTACGGGTTCGTGGACGTGTTCCACCGGAACCAGGGTGTGAGAGCCGGAAATGGCCTTATGTTGTTAAGAATAGTAACTCCAAAGATTGGAGGCCCGAATCAGTATGAAGGCTATGTACGTACGCAAGAATAAGTTTGGAAGTACGGTGTTATACCCCGTATTTCCAGAGTATGTATGTGAGGACGTACGTACAATTGTATAAGCCCTAATTAGGTTAAGAATGAAATTGTGAACTTTCAACGGAAAAGATTCCGAACCTTGTGAAGGAAATTTTACGTTTTTAATATTTTAACCGATTACGGATTTTTCCGAGAGATGAAATATTTTGGACCAATAGGAGGGCGACATGTGTCACCCTTAGGTGGCATGATTGGACGAAATTAGTGGGCAAGTGGCCAAGTCAAAAAGTCAAGTCTTGGAAGATATTTTGTGGGCAAGTGGGAGGGAACCTTGGACGGTTTTTGTGAGCCATGTGGCAAGCCACATGTCTCATTTTTGTGGTGGACATATGTCCCAAAGTTGTGGTGGACATATGTCCCAATGTTGTGGTGGACACTTGGTGGAAGACTCCACTCACACAAGTAACCAAATCTTCACCCTCCACTTGCTTGAATCTTGGCCCTTGATTGTCCTATAAATACCCCCCTTAAGTTGCAAGACTTCTTCATCCACTAAACAATTTCCAAGTCTCAAAATCCTTCCCCCTTTGTTACTCTCTCGTCCAAAAAAAACTCCCTCCCCCTTTCTAGGTGCCTTCGTCCGAAACACCCCCCCCCCCCTTGGTAGAGAAATTGTCTTCAAGTATTGTTACTATTCCAAAATACCTTAGCCTAAATCCCTTGTAGTATTCTAAGGTTACCTCTATACTAAAAGCCCGGAAATACTACTTTATTTCCTTTAGTCACAAAACGAAACCCTAGGGAAATCTTCATAGTTGGTTGAAGTATTAAGTAGAAGTTGTTTAGAAACTTCTAAGGGTTTCTTGGAGCGAATTGGAGCGTACAGAATAGGAGCTAAACGTTGCTCAGGATCGACATATAATCTTGGATAATTTTGGGCTTATCGAGGTAATAATCTTTATCCTTCTATTGTAATTGGAGATTACATATTGAAGTAGTTTAGAATTAAGTATAAGATATATAGAAGGATGGTATAAAAGAAGAGAATTGAACTGTACTTACATAGGACTGTATTTACAGTAGACTTGTGTAGTTTGACGGGTAGGGAAATGCTGCCCAATTTTCCGTAGAATAGAGAACCTTCTGCTTAGAATATTCTACGAAGTAGTCTAGACGTTGATAGACGTATTTGACTATTATAGGTTGATACTCTGCGCGCGACATATTCGACTTGGCAGGTGGATTGAGCCGAAGAGGTATGTGATTCTTCCTATCCTCTTGAGCATGATACTTTTGAAATATATATATAGTACAGTAAACGTACATGTGTTAACTAAACTTGGTTTTACTTTGATGTCTTTTGACTTGAGTTTTAAATGATAAGAATCTTGGAAGTATTTCAAAAGAGTTATGAATCATTTTTGAAAGAAAAGTAATACTTGGTTTTAAAAGCTTAAGAGTTATACTAGCTTTATGGGAAGTTAGGTATAACGACTTAAGAAAGATAAAAGGAACGGTTTACTTATTTGTTTATGAAAGTCTTGTATTGATTTCTGGAAAGTGTAGTAAGATGGTTTGATAAGTAAACATGTTATGATGCTACGTGTGTTAGTGTCTTGTGATGTTTGTGTAAGGGGGTTATTCTTGTTGTGCTTACGTTGTTAAACGATAAGCCCGTTGTACTGCTATTATATCACATACCCCCCTGACTTGTTATTATGCCGAGGACTTGCCACCCTTGATGCGAGGAATACCTCATGCGGGTTCATGCGACCTATGCGGAGCTGCGAAAGTTCCGGGATTGATCACTCCGGGTGTGTTACGCCGATGCGAGGGATACCTCATGCGGTCCATAGGACTATGCGGACTTCGGGGGTCCAGGATGATGCCGCGGGTTAGCTACTCCCGATGCGAGGAATACCTCATGCGGGCCTATGTGGCCTATGCGGACTGCGGGAGTTCCAGGATTAGGCACGCATAATGATACTATGGGCGAATGGCCTTGCTTCGATCATTAGAGGCCTAGAAAAGACCAGTTATGTTATATCTATTTTGCTCTTGGTTATGCTGTGGCACTATGTGCGGTTACATTGGTTGTTTCGTATATATTTGTAAAATTGGTTTTAAAATGATATGATTTCATTTAAGTACTTTACAGTTTCACATACTTGGTACCTGTTGTACTAACCTCCTTCGGGGGGCTGCGTTCATGCCGCAGGTAGAGGTACTCCTGTTGTTGATCCCCGCTCCTAGGATCACCGTTTTACGCTGGGAAAACCCCGTTTCTCCGAGGCTTGTCTTTTGGGTATGATCTCCCGCCATTGTAGCTTTATGTACATTCAGGTATGGCGGGCCTGTCCCGCCATAGTTGTGTACATTCCAGAAGTCCGTAGTCCTGTTGTAAAGTTGGGATGTAATCGCTCACTCTTGATGTATATATACGCCAAAGACAATCTTTTCTTGGATAAATCGTTTCTCATTTCATAATTGTTTCATGTCTTGTTTTTATATTCCACGGTTACTCGATGTATGTCTACTTAGGTGCCCGTAAGGCACGATCACGCCCGGTTCGGTCGTGACAAAAGTGGTATCGAGCGATTAATCCTCGGAAAGTGTCTACGCACCGTATCTAGTAGAGTCTTGATTATCGGTGTGTTGTGCACCACACCAATAATCGTGAGGCTATAGGATATTTAGGATTGGTTTCCATTCTTCTCACTCGAGATCGTGCCTTAGAGCCGTGTTATAAGTTGGACCCTCTAACGTATTTCTTTCTCGCACGATTATGCCTCCACGCAAGACAACCCGCCCGGAAGGGCAAGGCAGCGAGGAGCCGCTAGTAGGACACGTAGGGTCACGAGGCCTGTGCCCGGGCCTATACCCGAGGCGATACCTCGACGGCGAGTTCCACGACGCCGCCCCCAGCGAGACCACAAGACTGCGCCTCACCCCACACCGGAGCAGAGGAGATGGGTTACGAGAGATGGCCCGATTAGCCGAGATGTGGCGGACATGAGGATAGCCGACGCAGCAGCCGAGCACCCGTGGTACATCCGAGATCGGACAGCTTGAGACTACGGGATTTTCTGAGTTGTAGCCCGCCAGAGTTCTACGGGTCGAGGCCTAAGGATGATCCGCAGGAGTTCATCCGACAGCTTCAGCGGATCATGAGAGTGATTAGGGCTTCGGAGACTGAGTCATTGGTCTTAGGTTCATATCGGCTGCGTGATACTGCAGTCGATTGGTTTGATTCGTGGGAGCTGTCCTGAGGAGAGCATGCACTTCCAGCGGTATGGGACGAGTTCTCGGAGGCTTTTCTCAGCCACTTCTTGCCTCCGCAGATGAGGAGGGCACGGACCGACAGATTTCTGATGCTGAGACAGAGAGGGAGCACAGTCCGGGAGTACAACGTGGAGTTCGACTCGTTGGCTCGATATTTCCCCGCATTGGTGGCAGACATGGAGGACCGAGTGCACCGCTACGTCACGGGGCTTGATGACTACTTGGCAGAGTCTTGCTCGGGTGTAGCTCTTCAGCCGGGCATGGACATTGCCCGCATACAGGCTCATGCACTTGGGTGCGAGGAGCGTAGAGGCCGACGGGTTGACCGATATCAGCAGAAGAAGGCCAAGACGGCCGGATCTTTTGGTAGCTCTCGGGGTGGACGATCTCAGCAGCAGACTAGATTTGCACCACAACCAGCTCAGAGCACTCCTACACCGTCTTCAGGACAACCAGGGTATTCGGGGCGGTCGGGCCCCAGGACTTCGGACTTCCAGGGTAGCAGGGGTGCTAACCGGTCGAGGTCCTCTCAGTGTGTCCGATGTGGTAGATTCCATTCCGGGAGTTGTGGTACTACCTCGGGAGTTTGCTACACTTGCGGCCAGCAGGGTCACTATGCGAGAGACTGTCCGACCAGAGGCAGCGCAGATGGTAGGGGTCACCTCTGGTCTTTCACGTCCTCATCACCTACTGCCATTACTCGCCCCGAGGCGCGGTGCTCAGGGACCAGCAGGTCGCGGCAGAGGTCGTGGCAGGGGTCCTAGTTCTAGCGGTCCTCAGAACCGCATTTATGCCTTGTCCAGCCGACAGGACCAGGAGGCATCACCGGATGTCGTCACAGGTACTTTATCAGTTTCTTGTTGTGACGTGTATGCCTTGATAGATCCGGGTTCTACTGGCCCTATATATCCCCTTATTGCTAGTAGGATAGGGATAGAGCCTGAGTCCATAGACCCTTTCGAGGTAGCTACGCCAGTGGGTGATTCGGTGGTAGCTCGGCGGGTATATAGGGCTTGCCCAGTGACTTTATGCAGTCGTCAGACCCTAGCCGACTTGATAGAGTTGGATATGACCGATTTTGATGTGATCATGGGTATGGATTGGTTAGCTTCTTGCTACGCCAATGTAGACTGCAGGGAGAGTGTGGTACGGTTCCAGTTTCCTGGGGAGCCGGTTATTGAGTGGGAAGGGAACACTGTGTCGCCGAGGGGTAGGTTTATTTCTTACCTCAAGGCTAGGAAGATGGTGCAGAAGGGGTATATCTACCATCTCATTCGAGTGTTTGATACCGAGGTCGCGTACCAGATTTTCGGCCCAGAGTCGAGAGTTCCCAGATGTGTTTCCAGACGACCTCCCGGGTATCCCTCCTGAGAGGGAGATAGAGTTTTGTATCGATGTGCTGCCAGATACTCGACCTATATCCATTCCGCCATACAGAATTGTCACGACCCGAACCCGGGCCCGTGACTGGTGCCTTACCCCGGGCACCCTAGTGATACAACATCAGAGAAAATCAGCGGAAATAAAAACATGAACATGAATTAAGAGACAAGATAAATAAACAAAGCAACCAAAACGATTGCTTTCATCATATATACATAAATACCGACGCTTATCTTTTTACAAACCCCGCCACAACAAGGCTCTGCACTTCTAAGATTTTTACAATTTATGACGGACAGTGGCCCCGCCATACCTCAATGTATAAGAATTCCATGCACTGTGGTAACATACCAAAAGATAAGCCTCCGCAGAAATTGGGCTTCCCGACACGCTGAACTGTGATCCTATGAGCGAGGATCCACAACCGATGTGCTTCCCCCTGCGGCCTGAACGCACCAAGGAGGTCAAGACAACAGTACCAAGTATGTGAAATCAGAAAAGATCAGAATGAAATCATAATAGTCTATATAAAGCAGGAGACATGTATGATAACCAGATGAAATACGTGTCTCGACCCATCCCGTGGGACTCGGTGTATAATCAGATAAAATACGTGTCCTCGCCATCTCGTGGGACTCTGTAAAATCGGATGAAATACGTGACCCTGCCCATCTCGTGGGACTCGGTGTATAATCAGATGGAATACGTGTCCCTGCCCATCTCGTGGGACTCGGTGTATAATCAGATGAAATACGTGTCCTCGCCCATCTCGTGGACCTTGTAGAATCGTTCATAACAAATCAAACGCCCTCCATCGAGACGCGGCAGTAAATACAACAAAGGCTATCACAACAAGCATAGGCAAGTTTCACAACAACAAGCATAGGCAAGCTTCACAACAACAAGCATAGGCAAGCTTCACGACAACAAGCATAGACAAGTTATACACAACTCAAAGTACTTTCATTTTATGCCAAAGTCCGGGTTTTAACCCTAAAGTACTACGTACGTTAAATTCCCTTTAAAGATCCATTTCTTTTACAAAGGTCACCCGACACCCGTAGTATAAAAAAATAGAGTGACTAACATTGTTAAGTAAACCAAAATGCTTTCCTTTGTAAAATCAAGTAACAACCTTATTTTCCAAACGTTCAATTTTGCCTAATTTCAAATGCTCAAGTTTCTCATTTTAGAAAAGGTTTCGTAGTTCATAGTTTTAATCCTTTAAAACATAATTCTCCTTTAAACGTTTTGAGAAACATATGTCTTATATGTGAGTAGGTTATTCTTGTTTATAATCAATCTTATTAAGCAGCCATGATCTAGGAAATGTAATATAATTTTGTCTCATCTTAGCTTCTATGCAGATGGAGGTTTCTACTGGTTTTAATACCATACTTCATTATTCAATACATTTTCCTTTATTAACGCTGCAGTGGTTTGTCGATACTCATTCTGATTTCCGAAATCAGTAAAGCATTATTCCTTTTAAAACCAAGTACTCATTACTCACGAATGAGGTTTCACACTTTTAACAAAATTCATATTAATACCATTAAGTCAAGTCTCTTATCTTCTAAAAATCAGTAAACCATTCTTTTTATCACTCTTAAGACGTTATACCTAACTTCCCATAAAGCTAGTACAACTCTTATGTTTTCAAAGCCAAGTATTACTCTTCTTTCAAAAGGGTCTTTTTGGAACACTTCAAGTTCTTTGTTACTACACATCAAATCCGTTATAAGTCAAATCAGTTATCCTTTGAAACCACAAGGCATTTTCTTACCTACATAAAGCTGTTATAACCAACTTCCCATAAAGCCGTTATAACACTTTATGTTTCAAACCAATCAAATACATTAAACACATGTACGTCTACCGTACTACATAGTTATACACATATCATGCTAGAACAGATAGGAAGAGGTTCACATACCTCGCGACGATTATCGACTAATAGCAAAGTGCTCCAAGTACCCCAAACCGTCGGCTACTCCTTAAGCCAAGTAGATCACGCCATACGTAGTACTTCAACCTATAGAGGCCACAAGGCGCCTATTAACATCCTAGATCTCAATGTAGAATATTCTACAGAAAATTCGCAGACTCTCCTCCCGCAAAACAGTAATCTCCTCCTCTATCGAGGCCGCTACCAAGCCAACCAGGGGGTTTGCACGCCTAACCGGACGTGTACAATTCTACTCACGAATGCTACACAAGTTCATCTAATACACCCTATGTAATTACTGATTCGATTCTCTTATTTAAATTCAGGCTTAAGTCGCAAGACATTGCCGTAAGTATTATTCAGGCTTAAGTCAAAAGACATTACCGCACAACTATGTTCAATACTATATATAGTATACTTAACTATATACTCCTACAACATGTAATTTCCAAATACCACAGAAGGTTAAGAATGTTTACCTCGATAAGCCCAAAATTATCCGAGTTTATATGTCGATCCTGAGCAAGGTTTAGCTCCTACTCCGTGCGCTCCGACCCGCTCCAACCAACCCTTAGAAGTTCTAACCAACTTCTACTTATAACTTCAACTACGGGTGAAGATTTACTTAGGGTTTCGTTTTTGTGACTGAGGGAAGTATAATAGTATTTTCTGGGCTTTTGTATAAGTGTAACCTTGGGAATACTACAAGGTATTTGGGCCAAGGTATTTGGGCATTATAACAATACTTGGAGAGTATTTCTATACCACAAAAGGGGGGTATTTATACGAGGCAACAAGGCTAGGGGGGTGTACCCCACAGCTAGGGCACTACAAAGAGGAGAGAGGAGGCCCTCGGCCAAGACTCTCAAAAGAGGGGTGGGGGGAGGAGTTGGACGAACTCAACACTAAAGGGGGAGGGATTTTTAACACTTAGCAAATGATTTTTGGATGAAGAAAGTTCATCACTTAGAGGGGTATTTATAGGTCAAGCAAAGGCCAACCAATGGCCAAGATCAAGCCAAGTGTTAGGCAAGTGTAGGGCTAGGATCAAGCCATGTGCACCTTATCCATCTACCACACAACTTGCACAAAATATCCTACCTAACCATGCCACCTTTCTCGTCCACTTTGCCGTCCACTTCCTTCCAATGTGAGGGTGACACTTGTCACCCTCCCGTTGGTCCAAAATGTTTCGTCTCTCGGAAAAATCCGCAAAAATTATAAATGACATAGCCGGAATTTTCCCTACGTATTCGTCGGAAAACGACTCTTTTCGGCACTTGTGCCCAAATTTCGAATTTGCCAAATCTTTAAGGCTCAAATTTTATACGTACGCCCTCACGTACATACTCTGGAAATACGGGGTATAACAAGAATGGCACCTGCCGAGTTGAGAGAGTTGAAGGACCAGCTGAGAGATTTGCTGGAGAAGGGCTTCATCAGGCCTAGTGTTTCTCCCTGGGGAGCGCCGGTATTGTTCGTGAAGAAGAAGGACGGCACGCTGCGCATGTGTGTTGATTACAGGCAGCTGAACAAGGTGACTATTAAGAACAGATACCCCCTCCCCAGGATTGATGATTTGTTCGACCAGTTGCAGGGTGCGAGATGATTCTCCAAGATTGACCTGCGATCAGGCTATCATCAGGTGCGAGTTAGAGAGGCGGATGTCCCTAGATCGCATTCCGGACCAGACGCACTATGAGTTCAGGGTTATGTCTTTCGGTTTGACCAATGCTCCGACGGTATTCATGGATTTGATGAACCGAGTGTTCAAGCCATTTTTGGATACGTTTGTGATAGTATTCATTGATGACATCTTGGTTTATTCTCGCTCAGAGCAGGAGCATGTGGAGCATTTGAGGGCGGTATTGAGAGTTCTCCAGGACCAGCGGTTATATGCCAAGTTTTCGAAGTGCGAGTTCTGGTTGGCTTCGGTGGCTTTCTTATGGCACATTGTTGGGGCCGATGGTATTCGGGTGGATACGGCTAAGATCGAGGCAGTCAGGACTTGGCCTAGACCTACTACACCGACAGAGGTACGCAACTTTCTGGGCCTTGCGGGTTATTATCGGCGGTTCGTGGAGAAGTTTGCTTCTATTTCTGCACCATTGACTAGGCTGACTCAGAAGGCAGCTAAGTTTCAGTGGACTGATGCTTGTGAGCAGGGTTTCGGCATCGAATGAGAGATTGACGACCACCCCGATTCTTACTCTTCCGGAGGTCCGCACTTATGTGGTGTATTGTGATCGCGCTGCATCGGGCTTGGATGTGTTGCGGCAGGTAAGTTTATAGCGACGATCTCGACAGCTCGAAGCATGAGAAGAACTACCCCACCCATTATTTGGAGTTAGCGGTGATTCACGCCAAGATCCGAGGCACTATTTGTATGGAGTTCACGTAGATATTTACACGCACCACAAGAGCCTCCAGATATCTTCACGCAGGAGTGAACTTACGGCGAGACGGTGGTTAGAGTTACTCAAGGATTATGATGTCGATATCCTGTACCACCCAGGGAAGGCCAATGTTGTGGCAGATGCCCTTAGTCGTAGGTCGACGGGAGTCTATCGATGTGCGACAGAGAGGAGGGCATGGTCCGCGAGATACATCGACTAGTCACACACGACCAACCGGGCGTGGATCGTGCCTTACCCCGGGCACCCAAGTAGACATACATCAGAGTAATCAGCGGAACATAAAACAAGACATGGAATATCAAGAAGTGTAAAACAGTAATCTGAGAAAACTTGTCCTTCGGCATATATATATAAAACTTAAATCTGAACAGTTACATTCCTTTTTCAACTCTGCCCACAACAGTATGTCACGACCCGAACCGGGGCCCGTGACTGGTGCCTTACCCCGGGCACCCTCGTGATACAACATCAGAGAGAATCAGCGGAAATAAAAACATAAACATGAAACAAGAGACATGATAAATAAACAGGCCAACCAAAACAGTTGCCTTCTGTATATATTCATAAAACCTGAACAGTTATCCTTTTTACAACCGCCACGACCAAATCAAGCTCACATCGTGCCTTACCCGCACCCAAGTAGTCAAACAACATCGAGAAAATCGTGAAATTAAAACTCATACATGATAACCAATGAAAAGAGAAACAAAGCAACTAAGCGGTTACCTTTTTCAAAAATAACTAACACACGAGCCATAATCCCCGCCACATCGCATTTCATGCACTTAAGAATTTTTATAACATCTCTGACGGACAGGCTCGCCATACCCTGAATGTACAAAAGTTCTACAACTTCGTGGAACCGCATCAAGTGACAAAGTCTCCGGCGAATGGAGCTTTCTGAGAACTGAACAGCGATCCAAAGGGTGCGGATCAACAAGCGATGTATCTCAACCTGCGGCATGAACGCAGCCCCCCGAAGGGGGTCAGTACAACAGGTACCGAGTATGCGAAACAGAAAATAATACTGTAAATGAAATCATAATAGTCTATAAGGAAAACAGGAGACATGTATGATAACCAAACTACAGTACACCACGTATATACAGTTCAGTCAAATCAAATCACATCAAGTCAGGGACTCACGCCCGAAAGATCATTACTCAAAGTGGACGCATACTCGTGGGCTACCCAACGTGTCGGTATGTCCAACCCAATAACAAGATAGTACTCACAGTGGACGCATACTCGTGGGCTACCCAACGTGTCAGTATGTCCAAACAAATACCCAGATAATACTCATCGCGGACGATACTGTGGCTACCCAACGTGTCGATGTCCAAACAAATACCCAGATAATACTCATCGTGGACGATACTGCGGCTACCCAACGTGTCGATGTCCAAACCAATACCCGGATAATACTCATCCGGACGCATACTCGTGGGCTACCCAACGTGTCAGTATGTCCAAACCAGTTTACAAGATAACACTCCTAATCGAAGCATACCCGTGGGCTACCCAACGTGTCGATATGTCCCAAAGGATCAATATAGTGGAAGCATACCCGTGGGCTACCCAACGTGTCGATATGTCCATCATACCACCCGATATCCGCCTCCGTCGAGACTCGGTAGCACAAAGTCAAACACTTGCACAACAACAAAACTATCACCACAAGCACAGTGTTACACACAACTCAAACTACCTTCGTTTAATTCGACAAACCGGCATCCAACCCCAAAATACTACATTCTTTACTCCCTTCAAAGACCTCTCTTTACGGAGAAACCATACGATACTATCACAAAAGTATCACCCACATTCATGTGTAAAACACGTACTTCAAACACAATTAACATAACGTCAAGTATACCTTTTAAAAGTCCAAGTAATTAACTCCTTTAGGGTCAAGTATTCCTACCTTTTAAAACTAAGTCATTTACTTTTCCCTTAAGAAAAGTTCGATATCTGAAAACAAGTGATTTATACTTTCAAACTCAAGTTACTTCTCTTTCCAAAATCCAGACATTATCCTTTGCAATCCATTAAGTTCATTCTTTGGAATTTTAAGAAAAGTCGAACTTGTTATCAATGATTCTCATTTAAGCACCATGATCTAGGAAATGTAATATCATTTTGTCTTATCTTAGTTTCTATGCGGATGGAGGTTTCTACCTGGTTTTAATATAATCAATTAGTCGAAACCATTTCCTTTATTAGCGCTATGAGTGTGTGTTCGATACTTGTTCCCACTTTCAAATCCATTTCACATTCTTATGCCGTTATACCTAACTTCCCGTAAAGCTAGTATAACTCTTAAGTTTTCAAAACCAAGTATTACTCATTACTCACGAATGAGGTTTTACAACTTTTGAATACATTACAAAACTTTCACAATTCTAAGTTAAGTCTCTTATCTTACAAGATCAAGTCTCTTAACTTCCACCAATCAACAACCGTTTCTTATTCACATAAAGTTGTTATAACTAACTTCCCATAAAGCCGTTATAACCCCTTTATGTTTTAAACCAACCAATTACCACATAAACATTTATGAGACCAAGAGGACTCATTCTTTAAGCACCGAGTGCCCATTACTAACGGATAAGACTTACTACTCTTACACATAATGAAGCCCTTTACACTTCATAACAAGTCAAGACACAATTTGGAAAATCAATTTCCTTTAACACACGTACCTCAACCGCACTATATATTTCACAAATAGTCATGTCAAGAGGATAGGAAGAATCACATACCTCGCGACGATTTGTCGACACTAAGCAAAATGCTCCACAGTACTATCTCCCTTAAGAAGAATATGCTACACGTAGTACTTCAATCCTATAAGGGCCATAAAACGTCTATCAAACTCTAGTTTCGAACGTAGAGTAAACTAAGTACAAGGCCCCTACATTCTACGGAAATTGGACAGAACTTCCTTTGTTTCTATTAACTTGCCACCTTTCACAAGGCCGAAATCAACAAGGCTACAAGATCCAAATCTAAGCCAACTTAACTATAACCTCGTGCTCACAACTCTATACAAACTTAACTATACCCCCCTCAGGCTCACAAATCTATTCAAACTCTAAATATAACAGCCTCAGGCTCACAGATCTATACTACTAAAATAAAACAGCCTTAGGCTCATAACCAAGAGAAAGGGGAAACTTTTACCTTTTAGAAAAGCCCACAAAAGCCCCTTTTTCTTCCACCTCTTCCACAAAATCGCCCACCAAGTTACTCCACGAGTTTACTCCACACTTTTTCTTCTTGCCGCCCCAACAATCTCCTCTAAAGCTAGGTTTTCTTCCAAAACTAGAGAGAAGGGAGAGGGTTTCCATGGAAGGGTTTTGAAATGAAATGAAATGGAATGGCCAAGTCTTCAAGACTTGGCCCTAAATAGGACCACTTATCGATAAAAGGATGGGAGGGACACTTGTCACCCTCCCATAGGTTATAAACGAAATATCCCTGTTTTTCGCTACTTCACAAGCAAAATCCGCCTCGGCGCGCCACGGCGCGCCGCGCTTTACCAAAAATAAATCTTCCGTATCGCTGCCCTGCATTCCGGCCGCGCGCAGCAACCCCTGACTTCAGTACAATCGCGCCGCGCCTGCAGTCCGGCACGCGCGCTGCACTCAGACGAATGCTGCGGCACTGATCACGCACCAAACTTGAAACTTCCATAACTTTGACTCCGATGTCCAATCGACGAACAGTTTGTTGCGTTGGGATCTAGATTTAACTGCTACACATTAGGCTTTTAAACACCTCGAAATTCTTAACAACTGGGGTACAACACTCCAAGGTAAACTAAAATCCGTCCAACACATGTTGTCAACTTATCTATCTTCTAGAATTTACGGTGTAACATTCTTCCTCTTAGAAACATTCGTCCGAATGTTCCTTCTAAGTCTTCGTAACACGCGCCGGATAGTCTTCACTACTATACCTACCAAAACTCATTTATGCCTCTCATGGCCATAATATAGAAATCACGCATCTCCAAATTCCATAACGGGAAATCACCTCTACGCAAACATCACTATTTTCTCCTCCTCGTCTAAAGGATACTCTCCTACTCGCGTACCTTCCTTGTACACTCACACCTCTCTAGCACACGCCCACAATTCGACCATCGCTCGTTTCTACCACCTGAGTTACTACCTCCAACTCGTCCATCTTACTAATCCACGCCATGGAAGCTACCACTTCCATCGCAAACTACCCATGGAATCATCACACAAACTCCATGTATACCATACACTCCGACAAGGATTAACAAGAAAGGCTTCTACCCAAGACTACCTTACATCTAAGGTCTCAATGTTATAAATTCTAAGGTTCAAATTTTTCTCATCCCCAAACTTACCCTCTTTATTAACCATGCTTCCAAAACACATTATATACACAAAGCTACCCAACATAGCACTCAACACATCACCACAACATCAAAGCATACAATACTCTGAGGGTTAAGAACATACCCACTATTGCTTCACCTCCTTCTTGTCGCTTCTACTCATGTTCTTTCCTAGACGACGCACAAAGGAGGAGGTGAATCGCCCACCGATCCCGGCGTGAATCTCAACCTCCGCGCTATCTCTCGTGGGACAATTCCTTGCAAAATGGCTGGTGGCCGCATGTAAAACATTCCCTATTAGCACGACACTCCCATCGTGGAGCCTACCACAATGGTCACAACGAGGTAAGGGTGGTCCCATCCGACTAACATCCCCGATCCCCAAAACTCAAACCTGGAGCCCCGACCGCTCCCGACTCGAACGCCCCGACGATCGAGGTGGAGCACTCCGTCTTGGAGGAGGCGCATAACTAACCTGCCGAGGCCGCCGCCTGAAGGTCACCAAAGGACCGCCGCTTGGCCCTACTCGCCGATCTTGGTCATTCCGTCGACTCACGTGCCTCACATCCAAGTGCATGAGCTGCATGCGGCAATGTCCATGCCTACCAAGAGCTACTCCCGAGCAACTCTCGCCAAATAGTCATCAAGCCCGCGGACATAGCGGTGCACTCGCCCTCCATGTCGCTACTAACGCGGGACGCATCGAGCTAGTGAGTTAAACTCCACGTTGTACTCAACCGCACGCCTGCTCGCCAACATCAAAAATCTTTACCCGAGTCCTCTCATCCGCGGGAGGCAAGAAATGTGCAAGAAATGCCTCCGAGAACTGCCCCATCTCGCCGAAGTGCATGCCCTCCCGACGGCTCCCACGATCAAACGATCGCGGTATCACGCACCGATGCGAACCTAGGACCACCGACTCGGTCTCCGTGCCTTGATCACTCATGATCCATCAGAATCGCTTGATGAACTCCTCGCGATCATCCTCGTGCCTCGACCAGAACTCGGCGGCGCCACAACTCGTAAAGTCCCGCAGCCTCAAACTATCCGATCTGGGTGAACCATCGTGCATCGAACCGCCGCCCACTTATCTCGTGTTCCGCCACAACCCCGCCAATAATCGCCAACTCCTTGTAACCCATCTCCTCTCCGGCCTGCATCGGACCGGGGCTCGTGTATCGTGGTCTCAGAGATCGCTGCCGCTTTACTCGCAGCCTCCTCGCCGCTTTGCCCTTCGCCCTGGTTGCCTTTCGCAGGCATAATCGGTAAAAACGAAACACGCCGTAGGGGTCCAACTTACAACACTCTAAGGCACGATCTCGTAATGAGAAGAATAGAAACTAATCCTAAATGTCCAGCCTCACGATTATAGATGTGGTGCACAACACATCGATAATCAAGACTCTACTTAGACACGGTTCAGACACTTTCCGAGGACTAATCGCTCACGATACTACTTCGCCACGACCAAACCGGCCCGCGATCGTGCCTTACCCGCACCCAAGTAGTCAAACAACATCGTAGAAAATCACGGAAATTAAAACTCATACATGATAACCAATGAAAAGAGAAAACAAAGCAACCAAGCGTTACCTTTTTCTCAAAAATAACTAACACCGAACGCCATAATCCCCGCCACATCAAGATTTCTGCACTTCTAAGAATTTTTATAACATCTCTCCGACGGACAGTGGCTTCGCCATACCCCGAATGTACAAAAAGTTCTACAACTTGTGGAACTGCACTAAGTGACAAAGTCTCCGGCGAATGGAGCTTTACGAGAACTGAACAGCGATCCAAAGTGCGGATCAACAAGCGATGTATCTCAACTCGCAGATGAACGCAGCCCGGCCGGGTCGATAACAAAAACCGAGTATGCGAAACAGAAAATAATACTGTAAATGAAATCATAATAGTCTATAAGGAAAACAGGAGACATGTATGATAACCAAACTACAGTACACCACGTATACGCCTACCAAATCAAATCACATCAAGTCGTGGACTCACGCCAAAGATCATTACTCAAAGTGGACGATACTGCTGGCTACCCAACGTGTCGGTATGTCCAACCCAATAACAAGATAGTACTCACGCGTGGACGATACTCGGGCTACCCAACGTGTCGCGATGTCCAAACAAATACCCGATAATACTCACCGTGGACGCATACTGCTGGCTACCCAACGTGTCGGCATGTCCAAACAAATACCCGAGATAATACTCATTTGGACGCATACTGCGGCTACCCAACGTGTCGCGATGTCCAAACCAATACCCAGATAATACTCATCGTGGACGATACTGCGGGCTACCCAACGCGTGTCGGTATGTCCAAACCGATTTACAAGATAACACTCTAATGGAAGCATACCCGGGCTACCTAACGTGTCGATATGTCCCAAAGGATCAATATAGTGGAAGCATACCCGGGCTACCCAACGGTCGATATGTCCATCATACCACCCGATATCCGCCCTCCGTCGAGACTCGTAGCACAAAGTCAAACACTTGCACAACAACAAAACTATCACCACAAGCACAGAGTTACACACAACTCAAAGTACCTTCGCTTAAGTCGACAAACCGGGTTCCAACCCCAAAATACTACATTCTTTCCTACCTTCAAAGACCTCTCTTTACGTAGAAACCATACGATACTATCACAATAGTATCACACACATTCATGTTTAAAACACGTACTTCAAACACAATTAACATAACGTCAAGTATACCTTTTAAAAGTCCAAGTAATTAACTCCTTTAAGGTCAAGTATTCCTACCTTTTAAAACCAAGTCATTTACTTTTCCCTTAAGAAAAGTTCGATATCCAAAACAAGTGATTTATACTTTCAAACTCAAGTTACTTCTCTTTCCAAAATCCAAGACATTATCCTTTGCAATCCATTAAGTTCATTCTTTGGAATTTTAAGAAAAGTCAGAACTTGTTATCAATGATTCTCATTTAAGCAGCCATGATCTAGGAAATGTAATATCATTTTGTCTTATCTTAGTTTCTATGCAGATGGAGGTTTCTACTGGTTTTAATATAATCAATTAGTCGAAACCATTTCCTTTATTAGCGGCAAATGGTGTGTTCGATACTTGTTCCCACTTTCAAATCCATTTCACATTCTTATGCCGTTATACCTAACTTCCCGTAAAGCTAGTATAACTCTTAAGTTTTCAAAACCAAGTATTACTCATTACTCACGAATGAGGTTTTACAACTTTTGAATACATTACAAAACTTTCACAATTCTAAGTTAAGTCTCTTATCTTACAAGATCAAGTCTCTTAACTTCCACCAATCAACAACCGTTCTTTTATTCACATAAAGTTGTTATAACTAACTTCCCATAAAGCCGTTATAACCCCTTTATGTTTTAAACCAACCAATTACCACATAAACATTTATGAGACCAAGAGGACTCATTCTTTAAGCACCGAGTGCCCATTACTAACGGATAAGACTTACTACTTTACACATAATGAAGCCCTTTACACTTCATAACAAGTCAAGACACAATTTGGAAAATCAATTTCCTTTAACACACGCGTCAATCGCACTATATATTTCACAAATAGTCATCCAAGAGGATAGGAAGAATCACATACCTCGCGACGATTTGTCGACACTAAGCAAAATGCTCCACAAGACTATCTCCTTAAGAATATGCAACACGTAGTACTTCAATCCTATAAGGGCCATAAAACGTCTATCAAACTCTAGTTTCGAACGTAGAGTAAACTAAGTACAAGGCCCCTACATTCTACGGAAATTGGACAGAACTTCCTTTGTTTCTATTAACTTGCCACCTTTCACAAGGCCGAAATCAACAAGGCTACAAGATCCAAATCTAAGCCAACTTAACTATAACAGCCTCAGGCTCACAACTCTATACAAACTTAACTATAACAGCCTCAGGCTCACAAATCTATTCAAACTCTAAATATAACAGCCTCAGGCTCACAGATCTATACTACTAAAATAAAACAGCCTTAGGCTCATAACCAAGAGAAAGGGGAAACTTTTACCTTTTAGAAAAGCCCACAAAAGCCCCTTTTTCTTCCACCTCTTTCCGTCAAAATCGCCCACCAGCGTTACCCACGAGTTTACCCACACTTTTTCTTCTTGCCGCCGCCCCAACAATCTCCTCTAAAGCTAGGTTTTCTTCCAAAAACTAGAGAGAAGGGAGAGGGTTTCCATGGAAGGGTTTTGAAATGAAATGAAATGGAATGGCCAAGTCTTCCAAGACTTGGCCCTAAAATAGGACCACTTACTGATAAAAAGGATGGGAGGGACACTTGTCACCCTCCCATAGGTTATAAACGAAATATCCCCTTTTTCGCCACTTATCACAAGAAAATCCCGCCGGCGCCATGTTCGGCCACGGCGCGCTTTTACTTCAAAATAAATCTTTTCCATGTCGCTACACCACATTCGCAACCCCGAATCGCCGCGCACCAAACTTGAAACTTCCATAACTTTTGACTCATGTCCAATCGATTTAACGGTTTGTTGCGTTGGGATCTAGATTTAACGGCCACATTAGGCTTTTTAAACACCTCGAAATTCTTAACAACTGGGGTACAACACTCCAAGGTAAACTAAAAATCCGTCCCAACACATGTTGTCAACTTATCTATCTTCTAGAATTTACGGGTGTAACACAAACTCGCCCCACAACTGCACCTCTGAAGTGACAATAACTATGACGGACGGGCCCCGCCATACCCCCAATGTACAAGAACCTACAGACTAGGTAACATACCAAAAGATAAGCCTCCGAGAAACGGCTTCCAACGTCAATCTGTGATCCTATGAGCGAGGATCCACAACCGTGATTTACCTCATGCAGATGAACGCACTTCTCAAGGAGGTCAAGATAACAGTACAAGTATGTGAAATCAAAAATATCAGAATGAAATCATAAATCTATATAAAGCAGAGACATGTATGATAACCAAACTACAACTCATAACATAAAAGCGATATGTCAAGTCGTGACTCACGCCTCAAAGTCATCCTTCATGCCCGTGGAACTCCTTCCTCACCGCCGCGCCTAGGTACAAACCATGTGATACGTATAATATGTCTCGCCATCTCATGGACCCAAGATAGAAACGCAGAAATACATTCTGCTCATCTCATGAACTCGGTCGGATGGAATACATTCCCGCCCATCCATGGACGCGTCGAGTGAAATACATTCGGCTCATCCCTTAACGCGTAGTCGAGTGAAATACATTCCTGCTCATCCTACGAACGCGGTAGTCGAGTGAAATACATTCCCGTTCATCCCATGAATCGGTAGTCGAGTAAAATACAAGATTTGCACAACAAGGCTATCACACGCAAACATAGGCAAGTTACACACAACTTAAGGTACTATCATTTTATGCCAAAATCCTCTCGATTCTAAAGTATTACATACATTAACACTTTTAAAAAAGATACGTTTCTTTCACAAAAGTCACACAATGTTCGTAGTATAAAATAGAGTGACTATCTTTTAAGTAAACAAAAACACTTCCCTTGTAAAATCAAGTAACACATTATTTTTCAAACGTTCAAGTTTGCCTAATTTCAAATGCTCAAGTTTCTCATTTTCGAAAGGTTTCGTAGTTCATAGTTTTAATCACTTAAGAATATAATTCTCCTTTAAAACAAATTTGAGAAACATATGCCTTATGTGTGAGTAGGTTGTTCTTGTCTATTACAATCTTATAAAAGCAGCCATGATCTAGGAAATGTAATATCATTTTGTCTCATCTTAGCTTCTATGCAGATGGAGGTTTCTACTGGTTTTAATAACAATTAGTCAATACATTTCCTTTATTAACGCTGCAATGGTTTGTTCGATACTTAATCTCATTTCCGAAATCAGTAAAACATTATTCTTTTAAAACCAACTACTCATTACTCGCGAATGAGGTTTTTACAACATTTTAACAAAATTCATAACAAGTCAAACTAAGTCAAGTCTCTTATCTTTCAAGATCAAGTCTCTTAACTTTCAAAATCAAGTCGTGTATAAGTCAAGTCTCTTATCTTTCAAGATCAAGTCTCTTAACTTTCAAAATCAAGTCGTGTATAAGTCAAGTCTCTTATCTTTCAAGATCAAGTCTCTTAACTTTCAAAATCAAGTCGTGTATATGTCACGACCCGAATCGGGGCCCGTGACTGGTGCCTTACCCCGGGCACCCTCGTGATACAACATCAGAGAGAATCAGCGGAAATAAAAACATAAACATGAAACAAGAGACATGATAAATAAACAGGCCAACCAAAACAGTTGCCAGATATATTCATAAAACCAACAGCTTATCATTTTTACAAACTCGCCACAACAAAGTACAGCACTTCTAAGAAGTGACACAACTATGACGGACAGGCCCCGCCATACCACCGAATGTACAAGAACTGCTACTGGTAATATACCAAAAGATAAGCCTCCGAGAAACGGCTTCCCAACTGTCGTGATCCTATGACGGATCCACAACCGATGTACTCTACTCGCGATGAACGCAGCCTCAAGGAGGTCGATAACAGTACCAAGTATGTGAAACTGAAAAATATCAGAATGAAATCATAATCTATATAAAGCAGAGACATGTATGATAACCAAACTACACTCATAACATAAAAGGGCCATGTCAAGTCGTGGACTCACGCTCAAAGTCATCCTCCTCATGCCCGTGAATCCCTTCCTCATCGCCGCCAGCCTAGGTACAAACCATGTGATACGTATAACATGTCTCGGCCCATCTCATGGACCCAAAGATAGAAACGTGTGGAATACATTCCTGCTCATCTCATGAACTCCTGGGTCGGATGGAATACATTCCTCCGCCCATCCTACGACGCCAGAATGAGTCGAGTGAAATACATTCTGCTCATCCTACGAACGCGTAGTCGAAGTGAAATACATTCTGCTCATCCTATGAATGCGGTAGTCGAGTGAAATACATTCCGGCTCATCCCGTGAACCTAGTATTCGAGTAAAATACAAGATTTGCACAACAAGGCTATCACACGCAAACATAGGCAAGTTACACACGTCACGACCCAACCCCGGTCGCGACTAGTACCTACCGGTACTGCCGTATATGTCGAGAATAGCAATGAACATACACAACATACGCATAAAAAGTAACATCATCGCCACCTGTAAGTGTCGCTTTCCATAAAACATACTTAACAAAAGTATAATAGTACAACCGTTCTTATAGCCAAACACATAGTGGCCATGCACTTAAAGATAACAACTGTAGTGACAAGGCGCCATACCCCGAATATACAAAGTACCTATAGCATCGTGGAAATATCCATACCATAAATAAGCTTCCTGAGAAATGCTTCTGACACATAGTGATCCTAAGAACGAGGATCCTCAATCGCTACCCTTACCGCAGATGAACGCAGCTTCTGGAAGGGGTCAAGACAATATGTACCAAGTATGTAAAGTCAGAAAATATCAGAATATGATATCATAAGTCTAAAAGCAAGAGTCATGGAAGACAATAAAATACTTCTCGTGCCTTACTAACAATGAGAGTGACAAGTATATATATACATATATAATACTGCATAAAATAGGAGGCTCATGATCAAACAGGTACCTTGCCCGTAGTATTCGCCACGACCAAATCGCCCTGGATCGTGCCTTACCCCTGCACCCTAGTGACACAACATCGAGTAATCAATGAACATAAAACAACAACATGAGATAATGTAAATATAAAACAATAATCAGAAACTTGCCATTTGCATATATATAATCATCAACTTTTTACAAATGAATAAATTTAATCCTTTACCAACCCCGCCACAACAAGATTTCATGCACTCTAAGAATGATACGACACAATGGCGACAGTGGCCCCGCCAAACCCCGAATGCAAACACTTACTACGACAGGACTATACCACCGATAAGCCTCCGAGAAACGGAGCTTCCCAAACGCCGAATCAGGACTCAGAGCTAGGATCAACGATCGATGTACTCAACTCGCAGATGAACGCACTTCGGCGAGGTCGCATAACATGTACCTATGTGAAATCAGAAGTAATATCAGAATCAAATCATAGTAGTCTATATAAAGCAGAGACATGTATGATAACCAAACTACGCTTCACAACAACTAAGCAAATATGTCAAGTCGTGGACTCACGCCTCAAAGTCATCACAATAAGACCAGACGGTAAGTACGAAGGCATAGCCGACTACTAAGACCCCTGCACTACAAATGCCACAAATCAGATCACGAGGTCTCTCTAGACCGCACCACAGATCGGCCGCCACTGCCCGCAGATCAATGCGCGCTTATTCCTCGAACTCTCGCAGCCCGTGATAGGTCACACATGCATCTGCATAAGGTATTCCTCGAACTCGTCCTAGACCACCCGAGGTATACCCCGCATCAAAGGCGTTTAACCCTCAGATCCGCCCCGACTTCGCAGCTCGCATAGCCCTTCAAGGACCGCATAGTCCTCAGAGACCGTGATAGGAATTTCGCATCAAAGCAACACCTGAATGATCACCAATCCTCGAGTCACCGCAGCCTCCAAGATAGTCTCAATGACCGCATAGGCAGTATAGACCCGCATCAAGGGTGGCAAGCCCTCGTTATACACAGTAAAGGGGGTAGGTGATATAATAACAGTACAATGGTCTTACCTTTTAACAATGTAAGCACAAAGAAGAATGACCCCTTTACATAACAATCACAAGATACTAACACAAGTAGATCCTAACATGTTTACTTATCATATCAACAAGAAAGTATTACAAGGCTATCACAACCCAATACAATCAAGTTATTCACCCAAGGTACTTTCTACTAACAATGCTCGAGTATCTAACCCCAACGATTTCATACATTAAATCTTTAAAAGATCCGCTCCTATCACATAAGTCACACAATACCCGTAGTATAAAATAGAGTGATCATTTTTTAAGTAAACTAAAACACTTACCTTTGTAAAACCAAGTAACAACATTATTTTCCAAACGCCCAAGTTTGCCTAATTTCAAATGCTCACGTTTCTTATTTTAGAAAGGTTTCGTAGTTCATAGTCTTATTCATTCAAGAATATAATTCTCTTTAAACAATCTAAGAAACATAAGCCTTATGTGAGTAGGATATTCTTGTTATAACAATCTTATTACAAAGAACATGATCTAGAAATGTAATATCATTTTGTCTTATCTTAGCTTCTATGCAGATGGAAGTTTCATCGGTTTTACCAATACTTAATTATTCAAAACATTTTTATTAACGCCGCAGTTGGTTTGTCGATACACATCCCGATTTCCAAAATCAAGAAACATTCTAAGCCGCTATACCTAACTTCCCATAAAGCTAGTATAACTCTTAAGTTTTCAAAAATACATCACTACACATATTCTTTCAAAATGATTTATAAACCTTTTGAAATACTTCAAGTTCTTCATTAACACATAACAAGTCGCTTATAATCAAATCTTATCTTTCAAAACCACAACCCATTTTTCTTAACTACATAAAGTCGTTATAACCAACTTCCCATAAAGCCGTTATAACACTTTATGTTTTACAACAATCAAACACATGTACGCTTACCGCATCACATAGTTCACACATATCATGCTAGGAGAGATAGGAAGAGGTTCACATACTCGCGACGAGTATCGACTAACAAAGAAACGCTCCAAACAAATGCTACTCCTAAGCTGCCGATCATTCCACACGTAGCACTTCACCCTATAAGCCCACAAGGCGCTTATTAACATCGAGAACATTCTACGTAAAAATTCACAAAGACTCTCCCGCCACAACAGAAATCTCTCCTCTATCGAGGCCGCTACCAAGCCAACCAGTGGGTTATACATCTAACCCGAACGTACAATTACTCCACAGTTAGCCATCAGAATACACCCCATGTAATTACAGCTCGCCTGGGCCTTATTCTTCAGCTTAAGTCAAAAGACATTGCCAACAACTACGTCAGCTATATATATATAGTATACTTCAACTATATAATCTAACGACATGTAATATCCAATTACAAAAGGGGACAAGATATTTACCTCGCTAAGCCCATAATTATCCAAGTATAAAGTCGATCCCGGGCAATCGCTTAGCTCCAACTCCGAGCCCAACCCGCTCTAAACCACCCTTAGAAGCTTCTAACTAACTTCTTCACAATACTCCAAACTGACTATGGAGATTTTCCTGTGGTTTTTTGCCAGGATCGACGGGAAGTATAATAGTATTTCCCTGTTCAGATAGTATAACCTTAGAATACTACAAGGTATTTGGCCAAGGTATTTGACATAACAACAATACTAGGAGAGTATTTCTATACCACAACAAGTGGTATTATATAAAAACAACCTAGCAGTGTGGTACCCTACCTTAGCAACTCTGTGAGTGGGCGCATTCGCTAGCACCCAAGAGTGGGGTGCTCGGCCACAAGGGAGGCCTCGCCGAACTCAACACAAGTGAGGGAGAGGATTTACACTTAGAAACATTTAGAACGGACGATGAATTCATCAAAGCGAGAGGGTATTTATAGACAAGCCAAGGCAACCAATGGCCAAGATCGAGCCAAGTGTTACGTTGTAGGGCCAAGATATGCCCAAGTGCCCCTAGCCCCTACTCTCAAAACCTCACAAAATATCTACCAAAATATCTACCACTGACACCCCTTTCGGGCCCAAGCACCGCCCACCTTGCCCACCAATGAGAGGGTGCGTGCCGCCTCTCGCTGTCCAAAATGTTCCGCCTCTAAAATCTGCAAAAATGAGAAAAGACATAGCCTAATTTTCCTTCGCAGTTATGTAAAACGCTTCGCCGAAAACGACTTAACCGTGTCAGGCACAATGCCATTCTACTAAGTTAAAGGGGTGACACGTGTCACCCTCCTATTGGCCCAAAATAAAACATCTTCCAAAATATCCATAATGGCCAAAATCTCAAAACAAAGCTGGGCCCCACAAAATCAGAATTTCTCCCCGTGGGCCCCACGTGACCATTTTCAAAAATAAAATTCCATAATTCTCTAATATTCCAGAAGTCCGAACACCAAATGGGAATCCAATTCCCATTAACGAACCTTTTTCCTTCACAAAACCGAAACTTTTCCGTGGAAAAATCGCTTCTTTCTTCCTTTCCAATCTTTCGTCGTATTCTCGCACGCACGCCCTCGCATACATACCCTAGAACTACTGGTATAACATTCTCCTCCTTAGAAACATTCGTCCCGAATGTTCCTTCTAAGTCTCAAAACAAACGCGCGCCAGTATAGTCTTCACTACTACACTTACGAACAACTCGCCATACCCGCCATGGAAACACTGCGCAAAACTTACATCTAAGTCCACGAGGACACACCTCTACATCCACAAATACCTCTTCCCGGGTCAAAATATACTTCCTTAGTCATCGATACCACTTTTGTCACTTTGTCGCGAGCCTTGCTCCAACGACTCCAACAAATGGTACCGGCCGCACGCGATCACCGTTCGCCAGACACTAATTCTTACCACATTTCGATATCGCTTTAGTATCCAAAACTCGGTTACTTATCTCTAACGTGGTCATCATTAATCGGGAACATTCTCGATGGATCTTCGATACTTTCCCGAACATAACAATACGAAGACGGACGCCCTTCCTCCTAAGTCTGACGGCAAGAATGCTAACATATAGGCAACTCGCCTATTCTTCACATGAACTCACAAAGGCCCAAAGTAACTCGCTAAGTTCCTTCGCTTCAAACTGCCACACCCTAACCGGTGGTACTTTCAAGAAGACCGACCGCCAACTCAACTTCTAAGCTGCCGCCGATTATCCGCACGATTCTCCGAGCCGCCGTAACTTCTTCTAGACAAGCTTCACTATCCACACCGCCGAACAAGATCGAACTAACTATCTCAACCCCGCCAACATCGAACCAATCGACCAAGCACTTACACTTCCGCTCGCAAGGCTTCATAAGGCGACATCCGAACATCAAATGGTAGCTCAAACGCCCTCCACAGAGACAACAATCTCACAACTACCCTCGAAATTCACACATCGCCCGAGGCGACGCGACCGAGACTCACCAGTCCTTAACCTCGCCTCGTAAAACTTCCAAACAAAAACAGCCAGAACTCGGGCTCCATCTGTCGCCATAAGGTGAAGGTAGGCACCCTGCAGCCTTTACAACCTTTCTCGATAAATCAACATCGCCGAGTGAACGGCCCCGATCAAGAACACGGCTGGTCGCTCTCATCGATCACCACCGGCCGAACGATTCACGAACTCAGACGCTGGTTAACTAAACACGGGCCTAACACCTCATGACCCTAACACAAAGAGGACCACCACAACCGACTTCACCACTAAACCTACCGCGGTTGACTCCGCACGTAGCCTCAACCCGACCTTACAAGGCGCAAAATACCATCTCCCCAAGGAACAATCTTACTAAACACGCATTTAAAACCTAGCCATCTTCTTAGCTCATCTACCCTCTTTCATTTCATACTACATGTGACTTATCCTAAACACACCACGTGCACTATGCACTCCTATAAGGGTCAAACATAAACATACGCCTCACCCGAGACGGCCTTACCTCTAAGGTCTTTGCGTATAAAGCTCTAAGGCTCACACTTTCTATCCTCCAAAATCTTACCTTGCTAACCCACCATGATTTCTAATCACAACTAACACACCGCTATCGTAACATAGCACTTAAGGTATACTCACCTTGAAAGTCACCGGCGACTCACGCCCGCCCTCTTCTCGCTGCCCTGGTTAACCCGCCGATCTCACGCTTTCGCCACGCATAAGCCCGCATACGTGCCATGCTCAAGCCTAATCAAGGATTACTCTTGCACAACCCTTTCTTAGGTAGTCATCAAGACTCGCGGTACATCGGTATAATCTTCCGTAGCCAAATCCACGGCTAGTAACAGGTCGCTTCGCAATCTACATTCTGCTCCCTGGCCGTCGAACCGGCGTTCAAATATCGCGGACGCAGAGGAATCGCCGCCAGGTTAAACTCAAGCAGCGACGCCGCAGTAAATCCCCGAACGGCGCACTACCCTAGGTAATGATCGGGCTGCTCGCAACCCTCTCGTATTCACCCGCAGCCTCCTGGCCGCTTGCCTCCGGGCTCGCCACGCGAGGCATAACGGTATGAAAGAAATACGCTTGAGGGTCCAACTTAAAACACACTCTAAGGCACGCACTCGTGAGTGAGAAGAATAGAAACCAATCCTAAATATCCTATAGCCTCGACATTATCGTGGTGCACAACACACCGATAATCAAGACTTCATCGATACGGTTCAGACACTTTCCGAGGATTAATCGCTCGATACCACTTTTGTCACGACCAAATCAAGCCCTGATCGTGCCTTACCCCGCACCCTAGTGACACAACATCGAGTAATCACTGAACATAAACAACAAATACGAGATAAATGTAAATATAAAACAATAATCAGAAAACTGCTCTCGCTTATATATATAATCATCAACTCTTTTACAAATGAACAAATTAATCCTTTTACCAACCCCGCCCACAACAAGATTACATGCACTCTAAGAATGATACGACACAACGGCGACAGGCCCCGCCAAACCCCGAATGCAAACACTTACTACGACAGGACTATACCATCGATAAGCCTCCGAGAAACGGAGCTTCCTAAACGCCAATCGTGACTCGAGAGCTAGGATCAACGATCGATGTACCTCAACTCGCGCAGATGAACGCACTTCGGGCGAGGTCAAGACAACATGTACCAAGTGTGAAATCAGAAGTAACATCAGAATCAAATCATAGTAGTCTATATAAAGCAGAGACATGATGATAACCAAACTACGCTCACAACAACTAAGCAAATATGTCAAGTCGTGACTCACGCCTCAAAGTCATCACAATAAGACCGCACGGTAAGCACGATGGCATAGCCGACTACTAAGACCCCGCATCACAAATGCCACAAATCAGACACGAGGTCTCTGCATCGCACTACAGATCGGCCGCCATCGCCCGCAGATCAATGCGCTGCGCTCATTCTCGAACTCTCGCAGCCCGCATAGGTCACACACGCATCTGCATAAGGTATTCTCGAATCTCGTCCTAGACCACCCGAGGTATACCCCGCATCAAAGGCACTTAACCTCAGATCCGCCCCGACTTCCGCACTCGCATAGCCCTTCAAGGACCGTGATAGTCCTCGTGAGACCGTGATAGGAATTCCCGCACGTGCTAAACACCCGAATGATCACCAATCTCGAGCCTACCGCAGCCTCCGCATAGTCTCAAGGACCGCATAGGCCGATAGACCGCATCGGGGGTGGCAAGCCCTCAGATACACCATGGTGGGTAGGTGATATAATAACAGTACAATGGACTTAACTTTTAACAATGTAAGCACAGCAAGAATGACCCCATTACATAACAATCACAAGATACTAACACAAGTAAAGATCCTAACATGCTTACTTATCATATCAACAAGAAAGTATTACAAGGCTATCACAACCCAATACAATCAAGTTATTCACCCAAGGTACTTTCTACTAACAATTTCGAGTATCTAACCCCAACGCATTTCATACATTAAATCTTTAAAAGATCCGCCTTATCACATAAGTCACACAATACCCGTAGTATAAAATAGAGTGATCTTTTTTTAAGTAAACCAAAACACTTACCTTTGTAAAACTAAGTAACAACATTATTTTCCAAACGCCCAAGTTTGCCTAATTTCAAATGCTCACGTTTTATTTTAGAAAGGTTTCGTAGTTCATAGTCTTATTCATTCAAGAATATAATTTCTTTAAACAATCTAAGAAACATAAGCCTTATGTGAGTAGGATATTCTTGTTATAACAATCTTATTACAAAGAATGCATGATCTAGAAATGTAATATCATTTTGTCTTATCTAGCTTCTATGCAGATGGAAGTTTCACTGGTTTTACCAATACTTAATTATTCAAAACATTTCCTTTATTAACGCCGCAGTTGGTTTGTCGATACACATCCTCGATTTCCAAAATCAAGAAACATTCTTAAGCCGTTATACCTAACTTCCCATAAAGCTAGTATAACTCTTAAGTTTTCAAAAATACATCACTACACATATTCTTTCAAAATGATTTATAAACCTTTTGAAATACTTCAAGTTCTTCATTAACACATAACAAGTCGCTTATAATCAAACCGCTTATCTTTCAAAACCACAACCCATTTTTCTTAACTACATAAAGTCAGTATAACCAACTTCCCATAAAGCCGTTATAACACTTTATGTTTTACAACAATCAAACACACGCACGCCTACCGCACTACATAGTTCACACATATCATGCTAGGAGAGATAGGAAGAGGTTCACATACCGCGACGCAGTATCGACTAAAAGAAAACGCCCAAACAATGGCTACTTCCTAAGCCAAGTGCCGATCATTCCACACGTAGCACTTCACCCTATAAGGCCACAAGGCGCTTTATTAACATCGTGAGAACATTCTACGTAAAATTCGACAAAGACTCTCCTCACACAATGCAAATCTCCTCCTCTATCGAGGCCGCTACCAAGCCAACCAGTGGTTATACATCTAACCCAACTGTACAATTCTACTCCACAGTGCCCACCGTAATACACCCCATGTAATTACAGCCAGCTTCCTTATTCTTCGTGCTTAAGTCAAAAGACATTGCCAACAACTACGTCAGCTTATATATATATAGTATACTTCAACTATATAATCTAACGACATGTAATATCCAATTACAAAAGGACAAGATATTTACCTCGCTAAGCCCATAATTATCCAAGTATAAAGTCGATCCCGCAATCGCTTAGCTCCAACTCCGAGCGCCCAACCCGCCTAAACCACCCTTAGTAGTTCTAACCAACTTCTTCACAATACTCCAACTGACTCATGGAGATTTTCCTGTGGTTTTTGGGCCAGGATCCACGAAGTATAATAGTATTTCCTGGCTTTTCAGATAGTATAACCTTAGAATACTACAAGGTATTTGGGCCAAGGTATTTGGACATAACAACAATACTAGAGAGTATTTCTATACCACAACAAGGTGGTATTATACTTAAAACAACCTAGGCTAGTGGTACCCCACTGGCTAGCAACTCTAGGAGTGGGCGCTACTTCCTAGACCCCAAGAGTGGGTGCTCGCCACAAGTGGGGAGGCCCTGGCCGAACTCAACACAAGGAGGGAGAGGATTTTACACTTAGAAACATTTAGGAATGGATGATGAATTCATCAAAGGGAGAGGGTATTTATAAGACAAGCCAAGGCTAACCAATGGCCAAGATCGAGCCAAGTGTTACACATGCGTAGGCCAAGATATGCCCAAGTGCCCCTAGCCCCTACTCCTCAAAACCTCACAAAATATCTACCAAAATATCTACCACTGACACCCCTTTTCGCCCAAGACCGCCCACCTTGCTTCACCAACGAGGTGCTGCCGCCTCTCGCTGGTCCAAATGTTCCGCCTCTCGAAAAATCCGCAAAATGAGAAAAGACATAGCCGAATTTTCCTTCGCAGTTATGTAAAACGCTTCGCCGAAAAACGACTCTAACCTGTCAGGCATTAAATGCCATTCTACTAAGCCACTTAGGCGGTGACACGTGTCACCCTCCTATTGGCCCAAAATAAAACATCTTCCAAATATCCATAATGGCCAAAATCTCAAAACAAAGCTGGCCCCACAAAATCAGAATTTCTCCCATGGGCCCCACGTGACCATTTTCAAAATAAAATTCCATAATTTCTAATATTCCAGAAGTCCGATACAAATCGGGAATCCAATTCCCATTAACGAACCTTTTTCCTTCACAAAACCTAAACTTTTCCGTGGAAAATCGCCTCTTTCTTCCTTTTCCAATCTTTCGTCAGATTCTCGCACGCACGCCCTCGCATACATACCCTAGAACTACGGGGTATAACAAAGATCAAAAGAAACCATCTTACTCCCGACTATTTCATCCGCACGGGTCCCGCGACCCGCATTTAGGTACTCCTCAGACTGCGTACGCCACGGGACTATTTCACCCGCATAAGCCCATAAGGACTCGCATGAGGTATTCCTCGCATCACGGGTAGCAAATCCACTCAATGTGGTATAACGATCTTGGGGACTTTCCTCGATATACTCTACCTCAAACATGGTATAACGATCTGGGTCAGACTTGATATACTTTACACCGAGCAGATGGTATAACGATCTCGGGCTTCTCGATATACTCTTATACCGTGCAGATGGTATAACGATCTTGGATCCGCCTCGATATACTCTACATCAAGCGTATGGTATGACGATCTTGGGCCGCCCTCGATATACTTACATCAAGGAGGTGATGACGATCTGGGGCTTGCCTCGCATATACTCTTACCCTATCTCAAACTGTCATCATATCATAAATAAGTTAAGCAAACTCATAACTTCTTTTAGTCTTGTTCATATACTCTCTCATTTTAGTTTATTTAAGGCACTTCACCATATCTTTAAATAAAAGAAAACCGGGAATTTAACCCAAGTACTACATACCTCATCTCTTTCAAAAGTGACTCTTCTTTATAGATAAAGTCTTTGGGCAATTGATGACTTTAAATCAAATTGCCTCTTCATGTAATTATCTTACTTAGAGTAAATCCCTTCTCATTAACCTTTTATGAAGCTAATAAACCAACTTCCCATAAAGTTGTTATATTAACTCTATACTTTAGTAAAATCATACTTTTCCCCCAACCAAGGGACTTATACATTCTTAAAACGTAAACAAGTCATTTTATACTCAAAACAAGTAAGAATACTAAATCATGTACGCCTACCGTACTACATAGTTTTATCTATTCATGCTCAAGAGATAGAAAACTTCACATACCTTTTGGTCAATCCACTTGCCAAGTCCAAACTACCGCAAGTAATATTTCAACCTATAATAGTCATGATACGCTTATTAACCTCTAATCTTAATGTAGAACAATCCAAGTTCAAAGTCACTAAATTCTAAGGAAAATTGGGCAAGATTTCCTTTGTTTCTACTCACTTTGCCACCTTTCTCAAGGCCGAATTTATCATCAAAACACCACCTTTAAGGCTCACTCAATCCAACAATTCAAAGGGATTTCACACCCAAAATTCTGCCCCATAGGTTTACAACAATTCACTTAACAATTCTAAGGTGGTTTTTAGGCTACAACATGCTCATAATTTCTTCTTAACCCATTCTTCATATCCAAACCACATTTACTTGCATGCAATGACTCTAAGTGCATTATTTTACTACCACAAGATCTTGCTTTCTAAGCATGCAACACTAGAACTAAGTTTAAAGGAAGAAATGTTACCTTAAAGTTTTAGCCAAAACTTATCCCAAATATTGCTAGCTTCCTGCCAAGAACACTACCACAACAATGCCAACAAGCTAGCTACAAGCTTCCTTTTCTTGTTCTTAACTTTCGATTTTTCTAAGGGTTTTTATAGAGAAGGAGCAATTTGAGAGAGAGAGAGAGAAGATGAAAGATAGAAAATGTCCAAGTCTTGGTCAATATATTGCATGCAACAGAAAATCAGATTGGGACACTTGTCACCCTCCCATGGTCTCTTTTAAAACAAAAATCAGATTTTCTAAGCCTTCCGCCCAAATTTTCGCTCATCCCGGCCATGCGCGCAATAAACCTCCGCAGCCTCTCGAATCTCGCGCCGCGCTCGCTGCCCGGAGCCATGGCAAGGCTGCAATCTCAGCGACCCTCGCATTTTTAGGCGCCATGCTCAGATCCGCGCCGCGTTCGCCGCTTTAGTCCAAACGCATTGTCCGATCGCGACCAACTTGTAACTCATAATCTTTACTCCGACGCCCTATCGATTTAACGGTTGGTTGCGCTGGAATCCAGACTAACGAACTACGCCAGGCCTTTAAAACACTTAGGAACTTCAATGTACCGGTCATAACCCGCCTCAAAGTTGACTAAAACCGTCCGAACGACTCACAACCCGTCCCTTCTGAAATTTTAAGTCTTACATACTTTCGCACGCTTCCATACGTAGGGTCGTAACTACGGTATAACATTCTCTCTTAGAAACATTCATTCCGAATGTTCCTTCTAGGCTTACTCAAATCACAACCTCGACATAGACCCTCTTAACTATTCATTCGTAATAAAGAAGCTCCACGAGCCACAACATACAGAAACGTAAATGCTAAATCAAAACTAACAAGCAGGAAAGTAGGTTACCCGAGGTATAGGGAATAAGTGAGGATACTTCTTCATCATGTCATCCTCTCGCTTCCCACGCCATTTCCTCCTCGTTGCTCCGCCATAGACCTGACGGCCACGCTCTTCGTCCAAGTCGTTTAACTCGACGATCGAGTATCGCGCATGACTCTCCTCATACGATAACTCCTTCATACTTGGACATCCCGAACCGTGCACTCTAGATGGATCTCCAATACATTTCGCAAATACGGACACATGAAAATCGATGCACCGCCCAAATCGACTAAGATCTAACTCATAGGCAACTTGCCTACCCTACGACAACTGATACGCCCAATGTACTCGCTAAGCTTCCTTTCTTTCCGATCTCATCACGCCTTCATGGGCGATACCTTTAGGAAAACCCAATCATCTATCTCAAATTCCGTTGTCGACGCCGATGATTCGTGATACGACTTCGCCGACTCGAAGCCGCTAACAACCGCTTCCCGATAAGCTTCACCTTATCCACACGCCGCTGAACTAAGTCCGCCCGACTAATCGACTTCTCCCACTCGAACCAAATTTATCGGTGACCTGCACTTTCTCCCGTATAAGGCCTCATAAGGCGCCATCTCAATACCGAATGGTAGCTATTGTTGTAAGCAACTCCACAAGAGGCAAATGATCCTCCTCCTACCTCAAATCAATAACACAAGCCCGCAAAGATATCCTCGAGTGTCCGATAGTGCGCCGCCGCCCGTCCGCTCCGAGGGTGAAACGCCGCATCGAGACTCACCTGCGGTCCCTAATCCTTCCGAAGGACTCTGGTTAGCCGAGAACCGCCTCTATCTCGATATAATCGACACCGACCCCGCAGCGCCTCACAATCTCCCTAATATATAATCCGCATAGTCTCACCAAAACGCTGCTCGACCGAAGAAAATGGGCTGATTTCACACCGCCGACAATCACCCAAATGGAATCATGCTTCTCCGAGTGGTAGGTAGCCCTATAATAAAATCCATATTTATCACCTCCCACTTCCAAGCTCTAATATCAATGGCTCGCAATGCCCACCGCTTCGTGCTCAATCTTAACTCGCCGACAATTCGCATCGTTACTTAACTCCGCAACGCCCTCTTTAGGCCGCCCCACCAATACACGATTCGAGGTCATGGTACATCTTAGTCGACCCGATGAATAGAATAACGAGCACCGCGTGCCTCCCTGCATCTTCTCGACGGGTCCTCGCCACATCGAACACACAATCGCCTCGAACCTTAGCACCCATCAAAGCGCCACCGCAAATAGACTTTTCTCCTTCCGAGAGCCGCATCTCTGCATCGCACTCAAAATCGATCCTCATATCGCCGCTTCTTCACCTCTCGACGATGAAAGACTCGCAACCTCTATAACCCGAATACCGCCACTAATGTAATCAACCAAACGAACCCCAAGGCTTGCTAGTCGATGTAACTCTGACCATATCCTCTTCTCGCCAACATCGCATGCACTACCCATCGACCGCGACTAAGGGCATCCGCAACCACATCGCCTTCCCCGGTGGTATAGAATATCAACATCGTAATCCCAAGAGCTCCAACCACCGCCTTCGCCGCAAGTTCGCCTCCTCCGTCAAGATGCACCGAGACTTCGCGTCCGTAAATGTCCACGGACTCCATATAAATAATGTCTCCGCATCTTTAAGGCATGAATCATCGCCGCCAACCCAAGTCACGCGCTGGATAGTTTTTCTCACGCCCTGCCGCCGAGACGATAAGTTATAACTCGCCGCGGCCGCATCAAAGACGCACTCCAAGCCCGACACCGACGCCCACAATAAAACCACATATCCATCTAGGCCCTCCGGAAGAGTAAGAATCGCGCCGCCAACTTCTCCTTTAGCAATCAAAACTTTCTCACAAGTATCCGCCCATCGAACATAGCCGCTTTCGAAGTCACCTTAGTCAAAGGTGTTGAAATAGAAGCAAACTTCTACAAACCGATAATAACTCGCAAGGCCCAAAAGCCGCGCACTCTCCGCTTGCAGTAGCTGGTCCGCCAAGTCTGATCGCTTCACCTTTGTCAGACAACTCAATACCATCGCCCCGATAACATGCCCTAAGAAAGCCATCGACGCTACGTAACTCGCACTTCGAGAACTCGCATACAATCGCCGGCCTCGAGGACTCCCAATACCGCCCTCAAATGATTCAGATGCTCCCGCCTCAGGCGCGAATACACCAAGATATCATCAATGAAAACTATAACGAACATATCCAAGAATGGCTCAACACCCTATTCATCAAATCCATGAATACCGCTGGGCGCTGGTCAACCCGAAAGACATCACCAACTCATAGTGCCCATACCGGTCCCGAATGCGCTTTGGGATATCTACCTCTAACTCGCACTGATGATAACTGCATCAGCAGTCTATCTTGAAAACACTTTGCACCCCGCAATCGTCAAACAAATCACAATCCCGGGAGGGATATCTATTCTGATAGTTACCTTGTTCACCGTCAGAATCAATACACATACGCAGCTGCCCCATCCTTCTTCTTTACAAATAACACCGTGCTCCCAAGGAGACACACTTGGCCTAATAAAGCCTTTCTCCAAAGAAATCTTTCACCGGTCCTTCAACTCCTTCACTTTCTAAGCAAAGCATCCTCGTATGGCGGAATAGATATCGCCGAGTATCCGTGCCAAATCAATGCAAACTCAATCTCCTTTCGAGTGGATACCCTAAGCTCATCCGGGAATACATCCGAAACTCTCTAACGATCGAATCGATCAAGGTCCAGACTCACCTCAAAGGTCGAATACCCAACCATACGGTAGATATACCCTTTCCGCACCATCTTCCTAGCCTCGAGGTAAGAAATAAACTTACCCTCTACGATGCAAGATTCCCTTCCACTGATAATCGGCCGCCGAAACCGAACCGAACTAATCTCTCATACCCACGTTGGCATAGCAAGATGTCAGCCAATCCATACCCATAATCACATCAAAGTCCGTCATATCCAACTCTATCAAGTCACAGAGTCCGACTCGCCATCTATAGTCACAGGCAAGCCTTATACACTCGCCACCTACCATCGAATCACTCATCGCGTAGCCACCTCAAAAGGTCTTATGGACTCTGCTCAATCCCTATTCTATCGGGCAATATGAGGAGATATGTAGACAAGGTAGAACCTCGATCTATCAAAGCATATACATCACAAAGAAGAAACCAATAATGTACCTGCGATTTACATCCGCGACGCCTCCGGTCCTCGCCGACCGACATAGCATAGATGCGTTCGAGGACCGCTAGAATCGAACCCTACCACGACCTTCTCGCCGCGCCGCCGCCCATAAGTACTCGCTTCTCCGGCGTCTAACCATCGACGATGAAGATCCAAAGAATGCACCCGCTTGTCGAACCGTAAGGCTCCCGCCGCCAAGGACGGACAATCCTTCTTCGATGACTCGCCGCCACAAGAGTAACATGATCTCGAACCCATACGCGACTCGCCGGATGAGACCTACCGCATCGAACGCACCGGCAGGTAGGTGGTCTCGACGCGCCGGTTCGCCTCGAAACTCGACGCTCGAGCCCGCTCGCTTCCCGAATAACCTCGCTGACGTACTCCCGCCGAAATCGCGGAAGGAGCACTCAGGCCGGCCGGCGCGGACTAGTTCGCCGAGGCCGCCGCCGAAATCGCCTCGAGAACCGGCGTCTCGCCTCTTGGCCGCCCAAATCTAGCCGATCTCGCCTCTCGCCTCAATCCTCGCGGCGTATGCTCGCATCTCCGCAATATCCATCCTCGGCCAAGAGCCACCCTAAGCAAGCGAGAATCATGTGACGGCCTAGTCCCATCACGTATCTATGAACCCCGCCCGCCATATCGCCTACAATGGTGTGTGCATATTCGCCAAGGAGTCAAACTCCGTGTCAGACTTCGATAGTCCTCCCGCCCCGCCTCAAGGTCAAGAACCTATCTACGCGGCTCTCTCACCTCGTGAGGCAAGAAGTGGTCTAGAACGCCTCGTGAACTCCTCCCAATCACCGGAAGAGCATCATCACCCTCGACAATACCCATGACTCAAACCAGCCAACGCAATATCGCTGAACCTAGAAGCTAGTGTAATGCACTCACTCGATGCCCTAAGAACTGCATGGTCCCAGAATCGCCGACAAACTCGCGATCTCATCAAATCTCAACCATAGAACTCTGGGTGACAACCAGAAATCCCCAATCAGAATCGCCGCTTCTAGGGGTCGCCGCCGCTCGCTTCGCCGCCACTATGTCGTCAAGAATCGACCAACCAAACGAACCCCAAGGCTTGCTACCGATGTAACTTGACCATATCCTCTTCTCTCGTGAACATCGCATGCACTACCCATCGACCGCGACTGGGCATCCGCAACCACATCGCCTTCCCCGGTGGTATGTAATATCAACATCGTAATCCTAAGTAGCTCCAACCACCGCTCTCGCCGCAGTTCACTCCTCTCGCCAAGATGTACCGAGACTCTGTGGTCCGTAAATGTCCACACGACTCCATATAAATAATGTCTCCGCATCTTTAAGGCATGAATCATCACGCTAACTCCAAGTCACGCGCTGATAGCTTCTCATGCTTCCTAAGCCGCCGACGATGCATAAGTTATAACTCGCCGGCCGCATCAAAGACGCACTCCAAGCCCGACACTTGACGCGCCACAATAAACCACATATCCATCTAGGCCCTCCGAAGAGTAAGAACCTGGCGGCCACAACTTCTCCTTTAGCAATCAAAACTTTCTCACAAGTATCCGCCCATCGAACATAGCCGCTTTCCGAGTCGCCTTAGTCAAAGGTGTTGAAATAGAAGCAAACTTCTACAAACCGATAATAACTCGCAAGGCCCAAAGCAGCGCACTCCGCTTGCAGTAGCTGGTCCGCCTGTTCGATCGCTTCAATCTTTGTCAGACAACCCGAATACCATCGCCCCATAACATGCCCTAAGAAAGCCACCGACGCCACCTAACTCGTGACTTCGAGAACTTGGCATACAATCACGGCCTCGAGACTCCCAATACCGCCTCAAATGATTCAGATGCTCCCGCCTCGGCGCGAATACACCAAGATATCATCAATGAAAACTATAACGAACATATCCAAGAATGGCTCGAACACCCTATTCATCAAATCCATGAATACCGCCGGGCGCTGTCAACCCGAAAAGACATCACCTCGAACTCATAGTGCCCATACCGGTCCCGAATGCGCCTGGGATATCTACCTCTAACTCGCACTGATGATAACTGCATCACAGTCTATCTTGAAAACACTTTGCACCCCGCAACCGTCAAACAAATCACAATCCCGGGAGGGATATCTATTCTCGATAGTTACCTTGTTCACCGCTCAGAATCAATACACATACGCAGCTGGCCCCATCCTTCTTCTTTACAAATAACACCGTGCTCCCAAGGAGACACACTGCCTAATAAAGCCTTTCTCCAAGAAATCTTTCACCTGGTCCTTCAACTCCTTCACTAGAGTGCCATCCTCGTATGGCGGAATAGATATCGCCGAGTATCCGCGCCAAATCAATGCAAACTCAATCTCCTTTCGAGTGGATACCCGTAAGCTCATCTGGGAATACATCTGGAAACTCTCTAACGACCGAATCGATCAAGGTCCTGTGCCTCACCGTTGTCGAATACCCAACCATATGGTAGATATACCTTTCCGCACCATCTTCCTAGCCTTGAGGTAAGA
Source organism: Przewalskia tangutica (assembly GCA_029844215.1). Lineage (NCBI taxonomy): Eukaryota > Viridiplantae > Streptophyta > Magnoliopsida > Solanales > Solanaceae > Przewalskia > Przewalskia tangutica. The sequence goes on from CM056721.1 coordinate 53,156,709, forward strand.
AATAAACTTACCTCGGCGATGCAATATTCCTTCCACTCGATAACGGCCACGAAACCGAACCGAACTAATCTCTCTCATACCCACGCTGGCATAGCAAGATGCTAGCCAATCCATACCCATAATCACATCAAAGTCCGTCATATCCAACTCTATCAAGTCCGCCAGAGTCCGACGGCTATCTATAGTCACAGTGGCAAGCCTTATACACTCGCCGCCACCATCAATCACTCATCGCGTAGCCACCTCAAAAGGTCTTATGGACTCGGGCTCTATCCCTATTCTACTGGCAATATGAGGAGATATGTAGGACAAGGTAGAACCTGGATCTATCAAAGCATATACATCACAGCAAGAAACCAATAATGTACCGCGGACGCACATCCGCGACGCCTCCGGTCTTGTCGATCGACATAGCATAGATGCGCTCGAGGACCGCTAGAATCGAACCCCTACCACGACCTTCGCCGCGCTCGCCGCCCATAGTACCGCTTCTCCGGCGTTTAACCATCGACGATGAAGATCCAAAGAATGCACTTCGTTTGCTGAACCGTAAGGCTCCCGCCGCCTAAGGACGGACAATCCTTCTTCAGATGACCCTGCTGGCCACAAGAGTAACATGATCTCGAACCCATACGGCACTCGCCCGGATGAGACCTACCGCATCGAACGCACCGAGAGGTAGGTGGTCTCGACAGCGCGGGCCTCGCCTCGAAACTCGACGCTCGAGCCCTCGCTCGCTTCCCTCGATAACCTCGCTGACGTATCCCGCCGGAAATCGCGGAAGGAGCACTCGCGGCCGGGCCGGAAGGTGGACCTAGTCGCCGCCAGGCCGCCCGCCAAAATCGCCTCGAACCCGATGTCTCGCCTCTCTTGGCCGCCTAAATCTAGCTGATCCCGCCTCTCTCGCCTCAATCCTCGCGGCGTATGCCTGCATCCTGGCAATATCCATCCCTGGCTGAAGAGCCACTCCTAAGCAAGCAGTAATCATGTGACGGTCTAGTCCCATCACGTATCTATGAACCCTGTCTGCCATATCAGCTACAATGGTGTGTGCATATCTGGCCAAGGAGTCAAACTCCAGTCAGATTCTCGATAGTCCTCCCGCCCCGCCTCAAGGTCAAGAACCTATCTACGCTGGCTCTCTCACCTCGTGAGGCAAGAAGTGGTCTAGGAACGCCTGCGGAACTCCTCCCACCGGAAGAGCATCATCACCTCGACAATACCCATGACTCAAACCACCAACGCAATATCGCAGAACCGTAAGAAGCTAGTGTAATGCACTCACTGATGCCCTAAGAACTCGCATGGTCCACAGAATCGCCGACAAACTCCTCGCGATCCTCATCAAATCTCGAACCATAGAACTCTGGGTGACAACCAGAAATCCCAATCCGTGAACGTCGGCCAGGTTGCCGCCGCTTCGTTCGCTTGGCCGCCGCCACTATGTCGTCAAGAATCAACCAACCAAACGAACCCCAAGGCTTGCTAAATGTAACTCTCGGACCATATCCTCTTCTCCGGCCGAACATCGCATGCACTACCCATCGACCGCGACTAAGGGCATCCGCAACCACATCGCCTTCCCCGGTGGTATAGAATATCAACATCGTAATCCTTGGTAGCTCCAACCACCGCTCGCCGCAAGTTCACTCCTCCGTCAAGATGCATCGAGACTTGTGGTTCAGGTAAATGTCCACGACTCATATAAATAATGTCTCCGCATCTTTAAGGCATGAATCACCACGCTAACCTAAGTCATGCGCGGGATAGCTCTTCTCATGCTTCCTAAGCCGCCGAGATGCATGTTATAATCTGCGGCCGCATCAGACGCACTCCAAGCCCGACACTGACGCTACAATAAAAACCACATATCCATCTAGCCTCTGAAGAGTAAGAATCAAGGCCACAACTTCTCCTTTAGCAATCAAAACTTTCTCACAAGTATCCGCCCATCGAACATAGCCGCTTCCCGAGTCGCCTTAGTCAAAGGTGTTGAAATAGAAGCAAACTTCTACAAACCGATAATAACTCGCAAGGCCCAAAAGCCGCGCACTCCGCTTCGGTGCTGGTCCGCCAAGTTCGATCGCTTCAATCTTGCACAGACAACCCAATACCATCACCCGATAACATGCCCTAAGAAAGCCATCGACGCCACTAACTCTCGCACTTCGAGAACTTGGCATACAATCGCGGCCTCGGAGGACTCCCAATACCGCCTCAAATGATTCAGATGCTCCGCCTGCGCGCGAATACACCAAGATATCATCAATGAAAACTATAACGAACATATCCAAGAATGGCTCAACACCCTATTCATCAAATCCATGAATACCGCTGGGCGTTGTCAACCCGAAAGACATCACCTCAACTCATAGTGCCCATACCGGTCCTCGAATGCGCCTGGGATATCTACCTCTAACTCGCACTGATGATAACTGCATCGCAGTCTATCTTGAAAACACTTTGCACCTCAATCGGTCAAACAAATCGCCAATCCCGGGAGGGATATCTATTCTTGATAGTTACCTTGTTCACCGCCAGAATCAATACACATACGCAGCTGGCCCCATCCTTCTTTTTACAAATAACACCGTGCTCCCAAGGAGACACACTGCCTAATAAAGCCTTTCTCCAAAGAAATCTTTCACCGGTCCTTCAACTCCTTCACCGGCAAAGCATCCGTATGGCTAATAGATATCGCCGAGTATCCGCGCCAAATCAATGCAAAACTCAATCTCCTTTCGGAGGATACCCCAAGCTCATCCGAATACATCCGAAACTCTCTAACGATCGAATCGATCAAGGTCCTGACACCACGATGTCGAATACCCGAACCATATGGTAGATATACCCTTCCGCACCATCTTCCTAGCCTTGAGGTAAGAAATAACTTACCCACGATGCAAGATTCCTTCCACTCGATAATCGCTCACGAAACCGAACCGAACTAATCTCTCTACAAATCACGTTGGCATAGCAAGACGCTAGCCAATCCATACCCATAATCACATCAAAGTTCGCCATATCCAACTCTATCAAGTCCGCCAGAGTCCGACGGCCATCTATAGTCACAGGCAAGCCTTATACACTCGCCACTACCGAATCACTATCGCGTAGCCACCAAAAGGTCTTATGGACTCGCTCAATCCCTATTCTACCGCAATATGAGGAGATATGTAGGACAAGGTAGAACCTGGATCTATCAAAGCATATACATCACAAAGAAGAAACCAATAATGTACTGTGACGATCCGCGACGCCCGGTCCGCCGACCGACATAGCATAGATGCGCTCGAGGACCTAGAATCGAACCCCTACCACGACCTTCGCCGCGCCGCGCCCATAAGTACCGCCTCCGGCGTTTAACTATCGACGATGAAGATCCAAGAATGCACTCGCTTTAACCGTAGGCTCGCCGCCTAAGGACGACAATCTTCTTCGATGACCTCGCCACAAGAGTAACATGATTCGAACCCATACGCAAGACTCGCCCGGATGAGACCTACCGCATCGAACGCACCGAGGTAGGTGGTCTCGATTGCGCTGCCTCGCCTCAAAACTCGACGCCTGAGCCCCGCTCGCTTCCTCGAATAACCTCGCTGACGTATTTCCCGCCGGAATCGCAAGGAGCACTCGCGCCGGGCCGGGTGGACTTAGCCAGGCCGCCGCCAAATCGCCTCGAACCCGGCGTTCCGCCTTCGGGCTGCCTATCTAGCCGATCCCGCCTCTCTTCGCCTCAATCTCGCAGCGTATGCTCGCATCCCGCAATATCCATCTCGTCAAGAGCTACTGGGCAAGCAAGAATCATGTGACGGCCAGTCCTATCACGTATCTATGAACCCCGCCCGCCATACGCCTACAATGGTGTGCATATCCGCCGCGAGTCAAACTCAGTCGCACTCCCGATAGTCCTCCCGCCCCGCCTCAAGGTCAAGAACCTATCTCACGCGCTCTCTCACCTCGTGAGGCAAGAAGTGGTCTAGGAACGCCTCAGAACTCTCCCAATCACCGGAAGAGCATCATCACCTCGACAATACCATGACTCAAACCGGGCCAACGCAATATCGCGTAACCGTAAGAAGCTAGTGTAATGCATCTCCTGATGCCCTAAGAACCTGCATGGTCCAGAATCGCCGACAAACTCCTCGCGATCCTCATCAAATCTCAACCATAGAACTCGGGTGGGTGACAACCCAGAAATCCCGAACCAGAATCGGCTTAGGGTTGGCGCCGCTTCCTGCTTGCCGCTCGCCACTATGCTGGTCAGTAACCGAATCAACCAAACGAACCCCAAGGCTTGCTAGCTGATGTAACTCTCGGACCATATCCCTCTTCTCTGGCTGAACATCAGACAGACTACCCATCGACCTGCGACTAAGGGCATCTGCAACCACATCGCCTTCCCCGGTGGTATAGAATATCAACATCGTAATCCCAAGAGCTCCAACCACCGCCTTCGCCGCAAGTTCGCCTCCTCGCCGAAGATGTACCGAGACTCTTGTGGTCCGTAAATGTCCACACGACTCCATATAAATAATGTCTCCATCTTTAAGGCACGAATCATCACGCCAACCTAAGTCACGCGGATAGTTTTTCTCATGCTTCCTAAGCCGCCGAGATGCATTATAACTCGCCGGCCGCATCAAAGACGCACTCCAAGCTCCGACACCGACGCGCCACAATAAAACCACATATCCATCTAGCCCTCGAAGAGTAAGAATCAAGGGTCGCCAACTTCTCCTTTAGCAATCAAAACTTTCTCACAAGTATCCGCCCATCGAACATAGCCGCTTTCCGAGTCACTTTAGTCAAAGGTGTTGAAATAGAAGCAAACTTCTACAAACCGATAATAACTCGCAAGTGCCCAAAGCCGCGCACTCCGCGGTGCAGCTGGTCCGCCAAGTCTGATCGCTTCAATCTTTGTCAGACAACCCAATACCATCTACCCGATAACATGCCCTAAGAAAGCCATCGACGCCACCAACTCGTGACTTCGAGAACTTGGCATACAATCACGGCCTGAGGACTCTACCGCCCTCAAATGATTCAGATGCTCCCGCCTGCGCGAATACACCAAGATATCATCAATGAAAACTATAACGAACATATCCAAGAATGGCTCAACACCCTATTCATCAAATCCATGAATATCACGGGCGCTGTCAACCCGAAAGACATCACCTCGAACTCATAGGCCCATACCGGTCCCGAATGCGCTTTGGGATATCTACCTCTAACTCGTACTGATGATAACTGCATCAGGTCTATCTTGAAAACACTTTGCACCTCGCAATCGTCAAACAAATCGTCAATCCCGGGAGGGATATCTATTCTTGATAGTTACCTTGTTCACCGTCAGTAATCAATACACATACGCAGCTGTCCCATCCTTCTTCTTTACAAATAACACCGTGCTCCCAAGGAGACACACTTGGCCTAATAAAGCCTTTCTCCAAAGAAATCTTTCACCGTCCTTCAACTCTTCACTTCACAGTGCCATCCTGTATGGCGAATAGATATCGGCCGAGTATCCGCGCCAAATCAATGCAAACTCAATCTCCTTTCGAGGATACCCTAAGCTCATCCGGAATACATCCGAAACTCTCTAACGATCGAATCGATCAAGGTCCAGACTCACCTCAAAGGTCGAATACCCAACCATATGGTAGATATACCCTTTCCGCACCATCTTCCTAGCCTTGAGGTAAGAAATAAACTTACCCTCGATGCAAGATTCCCTTCCACTGATAATCGCCACGAAATCGAACCGAACTAATCTCTCTACACACGCTGGCATAGCAAGATGCTAGCCAATCCATACCCATAATCACATCAAAGTCTGCTATATCCAACTCTATCAAGTCGCCAGAGTCCGACGACTATCTATAGTCACAGGCAAGCCTTATACACTCGCCGCCTACCATCAATCACCATCGCGTAGCCACCTCAAAAGGTCTTATGGACTCCTGCTCAATCCCTATTCTATCGCAATATGAGGAGATATGTAGGACAAGGTAGAACTCGATCTATCAAAGCATATACATCACAAGAAGAAACCAATAATGTACTCGACGACATCCGCGACGCCCCGGTCCCGCTGACCGACATAGCATAGATGCGCTCGAGGACCGCTAGAATCGAACCCCTACCACGACTCGCCGCGCCCGCCGCCCATAAGTACTCGCCCGGCGTCTAACTATCGACGATGAAGATCCAAAGAATGCACTTCGCTGCTGAACCGTAAGGCTCCCGCCGCCTAAGGACGGACAATCTTCTTCGATGACCGCCGCCACAAGAGTAACATGATCTCGAACCCATACGCACTCGCCGGATGAGACCTACCGCATCGAACGCACCGAGAGGTGGTCTCGACAGTCCGGTCTCGCCTCGAAAACTCGACGCCTGGAGCCCTCGCTCGCTTCTCAATAACCTCGCTGACGTACTCCCGCCGAAATCGAAGGAGCACTCGCCGGCCGGAAGGTGGACTCTCGCCACAGGCCGCCCGCCAAATCGCCTCGAGAACCCGATGTCTCGCCTCTGGGCCGCCCAAATTAGCCGATCCCGCTTCTCGCCTCAATCTCGCGTATGCTCGCATCTCCGCAATATCCATCCCGGCCAAGAGCTACTCCTAAGCAGAATCATGTGACGGTCTAGTCCCATCACGCATCTATGAACCCCGCCCGCCATCGCCTACAATGGTGTGTGATATCTGCCAAGGAGTCAAACCTGTGTCAGACTCCCGATAGTCCTCCCGCCCTGCCTCAAGGTCAAGAACCTATTCACGCTGGATCTCTCACCTCGTGAGGCAAGAAGTGGTCTAGAACGCCTCGTGAACTCCTCCCAATCACCGGAAGAGCATCATCACCCTCGACAATACCCATGACTCAAACCACCAACGCAATATCGCAGAACCTGAAGCTAGTGCAATGCATCACCGATGCCCTAAGAACTCGCATGGTCCAGAATCGCCGGACAAACTCCCGCGATCTCATCAAATCTCGAACCATAGAACTCGTGGGTGACAACTCAGAAATCCCGAATCAGAACCGTCGGCTCGGTCGCTTCGCCGCTTTCTGGGCCGCCGCCACTATGCCGCCAAGAATCAACTGCTCTCGTAATCTTCGTAGTTCGATCAGGAGCCGAGGCTCGCATCGTCTCGTGAGCGCGCCCGCCGCCGAACTGCTGAGGTCGCGACGACGGAACTCGCCGCCTAAACATCATCTCTCGTAAGGATTGGGCCTGCCCTCGTGATTCTCCGCGCCCCACTAGCAGACTCTCACCGCTTCCTTCGGGCCGCGGTTGCCTTGCGAGGCATAATCGATACATAAAGGAAAACATCGGGAGATTCAACCTATAACTCACTCTATTGCACGATCTAGAGTGAAAGAATGGAAACTAATCCTAAATATCTCGCAGCCTCCGATTATAGATGTGGCACGACACACCGATAATCAAGACTCTACTAGACACGGTCAGGACACTTTCCGAGGACTAATCGCTCGATACCACTTTTGTCACGACCCAACCCCGGCCGCGACTAGTACCCTACCGGTACTTCGCAGTATATGTCGTAGAATAGCAATGAACATACACAACACATACGCATAAAAGTAACATCACCGCCACGGTAGTGCCGCTTTCCATAAAACATACTTAACAAAAGTATAATAGTACAACCTGTTCTTATAGCCCAAAACACATAGTGGCCATGCACTTAAAGATAATAATCAAGGGACAAGGCCCCGCCATACCCCGAATATACAAAGTACCTATAGCATCGTGGAAATATCCATACCAATAAATAAGCTTCCGAGGAATGGAGCTTCGACACCGAATAGTGATCCTAAGAACGAGGATCTCAATCGCTACCCTTACTCGGCATTTAACGCACTCGGAAGGGGGTCGACACAATATGTACCAAGTATGTAAAGCCGGAAAATACTGTAATATGATATCATAAGTCTAAAAGCAAGTCGAGTCATGGAAGACAATAAAATACCTTATCAGGCCTTACTAACAATGAGTGACAAGTATATATATATATAATAATCGCATAAAATAGAGGCTCATGATCAAAACAGGTACTTGCCGTAGTATCAAAAAGAAACCATCCTACTCCGGGACTATTTCACCCGCACGGGTCCCGTGGACCCGCATTAGGTACTCGCATCGGCCACTGCCGCACGGGACTATTTCACCCGCATAAGCCCATAAGGACTCGCATGAGGTATTCCTCGATCATGGGTAGCAAATCCACTAACAGTGGTATAACGATCTTGGGACTTTCCTCGATATACTCTTACCCAAACAGATGGTATAACGATCTTGGGCCAGACCTCGATATACTTACACCGGAGCAGATGGTATAACGATCTGGGCTTGCCTCGATATACTCTTATACCGTGCGGATGGTATAACGATCTTGGATCCGCCTCGATATACTCTACATCAAGCGATGGTATGACGATCTGGGCCGCCTCGCATACTCTTACATCAAGGAGTGGTATGACGATCTTGGGGCTTGCCTCGTACATACTCTTACCCTATCTCAAATCACATCATATCATAAATAAGTTAAGCAAACTCATAACTTCTTTTAGTCTTGTTCATATACTCTCTCATTTTAGTTTATTTAAGGCACTTCACCATATCTTTAAATAAAAGAAAACCGAATTTAACCTAAGTACTACATACCTCATCTCTTTCAAAAGTGACTCTTCTTTATAGATAAAGTCTTGGGCAATTGATGACTTTAAATCAAATTGCCTCTTCATGTAATTATCTTACTTAGAGTAAATCCTTCTCATTAACCTTTATGAAGCTAATAAACCAACTTCCCATAAAGTTGTTATATTAACTCTATACTTTAGTAAAATCATATTTTTCCTTAACCAAGGGACTTATACATTCTTAAAACGAAACAAGTCATTTTATACTCAAAACAAGTAAGAATACTAAATCATACGCCTACCGTATTACATAGTTTTATCTATTCATGCTCAAGAGATAGAAAAACTTCACATACCTTTTTGGTCAATCCACTTGCCAAGTCCAAACTACCGCAAGTAATATTTCAACCTATAATAGTCATGATACGTTTATTAACCTCTAATCTTAATGTAGAACAATCCAAGTTCAAAGTCACTAAATTCTAAGGAAAATCAGCATTTCCTTTGTTTCTACTCACTTTGCCACCTTTCTCAAGGCCGAATTTATCATCAAAAACACCACCTTTAAGGCTCACTCAATCCAACAATTCAAAGGGATTTCACACCCAAAATTCTGCCCCATAGGTTTACAACAATTCACTTAACAATTCTAAGGTGGTTTTTAGGCTACAACATGCTCATAATTTCTTCTTAACCCATTCTTCATATCCAAACCACATTTACTTGCATGCAATGACTCTAAGTGCATTATTTTACTACCACGAGATCTTGCTTTCTAAGCATGCAACACTAGAACTAAGTTTAAAGGAAGAAATGTTACCTTAAAGTTTTAGCCAAAACTTATCCCAAATATTGCTAGCTTCCTTGCCAAGAACACTACCACAACAATGCCAACAAGCTAGCTACAAGCTTCCTTTTCTTGTTCTTAACTTTCAGATTTTTCTAAGGGTTTTTAGAGAGAAGGGGGAGCAATTTGAGAGAGAGAGAGAGAAGATGAAAGATAGAAAATGTCCAAGTCTTGGTCAATATATTGCATGCAACAAAAAATCAGATGGGGGGGATGTCACGACCCGAACCGGGGCCCGTGACTGGTGCCTTACCCGGGCACCCTAGTGATACATACATCAGAGTAATCAGCGGAATATAAAACATGACATGAAATAATATGAAGTGTAAACCGCTTATTCGAGAAAACTTGCCTTTCTATATATATATATAAAAACTTAAATCAACAGCTACATCCTCTTACAACTCGCCCACAACAAGATTTACTGCACTTCTAAGAATGATATGACAACAATGGCGGGACAGGTTCTCGCCATACCTCGAATGTAAGTACCTACAACGATGGACTATACCACTGATAAGCCTCCAGTGAAACGGAGCTTCCCAAACGCTGAACTGTGATCCTAAGAGCGGGGATCAACAATAGGAGTACCTCAACTCGCAGATGAACGCAGCCTCGGAGGTCGCATAACAGTACCAAGTATGTGAAATCAAAATATCAGAATGAAATCATAGTAGTCTATACAAAGCAGAGACATGTATGATAACCAACTACAGCTCATAATAAATAAGCAAATATGTCAAGTCGTGACTCACGCCTCAAAGTCATCACAATAGAACTGCACGGTAAGTACGAAGGCATAGCCGACTACTAAGACCCACAGCACTAAAAATACCATAAATCAGATCACGAGGTCTTTCTAAACCGCACTACACGATCGGCCGCCACTACCGCTCAAAGGAGCATCATCGGCGCTTCATCCTCGAACTTACCGCAGCCCGCATAGGTCACACACGCACTGCATGAGGTATTCTCGAATCACGGTCCTAGACCACCCGAGGTATACCCCGCATCGGCGCCTTAACCCTCGGTATCCGCTCGACTTCCGCACCCGCATAGCCCTCAAGGACCGTGATAGTCCTCAAGGACCGCATAGTGGCATCCCCGTGATCAGCAACACCCGAATGATCAATCCCGAGCTCGCAACTCCGCATAGTCACAAGGATCGATAGCCGATAGACCGATCGCGTGGCAAGCCCTGATAATAAGTCGGGGGTATGTGATACAATAATAGTACAACGCTTAACGCTTAACAACGTAAGCACAATCAAGAGTGACCCCTTCCACAACAACCACAAGATACTAACACACGAAGATCCTAACATGTTTACTTATCGAATCAACAAGAAAGCATTACAAGGCTATCACAAACTAATACAATCAAGTTGTTACTCACATAAAGTCACGCAGAATCGCCAGACAAGATAGGTTACTATCTTTCAAGTAAACCAAAAACACTTACTTTGTAAAATCAAGTAACAACATTATTTTCCAAACGTTCAAGTTTGCCTAATTTCAAATGTTCAAGTTTCTCATTTTCGAAAGGTTTCGTAATTCATATTATTAACTACTTAATAATATAATTCTCTTTAAAACAACTGAGAAACATAGGCCTTATATGTGAGTAGGTTATTCTTGTTCATAATCAATCTTATTAAAGCAAATGATCTAGGAAATGTAATATCATTTTATCTCATCTTAGCTTCTATGCAGATAGAGGTTTCATCGTTTTAATAATACTTAATTAGTCAAAACATTTCTCTTATTAACGCCGCAGTTGGTTTGTCGATACACATTCGATTCAAATCAAGAAACATTCTTAAGCCGTTATACCTAACTTCCCATAAAGCTAGTACAACTCTTAAGTTTTCAAAACCAAGTATTACTCTTCTTCTAAATGATTCAAATCTTTGAAATACTTCAAGTTCTTTATTATCACATAACAAGCCAGTTATAGTTCAAATCAGTTACCTTTTTAAAACCACAAAGTATTTTCTTACTTACATAAAGCTGTTATAACCAACTTCCCATAAAGCCGTTATAACACTTTATGTTTTAAAACCAATCAATACATTTAGCATCCAGACGCCTACGTACTACATAGTTCACACATATCATGCTAGAAGAGATAGGAAGAGGTTCACATACCGCGACGATTATCGACTATTAGCAAATAGCTCCACCGCTAACCCGGCTAGCCTTCCACCTCAATACTAGCCCAACAATATCCAAGATTTTAAAGTCTTTCCAAAGCAAGTCTTAGCTCCAAACCTTTGTGCTTTTAGCTCCAATTTCTTGTGTTCCAAATAACCATATTCTTTCGCCTTTTCAGCCCAACAGTTGAACCGCCATTCATTGAAAAAATATCCCCAAGGATTCGAACAACCTTTCTCGTTATCAACCCTTTAACCCAAAACTAAAATATACCGCCTTTGCTTCACACAAAATAAGAAAGGTTGGAGGATTTTTCATAAAAACATGGATCTATTTTAATTCCTACCTTACTCATAGGATATCCGCAGATGTGTTGTTTTCATTGTAGACTACACCAAATAATGAACCACATAAACTACTTCCAAGGAAAATGGACAAAGTACTAAAATGGCCAACTAAGAATGTTTTCATCGATATGAATTTTCTAATCAATTCATCACTAGTTGGCTTCCTCTTATATACGTGTAACCCTTGGTTACATAATAATGACTTATTAATAATGTTGTCCTCAATACTTATCTACTTTATTTGTTGGTTGGATTAGTCACCTTAGGATCACTTAGCACATTACACGCTTATTCCATTTCATTCACTTGGCCCAATCTAGTGACACTTGTCGCCTCCTATTGATCTAAAATATTTTATCTCTAAGAATTCCATAGTCGAAAAATATCGAAACGTAAATTTTCTTCACAAGGTTCAAATAACTTCCATTTAAAACAATTCTATCATTCTTACCCTAATTAGGTGTATACACTCGTATATACGCCCCCACATACGCATTCTAACTACGGGTATAACATTCTCCTCCTAGAAACATTCGCCCCGAATGTTCCTTCTCAAGTCTCAAACAAACATGCCAAGATAGTCTTCACTACTATACTTACGAAAACGATCAAGCCACACCTGGCCATAAAATAACACACGCGCAAATACTTAATTCAAGTCCACGAGGAATCACCTCTAACATCACAAAAGCTTCTATCCAAGGGCTAAAATATGCTCCCTTCGCACCTTCTCTTTTCAAAAGAAATGATCACATCTATGATCTCAACACATGCTCGCTTCTTCCTTTTCTCGCTGCACTTTCTCGCACTCGAACTCTTTCTCATAACTTACCACATTTCATCGCCTGCCTCCGAATCTCGGTTATTATCTCCAACTTGGTCATCATTAATCGGGAACACTGATGGACCTCCGATACTTTTCCGCATACAACAACACGAAAGACCGGACGCATCGCTTCCTACGCCTGACGGCAAAGCTAACATATAGGCAACCCGCCTAATCTTCACCGACCGAAAGGCCCAAAGTAACTCGCTAAGTTCCTCTGCTTTCCAAAACTCGCCACACCCTTTCCGGTGGCACCTTCAAGAAGACTCACCGCCAATATGAACTCTAAGCATCGCCGCACGACTTCGCTGACTCGAGCCGCTAATAACCTCTTCTCGATAAGCTTCACCCTATCCACATCCTCAAAACAAGTATGAACCGTATCCAACCTTGCCAACATCGAACCAATCGACCGCAACTTATACTTCCGCCCTACAAGGCATCATACCACGATATCCAATCAAATGGTAGCTATAAACACTTCCTAACAGAGGCAACGATCCTCACCGCTACCCCAAATCCAAATATCGACCCGAGGATGAACGCGATACGAGACTCACCGAAGTTCCTAACCCCGCTCGTAAAACCTCCAGAAAAAACACCATACCTGGCTCCACTGTCATTATAAGGTGCGTAGGCACCCTGCGCACTTACAACCTTTCTCGATATAACACCACCGCCAAGCAACGGTCCGACTAAAAACACGACGGGTCGACCCATCGCCCGATCATCGGTCGAACGCATCCACGAACTCGCACGATGGTTAACTAAACACGGGCCTAACACCTCGCGGACTTACCACGCGAGGGACCACCACAAACCGATCCCACCACTAAACAGCCGCGGTTGACTCCGCACGTGGCCTCAACCCGACCGAATGCGCAAAAATACTAGCTCGACGATGATACCACTTTGTCACTTTGCTCGAGGTACGTGGCAGCGCCAATTCTCTCGTGCGACTCCAACAAATGGTACCGATCGCATGCGATCCTCGAGGTACGTGGCGCGCCACCCTTCTCGTGACGTGCCATACGGAGAGCCACTTCGGTCTGCTCTCGAGTGAGATGCTCGCCTCTTTATACGCCACCAAGGAACAATTCCACTAATCACGCTACTAAAACCTAGAGGTCTTCTTAGCTTAACTACCCTCTTTCATATCACGCTACTCTGGACTTATCACACAATATAACTCACGCACTATGCACTCGATAAGTGGTCAAACATGAAATAAATCTTTACCCGAGGGCCTTACCTCTAAGGTCTCCACGATAACATTCTAAGGTTCACACCTTTTCTATCCCCAAATCTTACTCGCTTAACTAACCATGATTTCTAATCACAATTAACACGCCGCTATCAAGACACAAAGACTTACGATATACTCTCTTCTGAGGGTTAAGGATATACCAGATTCATCGCTTCACTCCTTAGTCGCTCTAATCAAATCTACCCTGTAGGCGATAGCTAGGAAGGTGACGAACTACCCATCGATCCCAAGGCTAAGTCCTCCTACTAGGTCACCCATTCGACACACGGGCTCTCGACGGCCAAAAACAAGCATCAACAAAGATGACATTCCCGACGACGCCACACAGCCAACACCGGGAAAATCAATCCGCCGCCGAGCCTACGTAGCCGTGGAACCAAAACTCGAGTTCGACCAACTCGCATACCCCGAACGCCCCGAACCTCGCGAGGACACTCAGACCGGGCAGAGGCGCATATCTAGTCACGAGGCGGTTCGCCAAAGTTACCAAAGGACCTTGCTCGCTCGCCTCTTCGCCATTCGTTAACCCGCCGATCTCTACGCTTGGCCCGCGCACAAGCCCGCATCGTGCCATGCTCGTGCCTAATCAAGAATTACTTGCACAACCTCTTAGATAGTCATCAAGACTTCGCGATACATCGGTATACTCTCCGTAGCCAAATCCATAGCTAGCAATGTGGTCGCTTTATATATATATTCTCTGCCCCGGCCATGGAATCAAGGTTCAAATGTCATGGCCGCAGAGAGGAACCGCCGCCGTGCTAAACTCAGGGCTAGCGACGCCGCAGAACTCCCAAATGAAGCACCACCTGTGTGATGATTGGGCCTGCGCTCACGAATTCCTCTCAACTTTACTCAGCCTCCTACGCTTTGCCTCCCTCGCCCGGCCTTTACGCGAGGCATAACGGTAAGGAAAAGAAATACGTTAGAGGTCCAACTTACAACACGCCTTCTAAGGCACGATCTCGTAATGAGAAGAATGGAAACCAATCCTAAATATCCTATAGCCTCCGATTATCGCGGTGCACAACACACCGATAATCAAGACTTCATCGATACGGTCAGAGACACTTTCCGAGGATTAATCGCTCGATACCACTTTTGTCACGACCAACCGGCTCGTGATCGTGCCTTACCCGCACCCTAGTGATACATACATCGAGTAATCATAATATAAAACATGACATGAAATAATATGTGTAAACCACTTTATTCGAGAAAACTTGCCTTTCGCATATATATATATAAAAACTTAAACCGAATACATATCCTCTTACAACTCGCCACAACAAGATCATGCACTTCTAAGAATGATATGACAACAATGGCGATATGACTTCGCCATACCCCCTCAATGTAAGTACCTACAACGATGGACTATACCACCGATAAGCCTCCAGAGAAACGGAGCTTCCAACGCCGAATCAGATCCTAAGAGCTGGATCAACAATAGAGTACCTCAACTCGCAGATGAACGCACTTCAAGGAGGTCAAGATAACAGTACCAAGTATGTGAAATCAAAATATCAGAAATGAAATCATAGTAGTCATACAAAGCAGAGACATGTATGATAACCAACTACGCTCATAATAAATAAGCAATATGTCAAGTCGTGACTCACGCCTCAAAGTCATCACAATAGAACCGCACGGTAAGTACGAAGGCATAGCCGACTACTAAGACCCACGCACTAAAAATACCATAAATCAGATCACGAGGTCTTTCTAAACCGCACCACATGATCGGCCGCCACTCGCCCGCAGATCACCGCGCGTCATCCTCGAACTTACCGCAGCCTCCGCATAGGTCACACATGCACTGCATGAGGTATTCCTAATCACGGTCCTGTACCACCCGAGGTATACCCCGCATCGGCGCGCTTTAACCTCAGATCCGCCGACTTCGCACTCGCATAGCCCTCAAGGACCGCATAGTCCTCGGACCGCATAGGGCATCCCCGCATCAGGCTAAACACCCGAATGATCAATCTCGAGCTCGCACTCCGCATAGTCACAAGGATCAGATAGCCGATAGACCCGCATCGCGTGGCAAGCCCTGTATAATAAGTCGGGCGGGTATGTGATACAATAATAGTATTAACGCTTAACGCTTAACAACGTAAGCACAATCAAGAGTGACCCTTCCACAACAACCACAAGATACTAACACACGAAGATCCTAACATGTTTACTTATCGAATCAACAAGAAAGCATTACAAGGCTATCACAAACTAATACAATCGTTAAGTTACTCACATAAAGTCACAAAGAATCGCCGTGACGTGATAGGGTTACTATCTTTCAAGTAAACTAAAACACTTACTTTGTAAAATCAAGTAACAACATTATTTTCCAAACGTTCAAGTTTGCCTAATTTCAAATGTTCAAGTTTCTCATTTTCGATAGGTTTCGTAATTCATATTATTAAGTCCTTAATAATATAATGCTCTGTTAAAACAATCTGAGAAACATAGGCCTTATATGTGAGTAGGTTATTCTTGTTCATAATCAATCTTATTAAAGCAGCCATGATCTAGGAAATGTAATATCATTTTATCTCATCTTAGCTTCTATGCAGATAGAGGTTTCTACTGGTTTTAATAATACTTAATTAGTCAAAACATTTCCTCTTATTAACGCTGCAGTGGTTTGTCGATACACATTCTGATTTCCAAATCAAGAAACATTCTTAAGCCGTTATACCTAACTTCCCATAAAGCTAGTACAACTCTTAAGTTTTCAAAAACCAAGTATTACTCTTCTTTCTAAATGATTCAGAAATCTTTTGAAATACTTCAAGTTCTTTATTATCACATAACAAGCCAGTTATAGTTCAAATCAGTTACCTTTTTAAAACCACAAAGTATTTTCTTACTTACATAAAGTCATATAACTAACTTCCCATAAAGCCGTTATAACACTTTATGTTTTAAAACCAATCAATACATTTAGCATCTGTACGTCTACCGTACTACATAGTTCACACATATCATGCTAGAAGAGATAGGAAGAGGTTCACATACCTCGCGACGATTATCGACTATTAGCAAATAGCTCCACCGCTAACCCATTAGCCTTCCACCTCAAGATTAGCCCAACAATATCCAAGATTTTAAAGTCTTTCCAAAGCAAGTCTTAGCTCCAAACCTTTGTGCTTTTAGCTCCAATTTCTTGTGTTCCAAATAACCATATTCTTCGCCTTTTCAGCCCAACATGTTGAACCGCCATTCATTGAAAAAAAATATCCCCAAGGATTCGAACAACCTTTCTCGTTATCAACCCTTTTAACCCAAAACTAAAATATACCGCCTTTGCTTCACACAAAATAAGAAAGGTTGGAGGATTTTTCATAAAAACATGGATCTATTTTAATTCCTACCTTACTCATAGGATATCCGCAAGATGTGTTGTTTTCGTTGTAGACTACACCCGAAATAATGAACCACATAAACTACTTCGTCAAGGAAAATGGACAAAGTACTAAAATGGCCAACTAAGAATGTTTTCTTACTGATATGAATTTTCTAATCAATTCATCACTAGTTGGCTTCCTCTTATATACGTGTAACCCCTTGGTTACATAATAATGACTTATTAATAATGTTGTCCCCTCAATACTTATCTACTTTATTTGCTGGTTGGATTAGTCACCTTAGGATCACTTAGCACATTACACGTTTATTCCATTTCGTCCACTTGGCCCAATCTAGGGGTGACACTTGTCGCCCTCCTATTGATCTAAAATATTTTATCTCTCGGAAGAATTCCATAGTCGAAAAAATATCGAAAACGTAAATTTTCTTCACAAGGTTCGAAATAACTTCCGTCGGAAAACAATTCTATCATTCTTACCCTAATTAGGGTGTATACACTCGTATATACGTCCCCACATACGTACTCCGGAACTACGGGGTATAACAGGGGACACTTGTCACCCTCCCATGGTCTCTTTTAAAACAAAAATCAGATTTTCTAAGTTTTTCCGCCCAAATTTCCTCCGGCCATGGCCTAAACCTCCGAACTTTCGCGCCTCTGTCCCGGAGCCGCTGCGCTTCAGCGACCCTCAAGATTTAGGCGCCGCGTTCGCATCCGCGCCGCGCGCCGCTTTAGTCCGAAACGCATTTCGCCCGATCGCATCGAACTTGTAACTCTCATAACTTTTACTCCGACGCCCTATCGACGAACGGTTGGTTGCGTTGGAATCCAGACTCAACGAACTACGCCTAGGCCTTTAAAACACTTAGGAACTCTCAATGTACCGGTCATAACCCGCCTCAAAGTTGACTAAAACCGTCCTAACGACTCACAACCTCGCCCTTCGAAATTTTAAGTCTTACATACTTTCGTACGTTTCCATACGTAGGGTCAGAACTACGGGGTATAACAACACACAACTTAAGGTACTATCATTTTATGCCAAAATCCCGGTTCTGACCCTAAAGTATTACATACATTAACTCTTTTAAAAAGATACGTTTCTTTCACAAAAGTCACACAATGTTCGTAGTATAAAATAGAGTGACTATCTTTTAAGTAAACCAAAACACTTCCCTTGTAAAATCAAGTAACATATTATTTTCCAAACGTTCAAGTTTGCCTAATTTCAAATGCTCAAGTTTCTCATTTTCGAAAGGTTTCGTAGTTCATGGTTTTAATCACTTAAGTATATAATTCTCCTTTAAAACAAATTTGAGAAACATATGTCTTATGTGTGAGTAGGTTGTTCTTGTCTATTACAATCTTATAAAAGCAGCCATGATCTAGGAAATGTAATATCATTTTGTCTCATCTTAGCTTCTATGCAGATGGAGGTTTCTACTGGTTTTAATAACAATTAGTCAATACATTTCCTTTATTAACGCTGCAATGGTTTGTTCGATACTTAATCTCATTTCAAATCAAGAAACATTATTCTTTTAAAACCAACTACTCATTACTCGCGAATGAGGTTTTTACAACATTTTAACAAAATTCATAACAAGTCAAACTAAGTCAAGTCTCTTATCTTTCAAGATCAAGTCTCTTAACTTTCAAAATCAAGTCGTGTATAAGTCAAGTCTCTTATCTTTCAAGATCAAGTCTCTTAACTTTCAAAATCAAGTCGTGTATAAGTCAAGTCTCTTATCTTTCTACAATCAATAAACCATTCTTTTACCTACATAAAGTCGTTATAACTAACTTCCCATAAAGCTATTATAACACCCTATGTTTTAAACCAACCAAATCACTTAGCACATGTACGTCTCACCGTATTTACATAGTTCACAACAATCATGCTAGAAAAGATAGGAAGAGGTTCACATACCTCGCGACGATTATCGACAAATAGCAAAATGCTCCAAGTACTTCAACCCGTTGGCTACTCCTTAAGCCAAGTAGATCACGCCACACGTAGTACTCCACTCCTAAAATGGTCATAGTACTTCTATCAAACCTTTCTTACCATCAAGACTTATACCAATAAAAAGCCCTCTAATTCTACGGAAAATTCTACAAAGACTTCCGCTTACTCACTTTTCCATCTTTCTCCAAGGCCCGAATAACTGTAATATATATACCATATATATATATAAGGCGAATAATTAAACAACATAAAGAAGGGATTACACGCCCAAACGGGTAACGCGAACGCATTTACTATCACGCCTTCATAACAATACAATAATTAAAAAGGGATCGACGCCAAACTAACGCTGATGAACAATCTTCCCTTAATGTAAATGTAAATACAAAGTAAATACAACCCAAAGTAAATACAGCCCAAAGTAAATACCCAAAGTAACATCGCCCAAAGTAAATACAAATTCTTAAGTTGGGGTCCTTGGCCAACTTTGTCCATTTTACTTATCCAATCACTTCATTAGTCATCCAACTTATATTCCATCTTAATATAAGTTATAGTTACTTTGTTAATTACTTCTTCACAATTAAGATACGCTTACCATTTTAATGGCAAACTACTAACTTTTCTTTTAACAAGTTAACAAGATCCAACTTTTCCAAACTTTACTCCATATTTTATATACTCCATAATATACTTATAATATATGTATAATGACCAATTCACAAAGAGGTTAAGGTTTACTACCTCAAATAGCCCAAAATTATCCGAGAACTTAATGTCGCCTCCAAGAAAGTCTTAGCTCCAAATCTTTCCGCTCCAATCCGCTACAAGCAACCCATGAAGCTCCTAACCAACTTCTCTTCAAGAACTAACTCCAAAAAGTGAAGAACACTTAGGGTTTCCAACTAGTAAGTTTCGCCAAGGCATGAACAATAGGTTAGGGGTGTGAAATCTTTTCCAACTCTTGGTACACAATCTTCCCAACACCTTAGGGAAGAACACTTGAGAGTTTAAGAATTGTTGGACAAATTTAGGTCAAGAAATGGGCTCAAAAACGAGCAAGGTCAAGGAGAAGGGAGGGAATTTCTTGTCTTCAAATGGTTGTGTGGAAGTTTTCATCAACTAAGTGCATATATAGACAACCAAGGGCTAGGATGAAGGCAAGTGTGGTTGAGATTGGGGACAAGGTGTGTGGGTCCCACAAGCCACTTGTCCACACAAAATATCTAGCAAGACTTGGCCACTTGTCCACATAAATATCTAGCAAGACAAGGCCACTGTCTTGCCACTTGTTAGCAAATTTCGCCATGAGGCCACCTAGGTGACACGTGTCGCCTCCTACTGGCCCAAAATATTTCATCTTCCGAAATATCCATAAAGGCAAAATCTCAAAACAAAGTGGCCCCACAAAATCAGAATTTCTCCCGTGGCCCCACGTGACCAATTCCTAAATAAAATTCCATAATTCTAATATAATTCAAGAAGCCTAAATACCAAACTGGGAATCCAATTCCATCAACGAACCTTTTTCCTTCACAAAACCCTAAACGCTTCCACTGAAAAATCACATCTTTCTTTCTTTCCAAAATTTCTCGATTCTCGCACGCATATCCTCACCTATATACCTCGAACTACGGTATAACATTCTTCCTTAGAAACATTCGCCCGAATGTTCCTTCTAAGTCTCCAAACGTATTTGTGTCAAGATAGTCTTCACTACTATACTTACAAAATGCATCACGCCACCAATGGCCGAATATAACATGTGCGCAAAACTCAAATCCAAGCCAACGAGGAATCATTTCTAATCTCACAACAATCCCACTAGCTTCAATTTACTCTAAGGCTATTCCATTACTTTCACGACCACTCCGACACGGATCCATCCACGAACCCGCACGATGGTTACCTAAACTCAGCACCCTCGTGATTCTTAACTGCGACCACCGACCACTCCCAAATGGCCGGTGGTTGACACGACACGCAACCTGCCTCAACCGACCCATTTGCACGCCAAACTTCGCTCCCGATCCTAACAATCTCACTAATCAAGTTACGCAAACCTAATGGTCTTTTTATCATAACTATCCTTATATAATTCACACCACTCGGGACTTATCACACAATTTTTACCCTCAGATACTATGACTCCGACAAAAGTCAATCATAAAAATCTTTTACTCAAGACTACCGCATCTAAGGTCTCCACTTATAATATTCTAAGGTTCACACCTTCCACGACCCCAAACTTACCTCTTCAACTAGTCATGTTCTCTAAGTTATACTTAACACAATGCTATCTGCACATAGCACAAAATAATAAGATCATCATATCGCAAACAAAACTCTGTAGGTTAAGGATATACTCAGATCTACCGCTTCACTCTAATCATAGTTCACTGCAGGCGCATAATAGCAGGCGGCGAACCCGCCATCGATCCTAGGTCGCTGGCCATGCCGCGCATTCTCCTATAAGCACATTCTTCGCCACACGGCCCTCGACGGCCGCAGTGAAACAAGCACCGCAAAGACGACATTCCCGATGACGCCGCCACATCGCCACACCGCGGGGACATGAATCCGGCCGCTAGAACTCACGATATCCGCGGAACTGTAAGCTCGAGTCTCGGATCACCCCAATACCCCTAACGCCCCAAGATCGTGGAGACCACTCAGATCGCGAAAGTGCATAACTAGCTCGCCCGGGCGTCCGCCTCGCAAGTTACCAGCGACCTGCTCGCCTTCTTCTCGCCGATCTCCGCCATTCCGTCGACCTCTCCGCGCCTCACATCCAAGTATGAGTCGCATACGCAATGTCCATGCCCACAAGAGCTACACCAACAAGCCTCTCGCCAAGTAATCATCGAGCCCGTGACGTAGCGGCACTCGCCCTCCATATCGCCACTAAGGCGGGACATACCGAGCTAACGAAGTCAAACTCACGTTGTACTCCAACCGCACGCCTCGCTTTAACGCTAAAAATTGTTTACCCGAGCCCTCTCATCCGCGAGGCAAGAAATGTGCAAGAAATGCCCTGAGAACTCGGGCCAAATCGCTGGAGCGCATGTTCTCGATGGCTTCCTATGAATCAAACCACGATCAGTGATTACGCAATGATGCGAACCTAATACCACCGATTTCTTCGAGACTCGGATTACTATGATCCGTCAGAATGCTTGATAAACTCTCGAGGTCATCTCGCCTCTCGATCCATGTAACGCGCTACAACTCGTAAAGTCCTGTAGTCTCAAACCGCTCGCCGGGTGAACTACGGTGCTACCGGGATCGAATCGCCAGATCCAGCCTTCTCATATCTGCCACGACTCGCCAGAATCGCCATCTCTCAGACTTATCTCATCTCGCTTCCAGCCGGACTGAGGCCTGTGTATCAGAGTCTCGCAGCCATCGCCGCGCTCTAAATCCGCTGGCGGGCGCGCAAAACTCGCCGCTTAAGCACTATCTCGTAACGATCGGGCTCGCCGTGAATTCTCCGTGTTTCTACTCACGCCTCCGCTTTGCTCTTCGTGGCCCCGATTGTCTGGCGAGGCATAATCGCACAAAAGAATACGCTGAGGAGTCCAACTTATAACATGTACTTCTAAGGCACGATCTCGAGTGAGAAGAATAGAAACCAATCCTAAATGTCTCGCACTCTCCCGATTATAGATGTGGTGCACAACACACCGATAATCAAGACTCTACTAGACACTCTCAGACACTTTCCGAGGACTAATCGCCTGATACCACTTTTGTCACGACCCGACCGGCCCGTGGATCGTGCCTTACCCCGCACCTCGTGATACAACATCGAGAGAATCACGAAATAAAAACATAAACATGAAACAAGAGACATGATAAATAAACAAAGCAACCAAAACAATGCCTTTCAGATATATTCATAAAACCCGACAGCTTATCCTTACAAACTCGCCACAACAAGATTTCATGCACTTAAGAAGTGATAATAACTATGACGGACAGGCCCCGCCATACCCTCGAATGTACAAGAACCTGCTGCACTCAGTGGTAACATACCAAAAGATAAGCCTCCGAGAAACGGCTTCCTAATACGCGAATCGTGATCCTATGAGCGAGGATCAACAACCGATGTACTTCTACTCGCAGATGAACGCAGCTTCAAGGAGGTCGCATAACAGTACCAAGTATGTGAAATCAAAAATATCAGAATGAAATCATAATCTATATAAAACAGAGACATGTATGATAACCAAACTACAACTCATAACATAAAAGCCATGTCAAGTCGTGGACTCACGCCTCAAAGTCATCCTCATGCCTGGAACTCTTCCTCACCGCCAGCCTAGGTACAAACCATGTGATACGTATAACATGTCTCGCCCATCTCATGGACCCAGATAGAAACGTGTGGAATACATTCCTGTTCATCTCATGAACTCGGTAGTCGGATGGAATACATTCGGTCCATCCTATGGACGCGTAGTCGAGTGAAATACATTCGGTTCATCCTACGAACGCGTAGTCGAGTGAAATACATTCCTGCTCATCCTATGAATGCGGTAGTCGAGTGAAATACATTCCTGTTCATCCCATGAACCCAGAGTCGAGTAAAATACGATTGCACAACAAGGCTATCACACACAAACATAGGCAAGTTACACACAACTTAAGGTACTATCATTTTATGCCAAAATCCTGCTCGATTCTAAAGTATTACATACATTAACTCTTTTAAAAGATACGTTTTTTCACAAAAGTCACACAATGTTCGTAGTATAAAATAGAGTGACTATCTTTTAAGTAAACTAAAACACTTCCCTTGTAAAATCAAGTAACACATTATTTTCCAAACGTTCAAGTTTGCCTAATTTCAAATGCTCAAGTTTCTCATTTTCAAAGGTTTCAGAGTTCATAGTTTTAATCACTTAAGAATATAATTCTCCTTTAAAACAAATTTGAGAAACATATGCCTTATGTGTGAGTAGGTTGTTCTTGTCTATTACAATCTTATAAAGCAGTCATGATCTAGGAAATGTAATATCATTTTGTCTCATCTTAGCTTCTATGCAGATGGAGGTTTCTACTGGTTTTAATAACAATTAGTCAATACATTTCCTTTATTAACGCTGCAATGGTTTGTTCGATACTTAATCTCATTTCCGAAATCAATAAAACATTATTCTTTTAAAACCAACTACTCATTACTCGCGAATGAGGTTTTTACAACATTTTAACAAAATTCATAACAAGTCAAACTAAGTCAAGTCTCTTATCTTTCAAGATCAAGTCTCTTAACTTTCAAAATCAAGTCGTGTATAAGTCAAGTCTCTTATCTTTCAAGATCAAGTCTCTTAACTTTCAAAATCAAGTCGTGTATAAGTCAAGTCTCTTATCTTTCTACAATCAATAAACCATTCTTTTACCTACATAAAGTCGTTATAACTAACTTCCCATAAAGCTATTATAACACCCTATGTTTTAAACCAACCAAATCACTTAGCACATGTACGTCTACCGTACTACATAGTTCACAACAATCATGCTAGAAAAGATAGGAAGAGGTTCACATACCTCGCGACGATTATCGACAAATAGCAAAATGCTCCAAGTACTTCAACCCGTCGGCTACTCCTTAAGCCAAGTAGATCACGCCACACGTAGTACTCCACTCCTAAAATGGTCATAGTACTTCTATCAAACCTTTCTTACCATTGAAGACTTATACCAATAAAAAGCCCTCTAATTCTACGGAAAATTCGGCAGCACTTCCCCCGTTTTTACTCACTTTTCCATCTTTCTCCAAGGCCCGAATAACCGTAATATATATACCATATATATATAAGGCGTAATAATTAAACAACATAAAGAAGGGGATTACACGCCCAAACGGTAACGCGATTTACTATCACGCCTTCATAACAATACAATAATTAAAAAGGGGATCAGACGCCCAAACGGAACGCGATTGAACAATCTTCCCTTAATGTAAATGTAAATACATCCAAAGTAAATACAGTCAAAGTAACATCCCAAAGTAAATACAAATTCAAAGTAAATCTGTCCAAAGTAAATACCCAAAGTAAATCATCCAAAGTAAATACATCAAAGTAAA
Organism: Przewalskia tangutica; assembly: GCA_029844215.1. Taxonomy (NCBI): domain Eukaryota; kingdom Viridiplantae; phylum Streptophyta; class Magnoliopsida; order Solanales; family Solanaceae; genus Przewalskia; species Przewalskia tangutica. The sequence continues at coordinate 53,182,255 of CM056721.1, forward strand.
TCTTGTCCAAAGTAAATCTGATCCTTAAGTTGGGGTCCTTGGCCAACTTTGTCCATTTTACTTATCCAATCACTTCATTAGTCATCCAACTTATATTCCATCTTAATATAAGTTATAGTTACTTTGTTAATTACTTCTTCACAATTAAGATACGTTTTTACCATTTTAATGGCAAACGGCCAATCCTTTCTTTTAACAAGTTAACAAGATCCAACTTTTCCAAACTTTACTCCATATTTTATATACTCCATAATATACTTATAATATATGTATAATGACCAATTCACAAAGAGGTTAAGGTTTACTACCTCAAATAGCCCAAAATTATCCAAGAACTTAATGTCGCTCCAAGAAAGTCTTAGCTCCAAATCTTTCCGTTCCAATCCGCTACAAGCAACCCATAGAAGCTCCTAACCAACTTCTCTTCAAGAACCAACTCCAAAAAGTGAAGAACACTTAGGGTTTCCAACTAGTAAGTTTCGGCCAAGGCATGAACAATAGGTTAGGGGTGTGAAATCTTTTCCAACTCTTGGTACACAATCTTCCCAACACCTTAGGGAAGAACACTTGAGAGTTTAAGAATTGTTGGACAAATTTAGGTCAAGAAATGGGCTCAAAAACGAGCAAGGTCAAGGGAGAAGGAGGAATTTCTTGTCTTGAAATGGTTAAGTGTGGAAGTTTTCATCAACTAGGGTGCATATATAGGACAACCAAGGGCTAGGATGAAGGCAAGTGTGTGGTTGAGATTGGGGACAAGTGTGTGGGTCCCACAAGCCACTTGTCCACACAAAATATCTAGCAAGACTTGGCCACTTGTCCACAAAATATCTAGCAAGACAAGGCCACTTGTCTTGCCACTGTTAGCAAATTTCGCCATGAGGCCACCTAGGGAGTGACACGTGTCGCCTCCTACTGGCCCAAAATATTTCATCTTCCAAAATATCCATAAAGGCAAAAATCTCGAAAACAAAGTGGGCCACAAAATCAGAATTTCTCCCGTGGGCCCCACGTGACCAATTCCGGAAATAAAATTCCATAATTCTAATATAATTCAAGAAGCCCAAATACCAAATCTGGGAATCCAATTCCCATCAACGAACCTTTTTCCTTCACAAAACCCGGAAACGTTTCCGTCGAAAAATCACATCTTTCTTTCTTTCCAAAATTTCTGTCGTATTCTCGCACGTACATCCTCACCTATATACCTTGGAACTACGGGGTATAACAGTATAAGTCAAGTCTCTTTATCTTTCTACAATCAATAAACCATTCTTTTACCTACATAAAGTCGTTATAACTAACTTCCCATAAAGCTATTATAACACCCTATGTTTTAAACTAACCAAATCACTTAGCACATATACGTCTACCGTACTACATAGTTCACAACAATCATGCTAGAAAAGATAGGAAGAGGTTCACATACCTCGCGACGATTATCGACAAATAGCAAAACGCTCCAAGTACTTCAACCCGTCGGCTACTCCTTAAGCCAAGTAGATCACGCCACACGTAGTACTCCACTCCTAAAATGGTCATAGTACTTCTATCAAACCTTTCTTACCATTGAAGACTTATACCAATAAAAAGCCCTCTAATTCTACGGAAAATTCGGCAGCACTTCCCCCGTTTTTACTCACTTTTCCATCTTTCTCCAAGGCCCGAATAACCGTAATATATATACCATATATATATATAAGGCGTAATAATTTAAACAACATAAAGAAGGGGATTACACGCCCAAACGGTAACGCGGTTTACTATCACGCCTCCATAATAACAACAAGTAAAAGAAGGGGATTACACGCCCAAACGGTAACGCGGTTTACTATCACGCCTCCATAATAACAACAAGTAAAAGAAGGGGATTACGCGCCCAAACGGAAAATCGGTTAACTATAACGACTTCAGAACAAGACAATAATAAACAAGGCGATCACACGCCCAAACGGAACGCGATTGAACAATCGTCCCCTTGAAATGTAAATACATCCAAAGTAAATACATCCAAAGTAAATCGTCCAAAGTAAATACCCAAAGTAAATACTGATCCTTAAGTTGGGGTCCTTGGCCAACTTTGTCCATTTTACTTATCCAATTACTTCATTAGTCATCCAACTTATATTCCATCTTAATATAAGTTATAGTTACTTTGTTCATTACTTCTTCACAAGTAAGATACGTTTTTTCCATTTTAATGGCAAACGGCCAATCCTTTCTTTTAACAAGTTAACAAGATCCAACTTTTCCAAACGTTACTCCATATTTTATATACTCCATAATATACTTATAATATATGTATAATGACCAATTCACAAAGAGGTTAAGGTTTACTACCGCAAATAGCCCAAAATTATTCAAGAACTTAATGTCGCTCCAAGCAAGTCTTAGCTCCAAATCTTTCCGTTCCAATCCGCTACAAGCAACCCATAGAAGCTCCTAACCAACTTCTCTTCAAGAACCAACTCCAAAAAGTGAAGAACACTTAGGGTTTCCAACTAGTAAGTTTCGGCCAAGGCATGAACAATAGGTTAGGGGTGTGAAATCTTTTCCAACTCTTGGTACACAATCTTCCTAACACCTTAGGGAAGAACACTTGAGAGTTTAAGAATTGTTGGACAAATTTAGGTCAAGAAATGGGCTCAAAAACGAGAGCAAGGTCAAGGGAGAAGGGAGGGAATTTCTTGTCTTGAAATGGTTAAGTGTGGAAGTTTTCATCAACTAAGGGTGCATATATAGGACAACCAAGGGCTAGGATGAAGGCAAGTGTGTGGTTGAGATTGGGGACAAGTGTGTGTGGGTCCCACAAGCCACTTGTCCACACAAAATATCTAGCAAGACTTGGCCACTTGTCCACACAAAATATCTAGCAAGACAAGGCCACTTGTCTTGCCACTTGTTAGCAAATTTCGGCCATGAGGCCACCTAGGGGGGTGACACGTGTCGCCCTCCTACTCGTCCAAAATATTTCATCTTCCGAAAATATCCATAAAGGCAAAAATCTCGAAAACAAAGTGGGCCCCACAAAACCGTAAATTTCTCCCGTGGGCCCCACGTGACCAATTCCGGAAATAAAATTCCATAATTCTAATATAATTCAAGAAGCCCAAATACCAAATCTGGGAATCCAATTCCCATCAACGAACCTTTTTCCTTCACAAAACCCGGAAACTTTTCCGTCGAAAAATCACATCTTTCTTTCTTTCCAAAATTTCGCCGTATTCTCGCACGCATATCCTCACCTATATACCACGGAACTACGGGTATAACACGACTACTGCACTTAAGAATGATATGACAACAATGGCGGGACAGGGCCCCGCCATACCCCTGAATGTAAATACCTACAACGACAGGGGACTATACCACTGATAAGCCTCCGGAGAAACGGAGCTTCCCAAAACGCTGAACTGCGATCCTAAGAGCGAGGATCAACACTGGTGTACCTCTACCTGCGGCATGAACGCAGCCCCCCGAAGGAGGTCAGTACAACATGTACCAAGTATGTGAAACTGAAAATACTGTAAATGAAATCATAGTAGTCTATATAAAGCAGGAGACATGTATGATAACCAAACTACAGTTCACAATAAATAAGCAGTCATGTCAAGTCAGGGACTCACGCCCTCAAAGTCATCACTTAAATATAACAATGGGTCTCACGCCCACAACATCAATCATGCCCGTGGAATACCTTCCTCACTGCCGGCAGTCTATGATATAAAAGTACCAAGGAATACACATGAACACCAGGTCCCACCTGTGTCATAATAAAACCGTGCACGGTAAGTGCGAAGGCATAGCCGACTACTAACACCCACGACTAACAAGGTCATGAAGCGTATCATAGGATCTGTCTGAACCGCCACATGATCGGCGGCCACACGCCCGCGAGATCAAATGCGCGCGTCAGCCACAGAACTTCCCGCAGCTCCGCATAGGCCAACCTCATAGGCCCGCATGAGGTATTCCTCGCATCGAGGGTAGCTACTCCCCGGCATCGTCCTGGACTCGCAGTCCGCATGGCCACATAGACCGCATGACCACAAGGGCCGCACACTAATCTGGAACTCTCGTAGCTCCGCATAGGTCCCCTGGACCCGCATGAGGTATTCTCGAATCATGGTCCCAGACCGCTGAGATATACCCCGCATCGGAGGGCAGCTTAACCCCCGGGATCATGTCAAGTTGAGTGGTACAATACCAACATAACGGCTGATCGTTAAACAACATAAGCGCGATCGAGGGAAACCCCTTTTACACAAACATCACAAGACACTAACACACGTAGCATCCTAACATGTTTACTTATCAAACCAACAAGAAAGTATTACAAGGCTATCACAAACCAACACAATCAAGTTTATTCACACAAGGTACTTTCTACTTTATGTTAAACAAGTTCGAGTTTTTATCCCCAAAGTACTTCATACATTAACTCTTTTAAAAGATCCATTTCTTTCACAAAAGTCACACAATACCCGTAGTATAAAAATAGAGTGACTATCTTTTTAAGTAAACCCAAACACTTCCTTTTGTAAAATCAAGTAACCACATTATTTTCCAAACGTTCAAGTTTGCCTAATTTCAAATGCTTATGTTTCTCATTTTCGAAAGGTTTCGTAGTTCATAGTTTTTAATCACTTAATGATATAGTTCTCCTTTAAAACAATTTGAGATACATATGCCTTATATGTGAGTAGGTTATTCTTGTTCATAATCAATCTTATTTAAGCAGCCATGATCTAGGAAATGTAATATCATTTTGTCTCATCTTAGCTTCTATGCAGATGGAGGTTTCTACTGGTTTTAATAATACTTAATTAGTCAATACATTTCCCTTATTAACGCTGCAGTGGTTTGTTCGATACTTCTTCTGATTTCCGAAATCAGTAAAACATTATTCCTTTTAAAAACCAAGTACTCATTACTCACGAATGAGGTTTCACACTTTTTAACAAAATTCAATTAAGTCAAGTCTCTTATCTTTTAAGATCAAGTCTCTTAACTTCTTAAATCAATAAATCATTCTTTTTATCTCACTTAAGCCGTTAAACCTAACTTCCCATAAAGCTAGTATATAACTCTTAAGCTTTTAAAACCAAGTATTACTCTTCTGTTAAAAATGATTCAGTATTCTTTTGAAATACTTCAAGATTATTCAGGCTTAAGTCAAAAGACATTGCCATAATTATTATTCAGTTAACACACGTACGTCTACCGTACTATATATATTTTAAAATATCATGCTCAAGAGTATAGGAAGAATCACATACCTCGCGACGATTATCGACTATTAGCAAAACGCTCCACGGCTATAACCCGGCTAGCCTTGTCCACCTTCCAAGTAGATCACGCTACTCGCAGTACTTCAACCTATAACGGTTATCCAAGTCTATCAATGTCTAGACCACTCTGTAGAACATTTCTAGATACAAGATTCTACGGAAAATTGGGCGACTTCCTACCACAAACTTCACAAGTCTCATCAGAATACAAATTCCTATGTAATCTGTTCAATTCTCTTCTTATATACTTTCCTTGTATATACCTTATACTTAATTCTTATACTTCAATAGTATATACTCAATTACAAAAGGGAGACAAGATATTTACCTCGATAAGCCCATAATTATCCAAGTTTAAATGTCGATCCTGAGCAACGTTTAGCTCCTACTCTGGGCGCTCCAACCCGCTCCAAACAACCCTTAGAAGTTCTACGCAACTTCTACTTAACACTTCAACCGACTATGAAGGTTTTCTTAGGGTTTCGTTTTGAGACTAAAGGACATAAGGTAGTATTTCCTGCTCTACGATAGAGGTAACTTTGGAATACTACAAGGTATAAGGCTAAGGTATTTTGGTATAGTAACTATACTTGAGAGTATTTTCTACCAAGGGGTGTTTCACGAGAACAACACTCAAGAGAGGGTACTTCTCGGCCAAAGGCCACTAGGAAGGGAAGGGTTTCACACGACTGCCCGGGCCGTGATCGTGCCTTACCCGGGCACCCTAGTGATACAACATCAGAGAAAAACCAGCGGAAATAAAAACTTAAACATTTAAATAGACATGGATCAAGATAAAGAAAATAGGGCAACCAAAACGGTTGCCTTTCAACATATATATATATAAATCTTTCAAAACGAACAGTTTAATCCCTTTTACAAACCCTGCCCACAACAGTACTACAGACCTCTAAGAGTTTTATACAACAGGACGGACGGGGCCCGCCATACCCCGAATGTACAAGAACCTACAACTCGTGGTAACATACCAAAAGATAAGCCTCCGAGAACGGAGCTTCCTAACGCAATCGTGATCCTATGGCGAGGACCAACAACGGTGTACCTCTACTGCGGCATGAACGCACGGCCCAAGGAGGTCAAGATAACAGTACCAAGTATGTGGCGAAAATATCGTAAATGAAATCATAACAGTCTATATAGAAAACATGAGACATGTATGATAACAAAACTACAGTTCACAACATAAAAGCAGTCATGTCAAGTCAGGGACTCACGCCCTCAAGTCATTACTCAAATATAACTCGGGAATTTAACCCGCACAACGGCCGCATGCCCCGACATCTCACCTCGGTATAAGCATGGCCATGGGACCATCCCAATGGAAACATACTCGTGGGCCACCCATCGTGTCAGTATGTCCAAAGGAAATATCCAGATAGCAATCGAAATGGAAGCATACTCGTGGGCCACCCATCGTGTCAGTATGTCCAAAGGAAATATCCAGATAGCAATCGAAATGGAAGCATACTCGTGGGCCACCCATCGTGTCAGTATGTCCCGAGCAAATAACAAGATAACACTCCTAATGGAAGCATACCCGTGGGCCACCCATCGTGTCAGTATGTCCAAAAGGAATAACAAGATAACCATCAGAATGGAAGCATACTCGTGGGCCACCCATCGTGTCAGTATGTCCAAGCCGATAACAAGATAACTCTCCTAATGGAAGCATACCCGTGGGCCACCCATCGTGTCAGTATGTCCATCAATCAACCAGATAATTGGCCCTCCAACGAGAGACGCGGTAACACAGAAATACAACACTTGCACAACAAAGGCTATCACCACAAGCATAGGCAAGTTCAACAAACTCATAGACCTATATTTTATTAGAACAAATCCGGGTTTTAACCCCAAAGTACTACATACATTAACTCTTATTAAAGGATCCGTTTCTTTCACAAAAGTCACACAATACCCGCAGTATAAAAATAGAGTGACTATCTTTTTAAGTAAACCAAAATACTTCCCATTGTAAAAACCAAGTAACAACATTATTTTCCAAACGTTCAAGTTTGCCTAATTTCAAATGCTCAAGTCTCATTCTAGAAAGGTTTCATAACTCATAGTCTTAATCTCTTTTAAAACCATTGGGTAACATATGTCTTGTATATGAGTCGTTTATTCTTGTTTAAAACAATCTTGTTACAGCAGCCATGATCTAGGAAATGTAATACAATTTTGTCTTATCTTAGCTTCTATGCAGATGGAGATTTCTACTGGTTTTAATAACAATTAGTTATTTGTCAATACACTTTCCCTTATTAGCGCTGCTGTGGTTTGTTCGACACTTATTCTCATTTCCAAATCAAGAAACCTTATTCTTTTTAAAACCAAGTACTCATTACTCGCAAATGAGGTTTCACAACATTTTAAACAAAATGTTATATAACAAGTCAAATAAGTTAAGTCTCTTATCTTTCAAGATCAAGTCTCTTAACTTCTACAATCAATAAACCATTCTTTTACCCACATAGAGTCGTTATAACTAACTTCCCATAAAGCTATAATAACACCCTATGTTTTGAACCAACCAAACTCATTTAGCACATGTACGTCTACCGTACTACATAGTTTACAAAACATCATGCTCGAAAGGATAGGAAGGGGTTCACATACCTCGCGACGATTATCGACAATAAGCAAAACGCTCCACAATACTGTAACCCGGCTAGCATTTTCCCACTCTTCAAGTAGAATACGCTACTCGTAGTACTTCCACCTAAAAAGGCCACAAACGTCTATTAACTTCTAAACGCATCGCCCACATTCTACGTAAAATTCAGACCTCCCCGCAACGCGTAAATCTCCTCCTCTATCGAGGCCGCTACTAAGCCAACCAGGGGTTATACGTCTAACCGGACGTGTACAATTCTACTACACAGTAATACCACACAAGTCTACTGTAATACAGTCCTATGTAATTACAGTTCAGTTCTCTTCTTTATTCAGGCTTAAGTCAAAAGACATTGCCGTAAAGCTATGTTCAGATCTATATATAGTATACTTCAACTATATAATCCTACAACATGTAATTTCCAATTACAACAAGGGGACAAGAATATTTACCTCGATAAGGCCAAAATTATCTGTCACGACCCGAACCCGGGCCCGTGACTGGTGCCTTACCCCGGGCACCCCAGTTGTCACGACCCGTTCCGGGGCCCGTGACTGGTGCCTTACCCGGGCACCCAAGCAGTCATACATCAGAGAAAATCAGCGGAAATATAGAACAAGACATGAAACATTAAGAAAAGAGAAAACAGTTTATCTGAAGAAAAGCTTGCCTTTCGACATATATATATAACCCAAGTTTTTGCGATACATCCCAATGCATAATAGGACTACTGCACTTGGAAGTAAACAACTATGGCGGGACAGGCCCGCCATACCTGAATGTACAAAACTATCTACAATACAGGAGATCATACCTAAAAGTAGAGCCTCCGAGAAGATGAAGCTCACGACACCAACGCAAAGATCCTAAGGATGTGGATCTAGCACTGCTTGCCTTTACTGCGGCATTTAACGCGGCCCAGGAGGTCGATTACAACAGTACCAAGTATGTGAAAGCGTAAAGTACTTAAATGAAATCATATCATTTTAAAAATCATTTTTGCAAGTATGTATGAAACAACCAAGGTAACGCACATAGTGCCACATCATAAACAAGAGCAACAATAGGTAAACAGTAATAGTCTTTTCTAGGTGCGAATGATCGAGCAGGCCAATTGCCCGTAGTATCACCATGCAAGCCTAATCGACTCCGTAGTCCGCATAGGCCACTCACATAGGCCCGCATAGGGTATATAACCCCGCATCGAGGGTAGCTACCTCGGCATCGCCCCGACTCGTAGTCCGCATGGCCACATAGATCGCATGAGGTATAACCCCGCACACTAACACGGAACTCCCGTAGCTCGCATAGGTCCCCGACCCGCATGAGGTATTCTCGAATCATGGTCCTGCATCACCTGAGTCTACCGCGTCGGAGGCGACAACCCCGGTAACATGTCAAGAGGTGAGTGATATTACACTAACATAACAGCTTATCGTTAAACAACATAAGCACAACAAGAATACTCTCTTATACAAACGTTACAAGACACTAACACACATAGCATCATATCATGTCTACTTATCAAACCATCTTATTATTCTTTTCACAAATCAATATAAGTCTGTTATAAACACATAGGTAAACTGTTCCTTTTATTATTCTTAAGTGGTTATACCTAACTTCTCATAAAGCTAGTATAACTCTTAAGCTTCTGTTTTAAAAACTAATTAGTTCTCTTATGTTAAAAATGATTCAGTAGTCTTTTGAAATGCTTTCAGATCCTTATTATTCAGGCTTAAGTCGCGAGACATTGCCGTAAGTATTATTCAGGCTTAAAATATCATGCTTTAGGAAGAATCACATACCTTCTCGGCGAAATCCACCTGCCAAGTTGAATATGTCGCGCGCAGAGAATCAGCCTATAATAGTCAGACACGTCTATCAACGTTCAGACTATTCTGAAACGATTCTAAGCGAGAGGGTTCTATATCCTACGGAAAATTGGGCAGCACTTCCCTACCCTGAGCTACTCAAGTCATCAGGAAAATTCTATGTAAATCTGATTTGATTATTCTTCTTTTAAACCCTTCTACTATGATAACAGTTCAATTCTATTCTGTAATATTCTTCTAAGTATTTAATACTTATTCGTATACTACTACAGTATGTATTCTCTAATTACAAAAGAAGGACAAGATTATTTACCTCGGTAAGCCCAATAATATCCTAGATAAAAGTCGATCGAGCAAGGCTTAGCTCCTAAGTTAGACGCCCGATAGCTCAGGAAACCTTAGAAGTTCTTCACAACTTCTACTAAGTACTAAGGGATTTGGGCTAGGGTATTTTGGGCATTATAACAATACTAGAAGGCAACTTTTCTACCAATGGAGGGGGGGTAGATTTCGGCTAGGCTAGGGGGGGGCCCTCGGCCAAACTTTACTCAAGGGGGGGGGGGGGGATGGCTTGGACGAAAATGCTCAAGGGAGAGGGAAGGATTTTTTTCAAGACTTAGAAAGCTTGTTTGTGGATGAAGAACTCTTCATCACAAGAGGGGTATTTATAGGTCAAGGGATGGCCAACCAATGGCCAAGATTATGGCAAGTGCAAGGCAAGTGCAAGGCCAAGATTAGGGCAAGTGTACCTTATCCACTTGCACACAAAATATCCTACCAACTCCAAGACAAAAATAAGCCATCCATTCGGCCCTATGAACGCCTCACATCCATCAATTGGAGGGTGACAAGTGTCGCCCTCCCGTTGGTCCAAAGTGTTTCGTCTCTCGGAAAAATCCGCAAAAATTAGAAATGGCATAGCCGGAATTTATCCTACGCGAGTCTAGTAAAACGTTTCGTCGAAAAACGATTCTTTGTGAGAGTTGTGCCCAAAAACGTCCCATGCCTAAACTTTAAGGCTAAACTTTCAGACGCGCCTCACGTACATACTCGGAAAATACGGTATAACACGGTGATACAACATCGAGTAATCAATCTAATATAAGCGATATGAAACAATGTAAAGAAGAAACATGTTTATCTGGAGAAAAGTTGTCCTTTGGCATATATATATAAATACCCAAAATGAACAGTTACATCCCAACTTTACAACAGGACTACAGACCTCTAAGAGTTTAAAACAACAATGGCGGGACAGGGCCCCGCCATACCCCTGAATGCAAATACCTACAACGACAGGGGACCATACCACAATGCTAAGCCTCCGGAGAAACGGAGCTTTTCCAACGCCAAACAGTTGATCCTAAGAACGAGGATCAACGAGGAGTACCTCTACTGCGGCATGAACGCGGCCCCAGGAGGTCGATAACAGTACCAAGTATGTGAAATCAAAAATCAGTAAATGAAATCATAGTAGTCTATGTAAAGCGAAGACATGTATGATAACCAAACTACGATTCATGATAAATAAGCGATCATGTCAAGTCGTGACTCACGCCTCCAAGTCATCACTCAAATATAACAATGGGTCTCACGCCCAAAATATCTATCATGGCCGTGTAATACCTTCCTCACCGCCGTCCATGATAGAAAAGCACCAAGGAATACACATGAACACGTGTCCCAGTGTCATCATAAAACCGCACGGGTAAGTACGAAGGCATAACCGACTACTAAAACCACAGTACAAACAGGTCATAAATCGTATCATGAGATCTGTCTAGGCCGTCACATGATCAAAGCCGCCACTCGCCCGCAGATCTAATGCGCGTCTAGCCACAGAACTTCCGCGACTCGCATAGGCCACTCCAATGGCCCGCATGAGGTATTCCCGCATCGGTAGCTACTCCGCATCCGCCGACTCGCGATCCGCATGGCCACATAGACCGCATGACCATAAAGGCCGCACACTAACCTGGAGCTCCCGCAGCTCCGCATAGGCCCCCGGGACCCGCATGAGGTATTCTCGAATCATAGGTCACACAGACCCGCCTGAGTCTACCCCGCATCAGAGGGCATCTTAACCTCCGGGATGATGTCAAGGTGAGTGGTACAATACCAACATAACGGCTGATAGTTAAACAACTTAAGCGCAATCGAGGGAAAACCCCTTTACACAAACATTACAAGATAATAACACACGTAGCATCCTAGCATGTTTACTTATCAAATCAACAAGAAAGTATTACAAGGCTATCACAAACCAACAAAATCAAGTTATTCACACAAGGTACTTTCTACTATATGATTAACAAGATCGGGTTTTTATCCCCAAAGTACTTCATACATTAACTCTTTAAGAGATCTGTTCTTTCACAAACAGTCACACAATACTCGTAGTAAATGAAAATAGAGTAATTATCTTTTGAAGTAAATCAAAACACTTCTCTTTGTAAAATCAAGTAACAACATTCTTTTCCAAACGTTCAAGTTTGCCTAATTTCAATTACTCAAGTTTCTCATTTTCGAAAGGTTTCGTAGTTCATGGTTTTAATCCTTTAAAACAATTTGAAAAACATATACCTTATGTGTGAGTAGTTTATTCTTGTTCATACCAATCTTATTACAGCAGCCATGATCTAGGAAATGTAATATCATTTTGTCTCATCTTAGCTTCTATGCAGATGAAAGTTTCTACTTGTTATACCCCGTATTTCCAGAGTATGTACGTAAGGGCGTACGTACGAAAGTGTAGCCTTAAAAGTTTAGGCCTAGGACGTTTTTGGGCACAACTCACAGAAAGAATCGTTTTCCGACGAAACGTTTTACACGACTCGCGTAGGGTAAATTCCGGCTATGTCATTTCTAATTTTTGCGGATTTTTCCGAGCGACGGAACCTTTTTGGACCAACGAGAGGGTGACACTTGTCACCCTCAAGTGGACGGCCAAGTGGCCTTTTGCCTTGGACGTTTGAGAGGCTTTTGGGGCTTAGAACTTGGACCTTTGTTTGTGGAGTGATTTGAGGAGTAGGTTAGGGGGCACTTGGGCAAATCTTGGCCCTCCACTTGCCCCCCACTTGGCTTGATCTTGGCCCTTGGTTTCTATAAATACCTCTCTTTGAAGACTTATTCATCACAAATTTCCAAGTCTAAATCCTCCTTCCCCCTTGTGAGCCATCGTCCTAAGCCTCACTCCCCCCCCCTTGAGAAGCCTTGGCCGAATACCCCCCCTCTAAAAGAAGCCCTAGCCGAAACACTACCTCCCCCCTCCCTTGGTAGAAAAGTTGCCTTCTAGTATTGTTATAATGCCCAAAATACCCTAGCCCAAATCCCTTTTAGTATTTAAGTTGAAGTTGTTGGAAACTTCTAAGGGTCCTTGGAGCTTTTGGAGCGTACAAATTAGGAGCTAAACCTTGCTCCGGATCGACTTATATCTAGGATATTATTGGGCTTATCGAGGTAAATAAACTTGTCCTTCTTTTGTAATTAGAGAATACATACTGTAGAAGTATAGAAATAAGTATTAAATACTTAGAAGGATATTACAGAATAGAATTGAACTGTTATCACAGTAGAAGGGTTTAAAAGAAGAATAACCGAACTATACTTACTTAGGACTGTTTTCACAGTAGACTTGAGTAGCTCACCGGGTAGGGAAGTGCTGCCCGATTTTCCGTAGGATATAGAGCCCTCTGCTTAGAACTGTTTACAGAGTAGTCTGAACGTTGATAGACGTGTCTGACTATTATAGGCTGATTCTCTGCGCGCGACATATTCAACTTGGCAGGTGGATTTCGCCGAGAAGGTATGTGATTCTTCCTATACCCTGGAGCATGATATTTTAAATATATATAGTACGGTAGTCGTACGTGTGTTAACTGAATAATAACTATGGCAATGTCTTTGACTTAAGCCTGAATAATACTTACGGCAATGTCTCGCGACTTAAGCCTGAATAATAAGGATCTGAAAACATTTCAAAAGAATACTGAATCATTTTTAACAGAAGAGAACTAATTGGTTTTTAAACAGGAAGCTTAAGAAGTTATACTAGCTTTATGGGAAGCTAGGTATAACAACTTAAGAATAATAAAAGGAACAGTTTACTTATGTGTTTATAACAGACTTATATTGATTTATGGAAAGAATAATAAGATGGTTTGATAAGTAGACAGGATATGATGCTATGTGTGTTAGTGTCTTGTAACGTTTGTATAAGAGGGTATTCTTGTTGTGCTTATGTTGTTTAACGATAAGCTGTTATGTTAGTATTATATCACTCCCCTCTTGACATAATACCGGGGGTTAAGCTGCCCTCCGATGCGGGGTATACCTCAGGCAGTCTGTGTGACTATGATGCGAGGACACCTCATGCGGTGCATGTGACCTATGCGAGCTACGAGTTCCGTGTTAGTGTGCGGGGTTATACCTCATGCGGTCTATGTGGCCATGCGACTACGAGTCCAGATCGATGCCGAGGAGTAGCTACCCTCGATGCGGGTTATACCCTACGCGCCTATGTGAGTGGCCTATGCGGACTACGGAGTCGAGTTAGGCTTGCTTAATGACTATGGGCAATTGGCCTGCATCGATCATTCGCACCTAGAAAAGACACGCAGCTTACCTATTGTTGCTCTTGTTTATGATGTGGCACTATGCGGTTACTGGTTGTTTCATACATATATGTAAACCGATTTTTAAATGATATGTTTTCATTTAAGTACTTTCTGATTTCACATACTTAGTACTGTTATCGACTCTCCTTCGGGGCCGTTCATGCCGCAGGTGGGCAAGCAGTGCTAGATCCACATCCTTAGGATCTCTACGTTGGTGTCGAGCTCCATCTTCTCCGAGGCTCTACTTTTGGGTATGATCTCCTGTTGTAGTTAGTTTTGCATGTCGGTATGGCGGCCCCGTCCCGCCATAGTTGTTTACTTTCCTAAAGGTCTGTAGTCCTGTTGTACGGTTGGGATGTAACTGCAAAACTATGTTTATGTATATATGCCGAAAGGCGACATTTTCTCACATAAAACTGTGTCTCTTTTTACAACTGTTTCATGTCTTGTTTTTATATTCCGACATTACGATGTATGACTACTTGGGTGCGGGTAAGGCACGATCACGCCCCGAACAGGTCGTGACAAAGTGGTATCGAGCGATTAATCCTCGGAAAGTGTCTACGGCATCAGTATCTAGTAGAGTCTTGATTATCGGTGTGTTGTGCACCATGCCAATAATCGTGAGGCTATAGGATATTTAGGATTGGTTTCATTCTTCTCACTCGAGATCGTGCCTTAGAGGCGGTTATAAGTTGGACCCTCTAACGTATTCCTTTCTCAGAATGATTATGCCTCCACGTAAGGCAACCCGGGCCCAGAAGGGCAAGGCAGCCGAGGGAGCTGCTAGTGGGACACCTAGAGTCACGAGGGCTCAGGCCCAGTCTATACCAGAGACGGCGAGTTTGTCACGACCCGAACCCGGGCCCGTGACTGGTGCCTTACCCCGGGCACCCTAGTGATACAACATCAGAGAAAATCAGCGGAAATAAAAACATGAACATGAATTAAGAGACAAGATAAATAAACAGGCCAACCAAAACAGCTTGCCTTCATCATATATACATAAATACCCGACGATCGTCCTTTTTACAAACCCCGCCACAACAAAGCATGCACTCTAAGATTTTTACAATGCTATGACGGACGGGGCCCCGCCATACCCACGAATGTATAAGAATCTACGGACTGTGGTAACATACCAAAAGATAAGCCTCCAAGAAATGAGGCTTCCCGACATGAATCGTGATCCATGAGCGAGGATCCACAACCGATGTACTTCCACTGCGGCATGAACGCACGGCCAGAGGTCGATAACAGGTACCAAGTATGTGAAACTGTAAAAGACTGTAAATGAAATCATAATAGTCTATATAAAGCAGGAGACATGTATGATAACCAGATGAAATACGTGTCCCGGCCCATCCCGTGGGACTCGGTGAATAATCAGATGGAATACGTGTCCCTGCCCATCTCGTGGGACTCGGTGTATAATCAGATGAAATACGTGTCCTCGCCATCTCGTGGGACTCGGTGTATAATCGGATGGAATACGTGTCCTGCCCATCTCGTGGGACTCGGTGTAGAATCGTTCACAACAAATCAACCTACCTCCATCGAGACGCGAGTGTGAAATACAACAAAGGCTATCACAACAAGCATAGGCAAGTTTCACAACAACAAGCATAGGCAAGCTTCACAACAACAAGCATAGGCAAGTTATACACAACTCAAAGTACTTTCATTTTATGCCAAAGTCCGGGTTTTAACCCTAAGGTACTACGTACGTTAAATTCCTTTTAAAGATCCATTTCTTTTACAAAGGTCACCCGATACCCGTAGTATAAAAATAGAGTGACTAACATTGTTAAGTAAACCAAAATGCTTTCCTTTGTAAAATCAAGTAACAACCTTATTTTCCAAACGTTCAAGTTTGCCTAATTTCAAATGCTCAAGTTTCTCATTTTAGAAAAGGTTTCGTAGTTCATAGTTTTAATCCTTTAAAACATAATTCTCCTTTAAACGTTTTGAGAAACATATGTCTTATATGTGAGTAGGTTATTCTTGTTTATAATCAATCTTATTAAACAGCCATGATCTAGGAAATGTAATATCATTTTGTCTCATCTTAGCTTCTATGCAGATGGAGGTTTCTACTGGTTTTAATACCATACTTCATTATTCAATACATTTTCCTTTATTAACGCTGCAGTGGTTTGTCGATACTCATTCTGATTTCCGAAATCAGTAAAACATTATTTCTTTTAAAACCAAGTACTCATTACTCACGAATGAGGTTTCACACTTTTAACAAAATTCATATCAATACCATTAAGTCAAGTCTCTTATCTTCAAAAAAATCAGTAAACCATTCTTTTTATCACTCTTAAGACGTTATACCTAACTTCCCATAAAGCTAGTACAACTCTTATGTTTTCAAAGCCAAGTATTACTCTTCTTTCAAAAGGTCTTTTTGAAACACTTCAAGTTCTTTATTACTACACATCAAATCCGTTATAAGTCAAATCAGTTACCCTTTGAAACCACAAAGCATTTTCTTACCTACATAAAGCTGTTATAACCAACTTCCCATAAAGCCGTTATAACACTTTATGTTTCAAACCAATCAAATACATTAAACACATGTACGTCTACCGCACTACATAGTTATACACATATCATGCTAGAACAGATAGGAAGAGGTTCACATACCTCGCGACGATTACCGACTAATAGCAAAGCGCTCCAAGTACCTCAAACCGTCGGCTACACCTTAAGCCAAGTAGACCACGCCACACGTAGTATTTCAACCTATAGAGGCCACAAGGCGCCTATTAACATCTTAGATCTCAATGTAGAATATCTTACAGAAAATTGGCGACCTCCCCGCAATGACAGAAATCTCCTCCTCTATCGAGGCCGCCTACCAAGCCAACCCGGGGGGGGGGGTTTGCACGTCTAACTGGACGTGTACAATTCTACTCACAGTAATACTACACAAGTCTCATGTCTGATCCTATGTAATTACGATTCATCCACTTCTTAAAATTCAGCTTAAGTCGCAAGACATTCTGTAAGTATTATTCAGCTTAAGTCAAAAGACATTGCCGCACAACTATGTTCGATTATATATATAGTAGACTTAACTATATACTCCTACAACATGTAATTTCCAATTACAACAGAAGGTCACGAATGTTTACCTCGATAAGCCCAAAATTATCCGAGTTTATATGTCGATCCTGAGCAAGGTTTATCTGATACTCCGTGCTCTCCAACCCTCTCCAAACAACCCTTAGGCGTTCTAACCAACTTCTACTTAACACTTCAACCGACTATGAAGGTTTTCCTTAGGGTTTCGTTTTTGTAGTGAGGAAGTATAATAGTATTTTCTGGGCTTTTGTATAAGTGTAACCTTGGGAATACTACAAGGTATTTGGGCATTATAACAATACTTGGAGAGTATTTCTATACCACAAAAGGGGGGTATTTATACGAGGCAACTAGGCTAGGGGGGGTACCCCACGGCTAAACACCACAAAGGGGAGGGGGGAGGCTCTCGGCCAAGGGCTCTCAAAGGGGGAGGGGGTGGTGGACGAAAACTCACAAGGGAGAGGGAGGGATTTTTAACACTTAGAAGAATATTTGGATGAAGAATTTCATCAACAAAGGGTGGGTATTTATAAGTCAAGCCATGGCCAACCAAGGGACAAGATTAATCCATGTGTTAGGCAAGTGTAAGGCCAAGATCAAGCCAAGTACACCTTATCCATCTACCACCAAAATATCCTACCAACTACTTGACAAAACAAGCCACACTTTTCGTCCCAATTACCGCCCAAACGTGCCCCAATTAGAGGGTGACAAGTGTCGCCCTCTCGTTGGTCCAAAATGTTTCATCTCTCGGAAAAATCCGCAAAAATTATAAAGGACATAGCCGGAATTTTCCCTACGAAAGCTGTGGAAACGTTTCGTCGAAAAACGACTCCTTTTGGTAGTTATGTACAATTTCGAACCTTGCCTAACTTTAAGGCTCAAATTTCTACGTACGTCCTCACGTACATACCCTGGAAATACGGGGTATAACAGAGTTCTACGACGCCGCCGACCTCAGGAGGGTTTAGGGCCGCAGCCGTGGCTGATGAGACCACAGTACCTACACCTCCGATCCCACACTGGAGCGGATGAGATGGGTTCTGAGAGAGATGGCCCGATTCTTGCGGGATCGTGGCGAACATGAGGACAGTGGATGCGCAGATTCGATTCGGCGATCGTACCCGTGGTTCACCCGAGGGCAGAGAGTTTGAGGCTACGAGATTTCTTGAGTTGTAGCCCGCCAGAGTTTTACGGGTCGAGGCCGGAGGATGATCCGCAGGAGTTCATCCGTCAGCTACAGAGGATTATGAGAGTGATCAGGGCGTCGGAGACCGAGTCCGTGATCTTCGGTTCATATCACGCAGCCGATTGGTTTGATTCATGGGAGTTATCCCGGGGAGAGCACGCGTCCCCAGCTACTTGGGATGAGTTCTCAGAGGCTTTCCTCACTCACTTCTTGCCTCCACAGATGAGGAGGGCGCGGGCTGACAGATTTTTACTGCTGAGACAGAGGGGACGCACAGTCAGGGAGTACAATGTCGAGTTCGATTCTTTGGCTCGATATGTCCCAGCATTGGTAGCAGATATGGAGGATAGGGTGCACCGCTACGTCACCGGGCTAGATGATTATATGGCCGAGTCTTGTGCGGGTGTGTCTCTTCAGCCAGGCATGGACATTACCCGTATGCAGGCTCATGCACTGGGATGCGAGGAGCGTCGAGGCCGACGGGTTGACAGACAGCAGCAGAAGAGGACCAGGACGGCAGGGTCTTTTGGTAGTTATCAGGGTGGACGGCCTCAGCAGCGGTCCAGATTCGCACCACAGCCAGCTCAGAGCACTCCTGCACCATCCTCAGCACAGCCAGAGTATTCGGGGGCAGGTCAGGGCCCCAGGACTTCAGACTTTCAGGGTGGCAGAGGTGCTGGCCGGTCGGGACCACCCCCCCTCAGTGTGGCCGATGCGGTAGATCCCATTTCGGGAATTGTGGTACTCCTCCGAGGGTTTGTTACAGTTGCGGCCAGACGGGTCATATTGCGAGGGCTTGTCCGATCGGGGGCAGCGCGGGTGGTAGGGCTCGGCTACGAGTGCATTCGGGTTCATCATCTCCTACAGTTACTCGCCCCGGAGGGCAGGGTACTCATGGGCCAGCAGGTCGCGGCAGAGGTCGTGGCGCGGGTCCCAGTTCTAGCGGTCCTCAGAACCGCATATATGCCTTGTCCAGCAGGCAGGATCAGGAGGCCTCACCTGATGTCGTCACAGGTACCTTATCAGTTTCTGGGTTTGATGTATATGCTTTGATAGATCCGGGTTCTACTCTGTCCTATATATCTCCCCTTATTGCTAGTAGGATAGGGATAGAGCCTGAGTCCATAGACCCTTTCGAGGTAGCTACACCAGTGGGTGATTCGGTGGTAGCTCGGCGGGTATATAGGGCTTGTCCAGTGACCATTTACAGTCGTCAGACCCTAGCCGACTTGATAGAGTTGGATATGATTGATTTCGACGTGATCATGGGTATGGATTGGCTAGCTTCTTGCTACGCCAATGTAGACTGCAGAGAGAGTAATGCGGTTCCGGTTTACGAGGAGCGGTTGTCGAGTGGGAGGAACACCGTATCGCCGGGGGTAGGTTTATTTCCTACCTCAAGGCTAGGAAGATGGTGCGAAGGGTATATCTACCATCTCGTTCGTGTTTGATCACGAAGGCTGCGGTACCAGATTTTCACCGGTTCGAGTCGAGAGAGTTCCGCACGTGTTTCCGCGACCTCCTGTATCCTCCGAGAGGAGATAGAGTTTTGTATTGCTGTGCTGCCAGACACACGGCCTATTTCCATTCCGCCATACAGAATGGCGCCTGCCGAGTTGAGAGAGTTGAAGGACCAGCTGAGAGATTTCTTTGGAGAAAGGCTTCATCGGCCTAGTGTTTCTCCACGGGAACGCCAGTATTGTTCGTGAAGAAGAAGGGCGGGGCCGCGCATGTGTGTTGATTACTGACGGTGAACAAGGTGACCATTAAGAACAGATACCCCCTTCCCAGGATTGATGATTTGTTCGACCAGTTGCAGAGCGCGAGATGTTTCTCCAAGATTGATCTGCGATCGGGCTATCATCAGGTGCGAGTCAGAGAGGTGGATGTCCCTAGGACTGCATTCCGGACCCGGTACGGGCATTATGAGTTCAGGGTCATGTCTTTTGGGTTGACCAATGCTCGCGATATTCATGGATTTGATGAACCGAGTGTTCAAACCATTTTTGGACACGTTTGTGATAGTGTTCATTGATGGTATCTTGGTTTATTCTCGCCAGAGCAGAGCACGCGGAGCATGCGAGCATTTGGCGATCGGTCTTGTGATTCTCCAGACCAGCGATTATACGCCAAGTTTTCCAAATGTGAGTTTTGGTTAACTTCGGTGGCTTTTCTTGGGCACATTGTCGGGGCTGATGGCATTCGAGTGGATACGCCAAGATCGAAGCGATCGGACTTGGCCTAGACCTACTACTCCGGCGAGGTTCGTAGTTTTACGGGCCTGCGAGTTATTATCGGCGGTTCGTAGAAGTTTGCTTCTATCTACGCACCATTGACTAGGGTGACTCGGAAGCGGCTAAGTTTGATGGTGATGCTTGTGGCGGGGTTTCCGATTCGAAGGAGGATCGGCGACCGCCTCGTTCTTACTCTTCTGGAGGTCCAGACGGTTATGTCGTGTATTGTGATGCGTCAGGCATCGGGTTGGGATGTGTGTTGATGCAGCAGGGCAAGGTTATAGCGTATGCATCCCGACAGCTGAAGAAACACGAGAGGAACTACCCCACCCATGATTTGGAGTTGGCAGCGGTGGTTCACGCCTTGAAGATCTGGAGGCACTATTTGTATGGGGTTCATGTGGATATTTATACAGACCACAAGAGCCTCCAGTATATCTTCAGCCAGAGAGAGCTGAACTTACGACAGAGACGGTGGTTAGAGCTGCTCAAGGATTATGATGTTGATATCCTGTACCACCCGGGGAAGGCCAATGTTGTGGCAGATGCCCTTAGTCGTAGGTCCATGGGTAGCCTATCAGATGTGCAGCCAGAGAGAAGGGGCATGGTTCGTGATTTGCATCAGTTAGCGAGCCTTGGTGTCCGTTTGATTGATTCTGATAGCAGTGGAGTTCGAGTTCGTGAGGTTGCCGAGTCTTCCATCGTCGAGAGTGAAGAGGCAACGCTCGAGGATCCGATTTTGACACGTTATCGTGATACGGCTCTTCGTGAGGAAGCGGTCCTTTTGAGGTAGCACCGATGGGGTGCTAAGGTTTGAGGGCGTTGTGTGTTCCGGATGTTTGAGGACTTGGCGAGTTCTTGGGGAAGCACACGCAAGCGTTACTCTATCCATCCGTGGTCGACCAAGATGTACCACGACCTTAGATCTATGTATTGGTGGGATGGCTTGAAGAGGACGTTGCGAGTTCGTAGCTCGTGCGTGTTGTCGCAGTGAAGGTAGAGCACCGCAGGCACGGTGGTTTGTTGCGCACGATAGAGATCCCGACACGGAAGTGAGAGGTAATCAACATGGACTTTATCACGCGATTACCTCGCACTCGGAGAGACATGATTCTATATGGGTTATCGTCGACAGTGACGAAATCAGCCCACTTTCTTCCCGTCGGGCGACTTTTTCAGTGAGGATTATGCGGACTTTACATCCGAGAGATCGCCGACCGCATGGAGTCCCTATTTCGATCATATCGTATGCAGGAGCCGATTTCGGCTAACTTCGAGGTCCTTCCGAAAGGGTTTGGGGGACGCAGTGAGCGAGCATCGCATTCCATCCACGCATGACGGACGGGCGGCGCACTATCCGCACTCGAGGATATCTGCGAGCCCGTGTTATTGACCGAGGGTAGCCGAGGATCATTTGCCTCTAGTTGAGTTTCGTATAATAATAGCTACCACTCCGATTCGGATGGCGCCTTATGAGGCCTTGTATGGGAGGAAGTGCGATCGCCGATAGGTCGTTCGACGGGCGAGGTGCGATTAGTAGGACCAGATTTGGCGCAGCAGCGATGGATAAGGTGAAGGTTATCCAGGAGCGGTTGCTCACAGCTCAGAGTCGACAGAAGTCATATGCAGATCATCGTCGTCGGCATCTGGAGTTCGAGGTTCATGATTGGGTTTTCTAGCGTGTCACCCATGGCGGTGTGATGAGATTCGGAAGAAAGGAAAACTCACCAAGGTACATTGGGCGTATCGATTGTCCGCGAGGTAGGCAAGGTTGCCTATGAGTTGGATCTGCCGTCCGATCCGAGGCGTGACATCCGGTGTTTCATGTTTCTATGCTGAGGAGATGTATCGGGGATCCATCTAGAGTGCATCCGATTGACGATGTCCAGGTGACCGAGGGGTTATCGTATGAGGAGGTTCCCATAGCGATAATCGATCGTCAGGTTAGGCGTCTGCGTACCAAGGACGTGGCTTCCGTCAAAGTCTTGTGGCGAGCGAGCTCGAGGAGAGATGGCGTGGGAAGGCGAGAGGACATGAGGCAGAAGTATCCTCACCTATTCCCCACACCTCCAGGTAATTCACTTTCCTACTTATAAATCTTCATTATCGTTTATGCCTAAGTGTTGTTTTGTGTGGCCGTGTGTGGCATATGCAAACTGTTTAAGTTATGAGGAACCTTATCGTTAGCTACCTTGGGAAGGAACATTCGGGACGAATGTTTCTAAGGAGGGGAGAATGTTATACCCCGTATTTTCCAGAGTATGTACGTAAGGGCGTACGTACGAAAGTGTAGCCTTAAAAGTTTAGGCCTAGGACGTTTTTGGGCACAACTCACACAAAGAATCGTTTTCCGACGAAACGTTTTACACGACTCGCGTAGGGTAAATTCCGGCTATGTCATTTCTAATTTTTGCGGATTTTTCCGAGCGACGGAACCTTTTTGGACCAACGAGAGGGTGACACTTGTCACCCTCAAGTGGACGGCCAAGTGGCCTTTCGCCTTGGACGTTTGAGAGGCTTTTGGGGCTTAGAACATGGACCTTTGTTTGTGGAGTGATTTGAGGAGTAGGTTAGGGGGCACTTGGGCAAATCTTGGCCCTCCACTTGCCCCCCCACTTGGCTTGATCTTGGCCCTTGGTTTCCCTATAAATACCCCTCTCTTTGAAGACTTATTCATCACAAATTTCCAAGTCTAAATCCTTCTTCCCCCTTGTGAGCCATCGTCCTAAGCCTCACTTCTCCCCCCCCTTGAGAAGCCTTGGCCGAATACCCCCCCTCTAAAAGAAGCCCTAGCCGAAACACTACCTCCCCCCTCCCTTGGTAGAAAAGTTGTTTTCTAGTATTGTTATAATGCCCAAAATACCCTAGCCCAAATCCCTTTTAGTATTTAAGTTGAAGTTGTTGGAAACTTCTAAGGGTCCTTGGAGCTTTTGGAGCGTACAAATTAGGAGCTAAACCTTGCTCCGGATCGACTTATATCTAGGATATTATTGGGCTTATCGAGGTAAATAAACTTGTCCTTCTTTTGTAATTAGAGAATACATACTGTAGAAGTATAGAAATAAGTATTAAATACTTAGAAGGATATTACAGAATAGAATTGAACTGTTATCACAGTAGAAGGGTTTAAAAGAAGAATAACCGAACTATACTTACTTAGGACTGTTTTCACAGTAGACTTGAGTAGCTCACCGGGTAGGGAAGTGCTGCCCGATTTTCCGTAGGATATAGAGCCCTCGCTTAGAATCAAGCTGAGTAGTCCGAACGTTGATAGGCGTGTCGACTATTATAGGTGATTCTCTGCGACATATTCAACTTGGCGGTGGATTTCGCGAGAAGGTATGTGATTCTTCCTATACCGAGCATGATATTTTAAATATATATAGTACGCGATTTACTTGTGTTAATCGAATAATAACTACGGCAATGTCTTTGACTTAAGCACGAATAGTACTTACGGCAATGTCTCATGCTGAATAATAAGGATCGAAAACATTTCAAAGAATACTGAATCATTTTTAACAGAAAAGAACTAATTGGTTTTTAAACAGGAAGCTTAAGAAGTTATACTAGCTTTATGGGAAGCTAGGTATAACAACTTAAGAATAATAAAAGGAACAGTTTACTTATGTGTTTATAACAGACTTATATTGATTTATGGAAAGAATAATAAGATGGTTTGATAAGTAGACAGGATATGATGCTATGTGTGTTAGTGTCTTGTAACGTTTGTATAAGAGGGTATTCTTGTTGTGCTTATGTTGTTTAACGATAAGCTGTTATGTTAGTATTATATCACTCCCCTCTTGACATAATACCGGGGGTTAAGCTGCCCTCCGATGCGGGGTATACCTCAGGCAGTCTGTGTGACTATGATGCGAGGACACCTCATGCGGGTCCAGGGGACCTATGCGGAGCTACGAGAGTTCCAGGTTAGTGTGCGGGGTTATACCTCATGCGGTCTATGTGGCCATGCGGACTACGAGTCCAGGACGATGCCGAGGAGTAGCTACCCTCGATGCGGGGTTATACCCTATGCGGGCCTATGTGAGTGGCCTATGCGGACTACGGGAGTCCAGGGTTAGGCTTGCTTAATGATACTATGGGCAATTGGCCCTGCTTCGATCATTCGCAGCCTAGAAAAGACCTGTTACAGTTTACCTATTGTTGCTCTTGTTTATGATGTGGCACTATGTGCGGTTACCTTGGTTGTTTCATACATATATGTAAACTGATTTTTAAATGATATGTTTTCATTTAAGTACTTTACAGTTTCACATACTTAGTACCTGTTGTACTGACCTCCTTCGGGGGGCTGCGTTCATGCCGCAGGTAAGGGCAAGCAGGTGCTAGATCCACATCCTTAGGATCTCTACGTTGGTGTCGGGAGCTCCATCTTCTCCGGAGGCTCTACTTTTGGGTATGATCTCCCTGTTGTAGTTAGTTTTGTACAGTCAGGGTATGGCGGGGCCCTGTCCCGCCATAGTTGTTTACTTTCCTGAAGTCCGTAGTCTGTTATGCGGTTGGGATGTAATCGCAAAACTATGTTTATGTATATATGCGAAAGGCGACATTTTCTCACATAAAGCGTGTCTCTTTTTACAATCTGTTTCATGTATTGTTTTATATTCGGCGATTACTCGATGTATGACTACTTGGGTGCGGGTAAGGCACGATCCGAACCCGGGCGAGTCGTGACACTACTGGTTTTAATAATACTTTAGTAGTCAAAACATTTCCCTTTATTAGCGCTACTGTGGTTTGTTCGATACTTATTCTGATTTCCGAAATCAGTAAAACATTATTCCTTTTTTTTCTAAAAACCAAGTACTCATTACTCACGAATGAGGTTTCACACTCTTTAACAAAACTCATATTAATTAACCAAGTCAAGTTTCTTATCTTTTTAAGATCAAGTCTCTTAACTTCTTAAATCAATAAATCATTCTTTTTATCACTCTTAAGCCGTTATACCTAACTTCCCATAAAGCTAGTATAACTCTTAAGCTTTTAAAACCAAGTGTTACTCTTCTTTCAAAAAGGTTTCTTAATTCTTTTGAAATACTTCAGATTCTTTTTATTCAGGCTTAGGTCAAAAGACATTGCCGTATTTATTATTCAGGCTTAAGTCAAAAGACATTGCCGTAATTATTATTCAGTTAACACACGTACGTCTACCGTACTATATATACTTTAAAAACATCATGCTCAAGAGTATAGGAAGAATCACATACCTTCTCGGCGAAATCCACCTGCCAAGTCGAATATGTCGTATGAAGAATCGACCTATAACGATCAAATCGTCTATCAACGTCTGGCATCTTGTACAAAGCTCTAGCGAGAGGGTTCTCTATTCTATGGAAATTTGGGCAGCACTTCCCTACCCGTAAACTATACGATCTCATCATCTGATCTATGTAAGTCTGATTCAATTATTCATCTTTTATACCCTTCTACAGTGATAACAATTCAATTCTATTCTGTAATTCCTTCTAAGTATTTAATACTCAATCCTATACTTCTACAGTGTGTATATTCTAATTACAAAAGGAGGATAATATTATTTACCTCGATAAGCCCAAAAATATCCTAGATATAAGTCGATCCTGAGCGAGGTTTAGCTCCTACTTCGTACGCTCCAATGCGCTCCAAGAACCCTTAGAAGTTGCTACACAACTCCTACTTACTACTTCAATCAACAATGAAGTTTCTCTTAGGGTTTCGTTTGTGACTAAGGAAGTATAGATAGTATTTGGGCTTTTAGTATAGAGGGGACTTTGGAAATACTACAAAGTATAAGGGCTAAAGTATTTTGCCATAGCAACAATACTTGAAGAGTATTTCTACTAAGGGAGAGGGGGGTTGGTTTCGGCTAGCCCTTTAGAGAGGGGGGGGGGGGGAACTTAGACGAGAACAACTCTCAAAGGGGGAGGGATTTCAAGACTTGGAAAATGATTTTTGGATGAAGAAAGTCTTCAAGTTAGGGGAGTATTTATAGGCCAACCAAGGGCCAACCAATGGCCAAGATCAATACAAGTGTTAGGCAAGTGTAGGGCTAGGATTTAGGCAAGTGTCCATTCTATCTACTACACAAAATATCCTACCAACTCCTTGACAAAAAGGCCATCCAATTCGTCCCATTTCCGCCCCATACGTCCACCAATTGGAGGGTGACAAGTGTCGCCCTCTCGTTGGTCCAAAATGTTTCATCTCTCGGAAAAATCCGCAAAAATTAGAAATGACATAGCCGTAATTTACCCTCCGCGAGTTGTGTAAAACGTTTCGTCGGAAAACGATTCTTTTCGGTACTTATGCACAAAAAAAATTCGGCCCTTGCATACTTTAAGCTTCAACTTTTCTACGTACGTCCTCACGTACATACTCTGGAAATACGGGGTATAACATTCTCCCCTCCTTAGAAACATTCATCCCGAATGTTCCTTCTAAGTCTCAAAACAAACATGCGCCAGTATAGTCTTCACTACTATACTTACGAGAACAATCCTGCCACGCCTGGCCACAGAAACACCTGCGCAAATACTTACATCCAAGTCCACGAGGAATCACCTCTAACATCACAAAAATCTCCCACCCGGGGTCTAAAAGATACTCCCTTCGCACCTACTCTTTACAACGAAATGATCACATCTATGTCCTTACACATGCTCGCTTCTTCCCTTACTCGTCGTACCCTTCTCATACACTCGAACTCTTTCTTATAACTTACCACATTCCTGTTACTGCTTCAGTTTCCAAAACTCTGGGTTACTACCTCCACTTGGTCATCATTAACTGAGAATACTCTGGATGGATCTCCGATACTCTTCCGAACATAGCAATATGAAAGATCGGACGTCTTGCCTCTACGTCGGACGGCAATGCTAACTATAGGCAACGACCTATTCTTCACATGATCGAAAAGGCCCAAGTAACTCGGGCTCGTTTCCTCTCTGCTTTACGAATCTCGTCACACCGCCGGTGGTACCTTCGAAGACCCACCGTCGACTGAACTCCCAGCGTCGTCGCGATTATCCGCACAACTTCGCTGACTCGAGCCGCCAATAACCTCTTACGGATAAGCTTCACCCTATCCACATCCTGCGGACAAGTATGAACCAACTATCCAACCTTGCCAACATCGAACCAATCGAGCGGCAACTTACGTTTCCGCCCTACAAGGCGTCATAAAGCGACATTCGAATCTGAAATGGTAGTTATAAAACACTCCTCAACAGAGGCAACAATACCCGGCTACCCACGAAATCCAAACTCGGCCCCGGGCGAATCGATCGCGATACTTACGAGTTCCTAACCTGCTGGTAAAACTTCCGAAAAAGCGAAAACTTGGGCTCCACTATCGTCATAAGGTGAAGGTAGGCACCTCGTGCGACCTTACAACCTTCTGAAATAATCATCTCGCAACTTACTACGAGAACACGGTTTGATTAAAAGATAAGGCGGTGACCTCGTCGGCCCGACTCTTGGTCGAACGCGTCCACGAACTCGTGCGATGGTTAACTAAACACGGGCCTACCACCTCGTGACCTAACACAAAGCGGTACCACCACAACCGACCCCACCACCATACAGCCGCGGGTCGACCCGCACCATGGCCTCAACCCGGCAGGCCGCGCAAAACACTAGCTCCCGTCCGAACAATCTTACTAATCACGTTCACGAAAACCTAGCGGTCTTCTTAGCTCAACTACCCTCTTTCATTTCCTACTACTCGGGGACTTATCCACAAATATATCTCACGTGCACTATGCACGTGATAAGTCAAACATGAAATAATTCTTTTACCAAAGATGGCCTCGCCTCTAAGGTCTCTACGTATAATATTCTAAGGCTCCCACTTTCTCTATCCCCCAATCTTACCCGGTTAACTAACCAGGATTTCTAATCACGATTTAACACAATGCTAACTGAGAATAATACTTAAGATATTTGCATCTTATCATACATACAAATCTCTAGAGGGTTAAGGATATACCTGCATCTCCTGCTTCACTTTCCTTTGTCGTACTAATCAAACCTGCCCTGTTGGGCGCATAGCTGGGGAAGGTGATGAACTAGCCACTGATCCCGACGGCGGAATCTCCACATCCGCACCACCCTTGGTCGGACAATTCCTCGCAAAATGGCCCTGCTGGCCGCAAAAATAACAAACTGCCGAAGAAGCACGACACTCCCCCGAATGACACCTACCACAACGGCCACACCGAGGTGGGGGTGGCCTCCTCTGGCTAACGCCCCTTCCTCTCCGAACCACTGAATCCACAACTGATCTGATAGGCTGAGTCCTCCTACTTGCATCCTTCCTCATAGAACATTCCCTCGTCACATGGCACGACGGCGCGGAGAAACAAGTGCTAACAAAAAGACGACATTCGGGATGGCGCTGCCACCGTGTGAACAACGAGGAAAAGCGAACCACGTGGAGGACACTCTGCAGCGGGGCGCATGTCTGTCTGCTGCGAGGCGGTTCGCCTCGAAGTTACCAAATGATCACCGCCAATCGGGCCTCTTACTGCTGTTCTTGGTTAATCTGCGATCTCTACATCTCTCAACTGCCGCACATAAGCTGAGCAAGCCCACTCATTCTCGATCAAGAGCTACTTCCTCACAACCCTTCCTTAGATAATGATCTACATCCTGGATATATCGGTGCATAAAATACTCTCGGTTGCCAAATCCTTGCTAGTAATGTGGTCGTCTCCTTCCAATCCATATTTTACGCTCTAGTCGTGGGCGAAGGTCCGGATGTCATGGCCGCGATGAGGAACTGCGCTGCCAAACTCTGCTTCTGCTGGCGGCGTCTCGTAACTCCGCGTGAAGCATCACCCGGGTGATGATTGGGCTGTGCCGCCAACTCTGTACTCTGCTCGCGGCTCCTCGGCGCCTTGCCGCCACGGGCGAGTTTCTGGCGTGGAGGCATAACTTGTTATACCGTATTTTGAGTATGCGTGGGGCGTGCGTAGAAAAGTTTGGGCTTTTAAGTGGCTTGGCGATTTTATTTTGTGCACAACACCCGGTTAGAGTCGTTTTTAGACGAAACCTTTTACCTAAAGTGCGAATGTAAAATTCAGGCTATTTCAATTTTAATTTTTGCGGATTTTTAAGATAGACGAATCATTTATGACCAACGAGAGGCGACACTTGTCACCCTCGAGTTGGTGGAGTGTGAGAGGCGGTAGCTTGGCGAAAGTGGTGCCATAGTTGGTAGGATATTTTGTGAGGGTTTTAAGGAGTAGGGACTAGGGGGCACTTGGGCACATCTTGGCCCTACACTTGCATAGCACTTGGCTAGATCTTGGCCATTGGTTGGCCTTTGCTTGGCCTATAAATACCCTCCCCCTTTGAAGACTTCTTCATCCTAAATCTCTAAGTCTTGAGAGCTTCCCCTTGTGTTGAGGTCTCGTCTAGCCTCCTCCCCTTTGAGAGGCCCCTTGGCGAGAGTCCCTTCCCCTTGGCGAGAGTACCCCACTCCTAGTGGGGTTGGTAGAGTATACACCCCACTTGTGGTGTTGTCTCGTATAAATACCACTCTTGGTAGAAATACTCTCCAAAGTATTGTTACTATACCCAAAATACCTTGGCCCTAATACCTTGTAGTATTCCAAGGTTATACCTATACGAAAAGCCCAGAAATACTATTACACTTTCCGTCAGTCACAAACCGAAACCCTAAGGAAAATCTTCATAAGTTGGTTGAAGTATTAAGAAGAAGTTGCGTAGAACTTCTAAGGGTTGTTTGGAGCGGGTTGGAGCACCCGGAGTAGGAGCTAAGCGTTGCTCAGGATCGACATTTAACTTGGATAATTATGGGCTTATCGAGGTAATTATCTTGTCTCCCTGTTGTATTAGAATTTGCATACTATTGAAGTATAAGAATAAGTTTAAGTATATACAAGGAAAGTATATAAGAAGGGAATTGAACTGTACTTACATGGGGTGTATTCTGATGAGACTTGTGAAGTTTGTGGGTAAGGAAGAGTGCCCAAATTTCCGTAGAATCTTGTATCTAGATTTATTCTACCGAGTAGTCTAGACTTTGATAGACTTGTATAACCTTTATAGGTTGAATGTTACATGAGTAGCATGTGCTACTTGAAGGTGGACAAGGCTAAGGGTTATAAGCCGTGGGCGTTTTGCTAATAGTCGATAATCGTCGCGAGGTATGTGATTCTTCCTATCCTCTTGAGCATGATATTTTAAAGAATATATATATATAGTACGGTAGACGTACGTGTGTTAACTGAATAATAATTACGGCAATGTCTCCGGACTTAAGCCTGAATAATAATTACGGCAATGTCTTTTGACTTAAGCCTGAATAATCTTGAAGTATTTCAAAAGAATACTGAATCATTTTAACAGAAGAGTAATACTTGGTTTTAAAAGCTTAAGAGTTATACTAGCTTTATGGGAAGTTAGGTATAACGGCTTAAGAGAGATAAAAAGAATGATTTATTGATTTAAGAAGTTAAGAGACTTGATCTTAAAAGATAAGAGACTTGACTTAATTGAATTTTGTTAAAAAGTGTGAAACCTCATTCGTGAGTAATGAGTACTTGGTTTTCAAAAGGAATTATGTTTTACTGATTTCGGAAATCAGAATAAGTATCGAACAAACCACAGCAGCGCTAATAAAGGGAAATGTTTTGACTAATAAAGTATTATTAAAACCAGTAGAAACTACCATCTGCATAGAAGCTAAGATGAGACAAAATGATATTACATTTCCTAGATCATGGCTGTTGTATCAAGATTGTTATGAACAAGAATAACCTACTCACACATAAAGTATATGTTTCTCAAATTGTTTTAAAGGATTAAAACTATGAACTACAAACCTTTCGAAAATGAGAAACTTGAGTAATTGAAATTAGGCAAACTTGGAACGTTTGGAAAAGAATGTTGTTACTTGATTTTTACAAAGAGAAGTGTTTTGATTTACTTCAAAAGATAATCACTCTATTTTCATATACTACGGGTATTGTGTGACTTTTGTGGAAGTAGCATTATCTTTTAAAGAGTTAATGTATGAAGTACTTTGGGGATAAAAACCCGATCTTGTTAATCATATAGTAGAAAGTACCTTGTGTGTATAACTTGATTGTGTTGGTTTGTGATAGCCTTGTAATACTTTCTTGTTGATTTGTTAAGTAAACATGCTAGGATGCTACGTGGGTTAGTATCTTGTGATGTTTGTGTAAAGGGGTTTCCCTTGATTGTGCTTATGTTGTTTAAACGATAAGCTGTTATGTTAGTATTGTATCACTCATGATTAGGGGTTAAGGCGCCTCCGTCTGGGAGTAGACTTCGGTAGTGCATGTGACCTATGATTCGAGAATACCTTATGCAGTGCAGTGGCCTATGCGGGCTGCGGGAGTTCGAGTTAGTGTGCGGCCTTTGTGGTCATGCGGTCTATGTGGCCATGCGGACGGCGAGTCGAGGCGGCTGCCAGGGAGTAGCTACCGATGCGGGAATACCTCATGCGGGCCATTGGGTGGCCCGTGCGGGCTCTGAGAAGTTCGGGGCTGACGCGCGCATTAGATCTGCCGGCGAGTGGCGGCTTTGATCATGTGACGGTCTAGACATATCATGATCTGATTTATGACCTTGTTGTCTTGTGGATTTTAGTAGTCGGCTATGCGCCGTACTTACCGTGCGGTTTTATGATGACACGGTGGGACACGGTGTTCATGTGTATTCCTTGGTGCTTTTATATCATAGACTGCCGGCAGTGAGGAAGGTATTCCACGGGCATGATTGATGTTGTGGGCGTGAGACCCATTGTTATATTTGAGTGATGACTTTGAGGGCGTGAGTCTCTGACTTGACATGACTGCTTATTTATTGTGAACTGTAGTTTGGTTATCATACATGTCTCCTCTATCTGATATGATCGAAATAGGGACTCCATGCAGTCTGACGATCTCTCGGATATATAGTCTGGCATAATCCTCAGCCGAAAAAGTCGTCCTGACGGGAAGAAAGTGGGCTGATTTCGTCAGCCTGTCGACGATAACCCATATAGAATCATGTCTCCTCTGAGTGCGAGGTAATCCTGTGATGAAGTCCATGTTGATTACCTCCCACTTCCAGGTCGGGATCTCTATCGCCTGCAACAAACCACCAGGCCTCTGGTGCTCTACCTTCACCTGCTGACAACATGGGCACTGAGCTACGAACTCTGCAACGTCCCTCTTCAAGCCATCCCACCAATACACAGATCTAAGGTCGTGGTACATTTTGGTCGACCCTGGATGGATAGAGTAACGCTTGCGTGTGCTTCCCCAAGAACCTGCTGCCGAAGTCCTGAAACATCTGGAACACACAACCTGCCCTCAAACCTTAGCACCCCATCAGGTGCTACCTCAAAAGGACCCTTGCCCTCACGAAGAGCTGTATCACGATAACGTGTCAAAACTGGATCCTCGAACTGTTGCCTCTTCACCTCCTCGACGATGGAAGACTCGGCAACCTCACGAACTCGAACCCCACTGCTATCGTAATCAATCAAGCGGACACCAAGGCTCGCTAAGCGATGCAAATCACGAACCATGTCCCTCCTCTCTAGCGCACATCTGATAGGCTCCCATCGACCTACGACTAGAGCATACGCCACAACATTGGCCTTCCCGGATGGTACGGGATATCAACATCGTAATCCTTAAGCAACTCTAACCACCGTCTCGCCGTAAGTTCGGCTCCTCTGGTGAAGATATCTTGGAGAGGCTCTTGTGGTCTGTATAAATATCCACATGAACCCCATACAAGTAGTGCCTCCAGATCTTCAAGGCGTGAATCACCGCTGCCAACTCCAAATCATGGGTGGGGTAGTTCCTCTCGTGTTTCTTCAGCTGTCGGGATGCATACGCTATAACCTTGCCCTGCTGCATCAACACACATCCCAACCCGATGCCTGACGCATCACAATACACAACATAACCGTCTGGACCCTCTGGAAGAGTAAACGAGGCGGTCGTCGATCTCTCTTTCAAGAATGGAAACCACGCTCACAAGCATCGATCCCATCAAACTTGGCGCTTACGAGTCAGCCTAGTCAATGGTGCAGAGATAGAAGCAAACTTCTCCACGAACCGCCGATAATAACCTGCAAGGCCCAGAAAACTGCGAACCTCTGTCGGAGTAGTAGGTCTAGGCCAACTCCTGACTGCCTCGATCTTGGTCGTATCTACCTGAATACCATCGGCCCCGACAATATGCCCAAGAAAAGCCACCGAAGTTAACCAAAACTCACATTTGGAAAACTTGGCGTGATTCTTTGGTCTCGGAGAAGCTCGGCCACAGCCTCAAATGCTCGCATGCTCGCTCTGGCGAGAATAAACCAAGATATCATCGATAAACAATATCACAAGCGTGTCCGAATGGTTTGAACACTCGGTTCATCAAATCCATGAATCTGGCGGAGCATTGGTCAACCAAAAGACATGACCACGAACTCATAATGCCGTGCGGGTCGGAATGCGATCCTAGGGACATCCACCTCTCGACTACTTTTGATGATAGCGGCCGTAGATCAATCTTGGAGAAACATCTCGCACCACTGGCCCAGTCGAACAAATCATCAATCACAGGAAGGGTATCTGTTCTTAATGGTCACCTTGTTGTTTGCACTGTCAACACACATGCGCGGCGTCGTCCTTCTTCTTCACGAACAATACCGGCGCTCCCGGGAGAAACACTAGGCACGATGAAGCCCTTCTCCAAAGAAATCCCTAGTGATCCTTGACTCTCTCAACTCGGCGGTGCCGTTCGTATGGCGGAATGGAAATAGGCCGAGTGTGCCGCAATATGTCTATACAAACTCAATCTCCTCTCGGGAGGATGCGGGAGGTCGTGCAGGAAACACGTGGGAACTCTCGACCACTTTGGGCGACGGAAAATCTGGTACCGCGGCGATATCAAACACCGAGCGAGATGGTAGATATACCTTACGCACCATCTTCCTAGCCTTGAGGTAGGAAATAAACCTACCACCGGCGTCTGAGTGCTCCTCCCACTCAACAACCGGCTCCTCGGAAAGCTGAAACCGTACTACTCTCTCTGCGGTCTACATTGGCGTAGCGAAGCTAGCCAATCCATCCCGTGATCACGTCGAAGTCAATCATCTCCAACTCTATCAAGTCGGCTGAGTCTAACGACGTAAATGGTCACAGACAAGCTCTATATACGCCGAGCTACCAGAATCACCCATGGCGTAGCTACCTCGAAAGGGTCTATGGACTCGTGCTCTATCCCTATCCTACTAGCAACAAGTGGAGATATATGGGGCCAGTAGAACCGAATCTATCAAAGCATACACATCAAACCGAGCGATAAGGTACGTGGCGACATCGGTGAGGCCTCACGATCTGTCGGTGGACAAAGCATAAATGCGGTTCGAGGACCGCTAGAAGCGGACCGCGCCACGACCTCTGCGCGACCTGCTGGTCCATGAGTACCTTGCCCTCGGGCGAGTTGTCGGGGATGAAGAAGACGTGAAAAGAACTCGTGGTGACCCTACCATCAGATCGCCGCAGTCGGACGGTTCCTCGCATAGTGACCTGCGGCCCTGGCAATCAAACAAGCTCGTAGCACCACAACTCCGAGTGGGATCTACCGCGCATCGGCCACCGAGGGGTGGTCGTCGGCGATACCTCTGCCGCTGGGCGTCTGAAGTCACTGGGCCCCAGTGCGCCTCGAATATCTGGTGTGTTGAGGGCGGTGCGGGAGTGCTCACGAGTGGCGTGGTGCAAATCTAGGCTAGCTGCGAGGCCGCCCACCACGATAGCCACCAAAGACCTGCCGTCCCTGGTCTTCCTGCTGCTGCTGTCAACCGCGTCGGTCTCTCGCTCGCATCCAAGAGCATGAGCTGCGTGCGGGTAATGTCCATACCGGTGAAGAAAACACCGCATGACTCGGCCATATAATCATCTAGCCGGTGGCGTGGCGGTGCACCTATCCTCCATATCTGCTACCAACGCTGGGACATATCGAGCGATGAATCAAACTCGACATTGTACTCACGGCGGTCGTCCTCTCTGCCTCGGCGTAAAAATCTATTAGCCCGCGCCTCCTCATCTGTGGAGGCAAGAAGTGAGTGAGAAAGCCTCGAGAACTCATCCCAGTAGGCGGGGACGCGTGCTCTCCGGGATAACTCCACGAATCAAACCAATCATTTGCGGTATCACGCGGCCTATGTGAACCAAAGATCACGGACTCGGTCTCCGATGCCACGATCACTCAAAAATCCTCTGTAGGCGGCGGATGAACTCCTGCGGATCATCCTCGGCCTCGACCGTAAAACTCGCGGGCTCTGACTCGAAGTCTCGTAGCCTCAAACTCTACGCCTCGGGTGAACGCACGTACGGTGGTGGGGCTGAGGCTGCCGCATCCGGCTGTCCTCATGTGCGGACACGATCTGGCGATGGCGGGCCATCTCTCGTAACCCGTCTCATCTGCTCCGGGATGTGGGGTGGAGGTGTAGGTGCGTGGTCTCATCGGCGTTGCGGCCTAAACCTCACGGGGTCGGCGGCGTCGTAGAACTCGCCGTCTCGGTATAGGCGGGCCCGAGCCTCGTGACTCTAGGTGTCCCACTAGCGCCTCCTCGGTGCCTTGCCGCATCTGGGCGGGTTGCCTTACGTGGAGGCATAAGCATTCTGAGAAAAAGGGATACGTTAGAAGGGTCCGACTTATAACACGGCTACAGGCACGATCTCGGAATGAAAAGAATGAAACCAATCTTAAATATCCTATAGCCTCACGATTATTGGTGTGGTGCACAACACAGATAATCAAGACTCTACTAGATACGATGCGTAGACACTTTTCGAGGATTAAGCGCTCACGATACCACTTTTGTCACGACCCGTTCGGGGCGTGGTAGTGCCTGCACCCAAGCGATCATACATCGAGAGAAAATCAGCGGAAATATAAAACAAGACATGAAACGATTGTAAAATGAGACACGATTTATCGATGAAAAGCTTGCCTTTGGCATATATATATAACCCAAGTTTTGCGATTCATCCCAAGCATACAATAGGACTACTGACCTCTGAAGTAAACAACTATGGCGGGACGGGCCGCTATACCTGAATGTACAAAACTATCTACAATACAGGAGATCATACCCAAAGTAGAGCCTCGGAGAAGATGGAGCTCACGACACCAACGCAAAGATCCTAAGGATGTGGATCTAGCACCTTTGCCTTTACTGCGGCATGAGCATCACGACGATCCGGGCGTGGTAGTGCCTTACCGGGCACCCTAGTGATACAACATCGAGAGAAAACCAGCGGAATATAAAACTTAAACAAGAAACAAGATATATGATCATAAAGCAGGCCAACCAAGCGGTTACCTTCCAATAAAATATATATAAACAACTCTTTCAAAGCGAGCAGTTTAATCCTTTTACAAACCACACTTGCAGATTACTACTGCACCTCTAAGAGTTTTTATACAACATGACGGACGGGGCCGTCATACCACTGAATGTACAAGAACCTACAACTCGGGGTAACATACAAAAGATAAGCCTCGGAGAAGCGGAGCTTCCCAATCTGTTGGCGTGATCCTATGGCGGGGATCCACTACCGATGTACTCTACTGCGGCATGAACGCGGCCCCGAGAGGTCGATAACAGGTACCAAGTATGTGAAACTGTAAAAATACTGTAAATGAAATCATAACAGTCTATATAAAAACAGGAGACATGTATGATAACAAAACTACAGTTCACAACATAAAAGCAGTCATGTCAAGTCAGGGACTCACGCCCTCAAGTCATCACTCAAATATAACTATGGGTCTCACGCCCACAACATCAATCGTGTTCGCATCATGGCCGCATGCCCCCGGAATTCTGCATCGGTGTAGACATGACCATGATGCAACAATAAAAACAAAGCCCCAAGGCCACATGCCGGAGTGCGCCGATGTAGACACGTCCATGTGACATTAACAACAATAATACTGGGTGATCAACCCCGCCGCATGGCCACACGCCCCCGGAATTCTGCATCGGTGTAGACATGTCCATGTAACCACAATAACAATATATCAGGTAATCAACCCTGCCGCATGGCCACATGCCCCCGGAATTCTGCATCGGTGTAGACATGTCCATGTGACATCAACAACAATATACCGCACAACCAGGCTATCACAAACAAGCTCAAGCAAATTACACAACAACAGGCATAGGCAAGTTACACACAACTCAAGGTACTTCCATTTCGTATCAAAGTCTGGGTTTTAACCCTAAGTACTACGTACGTTAACTTCCTTTTTAAGAGATCCATTCCGTTCATAAAGGTCACCCGATACCCGTAGTATAAAAATAGAGTGACTCACATTTTTAGGTAAACCAAAATACTTCCCTTTTGTAAAATCAAGTAACAACATTATTTTCCAACCGTTGAGTTTGCCTAATTTCAAATGCTCAAGTTTCTCATTTTAGAAGGGTTTCATAACTCATAGTCTTAATCTCTTTTAAAACAATTGAGTAACATATGTCTTGTCGTGGCCGTTTATTCTTGTTTACAACAATCTTATTCTGACCATGATCTAGGAAATGTAATACAATTTTGTCTTATCTTAGCTTCATGCGGATGGAGGTTTCTCTTGGTTTTAATAACAATTAGTTAATTGTCAATACACCTTCCTTTATTAAGCGCCATTGTGGTTTGCTTGACACTTATTCTCATTTCCGAAATCAGTAAAACATTATTCTTTTTAAAACCAAGTACTCATTACTCGCGAATGAGGTTTCACAATACATTTAACAAAATGTTAATAACCAAGTAAAACAAGTTAAGTCTCTTATCTTTCAAGATCAAGTCTCTTAACTTCTACAAGATATAAACCAATCTTTTACCTACATAGAGTCGTTATAACTAACTTCCCATAAAGCTATTATAACACTCTATGTTTTAAACCAACCAACTCATTTAACACATGTACGTCTACTGTACTACATAGTTTACAAAGCATCATGCTAGAAGGATAGGAAGAGGTTCACATACCTCGCGACGATTATCGACAATAAGCAAAACGCTCCACAGTACTGTAACCTGGCTAGCCGTTCCACTCTTCAAGTAGAATACGCTACTCGCGATCTTCCACCTATAAGGCCACAAACGTCTATTAACTTCTAACCGCGGTTCCATATTCTCTGAAAATTCGGCACCTCCCCCAACCGCGTAAATCTCCTCTCTATCGAGGCCGCTGCAAGCCAACACAGGGGTTAAACGTCTAACCGGACGTGAACAATTCTACTACGGTAATACCACAAGTCTCTTGTAATACACCTATGTAATTACTGATTCAGTTCTCTTCTTTAAATTGGGCTTAAGTCAAAAGACATTGCAGCTATGTTCGATTCTATATATAGTATACCTCAACTATATAATCCTACCATATGTAATTTCCAATTACAACAAGGGACAAGAATATTTACCTCGATAAGCCCAAAATTATCCAAGTTATAAAAGTCGATCTGAGCAAGGTTTAGCTCTACTCAGTGCGCTCCAGTCCGCTCCAAACAACCCTTAGAAGTTCTAACCAACTTCTACATAAATACTTCAACCAACTATGAAGATTTCCTTAGGGTTTCGGTTTGAGACTAAGAGGACAAAAGGTAGTATTTCGGGCTCTGCATTATAGAGGTAACTTTTGGAATACTACAAGGTAAAGGCTAAGGTATTTTGGGCATTATAACAATACTTGGAGAGTATTTCTACCAAGAGGGGTGTATTATACTGAAACAACTAGGCTAGGGGTACCCTCCAACACTACTAAGGGAGAGGAGGCCTCTCGGCCAAAGCTTCTCAAAGGGGGCCTCGACGAGAACACAACACAAGAGGAGGGAGGATTTCAAGACTTAGTGAAATTTAGGATGAAGAAGTCTTGACAAGAGAGGGGTATTTATAGGGAAGCCAAAGGCCAACCAATGGCCAAGATCAAGCCATGTGCAAGGCAAGTGTAAGGCAAGTGTAAGGCCTTGATCAAGCCAAGTGCACCCTAACCCTACACCCCAAAACAAGGCACAAAACATGGCACCAAACATGGCACAAAGTAAGGCACAAAACAAGGCACCAATCGGCCAAGGCCAAACCGCCCTAAATGCGTCCACTTGAGGTGACAAGTGTCACCCTCTCGTTAACAAAAATGTTAGTCGCTCGGAAAAATCCATAAAAATACAAAATGACATAGCGAATTTTCCCTATGAAGCTACGTAAAGCGTTTAGTCGAAAACGACTCTAATCGGGTGTTGTGCACAAATTTGAACTGTGCCAAACTTTAAGTCTCAAATTTTTAAATGCGTCGTCTCCACGTACATACTCTGGAAATACGGTATAACATTCTCCCCTCGCCAGAAACATTCGTCCGAATGTTCCTTCTCAAGACGGATATCGATGAAGTTCCTCTAACAAGTTGCCAACGCCACGGCAGCCACGAAAATAACACACGCGTTCCCTTCCTTACTGCGTCGTGCGATACCACTTTTGTCACTTTGCGCGAGGTTCTAGTGTCACTCGGCGACCCAACAAATGATGCCGAACTGCATGCGATCCACGAGGTTCTAGTGTCACTCGGGGCGTGCCATACTTCATCGTCGCCAGTTCTCAAAGCGTGGTCACTACCTCAAACTTGGTCATCTTACTAACCTCGATCTTCTTTAAGGCCATTCCGGCCTTCACGAACGCTTACGGTCGAACATATCCACGAACTCATACGATGGTCAACTAAAGCGGGGCCTAGCATCCTCGTGACCCTACCACTGGCGGGACCACCTGAATGACCCGCTGGCCGGGCTGCGGAGTCGACCCGCGGCGACCATCAACCCGACCACAATCGCGCCAATACTTGCTCGCCGAAGCGGAACAATCTTACCTAATCAAGTCATGAAAGCTACCACTTCCATCTCACACTACCCATGGACTTATCACACAAATAATTCCCACGTACTACTTACTCTGATAAGGGTCAAACATGAAATAAATCTTTTACTCAAGACGACCTTACCTCTAAGGTCTCAATCGTGACATAGTCTAAGGTTCACACTTACCATGCCCCATACTTACCCTTCTACAATAACGGTGTCTAAATCACATTTTAGCACAAAGCTATCCGAACATAACACTAAACACATCAGCATACAAAACTCTAGAGGTTAAGGATATACCGTATCCACCGTCACTCTAATCATAGGCTGTCATGCATGGCGCATAAGCGTAGAAGGTGATGAACCATGCGATCACTGAAGGTGAGTCGTAACATCCGTGCTTCCCTTGGTCGGACGATTCTTCGCAAAATGGCCTGCCGCAAAAATAACAAGCTCCCTTGGCACCACGACACTCCTCGAAATGCGGTCTACCACATCGACCACACCGAGGTAGGGGTGACCGCATCTGGCCAACACCCTTACTTCCCTGGAAACCTCAACCCTTGGAGCCCTGACCTGCTCCCGAATACTCTGGATGCTCTGAAGGTTGTGGAGGACCACTCTGCACTGGCGGAGGTACAAAACTAGCATCTTTCTTTGAGGCGGTCCGCCTCGAAAGTCACCAAAGGACCCTGTTGTTCTGGCCCTCTTCTGCTGATCTTGGTCATTCCGTCGACCTCTCCGTGCCTCACATCCTAGTACATGAGCCTGCATGCGGGCAATTTCCATGCCCGGCTGAAGAGCTACACTCGAACAAGCCTCTGTCAAGTAATCATCTAGCCGGTGGCGTGGCGGTGCACTCTATCCTCCAAGGTTGCCACTAAAGCGGGGACATACCGAGCCAACGAGTCAAACTCACGTTGTACTCCCGAACCGTCGCCTCTCGTCTCGGCATCGCCGTCACATCGGCCGTGCCCTCACCATCTGCGGAGGCAAGAAGTGAGTGAGGAATGCCTCTGAGAACTCGTCCCATCTTGCTGGAGCGCATGCTCTCCGGGACAACTCCCACGAATCAAACCAGTCGACTGCTGTATCACGCAGCCGATGCGAACCTAAGACCACCGACTCGGTCTCCGAAGCCTTGATCACTCTCATGACCCGCTGTAACTGCCGGATGAACTCCTGCGGATCATCCTCAGGCCTCGACCCATAAAACTTTGGCGGGCTACAACTCAGAAAGTCCCGTAGCCTCAAACTATCTGCTCGGGGGTGAACCACTGGTGCTCTTTGGGCTGGGCTGCTGCGTCGGCCTATTCTCATATCGGCCCACGACCACGGCGACAAGCGACCATCTCCTTGTACCCCGTCTCATCTGCTCCGGTGTGGGGTGGAGGCTCAGTCTTGTGGTCT
This sequence comes from Przewalskia tangutica, assembly GCA_029844215.1. Lineage (NCBI taxonomy): Eukaryota > Viridiplantae > Streptophyta > Magnoliopsida > Solanales > Solanaceae > Przewalskia > Przewalskia tangutica. The sequence continues at coordinate 53,224,461 of CM056721.1, forward strand.
CAGCGACCAACTGCTGCGGTTCTAAACTCTCTTTGAAATTTGGCGTCGTCGCAAAACTCGCCGTCTGAAGCATAACCTCAGGTACTGTCCGGGCCTGCGCCCTCGTACTCCTCTTTATCTCACTAGCGGCTCCTCGGCCGCCTTGCCCTGGGCTCTGGTTGCCTTGCGCGGAGGCATAGCGGTAAAAGCGAGATACGTCGGAGGGTCCAACTTACAACATGACTCTAAGGCACGATCTCGGAATGAGAAGAATGAAACCAATCCTAAATGTCTGCGACCTCACGATTATAGATGTGGTGCACAACACATCGATAATCAAGACTCTACTAGACACGATGCGTAGACACTTTCAGGATTAACTTCTGCGATACCACTTTTGTCACGACGATCCGGGCGTGGTGGTGCCTACCGGGCACCCTAGTGATACAACATCGGAGAAAACCGGAATATAAAACTTAAACAAGAAACAAGATATATGATCATAAAGCAGGCCAACCAAGCGGTTACCTTCCAATAAAATATATATAAACAACTCTTTCAAAGCGAGCAGTTTAATCCTTTTACAAACCACACTTGCGATACTCTACAGACCTCTAGAGTTTTTATACAACATGAAGGGCGGGGCCGTCATACCCCGAATGTACAAGAACACCTGACTCGGGGTAACATGCAAAGATAAGCCTCGGAGAAGCGGAGCTTCCCAATCTGTTGGCGTGATCCTATGAGCGGGGATCCACTGCGATGTACTCACTGCGGCATGAGCGGCCCCGAAGGAGGTCGATAACAAGTACCAAGTATGTGGCGTAAAAATCAGTAAATGAAATCATAACAGTCTATAAAAAAACAGGAGACATGTATGATAACAAAACTACAGTTCACAACATAAGCAGTCATGTCAAGTCAGGGACTCACGCCCTCAAGTCATCACTCAAATATAACTATGGGTCTCACGCCCGCAACATCAATCGTGTTCGCGTCATGGCGCGTGCCGGAGTGCATCGGTGTAGACATGCCGTGATGCAACAATAATAACAATGCCCGTGGCCACGTGCCGGAGTGCGCCATCGGTGTAGACCGTCCATGTGACATTAACAACAATATCTTGGGTGATCAACCCGCGCGTAGCTACGCCCGGAATTCTGCATCGGTGTAGACGTGTCCATGTAACCACATAACAATATATCGGGTAATCAACCACGCGTAGCCACATGCCGGATTCTGCATCGGTGTAGACGTGTCCATGTGACATCAACAACAATATACCGCACAAGGCTATCACACACAAGCTCAAGCAAATTACACATCCTGAGGCTTTGGCAAGTTACACACAACTCAAGGTACTTCCATTTCGTATCAAATGCGGGTTTTAACCTAAGTACTACGTCGTTAACTTCCTTTTAAGAGATCCATTCCATTCATAAAGGTCACCCGATACCCGTAGTATAAAAATAGAGTGACTCACATTTTTAGGTAAACCAAAATACTTCCCTTTTGTAAAATCAAGTAACAACATTCTTTTCCAAACGTTCAAGTTTGCCGAATTTCAAATGCTCAAGTTTCTCATTTTAGAAGGGTTTCATAACTCAGAGTCTTAATCTCTTTTAAAACAATTGCGGAACATATGTCTTGTCGTGAGCCATTTATTCTTGTTTACAACAATCTTATTCTGATCATGATCTAGGAAATGTAATACAATTTAGTCTTATCTTAGCTTATGCGGATGGAGGTTTCTCTTGGTTTTAATAACAATTAGTTAATTGTCAATACACCTTCCTTTATTAAGCGCTATTTGTGGTTTGCTCGACACTTATTCTCATTTCGAAATCGGTAAAACACTAGTCTTGTTAACACCAAGTACTCATTACTCGCGAAGGAGGTTTCACAACACATTTAACAAAATGTTAATAACCAAGTAAAACAAGTTAAGTCTCTTATCTTTCAAGATCAAGTCTCTTAACTTCTACAATCAATAAACCAATCTTTTACCTACATGAGTCGTTATAACTAACTTCCCGTAAAGCTATTATAACACCTATGTTTTAAACCAACAACTCATTTAACACGTATGCGTCTACCGTACTACATAGTTTACAAAGCATCATGCTAGAAGGATAGGAAGAGGTTCACATACCTCGCGGCGATTATCGACAATAAGCAAAGCGCTCGCGATCTTGTAACACGGCTAGTCGTTCCACTCTTCAAGTAGAATACGCTACTCGCGATCTTCCACCTATAAGGCCTGGCGTCTATTAACTTCTAACCATGCGGTTCCATATTCTCTGAGAAAATTCGTGCACCTCACCCCACATGGCCGCGTAAATCTCCTCTATCGAGGCGGCTACCAAGCCAACTTTGGGGGTTATCGCCTAACGGACGTATACAATTCTACTACAGTAATACCACAAGTCTCATGTCTGATCCATGTAATTCTGATTCGGTTCTCTTCTTTAAATTGGGCTTAAGTCAAAAGACATTGCAAACTATGTTGATTCTATATATAGTATACCTCAACTATATAATCCTACCATATGTAATTTCCAATTACAACAAGGGGACAAGAATATTTACCTCGATAAGCCCAAAATTATCCAAGTTATAAAAGTCGATCTGAGCAAGGTTTAGCTCTACTCAGTGCGCTCAATCCGCTCCAAACAACCCTTAGAAGTTCTAACCAACTTCTGCTTAAATACTTCAACCAACTATGAAGATTTCCTTAGGGTTTGGTTTGAGACTAAGAGGACAAAAGGTAGTATTTAGGGCTCTACGTATAGAGGTAACTTTTGGAATACTACAAGGTAAAGGCTAAGGTATTTTGGGCATTATAACAATACTTGGAGAGTATTTCTACCAAGAGGGGTGTATTATACGAAACAACTAGGCTAGGGGTACCCTCTACCAACACTACTAAGGGGAGGAGGCCTCTCGGCCAAAGCTTCTCAAAAGGCGGGGACCTCTTGGGCGAGAACACAACACAAGAGGAGGGAGGATTTCAAGACTTAGTGAAATTTAGGATGAAGAAGTCTTCAACAAGAGAGGTATTTATAGGAAGCCAAAGGCCAACCGATGGCGAAGATCAAGCCATGTGCAAGGCAAGTGTAAGGCAAGTGTAAGGCCTTGATCAAGCCAAGTGCACCTAACCCTACACCCCAAAACAAGGCACAAAACATGGCACCAAACATGGCACAAAGTAAGGCACAAAACAAGGCACCAATCGGCGAGGCCAAACCGCCCCTAGGCGTCCACGAGGTGACAAGTGTCACCTCTCGTTAACCCAAAATGTTAAAATCGCTCGGAAAAATCGCAAAATACAAAATGACATAGCCGAATTTTCCTACGCAAGCTCAGTAAAGCGTTTAGTCGAAAACGACTCTGTCGGGTGTTGTGCACAAATTTGAACTGTGCCAAACTTTAAGTCTCAAATTTTTAAATGCGTCGTCTCCACGTACATACTGGAAATACGGGTATAACAAGCGCACCCCGAATGAGGTCGATAACAGTACTAAGTATGTGAAATCAGAAAGTACTTAAATGAAAACATATCATTTTAAAATCGGTTTTGCAAGTATATATGAAACAACGAAGGTAGCGCATAGTGTCACATCATAAACAAGAGCAACAATAGGTAAGCTATGCGAGTCTTTTCTAGGTTGCGAATGATCGGCGAGGCGATTGCGAGTGGTATCACCATGCAAGCCTAATCACGGACTCCGTAGTCGCGCATAGGCCACTCACATAGGCGCATAGGGTATATAACCCGCGTCGAGGGTAGCTACTCCTCGGCATCGTCACGGACTCGTAGTCGCGTAGCCATATAGACCGCGTGAGGTATAACCCGCATCACTAACACGGAACTCCGTAGCTCGCGTAGGTCCCTGGACCGCGTGAGGTATTCTCGAATCATGGTCCCCGGTGCTGAGTCTACCGCGTCGGAGGCGACTTAACCCCGGTAATATGTCAAGAGGTGAGTGATATTACACTAACATAACGACTTATCGTTTAAACAACATAAGCACAACAAGAATACTCTCTTATACAAGCGTTACAAGACACTAACACACATAGCATCATATCATGTCTACTTATCAAACCATCTTATTATTCTTTTCACAAATCAATATAAATCTGTTATAAACACATAGGCAAATTGTTTCTTTTATCATGCTTAAGTGGTTATACCTAACTTCCCATAAAGCTAGTATAACTCTTAAGCTTCCGCTTAAAAACCAATTAGTTCTCTTACATTAAAAATGATTGATAATCTTTTGAAATGCTTTGAATCCTTATTATTCGGGCTTAAGTCGCGAGACATTGCGTAAGTATTATTCGGGCTTAAGTCGAAAGACATTGCGTAGTTATTATTCGATTAACACGTATGCGTCTACCGTACTATATATTTTAAAAATATCATGCTTTAGGAAGAATCACATACCTTCTCGAAAACCACCGCGAGTTGAATATGTCGCAGAGAATCAACCTATAATAGTCGGAACACGTCTATCAGCGTCTAGACTACTCATGTGATTCTAGCGAGAGGGTCCTTTATTCTACGGAAAATCGGGCGTAACTTCCCTGCGGTGAGCTACTCAAGTCTACTGTGAAAACAGTCCTAAGTAAGTACAATTTGATTATTCTTCTTTTAAACCCTTCTACTGTGATAACAGTTCAATTCTATTCTTTAATATCCTTCTAAGTATTCATACTTATTCTTATACTTCTACAGTATGTATTCTCAAATTACAAAGGAAGGACAAGATTATTTACCTCGGTAAGCCCAATAATATCCTAGATAAAAGTCGATCCGGAGCAAGGCTTAGCTCCTAAGTTGTACGCTCCGATAGCTCCAAGGAAACCTTAGAAGTTCTTCACAATTTCTACTAAGTACTAAGGGATTTGGGCTAGGGTATTTTGGGCATCATAACAATACTAGAAGGCAACTTTTCTACCAAGGGAGGGGGGTAGATTTCGGCTAGGCTAGGGGGGGAGGTGTTTGGACGAAATGGCTATCAAAGGAGAGGGAAGGATTTTAGACTTGGAAAGCTTTTGTGGATGAAGAACTCTTCATCACAAGAGGGGTATTTATAGGTCAAGGGATGGCCAACCAATGGCCAAGATTATGCCAAGTGCAAGGCAAGTGTATGGTCAAGATTAGGGCAAGTGTCCTTGGCCAACTTGCACACAAAATATCCTACCAACTACATGACAAAGATGGCCATCCATTCGGCCCTATTGCCGTGTACACATCCATCAATGAGAGGGTGACAAGTGTCGCCCTCTCGTTGGTCCCACGTGTTCGTCTCTCGGAAAAATCATAAAAATTAGAAATGGCATAGCCGGAATTTATCCTACGCGTCTTGTAAAACGTTTCGTCGGAAAACGATTCTTTTAAGGAGTTGTGCCCAAAAAAAACGTCTTGTGCCTAAACTTTAAGGCTAGACTTTTGTACGTATTCCCTTACGTACATACTCTGGAAATACGGGGTATAACAGTTGTGCAAGAGTAGTTCTTCGGTTAAGCAGGCATGGCACGTATGCGGGCTTATGCGCGGCAGCCGAAGATGTAGAGATCGGCGGGTTAGCAGGGGCGAAGAGGCGAGCAGCGGGATCCTTTAGTAACTTTCGGGCGAATCGCCTCGTGATCGATATGCACATCCACCACGGTCGCAGTGGTCCTCCGGGGTTCGAGATGTTCGGTATCAGGAGTTGGTCAAAGCTCGAGCTTAGATTCACGCTACACGTAGGTTCCGGCCAGCGGATTCGATTTTCCCGGTGTTCACAATCGACAGCGTCGTCAGGAATGTCGTCTTTTAGTTGGTACTTGTTGTACCTACGGCCGTCAGGGCCAGGTGTCGAAGGATATCCTAGTAGGAGGACTCAGCCTTCAGGATCGGTGGGTAGTTCGTCATCTTCCCTAGCTATGCGCCCTACGGGGCATGTTTGGTTAGAACGACTAAGGGGAGTGAAGCAGTAGATACAGGTATATCCTTAACCCTCTAGAGATCAGTATGTGTGATAAGATGGGTATATCATAAGTGCTATGTTCTGATAGCAGTGTGTTAGTTGTGTTTAAGAATCATGGTTAGTAACCGGGAGAGATTGGGGGGATAGGAAAGTGTGAGCCTTAGAATGTTATACGTAGAGACCTTAGAGGTAAGGCCATCTCGAAAGAAAGATTTATTTTGTGTTTGACCCTTACCAGAGTACATAGTGCACGTGGGATATATTGTGTGATAAGTCCCTGAGTAGTGTGGAATGAAAGAGGGTAGTTGAGCTAAGAAGACCGCTAGGTTTTCATAACATGATTAGTGAGATTGTTCCGGATCAGGGAGCTAGTATTTTGCGCGTTGCCGGGTCGGGTTGAGGCCACGTTGCGGGTCAACCCGCGGCCTGTTTGGTGGTGGGTGTCATGACCCGAACCCGGGCCCGTGACTGGTGCCTTACCCCGGGCACCCTAGTGATACAACATCAGAGTAATCCGCGGAACATAAGACGATAACATGAAATAACAAGAAGTATGAAACAATAGTCTGAGAAAACTTGCCTTACGGCATATATATACAAATCAATTTAAAACCGAACAGTTACATCCCATTACAACTCGCCCTGCGATTACTACAGACCTCTAAGAATGATCGACAACAATGGCGGGGCGGGGCCCGCCATACCACGAATGTAAATACCTACAACGAGGGGACTATACCGGCGATAAGCCTCCGAGAAAGCGGAGCTTCCATACGCTAAAGCGTGACCCTAAGGCGAGGATCAACAACGGTGTACCTTTACTGCGGCATGAACGCGGCCGAGAAGGAGGTCGATTACAAGTACCAAGTATGTGAATCGAAAATCACGTAAATGAAATCATAATAGTCTATAAAGCGGGAGACATGTATGATAGCAAACTACGATTCACAATAAATGAGCGATCGTGTCAAGTCGGGGACTCACGCCTCAAAGTCATCACTCAAATGTAACTATGGGACTCACGCCCATAACATCAATCATGCGTGGAATACCTTCCCGCCATTGGCGATTTATGATATAAAGCACCAAGAAATACACACGAACACGGGTCCCACTGTGTCCTAATAAAGCGATAAGAGTAAGTGCGAAGGCATAACCGACTACTAACACCAGCATTACTAACGGTCATAAAGCGTATCATGATATCTGTCTGGCCGTCACATGATCAAAGGCGGTCACTCGCGCGTGATATCAAATGTGCGCGTCTAGCCACAGAACTCTCGTAGCTCGCGTAGGCCAACCTCATAGGCGCGTAAGGTATTCCTCGCGTCGAGGGTAGCTACTCCCGGCATCGTCTGGACTCGCGATCGCGTAGCCACAAAGACCGCATGACCACAAGGGCGCAAACTAACACGGAACTCCGTAGTTCGCATGGATCCCGGACGCGTAGGTATTCTCGAATCACGGTCCCGGATCGCTGAGTCTACCGCGTCGGAGGCGGCAACCTCGGAAACAAGTCAATGTGGTGGTACAATACCAACATAACGGTGAGAGTCAAACAACTTTAAGCGCAGTCGAGGGAAAACCCCCTTTACACAAAACATCACAAGATACTAACACACGTAGCATCCTAGCATGTTTACTTATCAAATCAACAAGAAAGTATTACAAGGCTATCACAAACCAACACAATCAAGTTATACACACAAGGTACATTCTAATATATGATTAACAAGATCGGGTATCTATTCCCAAAGTACTTCATACATTATCTTTTAAAAGATACGTTACGTTTACAAAAGTCACACAATACGTAGTATATGAAAATAGAGTGATTATCTTTTGAAGTAAATCAAAACACTTCTCTTCGTAAAATCAAGTAACAACATTCTTTTCCAAATGTTTCAAGTTTGCCTAATTTCAATTACTCAAGTTTCTCATTTTCGAAAGGTTTCGTAGTTCATAATTTTAATCACTTAATGATATAATTCTCCTTTAAAAGCAATTTGAGAAACATATATACGTCATTGAGTAGGTTATTCTTGTTTATAACAATCTTATTTAAGCGACCATGATCTAGAAATGTAACATCATTTTGTCTCATCTTAGTTTCTATGCGGATGGAAGTTTCTCTTTGGTTTTACTAATACATTATTAGTCAAAACATTTCCACTTTATTAAGCATTCGTGGTTTGTTCGATACTTATTACGATTTCAAATCATAAACCATTCTGGCTTTTAAAATCAAGTACTCATTACTCGCGAATGAGGTTTTACAACATTTTTAACAAAATGTTAATTACCAAGTAAAACAAGTTAAGTCTCTTATCTTTAAGATTAAGCCTCTTAACTTTTAAAATCAGTAAATCATTCTCTTTACCTCTCTTAAAACGTTATACCTAACTTCCCATAAAGCTTGTATAACTCTTCTTTATTATCACACATCAAGTCAGTTACCTTTTAAAACCACAAAGCATTTTACGTATGCGTCTGCGTACTACATAGTTATACACATATCATGCTAGAAAAGGTAGGAAGAGGTTCACATACCTCGCGACGATTATCGACTAATAGCAAAACGCTCCAAGTACCTCAAACCGTCGGCTACTCCTTAAGCCAAGTAGATCGCGCCACGCATGGTACTTCAACCTATAAGGCCACAAGGCGCTTATTAACATCTAGGTCTAATCGTAGAACATTCTACAGAAAATTCGGCAGCACCTCCCCCCCCGCAACCGCGTAAATCTCCTCCTCTAACGAGGCCGGCTGGCTCATAAGAAGCTCTTGTCGCCAACTACATCGGAAAGAGGTTTTCCCTGACTTTGTCCGTGTCAACAAACAATTCGAAATACCTCGACTTTTTTAGAACAGGACAAGCCAACCGGGGGGGGGGGGTTTATACATCTAACCGGACGTGTACAATTCTACTTCACAGTAATGCTACACAAGTCTCATGTCTGATACACTATGTAATTCTGATTCGATTCTCTTTCTTTATATTCAGGCTTAAGTCAAAAGACATTGCCGCAAAGCTAGGTTCAGTTCTATATATAGTATACTTCAACTATATAATCTTACAACATGTAATTTCCAATTACAATAAGGGGACAAGATATTACCTCGATAAGCCCAAAATTATCCTAGTTTAATGTCGCTCCTGAGCAACGTTTAGCTCGACTCAAATGCGCTCAACCGCTCCAAACCACCCTTAGAAGTTCTAACCAACTTCTACTTAATACCCCAACTATCTATGGAGATTTTCCTTAGGGTTTCGTTTTTGTGACTGACGGGAAGTATAATAGTATTTCTGGGCTTTTCGTATAAGTGTAACCTTGGAATACTACAAGGTATACGGCTAAGGTAATTTGGGTATAGTAACAATACTTTTGAGAGTATTTCTACCAGAGAGGGGTATATATACGAGACAACACCACAGGGGGTGTATACCCTCGGCCTACCCACTGGGGTACTCTCGGCGAGGGAGGAGCTCTCGGCCATAAGGCCTCACAAAGGGGAGAGGGGTTGTGGGACGAAACACCACACAAGGGGAGGGAGGAATTTTTGACTTAGGAAATATAGGAATGGATGAAGAAGTCTTCAAACTTAGGGGGGTATTTATAGGACAAGCCAAGGCCAACCAATGGCCAAGATCATGCCAAGTGCATAGCAAGTGTAAGGCCAAGATTGGGACAAGTGTGTGTGGGTCCCACTTTCTCAATCAACACACAAATATCCTACCAACTACACTCTCCATTCGGCTCATTACGCCCCAGGTCCACTGATGAGAGGGTGCCAAGTGGTGCCCTCTTGTTAGTCCAACACGTTCGTCTCTCGGAAAAATCCATAAAAAATAAAAATGACATACCGGAATTTTCCCTTGAAGTTATGTAAAACATTTAGTCGAAAACGACTCTAGCAAGGTGTTGTGCACAAAATAAAATCGGCCAAGCCACTTTAAAAGCCCAAACTTTTCTCGTCGTCCTACGTGCATACTGCAGAAAATACGGTATAACATTCTCCTCCTTAGAAACATTCGTCGAATGTTCCTTCTAAGTCTCAAAACAAACGTGCGCCAGTATAGTCTTCACTACTATACTTACGAGAACAATCCTGCCACACCTGGCCACAGAAACACCCGCGCACATACTTCTATACAAGTCCACGAGGAAACACCTCTAACATCACCAAAATGATACCACTTTTGTCACTTTGCGCGAGGTTCACTCGGCGACCAACAAGCGATGCAGGCTGCATGCGATCCCTGAGGCTGTCGTACACTCGAACTCTTACCACATTTCTGTTACTGCTTCAGTTTCCAAAACTCGGGGTTTTATCTCTAACTTGGTCATCATTAACTGGGAACACTCTGGATGGATCACTGGTTTCCTTCTCGAACATAACACGAAAGACTGGACGCACTGCCTCCTAAGTCGGACGGCAAATGCTAACATCTGAGCAACTGGCCTATCCTCTCATGAACTCAAAGGCCCAAAGTAACTCGGGCTAAGCTTCTCTGTTTTCCAAAACTCGTCATACCTATCCGGTGGTATCTTGAAAGGCCGATCGTCGGACTGAACTCTAAGCGTCGTCGTAGATAATCCATACGATTTCTGAGCCGCCAAAACCTCTTCTAGATAAGCTTCACCGCTATCCACGATGCTGTTGGAACAAGCTGAACCAACTATCGAACCTTGGCAACATCAAGCCAAACGACCGTTACACTTCCGCCCTACAAGGCTTCATAAGGCGACATCCGAACACGGAATGGTAGCTAAAAACACTCCTTCAACAGAGACAACAATCCTTGCAACTACCCACGAAATCAAACACCGGCGAGGCGGATGTGATCTGAGACTACTGAGTTCCTAATCCTGCCTGGTAAAATTTCCAGAAAAAGAAACAGCCGTAACCTGGGCTCCACTGTCTGTCATAAGGTAAAGGTAGGCACCCCGTGCAGCCTTACACCCTTTCTGATATAACGTCTCGCAACTTACTACCGAGTACACGGTTTGGGCTAAAAGATAAGGCGGTGACCTCATCGGCCCGACTCTTGGTCGAATACATCCACGAACTCGTCTGTTTGGTTAACTAAACATGGGCCTAGCACCCTCGTGACCCCATCACAAGGCGGGACCACCACAACCGACCTCCACCATACATGCCGCGGGTTGACCGCGGCGTGGCCTCAACCCAGCACTCGCGTAAAACACTTGCTCCCCGAACCGGAACAATTTCACTAATTATGTTACGAAAACCTAGCGGTCTTCTTAGCTCAACTACCCTCTTTCATACCACACTACTCAGGGACTTATCCCACAACCATAGCTCACGTGCACTATGCACTCCTATAAGGGTCAAACATAAACATACGTCTTTTACTCGAGATGGCCTTACCTCTAAGGTCTCCACGTATAAAACTCTAAGGCTCACACCTTCTCTATCCCCCAAATCTTACTTGGTTAACTAACCATGATTTCCTAATCACAATTTACACCATGCTATCTGAACATAACACTTAAGGTATACTCACCTTATCACATATACCAAACTCTAGAGGGTTAAAGATATGCCTGCATCTACTGCTTCACTCCCCTTAGTCGTTCTAATCAAACCTGCCCCGTAGGGCGCATAGCTAAAGAAGATGACAAACTACCCACCGATCCTGAAGGCTAAGTCCTCCTACTAGGACACTCTTCTCGACATCAGACCCTGACGGTCATAGGTACAACAAGTACCATAAAAAAGACGACATTCCTCGGGATGACATCTGCCACACTGTGAACCGGAAGCCCTGGAGTTCTGACCAACTCCTGCATACCCCGAACGTCCTGAAATCCGTGGAAGACCACTCTGCACTGGCGGAGGTGCATATCTAATCTGCTGGTGAGGCGACTTGCCTCGAAAGTTACCAAAGGACCTTCTTTGCTCTGGCCTGCCCTTACGTCGCCCGTTAACCGTCGATCTCTACGTTTCTTGGCTCTGCGCATAAGCCCGCATACGAGCCATGCTCGAAGCCTAGCGAAGAATTACTCTCGCACAACCCTTTCTAAGATATTCATCAAGACTCGCGATACATCGGTATACTCTCGTAGCCAAATCCATAGCTAATGCGAGGTTGTCTCTTCGCAATCTATATTCTCTGTTTCGATGCCGTGGGCGAAGGTTCAAATGTCATGGCGCGATGAGGCTGCCGCCGTGCTAAACTCTTTGGGTGGTGATGTAGCATAACTCCCGAACGAAGCACCTAACTCGGGTGATGGTTGGGCTGTGCCCTCGTAACCCTACTCGCAGGCTCCGCCTTGCCCTCACGGGCGGGTTGCCTACGCGAGGCATAGCGGTAAGGGAAAGAAATACGTGAGAGGGTCCAACTTACAACACGACTCTAAGGCACGATCTCGAGTGAGAAGAATAGAAACCAATCCTAAATATCCTATAGCCTCACGATTATTGGTGTGGTGCAAATACACCGATAATCAAGACTCTCATGGATACGATGCGTAGACACTTTCAGGATTAAGCGCTCGATACCACTTTTGTCACGACCGAACCGGGCGTGGTGGTAGTGCCTACCGGGCACCCTGGTGATACAACATCAGTGTCAGTGGAACATAAGACGATAACATGAAATAACAAGAAGTATGAAACAATAGTGCGAGAAAACTTGCCTTACGGCATATATATACAAATCAATTTAAAACGACGATTCATCCCATTACAACTCGCCACAACGATTACTCTACGGACCTCTAAGAATGATCGACAACAATGGCGGATAGGGCCGCCGTACCCACGAATGTAAATACCTACAACGACGGGGACTATACCACCGATAAGCCTCGGAGAAGCGGAGCTTCCCATCTGTTGGCTGTGACCCTAGGCGAGGATCAACAACGGTGTACCTTTACTGCGGCATGAACGCGGCCCGAGAGGTCGATAACAGTACCAAGTATGTGGCCCGAAAATCAGTAAATGAAATCATAATAGTCTATAAAGCGGGAGACATGTATGATAACCAAACTACGATTCACAATAAATAGCGATCATGTCAAGTCGTGACTCACGCCTCAAAGTCATCACTCAAATGTAACTATGGGTCTCACGCCCATAACATCAATCATGCCCGTGGAATACCTTCCGCCAGCGATTTATGATATAAAGCACCAAGAAATACACGAACACGAGTCCACCTTTGTCCTAATAAAGCGATGCAGGTAAATGCGAAGGCATAACCGACTACTAACACCCAGCGGTACTAACGGTCATAAAGCGTATCATGATATCTCTGTCAGGCCATCACATGATCAAAGGCGGTCACTCGCGCGAGAATCAAATGTGCGGCGTCTAGCCACTGAACTCTCAGTAGCTCGCATAGGCCAACCTCATAGGCCGCGTGAGGTATTCCTCGCATCGGTAGCTACTCCCGGCATCGCCCTGGACTCGCGATCCGCATGGCCACAAAGACCGCGTGACCACAAGGGCCGCAAACTAACACGGAACTCCGTAGTTCCGCATGGATCCCCGGACCGCATGAGGTATTCTCGAATCATGGTCCTGCATCACCGAGTCTACCCGCGTCGGAGGCGACAACCTCCTAAACAAGTCAAGGTGAGTGGTACAATACCAACATAACGGTGAGAGTCAAACAACTTTAAGCGCGATCGAGGAAAACCCCTTTACACAAAACATCACAAGATACTAACACACGTAGCATCTAGCATGTTTACTTATCAAATCAATAAGAAAGTATTACAAGGCTATCACAAACCAACACAATCAAGTTATACACACAAGGTACATTCTAATATATGATTAACAAGATCGGGTATCTATTCCCAAAGTACTTCATACATTATATTTTAAAAGATACGTTACGTTTACAAAAGTCACACAATACCCGTAGTATATGAAAATAGAGTGATTATCTTTTGAAGTAAATCAAAACACTTCTCTTCGTAAAATCAAGTAACAACATTCTTTTCCAAATGTTTCAAGTTTGCCTAATTTCAATTACTCAAGTTTCTCATTTTCGAAAGGTTTCGTAGTTCATAATTTTAATCACTTAATGATATAATTCTCCTTTAAAAGCAATTTGAGAAACATATGTCTGATACGTGAGTAGGTTATTCTTGTTTATAACAATCTTATTTAAGCAGCCATGATCTAGGAAATGTAACATCATTTTGTCTCATCTTAGTTTCTATGCAGATGGAAGTTTCTACTGGTTTTACTAATACATTATTAGTCAAAACATTTCCCTTTATTAGCGCTGCTGTGGTTTGTGTCACGACCCGTTGCGGGGCCCGTGACTGGTGCCTTACCCCGGGCACCCTAGTGATACAACATCAGAGTAATCAGCGGAACATAAAGACAATTCATGAAACCAATGTAATAAGACAGTGAAATAAGAAGACAGGCTAACCAAAAACGGTTACCGTCAGTATATAAATAACAATTTGAACAGTTACATCCCTTTCTACCACTCTGCCCATACTACTACGCACCTCTAAGAATGATATGACAACAACGACGGGACGGGGCCGTCATACCCCTCAATGCAAGCACCTACAACAGGGGACTATACCAAGATAAAGCCTCGGAGAAACGGAGCTTCCCAACGCTGACGTGACCCTAGAGCGAGGATCAACGGCGGTGTACCTTTACTGCGGCATGAACGCGGCCCCGAAGGAGGTCGATCTAACAGTACCAAGTATGTGGCGAAAATACTGTAAATGAAATCATAATAGTCTATAAAGCAGGAGACATGTATGATAACCAAACTACAGTTCACAATAAATAAGCAGTCATGTCAATGTCAGGGACTCACGCCCTCAAAGTCATCACTCAAATGTAACTATGGGTCTCACGCCCACAACATCAATCGTGCCCGTGGAATACCTTCCTCACTGGCGCTTTATGATATAAAAGCACCAAGGAATACACATGAACACCAGGTCCCACCTGTGTCCTAATAAAACAGTACGGGGTAAGTACGAAGGCATAGCCGACTACTAACACCCATAGTACCAACAAGGTCATAAACTGTGTCATGATATCTGTCTAGACCGTCACATGATCAAAGCTGGTCACTCGCCCGCAGTATCAAATGTGCGCGTCTAGCCCTGGAACTCTTCGCGACTCGCGATAGGCCAACCTCGTAGGCGCGTGAGGTATTCCTCGCATCGGTAGCTACTCCCAAGATCGCCCCGACTCGCGATCGCGTAGCCAAAGACCGCGTGACCACAAGGCCGCAAACTAACACCGAACTCCGTAGTTCGCATGGATCCACGGACCCACGAGGTATTCTCGAATCATGGTCCCGCATCACTTTGAGTCTACCCGCGTCGGAGGCGCCTTAACCTCCGAGACAAGTCAAGGTGAGTGGTACAATACCAACATAACGGTGATAGTCAAACAACTTAAGCGCAGTCGAAGGGAAAACCCCTTTACACAACCATCACAAGATACTAACACACGTAGCATCCTAGCATGTTTACTTAACAAATCACCAAGAAAGTATTACAAGGCTATCACAAACCAACACAATCAAGTTATATACACAAGGTACTTTCTACTATATGATTAACAAGATCGGGTTTTTATCCCCAAAGTACTTCATACATTAACTCTTTTAAAAGATACGTTACTTCACAAAAATCACACAATACCCGTAGTATATGAAAATAGAGTGATTATCTTTTGAAGTAAATCAAAACACTTACCTTTGTAAAATCAAGTAACAACATTATTTTCCAAACGTCCAAGTTTGCCTAATTTCAAATGTTCACGGTTCTTATTTTAGAAAGGTTTCGTAGTTCATAGTCTTATTCATTTAAGAATATAATTCTCTTTTAAACCATCTGAGAAACATAAGCCTTATATATGAGTAGGATATTCTTGTTTATAACAATCTTATTACCGCAGCCATGATCTAGGAAATATCATTTTGTCTCATCTTAGCTTCTATGCAGATGGAAGTTTCTACTGGTTTTAATAATACTTAATCAAAACATTTCCTTTTAACGCTGCGGTGGTTTGTCGATACACATTCGATTTCAAATCGATAAAACATTCTTAAGCGTTATACCTAACTTCCCATAAAGCTAGTATAACTCTTAAGTTTTCAAAAACCAAGTATTACTTCTTCTTTCAAAATGATTCAAAAATCTTTTGAAATACTTCAAGTTCTTTATTATCACATAACCAGCCAGTTATAGTTCAAATCAGTTACCTTTTAAAAACCACAAGTATTTTCTTACCTACATAAAGCTGTTATAACCAACTTCCCACAAAGCCGTTATAACACTTTATGTTTTAGACCAATCAAATACATTTAACACATGTACGTCTATCGTACTACGTAGTTACACACATATCATGCTAGAAGAGATAGGAAGAGGTTCACGTACCTCGCGACGAGTTATCGACTAATAGCAAAACGCTCCAAGTACTTCCAACCGTCGGCTACTCCTTAAGCCAAGTATATCGCGCCACACGTAGTACTTCAACCTATAAGGCCACAAGGCGCTTATTAACATTTAGATCTCTTCGTAGAATATTCTACAGAAAATTCGCGACCTCCCCGCACATGAGCGTAAATCTCTCCTCTATCGGGCCGCTACAAGCCAACCGGGGGTTATCGCCTAATCGGACGTGCACAATTCTACCTCACGAAAAGCTACACAAGTCTCGTAATACATTCCTATGTAATTACTGATTCGGACTCTTCTTTCAAAAGGTTTCTTATTATTGAGCTTAAGTCCAAAGACATTGCCGATAACAACGTTCGATTCTATATATAGTATACTTCAACTATATAGTCTAACAATCATGTAATTTCCAATTACAATAGAGGACAAGATATTTACCTCGATAAGCCCATAATTATCCAAGTATAAAGTCGATCTGGGCAACGTTTAGCTCAACTCCGTGCGCTCAACCCGCTCTAAACCACCCTTAGAAGTTCTAGCCAACTACATACTACTCCAACTAACTATGGAGATTTTCCTTAGGGTTTCGGTTTTGTGGACCGGGAAGTATAATAGTATAAGCGGGCTTTTTGTATAGGTATAACCTTAGAATACTACAAGGTATACTGGCTAAGGTAATTTGGGCATTATAACAATACTTTTGAGAGTATTTCTACCAAGAGGTATTTATACGAGACAACACCACAAGGGGTGTATACCCCTCGCCTACCCCAGGGGGTACTCTCGGCCAAGGGGAAGGGCTCTCGGCCAAGGGCCTTCTCAAAGGGGAGGGTGTTTGGACGAAACACTACAAGGAGAGGGGAAGGCTTTCAAGACTTAGAAACTTTGTGGAATGGATGAAGAAGTCATCAAAGAGGGGGGTATTTATAGGTCAAGCCATGGCCAACCAATGGCCAAGATCATGCCAAGTGCAAGGCAAGTGTAGGGCCAAGATCATGCCAAGTGCACCTTATCCATCTACCACCAAAATATCCTACCTACTACTTGACAAAAGCCAACCCATTTCGTCCACCCTTGACCGCCCAAGTCCTTCCAATGAGAGGGTGACAAGTGTCGCCCTCTTGTTGGTCCAAAATGTTTCGTCTCTCGGAAAAATCCGCAAAAATTAAAAATGACATAGCCGAAATTTTCCCTACGAAGATGTGGAAACGCTTTATTTAACACGACTCTAACCGGGTGTTGTGCACAAAAATAATTCGGCCAAGCCTTATTTAAAAAGTTCAAATTTTTCTACGTACGTCCTTACGTACTCTGGAAATACGGGGTATAACATTCTCCCCTCCTTAGAAACATTCGTCCCGAATGTTCCTTCTAAGTCTCAAAACAACCGCGCGCCAGTATAGTCTTCACTACTATACTTACGAGAACAATCCTGCCACACATGGCCACAGAAACACCCGCGCAAATACCTCCATCCAAGTCCACGAGGAAACACCTCTAACATTACCACAAACACCTCTCTCCGGGGTCTAAAATATACTTCCTTCGCACCTTCTCCTTACAAAAGAAATGGTCACATCTCTGCTCGCAATACATGCTCGCTTTTCCCTTTACTCGTCGTGATACCACTTTTGTCACTTTGCCTTGAGGTTCTAGTGTCACTCCGGCGACCCAACAAATGGTACCGGACTGCATGCGATCCCTGAGGCTGTCGTACACTCGAACTCTTACCACATTTCTGATACTGCTTCAGTTTCCAAAACTCGGGGTTACTATCTCTAACGTGGTCATCATTAACTGGGAACACTCTGGATGGATCTCCGATACTTTCCCGATCATAACAATACGAAAGACCGAACGTACTGCCTCCTAAGTCGGACGGCAAATGCTAACATATAGGCAACCTGGCCTATTCTTCACATGAACTCAAAAGGGCCCAAAGTAACTCGGGCTAAGTTCCCTCTGTTTTCCAAAACTCGTCACACCCAACCCGGGGTGGTACTTTCAAGAAGACCGACCGTCAACCTGAACTCTAAGCGTCGTCGCCGATTATCCGCACGATTTCTCTGAGCTGCCAAAAAACCTCTTCTAGATAAGCCTCACCCTATCCACAGTCTGTTGGAACAAGCCTGAACCAACTATCTGAACCTTGCCAACATCAAACCAATCGACCGGTAACTTACACTTCCGCCCTGCAAGGCGTCATAAAGCGACATCCGAATACTGAAATGGTAGCTATTAAAACATTCCCTCAACAGGAGACAACAATCCTTACAGCTACCCCTGAAATCCACACATCGGCGGGCGAATGCGGTCTGCGACTCACCGAAGTTCTTAACCCGCTTGGTAAAACTTCCGAAACAAAAAGCGGCCATACCTCAGGCTCCATGCGTCATAAGGTGAAGGTAGGCACCCCGTGCAGCCTTTACAACCTTTCTGATAATTCAACACTGCCGAGTAAACGGTATTTGCTAGAAGACAAGGCGGTGACCTCCTCGGCGACTCGGTCGAATGCATCCACGCATCGTCTGTTGGTTAACTAAACTTGGGCCTAACACCTCGTGACCCTACCACAAGCGGGACCACCACAAACTGGCCCACCACCATACATGCCGCGGGTTGACCCATGGCGTGGCCTCAACCCGACGCTGCATAGCGCAAAACGCTAGCTCCCCGAAGGAAAACTCTCACTAATCACGTTACGAAAACCTAGCGGTCTTCTTAGCTCAACTACCCTCTTTCATTCCACACTACTCAGGGACTTATCCCAAACATAGCTCACGTGCACTATGCACTCCGATAAGGATCAAACATAACACTACACCTTTACTCGAGATGGCCTTACCTCTAAGGTCTCTACGTATAAAACTCTAAGGCTCACACCTTCTCTATCCCCCAAATCTTACTTGGTTAACTAACCAAGACTTCTAATCACAATTTACACAATGCAATCCGAATAACACTTAAGGTGTACTCACCTTATCTCACATACTAACCCCTAGAGGGTTAAGGATATATCTATATCTACTGCTTCACTCCCCTTAGTCGTTCTAGTCAAACACCTTGCCAGGCATGCTAAGGAAGGTGACGAACCACCGTCGATCTGAAGGCTAAGTCCTCTACTTGCATCCCTCCTACTTGGACACCCTTTCCACATGGCCCGTCGGTACGTAGGTAAAACACTTCCAACTAAAAGACGACATTCCCGGGATGGCGTGCGCCTGTGTGAACGGAAGATGCGGAGCTCGACCAACTCTGCATAACCCGAACATCACGAACCCGTGGAGGACCTCTCTGCCTCGTGGATGTGCATAATCAATCATGGTGAGGTGATTCGCCTCGAAAGTTACTAAAGGACCTTCTGCTCGGCCTCTCTGCATCCTTGGTTAACCGTCGATCTCTACGTTTCTCGGCTGCTGCGCATAAGCCCGCATACGTGCCATGCTCAAGCCTAATCGAAAAATTACTCTTGCACAACCTTCTCTTAGATAGTCATCAAGACTCGCGGTACATCGGTATACTCTCTGGTAGCCAAATCCATAGCTAGTAACAGGGTCGCCTCTTGGCAATCTATATTCTCTGTTCCCGGTCGTGGAACTGAAGGTTCAAATATCATGGCCGCAGTAGGAACTGCCGCCGCCGTGCTAACTCTGCTGGGGCTAGCGACGTAGCATAACTCCCCGAATGAAATACCACCCCAGGTGATGATTGGGCCTGTGCCCTCGTAACCCTCTGCACTCTACTCGCAGCTCCCTCGGCTGCCTTGCCCTCCTGGGCCCGGGTTTGCCGTACGCGGAGGCATAACGGTAAGGGAAAGAAATACGTTAGAGGGTCCAACTTACAACACAGCTCTAAGGCACGATCTCAGAGTGAGAAGAATAGAAACCAATCCTAAATATCCTATAGCCTCCGGATTATTGGTGTGGTGCACAACACACCGATAATCAAGACTCTACTGGATACGGTCTGTAGACACTTTCCGAGGATTAACTGCTCTGATACCACTTACATCACGACGTTCGGGGCGTGGTGGTGCCTTACCGGGCACCCTAGTGATACAACATCGAGTGTCGTGAACATAAAGACAATTCATGAAACCAATGTAATAAGACAGTGAAATAAGAAGACAGGCTAACCAAAAACGGTTACCGTCAGTACATAAATAACAATTTGAACAGTTACATCCCTTTCTACCACTCTGCCCATAACAGTACTACAGACCTCTAAGAATGATATGACAACAACGACGGGACAGGGCCCCGTCATACCCCTGAATGTAAGCACCTACAACAACCGGGGACTATACCAAGATAAGCCTCCGGAGGAACGGAGCTTCCCAACCGCTGAACTGTGACCCTAAGAGCGAGGATCAACGACTGGTGTACCTTTACCTGCGGCATGAACGCGGCCCGAAGGAGGTCGATAACATGTACCAAGTATGTGGCGAAAATCGTAAATGAAATCATAATAGTCTATAAAGCGAAACTACGATTCACAATAAATAAGCGATCATGTCGATGTCGGGGACTCGCGCCCTCAAAGTCATCACTCAAATGTAACTATGGGTCTCACGCCCACAACATCAATCGTGCGTGGAATACCTTCGCCACTTGCGGTTTATGATATAAAAGCACCAAGGAATACATGAACACCGGGTCCCACGTGTCCTAATAAAACGATGCGGGGTAAGTGCGAAGGCATAGCCGACTACTAACACCCACAGTACCAACAAGGTCGTAAACTGTGTCATGATATCTGTCTAGACCGTCACATGATCAAAGCTGGTCACTCGCCCGCAGTATCAAATGTGCGCGTCTAGCCTTGGAACTCTTCGCGACTCGCGTAGGCCAACCTCATAGGCGCGTGAGGTATTCCTCGCATCGAGGGTAGCTACTCCCGGCATCGCCCCGACTCGCGATCGCATGGCCACAAAGACCGCGTGACCACAAGGGCGCAAACTAACACGGAACTCCGTAGTTCGCATGGATCCACGGACCGCATGAGGTATTCTCGAATCATGGTCCCGGACACGCTGAGTCTACCCGCGTCGGAGGCGACAACCTCCGAGACAAGTCAAGGTGAGTGGTACAATACCAACATAACGGTGATAGTCAAACAACTTAAGCGCGATCGAAGGAAAACCCCTTTACACAACCATCACAAGATACTAACACGTAGCATCCTGGCATGTTTACTTAACAAATCACCAAGAAAGTATTACAAGGCTATCACAAACCAACACAATCAAGTTATATACACAAGGTACTTTCTACTATATGATTAACAAGATCGGGTTTTATCCCCAAAGTACTTCATACATTAACTCTTTTAAAGATCGTTACTTCACAAAACCACACAATACGTAGTATATGAAAATAGAGTGATTATCTTTTGAAGTAAATCAAAACACTTACCTTTGTAAAATCAAGTAACAACATTATTTTCCAAGCGTCAAGTTTGCCTAATTTCAAATGTTCACGGTTCTTATTTTAGAAAGGTTTAGTAGTTCATAGTCTTATTCATTTAAGAATATAATTCTCTTTTAAACCATCCGAGAAACATAAGCCTTATATATGAGTAGGATATTCTTGTTTATAACAATCTTATTACATGACCATGATCTAGGAAATATCATTTTGTCTCATCTTAGCTTCATGCGGATGGAAGTTTCTCTTGGTTTTAATAATACTTAATCTGTCAAAACATTTCCTTTTATTAACTGCGGTGGTTTGTCGATACATTCGATTTCGAAATCGATAAAACATTCTTAAGCCGTTATACCTAACTTCCCATAAAGCTAGTATAACTCTTAAGTTTTCAAAAACCAAGTATTACTTAACTTTCAAAATGATTCAAAATCTTTTGAAATACTTCAAGTTCTTTATTATCACATAACCAGCCGATTATAGTTCAAATCGTTACCTTTTAAAAATCACAAGTATTTTCTTACCTACATAAAGTCATATAACCAACTTCCCACAAAGCGTTATAACACTTTATGTTTTAGACCAATCAAATACATTTAACACATGTACGTCTATCGTACTACGTAGTTACACACATATCATGCTAGAAGAGATAGGAAGAGGTTCACGTACCTCGCGATGAGTTATCGACTAATAGCAAAACGCTCCAAGTACTTCCAACCGGCTACTCCTTAAGCCAAGTAGATCGCGCCACACGTAGTACTTCAACCTATAAGGCCACAGCGCATTAACATTTAGATCTCTTCGTAGAATATTCTACAGAAAATTCGGCGACCTCCCCCACTTGGCAGCGTAAATCTCTCTCTATCGGGCCTACCAAGCCAACCGGGGGTTATACGTCTAATCGGACGTGCACAATTCTACCTCACGAGAAAAGCTACACAAGTCTCATGTCTGATCTATGTAATTCTGATTCGGACTCTTCTTTCGAAAAGGTTTCTTATTATTGGGCTTAAGTCCAAAGACATTGCGATAACAACGTTGATTCTATATATAGTATACTTCAACTATATAGTCTAACAATCATGTAATTTCCAATTACAATAGAGGGACAAGATATTTACCTCGATAAGCCCATAATTATCCAAGTATAAAGTCGATCCTGGGCAACGTTTAGCTCGACTCAGTGCGCTCCAACCGCTCTAAACCACCCTTAGAAGTTCTAGCCAACTTCTACATACTACTCCAACTAACTATGGAGATTTTCCTTAGGGTTTCGGTTTTGTAGTGACGGAAGTATAATAGTATAACTGGGCTTTTTGTATAGGTATAACCTTAGAATACTACAAGGTATACGGCTAAGGTAATTTGGGCATTATAACAATACTTTTGAGAGTATTTCTACCAAGAGGGGGGGTATTTATACGAGACAACACCACAAGGGGGGGTGTATACCCCTCGGCCTACCCCACTAGGGGTACTCGGCGAGGGGAGGAAGGGCTCTCGGCCAGGGCCTTCTCGAAGGGGAGGGTGTTTGGACGAAACACTACAAGGAGAGGGGAAGGCTTTCAAGACTTAGAAACTTTGTGGAATGGATGAAGAAGTCATCAAAGAGGGGGGTATTTATAGGTCAAGCCATGGCCAACCAATGGCCAAGATCATGCCAAGTGCAAGGCAAGTGTAGGGCCAAGATCATGCCAAGTGCACCTTATCCATCTACCACCAAAATATCCTACCTACTACTTGACAAAAGCCAACCCATTTCGTCCACCCTTGACCGCCTAAGTCCTTCCAATGAGAGGGTGACAAGTGTCGCCCTCTTGTTGGTCCAAAATGTTTCGTTTATCGTAAAAATCCGCAAAAATTAAAAATGACATAGCCGAAATTTTCCCTACGAAAGCTGTGGAAACGTTTCGTCGAAAAACGACTCTAACCGGGTGTTGTGCACAAAAATAATTCGGCCAAGCCTTATTTAAAAGTTCAAATTTTTCTACGTACGTCCTTACGTACATACTCTGGAAATACGGGGTATAACATTCTCCCCTCCTTAGAAACATTCGTCCCGAATGTTCCTTCTAAGTCTCAAAACAAACGCGCGCCAGGATAGTCTTCACTACTATACTTACGAGAACAATCCGGCGCCACCTGGCCACGAAACACCAGCGCAAATACCTCCATCCAAGTCCACGAGGAAACACCTCTAACATTACCACAAACACCTCTCTCCGGGTCTAAAATATACTTCCCGCGCCTTCTCCTTACAAAAGAAATGATCACATCTATGCTCGCCATACATGCTCGCTTCTCCTTTACTCGTCGTGATACCACTTTTGTCACTTTGCGCGAGGTTCTAGTGTCACTCGGCGACCCAACAAATGGTGCCGGCTGCGTCGATCCACGAGGTGTCGTGACACTCGAACTCTTACCACATTTAAATCGCTTGGTTTCCAAAACTCGGGGTTACTATCTCTAACGTGGTCATCATTAACTGGGAACACTCTGGATGGATCTCCGATACTTTCCCGATTATAACAATACGAAAGGCCGAACGTACTGCCTCCTAAGTCGGACGGCAAATGCTAACATATAGGCAACCTGGCCTATTCTTCACATGAACTCAAAGGGCCCCAAGTAACTCGGGCTAAGTTCCTCTGTTTTCCAAAACTCGTCACATGACCGGGGTGGTACTTTCAAGAAGACCGTCAACTCAACTCTAAGCGTCATCGCCGATTATCCATACGATTTCTCTGCTGCCAAAAACCTCTTCTAGATAAGCCTCACTATCCACGATCTGTTGGAACAAGCTGAACCAACTATCTGAACGCCAACATCAAACCAATCGGCCAAGAACTTACACTTCCGCCGCAAGGCGTCATAAAGCGACATCCGAATCAAATGGTAGCTATTAAAACATTCCCTCAACAGAGACAACAATCCTACGGCTACCCACAAATCCACACCGGCGAGGCGAATGCGGTCTGCGACTCACCAGTTCTTAACCTGCTTGGTAAAACTTCCGAAACAAAAGCCATACCACAGGCTCCACATGCGTCATAAGGTGAAGGTAGGCACCCGTGCAGCCTTTACAACCTTTCGATAATTCAACAACTGCCGAGTAAGCGGTATTTGCTAGAAGACAAGGCGGTGACCTCGCCGGCGACTCGGTCGAATCGTCCACGAATTCGTCTGTTGGTTAACTAAACTTGGGCCTAACACCCTCGTGACCCTACCTGGCGGGACCACCAACCGACCCCACCACCATACATGCGCGGGTTGACCCGCAACGTGGCCTCAACCCGACCGGCAGCGCAAAGCGCTAGCTCGAAGGAAAACTCTCACTAATCACGTTACGAAAACCTAGCGGTCTTCTTAGCTCAACTACCCTCTTTCATTCCACACTACTCAGGGACTTATCCCAAACATAGCTCACGTGCACTATGCACTCCGATAAGGATCAAACATAACACTACACCTTTACTCGAGATGGCCTTACCTCTAAGGTCTCTACGCATAAAACTCTAAGGCTCACACCTTCTCTATCCCCCAAATCTTACTTGGTTAACTAACCAAGACTTCTAATCACAATTTACACAATGCAATCCGAATAACACTTAAGGTGTACTCACCTTATCTCACATACTAACCCTAGAGGGTTAAGGATATATCTATATCTCTTCTTCACTCCCTTAGTCGTTACAGTCAAACTTGCCTTGCAGGCGCTAAGGAAGGTGACGAACCACCCGTCGATCTGAAGGCTAAGTCCTCTACTTGCATCCCTCCTACTTGGACACCCTTTCCACACATGGCCTGCCGTAGTAGGTAAAACACTTCCAACTAAAAGGCGACATTCCCGGGATGGCGTGCGCCTGTGTGAACCGGAAGATCTGGAGCTCGACCAACTCTGCATAACCGAACATCCACGAACCCCGTGGAGGACCTCTGCTGCGGTGGATGTGCATAATCAATCTATTTGGTGAGGTGATTCGCCTCGAAAGTTACTAAAGGACCTTCTTGCTACGGCCTCTCTGCGTCCTTGGTTAACGTCGATCTCTACGTTTCTCGGCCTGCTGCGCATAAGCCCGTACACAGGCCATGCTCAAGCCTAACTGAAAAATTACTCTTGCACAACCCTCTCTTAGATAGTCATCAAGACTCGCGGTACATCGGTATACTCTCTGGTAGCCAAATCCATAGCTAGTAACAGGGTCGCCTCTTGGCAATCTATATTCTCTGTTCGATCGTGGGCGAAGGTTCAAATATCATGGCGCGATGAGCTGCGCGCCGTGCTAACTCTACTGGGGCTAGCGACGTAGCATAACTCCCCGAATGAAATACCACCCCAGGTGATGATTGGGCCTGTGCCCTCGTAACCCTCTGCACTCTACTCGCAGCTCCCTCGGCTGCCTTGCCTCACAGGCGGGTTTGCCGTGCAGCGGAGCATAGCGGTAAGGGAAAGAAATCGTTAGAGGTCCAACTTACAACACAACTCTAAGGCACGATCTCGGAGTGAGAAGAATAGAAACCAATCCTAAATATCCTATAGCCTCGGATTATTGGTGTGGTGCACAACACGATAATCAAGACTCTCTTGGATACGGTGCGTAGACACTTTCAGGATTAAGCGCTGCGATACCATACGTCACGACCGTTCGGGGCGTGGTAGTGCGTACCGGGCACCCTAGTGATACAACATCGAGTGTCGGCGGAACATAAAGACAATTCATGAAACCAATGTAATAAGGCGGTGAAATAAGAAACGGCTAACCAAAAGCAGTTCTGTCGATGCATAAATAACAATTTGAGCGATTACATCCCTTTCTACCACTCTGCCCATAGCGATTACTACGGACCTAAGAATGATATGACAACAACGACGGGGCGGGGCCGTCATACCTGAATGCAAGCACTACAACAACGGGGACTATGCGAGATAAGCCTCGGGACGAGCTTCCCAAGCTGACTGTGACCACTAGAGCGAGGATCAACGGCGGTGTACCTTTACTGCGGCATGAGCGCGGCCCGAAGAGTCGATACAACATGTACCAAGTATGTGGCCCGAAAATGCGTAAATGAAATCATAATAGTCTATAAAGCGGGAGACATGTATGATAACCAAACTACGATTCCACAATAAATAGCGATCGTGTCAATGTCGAGGACTCACGCCCTCAAAGTCATCACTCAAATGTAACTATGGGTCTCACGCCCACAACATCAATCGTGCGTGGAATACCCTCGCCACTGGCGGATTTATGATATAAAAGCACCAAGGAATACACATGAACACGGGTCCACTGTGTCCTAATAAAAAGCGATGCGGGGTAAATGCGAAGGCATAGCGACTACTAACACCCATAGTACCAACAAGGTCATAAAGCGTGTCATGATATCTGTCTGGGCCGTCACATGATCAAAGGCGGTCACTCGCGCGATATCAAATGTGCGGCGTCTAGCCACAGAACTCTTCGCGACTCGCGTAGGCCAACCTCGTAGGCCGCGTGAGGTATTCCTCGCGTCGGTAGCTACTCCCGGCGTAAATCACCGACTCGCGATCGCGCATGGCCACAAAGACCGCATGACCACAAGGGCCGCAAACTAACACGGAACTCCGTAGTTCGCATGGATCCACTGGACCCGCGTGAGGTATTCTCGAATCATGGTCCTGCATCACTTTGAGTCTACCCGCGTGGAGGCGGCTTAACCTCGGGAGACAAGTCAAGGTGAGTGGTACAATACCAACATAACGGTGATAGTCAAACAACATAAGCGCGATCGAGGGAAACCCCTTTACACAAACATCACAAGATACTAACACACGTAGCATCCTAGCATGTTTACTTAACAAATCACCAAGAAAGTATTACAAGGCTATCACAAACCAACACAATCAAGTTATATACACAAGGTACTTTCTACTATATGATTAACAAGATCGGGTTTTTATCCCAAAAGTACTTCATACATTAACTCTTTTAAAAGATACGTTACTTCACAAAACCACACAATACGTAGTATATGAAAATAGAGTGATTATCTTTTGAAGTAAATCAAAACACTTACCTTTGTAAAATCAAGTAACAACATTATTTTCCAAACGTCCAAGTTTGCCTAATTTCAAATGTTCAAGGTTCTTATTTTAGAAAGGTTTCGTAGTTCATAGTCTTATTCATTTAAGAATATAATTCTCTTTTAAACCATCTGAGAAACATAAGCCTTATATATGAGTAGGATATTCTTGTTTATAACAATCTTATTCATGACCATGATCTAGGAAATATCATTTTGTCTCATCTTAGCTTATGCGGATGGAAGTTTCTCTTGGTTTTAATAATACTTAATCTGTCAAAACATTTCCTTTTATTAACGCTGCGGTGGTTTGTCGATACACATTCGATTTCGAAATCAAGAAACATTCTTAAGCGTTATACCTAACTTCCCATAAAGCTAGTATAACTCTTAAGTTTTCAAAAACCAAGTATTACTTCTTCTTTCAAAATGATTCAAAAATCTTTTGAAATACTTCAAGTTCTTTATTATCACATAACTTGACGGTTATAGTTCAAATCGATTACCTTTTAAAAACCACAAGTATTTTCTTACCTACATAAATTTGTTATAACCAACTTCCCACAAAGTTATAACACTTTATGTTTTAGACCAATCAAATACATTTAACACGTATGCGTCTATCGTACTACGTAGTTACACACATATCATGCTAGAAGAGATAGGAAGAGGTTCACGTGCCTCGCGATGAGTTATCGACTAATAGCAAAAGCGCTCAAGTACTTCCAACGTCGGCTACTCGGCAAGCCAAGTAGATCGCGCCACACGTAGTACTTCAACCTATAAGGCCACAAGTGCGCATTAACATTTAGATCTCTTCGTAGAATATTCTCTGAGAAAATTGGCGCACCTCCCCCATGCAGCGTAAATCTCCTCTCTATCGGGCGGCTACCCAAGCCAACCGGGGTTATCGTCTAATCCGGACGTGCACAATTCTACCTCACGAAAAGCTACACAAGTCTCATGTCTGATCCTATGTAATTCTGATTCGGACTCTTCTTTCGAAAAGGTTTCTTATTATTCAGCTTAAGTCCAAAGACATTGCCGATAACAACGTTGATTCTATATATAGTATACTTCAACTATATAGTCTAACAATCATGTAATTTCCAATTACAATAGAGGACAAGATATTTACCTCGATAAGCCCATAATTATCCAAGTATAAAGTCGATCACTGGCAACGTTTAGCTCGACTCGTGCGCTCAACCGCTCTAAACCACCCTTAGAAGTTCTAGCCAACCTACATACTACTCAACTAACTATGGAGATTTTCCTTAGGGTTTCGGTTTGTGGTGGGAAGTATAATAGTATAACTGGGCTTTTGTATAGGTATAACCTTAGAATACTACAAGGTATACGGCTAAGGTAATTTGGGCATTATAACAATACTTTTGAGAGTATTTCTACCAAGAGGGGGGGTATTTATACGAGACAACACCACAAGGGGGGGGTGTATACCCCTCGGCCTACCCCACTAGGGGGGTACTCTCGGCCAAGGGGAAGGGCTCTCGGCCAAGGGCCTTCTCAAAGGGGAGGGGGTGTTTAGAAGAAACACTACAAGGAGAGGGGAAGGCTTTCAAGACTTAGAAACTTTGTGGAATGGATGAAGAAGTCATCAAAGAGGGGGGTATTTATAGGTCAAGCCATGGCCAACCAATGGCCAAGATCATGCCAAGTGCAAGGCAAGTGTAGGGCCAAGATCATGCCAAGTGCACCTTATCCATCTACCACCAAAATATCCTACCTACTACTTGACAAAAGCCAACCCATTTCGTCCACCCTTGACCGCCCAAGTCCTTCCAATGAGAGGGTGACAAGTGTCGCCCTCTTGTTGGTCCAAAATGTTTCGTCTCTCGGAAAAATCCGCAAAAATTAAAAATGACATAGCCGAAATTTTCCCTACGAAAGCTGTGGAAACGTTTCGTCGAAAAACGACTCTAACCGGGTGTTGTGCACAAAAATAATTCGGCCAAGCCTTATTTAAAAAGTTCAAATTTTTCTACGTACGTCCTTACGTACATACTCTGGAAATACGGGGTATAACAGTTTGTACGATACTTATTCTGATTTTCGAAATCAGTAAAACATTATTGCTTTTAAAATCAAGTACTCATTACTCGCGAATGAGGTTTTTACAACATTTTTAACAAAATGTTAATTACCAAGTAAAACAAGTTAAGTCTCTTATCTTTAAGATTAAGCCTCTTAACTTTTAAAATCAGTAAATCATTCTCTTTACCTCTCTTAAAACGTTATACCTAACTTCCCATAAAGCTTGTATAACTCTTCTTTATTATCACACATCAAGTCAGTTACCTTTTAAAACCACAAAGCATTTTACACATGTACGTCTACCGTACTACATAGTTATACACATATCATGCTAGAAAAGGTAGGAAGAGGTTCACATACCTCGCGACGATTATCGACTAATAGCAAAACGCTCCAAGTACCTCAAACCGTCGGCTACTCCTTAAGCCAAGTAGATCGCGCCACGCATGGTACTTCAACCTATAAGGCCACAAGCGCTTATTAACATCTAGTTCTAATCGTAGAACATTCTCTGAGAAAATTCGCGCACCTCCCCATGGCGCGTAAATCTCCTCCTCTAACGAGGCGGCTATCAAGCCAACCGGGGTTTATACATCTAACGGGCGTGTACAATTCTACTTCACAGTAATGCTACACAAGTCTCATGTCTGATCTATGTAATTCTGATTCGATTCTCTTTCTTTATATTGGGCTTAAGTCAAAGACATTGCATAAAGCTAGGTTGATTCTATATATAGTATACTTCAACTATATAATCTTACAACATGTAATTTCCAATTACAATAAGGGGACAAGATATTACCTCGATAAGCCCAAAATTATCCTAGTTTAATGTCGCTCATGAGCAACGTTTAGCTCGACTCCGTGCGCTCCAACCGCTCCAAACCACCCTTAGAAGTTCTAACCAACTTCTACTTAATACCCCAACTATCTATGGAGATTTTCCTTAGGGTTTCGTTTTTGTGACTGACGGGAAGTATAATAGTATTTCTGGGCTTTTCGTATAAGTGTAACCTTGGAATACTACAAGGTATAAGGCTAAGGTAATTTGGGTATAATGTGATACTTTTGAGAGTATTTCTACCAAGAGGGGGTATATATACGAGACAACACCACGAGGGGGTGTATACCTCGGCCTACCACTGGGGGTACTCTCGACCAAGGGGGAGGAGCTCTCGACCACAAGGCCTCACAAAGGGGAGAGGGGTGTTGGACGAAACACCACACAAGGGAGGAGGAATTTTGACTTAGGAAATATAGGAATGGATGAAGAAGTCTTCAAACTTAGGGGGGTATTTATAGGACAAGCCAAGGCCAACCAATGGCCAAGATCATGCCAAGTGCATAGCAAGTGTAAGGCCAAGATTGGGACAAGTGTGTGTGGGTCCCACTTTATCAACACACAAAATATCCTACCAACTACACTCTCCAATTCGGCTCATTACCGCCCCATAGGTCCACCAATGAGAGGGTGCCAAGTGGCGCCCTCTTGTTGGTCCAACACGTTTCGTCTCTCGGAAAAATCCGCAAAAAATAAAAATGACATAGCCGGAATTTTCCCTTCGCAAGTTATGTAAAACGTTTCGTCGAAAAACGACTCTAACCGGGTGTTGTGCACAAAATAAAATCGGCCAAGCCACTTTAAAAGCCCAAACTTTTCTACGTACGTCCCTACGTACATACTCTGGAAAATACGGGGTATAACAGTGGGGTCAGTTTGTGGTGGTCCCGCCTTGTGGTAAGGTCACGAGAGTGTTAGGCCCAAGTTTAGTTAACCAGCGTACGAGTTCGTGGATGCGTTCAACCGATGGTCGGGCGATGGGGCGACCCATCGTGGTTTTGGTCGGAGCAGTGTACTCGGTAGTAAGTTGCGAGATGATTATTTCAGAAAGGTTGTAAAGGCTGCGCAGGTGCCTACCTTCACCTTATGACAGTGGAGCCAGTGCATTGTTTCTTTTCTGGAAGTTTTACCAGGCAGGGTTAGAAACTCAGGTGAGTCTCCGTATCGGATTCGCCCTCGGGCCAGTGTTTGGATTTCAGGAGTAGCCGTGAGGATTGTTGTCTCCTGTGGAGGGAGTGTTTAAGCTACCATTTCAGTGTTCGGATGTCGCCTTATGAAGCCTTGTAGGGGCGGAAGTGTAAGTTCTTGCGATCGATTGGTTCGATGTTGGCAAGGTTGGATAGTTGGTTGAGCTTGTTCGGTGGTGTGGATAGGGTGAAGCTTGTCTAGAAGGGGTTATTGGCGACTTAGAGAAATCGTGCGGATAATCGGCGGCGCTTAGAGTTCGAGTTGGTGGTCGGTCTTGAAGGTGCCACCCCGGATAGGGTGTGACGAGTTTTGGAAACTGAAGCAGTAACATAAATGTGGTAAGTTATGAGAAAGAGTTCGAGTGTACAAGAAGGGTACGACACGTAAGGGAAGAAGCGAGCATGTATGGCGAGCATAGATGTGATCATTTCCTTTGTAAGGAGAAGGTGCGAAGGAAGTATATATTAGACCTCGGGTAAGGACTGTTGTGATGTTAGAGGTGTTTCCTCGTGGACTTGGATGTAAGTATTTGCGCAGGTGTTTCTGTGGCCAGGTGTGGCAGGATTGTTCTCGTAAGTATAGTAGTGAAGACTATACTGGCGCGCGTTGTTTTGAGACTTAGAAGGAACATTCGGGACGAATGTTTCTAAGGAGGGGAGAATGTTATACCCCGTATTTCCAGAGTATGTACGTAAGGACGTACGTAGAAAAGTTTGGGCTTTTAAGTGGCTTGGCCGATTTTATTTTGTGCACAACACCCGGTTTGAGTCGTTTTTCGGCGAAACGTTTTACATAACTTGCGAAGGGAAAATTCCGGCTATGTCATTTTTAATTTTTGCGGATTTTTCCGAGAGACGAAACATTTTGGACCAACGAGAGGGCGACACTTGTCACCCTCAAGTTGGTGGAGTGTGGGGCGGTAGCTTGGCCGAAAGTGGTGCCATAGTTGGTAGGATATTTTGTGAGGGTTTTAAGGAGTAGGGACTAGGGGGGCACTTGGGCACATCTTGGCCCTACACTTGCATAGCACTTGGCTAGATCTTGGCCATCATTGGTTGGCCTTTGCTTGGCCTATAAATACCCTCCCCCTTTGAAGACTTCTTCATCCAAAAATCTCTAAGTCTTGAGAGCTTCCCCCCCCCCCCCCCTTTGTGTTGAGGTCTCGTCTAGCCTCCCCCTCCCCCCTTTTGAGAGGCCCCTTGGCCGAGAGTCCCCTTCCCCATTGGCAGTACCCCACTCCTAGTGGGGTTGGTAGAGGTATACACCCACTTGTGGTGTTGTCTCGTATAAATACCCCCCTCTTGGTAGAAATACTCTCCAAAGTATTGTTACTATACCCAAAATACCTTGGCCCTAATACCTTGTAGTATTCCAAGGTTATACCTATACGAAAAGCCCAGAAATACTATTACACTTTCCGTCAGTCCTGGCAGAAACCACAGGAAAATCTTCATAAGTTGGTTGAAGTATTAAGAAGAAGTTGCGTAGAACTTCTAAGGGTTGTTTGGGCGGGTTGGAGCACCCGGAGTAGGAGCTAAGCGTTGCTCAGGATCGACATTTAACTTGGATAATTATGGGCTTATCGAGGTAATTATCTTGTCTCCCTGTTGTATTAGAATTTGCATACTATTGAAGTATAAGAATAAGTTTAAGTATATACAAGGAAAGTATATAAGAAGGGAATTGGTGTACTTACATGGGGTGTATTCAGATGAGACTTGTGAAGTTTGTGGGTAGGAAGAACGCCCAAATTTCGTAGAATCTTGTATCTAGATTTATTCTCACGAGTAGTCTAGACTTTGATAGACTTGTATAACCTTTATAGGTTGAATGTTACGTGAGTAGCATGTGCTACTTGAAGGTGGACAAGGCTAAGCGGGTTATAGCCAGTGGGCGTTTTGCTAATAGTCGATAATCGTCGCGAGGTATGTGATTCTTCCTATCCTCTTGAGCATGATATTTTAAAGAATATATATATGATGCGGTGAGCGTCGTGCGTTAAGCGAATAATAATTACGGCAATGTCTCCTGACTTAAGCACGAATAATAATTCGGCAATGTCTTTTGACTTAAGCACGAATAATCTTGAAGTATTTCAAAAGAATACTGAATCATTTTAACAGAAGAGTAATACTTGGTTTTAAAAGCTTAAGAGTTATACTAGCTTTATGGGAAGTTAGGTATAACGGCTTAAGAGAGATAAAAAGAATGATTTATTGATTTAAGAAGTTAAGAGACTTGATCTTAAAAGATAAGAGACTTGACTTAATTGAATTTTGTTAAAAAGTGTGAAACCTCATTCGTGAGTAATGAGTACTTGGTTTTCAAAAGGAATTATGTTTTACTGATTTCGGAAATCAGAATAAGTATCGAACAAACCACAGCAGCGCTAATAAAGGGAAATGTTTTGACTAATAAAGTATTATTAAAACCAGTAGAAACTACCATCTGCATAGAAGCTAAGATGAGACAAAATGATATTACATTTCCTAGATCATGGTTGTTGTATCAAGATTGTTATGAACAAGAATAACCTACTCACACATAAAGTATATGTTTCTCAAATTATTTTAAAGGATTAAAACTATGAACTACAAACCTTTCGAAAATGAGAAACTTGAGTAATTGAAATTAGGCAAACTTGGAACGTTTGGAAAAGAATGTTGTTACTTGATTTTTACAAAGAGAAGTGTTTTGATTTACTTCAAATGATAATCACTCTATTTTCATATACTACGGGTATTGTGTGACTTTTGTGGAAATGCGTATCTTTTAAAGAGTTAATGTATGAAGTACTTTGGGGATAAAAACCCGATCTTGTTAATCATATAGTAGAAAGTACCTTGTGTGTATAACTTGATTGTGTTGGTTTGTGATAGCCTTGTAATACTTTCTTGTTGATTTGTTAAGTAAACATGCTAGGATCTTACGTGGGTTAGTATCTTGTGATGTTTGTGTAAAGGGTTTCCCTTGATTGTGCTTATGTTGTTTAAGCGATAAGTCGTTATGTTAGTATTGTATCACTCATGATTAGGGGTTAAGTGCCCTCCGTCTGCGGGGTAGACTCGGTAGTGCATGTGACCTATGATTCGAGAATACCTTATGCAGTGCATGTGGCCTATCTTGGGCTGCGGGAGTTCGAGTTAGTGTGCGGCCTTTGTGGTCATGCGGTCTATGTGGCCATGCGGACGGCGAGTCGGGGCGGCTGCAGGAGTAGCTACCCTCGATGCGGGGAATACCTCATGCGGGCCATTGGAGTGGCCCGTGCGGGCTACGAGAAGTTCGAGGCTAGGCGCGCGCATTAGATCTGCGAGCGAGTGGCGGCTTTGATCATGTGACGGTGCAGACGATCATGATCTGATTTATGACCTTGTTATCTGTGGATTTTAGTAGTCGGCTATGCCTTCGTACTTACCGTCACGGTTTTATGATGACACAGGTGGGACACGGTGTTCGTATGTATTCCTTGGTGCTTTTATATCATAGGCCGGCAGTGAGGAAGGTATTCCACGGGCATGATTGATGTTGTGGGCGTGAGACCCATTGTTATATTTGAGTGATGACTTTGAGAGCGTGAGTCTCTGACTTGACATGACTGCTTATTTATTGTGAACTGTAGTTTGGTTATCATACATGTCTCCTGCTTTATATAGACTACTATGATTTCATGTACAATATTTTCAGTTTCACATACTTGGTACTGTTATGCTTGACCTCGCCGAGTGCGTTCATCTGCGAGTTGAGGTACACCAGTCGTTGATCCTAGCTCTCAGGGTCACAGTTCAGCGTTTGGGAAGCTCCGTTTCTCCGGAGGCTTATCGGTGGTATAGTCCCCTGTCGTAGTAGGTGCTTACATTGAGGTATGGCGGGGCCACTGTCGCCATTGTTGTCACGTCACTCTTAGAGGTTTGTAGTACTGTTGTGGGCAGAGTTGTAAGTGGGATGTAACTGTTCGGATTTAAATTGATTTATATATATGCCGAAAGGCAATTTTTCTCAGATTATTATTTCATACTTCATGTTGTTTCATGTTATTGTTTTATATTCATTGATTTCTCGATGTTGTATCACTAGGGTGCGGGGTAAGGCACGATCCACGGGCCGGTTCGGTCGTGACAAAAGTGGTATCGAGCGGTTAATCCTCGGAAAGTGTCTGAGCAGTATCGATGGAAGTCTTGATTATCGGTGTGTTGTGCACCACACCAATAATCAGGAGGCTATAGGATATTTAGGATTGGTTTCTATTCTTCTCACTCTGAGATCGTGCCTTAGAGCTGTGTTGAAAGTTGGACCCTCTAACGTATTTCTTTCCCTTACCGTTATGCCTCCGCGTAGGGCAACCCGGGCCCGGAGAGCGAAGCGGTGAGGAGGCTGCGAGTAGAGTTGAGATTCACGAGGCCTGCCCAATCATTACCTAGGGTAGTGCTTCATTCGGGGAGTTCTGCGACGTCACTAGCCCCAGTAGAGTTTTAGCACGGCGGCGGCAGTTCCTACTGCGGCCATGATATTTGAACCTTCAGTTCCACGACCGGGGACAGAGAATATGGATTGTAAAGAGGCGACCCTGTTACTAACTATGGATTTGGCTACCAGAGAGTATACCGATGTACCGCGAGTCTTGATGACTATCTAAGAGAGGGTTGTTGTCACGACCCGTTCCGGGGCCCGTGACTGGTGCCTTACCCGGGCACCCAAGCAGTCATACATCAGAGAAAATCAGCGGAAATATAAAACAAGACATGAAACAGTTGTAAAATGAGACACAGTTTATCTGATGAAAAGCTTGCCTTTCGGCATATATATAACCCAAGTTTTGCGATTACATCCCAGTACAATAGGACTACTGCACCTCTAAGGAAGTAAACAACTATGGCGGGACGGGGCCGCCATACCTGAATGTACAAAACTATCTACAATACGGGAGATCATACCCAAAGTAGAGCCTCGGAGAAGATGGAGCTCACGACACCAACGCAAAGATCCTAAGGATGTAGATCTAGCACACCTTGCCTTTACTGCGGCATGAGCGCGGCCCAGAAGGAGGTCGATTACAAGTACTAAGTATGTGAAAGCGTAAAGTACTTAAATGAAAACATATCATTTTAAAATCGGTTTTGCAAGTATGTATGAAACAACCAAGGTAACGCGCATAGTGCCACATCATAAACAAGAGCAACAATAGGTAAAGCGTATGCGGTCTTTTCTAGCTGCGAATGATCGAGCGGGGCCATTGCGTGGTATCACCATGCAAGCCTAATCACGGACTCCGTAGTCCGCATAGGCCACTCACATAGGCCGCATAGGGTATATAACCCGCGTCGAGGGTAGCTACTCCTCGGCATCGTCTTGGACTCGTAGTCGCATGGCCACATAGACCGCGTGAGGTATAACCCGCATCACTAACACGGAACTCCGTAGCTCCGCATAGGTCCACTGGACCCGCATGAGGTATTCTCGAATCATGGTCCTGCACACTTTGAGTCTACCCGCGTGGAGGCGACAACCCCGTAATATGTCAAGAGGTGAGTGATATTACACTAACATAACGACTTATCATTTAAACAACATAAGCCTGACAAGAATACTCTCTTATACAAGCGTTACAAGACACTAACACACATAGCATCATATCATGTCTACTTATCAAACCATCTTATTATTCTTTTCGCAAATCAATATAAGTCCATTATAAACACATAGGCAAATTGTTTCTTTTATCATGCTTAAGTGGTTATACCTAACTTCCCATAAAGCTAGTATAACTCTTAAGCTTACGTTTAAAAACCAATTAGTTCTCTTCATTAAAAATGATTGATAATCTTTTGAAATGCTTTGATCCTTATTATTCGGGCTTAAGTCGCGAGACATTGCGTAAGTATTATTCGAGGATTAAGTCGAAAGACATTGCCGTAGTTATTATTCGATTAACACGTATGCGTCTCCGTACTATATATTTAAAAAATATCATGCTTTAGGAAGAATCACATACCTTCTCGGCGAAAACCACCTGCCAAGTTGAATATGTTGCGCGCAGAGAATCAACCTATAATAGTCAGACACGTCTATCAACGTCTAGACTACTCAGCAGATTCTAAGCGAGGGTCCTTTATTCTACGGAAAATCGAGCGGACTTCCCTGCGGTGAGCTACTCGAGTCTCTGTGAAAGCAGTCTAAGTAAAAATGCTGATTTGATTATTCTTCTTTTAAACCCTTCTACTGTGATAACAGTTCAATTCTATTCTTTAATATCCTTCTAAGTATTCATACTTATTCTTATACTTCTACAGTATGTATTCTCAAATTACAAAGGAAGGACAAGATTATTTACCTCGGTAAGCCCAATAATATCCTAGATAAAAGTCGATCCGGAGCAAGGCTTAGCTCCTAAGTTTATGCGCTCAGATAGCTCGAGAAACCTTAGAAGTTCTTCACAACTTCTACTAAGTACTAAGGGATTTGGGCTAGGGTATTTTGGGCATTATAACAATACTAGAAGGCAACTTTTCTACCAAGGGAGGGGGGTAGATTTCGGCTAGGCTAGGGGGGGAGGTGTTTGGACGAAATGGCTATCAAAGGAGAGGGAAGGATTTTAGACTTGGAAAGCTTTTGTGGATGAAGAACTCTTCATCACAAGAGGGGTATTTATAGGTCAAGGGATGGCCAACCAATGGCCAAGATTATGCCAAGTGCAAGGCAAGTGTATGGTCAAGATTAGGGCAAGTGTCCTTGGCCAACTTGCACACAAAATATCCTACCAACTACATGACAAAGATGGCCATCCATTCGGCCCTATTGTCGTGTACACATCCATCAATGAGAGGGTGACAAGTGTCGCCCTCTCGTTGGTCCCACGTGTTACGTCTCTCGGAAAAATCCGCAAAAATTAGAAATGGCATAGCCGGAATTTATCCTACGCGTCTTGTAAAACGTTTCGTCGGAAAACGATTCTTTTAAGGAGTTGTGCCCAAAAAAAACGTCTTGTGCCTAAACTTTAAGGCTAGACTTTTATGCGTATTCCTTACGTACATACTGCGGAAATACGGGTATAACATTCTCCTCGCCGAAACATTCGTCGAATGTTCCTTCCCAAGACGATTAACGATAAGATTCTTCATAACTTAAGCGGTTTGCAAATGCCACACATGGCCACAAAACAACACTTAGGCATAAGCGATAATGAAAATTTACAAGTAGGAAAGTGAATTACCGGAGGTGTGGGAATAGGTGAGGATACTTACGCCTCATGTCCTCCTCGGCTCCCACGTCATCTCCTCCTGAGCTCGTTCGCCACAAGACTTTGTGGAAGCCACGTCCTTCGTCGCAGACGCTAACTCGACGATCGATTATCGCTATGGGAATCTCCTCATACGATAACCCCTCGGTCACACGGACATCGTCAATCGGGTGTACCCTAGATGGATCCGATACATCTCCTCGGATAGATACGTGAAAAAGCGGATGCACCGCCTCGGATCGGACGGCGGATCCAACTCATAGCAACCTTGCCTACCTCTGCGGACAATGCGAAGCGGATGTACCTTGGGTGAGTTTCCTTCTTCCCGAATCTCATCACACCGCTTCATGGGTGACACCTTTAGGAAAACCCATTCATGAACCTCGAACTCCGGATCTGACGACGATGATCTGCATGACTTCATCGACTCACGGTGTCGGCAACCTCTCTGGATAAGCTTCACCTTATCCACTGCTGCACCAAATCTGGTCCCACTAGCCGCACCTCGCCCACATCGAACCAACCTATAGGCGATCTGCACTTCCTCATACAAGGCCTCATAAGGCGCCATCCCGAATCTTAGTGGTAGCTATTATTGTATGCAAACTCAACTAGAGGCAAATGATCCTCGGCTACCCTCGGTCGATAACATAGGCTCGCAGATATCCTCTGAGTGCGGATAGTGCGCTCTGCTGTCCGTCTGCGTGGATGGAATGCGATGCTCGTGCTCACTGCGTCCTAAACCCCTCTGGAAAGACCTCGAAGTTAGCGTGGCGGGCTCTCTATCGATATGATCGAAATAGGGACTCCATGCGGTCGACGATCTCTCGGATATATGATGCAGCATAATCCTCACGGTAGAAAAAGTCGTCTGACGGGAAGAAAGTAGGCTGATTTCGTCAGCCTGTCGACGATAACTCATATAGAATCATGTCTCCTCTGAGTGCGAGGTAATCCTGTGATGAAGTCCATGTTGATTACCTCCCACTTCCAGGTCGGGATCTCTATCGTCTGCAACAAACCACCAGGCCTCTGGTGCTCTACCTTCACCTGCTAACAACATGGGCACTGAGCTACGAACTCTGCAACGTCCCTCTTCAAGCCATCCCACCAATACACAGATCTAAGGTCGTGGTACATTTTGGTCGACCCTGGATGGATAGTAACGCCGCTGTGTGCTTCCCAAGAACCTGCCAAGTCACGAAACATCTAGAACACACAACACGCCCTCAAACCTTAGCACCCATCGTGCTACCTCAAGGACCCTTGCCTCACGAAGAGTCGTATCACGATAACGTGTCAAAAGCGGATCCTCGAGCTGTTGCCTCTTC
Source organism: Przewalskia tangutica (assembly GCA_029844215.1). Classification (NCBI taxonomy): domain Eukaryota; kingdom Viridiplantae; phylum Streptophyta; class Magnoliopsida; order Solanales; family Solanaceae; genus Przewalskia; species Przewalskia tangutica. Next base: position 53,264,986 of record CM056721.1, read on the forward strand.
CTCGCCGGCGATGGAAGACTCGGCAACCTCACGAACTCGAACCCACCGCTATCGAGAATCAATCAAACGGACACAAGGCTCGCTAATCGATGCAAATCACGAACCATGTCCCTCCTCTAGCTGCACATCGATAGGCTCCCATCGACCTACGACTAGGCATACGCCAACATTGGCCTTCCCGGGTGGTACGGGATATCAACATCGTAATCCTTAAGCAACTCTAACCACCGTCTCGCCGTAAGTTCGGCTCCTCTGGTGAAGATATCCGAGGCTCTTGTGGTGCGTATAAATATCCACATGAACCCCATACAAGTAGTGCCTCCGGATCTTGGCGTGAATCACGCCGCGACTCAAATCATGGGTGGGGTAGTTCCTCGTGTTTCTTGGTGTCGGGATGCATACGCTATAACCTTGCCTCTTTGCATCAACACACATCCCAACCCGATGCTGACGCATCACAATACACAACATAACCGTCTGGACCTGCGGAAGAGTAAGAACGAGGCGGTCGTCGATCTCTCTTTCAAGAATCGAAACCACGCTCCAAGCATCGATCCATCAAACTTGTGCCTTCCGAGTCGACCTAGTCAATGGTGCGAAGATAGAAGCAAACTTCTCCACGAACGCCGATAATATCTGCAAGGCCCGAACTGCGAACCTCGCCGGAGTAGTAGGTCTAGGCCAACTCGATCGCTTCGATCTTGGCCGTATCTACGAATACCATCGGCCCGACAATATGCCCAGAAAAGCCACGAAGTTAACCAAAACTCACATTTGGAAAACTTGGCGTCACAATTTCTTTGGTCTCGGAGAAGCTGTCGGCCTGATCGCCAAATGCTCGCATGCTCCCTCTGGCGAGAATAAACAAGATATCATCGATGAACACTATCACAAGCGTGTCAAGAATGGTTTGAACACTCGGTTCATCAAATCCATGAATACCACGGAGCAATGGTCAACCCAAAAGACATGACCACGAACTCATAATGCGTCTGGGTCGGAATCTTGTCTAGGGACATCCACCTCTCGACTCGCACTTTGATGATAGCCCGGCCGTAGATCAATCTTGGAGAAACATCTCGCACCGCAACCGGTCGAACAAATCATCAATCACAGGAAGGGTATTCGTTCTTAATGGTCACCTTGTTGGTGCACGTAATCAACACATGCGCTGGCCCCGCCCTTCTTCTTCACGAACAATCTGGCGCTCCCGAGGGAGAAACACTAGGCTGATGAAGCCCTTCTCCGGCAAATCCCTAAGGTGATCCTTGACTCTCTCAACTCGGCAGTGTCATTCGTATGGCGGAATGGAAATAGTAGAGTGTCAGCAATATGTCTATACAAAACTCAATCTCCTCTCGGGAGGATACCGAGGTCGCCTGAAACACGTCGGGAACTCTCGACCATCGAACCGATGGAAAATCTGGTACCGCAGCCCGATATCAAACACGAACGAGATGGTAGATATACCCCTGCACCATCTTCCTAGCCGAGGTAGGAAATAAACCTACCCGCCGGCGATCTGGTGCTCCTCCCACTCAACAACCGGCTCGCAGAAGCTGGAACCGTACTACTCTCTCTGCGGTCTACATTGGCGTAGCGAAGCTAGTCAATCCATCCCATGATCACGTCGGTCAATCATCTCCAACTCTATCAAGTCGGCTGAGTCGACGATGTAAATGGTCACAGACAAGCTCTATATACCGCCGAGCTACCACCGAATCACCCACTAGCGTAGCTACCTCGAAAGTGTCTATGGACTCGTGCTCTATCCCTATCCTACTAGCAACAAGTGGAGATATATAGGGCAGTAGAACCGGATCTATCAAAGCATACACATCAAACCCGTAAACCGATAAGGTACCGTGGCGACATCGGTGAGGCCTCACGATCTGTCGGTGGACAAAGCATAAATGCGGTTCGAGGACCGCTAGAATCGGACCGCGCCACGACCTCTGCGCGACCTGCTGGTCCATGAGTACCTTGCCCTCGAGCGAGTAGCTGTCGGGGATGAAGAAGACCGCGAAAGAACACATGGTGACCCTACCATCAACATCGCCCAGTCGGACGGTTCTCCGCATAGTGACCTGCGGCCTGGCAAACAAGCTCCGTAGCACCACAACTCCGAAGTGGGATCTACCGACGGCCACTGGCGAGGTGGTCCGTCGGCGATACCTCTGCCGCTCGGGCGTGCGAAGTCATGGGGCCTGATGCGCCTCGAATATCTGGTGTCTTGAGGGCGGTGCGAGAGTGCTCACGAGGCTATGGTGCAAATCTAGGCTAACTGGAGGCCGCCACGATAGCCACCAAAGACCTGCCGTCTGGTCTTCCTGCTGCTTGCTGTCGCCGTCGGTCTCTACGCTCGCCGCATCCAAGAGCATGAGCTGCATGCGGGTAATGTCCATACGGTGAAGAGAAACACCCGCATGACTTCGGCCATATAATCATCTAGCGGTGGCGTGGCGGTGCACCCTATCCTCCATATCTGCTACTAACGCGGGACATATCGAGCCAATGAATCAAACTCGACATTGTACTCGCGACGGTCGTCCTCTGCCTCGGTGATAAAAATCTATTAGCGCGCCCTCGCCATCCGTGGAGACAAGAAGTGAGTGAGGAAAGCCTCTGAGAACTCATCCCAAGTAGCTAGGGACGCGTGCTCTCCCCGGGATAACTCCCACGAATCAAACCAATCGACTGCGGTATCACGCAGCCTATGTGAACCAAAGATCACGGACTCGGTCTCCGACGCCCTGATCACTCTCAGAATCCTCTGTAGCTGACGGATGAACTCCTGCGGATCATCCTCCTGCCTCGACCCGTAAAACTCCGGCGGGCTACAACTCAGGAAGTCTCGTAGCCTCAAACTCTGCCTCGGGTGAACCACGGCACGACTGGGGCTGACTGCGCATCCGGCTGTCGCCGTATGCGGACACGATCTGGCGATGGCGGGCCATCTCTCTAACCCATCTCATGCTCCGGTGTGGACTGGAGGTGTAGGTCTTGTGGTCTCATCGGCCGCTGCGCCTAAACCTCTCAGGGTCGGCGTCGTAGAACTCGCCGTCTCGTATAGACGGGCCGAGCCTCGTGACTCTAGGTGTCCCACTAGCGACTCCCTGTTTGCCTTGCCATTCGGGCGGGTTGCCTTACGTGGGCATAATCATTCTGAGAAAAGGGATACGTTAGAAGGGTCCGACTTATAACACAACTCTAAGGCACGATCTCAGAATGAAAAGAACGGAAACCAATCCTAAATATCCTATAGCCTCCTGATTATTGGTGTGGTGCACAACACACCGATAATCAAGACTCTACTAGATACGGATGCGTAGACACTTTCCGAGGATTAATCGCTGATACCACTTTTGTCACGACCCGTTCGGGCGTGGATCGTGCTTTACCCGCACCCAGCGATCATACATCGAGAGAAAATCACGGAAATATAAAACAAGACATGAAACAGTTGTAAAATGAGACACGGTTTATCTGATGAAAAGCTTGCCTTTCGGCATATATATATAACCCAAGTTTTGCGATTCATCCCAACTGCAATAGGACTACTGAGACCTCTAAGGAAGTAAACAACTATGGCGGGACGGGGCCCGCCATACCCTGAATGTACAAAACTATCTACAATACAGGAGATCATACCCAAAGTAGAGCCTCGGAGAAGATGGAGCTCACGACACCAACGCAAAGATCCTAAGGATGTGGATCTAGCACACCTTGCCTTTACTGCGGCATGAGCGCCACGACCGATCCGGACGTGGCGGTGCCTTACCGGGCACCCTAGTGATACAACATCGAGAAAACCAGGAATATAAAACTTAAACAAGAAACAAGATATATGATCATAAAAGCAGGCCAACCAAGCGGTTACCTTCCAATAAAATATATATAAACAACTCTTTCAAAGCGAGCAGTTTAATCCTTTTACAAACCACACTTGATTACTACAGACCTCTAAGAGTTTTTATACAACATGACGGACGGGGCCCGTCATACCACGAATGTACAAGAACCTACAACTCGGGGTAACATGCAAAAGATAAGCCTCGGAGAAGCGGAGCTTCCCAATCTGTTGGTGTGATCCTATGAGCGGGGATCCACTACCGATGTACTCCTACTGCGGCATGAGCGGCCCCGAAGAGTCGATGCAACAGTACCAAGTATGTGAAATCAGTAAAAATCAGAAATGAAATCATAACGATCTATATAAAAGCAGGAGACATGTATGATAACAAAACTACGATTCACAACATAAGCGATCATGTCAAGTCGAGGACTCACGCCTCAAGTCATCATTCAAATATAACTATGGGTCTCACGCCCACAACATCAATCGTGTTCGCATCATGGCGCGTGCCCCGGATTCTGCATCGGTGTAGACATGCCCATGATGCAACAATAATAACAATGCCCGTGGCCACATGCCCGACTGCAGACGGTGTAGACACGTCCATGTGACATTAACAACAATAATCTTGGGTGATCAACCCGCGCGTAGCGCACGCCCGGATTGCGCCGGTGTAGACATGTCCATGTAACCACAATAACAATATATCGTAATCAACCTGCCGCGTAGCCACATGCCGGACTCTGCATCGGTGTAGACATGTCCATGTGACATCAACAACAATATACCGCACAACCAGGCTATCACAAACAAGCTCAAGCAAATTACACAACAACAGGCATAGGCAAGTTACACACAACTCAAGGTACTTCCATTTCGTATCAAAGTCTGGGTTTTAACCCTAAGTACTACGTACGTTAACTTCCTTTTTAAGAGATCCATTCCGTTCATAAAGGTCACCCGATACCCGTAGTATAAAAATAGAGTGACTCGCATTTTTAGGTAAACCAAAATACTTCCCTTTTGTAAAATCAAGTAACAACATTATTTTCCAAACGTTCAAGTTTGCCTAATTTCAAATGCTCAAGTTTCTCATTTTAGAAGGGTTTCATAACTCATAGTCTTAATCTCTTTTAAAACAATTGAGTAACATATGTCTTGTACGTGAGCCGTTTATTCTTGTTTACAACAATCTTGTTACAATGACCATGATCTAGGAAATGTAATACAATTTTGTCTTATCTTAGCTTCTATGCGGATGGAGGTTTCTCTGGTTTTAATAACAATTAGTTAATTGTCAATACACCTTCCTTTATTAGCGTTCTTTGTGGTTTGCTTGACACTTATTCTCATTTCGAAATCAGTAAAACATTATTCTTTTAAAACCAAGTACTCATTACTCATGAATGAGGTTTCACAACACATTTAACAAAATGTTAAAAACCAAGTAAAACAAGTTAAGTCTCTTATCTTTCAAGATCAAGTCTCTTAACTTCTACAATCAATAAACCACTCTTTTACCTACATAGTGTCGTTATAACTAACTTCCTATAAAGCTATTATAACACCCTATGTTTTAAACCAACCAACTCATTTAACACGTATGCGTCTCTTGTACTACATAGTTTACAAAGCATCATGCTAGAAGGATAGGAAGAGGTTCACATACCTCGCGGCGATTATCGATAATAAGCAAAACGCTCCGCGATCAGTAACACGGCTGGCGTTCCACTCTTCAAGTAGAATACGCTACTCGCGATTTCCACCTATAAGGCCAAACGTCTATTAACTTCTAACCGCACGGTTCCATATTCTCTGAGAAAATTCGGCACCTCCCCATGGCCGCGTAAATCTCCTCCTCTATCGAGGCCGGCTGCAAGCCAACACAGGGGTTATACGTCTAACCGGAAGTATACAATTCTACTACACAGTAATACCACAAGTCTACTGTAATACAGTCCTATGTAATTACAGTTCAGTTCTCTTCTTTAAATTCAGGCTTAAGTCAAAAGACATTGCCGCAAGCTATGTTCAGTTCTATATATAGTATACCTCAACTATATAATCCTACCATATGTAATTTCCAATTACAACAAGGGGACAAGAATATTTACCTCGATAAGCCCAAAATTATCCAAGTTATAAAAGTCGATCCTGAGCAAGGTTTAGCTCCTACTCCGTGCGCTCCAATCCGCTCCAAACAACCCTTAGAAGTTCTAACCAACTTCTACATAAATACTTCAACCAACTATGAAGATTTCCTTAGGGTTTCGGTTTGAGACTAAGAGGACAAAAGGTAGTATTTCCGGGCTCTACGTATAGAGGTAACTTTTGGAATACTACAAGGTAAAGGCTAAGGTATTTTGGGCATTATAACAATACTTGGAGAGTATTTCTACCAAGAGGGGGGGTGTATTATACGAAACAACTAGGCTAGGGGGGGGTACCCCTCGGCCAACACTACTAAGGGGGGAGGGGGAGGCCTCTCGGCCAAAGCTTCTCAAAAGGGGGACCTCTTGGACGAGAACACAACACAAGAGGGGAGGGAGGATTTCAAGACTTAGTGAAATTTAGGATGAAGAAGTCTTCAACAAGAGGGGTATTTATAGGGAAGCCAAAGGCCAACCAATGGCCAAGATCAAGCCATGTGCAAGGCAAGTGTAAGGCCTTGATCAAGCCAAGTGCACCCTAACCCTACACCCCAAAACAAGGCACAAAACATGGCACCAAACATGGCACAAAGTAAGGCACAAAACAAGGCACCAATCGGCGAGGCCAAACCGCCTAAGGCGTCCACTGAGGTGACAAGTGTCACCCTCTCGTTAACAAAAATGTTCCGTCGCTCGGAAAAATCCATAAAAATACAAAATGACATAGCCGAATTTTCCCTCGCAAGCTACGTAAAGCGTTTCGTCAAAACGACTCTAATCGGGTGTTGTGCACAAATTTCGAACTGTGCCAAACTTTAAGTCTCAAATTTTTAAATGCGTGCGTCTCCACGTACATACTGCGGAAATACGGTATAACATTCTCCTCGCCAGAAACATTCGTCCGAATGTTCCTTCTGACGGATATCGATGAAGTTCCTCTAACAAGTTGCCAACGCCACGGCAGCCACGAAAATAACACGTTCCCTTCGCCTTACTCGTCGTGCGATACCACTTTTGTCACTTTGCGCGAGGTTCTAGTGTCACTCGTGACCCAACAAATGGTACCGAACTGCATGCGATCCACGAGGTTCTAGTGTCACTCGGGGCGTGCCATACTTCGATCATCGCAGTTCTCAAAGCGTGAGTCACTACCTCAAACTTGGTCATCTTACTAACCTCAATCTTCTTTAAGGCCATTCCCGGCCTTCACGAACCGCTTCTGGTCGAACATATCCACGAACTCATACGATGGTCAACTAAACTGGGGCCTAGCATCCTCGTGACCCTACCACCTGGCGGGACCACCTGAACCCGACCCGCTAAAACCGGCTGCGGGTCGACCGCGGCGCCATCAACCCGACCACAATCGCGCAATACTTGCTCGCCGAAAGCGGAACAATCTTACCTAATCAAGTCATGAAAGCTACCACTTCCATCTCACACTACCCATGGACTTATCACACAAATAATTCCCACGTACTACTTACTCTGATAAGGGTCAAACATGAAATAAATCTTTTACTCAAGACGACCTTACCTCTAAGGTCTCAATCGTGACATAGTCTAAGGTTCACACTTACCATGCCCCCATACTTACCCTTCTACAATAACCAGGTGTCTAAATCACATTTTAGCACAAAGCTATCCGAACATAACACTAAACACATCAGCATACAAAACTCTAGAGGGTTAAGGATATACTGTATCCGCGTCACTCTAATCATAGGCTGTCATGCATGGCGCATAATCGTAGAAGGTGATGAACGACTGATCTGAAGGTGAGTCGTAACATCCGTGCTTCCTTGGTCGGACGATTCTTCGCAAAATGGCCTGTCGCAAAAATAACAAGCTCCCTTGGCGCCACGACACTCCCCGAAATGCGGTCTACCACATCGACCACACCGAGGTAGGGGTGACCGCATCTGGCCAACACCCTTACTTCCGCGAAACCTCAACCTTGAGCCACGACCGCTCCGAATACTCTGGATGCTCAAGGTTGTGGAGGACCACTCTGCGCGGGCGGAGGTACAAAACTAGCATCTTCTTGAGGCGGTCCGCCTCGAAAGTCACCAAAGGACCTGTTGTTCGGCCTCTTCTGGCGATCTTGGTCATTCCGTCGACCTCTCGTGCCTCGCATCCTAGTGCATGAGCTGCATGCGGGCAATGTCCATGCCGGTGAAGAGCTACACTCGAACAAGCCTCGTCAAGTAATCATCTAGCCGGTGACGTGGCGGTGCACTCTATCCTCCATGGTTGCCACTAAAGCGGGGACATACCGAGCCAACGAGTCAAACTCCACGTTGTACTCGAGCCGTGCGCCTCTCTGTCTCGGATCATAAATCGGCCGTGTCCTCCTCTGCGGAGGCAGAAGTGAGTGAGGAATGCCTCCGAGAACTCGTCCCATCTTCTTTGGAAGCGCATGCTCTCCGGGACAACTCACGAATCAAACGATCCTGCGGTATCACGCGGCCGATCTGAACCTAAGACCACCGACTGGTCTCCAAGCCTTGATCACTCTCATGACCAGAATCGCCGGATGAACTCCTGCGGATCATCCTCGTGCCTCGACCCATAAAACTCGCGGGCAACAACTCGAAAAGTCCGTAGCCTCAAACTATCTGCTCGGGGTGAACCATGGTGCTCTTTGGGCCCCAGGCTGCTGCGTCGGCCTATCCTCATATCGGCCACGACCACGGCCAAGAATCGGCCATCTCCTTGTACCCATCTCATACGCTCCGGTGTGGACCGAGGCTCAGTCTTGTGGTCTCAGCGACCACTTTGCGGTTCTAAACTTCTGCTGGCGCGTCGCAAAACTCGCCGTCTGAAGCATAACCTCAGTCTTGTCAGGGCTGCGCCTCGTACTCCTCAGATCTCACTAGCGACTCCTCGCCGCTTTGCCCTTCGGGCTCACTGGTTGCACTAGCGGAGGCATAGCGGTAAAAACGAGATACGTCGGAGGTCCAACTTACAACATGTGCTCTAAGGCACGATCTCGGAATGAGAAGAATGGAAACCAATCCTAAATGTCCTGCGACCTCACGATTATAGATGTGGTGCACAACACATCGATAATCAGAAGCATACTGACACGATCGTAGACACTTTCAGGATTAACTTCTCGATACCACTTTTGTCACGACTGATCCGGGCGTGGATCGTGCCTTACCGGGCACCTAGTGATACAACATCGAGAAAACCGGCGGAATATAAAACTTAAACAAGAAACAAGATATATGATCATAAAGCAAAGCAACCAAACGGTTACCTTCCTATAAATTATATATTAAAAACTCTTTCAAAACGAACAGTTTAATGCTTTTTACAAACTCCACACTTGCATTACTCTGCACCTCTAGAGTTTTTATACAACATGACGACGGGGCCGTCATACCCTGAATGTACAAGAACCTACAACTCGAGTAACATGCAAAAGATAAGCCTCGGAGAACGGAGCTTCCTAATCTGTTGGCGTGATCCTATGGCGGGATCCACTACCGATGTACTCCACTGCGGCATGACGCAGCCCGAAGGAGGTCGAGACAAGTACCAAGTATGTGGCAGTAAAAATCAGTAAATGAAATCATAACGATCTATATAAAAGCAGGAGACATGTATGATAACAAAACTACGATTCACAACATAAAAGCGATCATGTCAAGTCGTGGACTCACGCCTCAGTCATCACTCAAATATAACTATGGGTCTCACGCCCACAACATCAATCGTGTTCGCATCACGGCGCGTACCGAGTGCGCATCGGTGTAGACATGCCCATGATGCAACAATAATAACAATGCCCCCAGCGCATGCCGAGTGCATCGGTGTAGACACGTCCATGTGACATGCAACAATAATCTTGGGTGATCAATGTCACGACCCGATCCGGGCGTGGTCGTGCCTTACCCTGCACCCTAGTGATACAACATCGAGAAAACGGCGGAATATAAAATTTAAACAAGAAGCAAGATATATGATCAGAAAACAGGTCAACCAAACGGTTACCTTCAAATAAAATATATATAAACAACTCTTTCAAAATGAACAGTTTAATCCTTTTTACAAACCCTGCCCACAACAGTACTACAGACCTCTAAGAGTTTTTATACAACATGACGGGACAGGGCCCCGCCATACCACGATCAGTACAGAACCTCTGACTCGAGTACATACCAAAGATAAGCCTCGGAAAGCGGAGCTTCCCAACGCTGGCTTGTGACCACTAGGCGAGAATCAACATCGGTGTACCTCTACTGCGGCATGAACGCAGCCGAAGAGTCGGTCAACAGTACCAAGTATGGCCCGAAAATCTGCGATTAAATCATAACATCATATAAAGCAGAGACATGTATGATAACCAATATACTGATCAACATAAAAGCGGTCGAAGTCAAGTCGTGGACTCGCGCCGGCCATTACTCAAATATAACTATGGGTCTCACGCCCGCACATCAATCATGTTCGCGTCACGGCGCGTGCCCGGAATGCATCGGTGTAGACATGTCCATGATTTATGATAATAACAATGCCGCATGGCCGTACCGAATTCTACCTCGGTGTAGACATGCCCGTACGACCTCAACAACAATATCTTTGGGTGATCAAGCCCGCCACATGACCACATGCCGAACTGCGTGGTGTAGACATGTCCTGTGACCTCAATAACAATATACCGCACAACGGCTATCACAAACAATGCTCGAGCAAATTACCATACTTCAGACTTTCATAAAAGATCCACTCCTTCCCGAAGTCACGATATCAACACTTGCACAACAAAGGCTATCACAACAAGTATAGGCGGATTCTGAATAACAAGCATAGGCAAGTTACACACAACTCAAGGTACTTCCATTTTGTATCAAAGTCCGGTTTTAACCTAAAGTACTACGTCGTTAAATTCCTTTTAAGAGATCCATTCCTTTCATAAAGGTCACCCGATACCGTAGTATAAAAATAGAGTGACTCACATTTTTAGGTAAACCAAAATACTCCCTTTTGTAAAATCAAGTAACAACATTATTTTCCAAGCGTTCAAGTTTGCCTAATTTCAAATGCTCCAGTTTCTTATTTTAAAAGGTTTCATAACTCATAGTTTTAATCTCTTTTAAAACAATTGAGTAACATAAGTCTTGTCGTGAGCCGTTTATTCTTGTTTACAACAATCTTATTCTGACCATGATCTAGGAAATGTAATACAATTTTGTCTTATCTTAGCTTCTATGCAGATGGAGGTTTCTCTGGTTTTAATAACAATTAGTTATTTGTCAATACACTTTCCTTTATTAAGCCTATTTGTGGTTTGTCCGACACATATTCTCATTTCCGAAATCAATAAAACATTATCCTTTTTAAAACCAAGTACTCATTACTCGCGAATGAGGTTTCACAACACATTTAACAAAATGTTAATAACCAAGTAAAACAAGTTAAGTCTCTTATCTTTCAAGATCAAGTCTCTTAACTTCTACAATCAATAAACCAATCTTTTACCTACATAGATTGTTATAACTAACTTCCCATAAAGCTATTATAACACCCTATGTTTTAAACCAACCAACCCATTTAACACATGTACGTCTACCGTACTACATAGTTTACAAAGCATCATGCTAGAAGGATAGGAAGAGGTTCACATACCTCGCGACGATTATCGACAATAAGCAAAGCGCTCACCGTCTTGTGGCAAGCTGGCGTTCCACTCTTTAAGTAGAATACGCTACTCGCAGATTTCCACCTATAAGGCCACGCGTCATTAACTTCTAACCGCGGTTCCATATTCTACGAGAAAATTCGGCGCCTCCCATGCAGCGTAAATCTCCTCACTCTATCGAGGCGGCTACTAAGCCAACGGGGGGTTTGCCGTCTAACGGACGTGTACAATTCTACAACACAAGAATGCTACACAAGTTCATGTCTGATCCTATGTAAAAAGCAGTTCGATTCTCTTCTTTAAATTCGGGCTTAAGTCAAAAGACATTGCATGGTATATGTTCAGTTCTATACTTCAACTATATAATCCTACAACATGTAATCTCAATTACAATAAGGGGACAAGAATATTTACCTCGAAGCCCAAAATTATCCGAGATAAAAGTCGATCCTGAGCAAGGTTTAGCTCACTCCGTGCGCTCCAATCCGCTCCAAACAACCCTTAGAAGTTCTAACCAACTTCTACCTACATACTTCAACCAGTATGAAGATTTCCTTAGGGTTTTGGTTTGAGACTTAAAAGGACAAAGGTAGTATTTCCGGCTCTACGATAGAGGTAACTTTTGGAAAACTATAAGGTAAAGGCTAAGGTATTTTGGGCATTATAACAATACTTGGAAGTATTTCAATACCACATGAGGAGGGTATTATATGAAAACAACTAGGCTGTGGGTACCACGGCTAGCACCTCAGGGGAGGGGAGGCTCTCCACAAGGCCACTCAAAGGGGAGGAAGGCTTTGGGCGAGAACACTGAGGAGAGAGAGAGTTTTCAAGGCTTAGACAAAGTGAGAGTGGATGAATAAGTTCATCACTATGGGTATTTATAGGAAAACCAAAGCCAACCAATGGCCAAGATTAAGCCATGTGCAAGGCAAGTGTAAGGCCAAGATCAAGCCAAGTGCACCCTAACCTACTCCACAAATCCTCACAAATATCTACACAAATATCTACCACAACTTGCCCATCCATTCGGCCTAATTCCGCCTCAAGTCCACCAACGAGAGGTGCCAAGTGTTGCCCTCTCGTTGGTCCAAAACATTTCGTCTCTCGGAAAAATCCGCAAAATACTAAATGACATAGCCGGAATTTTCCGCCCGTAAGCTTAGTAAAGCGTTTCGTCGACAAGCGACTCTGTCGGTGTTGTGCACAATAAATATTTCGGCCAAGGGTGCCACATGGGGGTGACACGTGTCGCCCCCCGATTCGCCCAGAATATTTCGTCTTCCGAAAATATCCAAAATACCGGAAATCTCAAAAACAAAGCGGGCCCCACAAAACCGTAAATTTCTCCCGTGGGCCCCACGTGACCATTTCCGAAAATAAAATCTCAAAATTCTAATATAATTTAAGAAGCCCATATACCAAATCTGGGAATCCAATTCTCATTAACGAACCTTTTTCTTCACAAAAAAACCGGAAACTTTACCGTCGAAACTCACATCTTTCTTTCTTTTCAAAATTCTGCCGTACTCTCGTACGTACGTCCTCACATACATACCCTGCAACTACGGGGTATAACAATCAACCCCGCCGCATGGCCACACGCCCCCGGAATTCTGCATCGGTGTAGACATGTCCATGTAACCACAATAACAATATATCGTGTCAACCCGCCGCGTACGTGCCGAGTCTGCATCGGTGTAGACATGTCCATGTGACATCAACAACAATATACCGCACAACCAGGCTATCACAAACAAGCTCAAGCAAATTACACAACAACAGGCATAGGCAAGTTACACACAACTCAAGGTACTTCCATTTCGTATCAAAGTCTGGGTTTTAACCCTAAGTACTACGTACGTTAACTTCCTTTTTAAGAGATCCATTCCGTTCATAAAGGTCACCCGATACCCGTAGTATAAAAATAGAGTGACTCACATTTTTAGGTAAACCAAAATACTTCCCTTTTGTAAAATCAAGTAACAACATTATTTTCCAAACGTTCAAGTTTGCCTAATTTCAAATGCTCAAGTTTCTCATTTTAGAAGGGTTTCATAACTCATAGTCTTAATCTCTTTTAAAACAATTGAGTAACATATGTCTTGTACGTGAGCCGTTTATTCTTGTTTACAACAATCTTGTTACAAAGACTATGATCTAGGAAATGTAATACAATTTTGTCTTATCTTAGCATGCAGATGGAGGTTTCTACTGGTTTTAATAACAATTAGTTAATTGTCAATACACCTTCCTTTATTAGCGCTGCTGTGGTTTGCTCGACACTTATTCTCATTTCTGAAATCAGTAAAACATTATTCTTTTTAAAACCAAGTACTCATTACTCGCGAATGAGGTTTCACAACACATTTAACAAAATGTTAATAACCAAGTAAAACAAGTTAAGTCTCTTATCTTTCAAGATCAAGTCTCTTAACTTCTACAATCAATAAACCAATCTTTACCTACATAGAGTCGTTATAACTAACTTCCCGTAAAGCTATTATAACACCCTATGTTTTAAAAACCAACTCATTTAACACGTATGCGTCTACCGTACTACATAGTTTACAAAGCATCATGCTAGAAGGATAGGAAGAGGTTCACATACCTCGCGACGATTATCGACGATAAGCAAAGCGCTCCATCGTCGCCGCTGGCCGTTCCACTCTTTAAGTAGAATACGCTACTCGCGATCTTCCACCTATAAGGCCACAAACGTCTATTAACTTCTAACATCGCGGTTCCATATTCTACAAAATTGGCGGCACCTCCCACATGCAGCGTAAATCTCCTCCTCTATCGGTAGGCTACTAAGCCAACGAGGGGTTTGCACGTCTAACCGGGCGTGTACAATTCTACAACAGCAATGCTACACAAGTCTACTTGTCTGATCTATGTAAAAACAATTGATTCTCTTCTTTAAATTCGGGCTTAAGTCAAAAGACATTGCATAAGCTATGTTGATTCTATATATAGTATACTTCAACTATATAATCCTACAACATGTAATCTCCAATTACAATAAGGGGACAAGAATATTTACGACAAGCCCAAAATTATCCGAGATAAAAGTCGATCCTGAGCAAGGTTTAGCTCCTACTCCGTGCGCTCCAATCCGCTCCAAACAACCCTTAGAAGTTCTAACCAACTTACCTACATCTTGACAGTATGAAGATTTCCTTAGGGTTTCGGTTTGAGACTTAAAAGGACAAAAGGTAGTATTTCCGGGCTTTACGTATAGAGGTAACTTTTGGAAAACTATAAGGTAAAGGCTAAGGTATTTTGGGCATTATAACAATACTTGGAGAAGTATTTCAATACCACAAGGGAGGGGTATTATATGAAAACAACTAGGCTAGGGGGGTACCCGGCTAGCACCTCAAGGGGAGGAGGCTCTCGGCGCAAGGCCACTCGAAGGGGAGGGAAGGCTTTGGGCGAGAACACTCGAGAGGGAGAGAGAGTTTTCAAGGCTTAGACAAAGTGAGAGTGGATGAATAAGTTCATCACTGGGGTATTTATAGGAAAACCAAAAGCCAACCAATGGCGAGATTAAGCCATGTGCAAGGCAAGTGTAAGGCCAAGATCAAGCCAAGTGCACCACAACCTACTCCACAAATCCCTCAAATATCTACACAAATATCTACCACAACTTGCCCGTCCATTCGGCCCTAATTCCGCCGAGTCCACTTTGAGAGGGTGCCAAGTGTTGCCCTCTCGTTGGTCCAAAACATTTCGTCTCTCGGAAAAATCCATAAAATACTAAATGACATAGCGGAATTTTCCGCCCGTAACTTAGTAAAGCGTTTAATCGACAAAGCGACTCTGTCGGGTGTTGTACCTGATAAATATTTCGGCGGTGCCACGTGGGGTGACACGTGTCGCCCCGATTCGCCGAATATTTCGTCTTAGAAAATATCCAAAATCCGGAAATCTCAAAAACAAAGCGGGCCCCACAAAAGTAAATTTCTCCGTGGGCCCAGCGTGACCATTTCAGAAAATAAAATCTCAAAATTCTAATATAATTTAAGAAGCCCGTATACCAAATCGGGAATCCAATTCTCATTAACGAACCTTTTTCTTCACAAAAAGCGGAAACTTCTGTGAAACTCACATCTTTCTTTCTTTTCAAAATTACTGCGTACTCTGCGTCGTGCGTCCTCACATACATACCACTGCAACTACGGGGTATAACAATCAACCACGCATGGCCTGCGCCGGAGTCTGCGCCGGTGTAGGCGTGTCCATGTAACCACAATAACAATATATCAGTGTCAACCTGCTTGCGTACGGCGTATGCCGGTCTGCGACGGTGTAGACATGTCCATGTGACATCAACAACAATATACCGCACAACCAGGCTATCACAAACAAGCTCAAGCAAATTACACAACAACAGGCATAGGCAAGTTACACACAACTCAAGGTACTTCCATTTCGTATCAAAGTCTGGGTTTTAACCTAAGTACTACGTCGTTAACTTCCTTTTAAGAGATCCATTCCGTTCATAAAGGTCACCGATACGTAGTATAAAAATAGAGTGACTCACATTTTTAGGTAAACCAAAATACTTCCCTTTTGTAAAATCAAGTAACAACATTATTTTCCAAGCGTTGAGTTTGCCTAATTTCAAATGCTCGAGTTTCTCATTTTAGAAGGGTTTCATAACTCATAGTCTTAATCTCTTTTAAAACAATTGAGTAACATATGTCTTATGCGTGAGCCGTTTATTCTTGTTTACAACAATCTTATTCTGTGACCGTGATCTAGGAAATGTAATACAATTTTGTCTTATCTTAGCTTATGCGGATGGAGGTTTCTCTTGGTTTTAATAACAATTAGTTAATTGTCAATACACCTTCCTTTATTAAGCGCTGCGTGGTTTGCTCGACACTTATTCTCATTTCGAAATCGATAAAACATTATTCTTTTAAAACCAAGTACTCATTACTCGCGAATGAGGTTTCACAACACATTTAACAAAATGTTAATAACCAAGTAAAACAAGTTAAGTCTCTTATCTTTCAAGATCAAGTCTCTTAACTTCTGATCAATAAACCAATCTTTTACCTACATAGAGTCGTTATAACTAACTTCCCATAAAGCTATTATAACACCCTATGTTTTAAACCAACCAACTCATTTAACACGTATGCGTCTCAGCATTACATAGTTTACAAAGCATCATGCTAGAAGGATAGGAAGAGGTTCACGTACCTCGCGACGATTATCGACAATAAGCAAAGCGCTCCGTGCGAATGGCAGCTGGCCGTTCCACTCTTTAAGTAGAATACGCTGCTCGCGATGCTTCCCTATAAGGCCAAACGTCATTAACTTCTAACCTTGCGGTTCCATATTCTCTGAGAAAATTCGGCGTCCCCCACAGCGTAAATCTCCTCTCTATCGGTAGCTACCAAGCCAACCGAGGTTTGCACGTCTAACCGGTCGTGTACAATTCTACAACACAGCAATGCTACACAAGTCTCTATGTCTGATCCTATGTAAAAGCAGTTGATTCTCTTCTTTAAATTCGGGCTTAAGTCAAAAGACATTGCATGGCTATGTTCAGTTCTATATATAGTATACTTCAACTATATAATCCTACAACATGTAATCTCCAATTACAATAAGGGGACAAGAATATTTACGACAAGCCCAAAATTATCCGAGATAAAAGTCGATCCTGAGCAAGGTTTAGCTCCTACTCCGTGCGCTCAATCGCTCAAACAACCCTTAGAAGTTCTAACCAACTTCTACCTACATACTTCAACCAGCTATGAAGATTTCCTTAGGGTTTCGGTTTGAGACTTAAAAGGACAAAAGGTAGTATTTCCGGGCTCTACGTATAGAGGTAACTTTTGGAAAACTATAAGGTAAAGGCTAAGGTATTTTGGGCATTATAACAATACTTGGAGAAGTATTTCAATACCACAAGGGAGGGGTATTATATGAAAACAACTAGGCTAGGGGTACCCACGGCTAGCACCTCAAAGGGGAGGGGAGGCTCTCGGCCTGAGGCCACTCGAGGGGAGGGGAAGGCTTTGGACGAGAACACTCAAGAGGGGAGAGAGAGTTGACAAGGCTTAGACAAAGTGAGGAGTGGATGACTAAGCTCATCACTAAGGGGGGGTATTTATAGGAAAACCAAAAGCCAACCAATGGCCAAGATTAAGCCATGTGCAAGGCAAGTGTAAGGCCAAGATCAAGCCAAGTGCACCCTAACCCTACTCCACAAATCCCTGCAAATATCTACAAATATCTACCACAACTTGCCCATCCATTCGGCTAATTCCGCCAAGTCCACCGATGAGAGGTGCAGTGTTGCCTCTCGTTGGTCCAAAACATTTCGTCTCTCGGAAAAATCCAAAAATACTAAATGACATAGCCTAATTTTCCTTCGTAACAGTAAAGCGTTTAGTCGACAAACGACTCTGTCGGGTGTTGTGCCTGATAAATATTTCGGCCAGGGTGCCACGTAGGGTGACACGTGTCGCCCCGGTCGCCTGAATATTTCGTCTTAGAAAATATCCAAAATACTGAAATCTCAAAAACAAAGCGGGCCCCACAAACAGTAAATTTCTCCGTGGGCCCACGTGACCATTTAGAAAATAAAATCTCAAAATTCTAATATAATTTAAGAAGCCCATATACCAAATCTGGAATCCAATTCTCATTAACGAACCTTTTTCTTCACAAAAAGCGGAAACTTTCTGTCGAAACTCACATCTTTCTTTCTTTTCAAAATCTGCGCACTGCAAATGCGTCGTCCTCTCACATACATACCACCAACTACGGTATAACAATCAACCCGCCGCACACGCCCGAGTGCGCCGGTGTAGACGTATCCGTATAACCAATAACAATATATCGGTAATCAACCTGCGCGTAGTACGTGCCCGAGTCTGCGTCGGTGTAGACATGTCCATGTGACATCAACAACAATATACGCGCACAACTGGCTATCACAAACAAGCTCAAGCAAATTACACAACAACAGCATAGGCAAGTTACACAACTCAGTACTTCCATTTCGTATCAAAGTCAGGTTTTAACCCTAAGTACTACGTCGTTAACTTCCTTTTAAGAGATCCATTCCGATTCATAAAGGTCACCCGATACAGTAGTATAAAAATAGAGTGACTCGCGTTTTAGGTAAACCAAAATACTTCCCTTTTGTAAAATCAAGTAACAACATTATTTTCCAAGCGTTGAGTTTGCCTAATTTCAAATGCTCGAGTTTCTCATTTTAGAAGGGTTTCATAACTCATAGTCTTAATCTCTTTTAAAACAATTGAGTAACATATGTCTTGTCGTGAGCCGTTTATTCTTGTTTACAACAATCTTATTCAATGACCATGATCTAGGAAATGTAATACAATTTTGTCTTATCTTAGCTTATGCGGATGGAGGTTTCTACTGGTTTTAATAACAATTAGTTAATTGTCGATACACCTTCCTTTATTAAGCGCTGCGTGGTTTGCTCGA
Organism: Przewalskia tangutica; assembly: GCA_029844215.1. Classification (NCBI taxonomy): domain Eukaryota; kingdom Viridiplantae; phylum Streptophyta; class Magnoliopsida; order Solanales; family Solanaceae; genus Przewalskia; species Przewalskia tangutica. The sequence continues at coordinate 53,284,127 of CM056721.1, forward strand.
CACTTATTCTCATTTCAAATCAGTAAAACATTATTCTTTTTAAAACCAAGTACTCGTTACTGCGAATGAGGTTTCACAACACATTTAACAAAATGTTAATAACTAAGTAAAACAAGTTAAGTCTCTTATCTTTCAAGATCAAGTCTCTTAACTTCTACAATCAATAAACCAATCTTTTACCTACATAGAGTCGTTATAACTAACTTCCCATAAAGCTATTATAACACCCTATGTTTTAAACCAACCAACTCATTTAACACGTATGCGTCTACCGTCTACATAGTTTACAAAGCATCATGCTAGAAGGATAGGAAGAGGTTCACATACCTCGCGGCGATTATCGACGATAAGCAAAAGCGCTCCACGTCTTTATCAGGGCTGGCCGTTCCACTCTTTAAGTAGAATACGCTACTCGCGATTTCCACCTATAAGGCGCAAACGTCTATTAACTTCTAACGCACGGTTCCATATTCTCTCTGAGAAAATTGGCGGCACCTCCCCATGCAGCGTAAATCTCCTCCTCTATCGGTGGCTGCCACAAGCCAACGGGGTTTGCACGTCTAACCGGGCGTGTACAATTCTACAACAAGCAATGCTACACAAGTCTCTTGTGTCTGATCCTATGTAAAAAGCGATTCGATTCTCTTCTTTAAATTCGAGCTTAAGTCAAAAGACATTGCAAGCTATGTTCGATTCTATATATAGTATACTTCAACTATATAATCCTACAACATGTAATCTCCAATTACAATAAGGGGACAAGAATATTTACGACAAGCCCAAAATTATCCGAGATAAAAAGTCGATCTGAGCAAGGTTTAGCTCTACTCGTGCGCTCCAATCCGCTCAAACAACCCTTAGAAGTTCTAACCAACTTCTACCTACATACTTGACCGGTATGAAGATTTCCTTAGGGTTTCGGTTTGAGACTTAAAAGGACAAAAGGTAGTATTTCCGGGCTCTACGTATAGAGGTAACTTTTGGAAAACTATAAGGTAAAGGCTAAGGTATTTTGGGCATTATAACAATACTTGGAGAAGTATTTCAATACCACAAGGGAGGGGTATTATATGAAAACAACTAGGCTAGGGGGGGTACCCCACGGCTAGCACCTCAAAGGGGGGGAGGCTCTCGGCACAAGGCCACTCAAAGGGGAGGGGAAGGCTTTGGGCGAGAACACTCAAGAGGGGAGAGAGAGAGTTTTCAAGGCTTAGACAAAGTGAGAGTGGATGAATAAGTTCATCACTAAGGGGGGTATTTATAGGAAAACCAAAAGCAACCAATGGCAAGATTAAGCCATGTGCAAGGCAAGTGTAAGGCCAAGATCAAGCCAAGTGCACCACAACCCTACTCCACAAATCCCTCACAAATATCTACACAAATATCTACCAACTTGCCCGTCCATTCACTTAATTCCGCCAAGTCCACCAATGAGAGGGTGCCAAGTGTTGCCTCTCGTTGGTCCAAAACATTTCGTCTCTCGGAAAAATCCGCAAAATACTAAATGACATAGCGAATTTTCCCTTCGTAGCTTAGTAAAGCGTTTAGCCGACAAACGACTCTGTCGGGTGTTGTGCCTGATAAATATTTCGGCGGGTGCCACATGGGGTGACACGTGTCGCCCCCGGTCGCCCGAATATTTCGTCTTAGAAAATATCCAAAATCGGAAATCTCAAAAACAAAGCGGGCCCCACAAAACCGTAAATTTCTCCGTGGGCCCACGTGACCATTTAGAAAATAAAATCTCAAAATTCTAATATAATTTAAGAAGCCCATATACCAAATCTGGGAATCCAATTCTCATTAACGAACATTTTTCTTCACAAAAACCGGAAACTTTCTGTCGAAACTCACATCTTTCTTTCTTTTCAAAATTCTGCGTACTCAAATCGTCGTCCTCACATACATACCACGCAACTACGGTATAACAATCAACCCGCGTGGCCACGCCGGAGTGCGCCGGTGTAGACATGTCCATGTAACCCTGATAACAATATATCGTAATCAACCTGCCGCGTACATGCCCGGAATCTGCGTCGGTGTAGACATGTCCATGTGACATCAACAACAATATACCGCAACCAAAGCTATCACAAACAAGCTCAAGCAAATTACACAACAACAGCATAGGCAAGTTACACCTGACTCAAGTACTTCCATTTCGTATCAAAGTCGGGTTTTAACCTAAGTACTACGACGTTAACTTCCTTTTAAGAGATCCATTCCGTTCATAAAGGTCACCGATACCGTAGTATAAAAATAGAGTGACTCATTTTTAGGTAAACCAAAATACTTCCCTTTTGTAAAATCAAGTAACAACATTATTTTCCAAACGCGTTGAGTTTGCCTAATTTCAAATGCTCAAGTTTCTCATTTTAGAAGGTTTCATAACTCATAGTCTTAATCTCTTTTAAAACAATTGAGTAACATATGTCTTGTCGTGAGCCGTTTATTCTTGTTTACAACAATCTTATTCTGACCATGATCTAGGAAATGTAATACAATTTTGTCTTATCTTAGCTTCTATGCAGATGGAGGTTTCTCTGGTTTTAATAACAATTAGTTAATTGTCAATACACCTTCCTTTATTAAGCGGCTGTGGTTTGCTCGACACTTATTCTCATTTCGAAATCAAGAAACATTATTCTTTTTAAAACCAAGTACTCATTACTCGCGAATGAGGTTTCACAACACATTTAACAAAATGTTAATAACCAAGTAAAACAAGTTAAGTCTCTTATCTTTCAAGATCAAGTCTCTTAACTTCTACAATCAATAAACCAATCTTTTACCTACATAGAGTCGTTATAACTAACTTCCCATAAAGCTATTATAACACCCTATGTTTTAAACCAACCAACTCATTTAACACATATACGTCTACCGTACTACATAGTTTACAAAGCATCATGCTAGAAGGATAGGAAGAGGTTCACATACCTCGCGACGATTATCGACAATAAGCAAAACGCTCGCGTCGCATCAGAATCGGCTGCTCCACTCTTTAAGTAGAATACGCTACTCGCGATCTTTCCACCTATAAGGCCACGCGTCTATTAACTTCTAACCGGTTCCATATTCTACGTAAAATTCGAAGACCTCACATGACAGAAATCTCCTCTCTATCGGTGGCTACCAAGCCAACCGAGGGTTTGCACGCCTAACCGGACGTGTACAATTCTACAACACAAAGAATGCTACACAAGTCTCTTATGTCTGATCCTATGTAAAAACGATTCGATTCTCTTCTTTAAATTGGGCTTAAGTCAAAAGACATTGCATGCTATGTTGATTACTATATATAGTATACTTCAACTATATAATCCTACAACATGTAATCTCCAATTACAATAAGGGGACAAGAATATTTACGACAAGCCCAAAATTATCCGAGATAAAAGTCGATCTGAGCAAGGTTTAGCTCCTACTCCGTGCGCTCAATCCGCTCCAAACAACCCTTAGAAGTTCTAACCAACTTCTACCTACATACTTCAACCAGTATGAAGATTTTCTTAGGGTTTGGTTTGAGACTTAAAAGGACAAAAGGTAGTATTTGGCTCTACGATAGAGGTAACTTTTGGAAAACTATAAGGTAAAGGCTAAGGTATTTTGGGCATTATAACAATACTTGGAAGTATTTCAATACCACAAGGAGGGTATTATATGAAAACAACTAGGCTAGGGGTACCCACTACTAGCACCTCAAAGGGGAGGAGGCTCTCGGCCACAAGGCCACTCAAGGGGAGGGGAAGGCTTTGGGCGAGAACACTCAGAGGGGAGAGAGTTTTCAAGGCTTAGACAAAGTGAGGAGTGGATGAATAAGTTCATCACTAAGGGGGTATTTATAGGAAAACCAAAAGCCAACCAATGGCAAGATTAAGCCATGTGCAAGGCAAGTGTAAGGCCAAGATCAAGCCAAGTGCACCTAACCCTACTCCACAAATCCCTGCAAATATCTACACAAATATCTACCACAACTTGCCCATCCATTCGCCCTAATTCCGCTCAAGTCCACCAACGAGAGGGTGCAAGTGTTGCCTCTCGTTGGTCCAAAACATTTCGTCTCGGAAAAATCCGCAAAAATACTAAATGACATAGCCGAATTTTCCTTCGTAACTTAGTAAAACGTTTCGCCGACAAACGACTCTGTCGGGTGTTGTGCACAATAAATATTTTGGCCAAGGGTGCCACGTGGGGTGACACGTGTCGCCCCGATTCGCCGAATATTTCGTCTTAGAAAATATCCAAAATACGAAATCTCAAAAACAAGCGGGCCCACAAAATCAGAATTTCTCCGTGGGCCCACGTGACCATTCCGAAAATAAAATCTCAAAATTCTAATATAATTTAAGAAGCCCATATACCAAATCTGGGAATCAATTCTCATTAACGAACCTTTTCTTCACAAAAAGCGGAAACTTTCCGTGAAACTCACATCTTTCTTTCTTTTCAAAATTACTGCGTACTCGTCGTGCGTCCTCACATACATACCGCAACTACGGTATAACAATCAACCCCGCGTGGCCACACGCCCGGATTGCGTCGGTGTAGGCATGTCCATGTAACCACAATAACAATATATCGTGTAATCAACCTGCGCACGCCCGCGTACCGGGTCTGCATCGGTGTAGACATGTCCATGTGACATCAACAACAATATACCGCACAACCAGGCTATCACAAACAAGCTCAAGCAAATTACACAACAACAGGCATAGGCAAGTTACACACAACTCAAGGTACTTCCATTTCGTATCAAAGTCTGGGTTTTAACCACTAAGTACTACGTCGTTAACTTCCTTTTAAGAGATCCATTCCGCTCATAAAGGTCACGATGCGTAGTATAAAAATAGAGTGACTCACATTTTTAGGTAAACCAAAATACTTCCCTTTTGTAAAATCAAGTAACAACATTATTTTCCAAACGTTCAAGTTTGCCTAATTTCAAATGCTCAAGTTTCTCATTTTAGAAGGGTTTCATAACTCATAGTCTTAATCTCTTTTAAAACAATTGAGTAACATATGTCTTGTCGTGAGCCGTTTATTCTTGTTTACAACAATCTTGTTACTGACCATGATCTAGGAAATGTAATACAATTTTGTCTTATCTTAGCTTCATGCGGATGGAGGTTTCTCTTGGTTTTAATAACAATTAGTTAATTGTCAATACACCTTCCTTTATTAGCGCTTTGTGGTTTGCTCGACACTTATTCTCATTTCCAAATCGAAGAAACATTATTCTTTTTAAAACCAAGTACTCATTACTCGCGAATGAGGTTTCACAACACATTTAACAAAATGTTAATAACTAAGTAAAACAAGTTAAGTCTCTTATCTTTCAAGATCAAGTCTCTTAACTTCTACAATCAATAAACCAATCTTTTACCTACATGTCGTTATAACTAACTTCCCATAAAGCTATTATAACACCCTATGTTTTAAACCAACCAACTCATTTAACACGTATGCGTCACCGTACTACATAGTTTACAAAGCATCATGCTAGAAGGATAGGAAGAGGTTCACATACCTCGCGACGATTATCGACAATAAGCAAAAGCGCTCCGTCCGCATCAGAATCGCTAGCTGCTCCACTCTTTAAGTAGAATACGCTACTCGCAGATTTCCACCTATAAGGCCAAACGTCTATTAACTTCTAACCGCACGGTTCCATATTCTACGAAAATTCGCAAGACTTCCCATGGCAGCGTAAATCTCCTCTCTATCGAGGCTGCAAGCCAACCGGGGGTTTGCCGCCTAACCGGGCGTGTACAATTCTACAACACAGAATGCTACACAAGTCTCATGTCTGATCCTATGTAAAAACAGTTCAGTTCTCTTCTTTAAATTCAGGCTTAAGTCAAAAGACATTGCCGCAAGCTATGTTCAGTTCTATATATAGTATACTTCAACTATATAATCCTACAACATGTAATCTCCAATTACAATAAGGGGACAAGAATATTTACGACAAGCCCAAAATTATCCGAGATAAAAGTCGATCCTGAGCAAGGTTTAGCTCCTACTCCGTGCGCTCCAATCCGCTCCAAACAACCCTTAGAAGTTCTAACCAACTTCTACCTACATACTTCAACCAGCTATGAAGATTTCCTTAGGGTTTCGGTTTGAGACTTAAAAGGACAAAAGGTAGTATTTCCGGGCTCTACGTATAGAGGTAACTTTTGGAAAACTATAAGGTAAAGGCTAAGGTATTTTGGGCATTATAACAATACTTGGAGAAGTATTTCAATACCACAAGGGAGGGGTATTATATGAAAACAACTAGGCTAGGGGGGGTACCCCACGGCTAGCACCTCAAAGGGGGGGAGGGGGAGGCTCTCGGCCACAAGGCCACTCAAAGGGGGAGGGGGGAAGGCTTTGGACGAGAACACTCAAGAGGGGAGAGAGAGTTTTCAAGGCTTAGACAAAGTGAGGAGTGGATGAATAAGTTCATCACTAAGGGGGGGTATTTATAGGAAAACCAAAAGCCAACCAATGGCCAAGATTAAGCCATGTGCAAGGCAAGTGTAAGGCCAAGATCAAGCCAAGTGCACCCTAACCCTACTCCACAAATCCCTCACAAATATCTACACAAATATCTACCACAACTTGCCCATCCATTCGGCCCTAATTCCGCCCTCAAGTCCACCAATGAGAGGGTGCCAAGTGTTGCCCTCTCGTTGGTCCAAAACATTTCGTCTCTCGGAAAAATCCGCAAAAATACTAAATGACATAGCCGGAATTTTCCCTTCGTAAGCTTAGTAAAACGTTTCGTCGACAAACGACTAATCGGGTGTTGTGCACAATAAATATTTCGGCCAAGGGTGCCACATGGGGGTGACACGTGTCGCCCCCCGATTCGCCCAGAATATTTCGTCTTCCGAAAATATCCAAAATACCGGAAATCTCAAAAACAAAGCGGGCCCACAAATCAGTAAATTTCTCCGTGGGCCCACGTGACCATTTCCGAAAATAAAATCTCAAAATTCTAATATAATTTAAGAAGCCCATATACCAAATCTGGGAATCCAATTCTCATTAACGAACCTTTTTCTTCACAAAAAAACCGGAAACTTTACCGTCGAAACTCACATCTTTCTTTCTTTTCAAAATTCTGCCGTACTCTCGTACGTACGTCCTCACATACATACCCTGCAACTACGGGGTATAACAATCAACCCCGCCGCATGGCCACACGCCCCCGGAATTCTGCATCGGTGTAGACATGTCCATGTAACCACAATAACAATATATCAGGTAATCAACCCTGCCGCATGGCCACATGCCCCCGGAATTCTGCATCGGTGTAGACATGTCCATGTGACATCAACAACAATATACCGCACAACCAGGCTATCACAAACAAGCTCAAGCAAATTACACAACAACAGGCATAGGCAAGTTACACACAACTCAAGGTACTTCCATTTCGTATCAAAGTGTGGGTTTTAACCCTAAGTACTACGTACGTTAACTTCCTTTTTAAGAGATCCATTCCGTTCATAAAGGTCACCCGATACCCGTAGTATAAAAATAGAGTGACTCACATTTTTAGGTAAACCAAAATACTTCCCTTTTGTAAAATCAAGTAACAACATTATTTTCCAAACGTTCAAGTTTGCCTAATTTCAAATGCTCAAGTTTCTCATTTTAGAAGGGTTTCATAACTCATAGTCTTAATCTCTTTTAAAACAATTGAGTAACATATGTCTTGTACGTGAGCCGTTTATTCTTGTTTACAACAATCTTGTTACAATGACCATGATCTAGGAAATGTAATACAATTTTGTCTTATCTTAGCTTCTGCAGATGGAGGTTTCTCTGGTTTTAATAACAATTAGTTAATTGTCAATACACCTTCCTTTATTAGCTTGTGGTTTGCTCGACACTTATTCTCATTTCCAAATCAAGAAACATTATTCTTTTTAAAACCAAGTACTCATTACTCGCGAATGAGGTTTCACAACACATTTAACAAAATGTTAATAACTAAGTAAAACAAGTTAAGTCTCTTATCTTTCAAGATCAAGTCTCTTAACTTCTACAATCAATAAACCAATCTTTTACCTACATAAGTCGTTATAACTAACTTCCCATAAAGCTATTATAACACCCTATGTTTTAAACCAACCAACTCATTTAACACACGTACGCTCACCGTACTACATAGTTTACAAAGCATCATGCTGAAGGATAGGAAGAGGTTCACATACCGCGACGATTATCGATAATAAGCAAAACGCCCCACCGCATCAGAATCGCCAGCTGCTCCACTCTTTAAGTAGAATACGCTACTCGCAGATTTCCACCTATAAGGCCACAAACGCCTATTAACTTCTAACCGCACGGCCCATATTCTACGTAAAATTCGGCAAAGACTCTCCCCGCAACAACAGAATCTCCTCCTCTATCGAGGCCGCTACCAAGCCAACCAAGGGGGTTTGCACGCCTAACCGACGCGTGTACAATTCTACAACACAAAGAATGCTACACAAGTCTATCAGAATACACCCTATGTAAAAACAATTGATTCTCTTCTTTAAATTCAGCTTAAGTCAAAAGACATTGCCGCAGCTATGTTCATTCTATATATAGTATACTTCAACTATATAATCCTACAACATGTAATCTCCAATTACAATAAGGTGACAAGAATATTTACGACAAGCCCAAAATTATCCGAGATAAAAGTCGATCCTGAGCAAGGTTTAGCTCCTACTCCGTGCGCTCCAATCCGCTCCAAACAACCCTTAGAAGTTCTAACCAACTTCTACCTACATACTTCAACCAGCTATGAAGATTTTCTTAGGGTTTCGGTTTGAGACTTAAAAGGACAAAAGGTAGTATTTCCTGGCTCTAACGATAGAGGTAACTTTTGGAAAACTATAAGGTAAAGGCTAAGGTATTTTGGGCATTATAACAATACTGAGAAGTATTTCAATACCACAAGGGAGGGTATTATATGAAAACAACTAGGCTAGTGGGTACCCACTACTAGCACCTCAGGGGAGGGAGGCTCTCGCCACAAGGCCACCCAAAGGGAGGGGGAAGGCTTTGGACGAGAACACTCAAGAGGGGAGAGAGAGTTTTCAGGCTTAGACAAAGTGAGGAGTGGATGAATAAGTTCATCACTGGGGGTATTTATAGAAAACCAAAAGCCAACCAACGGCCAAGATTAAGCCATGTGCAAGGCAAGTGTAAGGCCAAGATCAAGCCAAGTGCACCCTAACCCTACTCCACAAATCCTCACAAATATCTACACAAATATCTACCACAACTTGCCCATCCATTCTACCCTAATTCCGCTCAAGTCCACCAATGAGAGGTGCCAAGTGTTGCCCTCTCGTTGGTCCAAAACATTTCGCCTCTGAAAATCCGCAAAAATACTAAATGACATAGCCGAATTTTCCCTTCGTGAAGCTTAGTAAAACGCTTCGTCGACAAACGACTCTAATCGTGTCACGCACAATAAATATTTCGCCTGGTGCCACATGGGGTGACACGTGTCGCCCCGATTCGCCTGCATATTTCGCCTTCCAAAATATCCAAAATACCGGAAATCTCAAAACAAAGCGGCCCCTACAAAATCAGAATTTCTCCTGGGCCCCACGTGACCATTTCCAAAATAAAATCTCAAAATTCTAATATAATTTAAGAAGCCCATATACCAAACTGGGAATCCAATTCTCATTAACGAACCTTTTCTTCACAAAAACCGGAAACTTTACCCGAAACTCACATCTTTCTTTCTTTTCAAAATTCACAGTACTCTCGTACGTACGTCCTCACATACATACCCTGCAACTACGGGGTATAACAATCAACCCCGCCGCATGGCCACACGCCCCCGGACTTCTGCATCGGTGTAGACATGTCCATGTAACAACAATAACAATATATCGTAATCAACCCCGCCAGACGGCCACATGCCCCTGACCAGATCGGTGTAGACATGTCCATGTGACATCAACAACAATATACCGCACAACCAGGCTATCACAAACAAGCTCAAGCAAATTACACAACAACAGGCATAGGCAAGTTACACACAACTCAAGGTACTTCCATTTCGTATCAAAGTCTGGGTTTTAACCCTAAGTACTACGTACGTTAACTTCCTTTTTAAGAGATCCATTCCTTTCATAAAGGTCACCCGATACCCGTAGTATAAAAATAGAGTGACTCACATTTTTAGGTAAACCAAAATACTTCCCTTTTGTAAAATCAAGTAACAACATTATTTTCCAAACGTTCAAGTTTGCCTAATTTCAAATGCTCAAGTTTCTCATTTTAAAAGGGTTTCATAACTCATAGTCTTAATCTCTTTTAAAACAATTGAGTAACATATGTCTTGTACGTGAGCCGTTTATTCTTGTTTACAACAATCTTGTTACAACAGCCATGATCTAGGAAATGTAATACAATTTTGTCTTATCTTAGCTTCTATGCAGATGGAGGTTTCATCGGTTTTAATAACAATTAGTTAATTGTCAATACACCTTCCTTTATTAGCGGCTCGTGGTTTGCTCGACACTTATTCTCATTTCCAAATCAAGAAACATTATTCTTTTTAAAACCAAGTACTCATTATTCGCGAATGAGGTTTCGCAACACATTTAACAAAATGTTAATAACCAAGTAAAACAAGTTAAGTCTCTTATCTTTCAAGATCAAGTCTCTTAACTTCTACAATCAATAAACCAATCTTTTACCTACATAGAGTCGTTATAACTAACTTCCCATAAAGCTATTATAACACCCTATGTTTTAAACCAACCAACTCATTTAACACATGTACGCTCACCGCATTACATAGTTTACAAAGCATCATGCTGTAAGGATAGGAAGAGGTTCACATACCGCGACGATTATCGATAATAAGCAAAACGCTCCACCGCATCAGAATCGCCAGCTGCTCCACTCTTTAAGTAGAATACGCTACTCGCAGCATTTCCACCTATAAGGCCACAAACGCTTATTAACTTCTAACCGCACGGCCCATATTCTACGTAAAATTGGCAAAGACTCTCCCCGCAACAAACAGAATCTCCTCCTCTATCGAGGCCGGCCACCAAGCCAACCAGTGGGGTTTGCACGCCTAACCTGACGTGTACAATTCTACAACACAAAGAATGCTACACAAGTTCATCAGAATACACCCTATGTAAAAACAGTCGCTTCTCTTCTTTAAATTCAGGCTTAAGTCAAAAGACATTGCCGCAAGCTATGTTCAGTTCTATATATAGTATACTTCAACTATATAATCCTACAACATGTAATCTCCAATTACAATAAGGGGACAAGAATATTTACGACAAGCCCAAAATTATCCGAGATAAAAGTCGATCCTGAGCAAGGTTTAGCTCCTACTCCGTGCGCTCCAATCCGCTCCAAACAACCCTTAGAAGTTCTAACCAACTTCTACCTACATACTTCAACCAGCTATGAAGATTTCCTTAGGGTTTCGGTTTGAGACTTAAAAGGACAAAAGGTAGTATTTCCGGGCTCTACGTATAGAGGTAACTTTTGGAAAACTATAAGGTAAAGGCTAAGGTATTTTGGGCATTATAACAATACTTGGAGAAGTATTTCAATACCACAAGGGAGGGGTATTATATGAAAACAACTAGGCTAGGGGGGTACCCCACGGCTAGCACCTCAGCAGTGAGGAGGCTCTTGGCCACAAGGCCACTCAAAGGGGGAAGGGGGGAGGCTTAGGACGAGAACACTCAAGAGGGGAGAGAGAGTTTTCAAGGCTTAGACAAAGTGAGGAGTGGATGAATAAGTTCATCACTAAGGGGGGGTATGTATAGGAAAACCAAAGCCAACCAATGGCCAAGATTAAGCCATGTGCAAGGCAAGTGTAAGGCCAAGATCAAGCCAAGTGCACCCTAACCCTACTCCACAAATCCTCACAAATATCTACACAAATATCTACCACAACTTGCCCATCCATTCTACCTAATTCCGCCTCAAGTCCACCAACGAGAGGTGCAGTGTTGCCCTCTCGTTGGTCCAAAACATTTCGTCTCTCGGAAAAATCCGCAAAAATACTAAATGACATAGCCGGAATTTTCCCTTCGTAAGCTTAGTAAAACGTTTCGTCGACAAACGACTAATCGGTGGTTGTGCACAATAAATATTTCGCCAAGGTGCCACACTGGGGTGACACGTGTCGCCCCGATTCGCCTGAATATTTCGTCTTCCAAAATATCCAAAATACCGAAATCTCAAAACAAAGCGCTCACAAAATCAGAATTTCTCCTGGGCCCCACGTGACCATTTCCAAAATAAAATCTCAAAATTCTAATATAATTTAAGAAGCCCATATACCAAACTGGGAATCCAATTCTCATTAACGAACCTTTTTCTTCACAAAAACCGGAAACTTTACCGTGAAACTCACATCTTTCTTTCTTTTCAAAATTCACAGCACTCGTGACGCACGTCCTCACATACATACCCGCAACTACGGGTATAACAATCAACCCCGCCGCACGGCCACACGCCCGACTGCAGACGGTAGACATGTCCATGTAACCACAATAACAATATATCGTAATCAACCCCGCCGCACGCCACATGCCCCTGACTGCAGATCGGTAGACATGTCCATGTGACATCAACAACAATATACCGCACAACCAAAGTATCACAAACAAGCTCAAGCAAATTACACAACAACAGCATAGGCAAGTTACACACAACTCAAGGTACTTCCATTTCAGATCAAAGTCCTGGTTTTAACCCTAAGTACTACGACGTTAACTTCCTTTTAAGAGATCCATTCCGCTCATAAAGGTCACCCGACACCGTAGTATAAAAATAGAGTGACTCACATTTTTAGGTAAACTAAAATACTTCCCTTTTGTAAAATCAAGTAACAACATTATTTTCCAAACGCTCAAGTTTGCCTAATTTCAAATGCTCAAGTTTCTCATTTTAGATGGTTTCATAACTCATAGTCTTAATCTCTTTTAAAACAATTGAGTAACATATGTCTTGTACGTGAGCCGCTTATTCTTGTTTACAACAATCTTGTTACAAGACCATGATCTAGGAAATGTAATACAATTTTGTCTTATCTTAGCTTCTATGCAGATGGAGGTTTCTATCTGGTTTTAATAACAATTAGTTAATTGTCAATACACCTTCCTTTATTAGCGCCACGTGGTTTGCTCGACACTTATTCTCATTTCCAAATCAAGAAACATTATTCTTTTAAAACCAAGTACTCATTACTCGCGAATGAGGTTTCACAACACATTTAACAAAATGTTAATAACTAAGTAAAACAAGTTAAGTCTCTTATCTTTCAAGATCAAGTCTCTTAACTTCTACAATCAATAAACCAATCTTTTACCTACATAGAGTCGTTATAACTAACTTCCCATAAAGCTATTATAACACCCTGTGTTTTAAACCCACCAACTCATTTAACACATGTACGTCTACCGGACTACATAGTTTACAAAGCATCATGCTAGAAGGCTAGGAAGAGGTTCACATACCTCGCGACGATTATCGACAATAAGCAAAACGCTCCACCGCATCAGAATCGCCAGCTGCTCCACTCTTTAAGTAGAATACGCTACTCGCAGATTTCCACCTATAAGGCCACAAACGCCTATTAACTTCTAACCGCACGGCCCATATTCTACGTAAAATTCGCAAAGACTTCCCCGCAATAACAGAATCTCCTCCTCTATCGAGGCCGCTACCAAGCCAACCAGGGGTTTGCACGCCTAACCGACGTGTACAATTCTACAACACAAAGAATGCTACACAAGTCTCATCAGAATACAATCCTATGTAAAAACAGTCTCTTTCTTTAAATTCAGCTTAAGTCAAAAGACATTGCCGCAAGCTATGTTCATTTCTATATATAGTATACCTCAACTATATAATCCTACCATATGTAATTTCCAAATACAACAAGGGGACAAGAATTTTTACCTCGATAAGCCCAAAATTATCCAAGTTATAAAAGTCGATCCTGAGCAAGGTTTAGCTCCTACTCTGTGCGCTACAATCCGCTCCAAACAACCCTTAGAAGTTCTAACCAACTTCTACTTAAATACTTCAACCAACTATGAAGATTTCCTTAGGGTTTCGGTTTGAGACTAAGAGGACAAAAGGTAGTATTTCCGGACTCTACGTATAGAGGTAACTTTTGGAATACTACAAGGTAAAGGCTAAGGTATTTTGGGCATTATAACAATACTTGGAGAGTATTTCTACCAAGAGGGGGGGTGTATTATACGAAACAACTAGGCTAGGGGGGGGGGGGGGTACCCCTCGGCCAACACTACTAAGGGGGGGAGGGGGAGGCCTCTCGGCCAAAGCTTCTCAAAAGGGGGGGGGGGCCTCTTGGACGAGAACACAACACAAGAGGGGAGGGAGGATTTCAAGACTTAGTGAAATTTAGGATGAAGAAGTCTTCAACAAGAGAGGGGTATTTATAGGGAAGCCAAAGGCCAACCAATGGCCAAGATCAAGCCATGTGCAAGGCAAGTGTAAGGCAAGTGTAAGGCCTTGATCAAGCCAAGTGCACCCTAACCCTACACCCCAAAACAAGGCACAAAACATGGCACCAAACATGGCACAAAGTAAGGCACAAAACAAGGCACCAATCGGCCAAGGCCAAACCGCCCCTAAGGCGTCCACTTGAGGGTGACAAGTCGTTGGCCCAAAAATGTTCCGTCGCTCGGAAAAATCCGCAAAAATACAAAATGACATAGCCGGAATTTTCCCTACGCAAGCTCTGTAAAACGTTTCGTCGAAAAACGACTTAATCGTGTTGTGCACAAATTTCAACTCGTACAAACTTTAAGTCTCAAATTTTCATACGTCGTCTCCACGCATATACTGAAATACGGGTATAACAAACGCAGCCCAAGGAGGTCAAGACAACAGTACTAAGTATGTGAAATCAGAAGTACTTAAATGAAAACATATCATTTTAAAATCGGTTTTGCAAGTATGTATGAAACAACCAAGGTAATCGCACATAGTGCCACATCATAAACAAGAGCAACAATAGGTAAATCAGAATGTGTCTTTTCTAGGCTGCGAATGATCGGCAGGCCATTGCCGTGGTATCACCATGCAAGCCTAATCCCGACTCTCAGAGTCCGCATAGGCCACTCACATAGGCCCGCATAGGTATATAACCCCGCATCGAGGGTAGCTACTCCTGCGTCGCCCCGACTCGTAGTCCGCATGGCCACATAGACCGCATGAGGTATAACCCCGCATCACTAACCCGAACTCCCGTAGCTCGCATAGTCCCCGACCCGCATGAGGTATTCTCGAATCATGGTCCTGCATCGCCTGAGTCTACCCCGACGGAGGCGCTTAACCCCTGTAATATGTCAAGAGGTGAGTGATATTACACTAACATAACAAATTATCGCTTAAACAACATAAGCACAACAAAATACTCTTATACAAACGTTACAAGACACTAACACACATAGCATCATATCATGTCTACTTATCAAACCATCTTATTATTCTTTTCACAAATCAATATAAGTCTGTTATAAACACATAGGCAAACTGCTTTTATCATGCTTAAGTGGTTATACCTAACTTCCCATAAAGCTAGTATAACTCTTAAGCTTCCGCTTAAAAACCAATTAGTTCTCTTCATAAAAATGATTCAAGAATCTTTTGAAATGCTTTCGATCCTTATTATTCGTGCTTAAGTCGCGAGACATTGCCGTAAGTATTATTCAGCTTAAGTCGAAAGACATTGCCGTAGTTATTATTCGCTTAACACATATGACGCTCACCGTACTATATATTTTAAAAATATCATGCTTTAGGAAGAATCACATACCTTCTCAGCGAAAACCACCTGCCAAGTTGAATATGTCGCGCGCAGAGAATCAGCCTATAATAGTCAGACACGTCTATCAACGTCTAGACTACTCAGAAACGATTCTAAGCGAGGGTCCTTTATTCTACGGAAAATCGGCAAAGACTTCCCTACCCGTGAGCTACTCAAGTTCATCGTGAAAACAAATTCTAAGTAAGTACAGCTTTGATTATTCTTCTTTAAACCCTTCTACTGTGATAATTCAATTCTATTCTTTAATATCCTTCTAAGTATTCATACTTATTCTTATACTTCTACAAAGATGTATTCTCAAATTACAAAGGAAGGACAAGATTATTTACCTCGGTAAGCCCAATAATATCCTAGATAAAAGTCGATCCGGAGCAAGGCTTAGCTCCTAAGTTGTACGCTCCGATAGCTCCAAGGAAACCTTAGAAGTTCTTCACAACTTCTACTAAGTACTAAGGGATTTGGGCTAGGGTATTTTGGGCATTATAACAATACTAGAAGACAACTTTTCTACCAAGGGAGGTGGGTAGATTTCGGATAGGCTAGGGGGGGGGGGAGGTGTTTGGACGAAATGGCTATCAAAGGAGAGGGAAGGATTTTAGACTTGGAAAGCTTTTGTGGATGAAGAACTCTTCATCACAAGAGGGGTATTTATAGGTCAAGGGATGGCCAACCAATGGCCAAGATTATGTCAAGTGCAAGGCAAGTGTATGGTCAAGATTAGGGCAAGTGTCCTTGGCCAACTTGCACACAAAATATCCTACCAACTACATGACAAAGATGGCCATCCATTCGGCCCGATTGCCGAGTACACATCCATCAATGAGCGGGTGTCAAGTGTCGCCCTCTCGTTGGTCGCACGTGGTACGTCTCTCGGAAAAATCCGCAAAAAATAGAAATGGCATAGCCGAATTTATCCTACGCGAGTCTTGTAAAACGTTTCGTCGAAACGATTCTTTTAAGGAGTTGTGCCCAAAACGTCTTGTGCCTAAACTTTAAGGCTAGATTTTGACGTATTCCCCACGCATACTGCGGAAATACGGTATAACGGTTGTGCAAGAGTAGTTCTTCTGTTAAGCTTGAGCATGGCACGTATGCGGGCTTATGCGCAGCAGCCGAGAGATGTAGAGATCGACGTTAACCGAGGACGAGAAGAGGCCGAGCAGCGAGGATCCTTTAGTAACTTTCGAGGCGAATCGCCTCGGAAGATCGATATGCACATCCACCGGTGCAGTGGTCCTCCATGGGTTCGTGGATGTTCGGGGTATGCAGGAGTTGGTCAGAGCTCCAGAGCTTCCGATTCACAGCTACACGTAGGTTCCAGCCAGCCGGATTCAGTTTTTCCCCAGTGTTCACAATGCGACAGGCGTCATCCCGAGGAATGTCGTCTTTTAGTTGGTACTTGTTGTACCTACGGCCGTCAGGGCCAGGTGTCGAAGGATATCCTAGTAGGAGGACTCAGCCTTCAGGATCGGTGGGTAGTTCGTCATCTTCCCTAGCTATGCGCCCTACGGGGCATGTTTGGTTAGAACGACTAAGGGAGGAAGATGAGATACAGGTATATCCTTAACCCTCTAGAGATCAGTATGTGTGATAAGATGGGTATATCATAAGTGCTATGTTCTGATAGCAGTGTGTTAGTTGTGTTTAAGAATCATGGTTAGTAACCGGGAGAGATTGGGGGGATAGGAAAGTGTGAGCCTTAGAATGTTATACGTAGAGACCTTAGAGGTAAGGCCATCTCGAAAGAAAGATTTATTTTGTGTTTGACCCTTACCAGAGTACATAGTGCACGTGGGATATATTGTGTGATAAGTCCCTGAGTAGTGTGGAATGAAAGAGGGTAGTTGAGCTAAGAAGACCGCTAGGTTTTCATAACATGATTAGTGAGATTGTTCCGGATCAGGGAGCTAGTATTTTGCGCGTTGCCGGGTCGGGTTGAGGCCACGCCATGTCAACCCGGCTGTTTGGTGGTGGTGTCATGACCAACCTGCCCGCGGATCGTGCCTTACCCCGCACCCTAGTGATACAACATCGAGTAATCCGCGAACATAAGACGATAACATGAAATAACATGCTAAGTATGAAACAATAGTCCGAGAAACTTGCCTTACGGCATATATATACAAATCAATTTAAACCGAACGCTACATCCCATTACAACTCGCCACAACAAGATTTCTGCACTTAAGAATGATACGACAACAATGGCGGACAGGCCCCGCCATACCCCTGAATGTAAATACCTACAACGATAGGGACTATACCACCGATAAGCCTCCGAGAAACGGAGCTTCCCATACAATCATGACCCTAAGAGCGAGGATCAACGACTGGTGTACCTTTACCTGCGGCATGAACGCAGCCCCCCGAAGGAGGTCAGTACAACAGGTACCAAGTATGTGAAACTGAAAATACTGTAAATGAAATCATAATCGTCTATAAAGCAGGAGACATGTATGATAACCAAACTACAGTTCACAATAAATAGCGAATATGTCAAGTCGTGACTCACGCCTCACAGTCATCACTCAAATGTAACTATGGGTCTCACGCCCATAACATCAATCATGCCCGTGGAATACCTTCCTCACTGCCGGCAGTTTATGATATAAAAGCACCAAGAAATACACACGAACAACAGGTCCCACCTGTGTCCTAATAAAACAGTACAGGGTAAGTACGAAGGCATAACCGACTACTAACACCTACAAGACTAACAGTGGTCATAAATCAGATCATGATATCTGCTGCATCACATGATCAAAGCCGGTCACTGCTCGCAAAGATCAAATGTGCGCGTCAGGCCCGCATTTGGTATTCTCGCGTCGAGGGTAGCTACTCCCAAGATCGCCCCGACTCGCACCGCATGGCCACAAAGACCGCATGACCACAAGCGGCCGCAAACTAACCCGAACTCCGTAGTTCCGCATGGATCCTCGACCCGCATGAGGTATTCTCGAATCATGGTCCTGCATCACCGAGTCTACCCCAGACGGAGGGCGACTTAACCTCCTAAACAAGTCATGTGAGTGGTACAATACCAACATAACGGTGAGAGTCAAACAACTTTAAGCGCAATGAGGGAAAACCCCTTTACACAAAACATCACAAGATACTAACACACGTAGATCCTAGCATGTTTACTTATCAAATCAATAAGAAAGTATTACAAGGCTATCACAAACCAACACAATCAAGTTATACACATAAGGTACATTCTAATATATGATTAACAAGATCGGGCATCTATTCCCAAAGTACTTCATACATTATCTTTAAAAGATACGTTACGTTTACAAAAGTCACACAATACGTAGTATATGAAAATAGAGTGATTATCTTTTGAAGTAAATCAAAACACTTCTCTTCAGAAATCAAGTAACAACATTCTTTTCCAAATGTTTCAAGTTTGCCTAATTTCAATTACTCAAGTTTCTCATTTTGAAAGGTTTCAGTAGTTCATAATTTTAATCACTTAATGATATAATTCTCCTTTAAAAGCAATTTGAGAAACATATGTCCGATACGTGAGTAGGTTATTCTTGTTTATAACAATCTTATTTAAGCGACCATGATCTAGGAAATGTAACATCATTTTGTCTCATCTTAGTTTCTATGCAGATGGAAGTTTCTAATGGTTTTACTAATACATTATTAGTCAAAACATTTCCTTTATTAGCGCTGTGGTTTGTGTCACGACTGCCCGGCCCGTATCGTGCCTTACCCCGCACCCTAGTGATACAACATCGAGTAATCAGCGAACATAAAGACAATTCATGAAACCAATGTAATAAGACAGTTGAAATAAGAAGACAAAGCAACCAAAAACGATTACCGTCGGTATATAAATAACAATTTGAATAGCTATATCCCTTTCTACCACTGCGCATAAAGATTTTCTACACTCTAAGAATGATATATTAACAACGACGGGACAGGGCCCCGTCATACCCCTGAATGCAAGCACCTACAACAACAGGTGACTATACCAAGATAAGCCTCCGAGGAACGAGCTTCAAACGCTGAAGCGTGACCCTAGAGCGAGGATCAACGATCGTGTACCTTTACTCATGCAGATGAACGCACTCGGGCGAGGTCGATAACAGTACCAAGTATGGAATCGAAATATCAGAAATGAAATCATAATAGTCTATAAAGCGGAGATATGTATGATAACCAAACTACGCTCACAATAAATAGCGATATGTCAATGTCAGGGACTCACGCCCTCAAAGTCATCACTCAAATGTAACTATGGGTCTCACGCCCACAACATCAATCGTGCCCGTGGAATACCTTCCTCACTGCCGGCAGTTTATGATATAAAAGCACCAAGGAATACACATGAACACCAGGTCCCACCTGTGTCCTAATAAAACAGTACGGGGTAAGTACGAAGGCATAGCCGACTACTAACACCCATAGTACCAACAAGGTCATAAACTGTGTCATGATATCCGCCTGCATCACATGATCAAAGCCGTCACTCGCCGCAGATCAAATGTGCGCGTCTAGCCCCGAACTCTTCGCAGCTCGATAGGCCAACCTCATAGCCCGCGTGAGGTATTCCTCGCATCGAGGGTAGCTACTCCCGTAAGATCGCCCCGACTCGCACCGCATGGCCACAAAGACCGGCGACCACAAGGGCCGCAAACTAACCGGAACTCCCGTAGTTCCGCATGGATCCTCGACCCGCATGCAGGTATTCTCGAATCATGGTCCTGCATCACTGAAGTCTACCCCGTCGGAGGCGCAATAACCTCCGAGACAAGTCAAGGTGAGTGGTACAATACCAACATAACGGTGATAGTCAAACAACTTAAGCGCGATCGAATGGAAAACCCTTTACACAACCATCACAAGATACTAACACACGTAGCATCCTAGCATGTTTACTTAACAAATCACCAAGAAAGTATTACAAGGCTATCACAAACCAACACAATCAAGTTATATACACAAGGTACTTTCTACTATATGATTAACAAGATCGGGTTTTTATCCCCAAAGTACTTCATACATTAACTCTTTTAAAAGATACGTTACTTCACAAAAACCACACAATACCCGTAGTATATGAAAATAGAGTGATTATCTTTTGAAGTAAATCAAAACACTTACCTTTGTAAAATCAAGTAACAACATTATTTTCCAAACGTCCAAGTTTGCCTAATTTCAAATGTTCACGGTTCTTATTTTAGAAAGGTTTCGTAGTTCATAGTCTTATTCATTTAAGAATATAATTCTCTTTTAAACCATCTGAGAAACATAAGCCTTATATATGAGTAGGATATTCTTATTTATAACAATCTTATTACCGCAGCCATGATCTAGGAAATATCATTTTGTCTCATCTTAGCTTCTATGCAGATGGAAGTTTCTACCGTTTTAATAATACTTAATCACAAACATTTCCTTTTATTAACGCTGCGTTGGTTTGTCGATACACATTCGATTTCGAAATCAAGAAACATTCTTAAGCCGCTATACCTAACTTCCCATAAAGCTAGTATAACTCTTAAGTTTTCAAAACCAAGTATTACTTCTTCTTTCAAAATGATTCAAAAATCTTTGAAATACTTCAAGTTCTTTATTATCACATAACCAAACGCTATAGTTCAAATCGCTTACCTTTTAAAACCACAAGTATTTTCTTACCTACATAAAGTCGTTATAACCAACTTCCCACAAAGCCGTTATAACACTTTATGTTTTAGACCAATCAAATACATTTAACACACGTATGCGTATC
Organism: Przewalskia tangutica; assembly: GCA_029844215.1. Taxonomy (NCBI): domain Eukaryota; kingdom Viridiplantae; phylum Streptophyta; class Magnoliopsida; order Solanales; family Solanaceae; genus Przewalskia; species Przewalskia tangutica. Next base: position 53,305,735 of record CM056721.1, read on the forward strand.
GTACTCGTAGTTACACACATATCATGCTAGAAGAGATAGGAAGAGGTTCACGTACTCGCGACGAGTTATCGACTAATAGCAAAACGCTCAAGTACTTCCAACCGCTTCTACTCCTTGCCAAGTAGATCGCGCCACACGTAGTACTTCAACCTATAAGGTCACAAGGCGCTTTATTAACATTTAGATCTCTTCGTAGAATATTCTACGTAAAATTCGCAAAGACCTCCCCCGCAAGCGTAAATCTCCTCCTCTATCGGGTCGCACTGTTATACCGTATTTCAGTATGTACGTAAGGAATACGTACAAAAGTTTTGGTCTTAAAGTTAGGCCTTGGGCGATTTTAGCACAACTCGCCATGACGGTTTTTCCCGATAAACGTTTCCACGGCTTTCATAGGATAAATTCGCCATGTCATTTCTTATTTTTGGATTTTTCCGAGAGACGTAACACTTTGGACCAATGAGAGGCGACACTTTCCACCCTCTCATCTGGACTTGTCACGGCATTAAGGTCGATTGGAATGCCAAGCCTTGTCATAAAGTTGGCTAGATATTTTGTGTGCAAGTTGGCCAGGACACTTGCCTAAATCCTCACCCTACACTTGCCTTGCACTTGGCATAATCTTGGCCATTGGTTGGCCATGTCTTGACCTATAAATACCCACTTGTTGAAGAGTTATTTCATCCTAAATTGAGCAATCTATCTAAGTCTCAAATCCTCCTCTCCCTCTTGTTGTTTCGTCCAAACACACCCCTCCCTTGAGAAGCTTGGCCGAGGCTACCCCACCCCTAGCCTAAATGAAACCTACCCCCTCCCTTGGTAGAAAAGTTGCCTTGTATTGTTATAATGCCCAAAATACCTAGCCCAAATACCTTAGCACTTAGTAGAAGTTGTGAAGAACTTCTAAGGCTTGGAGCATACAACTTGAGCAAAACCTTGCTCAGCGACTTTTCTAGGATATTATTGGGCTTACCGAGGTAACTAATCCTAACCTCTTTGAATTAAAGAATACTTATGTTGTAGAATAAGAATAGTATAAATACTTAGAAGTATATTACGTAATAGAATTGAAGTGTTAATCACTTAGAAGGGTTTAAAAGAAGAATAATCAAATCAGACTTACATGGACTGTTTTCACGATGAGACTTATATAACTCACGGGTAGGGTTGTCTTTGCCAACTTTCCGTGAATCGAGGACCCTCTGCTTAGAATGACCTACTGCAATAGTCTAGACTTTGATAGTTGTCTGTGACTATTATAGGTGATTCTTCTTGTGCGACATACTCGACTTGGCGGGTGGATTTCACGGTAGGTATGTGATTCTTCCTATACCCTTGAGCATGATATGTTAAGTATATATAGTACGTAGACGACATATAATAATCGGCAATGTCTTTTGACTTAAGCTGAATAATAAGAACCTTGAAGTATGTCAAAGGAATAATGAATCATATTTAATGTAAGAGTAATAATTGGTTTTAAAACAAAGCAGAGTTATACTAGCTTTATGGGAAGTAGGTATAACAACTTAAGAATGATAAAAGGAAGCTTACTTGTTTGTTTATAAAAGCCTTGTATTGATTTAAGAGTAGTAAGATTGGTTGATAGGTAGACATACTATGATATCGCATGTGTTAATTGTCTTGTAATGTTGTGAAAGGGGGTCATTCTTGCGCTTACGTTGTTAACCTAAGTCCGTTGTAATCGTTATTTGTATCACCTACCCTTGACTTATTATACCAGGGCTTGCCACCCTTGATGCGGTCTATACGGCCTACGCGGTCTATGAGACTATGCGAGTCGCGGTATGCTCCGTGATTGATCATTCCGGGTGTTTAGCCCCATGCGGGGGATGCCCTACGCGGTCCATGGGACTATGCGGTCTTTTGAGCCTATGCGGACTGCGGAAGTCCAGGAGGGTACAGGGGCTAGCTACCCCCGATGCGGGGAATACCTCATGCGGCAGGACCTATGCGACTACTAATCCGTGACTAGGCACGCAGAATGATACTATGGGCGGTCGGCCTTGCCCGATCATTCGCGCCTAGACTAGACTCGCTATTTTCCTATTAGTGTTATTTTTGTGATGTGGCACTATGTGCAATTGAACTGAATGTATTTGTGAAAAGGTTTTGAATACTTTGATTTCATTTAAAGTACTTTATAGTTTCACATACTTGGTACTGTTATCGACTCCTTCTGGGCCGCGTTCATGCCGCAGTTCTAGAGGAAAGGTACTAGATCCACATCCTTAGGATCTCTACGTTGGTGTCGAGCTCCACTCTCTCCGAGGCTCTACTGGGGTATGATCTCCTGTTGTAGATAGTTTGCATAGCGAGGTATGGCGGCCCCGTCCCGCCATAGTTGTTATTTTCCTTAGAGGTGCAGAGTCATGTTGTATGCAGTTGGGATGTAATCGCAAAACTTGGTTTATGTATATATGCCGAAAGGCAACCTTTTCTTCGGATAAAATGTTCTAATTATATCATGTTGCATGTCTTGTTTTATATTCCGTGATTGTTCTCTCGATGTATGACTACTGGGTGCCCGTAAGGCACCACGCCCGGAATGGGTCGTGACAAAGTGGTATCGAGCGATTAATCCTCGGAAAGTGTCTACGCACCGTATCTAGTAGAGTCTTGATTATCGTGTGTTGTGCACCACACCAATAATCGAGGCTATAGGATATTTAGGATTGGTTTCTATTCTTCTCACCAGATCGTGCTTTAGAGGCATGTTATAGGTAGACCCTCTAACGTATTCCTTTCCTATGCTTATGCCTCCACGTAAGGCAACCCGGCCTGAATGGCAAGGCAAAGGAGCCGCTAGTATGACACAGGTTCACTGTGGCTCGAGCCAGTCTTTACAGGGCGATGCCTCGGGGACGGCGAAGTTCTACGACGCTACGGCCCCAAATAGAGTTTAGGGCCACAAAGGCTACCGATGAGACCACGGTGCCTACGCCTCAGATCCTCACCGGCCGAGGAGTTAGGGTACAAGGAGATGGCCCGATTCAGCCAAGGTCGTGGCCAGATATGAGGAGAGGTTTGAGGCAACCATTCCAGTTCCAGCTCCAGTAGTACCCGTTGTTCACCAGAGGGCAGATAGCTTGAGGCTACGGGACTTCCTGAGTTGTAGCCCGCGGTAGTTTTACGGGTCGGCGGGAGGACGATCCGCGAGTTCATCCGTCGATTCAGAGGATTATGGGTGGTCAAGGCTTCGAGATCGAGTCGATATTCGGTTCGCATCGGCCGCGTGATACCGCAATGATTGGTTCGATTCATGGGAGCTTTCGGGAGAGCATGCACCTCCAAAGAAGTGGGATGAGTTTTGAGGCTTTTCTCACACACTTCTTGCCTCGCAGATGAGGAGGCACGATCCGACAGATTTTTGTTAGAGGCAGGAGGACGCGTTAGAGAGTACAATGTCGAGTTTGATTCATTGGCTCAGATGTTCTGACCGTAGCAGATATGGAGGACCGGAGTGCATCGCTACGCCACGGGCTAGACGACTATATGGCCGAGTCTTGTGCGGTGTGTCCTTCACCGGCATGGACATTACCCGTATGCGAGCTCATGCATTAGGATGCGAGGCGAGACCGGCCGGGTAGACCGATATCGCCAGCAAGAGCCAAGACGGCCGGTTCTTTTGGTGGTTCTCGAAGTGGGCGTCGCAGAGGTCCGATTTGCACCACACCGCCAGAGCACTCCTCATCATTTACTGACAGCAGAGCGGGGCGGTCGAGGCCCCAGACTTGATTTCCGGTAGCAGGTGCTAACCGTCCGAGGTCCTGCTCGAAGCTGCGGTGAGATTCCATTCGGGAGCCGTTATGCTACTACGGGAACTTGCCATACGGCCAGCAGGTCATTTCGCGGAGTTTGCCCGACCGGGCCAGAGTAGGCCCACCTGAGGACTAGTGCCGCTTCTTCATCCCCGACAGCTACTCGCCCGAGGGCGTGGTACGCAGAGATCGCAGTCGCGGCAGGTCGTGGCGCAGTCCAGTTCTAGCGGTCCTCGAACCGCATTTATGCTTTGTCCACCGACAGATCGTGAGGCCTCACCGATGTCGTCAGTACCTTATCGGTTCAGGTTTGATGTATATGCTTTGATAGATCGGGTTCTACTGCTATATATCTCCCTTGTTGCTAGTAGGATAGGATAGAGCACGAGTCCATAGCCCTTTCGAGGTAGCTACGCGTGGGGATTCGGTGGTAGCTCGGCGGGTATATAGAGCTTGTCTGTAACCATTTACGTCGCACCCAGCCGACTTGATAGAGTTGGAGATGATTGACTTTGACGTGATTATGGGGATGGATTGGCTAGCCTCTTGCTATGCCAATGTAGACCGCAGAGAGAGTAATGCGGTTCCAGCTGAGGAGCGGTTGTTGAGTGGGAAGGAGCAGTATCGCCGAGGGTAGGTTTATTTCCTACCTCAAGGCTAGGAAGATAGTGCGAAGGGTATATCTACCATCTAGTTCGGGTGTTTGATATCGAGGTCGCGGTACGATTTTCCGTCGATTCCGGAGTCACGAGTTCCAGACGTGTTTCGCACGACCTCGTATCCTCACGAGAGGAGATCGAGTTTTGTATAGATGTCTGCGACACTCGGCTATTTCCATTCCGCCATACGTGACGGCACCGCCGAGTTGAGAGAGTTGAAGGCGGTGAGTGATTTGTTGGAGAAGGTTTCATCGGACCGTGTTTCTCCACGAAGCGCCGTATTGTTCGTGAAGAAGAAGGCGGGGCCAGCTGTGTGTTGATTACGGGCGGTGAACAAGGTGACCATTAAGCATGTATACCCTCTTCCCAGGATTGATGATTTGTTCGATCAGTTGCAGGGCGCGAGATGTTTTTCCAAGATTGATCTACGATCGGGCTATCATCAGGTTCGAGTTAGAGAGGTGGATGTCCCTAGGACTGCATTCCGGACCCGGTACGGGCATTATGAGTTCAGGGTCATGTCTTTTGGGTTGACAATGCTCGGCGTATTCATGGATTTGATGAACCGAGTGTTCAAACCATTTTTGGACACATTTGTGATAGTGTTCATTGATGATATCTTGGTCTATTCTCGCCAGAGCGAGCATGCGAGCATTGAGGACTCTTGTGATTCTCCGATCGTGTTTGTATGCGAAGTTTTCCAAATGTGAGTTTTGGTTGACTTCGGTAGCTTTTCTTGGGCATATTGTCGGGGCTGATGGCATTCGAGTGGATACGGCGAGATCGGCGATTAGGACTTGCCTAGACCTACTACTCCGGCTGCAGGTTCGTAGTTTCACAGGCCTTGCGAGGATATTATCTGCGGTTCAGAGAAGTTTGCTTCTATCTACGCTCCATTGACTAGGCCGACTCGAGGCGGCTAAGTTTGATGGACTGATGCGTGTGGCGTGGTTTCCGGCTAAAGGAGAAACTGACGATCGCCCGCTTCTTACTCTTCCCGAGGGTCCGGATGGTTACGTGAGTGTATTGTGATCGTCGCCGCATCGGGTTGGGATGTGTGTTGATCAACAGGCGAGTTATAGCATACGCATCCCGACGCCTTAAGATTCACGAGAGGAACTACCCCACCCATGATTTGGAGCGGCAGGTGATACACGCCAAGATCTGAGGCACTATTTGTATGGGGTTCACGTGGATATTTATACGGACCACAAGAGCCTCCAAGATATCTTCACCGAGGAGCCGAACCTCGGCAGACGGTGGTTAGAGTTGCCAAGGACTATGACGTCGATATCATGTACCACCGGGAAGGCCAACGCCAGGCGTATGCACTTAGCCGTAGGTCTATGGGTAGCTTATCGGATATTCACTGAGAGGAGGGCATGGTTCGTGATTTGCATCGCTTAGCGAGCCTTGGTGTCCGCTTGATTGATTCGATAGCGGTGGGGTTAGAGTTCGTGAGGTTGCCGAGTCTTCCATCGCTGAGGAGGTGAAGAGGCAACCGAGGATCCACTTTGATTCGATATCGTGATACGCCTCTTACGTGAGGGCGGTCCTGAGGTAGCACCACGGTGCTAAGGTTTGAGGGCGTTGTGTGTTCCGGATGTTTCGTGACTTGGCGGGTTCGGGGAAGCACACGCAAGCATTCTATCCATCCAGGGTCGACCAAGATGTACCACGACCTTAGATCTGTGTATTGGTGGGATGGTTTGAAGAGGGACGCTGCAGTTCGTAGCTCGCCCGTGTTGTCGCAGTGAAGGTAGAGCACCAGAGGCACGGTGGTTTGTTACTGCGATAGAGATCCCGACTGGAAGTGGGAGGTAATCAACACGACTTCATCACAGGATTGCTTCGCACTCGGAGGAGACATGATTCTATATGGTTATCGTCGAAGCAGGCGACGAAATCACCACTTTCTTCCCGCCGACGACTTTTTCTACCGAGGATTATGCCGGACTTTACATCCGAGAGATCGTCGATCGCACGAGTCCCTATTTCGATCATATCCGTGCAGGAGCCCGTTTACGCTAACTTCTGAGGTCCTTCCTGAGGGGTTTAGGGACGCAGTGAGCTCGAGCACGCATTCCATCCACGCAGCACGGACAGCAGAGCGCACCATCCGGACTCTTGAGGATATGTCACGAGCTGTTATTGACTCGTGGTAGTCGAGGATCACTTGCATTTGAGTTCGCGTATAATCGCCTACCACTCTAAAGCATTCGATGGCGCTGTATGAGGCTTTGTACGAGGAAGTGCGATCGCCGATAGCATGGTTCGATGTGGCGAGGTGCGCTTAGTGGGACCGGACTTGGTGCAGCGATGGATAAGGTGAAGCTTATCCGAGAGCGCTATCGATTTCGTAGTCGCATGGTCGTATCAGATCATCGACGCCGACATCCGGAGTTCGCATTGATGATTGGGTTTTCTGAAGGTGTCACCATGGCGGTGTGATGAGATTCGAAGAAGGGAAAACTCACCAAGGTACATCGCTTTGATTGTCCGCGTAGGCAAGGTTGCTATGAGCTGGATCCGCCGTCCGACCGGAGGCGGCATCCGGTTTCACGCTTTATCTTGAGGAGATGTATCGGGGATCCATCCGTGGTACATCCGATCGACGATGTCCGGTGACCAGGGGTTATCGTATGAGGAGGTTCCCATGGCGATAATCGATCGTCGGGTTAGGCGTCATGACGAAGGACGTGGCTTCCACAAAGTCCCGTGGCGAACGAGCTTAGTGAGGAGATGACGGGAAGCGAGAGGAGGACATGAGGCGGTACCTCACCTATTCCCCACCCTCCGTAACTCACTTTCCTACTTATAATTTTCGTTGCTCGCTTTGCCTAAATGTTGTTTTGTGGCCGTGTGTGGCATTTGCAACCGCTTAAGCATGAAGAACCCTTTTCGTTATCCTGTCTGGGAAGGAACATTCGACGAATGTTTCTAAGGAGGAGAATGTTATACCTCAGATTTCGAGGTATGTACGAAGGAATACGCATAAAAAGTTTTGGTCTTAAAGTTAGGCCTCGACGATTTTTAGGCACAACTCGCAGTTTAACGGTTTTCACCAAACGCTTTCCACATTTCATAGGATAAATTCGCTATGTCATTTCTTATTTTTGCGGATTTTTCCGAGAGACGTAACACTTTGGACCAATGAGAGGCGACACTTTCCACCCTCTCATTGGTGGACTTGTCACGCATTAAGCGATTGGAATGCCAAGCCTTGTCATAAAGTTGGCTAGATATTTTGTGTGCAAGTTGGCCAAGGACACTTGCCTAAATCCTCACTCCTACACTTGCCTTGCACTGCATAATCTTGGCCATTGGTTGGCCATGTCTTGACCTATAAATACCCCTTGTTGAAGAGTTATTTCATCCTAAATTGAGCAATCTATCTAAGTCTCAAATCCTCCCTCTCCTCTTGTTGTTTCGTCCAAACACACCCCTCCCTCGAGAAGCTTGGCGAGGCTACCCCACCCCCAGCCTAGGCGAAACCTACCCCCTCCCTTGGTAGAAAGTTGCCTTCTTGTATTGTTATAATGCCCAAAATACTCCTAGCCCAAATACCTTAGCACTTAGTAGAAGTTGTGAAGAACTAGGTTTCTGGAGCATACAACTTAGAGCAAAACCTGCTCAGCGACTTTTCTAGGATATTATTGGGCTTATCGAGGTAACTAATCCTAACCCTCTTTGAATTAAAGAATACTTATTGTTGTAGAATAAGAATAGTATAAATACTTAGAAGTATATTACGTAATAGAATTGAAGTGTTAATCACTTGAAGGGTTTAAAAGAAGAATAATCAAACAGTTACATGACTGCTTTCACAAGAGACTTATATAACTCACCGGTAGGGTCACGCCCGACTTTCCGTAGAATCGAGGACCCTCTGCTTAGAATGACCTGGTAATAGTCTAGACTTTGATAGTTGTCCGTGACTATTATAGTCGATTCTGTCACGACATACTCGACTTGGCGTGGATTTCAAGGTATGTGATTCTTCCTATACCTCGAGCATGATATGTTAAGTATATATAGTACGGTAGACGACATATAATAATCGGCAATGTCTTTGACTTAAGCTCAATAATAAGAACCTTGAAGTATGTCAAAGGAATAATGAATCATATTTAACAGAAGAGTAATAATTGGTTTTAAAACAAAGCTTAAGAGTTATACTAGCTTTATGGGAAGTAGGTATAACAACTTAAGAATGATAAAAGGAACTGTTTACTTGTTTGTTTATAAAAGCCTTGTATTGATTTCTGTTAAGAGTAGTAAGATTGGTTGATAGGTAGACATACTATGATACTGCATGTGTTAATTGTCTTGTAATGTTGTGAAAGGGTCATTCTTGCGTACTTACGTTGCTAAACCGTAAGTCCGCTGATCGTTATTTGTATCACCTACCCTTGACTTATTATACCGAGGGCTTGCCACCCTTGATGCGTCTATACGGCCTACGCGGTCCTATGAGACTACGCGAGTCGCGTATGCTCCAGATTGATCATTCGGGTGTTTAGCCCGACGCGGATCGCCTACGGTCTTTTGAGGCTATGCGATCGCGGAAGTCCGTGAGGTACCGGGCTAGCTACCCCGACGCGGGAATACCTCACGCGTCTGTGTGTGACCTACGCGACTACAGCTCCGTGACTAGGCACCCAGAATGATACTATGGGCGCTAGGCCTTGCCGATCATTCGCGCCAGACTAGACTCGCTACGCTTTTCCTATTATCATATTGTTGTGATGTGGCACTATGTGCAATTGAATCAATGTATTTGTGAAAAGGTTTTGAATACTTTGATTTCATTTAAAGTACTTTATAGTTTCACATACTTGGTACTGTTGTCTTGACCTCCTTCTGGGCCTCATGCCGCAGGTTCTGAGGAAAGCAGTACTAGATCCACATCCTTAGATCTCTACGCTGGTGTCGGAGCTCCACTCTCTCCGAGGCTCTACTTTGGGTATGATCTCCCTGTTGTAGATAGTTTGTGCAGCGAATGGTATGGCGGCCCTGTCCCGCCATAGTTGTTATTTTCCAGAGGTCTGTAGTCATGTTGCATACTGGGATGTAATCGCAAAACTTGGTTTATGATATATGCCGAAGGCAACCTTTTCTTCAGATAAAATGTTCTAATTATATCATGTCGCATGTCTTGTTTTATATTCCACGATTGTTCTCGATGTATGACTATGGTGCCCTGTAAGGCACCACGGCCCCGAATGGGTCGTGACACTACCAAGCCAACCAGGGGGGGTTATACGTCTAATCCGGACGTGCACAATTCTACCTCACAGAAAAGCTACACAAGTCTACTGTAATACAGTCCTATGTAATTACAGTTCAGTACTCTTCTTTCGAAAAGGTTTCTTATTATTCAGGCTTAAGTCCAAAGACATTGCCGATAACAACGTTCAGTTCTATATATAGTATACTTCAACTATATAGTCTAACAATCATGTAATTTCCAATTACAATAGAGGGACAAGATATTTACCTCGATAAGCCCATAATTATCCAAGTATAAAGTCGATCCTGGGCAACGTTTAGCTCCAACTCCGTGCGCTCCAACCCGCTCTAAACCACCCTTAGAAGTTCTAGCCAACTTCTACATACTACTCCAACTAACTATGGAGATTTTCCTTAGGGTTTCGGTTTGGATCGACGGAAGTATAATAGTATAACTGGCTTTTTGTATAGTTATAACCTTTGAATACTACAAGGTATACTACTAAGGTAATTTGGGCATTATAACAATACTTTTGAGAGTATTTCTACCAAGAGTGGGGTATTTATACGAGACAACACCACAAGTGGGGTATACCCTCTACCTACCCCACTGTGGGGTACTCGGCCAAGGGGAAGGGCTCTCGCCAAAGGGCCTTCTCAAAGGGGGAGGGGTGTTTGGACGAAACACTACAAGGAGAGGGAAGGCTTTCAAGACTTAGAAACTTTGTGGAACGGATGAAGAAGTCATCAAAGAGGGTATTTATAGGTCAAGCCACGCCAACCAATGGCCAAGATCATGCAAAGTGCAAGGCAAGTGTAGGTCCCATATCATGCCCAGGGCACCTTATCCATCTACCACCAAAATATCCTACCTACTACTTGACAAAGCCAACCCATTTCGCCCACCCGACCGCCTAAGTCCTTCCAATGAGAGGGTGACAAGTGTCGCCTCTTGTTGGTCCAAAATGTTTCGCCTCTAAAAATCCGCAAAATTAAAAATGACATAGCCGAAATTTTCCCTACGAAAGTCGTGGAAACGCTTTCATTTCAAAACGACTCTAACCGTGTTGTGCACAAAAATAATTCGCCAAGCCTTATTTAAAAGTTCAAATTTTTCACGCACGCCCCACGCATCTGAAATACGGTATAACATTCTCCTCCTTAGAAACATTCGTCCCGAATGTTCCTTCTAAGTCTCAAACAAACGCGCCAGGATAGTCTTCACTACTATACTTACGAGAACAATCCTGCCACACATGGCCACAGAAACACCCGCGCAAATACCTCCATCCAAGTCCACGAGGAAACACCTCTAACATTACCACAAACACCTCTCTCCGGGGTCTAAAATATACTTCCTTCGCACCTTCTCCTTACAAAAGAAATGATCACATCTATGCTCGCCATACATGCTCGCTTCTCCCTTTACTCGTCGTGATACCACTTTTGTCACTTTGCCGCGAGGTTCTAGTGTCACCCGCCGACCCAACAAATGGTACCGGCCGCACGCGATCCCCGAGGTCGTGACACTGAACTCTTACCACATTTACATCGCTTCGCTTCAAAACTCGGTTACTATCTCTAACGTGGTCATCATTAATCGGGAACACTGCGGATGGATCTCCGATACTTTCCGATCATAACAATACGAAGACCGGACGCATCGCTTCCTAAGTCGGACGCAAGAATGCTAACATATAGGCAACTCGCCTATTCTTCACATGAACTCAAAGGGCCCAAAGTAACTCTGCTAAGTTCCTCTGCTTTCCAAAACTCGTCACACCCAACCCGGTGGTACTTTCAAGAAGACCGACCGCCAACTCAACTCTAAGCGCCGCCGCCGATTATCCGCACGATTTCTCCGAGTGCCAAAAACCTCTTCTAGATAAGCCTCACCCTATCCACACCGGCTGGAACATGCTCAACCAACTATCTGAACTTGCCAACATCAAACCAATCGACCAAGAACTTACACTTCCGCCCGCAAGGCGCCATAAAGCGACATCCGAATCGAAATGGTAGCTATTAAAACATTCCTCAACAGAGACAACAATCCTTACAATACCCCCAAATCCACACACCGCCCGGTGGCGAACGCGATTCGCGACTCACCCGAAGTTCTTAACCTCGCTGGTAAAACTTCCAAACAAAAACAGCCATACTGGCTCCACTGTCATAAGGCGAAGGTAGGCACCTGCAGCCTTTACAACCTTCGATAATTCAACACCGCCGAGTAAACGGTATTTGCTGAAGACAAGACGGTGACCTCCTCGCCCGACTCATCGGTCGAACGCATCCACGACCAGACGTCTTGTTAACTAAACTTGGGCCTAACACCCTCGTGACCCTACCACAAGGCGACCACCACAAACCGACCACCACCATACATGCCGCGGGTTGACCCGCAACGTGGCCTCAACCCGACCCAAGAACGCCAAAACGCTAGCTCCCAAGGAAAACTCACTAATCACGCTACGAAAACCTAGCGGTCTTCTTAGCTCAACTACCCTCTTTCATTCCACACTACTCGTGGACTTATCCCAACATAGCTCACGTGCACTATGCACTCCGATAAGGATCAAACATAACACTACACCTTTACTCGAGATGGCCTTACCTCTAAGGTCTCTACGATAAAACTCTAAGGCTCACACCTTCTCTATCCCCAAATCTTACTTGGTTAACTAACCAAGACTTCTAATCACAATTTACACAATGCAATCTGACAACACTTAAGGTGTACTCACCTTATCTCACATACTAACCCCTGAGGGTTAAGGATATATCTATATTCATCGCCCACTCCCTTAGTCGTTTCTAGTCAAACTCACGCAGGCGCATAGCTAAGGAAGGTGACGAACCACCCGTCGATCCCGGCGCTAAGTCCTCCTACTTGCATCCTCCTACTGACACCCTTTCCACATGGCCCCGCTTACCGTAGGTAAAACACTTCCAACTAAAAGACGACATTCCCGACGACGCTCGCCACATCTGAACCTAAGATCGGAGCTCGACCAACTCCTCGCATAACCCGAACATCCCGAACCCCGCGAGGACCTTCTCTCAGACCGTGGATGTGCATAATCAATCACGCGAGGTGATTCGCCGAAAGTTACTAAAGGACTCCATCGCTCGCCCTCTCCTCGCCTCGTTAACCCGCCGATCTCTACGCTTTCGCCACGCGCATAAGCCCGCATACGTGCCATGCTCAAGCCTAATCAAAATTACTCTTGCACAACCTCTCTTAGATAGTCATCAAGACTCGCAGACATCGGTATACTCTCCGTAGCCAAATCCATAGCTAGTAATGGTCGCCTTGGCAATCTATATTCTCTGCTCCTGGCCGTGGAACCGGCGTTCAAATATCATGGCCGCAGAGGAATCGCCGCCGTAACTCACTGGGGCTAGCGACGAGCATAACTCCCCGAATGAAATACCACCCTGTGATGATTGGGCTCAGGCCTCGTAACCCTCTCGCACTTACTCGCAGCCTCCTCGCCGCTTGCCTCCCCGGCTCGGTTTGCCGTGACGCGAGGCATAAGCGGTAAGTGGAAAGAAATACGTTAGAGGTCCAACTTACAACACACTTCTAAGGCACGATCTCGAGTGAGAAGAATAGAAACCAATCCTAAATATCCTATAGCCTCCGGATTATCGCGTGGTGCACAACACACCGATAATCAAGACTTCATCGGATACGGCTCAGACACTTTCCGAGGATTAATCGCTCGATACCACTGCCACGACTGCCCGGCCGTGGATCGTGCCTACCCCGCACCCTAGTGATACAACATCGAGTAATCGAACATAAAGACAATTCATGAAACCAATGTAATAAGACAAAGAAATAAGAAGACAAAGCTAACAAAAACTATTCACAAGACATAAATAACAATTTGAATAGCATATCCCTTTCTACCACTCGCCCATAATAAGATTTCATGCACCTATAAGAATGATATGACAACAACGATGGACAGGCCCGCCATACCCCAACGCAAGCACCTACAACAACAGGACTATACCAAGATAAGCCTCCGAGGAACTGAGCTTCCCAAACGCTGAATCTGACTCCTAAGAGCGAGGATCAACGATCGGTGTACCTTTACTCGCGCAGATGAACGCAGCCCAAGGAGGTCGATAACAGTACCAAGTATGTGAAATCAAAATATCAAATGAAATCATAATAGTCTATAAAGCAGAGACATGTATGATAACCAAACTACGCTCACAATAAATAAGCGAATATGTCAATGTCGTGACTCACGCCTCAAAGTCATCACTCAAATGTAACTATAGGTCTCACGCCCACAACATCAATCGTGTTCGTGGAATACCTTCCTCACCGCCAGCTTTATGATATAAAAGCACTAAGGAATACACATGAACACCGTGTCCCACTGTGTCCTAATAAAACAAGACGGTAAGTACGAAGGCATAGCCGACTACTAACACCCATAGTACCAACAAGGTCATAAACCGTGTCATGATATCTGCCTGCATCATTACATGATCAAAGCCGGTCACTCGCCGCAGATCAAATGCGCGCTGTCAGCCCTCGAACTCTTCGCACTCAAGATAGGCCAACCTCATAGGCCCGCATGAGGTATTCCTCGCATCGAGGGTAGCTACTCCCGAAGATCGCCCCGACTCGCAGGTCGCATGGCCACAAAGACCGCATGACCACAAGGGCTGCAAACTAACCTGGAACTCCCGTAGTTCCGCATGGATCCCCTGGACCCGCATGAGGTATTCTCGAATCATGGTCCTGCATCACCGAAGTCTACCCCAGACGGAGGGCACTTTAACCTCCGAGACAAGTCAAGGCGAGTGGTACAATACCAACATAACTACCGATAGTCAAACAACTTAAGCGCAATGGGCGGAAAACCCCTTTACACAACCATCACAAGATACTAACACACGTAGCATCCTAGCATGTTTACTTAACAAATCACCAAGAAAGTATTACAAGGCTATCACAAACCAACACAATCAAGTTATATACACAAGGTACTTTCTACTATATGATTAACAAGATCGGGTTTTTATCCCCAAAGTACTTCATACATTAACTCTTTTAAAAGATACGTTACTTCACAAAAACCACACAATACCCGTAGTATATGAAAATAGAGTGATTATCTTTTGAAGTAAATCAAAACACTTACCTTTGTAAAATCAAGTAACAACATTATTTTCCAAACGTCCAAGTTTGCCTAATTTCAAATGTTCACGGTTCTTATTTTAGAAAGGTTTCGTAGTTCATAGTCTTATTCATTTAAGAATATAATTCTCTTTTAAACCATCTGAGAAACATAAGCCTTATATATGAGTAGGATATTCTTATTTATAACAATCTTATTACCGCAGCCATGATCTAGGAAATATCATTTTGTCTCATCTTAGCTTCTATGCAGATGGAAGTTTCTACTGGTTTTAATAATACTTAATCTGTCAAAACATTTCCTTTTATTAACGCTGCAGTGGTTTGTCGATACACATTCTGATTTCCAAATCAAGAAAACATTCTTAAGCCGTTATACCTAACTTCCCATAAAGCTAGTATAACTCTTAAGTTTTCAAAACCAAGTATTACTTCTTCTTTCAAAATGATTCAAAATCTTTTGAAATACTTCAAGTTCTTTATTATCACATAACCAAACGCTTATAGTTCAAATCGCCATTTTTAAAAACCACAAGTATTTTTCTTACCTACCTAAAGCTGTTATAACCAACTTCCCACAAAGCCGTTATAACACTTTATGTTTTAGACCAATCAAATACATTTAACACATGTACGTCTATCGCATCACGAGTTACACACATATCATGCTAGAAGAGATAGGAAGAGGTTCACGCACTCGCGACGAGTTATCGACTAATAGCAAAACGCTCCAAGTACTTCCAACCGCTTCGCTACTCCTTAAGCCAAGTAGATCGCGCCACACGTAGTACTTCAACCTATAAGGCCACAAGGCGCTTATTAACATTTAGATCTCTTCAGAGAATATTCTACGTAAAATTCAGAAGACCTCCCCGCAACAGAAATCTCCTCCTCTATCTGGCCGCTACCAAGCCAACCAGTGGGTTATACGCCTAATCCGACGTGCACAATTCTACCTCACGAAAAGCTACACAAGTCTCATCAGAATACATCCCATGTAATTATTCAAAGACTCTTCTTTCAAAAGGTTTCTTATTATTCAGGCTTAAGTGCAAAGACATTTCAGATAACAACGTTCATTTCTATATATTGTATAATTCAACTATATAGTCTAACTATCATGTAATTTCCAATTAAGATAGATGGACAAGATATTTAACTAGATAAGCCCATTATTATCCAAGTATAAAGTCGATCCTCGCAACGCTTAGCTCCAACTCCGCGCGCCCAACCCGCTCTAAACCACCCTTAGAAGTTCTAGCCAACTTCTACATACTACTCCAACTAACTATGGAGATTTTCCTTAGGGTTTCGGTTTGTGACCGACTGAAGTATAATAGTATAATCGGGCTTTTGTATAGGTATAACCTTAGAATACTACAAGGTATACTGGCTAAGGTAATTTGGGCATTATAACAATACTTTGAGAGTATTTCTACCAAGAGTGGGTATTTATACGAGACAACACCACAAGTGGAGATACCCTCGCCTACCCCACTGTGGGGTACTCTCGGCCAAGGGGAAGGGCTCTCGCCAAAGGGCCTTCTCAAAGGGGAGGGTGTTTGGAAGAAACACTACAAGGAGAGGGAAGGCTTTCAAGACTTAGAAACTTTGTGGAATGGATGAAGAAGTCATCAAAGAGTGGTATTTATAGGTCAAGCCATGGCCAACCAATGGCCAAGATCATGCCAAGTGCAAGGCAAGTGTAGGCCAAGATCATGCCAAGTGCACCTTATCCATCTACCACCAAAATATCCTACCTACTACTTGACAAAAGCCAACCCATTTCGTCCACCCTTGACCGCCAAGTCCTTCCAATGAGAGGTGACAAGTGTCGCCTCTTGTTGGTCTAAAATGTTTCGCCTCTCGGAAAAATCCGCAAAAATTAAAAATGACATAGCCAAATTTTCCTACGAAAGTCGTGGAAACGCTTTAAAAACGACTTAACCGTGTCAGGCACAAAAATAATTCTACAAGCCTTATTTAAAAGTTCAAATTTTTCTACGCACGCCCCACGCATATACTGAAATACGGTATAACTTAGACGATACTTATTCTCGATTTTCAAATCAAGAAACATTATTGCTTTTAAAATCAAGTACTCATTAATCGCGAAGGAGGTTTTTACAACATTTTTAACAAAATGTTAATTACCAAGTAAAACAAGTTAAGTCTCTTATCTTTAAGATTAAGCCTCTTAACTTTTAAAATCAGTAAATCATTCTCTTTACCTCTCTTAAAACGTTATACCTAACTTCCCATAAAGCTTGTATAACTCTTCTTTATTATCACACATCAAGTCAGTTACCTTTTAAAACCACAAAGCATTTTACACATGTACGCTCACCGTACTACATAGTTATACACATATCATGCTAGAAAAGGTAGGAAGAGGTTCACATACCTCGCGACGATTATCGACTAATAGCAAACGCCCAAGTACCTCAAACCGCTTACTACTCCTTAAGCCAAGTAGATCGCGCCACGCATGGTACTTCAACCTATAAGGCCACAAGGCGCTTATTAACATCTAGGTCTAATCGTAGAACATTCTACGTAAAATTAAAGACTCTCCCCGCAAATCACAGAAATCTCCTCCTCTAACGAGGCCGCTATCAAGCCAACCGTGGGTTTATACATCTAACCTGACGTGTACAATTCTACTTCACAAGAATGCTACACAAGTCTATCAGAATACGCCCCATGTAATTACAGTCAGCTTCTCTTTCTTTATATTCAGCTTAAGTCAAAAGACATTGCCGCAAAGCTAGGTTCAGTTCTATATATAGTATACTTCAACTATATAATCTTACAACATGTAATTTCCAATTACAATAAGGACAAGATATTACCTCGATAAGCCCAAAATTATCCTAGTTTAATGTCGCCTCCCGAGCAACGTTTAGCTCCAACACCGCGGCGCTCCAACCCGCTCCAAACCACCCTTAGAAGTTCTAACCAACTTCTACTTAATACCCCAACTATCTATGGAGATTTTCCTTGTGGTTTCGTTTTGTGATCGACGGGAAGTATAATAGTATTTCCGGGCTTTTGTTAAGTGTAACCTGGAATACTACAAGGTATAAGGCTAAGGTAATTTGGGTATAGTAACAATACTTTTGAGAGTATTTCTACCAAGAGGGGGGGTATATATACGAGACAACACCACAAGGGGTGTATACTCTACACCCCACTGGGGGTACTCGCCAAGGGGCGGGAGGAGCTCTCACCACAAGGCCTCACAAAGGGGGGGAGAGGGGGTGTTGGAATAAACACCACACAAGGGGAGGGAGGAATTTTAGACTTAGGAAATATAGGAATGGATGAAGAAGTCTTCAAACTTAGGGGGGTATTTATAGGACAAGCCAAGGCCAACCAATGGCCAAGATCATGCCAAGTGCATAGCAAGTGTAAGGCCAAGATTGGGACAAGTGTGTGTGGGTCCCACTTTATCAATCAACACACAAAATATCCTACCAACTACACTCTCCAATCTCATTACGCCCATAGGTCCACCAACGAGAGGGTGCCAAGTGGCGCCTCTTGTTGGTCCAACACGTTCGTCTCTCGTAAAAACCCCAAAAAAATAAAAATCACAGCGCCGTATTTTTCCCTTCGAATGTTATTTAAACGTTTTCGTCCAAACACGACTCTAACCGGGTGTTGTGCACAAAATAAAATCGGCCAAGCCACTTTAAAAGCCCAAACTTTTCTCGACGTCCCCTACGCATATACTGAAAATACAGGTATAACGAGGGGTCAGTGGTGGTCCCGCCTTGTGGTAAGGTCACGAGTGTTAGGCCCAAGTTTAGTTAACCAGACGCAGTTCGTGGATGCTCAACCAAGAGGCCCGCGATGGGGCGCCCATCGTGGTTTTTGGTCCAACCGTACTCGGTAGTAAGTTGCGAGATGATTATTTCAGAAAGGTTGTAAGGTCGCACGGTGCCTACCTTCACCTTATGACGCATGTGGAGCCTGTGGTACGATCGCTTTTCCGGAAGTTTTACCAGCGGGTTAGGAACTCGCGTGAGTCTCCTCAGATTTGATTCGCCCTCGGGCGTTGTTTGGATTTGAGTAGCCGTGAGGATTGTTGTCTCTGTGGAGGAGTGTTTAAGCTACCATTTCGTTGTTCGGATGTCGCCTTACGGCCTTGTAGGGCGGAAGTGTAAGTCACGGCCGATTGGTTCGATGTTGGCAAGGTTCGGATAGTTTGTTCGAAGCTTGTTCCAGACCGTGGATAGGTGAAGCTTGTCTAGAAGGGGTTATTGGCGACTTAGAGAAATCGTGCGGATAATCGGCGACGACGCTAGAGTTCAAAGTCGACGGTCGGCTTTCTTGAAGGTGCCACCGGATAGGGTGTGACGAGTTTTGAAACTGAAGCGAATAAATGTGGTAAGTTATGAGAAAGAGTTCGAGTGTACAAGAATGCGACACGTAAGGAAGAAGCGAGCATGTATGGCGAGCATAGATGTGATCATTTCCTTTGTAAGGAGAAGGCGAAGGAAGTATATATTAGACCTCGTAAAGACTGTGATGTTAGAGGTGTTTCTCGTGGACTTGGATGTAAGTATTTCGCAGTGTTTCGTGGCGTGGCGGTGTGGCAGATTGTTCTCGTAAGTATAGTAGTGAAGACTATCTTGGGCGCCGCGTTGTTTTGAGATTTGAAGGAACATTCGACGAATGTTTCGGCGAGGAGAATGTTATACCTATTTGCAGTATGTACGTAAGGACGTGCGAGAAAAGTTTGGGCTTTTAAGTGGCTTGGCCGATTTTATTTTGTGCACAACACCCGGCTTGAGTCGCTTTTTCCAAACGCTTTACATAACTTCGAAGGGAAAATTCGCTATGTCATTTTTAATTTTTGCGGATTTTTCCGAGAGACGAACATTTTGGACCAACGAGAGGGCGACACTTGTCACCCTCAAGTTGGTGGATTGTTGGGCTGTAGCTTGGCCGAAAGTGGTTCCATAGTTGGTAGGATATTTTGTGAGGGTTTTAAGGAGTAGGGACTAGGGGTGCACTGGGCACATCTTGCCCTACACTGGGTGCATAGCACTTGGCTAGATCTTGGCCATCATTGGTTGGCCTTTGCTTGGCCTATAAATACCTCCCTTTGAAGACTTCTTCATCCAAAATCTCTAAGTCTTGAGAGCTTCCCTTTGTGTTGAGGTCTCGTCTAGCCTCCCCTCCCCTTTGAGAGGCCCTCGCCGAGAGTCCCTTCCCCTTCGCCGAGAGTACCCCCCCTAGTGGGGTTGGCCGAGGGGTATACACCCCCCCTTGTGGTGTTGTCTCGTATAAATACCCCCCCTCTTGGTAGAAATCCTCTCCAAAGTATTGTTACTATACCCAAAATACTCGCCCTAATACCTTGTAGTATTCCAAGGTTATACCTATACGAAAAGCCCAGAAATATTATTACACTTTCCGTCAGTCACAAACCGAAACCCTAAGGAAAATCTTCATAAGTTGGTTGAAGTATTAAGAAGAAGTTGCGTAGAACTTCTAAGGGTTGTTTGGAGCGGTTGGAGCACCCGAGTAGAGCTAGCGCTGCTCGGGATCGACATTTAACTTGGATAATTATGGGCTTATCGAGGTAATTATCTTGTCTCGTTGTATTAGAATTTGCATACTATCAAGTATAAGAATAAGTTTAAGTATATACAAGGAAAGTATATAAGAAGGGAATCGAATCAGACTTACATAGGATCAGACATGAGACTTGTGAAGTTTGACGGCAGAAGAAGTCGCCAAATTTCCGTAGAATCTTGTATCTAGATTTATTCTACCGAGTAGTCTAGACTTTGATAGACTTGTATAACCTTTATAGGTTGAATGTTAC
Organism: Przewalskia tangutica; assembly: GCA_029844215.1. Lineage (NCBI taxonomy): Eukaryota > Viridiplantae > Streptophyta > Magnoliopsida > Solanales > Solanaceae > Przewalskia > Przewalskia tangutica. The sequence continues at coordinate 53,326,414 of CM056721.1, forward strand.
GTGAGTAGCATGTGCTACTTGAAAGGTGGACAAGGCTAGCCGTTATAGCCGTGGAGCGTTTTGCTAATAGTCGATAATCGTCGCGAGGTATGTGATTCTTCCTATCCTCTCGAGCATGATATTTTAAAGAATATATATATAGTACGGTAGACGACGTGTGTTAATCGAATAATAATTACGCAATGTCTCCTGACTTAAGCTGAATAATAATTACGGCAATGTCTTTTGACTTAAGCTCGAATAATCTTGAAGTATTTCAAAGAATACCGAATCATTTTAATGTAAGAGTAATACTTGGTTTTAAAAGCTTAAGAGTTATACTAGCTTTATGGGAAGTTAGGTATAACGGCTTAAGAGAGATAAAAAGAATGATTTATTGATTTAAGAAGTTAAGAGACTTGATCTTAAAAGATAAGAGACTTGACTTAATTGAATTTTGTTAAAAAGTGTGAAACCTCATTCGTGAGTAATGAGTACTTGGTTTTCAAAAGGAATTATGTTTTATCGATTTCTAAATCGTAATAAGTATCGAACAAACCACGAAATAGCTTAATAAAGGGAAATGTTTTGACTAATAAAGTATTATTAAAACCAGTAGAAACTACCATCTGCATAGAAGCTAAGATGAGACAAAATGATATTACATTTCCTAGATCATGGCTGTTGTATCAAGATTGTTATGAACAAGAATAACCTACTCACACATAAAGTATATGTTTCTCAAATTGTTTTAAAGGATTAAAACTATGAACTACAAACCTTTCGAAAATGAGAAACTTGAGTAATTGAAATTAGGCAAACTTGGAACGTTTGGAAAAGAATGTTGTTACTTGATTTTTTACAAAGAGAAGTGTTTTGATTTACTTCAAAAGATAATCACTCTATTTTCATATACTACGGGTATTGTGTGACTTTTGTGGAAGTAACGTATCTTTTAAAGAGTTAATGTATGAAGTACTTTGGGGATAAAAACCCGATCTTGTTAATCATATAGTAGAAAGTACCTTGTGTGTATAACTTGATTGTGTTGGTTTGTGATAGCCTTGTAATACTTTCTTGTTGATTTGTTAAGTAAACATGCTAGGATGCTACGTGGGTTAGTATCTTGTGATGTTTGTGTAAAGGGGTTTCCCTTGATTGTGCTTATGTTGTTTAAACGATAAGTCATATGTTAGTATCAGATCACTCATGATTCCGGGTTAAGCCGCCTCCGACGCGGTAGACTCAAAGTGTCTGTGACCTATGATTCGAGAATACCTTACGCAGTCATGTCGCAGGCGCGAATCAAGCGGAGTTCCGTGTTAGTGCGCGCCTTTGTGGTCACGCGGTTCATGGTCACGCGGACGGCGAGTACAGACGCCGCCGGGAGTAGCCACCGATGCGAGAATACCTCACGCGGGCCATCGAGTGGCCCACGCGAGCTACGAAGTTCTGTGGCTAGACGCGCACATTAGATACATCGCGGCTGGGCTTTGATCATGCGACGGCAGACAGATCATGATACGCTTTATGACCTTGTTGTATCGTGGTTTTAGTAGTGGCTATGCCTTCGCATTTACCCCAGACGGTTTTATGATGACACAGCGGGACTCGTGTTCATGTGTATTCCTCGTGCTTTTATATCATAGATCGCCGGTGAGGAAGGTATTCCACGCATGATTGATGTGGGCGTGAGACCCATTGTTATATTTGAGTGATGACTTTGAGGCGCGAGTCCTCGACTTGATACGATCGCTTATTTATCAGGAATCGTAGTTTGGTTATCATACATGTCTCCCGCTTTATATAGACTACTATGATTTCATTTACAATATTTTCGGGCCACATACTGCAATTGTCAGATCGACTCCTTCGGAGGCCGCTCATGCCGCAGTTGAGGTACACCGCCGTTGATCCTAGCTCTCGTGGTCACAGTCCAAATGCTTGGAAGCTCCGCTCTCCGAGGCTTATCAATGGTATAGTCCCCGTCGTAGGTGCTTACATTCGTGGTATGGCGGCCCTCGCCCGCCATTGTTGTCACGCCACTCTAGAGGTCCGTAGTACCGCTGGCGAGTTGTAAGTGGGATGTAAATCGCTGATTTAAATTGATTTATATATATGTCGAAAGGCAATTTTTCTCAGATTATTATTTCATACTTCATGTTGTTTCATGTTATTGTTTTATATTCCGCTGATTTCTCTGATGTTGTATAACTAGGGTGCCCGGGGTAAGGCACCAGTCACGGGCACGGGTTCGGGTCGTGACATAACTGGTAAAGGAAAGGAATACGTTAGAGGGGTCCAACTTATAACACAACTCTAAAGCACGATCTCAGAGTGAGAAGAATGGAAACCAATCCTAAATATCCTATAGCCTCCTGATTATTGGTGTGGTGCACAACACACCGATAATCAAGACTCTACTAGATACGGTCTGTAGACACTTTCCGAGGATTAACTGCTCTGATACCACTTTTGTTATACCCCGTATTTCCAGAGTATGTACGTGAGGGCGTACATATATAAATTTAAGCCTTAAGGTTTGGCTAGGTTCGAAAATTTGGGCATAAGTGCCGAAAATAATCGTTTTTCGACGAAACGTTTTACTAAACTTGCGAAGGGAAAATTCCGGCTATGTCGTTTATAATTTTTGCGGATTTTTCCGATAGACGAAACATTTTGGACCAACGTGAGGGTGACATGTGTCACCCTCACATTGGAAGAGGTTGGGCGGCAAAGTGGACGAGAATTGTGGCTTGTTTTGTCAAGTAGTTGGTAGGATATTTTGGTGGTAGATGGATAAGGTGTACTTGGCTTGATCTTGGCCTTACACTTGCCTAACATATGGATTAATCTTGGCCATTGGTTGGCCATTGCTTGACCTATAAATACCCCTCTATGTTGATGAACTTCTTCATCCAAAATTGTTCTAAGTGTTAAATTCCTCCCTCCCCTCTTAGTGAGAGCTTTCGTCCACCACACCCCCTCCCCCTTTAAGAGCCCTCGCCGAGAGCCTCCCTCCCCTTTGTGGTGTCTAGCCGTGGTACCCCTAGCCTAGTTGTCTCGTATAAATATCCCCTTGTGTTATAGAAATACTCTCCAAGTATTGTTATAATGCCCAAATACTGGCCCAAATACCTTGTAGTATTCCCAAGGTTACACTTATACAAAAACCCGTAAAATACTATTATACTTTCCTCACCACAAAAACGAAAACCTAAGGAAAAACTTCATAATAGTTTGAAGTGTTAAGTAAGTCATGCAGAACTTCTAAGGGTTGTTTGGAGCGGGTTGAGCGCACGGAGTAGGAGCTAAACCTTGCTCAGGATCGACATTAAACTTGGATAATTTTGGGCTTATCGAGGTAAACACTCTTGACCTTCTATTGTAATTGGAAATTACATGTTGTAGGATTATATAGTTGAAGTATACTATATATAGAATCGAACATAATTGTGCGGCAATGTCTTTTGACTTAAGCCCTAATTTAAAGAAGAGAATCGAATCAGAATTACATAGGATCAGACATGAGACTTGTGTAGCTTTATCGTGAAGTAGAATTGTACACGTCCGATTAGACGTGACAACCCCCTCTAGGGAGGTGTTGGCCTATTAGCGGGCCTCGATAGCGGAGGAGTTACTGGCCATGTGGGGAGGTGCCACAAATTTCGTAGAATATTCTACGTTGAGATCTAGATGTTAATAGGCGCCTTGTGGCCTCTATAGGTTGAAGTACTACGTGTGGCGTGATCTGCTTGGCTTAAGGGTAGCCGACGGTTTGAGGTACTTGGAGCGTTTTGCTATTAGTCGATAATCGTCGCGAGGTATGTGAACCTCTTCCTATCTTTTCTAGCATGATATGTGTATAACTATGTAGTACGGAGACGCATACGTGTTAAAAGTATTTGATTGGTTTAAACATAAAGTGTTATAACGGCTTTATGGGAAGTTAGTTATAACGGTTTATGTAAGTAAGAAATGCTTTGCGGTTTTTAAAAGATAACTGACTTGATGTGTGATGATAAGAATCTTGAAGTATTTCAAAAGAATTAAGAAACCTTTTTGAAAGAAGAGTAATACTTGGTTTTGAAAACATAAGGGTTATACTAGCTTTATGGGAAGTGTTATACCCCGTATTTCCAGAGTATGTACGTGAGGGCGTACGTGTACAATTTGAGCCTTAAAGTAGGCATAGGTTCGAATTTGTGCACAAGTGCCGAAAAGAGTCGTTTTCCGACGAAACGTTTCCACAGCTTACGTAGGGAAAATTCCGGCTATGTCCTTTATAATTTTTGCGGATTTTTCCGAGAGACGAAACATTTTGGACCAACGAGAGGGCGACACTTGTCACCCTCTAATTGGGGCACGTTTGGGCGGTAATTGGGACGAAAAATGTGGCTTGTTTTGTCAAGTAGTTGGTAGGATATTTTGGTGGTAGATGGATAAGGTGTACTTGGCTTGATCTTGGCCTTACACTTGCCTAACACATGGATTAATCTTGGCCCTTGGTTGGCCATGGCTTGACCTATAAATACCACCTTTGTTGATGAAATTCTTCATCCAAATTTTCTACTAGGTGTTAAAAATCCCTCTCCTCCTCCTTGTGAAGTTTTCGCCCACCACACCCCCTCGAGCGAGCTTGGCGAGAGCCACCCTCCCCTTTCAGTGCTCCTAGCCGTGGGTACACCCCCTAGCCTTGTTGTCTCGTATAAATACCCCTTTGTGGTATAGAAATACTCTCCAAGTATTGTTATAATGCCCAAATACCTGCCCAAATACCTTGTAGTATTCCCAAGGTTACACTTATACAAAAGCCAGTAAAATACTATTATACTTCCTCACCACAAAACGAAACCCTAAGGAAAAACCTTCATAGTCGGTTGAAGTGTTAAGTAGAAGTTGGTTAGAACTTCTAAGGGATGTTTGGAGCGGGTTGAGCGCACTGAGTAGAGCTAAACCTTGCTCAGATCGACATATAAACTCGGATAATTTTGGGCTTATCGAGGTAAACATTCTTGACCTTCATTTGTAATTGGAAATATATAGTTAAAGTATACTATATAGAATCGAACATAGTTGTGCGGCAATGTCTTTTGACTTAAGCTCGAATAATACTTACAGATGTCTTGCGACTTAAGCTCAATTTTAAGAAGTGAATCAATCAGAATTACATAGGATGACATTACAGACTTGTGTAGTATTATCGTGAGTAGAATTGTACACGCCCGTTAGACGTGCAACCCCTGGTTGGCTTGGTAGCCTCGATAGAGAGGAGATTTACGCTGCTATTGCGGGCGGGAGGTGCTGGAATTTTACGTAGGATATTCTACATTGAGATCTAAGATGTTAATAGGCGCCTTGTGGCCTCTATAGGTTGAAATACTACGTGTGACGTGGTCTACTTGGCTTAAGGTGTAGCCGACGGTTTGAGGTACTTGGAGCATTTTGCTATTAGTCGATAATCGTCGCGAGGTATGTGAACCTCTTCCTATCTGTTCTAGCATGATATGTGTATAACTATGTAGTACGGTAGACGCATACGTGTTTAATGTATTTGATTGGTTTGAAACATAAAGTGTTATAACGGCTTTATGGGAAGTTGGTTATAACAGCTTTATGTAGGTAAGAAAATGCTTTGTGGTTTCAAAGGGTAACTGATTTGACTTATAACGGATTTGATGTGTAGTAATAAAGAACTTGAAGTGTTTCAAAAGACCTTTTTGAAAGAAGAGTAATACTTGGCTTTGAAAACATAAGAGTTGTACTAGCTTTATGGGAAGTTAGGTATAACGTCTTAAGAGTGATAAAAAGAATGGTTTACTGATTTTTTTGAAGATAAGAGACTTGACTTAATGGTATTGATATGAATTTTGTTAAAAGTGTGAAACCTCATTCGTGAGTAATGAGTACTTGGTTTTAAAAGGAATAATGTTTTTGATTTCTAAATCGAATGAGTATCGCAAACCACTGCAGCGTTAATAAAGGAAAATGTATTGAATAATGAAGTATGGTATTAAAACCAGTAGAAACCTCCATCTGCATAGAAGCTAAGATGAGACAAAATGATATTACATTTCCTAGATCATGGCTGCTTAATAAGATTGATTATAAACAAGAATAACCTACTCACATATAAGACATATGTTTCTCAAAACGTTTAAAGGAGAATTATGTTTTAAAGGATTAAAACTATGATGAACTACGAAACCTTTTCTAAAATGAGAAACTTGAGCATTTGAAATTAGGCAAACTTGAACGTTTGGAAAATAAGGTTGTTACTTGATTTTACAAAGGAAAGCATTTTGGTTTACTTAACAATGTTAGTCACTCTATTTTTATACTACGGGTATCGGGTGACCTTTGTAAAAGAAATGGATCTTTAAAAGGAATTTAACGTACGTAGTACGTTAGGGTTAAAACCCGGACTTTGGCATAAAATGAAAGTACTTTGAGTTGTGTATAACTTAGCTATGCTTGTTGTTGTGAAGCTTGCCTATGCTTGTTGTTGTGAAACTTGCCTATGCTTGTTGTGATAGCCTTTGTTGTATTTCTGTACCCCCGCGTCTCTCGATGAAGCGGCCGTTGATTTGTTATGAACGATTCTACACCGAGTCCCACGAGATGGGCGTGACACGATTTCATCCGATTATACACCGAGTCCCACGAGACGGGCAGGGACACGATTCCATCCGATTATACACCGAGTCCCACGAGACGGGCGGGACACGATTCCATCCGACATACACCGAGTCCCACGAGACGGGCAGGACACGATTTCATCCGATTATACACCGAGTCCCACGATGGGCGTGACACGATTCCATCCGATTATTCCCCGAGTCCCACAGACGGGCCGACACGATTTCATCCGTTATCATACATGTCTCCGCTTTATAGACTATTATGATTTCATTTACGCCTTTACGATTTCACATACTTGGTACAGTTATCGACCTCCTTGGGCCGCTCATGCCGCAGTGGAAGTACATCGGTGTGGATCCTCGCCATAGGATCACAGCCGTGTCGGGAAGCCCCATTTCTTGGAGGCTTATCTTTTGGTATGTTACCACGAGTCTGTAGATTCTTATACATTCTGTGGTATGGCGGCCCTGTCCGTCATAGCCGTTGTAAAAATCTTAGAGGTCTCAGAGTAATCGCAAGCGTGGTTTGTAAAAAGATAACTGTCGGTATTTATGTATATATGATGAAGGCAAATGCTTTTGGTTGGCCTATTTATTTATCTTGTCTCTTAATTCATGTTCATGTTTTTATTTCCGCGATTTTCTCTCGATGTTGTATCACTAGGGTGCCCGAGGTAGCACTACCATGGGCCCGGTTCGGTCGTGACAAAAGTGGTATCAGAGCGATTAGTCCTCTGAAAGTGTCTACTGACCGTGGTTCTAGTAGTCTTGATTATCGGTGTGTTGTGCACCACATCTATAATCGTGAGGCTATAGGACATTTAGGATTGGTTTCCATTCTTCTCATTCCGAGATCGTGCCCTGAAGGCATGTGATAAGTTGGACCCTCCGACGTATTCCTTTCCTTTACCGCTATGCCTCGCGTAAAGCAACCTGTGCCCACGGGCAAGGCGATGAGGAGTCATAGTGAGATACGTAGGAGCACGAGGCGCAGCCCTGGCCGCCGAGACAAGGCCCGACGGCGAAGCCGCGACGCCGCCAGACCAAAGAGAGTTTAGAGCCGCAGCAGTTGGTCGCCGAGACTCTGATACTGAGCCTCGGTCCCACACTGGAGCGTATGAGATGGGTACAAGGAGATGGCGCATTTGCCGTGGTCGTGGCGGATATGAGGATAGGTCGGATGCAGCCCCACCCAAGAGCACCCGTAGTTCACCCCGAGCGCACAGTTTGAGGCTACGGACTTTTGAGTTGTAGCCCGCCAGATGTTCTATGGATCGAGGCGAGGATGACCTCGTGAGTTTATCCGACAACACGGATCACGAGAGTGATCGAGTTTAGGCGTAGTCGGTGGTATTGGTTCGCATCACCGCGTGATATCGCAGCTGATCGTTTGATTCGTGGGAGTTGTCCCGGAAGAGCATGCACTTCCAGCCGTATGGGACGAAGTTTTCAAGGGCTTTTCTTGCACATTTCTTGCCCCACAAACGGCGAGGGCTCGGGCCGGCAATTTTTAATGTTGAGGCAGTGATCGGACGGTTAGAGAGTACAATGTGGAGTTCGACTCATTAGCTCGGTATGTTCCCACGTGGTAGCCGATATGGAGGACAGAGTACACCGCCACGCCACCGGCCGATGATTACTTGGCGAGGCTTGCAGTGTAGCTCTTCACCGGGCATGGACATTGCCCGCACGCAAGCTCATGCACTAGGATGTGAGGCACGGAGAGGTCGACGGAATGGCCAGAGATCGCGAGAAGAGGCGAGCAAAGCAGGTCCTTTGGTAACTTTCGAGGCGACCGCCTCAGCAGCAGCCTGGTTATGTACTCCACCAAGACAGAGTGGTCCCCGATCGCCGTGACGCTCGAGGTATTCGAGTCGGGTGAGCTCAGTGGCTTCCGTTCACAGCTATACGGGTTCTAGCCATCGGGTTCGTGTTTTCTCGGTGCACGATGTGCGACGCCATCTCGGGAATGTCGTCTTTTTATCGGTGCTTGTTTTTCCCGCGCCGTCGGCCATATGACGAGAAACGTCGTAGTAGGAAGGATGCAAACATGACTCACCACCGCCGCAAGCGTGTTCATCGCTTTCTACAATGCCTGCAGTGCGTGCTTATGATTAGAGTGGAGCGGTAGATTCAGGTATATCCTTAACCCTCTAGAGATTTGTATGCATGATATAATGACCTTCTTATTGTGTGCTACGTTCGGATAACGTTATGTTGGTTATGAGTTAGAAAGCATGGTTAGTTGAAAGGATATGTATGGGGGCATGGAAAGTGTGAACCTTAGAATATTTCGTGTTGAGACCTTAGAGGTAAGGTCATCTTGAATAAAAGATTTTACGGTTAGTCTTTGTTGAAATACTTGGTTTGCGTATAAATGTGTTCTGGGATAATTCCTTGGGTAGTGTAAAATGGAAGTGGTAGCTTTCATGACTTGTATAGGTAAGATTGTTCCGGATCGGGAAACAAGAGCGTGATGCGTTAAGTGGGCCGGGTTGGGGCCATGTTGCGGGGCCAACCCGCGCCTGCTTCGAGTGGGTCACCGGGTGGTCCCGCCAGTGGTAGGGTCACGAGGGTGCTAGGCCCAAATTTAGTTGACCATCGTATGAGTTCGCGTGTGTTCGACCGTATAGACGTGAAGGCCGGAATGGCCTTAAGGAAGATTGAGGCTAGTAAGATAACCAAGTTGGAGGTGGTGACTCCAAGGTTTTGAAATCAAGCGATGATCAAGTGTGGTGCGATACTAGAAGAGTTCAGTGTTCGGAAGAGTACGAGTAAGGAAGGAAGTGAACTTGTCTTTGAATGATGGAAAAAATCATTTTTGAGAAATGAATGTCGGGCGAGTGTCCTGGACCAAGAGCGAGTTGGTATTGTTTTGCATCATCGAGGTGGTTCCTCGTTGGCTGGATTTAAGAAATTGCGCGCGCATGTGTTATTTCGTGGCGTTAATGGCGTTAGCAACTTGTTAGAAGAATTTTATCGTTATCAGTCTTGAGAAGGAACATTCGACGAATGTTTCTAAGGGGAGAATGTTATACCCGTATTTCCGCAGTATGTACGTGGGCGACGTGTACAATTTGAGCCTTAAAGTAGGCATTTGTTCGAATTTGTGCACAAGTGCCGAAAAGAGTCGTTTTCCGACGAAACGTTTCCACAGCTTACGTAGGGAAAATTCCGGCTATGTCCTTTATAATTTTTGCGGATTTTTCCGAGAGACGAAATATTTTGGACCAACGAGAGGGCGACACTTGTCACCCTCTAATTGGGGCACGTTTGGGCGGTAATTGGGACGAAAAATGTGGCTTGTTTTGTCAAGTAGTTGGTAGGATATTTTGGTGGTAGATGGATAAGGTGTACTTGGCTTGATCTTGGCCTTACACTTGCCTAACACATGGATTAATCTTGGCCCTTGGTTGGCCATGGCTTGACCTATAAATACCCACCCTTTGTTGATGAAATTCTTCATCCAAATATTCTTCTAAGTGTTAAAAATCCCTCCCTCCCCTCTTCGTGAGAGCTTTCGTCCACCACACCCCCTCCCCCTTTGAGAGCCCTTGGCCGAGAGCCTCCCCCCTCCCCCTTTGTGGTGTCTAGCCGTGGGGTACCCCCCCCTAGCCTAGTTGTCTCGTATAAATACCCCCCTTTTGTGGTATAGAAATACTCTCCAAGTATTGTTATAATGCCCAAATACCTTGGCCCAAATACCTTGTAGTATTCCCAAGGTTACACTTATACAAAAGCCCAGAAAATACTATTATACTTCCCTCAGTCACAAAAACGAAACCCTAAGGAAAAAACCTTCATAGTCGGTTGAAGTGTTAAGTAGAAGTTGGTTAGAACTTCTAAGGGATGTTTGGAGCGGGTTGGAGCGCACGGAGTAGGAGCTAAACCTTGCTCAGGATCGACATATAAACTCGGATAATTTTGGGCTTATCGAGGTAAACATTCTTGACCTTCTGTTGTAATTGGAAATATATAGTTAAAGTATACTATATATAGAACTGAACATAGTTGTGCGGCAATGTCTTTTGACTTAAGCCTGAATAATACTTACGGCAATGTCTTGCGACTTAAGCCTGAATTTTAAGAAGTGGAATCAGTAATTACATAGGGTGTATCAGACATGAGACTTGTGTAGTATTATTGTGAGTAGAATTGTACACGTCGGTTAGGCGTGCAAACCCCTGGTTGGCTTGGTAGCTACCTCGATAGAGGAGGAGATTTCTGTTGTTGTGGGGAGGTCTTCGAATTTTCTGTAGGATATTCTACATTGAGATCTAAGATGTTAATAGGCGCCTTGTGGCCTCTATAGGTTGAAATACTACGTGTGACGTGGTCTACTTGGCTTAAGGTGTAGCCGACGGTTTGAGGTACTTGGAGCATTTTGCTATTAGTCGATAATCGTCGCGAGGTATGTGAACCTCTTCCTATCTGTTCTAGCATGATATGTGTATAACTATGTAGTACGGTAGACGCATACGTGTTTAATGTATTTGATTGGTTTGAAACATAAAGTGTTATAACGGCTTTATGGGAAGTTGGTTATAACAGCTTTATGTAGGTAAGAAAATGCTTTGTGGTTTCAAAGGGTAACTGATTTGACTTATAACAGATTTGATGTGTAGTAATAAAGAACTTGAAGTGTTTCAAAAAGACCTTTTTGAAAGAAGAGTAATACTTGGCTTTGAAAACATAAGAGTTGTACTAGCTTTATGGGAAGTTAGGTATAACGTCTTAAGAGTGATAAAAGAATGGTTTCTTGAGTTTTTGAAGATAAGAGACTTGACTTAATTGTATTGATATGAATTTTGTTAAAAGTGTGAAACCTCGTTCGTGAGTAATGAGTACTTGGTTTTAAAAGGATTAATGTTTTCTGATTTGAAATCGAATGAGTATCGCAAACCACCGCGTTAATAAAGGAAAATGTATTGAATAATGAAGTATGGTATTAAAACCAGTAGAAACCTCCATCTGCATAGAAGCTAAGATGAGACAAAATGATATTACATTTCCTAGATCATGGCTGCTTAATAAGATTGATTATAAACAAGAATAACCTACTCACATATAAGACATATGTTTCTCAAAACGTTTAAAGGAGAATTATGTTTTAAAGGATTAAAACTATGAACTACGAAACCTTTTCTAAAATGAGAAACTTGAGCATTTGAAATTAGGCAAACTTGAACGTTTGGAAAATAAGGTTGTTACTTGATTTTACAAAGGAAAGCATTTTGGTTTACTTAACAATGTTAGTCACTCTATTTTTATACTACGGGTATCGGGTGACCTTTGTAAAAGAAATGGATCTTTAAAAGGAATTTAACGTACGTAGTACGTTAGGGTTAAAACCCGGACTTTGGCATAAAATGAAAGTACTTTGAGTTGTGTATAACTTGCCTATGCTTGTTGTTGTGAAGCTTGCCTATGCTTGTTGTTGTGAAACTTGCCTATGCTTGTTGTGATAGCCTTTGTTGTATTTCTGTACCCCCGCGTCTCTCGATGGAGGGCCGGTTGATTTGTTATGAACGATTCTACACCGAGTCCCACGAGATGGGCAGGGACACGTATTTCATCTGATTATACACCGAGTCCCACGAGATGGCGGTGACACGTATTCCATCCGATTATACACCGAGTCCCACGAGATGGCGAGGACACGTATTTCATCTGATTATACACCGAGTCCCACGAGATGGGCAGGGACACGTATTCCATCTGATTATTCCGAGTCCCACAGGATGGGCCGGGACACGTATTTCATCTGGTTATCATACATATCTCCGCTTTATATAGACTATTATGATTTCATTTACTGATCTTTTCTGATTTCACATACTTGGTACTGTTGTATCGACCTCCTTGAAGCCGCGTCATCCGCAGTGGAAGTACATCGGTTGTGGATCCTCGCCATAGGATCACGATTCGTCGGGAAGCCCATTTCTTGGAGGCTTATCTTTTGGTATGTTACCACGAGTCTGTAGATTCTTATACATTCGGGGTATGGCGGGGCCTGTCCGTCATAGCCATTGTAAAAATCTTAGGTCTCAGAGTAATCACAGCGGTGGTTTGTAAAAAGATAAATGTTCGGGTATTTATGTATATATGATGAAGGCAAGCTGCTTTGGTTGGCTGTTTATTTATCTTGTCTCTTAATTCATGTTCATGTTTTTATTTCCGTGATTTTCTCCGATGTTGTATCACTAGGGTGCCGGTAAGGCACGATCACGCCCGGTTGGGTCGTGATGAGAAGTTAGGTATAACGTCTTAAGAGAGATAAAGAGAATGTTTCTTGATTTTTAGAAGTTAAGAGACTTAATCTTAAAAGATAAGAGACTTGACTTGAATGAATTAAATATGAGTTTTGTGAAACCTCCTTCGTGAGTAATGAGTACTTGGTTTTAAAAGGAATAATGTTTCTTGATTTTGGAAATCGAATGAGTATCGACAAACCATCGCAGCGTTAATCAAAGGAAATGTTGTGACTAATTAAGTATTATTAAAACCAGTAGAAACCTCCATCTGCAGAGAAGCTAAGATGAGACAAAATGATATTACATTTCCTAGATCATGGCTGCTTTAATAAGATTGATTATGAATAAGAAAAACCTACTCACATATAAGACATATGTTTCTCAAATTGTTTAAAAGAGGATTATATTCTTAAGTGATTAAGTCTATGGACTATGAAACCTTTCTAAAATAAGAGACTTAAGTATTTGAAATTAAGCAAACTTGAACTTTTGGAAAAGAATGTTGTTACTTGATGTTAAAAAGGAAAGTGTTTTGGTTTACCTAAAAAAATGTGAGTCACTCTATTTTAATACTACGGGTATCGGGTGACCTTTATAAAAGAAATGGATCTTTTTAAAAGAATTTAACGTACGTAATACTTTGGGGTCAGAACCTGGACTTTGGCCTAAAATAAACTTGAGTTGTGTGTAACTTGCCTATGTTTGTGTTTGATAGCCTTGTTGTGCAAATATTGTACTTCTATACCACCGCGTCTCTCGATGGAGGGCCGACTGATTTGTTATGAACGATTCTTCACCGAGTCCCACGAGATGGGCCGGGACACGTATTCCATCTGATTATTCACCGAGTACCACGAGATGGGCCGGGACACGTATTTCATCTGATTCTCTACCGAGTCCCATGGGATGGGCCGGGACACGTATTCCACATGATTCTCTACCGAGTCCCATGGGATGGGTCGGGACACGTATTTCACATGATTCTCTACCGAGTCCCACGAGATGGGCCGGGACACGTATTCCACATGATTCTTTACCGAGTCCCACGGGATGGGCCGGGACACGTATTCCACACGATTTATACCTAGACTGCCGGCAGTGAGGAAGGAGTTCCACGGGCATGAGGGATGACTTGAGGGCGTGAGTCCCTGACTTGACATGACTGCTTTTATGTTGTGAACTGTAGTTTGGTTATCATACATGTCTCCTGCTTTATATAGACTATTATGATTTCATTTACAGTGTTTTACAGTTTCACATACTTGGTACCTGTTGTACTGACCTCCTTCGGGGGGCTGCGTTCATGCCGCAGGTAGAAGTACATCGGTTGTGGATCCTCGCTCATAGGATCACAGTTCAGCGTGTCGGGAAGCCCCATTCTTCGGAGGCTTATCTTTTGGTATGTTACCCTGAGTCTGTAGATGCTTGTACATTCAGGGGTATGGCGGGGCCCTGTCCCGTCATACATTGTAAAAATCTTAGAGTGCAGAGTAATTGTTGTGGCGGGGTTTGTAAAAGGATAACTGTCGTATTTATGTATATATACCAAGGCAAATCGCTTTGGTTGGCCTGTTTATTTATCATGTCTCTTAATTCATGTTCATGTTTTTATTTCACGATTTTCTCTCGATGTTGTATCACTAGGGTGCCCGGTAAGGCACGATCCACGCCCGTTCGGTCGTGACAAAAGTGGTATCGAGCGATTAGTCCTCGGAAAGTGTCTACGCACCGTGTCTAGTAGAGTCTTGATTATCGATGTGTTGTGCACCACATCTATAATCAGGAGGCTGCATGACACTTAGGATTGGTTTCCATTTCTTCTCATTCTGAGATCGTGCCTTAGAGCTGTGTGATTAGTTGGACCCCTCTGACGTATTTCGTTTTTACCAGTTATGCCTCCGCGTAAGGCAACCTGAGCCCAGCGGCAAGGCGATCGGAGCCGCTAGTGGGATACAGAGGAGTACGAGCGCGCAGCGGCCAAGACCGAGATTGTGCTTGACGGCGAAGTTCGCGACGCCGCCAAAGACCGGCGAGTTTAGAGCCGCGGCAATGGCTGCGAGACTACAAGATTGAGCCTCCACCCCACACCTGGAAGCGGATGAGACGGGCACAAGGAGATGGCGATTCGCCGTGGTCGTGGCCGATATGAGTATAGCCGGATGCAGCAGTTCAGCCCAGAGCACCCGTAGTTCACCCCGGCGACATGAGGCTACGTGACTTTCCGAGTAGCCCGCCTGTTCTATGGATCGAGAGCCGAGATGACCTCGGGGAGTTTATCCGACAGCCTGACGGATCATGAGTGATCGAGTCTCGAGTCGGTGGTATTGGGTTCGCATCACCGTGCGTGATACTGCAGATTGATCGTTTGATTCGTGAGCTGTCGGGAAGAGCATGCACTTCCACCGTATGGGACGAAGTTCTCAAGGGCTTTTCTTGCCCCACGATGAGAGGCTCGGCCGATGATTTTTGACGTTGAGGCGGGGCGCGACGGTTAGAGAGTACAATGTGAGTTCGACTCATTAGCTCGGTATGTTCCCGCCAGAGTAGGCGATATGGAGGACGAGTACACCGCTACGTCACCGGGCTGGATGATTACTTGGTAGAGGCTTGTGCGGTGTAGCTCTTCACCGCATGGACATTGCCCGCACGCAAGCTCACGACCGAGATGTGAGGCACGAGAGGTCGACGGAATGACCGGATCGTGAAGAGGCGCAAGCGAGGTCCTTTGGTAACTTTCGAGGCGGCCGCCAGCCAGAACTAGTTATATACCTCCGCCATGCGAATGGTCCCCATACCGCCGACGCTCGTGGTATTCGAGTCGGTCGAGCTCGAGGCTTAGTTCACGATATACATGGGTTCTAGCGATTGGGTTGAGTTTTCCTCGGTGTGCACGCGCGTACGCCATCCCGGGAATGTCGTCTTTTATCGGGTGCTTGTTTTTCCTGCGCCGTCGAGGCCATATGACGAAACCGTCCTAATAGGAAGGATGCGCAGAATGACTCGGCCACGGTCGGGCGTGTTCATCGCCTTCATACTATGCCTGCAGGCGTGCCTATGATTAGAGTGGAGCGGTAGATTCGGTATATCCTTAACCCTCAGAGATTTGTATGCATGATATGATGACCTTATTATTGTGCTATGTGCGGATAGCGTTATGTTGATTATGAGTTAGAAAACCCGTTAGTGAAAAGGTGTAAGCTGGGGTGAAAATGATGAACCTTAGAATATTACAGTTGAGACCTTAGATGTAAGGCCGTCTTGAGTACAAGATTTTGCGGGTGATCCTTGTCAGAATGTATAAGTTTACGTGGAGTAATTGTGGGAAGATTCCTTGGGTAGTGTAAAATGGAAGTGGTAGCTTTCATGACCTGTATAGGTAAGATTGTTCGGATCGGAAACAAGAGCTTGATGCGTTAAGTAGGTCGGGTTGGGGCCATGTTGCGGGCCAACCCGCGGCTGTTCGAGGTGGGTCACTGCAGGTGGTCCCGCCAGGTGGTAGGGTCACGAGGGTGCTAGGCCCAAATTTAGATGACCATCGTATGAGTTCGTGGAGATGTTCGACCAGAAGCGGATCGTGAAGGCCGGGAATGGCCTTAAGGGAGATTGAGGCTAGTAAGATGACCAAGTTTGGAGGTGGTGACTCCAAAGTCTTGGGAAACGTGCGTTGATCAAGTGTGGTACGTGTACTAAGAAGAGTTCGAGTGTTCGAGAAGGCACTACGAGTAAGGAAGGAAGTGAACTTGTGCTGAAAGATGGGAGTAATCATTTTGAGAAATGAATATGCGAAGGGAGTGTCCCTTGGACCAAGAGCGAGAGTTGGTATTGTTTTGCATCATCGAGGTGGTTCCTCGTTGGCCTGGATTTAAGTATTTGCGCGCATGTGTTATTTCGTGGCCAGGTGTGGCGTTGACAACTTGCTGGAGGAACTTTATCGTTATCCGTCTTGAGAAGGAACATTCGGGACGAATGTTTCTAAGGAGGGGAGAATGTTATACCCCGTATTTCCAGAGTATGTACGTGAGGGCGTACGTATATAAATTTAAGCCTTAAGGTTTGGCTAGGTTCGAAAATTTGGGCACAAGTGCCGAAAAGAATCATTTTTCGACGAAACGTTTTACTAAACTTGCGAAGGGAAAATTCCGGCTATGTCGTTTATAATTTTTGCGGATTTTTCCGAGAGACGAAACATTTTGGACCAACGGGAGGATGACATGTGTCACCCTCACATTGGAAGAGGTTGGGCGGCAAAGTGGACGAGAATTGTGGCTTGTTTTGTCAAGTAGTTGGTAGGATATTTTGGTGGTAGATGGATAAGGTGTACTTGGCTTGATCTTGGCCTTACACTTGCCTAACACATGGATTAATCTTGGCCATTGGTTGGTCATTGCTTGACCTATAAATACCCCTCTATGTTGATGAACTTCTTCATCCAAAATTGTTCTAAGTGTTAAATTCCTCCCTCCCCTCTTAGTGAGAGCTTTCGTCCACCACACCCCCTCCCCCTTTGAGAGCCCTTGGCCGAGAGCCTCCCCCCTCCCCCTTTGTGGTGTCTAGCCGTGGGGTACCCCCCCTAGCCTAGTTGTCTCGTATAAATACCCCCCTTTTGTGGTATAGAAATACTCTCCAAGTATTGTTATAATGCCCAAATACCTTGGCCCAAATACCTTGTAGTATTCCCAAGGTTACACTTATACAAAAACCCAGAAAATACTATTATACTTTCCCTCAGTCACAAAAACGAAACCCTAAGGAAAACCTTCATAGTCGGTTGAAGTGTTAAGTAGAAGTTGCGTAGAACTTCTAAGGGTTGTTTGGAGCGGGTTGGAGCGCACGGAGTAGGAGCTAAACCTTGCTCAGGATCGACATTAAACTTGGATAATTTTGGGCTTATCGAGGTAAACACTCTTGACCTTCTATTGTAATTGGAAATTACATGTTGTATGATTATATAGTTGAAGTATACTATATATAGAACTGGACATAATTGTGCGGCAATGTCTTTTGACTTAAGCCTGAATTTAAAGAAGAGAACCGAATCAGTAATTACATGGGTGTATTCTGATGAGACTTGTGTAGCTTTGTGAAGTAGAATTGTACACGTCGGATTAGACGATAACCCCCTCTAGGGAGTTGTTGGCACATTAGCGGGCCTCGATAGAGGAGGAGATTACGCGGATTTGCGGGGAGGTGTCAGAAATTTACGTAGAATATTCTACGTTGAGATCTAGATGTTAATAGGCGCCTTGTGGCCTCTATAGGTTGAAGTACTACGTGTGGCGTGATCTGCTTGGCTTAAGGGTAGCCGACGGTTTGAGGTACTTGGAGCGTTTTGCTATTAGTCGATAATCGTCGCGAGGTATGTGAACCTCTTCCTATCTTTTCTAGCATGATATGTGTATAACTATGTAGTACGGTAGACGTACATGTGTTAAAAGTATTTGATTGGTTTAAAACATAAAGTGTTATAACGGCTTTATGGGAAGTTGGTTATAACAGTTTTATGTAAGTAAGAAATGCTTTGCGGTTTTTAAAAGATAACTGACTTGATGTGTGATGATAAGAATCTTGAAGTATTTCAAAAGAATTAAGAAACCTTTTTGAAAGAAGAGTAATACTTGGTTTTGAAAACATAAGAGTTATACTAGCTTTATGGGAAGTTAGGTATAACGTCTTAAGAGAGATAAAGAGAATGTTTTACTGATTTTTAGAAGTTAAGAGACTTAATCTTAAAAGATAAGAGACTTGACTTGAATGAATTAAATATGAGTTTTGTGTGAAACCTCCTTCGTGAGTAATGAGTACTTGGTTTTTAAAAGGAATAATGTTTTACTGATTTTGGAAATCAGAATGAGTATCGACAAACCACTGCAGCGTTAATAAAAGGAAATGTTTTGACTAATTAAGTATTATTAAAACCAGTAGAAACCTCCATCTGCATAGAAGCTAAGATGAGACAAAATGATATTACATTTCCTAGATCATGGCTGCTTTAATAAGATTGATTATGAACAAGAAAAACCTACTCACATATAAGACATATGTTTCTCAAATTGTTTAAAAGAGGATTATATTCTTAAGTGATTAAGTCTATGGACTATGAAACCTTTCTAAAATAAGAGACTTAAGTATTTGAAATTAGGCAAACTTGAACTTTTGGAAAAGAATGTTGTTACTTGATGTTAAAAAGGAAAGTGTTTTGGTTTACCTAAAAAAATGTGAGTCACTCTATTTTAATACTACGGGTATCGGGTGACCTTTATAAAAGAAATGGATCTTTTAAAAAGAAGTTAACGTCACGTAATACTTTGGGGTCGAACACGGACTTTGGCCTAAAATAAACTTGAGTTTTGTGTAACTTGCCTATGTTTGTGTTTGATAGCCTTGTTGTGCAAATCATCGCATTCTATACCACCGCGTCTCTCGATGGAGTAGGCCGATTTGTTATGAGCGATTCTTCACCGAGTCCCACGAGATGGGGACACGTATTCCGTCGATTATTCACCGAGTCCCACGAGATGGGCCGACACGATTTCATCCGATTCACCGAGTCCCATGGATGGGCCGACACGTATTCCACATGATTCTCTACCGAGTCCCATGGGATGGCGGGACACGATTTCACATGATTCTCTGCGAGTCCCACGACGGGCCGACACGTATTCCACATGATTCTTTCCGAGTCCCAGGATGGGCCGACACGTATTCCACACGATTTATACCTAGGCGGCGGTGAGGAAGGAGTTCCACGCGCGAGGGATGACTTGAGGCGTGAGTCCACGACTTGACATGATCGCTTTTATGTTGTGAAGCGTAGTTTGGTTATCATACATGTCTCCCGCTTTATATAGACTATTATGATTTCATTTACGATGTTTCTGATTTCACATACTTGGTACTGTTATCGACCTCCTTCGGGGCTGCGTTCATGCCGCAGTAAATACATCGGTTGTGGATCCTCGCTCATAGGATCACAGTCAGCGTGTCGAAATCCCCATTCTTGGAGGCTTATCTTTTGGTATGTTACCCGAGTCCGTAGATGCTTGTACATTCGTGGTATGGCGGACCCGTCCGTCATAGTTGTAAAAATCTTAGAGGTCCTTAGCATTGTGGCGGGAGTTTGTAAAAGGATAAGCTGTCGGGTATTTATGTATATATACCGAAGGCAACCGTTTTGGTTGCTTTGTTTATTTATCATGTCTCTTAATTCATGTTCATGTTTTTATTTCCGCGATTTTCTCGATGTTGTATCACTAGGGTGCGGGGTAAGGCACGATCCACGCCAGGTTGGTGCGTGACAAAAGTGGTATCGGAGCGATTAGTCCTCGGAAAGTGTCTACGCAGCGGTCTAGTAGAGTCTTGATTATCGATGTGTTGTGCACCACATCTATAATCGGAGGTCGCATGACACTTAGGATTGGTTTCCATTTCTTCTCATTACGAGATCGTGCCTTAGTTGTGTGATTAGTTGGACCCTCCGGCGTATTTCGTTTTACCGATTATGCCTCGCGTAGGCAACCTGTGCCCAGCGGCAAGGCGGCCGAGGAGGCGCTAGTGGATACTGAGGAGTACGAGCGCGAGCCCGGCCAAGACGAGATTGTGCTTGAGACGGCGAAGCCGCGACGCCGCCAAGACCGCGAGCTTAGAGCGGCAGAATGGTCGCCGAGACTACAAGACGAGCCTCGATCCCACACACTGGAAGCGGATGAGATAAGTACAAGGAGATGGCGATTCGCGGCGGTCGTGGCGAGATATGAAGATAAGTGGATCGACGCAGCGGCCCAGTAGCACCGTAGTTCACCCCGAGCGGTTTGAGGCTACGTGACTTTACGAGTTGTAGCCCGCCATGTTCTATGGATCGAGAGCCGAGGATGACCTCGGGAGTTTATCCGACAACTGACGGATCATGAGAGTGATCGAGTCTCGAGGCGAGTCGGTGGTATTGGTTCGTGATCACCGCGCGTGATCTGCAGATTGGTAGTTTTGATTCGTGGAGCTGTCGGGAAGAGCATGCACTTCCGTATGGGACGAGTTCTCAAGGGCTTTTCTTGCACATTTCTTTCCCCACAGATGAGGAGGGCTCGGACGCAGATTTTTGGCGTTGAGGCGGGGCGGGCGGGCGGTTAGAAGTACAATGTGGAGTTCGACTCATTAGCTCGGTATGTTCCCGCCGTAGTAGTTGATATGGAGGGCCAGTACACCGCCACGTCACCGGGCCGATGATTACTTGGCGAGGCTTATGCAGGTGTAGCTCTTGGCCGGGCATGGACGTGCCGCGTGCAAGCTCATGCACCGGGATGTGAGGCACGGAGAGGTCGGCGAAATGGCCAGATCGGCAGGAAGAGGCGAGCAGCGAGGTCCTTGGTAACTTTCGAGCGGGCCGCCGCCAGCAGACTAGTTATGTACCTCCGCCATGCGAATGGTCCCCGCGATCGTCGGGGCGTGGTATTCGAGCTGATGAGCTCGGGAGCTTCCGTTCACGATATATACGGGTTCTAGCCATTGGGTTGAGTTTTCCTCGCAGTATTATGCGCGCACGTCGTCCCGGAATGTCGCTTTTTATCGGTGCTTGTTTTTCCTGCGTCGCCGTGGCCATATGACCTGTCCTAATAGGAAGGATGCGGACATGACTCGACCTACGGTCGTGGCGAGTTCATCGCCTTCTACTATGCGCCTGCAGGCGTGCCTATGATTAGAGTGAGCGGTAGATTCAGTATATCCTTAACCTCTAGAGATTTGTATGCATGATATGATGACCTTATTATTGTGTGCTATGTACGGATAGCGTTATGTTGATTATGAGTTAGAAAACCTGGTTAGTGAAAAAGGGTAAGCCTGGGGGTGAGAAAATGATGAACCTTAGAATATTACAGTTGAGACCTTAGATGTAAGTAGTCTTGAGTACAAGATTTTGCGGGTGATCCTTGTCGAATGTATAAGTTTACGTGGAGTAATTGTGGGAAGATTCTTGGGTAGTGTAAAATGGAAGTGGTAGCTTTGACCTGTATAAATAAGATTGTTCGGATCGGAAACAAGAGCTTGATGCGTTAAGTAGGTCGGGTTGGGGCCATGTTGCGGCCAACCCGCGGCTATTCGAGGTGGGGTCAGCTCTGGGTGGTCCCGCCAGGTGGTAGGGTCACGAGGGTGCTAGGCCCAAGTTTAGATGACCATCGTATGAGTTCGTGGAGATGTTCGACCAGAAGCGGATCGTGAAGGCCGGGAATGGCCTTAAGGGAGATTGAGGCTAGTAAGATGACCAAGTTTGGAGGTGGTGACTCTAAAGTCTTGGGAACGAGCGTTGGCCAAGTGTGGTACGTGTACTAAGAAGAGTTCGAGTGTTCGAGAAGGGCACGGCGAGTAAGGAAGGAAGTGAACTTGTGCTGAAAGATGGGAGTAATCATTTTTGAGAAATGAATATGCGAAGGGAGTGTCCCTTGGACCAAGAGCGAGAGTTGGTATTGTTTTGCATCATCGAGGTGGTTCCTCGTTGGCCTGGATTTAAGTATTTGCGCGCATGTGTTATTTCGTGGCCAGGTGTGGCGTTGACAACTTGCTGGAGGAACTTTATCGTTATCCGTCTTGAGAAGGAACATTCGGGACGAATGTTTCTAAGGAGGGGAGAATGTTATACCCCGTATTTCCAGAGTATGTACGTGAGGGCGTACGTATATAAATTTAAGCCTTAAGGTTTGGCTAGGTTCGAAAATTTGGGCACAAGTGCCGAAAAGAATCATTTTTCGACGAAACGTTTTACTAAACTTGCGAAGGGAAAATTCCGGCTATGTCGTTTATAATTTTTGCGGATTTTTCCGAGAGACGAAACATTTTGGACCAACGGGAGGGTGACATGTGGCACCCTCACATTGGAAAGAGGTAGGCGCAAAGTGGGCGAGAATTGTGGCTTGTTTTGTCAAGTAGTTGGTAGGATATTTTGGTGGTAGATGGATAAGGTGTACTTGGCTTGATCTTGGCCTTACACTTGCCTAACACATGGATTAATCTTGGCCATTGGTTGGCCATTGCTTGACCTATAAATACCCCTCTATGTTGATGAACTTCTTCATCCAAAATTGTTCTAAGTGTTAAATTCCTCCCTCCTCTTAGTGAGAGCTTTTCCACCACACCCTCCCCTTGAGAGCCCTTGTCGAGAGCCTCCTCCCCTTTGTGGTGTCTAGCCAGTGGTACCCCTAGCCTAGTTGTCTCGTATAAATATCCCCGTTTGTGTGATAGAAAAACTCTCCAAGTATTGTTTTAATTCCCAAATACCTTGGCCCAAATACCTTGTAGTATTCCCGAGGTTACAACATACAAAAACCAGAAAATACTATTATACTTTCCTCGATCCAAAAACGAAACCCTAAGGAAAACCTTCATAGTCGGTTGAAGTGTTAAGTAGAAGTTGCGTAGAACTTCTAAGGGTTGTTTGGAGCGGGTTGGAGCGCACGGAGTAGGAGCTAAACCTTGCTCAGGATCGACATTAAACTTGGATAATTTTGGGCTTATCGAGGTAAACACTCTTGACCTTCTATTGTAATTGGAAATTACATGTTGTATGATTATATAGTTGAAGTATACTATATATAGAACTGGACATAATTGTGCGGCAATGTCTTTTGACTTAAGCCTGAATTTAAAGAAGAGAAACTACTAGGAGTTGTTGGCACATTAGCGGGCCTCGATAGAGAGAGAGTTACGCGATTTGCGGGGAGGTCTCCGAAATGTCTGTAGAAGATTCTACGTTGAGATCTAGGTGTTAATAGGCGCCTTGTGGCCTCTATAGGTTGAAGTACTACGTGTGGCGTGATCTGCTTGGCTTAAGGGTAGCCGACGGTTTGAGGTACTTGGAGCGTTTTGCTATTAGTCGATAATCGTCGTGAGGTATGTGAACCTCTTCCTATCTTTTCTAGCATGATATGTGTATAACTATGTAGTACGGTAGACGTGCATGTGTTAAAAGTATTTGATTGGTTTAAAACATAAAGTGTTATAACGGCTTTATGGGAAGTTGGTTATAACAGTTTTATGTAAGTAAGAAATGCTTTGCGGTTTTTAAAAGATAACTGACTTGATGTGTGATGATAAGAATCTTGAAGTATTTCAAAAGAATTAAGAAACCTTTTTGAAAGAAGAGTAATACTTGGTTTTGAAAACATAAGGGTTATACTAGCTTTATGGGAAGTTAGGTATAACGTCTTAAGAGAGATAAAGAGAACTGATTTTTAGAAGTTAAGAGACTTAATCTTAAAAGATAAGAGACTTGACTTGAATGAATTAAATATGAGTTTTGTGTGAAACCTCCTTCGTGAGTAATGAGTACTTGGTTTTTAAAAGGAATAATGTTTCTTGATTTTGGAAATCGAATGAGTATCGACAAACCACCAGCGTTAATAAAAGGAAATGTTTTGACTAATTAAGTATTATTAAAACCAGTAGAAACCTCCATCTGCATAGAAGCTAAGATGAGACAAAATGATATTACATTTCCTAGATCATGGCTGCTTTAATAAGATTGATTATGAACAAGAAAAACCTACTCACATATAAGACATATGTTTCTCAAATTGTTTAAAAGAGGATTATATTCTTAAGTGATTAAGTCTATGGACTATGAAACCTTTCTAAAATAAGAGACTTAAGTATTTGAAATTAAGCAAACTTGAACTTTTGGAAAAGAATGTTGTTACTTGATGTTAAAAAGGAAAGTGTTTTGGTTTACCTAAAAAAATGTGAGTCACTCTATTTTAATACTACGGGTATCGGGTGACCTTTATAAAAGAAATGGATCTTTTTAAAAGAATTTAACGTACGTAATACTTTGGGGTCAGAACCTGGACTTTGGCCTAAAATAAACTTGAGTTGTGTGTAACTTGCCTATGTTTGTGTTTGATAGCCTTGTTGTGCAAATATTGTACTTCTATACCACCGCGTCTCTCGATGGAGGGCCGGCTGATTTGTTATGAACGATTCTTCACCGAGTCCCACGAGATGGGCCGGGGCACGTATTTCATCTGATTCTCTACCGAGTCCCATGGGATGGGCCGGGACACGTATTCCACATGATTCTCTACCGAGTCCCATGGGATGGGCCGGGACACGTATTTCACATGATTCTCTACCGAGTCCCACGAGATGGGCCGGGACACGTATTCCACATGATTCTTTACCGAGTCCCACGGGATGGGTCGGGACACGTATTCCACACGATTTATACCTAGACTGCCAGCAGTGAGGAAGGAGTTCCACGGGCATGAGGGATGACTTGAGGGCGTGAGTCCCTGACTTGACATGACTGCTTTTATGTTGTGAACTGTAGTTTGGTTATCATACATGTCTCCTGCTTTATATAGACTATTATGATTTCATTTACTGATGTTTTACGCCACATACTTGGTACTGTTATCGACCTCCTTGGGCCGCGTTCATCCGCATGGTGAAATGTACAGTTGTGGATCCTCGCTCATAGGATCACAGTTCGTGTCGGGAAGCCCCATTCTTCGGAGGCTTATCTTTTGGTATGTTACCCTGAGTCTGTAGATGCTTGTACATTCAGGGGTATGGCGGCCCCGTCCCGTCATAGGCTTGTAAAAATCTTAGAGGTCCTGTAGCACCGCGGGTGGTTTGTAAAAGGATAACCGTCGTATTTATGTATATATACCAAGGCAATCGTTTTGGTTGGCCTGTTTATTTATCATGCCTCTTAATTCATGTTCATGTTTTTATTTCCGCTGATTTTCTCTGATGTTGTATCACTAGGGTGCCCGGGGTAAGGCACCAGTCACGGGCCCGGGTTCGGGTCGTGACAACTTTTGTCAAAGGGGGAGGGATTTCAAGACTTGGAAAATGATTTTTGGATGAAGAAAGTCTTCAAGTTAGGGGAGTATTTATAGGCCAACCAATGGCCAACCAATGGCTAAGATCAATACAAGTGTTAGGCAAGTGTAGGCTAGGATTTAGGCAAGTGTCCATTCTATCTACTACACAAAATATCCTACCAACTCCTTGACAAAAAGGCCATCCAATTCGTCCCATTTCCGCCCCATACGTCCACCAATTGGAGGGTGACAAGTG
The DNA here is from genome assembly GCA_029844215.1 of Przewalskia tangutica. Taxonomy (NCBI): domain Eukaryota; kingdom Viridiplantae; phylum Streptophyta; class Magnoliopsida; order Solanales; family Solanaceae; genus Przewalskia; species Przewalskia tangutica. The sequence goes on from CM056721.1 coordinate 53,352,353, forward strand.
TCGCCCTCTCGTTGGTCCAAAATGTTTCGTCTCTCAGAAAAATCTGCAAAAATTAGAAATGACAGCCGTAATTTACCCTCCGCGAGTTGTGTAAAACGTTTCGTCGGAAAACGATTCTTTTCGGTACTTATGCACAAAAAAAATTCGGCCCTTGCATACTTTAAGCTTCAACTTTTCTACGTACGTCCTCACGTACATACTCTGGAAATACGGGGTATAACATTATCCAAGTTATAATGTCGATCCTGAGCAAGGTTTAGCTCCTACTCCGTGCGCTCCAACCCGCTCCAAACAACCTGTTATACCCCGTATTTCGAGAGTATGTACGTAAGGGAATACGTACAAAAGTTTAGGCCTTGGACGTTTTTTTGGGCACAACTCACAAAACGAATAGTTTTCCGACGAAACGTTTCCACAGCTTTCGTAGGGTAAATTCCGGCTATGTCATTTCTAAATTTTGCGGATTTTTCCGAGAGACGAAACATTTTGGACCAACGGGAGGGCGACACTTGTCACCCTCCAATTGATGGACTTGAGGCGTCAATATGGCCGATTGGAGTGTCCAATTTTGTCTTGGAGTTGGTAGGATATTTTGTGTGCAAGTTGGCCAAGGACACTTGCCCTAATCTTGACCTTACACTTGCCTAGCACTTGGCTAAATCTTGGCCATTGGTTGGCCATGTCTTGACCTATAAATACCCCCTTAAGATGAAGAGTTCTTCATCCACAAATTCCTTTCCAAGTCTTGAAAATCCTTCCCTCTCCCTTGTAGCCTTTTTCGTCCAACACACCCCCCCTTTTGAGTGAGCTTGGCCGAGGCAACCCCTCCCCCTAGCCTAGCCGAAATCTACCCCCCCTCCCTTGGTAGAAAAGTTGCCTTCTAGTATTGTTATAATGCCCAAAATACCCTAGCCCAAATCCCTTAGTACTTAGTAGAAGTTGTGAAGAACTTCTAAGGTTTCCTTGGAGCTATCGGAGCGTACAACTTAGGAGCTAAGCCTTGCTCCGGATCGACTTTTATCTAGGATATTATTGGGCTTACCGAGGTAAATAATCCTAACCCTCTTTTGAATTAGAGAATACATACTGTAGTAGTATAAGAATAAGTATTAAATACTTAGAAGAATATTACAGAATAGAATTGAATCTGTTATCACGAGAAGGGTTTAAAGAAGAATAATTGAACTATACTTACTTAAGACTGTTTCACAGAGACTTGAGTAGCTCACCGGGTAGGGAAGTCTTTGCCCGATTTTCCGTAGAATAAAGGACCCTCTGCTTAGAATCATTTACGAGTAGTCTAGCGTTGATAGGCGTGTCGACTATTATAGGTTGATTCTGCGCGCGACATATTCAACTTGGCGGTGGTTTTCGAGAAGGTATGTGATTCTTCCTAAAGCATGATATTTTTAAAATATATAGTGCGGTGACGCGTACATGTGTTAACTGAATAATAACTACGGCAATGTCTTTCGACTTAAGCCTGAATAATACTTACGGCAATGTCTCGCGACTTAAGCCTGAATAATAAGGATCTGAAAGCATTTCAAAAGATTACTGAATCATTTTTAACAGAAGAGAACTAATTGGTTTTTAAACAGAAGCTTAAGAGTTATACTAGCTTTATGGGAAGTTAGGTATAACCACTTAAGCATGATAAAAGAAACAGTTTGCCTGTGTGTTTATGACAGACTTATATTGATTTGTGAAAAGAATAATAAGATGGTTTGATAAGTAGACATGATATGATGCTATGTGTGTTAGTGTCTTGTAACGTTTGTATAAGAGAGTATTCTTGTTGTGCTTATGTTGTTTAACGATAAGTTGTTATGTTAGTGTAATATAACTCACCTCTTGACATATTACCGGGGGTTAAGCGCCTCCACGCGGGTAGACTCGGTGATGCAGGACCATGATTCGAGAATACCTCATGCGGGTCCAGGGGACCTATGCGGAGCTACGGGAGTTCCAGGTTAGTGATGCGGGGTTATACCTCATGCGGTCTATGTGGCCATGCGGACTACGAGTCCAGGACGATGCCGAGGAGTAGCTACCCTCGATGCGGGGTTATATACCCTATGCGGGCCTATGTGAGTGGCCTATGCGACTACTGAGTCGAGATTAGGCTTGCATGGTGATACTACGGGCAATTGGCCCTGCTTCGATCATTCGCAGCCTAGAAAAGACCTGTTACAGTTTACCTATTGTTGCTCTTGTTTATGAGGTGGCACTATGTGTGGTTACCTTGGTTGTTTCATACATACTTGCAAAACTGATTTTAAAATGATATGTTTTCATTTAAGTACTTTACAGTTTCACATACTTAGTACCTGTTGTTATCGACTCTCTTGAGGCCGTTCATGCCGCAGGTAAAGGCAAGCAGGTGCTAGATCCACATCCTTAGGATCTTTGCGTTGGTGTCAGGAGCTCCATCTTCTCCGGAGGCTCTACTTTTGGGTATGATCTCCCTATATTGTAGATAGTTTTGTACATTCAGGGTATGGCGGGGCCCTGTCCCGCCATAGTTGTTTACTTCCTTAGAAGAGAGGGGCTAGTGTTTGGACGAGAGCCACAAGAGGGGAGGGATTTCAAGACTTAGAATGAATTGAGGGATGAAGAAAAACCTTCAAGCAAGGGGTATTTATAGGGACACGATGGACAAGATCAAGCCATGGGGGGGCAAGTGGATGGCCAAGATTGGCACAAGTGCACCCTATCCTACTCCTCAAATCCCTCACAAAACATTGACCCATGAAATAGGCCTCAAAATCCTCTAGCCGTGGCCCTTTATCAATCAATGAGGGTGACAAGTGTCACCCTCCCGTTGGTCCAAAAATGTTCCGTCGCTCGGAAAAATCCGCAAAAATCGTAAATGCCATAGCCGGAATTTTCCCTTCGCAAGTTCTGTAAAACGTTTCGTCGAAAAACGATTCTTTACGGGGGTTGTGCACAAATTCGCCACTTTGCCTACTTAAGGCTCAAACTTTTCTACGTACGCCCACACGTACATACTCTGGAAATACGGGGTATAACAGGCCAAGGGCCTTCTCAAAGGGGGAGGGGGACTCTTTGGACGAGACACTACACTAAGGGGGAGGAAGAGAGCTTTCAAGACTTAGAAGTTTGGATGAAGAAGTCTTCACAAAGGGGGGGTATTTATAGGGAGTTCAATGGCCAAGATCAAGCCATGTGGGGGGCAAGTGGAGGGCCAAGATGTGCCCAAGTGCCCCTATCCCTACTCCACAAAACAAGGCACAAAACAAGGCACCAAACAAGGCACAAAATAAGGCCAAAAACAAGGCCAAAAACCGCCCCACTCTCGGCCACTAGCACGCCCACTTGAGGGTGACAAGTGTCACCCTCCCGTTGGTCCAAAATATTACGTCTCTCGGAAAAATCCGCAAAAATTATCAATGACATAGCCGGAATTTTCCCTTCGCAAGTTTTGTAAAACGTTTCGTCGAAAAACGATTCTAATCGGGGGTTGTGAACAAAATTTCGGTCCTATGCCTAACTTAAGGCTCAAACTTTCGTACGTACGTCCTTACGTACATACTCTGGAAATACGGGATATAACATTCTCCCCTCCTTAGAAACATTCGTCCCGAATGTTCCTTATAAGTCTCAAGACATACATGCGCCAGTATAGTCTTCACTGCTGTACTTACGAAAACAATTATGCCACACCTGGCCACAAAATAACACACGCTCCAATACTTAATCCAAGTCTACGAGGAATCACCTCTAGCATAACAAAAACTCCCACCCAAGGTCTAAAATATATTTCCTTCGCACCTTCTCTTTACAAACGAAATGATCACTTCTATTCTCTTGCTCGTCGTACCCTTCTCGTACACTCGAACTCTTTCTCATAACTTACCACATTTTCGCTACTGCTTCAATTTCCAAAATCTCGGGGTCACTATCTCCAACTTGGTCATCATTAACTGGGAACACTCTGGATGGATCTCCGATACTTTTCCGAACATAACAATATGAAAGACCGGACATACTGCCTCCCACGTCGGACGTCAAAGCTAACTTATAGGCAACCTGGCCTATCCTCCAACGGATCTGAAAACGCTCCAAGTACCTCAGGCTAAGTTCCCTCTGTTTTCCAAAACTCGTCACACCCTATCCGGGGTGGTACCTTCAAGAATACCGACCGTCAACCTGAACTTTAAGTGTCGACGTCGATTATCCGCACGACTTCCGTTGACTCTGAGCTGCCAATAACCTCTTCTGGATAAGCTTCACCCTATCCACATTCTGCTGAACAAGTATGAACCAACTATCTGAACCTTGCTACATCGAATCAATCGACCGACAATTTACACTTCCGCCCCTATAAGGCTTCATAAGGCAATATCCGAACACTGAAATGGTAGCTAAAACACTCCCTCAACAGGAGGCAACAATCCTCACAGCTACAGAAAAAGAAACAGCCGTAACCTGGGCTCCACTGTCTGTCATAAGGTGAAGGTAGGCACCTCGTGTAGCCTTACAACCTTCCTGATATAATCATCTCGCATAACCCTCTGCCGGGTAAACGGTCTCGACTAAAAGACAAGAGGGACTGACCTCATCGGCCCGACTACTGGTCGAACGCATCTACGAACTCGTACGATGGTTAACTAAACTTGGGCCTAACACCCTCATGACCCTAACACAAAGCGGGACCACCACAAACTGACCCCACCACCATACAGGCCGCGGGTTGACCCGCAACATGGCCTCAACCCGACCCACTTTCGCGCAAAACACTAGTTCCCCGATCCGGAACAATCTCACTAATCACGTTACGAAAACCTAGCGGTCTTCTTAGCTCAACTACCCTCTTTTATTCACACTACTCAGGGACTTATCCCAAAAACATAGCTCACGCAAAACAATGCACTCCGATAAGGGTCAAACATAAAATAACTCTTCTACCCAAGATGGCCTTGCCTCTAAGGTCTTTACGTATAAAACTCTAAGGCTTACACTTACCTTATCCCCAATCTTACACTTTAACTAACCATGATTTCTAATCACAACTAACACAATGCTATCTGGACATAACACTTAAGGGATACTCATCCTATCACACATACAAATCTCTAGAGGGTTAAGGATATACCGTATTCTTCGCTTCACTCCTCCGCCGTCCTAATCAATCTGCCGTTGGGCGATATCTAGGAAGGTGGCGAACTAGCCATCGATCTGAAGGTGAGTCCTCCTACTAACATTCCTCCTACTAGGACATCCTTTCGACACATGCCTCGACGGTCGCAGTAAAACAAGTACCAACTAAAGATGACATTCCCGATGGCGCCCGCCACACCGGAACCCAAGCCTGAGCTCGACCAACTCCTGCGTACCGAGCGTCCCGAACTCGCGAGGACCACTGCCAGTGGATGTGCATATCTAATCTGTGGTGAGGCGATTCGCCTCGAAAGTTACCAAAGGACCTTCTTGCTCGCCCTCTTACGATGTCCTTGGTTAACGTCGATCTCTATGTTTCTTGGCGATGCGCATAAGCCCGCATACGTGCCATGCTCAAGCCTAATCAAGAATTACTCTTGCACTACCCTCTCTTAGATAGTCGTCAAGACGTGATAAATCGATACATCATATACTCTGCAGTAGCTACATCCTTAGCTAGTAAATGTGGTCGCTTTGCAATCTATATTCTCTGTTCCTGGCCGTGAATCAAGGTTCAACTATCATGGTCGCAGAGGCTTCTTGCCTGCGCTAAACTCTGTGGGTGGTGGCGTGCGTAACTCCCGAATGAAACACCACCCGGTGATGATTGGGCTGTGCACTAGTAACCTCGTGCTCCACTCGCGCCTCACGCGCCTTGCCCTTCTGGGCCCGGGTTGCCTTACGCGGAGGCATAACGGTAAGGGAAAGAAATACGTTAGAGGGGCCCAACTTATAACACAGCTCTAAGGCACGATCTCAGAGTGAGAAGAATGGAAACCAATCCTAAATATCTTATAGCCTCCTGATTATTGGTGTGGTGCACAACACACCGATAATCAAGACTCTACTGGATACGGTCTGTAGACACTTTCCGAGGATTAAGCGCTCGATACCACTTTTGTCACGACCGAACGGGCCCGGATCGTGCCTACCGCACCCAAGTAGACATACATCAGAGTAATCAGCGGAACATAAAACAAGACATGGAATATCAAGAAGTGTAAAACAGTAATCTGAGAAAACTTGCCCTTCGGCATATATATATAAAACTTAAATCTGAACAGTTACATCCCTTTTTCAACTCTGCCCACAACAGTACTACAGACCTCTAAGAATGATATGACAACAATGGCGGGACAGGGCCCCGCCATACCCCTGAATGTAAATACCTACAACGACAGGGGACTATACCACTGATAAGCCTCCGGAGAAACGGAGCTTCCCAAAAATGCTGAACTGCGATCCTAAGAGCGAGGATCAACACTGGTGTACCTCTACCTGCGGCATGAACGCAGCGGCGAGGTCGATCAACAGTACCAAGTATGTGAAATCAAAATATCAGAAATGAAAACATAGTAGTCTATATAAAGCAGGAGACATGTATGATAACCAAACTACAGTTCACAATAAATAAGCAGTCATGTCAAGTCAGGGACTCACGCCCTCAAAGTCATCACTTAAATATAACAATGGGTCTCACACCCACAACATCAATCATGCCCGTGGAATACCTTCCTCACTGCCGGCAGTCTATGATAAAAAGTACCAAGGAATACACATGAACACCAGGTCCCACCCGTGTCATAATAAAACCGTACGGGGTAAGTACGAAGGCATAGCCGACTACTAACACCCACAGTACTAACAATGTTATACCCCGTATTTCCAGAGTATGTACGTGGAGACGTACGTACGAAAGTTTGAGACTTAAAGTTTGGCTTAGGTTCGAAATTTGTGCACAACACCCGGTTAGAGTCGTTTTTCGACGAAACGTTTTACAAAGCTTGCGAAGGTTAAATTCCGGCTATGTCCTTTTTAATTTTTGCGGATTTTTTCGAGAGACGAAATGTTTTTGACCAACGAAAGGGTGACACTTGTCACCCTCAAGTGGACGGTAAAGTGAGGCTCAAGTGGGACGATTTCATGCCTTGTTTTTGCCTTATTTTGTGCAATGTTTTGTGAAATGTTTTGTGGCTTGTTTTGTGGAGTAGGGACTAGGGGGCACTTGGGCACATCTTGGCCCTCCACTTGCCCCCCCACATGGCTTGATCTTGTCCATTAAACTCCCTATAAATACCCCCCTAAGCTTGAAGACTTCTTCATCCAAAATCTTCCAAGTCTTGAGTCCCTCTCCCTCCCTTTGAGTGTAGTTCTCGTCCTAGCCTCTCCTCCCCCCCTTGTGAGGCCTTGTGGCCGAGAGCCTCCCCCTCCCCCTCCTACTGGCCTGTGGCCGAGAGGTCCCCTAGCCTAGTTGTTTCAGATTATATACCCCTTTTGTGGTATTGAAATACTCTCCAAGTATTGTTATAATGCCCAAAATACCTTAGCCTTTACCTTGTAGTATTCCAAAGTTACCTCTATACGTAGAGCCTAAATACTACCTTTGTCCTTTAGTCTCAAACCAAAACCCTAAGGAAATCTTCATAGTTGGTTGAAGTATTTAAGTAGAAGTTGGTTAGAACTTCTAAGGGTTGTTTGGAGCGGATTGAGCGCACGGAGTTGGAGCTAAACCTTGCTCAGATCGACTTTTATCTCGGATAATTTTGGGCTTATCGAGGTAAATAATCTTGTCCTTATTGTAATTGGAAATTACATGTTGTAGGATTATATAGTTGAAGTATACTATATATAGAATCAACATAGCTTTGCGGCAATGTCTTTTGACTTAAGCCCAATATAAAAGAGAATCGAATCAGAATTACATAGGATCAGACATGAGACTTGTGGTATTATCAGATAGTAGAATTGTATACGCCCGTTAGACGATAACCACCCTCGGTTGGCTTGGTAGCCACTCGATAGAGAGGAGATTTACGCGGTTGCGGGAGGCCGCCAATTTTCGTAGAATATGGAACCGCGGTTAGAAGTTAATGACGCCAGGCCTTATAGGTGGAAGTACTACGAGTAGCGTATTCTACTTGAAGAGTGGAAACGCCAGCCGTGTTACGATCGCGAGCGTTTGCTTATTTGTCGATAATCGCCGCGAGGTATGTGAACCTCTTCCTATCCTTCTAGCATGATGCTTTGTAAACTATGTAGTACGGTAGACGATACGTGCTAAATGAGTTGGTTGGTTTAAAACATAGGGTGTTATAATAGCTTTATGGGAAGTTAGTTATAACGACTTATGTAGGTAAAAGATTGGTTTATTGATTGTAGAAGTTAAGAGACTTGATCTTGAAAGATAAGAGACTTAACTTGTTTTACTTGGTAATTAACATTTTGTTAAAAGTATTGTGAAACCTCATTCATGAGTAATGAGTACTTGGTTTTAAAAAAGAATAATGTTTTATTGATTTGGAAATGAGAATAAGTGTTGTCGAACAAACCACGAATAGCTAATAAAGGAAAGTGTATTGACAAATAACAAATTGTTATTAAAACCAGAGAAACCTCCATCTGCATGAAGCTAAGATAAGACAAAATTGTATTACATTTCCTAGATCATGGTCAGTAACAAGATTGTGGTAAACAAGAATAAACGCTCACGTCAAGACATATGTTACTCAATTGTTTTAAAAGAGATTAAGACTATGAGTTATGAAACCTTTCTAACATGAGAAACTTGAGCATTTGAAATTAGGCAAACTTGAACGCTTGGAAAATAATGTTGTTACTTGATTTTACAAAGGGAAGTATTTTGGTTTACTAAAAAAGATAGTCACTCTATTTTATGCTACGTATTATGTGACTTTTGTGAAAGAAACGGATCCTTTAAAAAGAGTTAATGTACGTAGTACTTTAGGGTTAAAACCCAGACTTTGATACGAAATGGAAGTACCTTGAGTTGTGTGTAACTTGCCTATGCTTGTTGTTGTGTAACTCGCCTATGCTTGTTGTGATAGCCTTTGTTGTGCAAGTGTTGATATCAGGTGACTTCTTGGGAAGGAGTGGATCTTTTTATAAAAGTCTAGAAGTATGGTAATTTGCTTGAGCTTGTTTGTGATAGCCTGGTTGTGCGGTATATTGTTGTTGATGTCACATGGACATGTCTACACCGATGCAGACCGGCATGTGGCCACGCGCAGGTTGATTACGATATATTGTTATTTAGGTTACATGGACTTGTCTACACCGATGCACTCCGGGGCGTGTGGCTACGCGCGGGTTGATCACCCAAGATATTGTTGTTAATGTCACACGGACGCGTCTACACCGGCGCGCACACCGATGCAGTCCGGCACGTGGCCGGGCATTATTATTGTTGCATCATGGACATGCCTACACCGGCGCACTCCGGCACGCGCCATGATGCGAACATGATTGATGTGGGCGTGAGACCCATAGTTATATTTGAGTGATGACTTGAGGCGTGAGTCCACGACTTGACATGATCGCTTTTATGTTGTGAATCGTAGTTTTGTTATCATACATGTCTCCTGCTTTTATATAAGTTATGATTTCATTTACGTATTTTGATTTCACATACCGGTAGAGTACATCGGTAGTGGATCCTCGCCATAGGATCACGCCAACAGACGTATTGGAAGCTCCGCTTCTCCGAGGCTTATCTTTTGGTATGTTACCCGAGTTGTAGGTTCTTGTACATTCAGGGTATGACGGCCCCGCCCGTCATGTTGTATAAAAACTCTTAGAGTGCAGGTCTTGTTGTGGCGGTGGCTTGTAAAAAGGATTAAACTGCTCGCTTGAAAGAGTTGTTTATATATATTTTATTGAAGGTAACCGTTTGGTTGGCCTGTTTTATGATCATATATCTTGTTTCTTGTTTAAGTTTTATTTTCCACGGTTTTCTCGATGTTGTATCACTAGGGTGCCCGGTAGGCACGACCACGGCCCGGATCGGTCGTGACAAAAGTGGTATCGAGCGATTAATCCTCGGAAAGTGTCTACGCATCGTGTCTAGTAGAGTCTTGATTATCGATGTGTTGTGCACCACATCTATAATCGTGAGGCTATAGGACATTTAGGATTGGTTTCATTCTTCTCATTCCGAGATCGTGCCTTAGAGTCGTGTTGTAAGTTGGACCCTCCGACGTATCTCGTTTTACCGCTATGCCTCCGCGCAGTGCAACCAGAGCCTGAAGGGCAAGACACCGAGGGTGCCGTAGTGAGATACTGAGGAGTACGAGGCGCAGCCCTGGCCGGCTCGAGATTATGCTTCAGACGGCGGGTTTTGCGACGCCGCCAAATTTCAAAGAGTTTAGAGCGCAGCGATGGTCACTGAGACCATCAGACTGAGCCTCCACCCCACACTGGAGCGGATGAGATGGGGTACAAGGAGATGGCCCGCTTGCCGCCGTGGTCGTGGCGACATGAGGATAGCCGACGCAGCAGCCCAAAGAACACCCGTGGTTCACCCGAGATCGGATAGTTTGAGGCTACGGGACTTTCTGAGTTGTAGCCCGCCAGAGTTTTATGGGTCGAGGCCTGAGGATGATCCGCAGGAGTTCATCCGACAGTTACAGCGGGTCATGAGAGTGATCAAGGCTTCGGAGACCGAGTCAGTGGTCTTAGGTTCGCATCGGCTGCGTGATACCGCAGTCGACTGGTTTGATTCATGGGAGTTGTCCCGGGGAGAGCATGCGCTTCCAGCAGTATGGGACGAGTTCTCAGAGGCATTCCTCACCCACTTCTTGCCTCCGCAGATGAGAAGGGCACGGGCCGACAGATTTATGATGCTTAGACAGAGAGGGCGTACGGTTCGGGAGTACAACGTGGAGTTTGACTCGTTGGCTCGGTATGTCCCCGCTTTAGTGGCAACCATGGAGGATAGAGTGCACCGCTACGCCACCGGCTAGATGATTACTTGACAGAGGCTTGTTCGGTGTAGCTCTTCACCGGCATGGACATTGCCCGCACGCAGCTCATGCACCGGGATGTGAGGCACGGAGAGGTCGAGGAATGACCAAGATCGCAGAAGAGGGCGAACAACAGGTCCTTTGGTGACTTTCGAGGCGACCGCCTCGAAGATACTAGTTTTGTACCTCCGCCGGCAGAGTGGTCCTCCACAACCTTCGTGAGCATCCAGAGTATTCGGAGCAGTCGTGGCTCCAAGGGTTCGTGTTTCCGAGTAAGGGTGTTGGCAGACGCGGTCACCCCTACCTCTGTGGTCGATGTGGTAGACCGCATTTCGGGAGTGTCGTGGTGCCAAGGGAGCTTGTTATTTTTGCGGCCAGGCCATTTTGCGAGGAACCGTCCGACCAAGGGAAGCACGGATGTTACGACTCACCTTCAGATCGCGGGTCGTTCATCACCTTCTACAGTTATGCGCCATGCATGACAGGCCTATGATTAGAGTGACGCGGTGGATACAGGTATATCCTTAACCCTCTAGAGTTTTGTATGCTGATGGGTTTAGTGTTATGTTCGGATAGCTTTGTGCTAAAATGTGATTTAGACACCTGGTTATTGTAGAAGGGTAAGTATGGGGGCATGGTAAATGTGAACCTTAGACTATGTCACGATTGAGACCTTAGAGGTAAGGTCGTCTTGAGTAAAAGATTTATTTCATGTTTGACCCTTATCAGAGTAAGTAGTACGTGGGAATTATTTGTGTGATAAGTCCATGGGTAGTGTGAGATGGAAGTGGTAGCTTTCATGACTTGATTAGGTAAGATTGTTCCGTTTCGAGGAGCAAGTATTGGCGCGATTGTGGGTCGGGTTGATGGCCGCTCGCGGGTCGACCCGCAGCCCGGTTTTGGGTGGGGTCATGTTATACCCCGTAGTTCTGACCCTACGTATGAGAGCGTACGAAAGCATGTAAGACTTAAAATTTTCAAAGGATAGGTTGACGGATTATTCCGGACGGGTTTTAGTCAACTTTGAGGCGGGTTATGACCCGATTCATTGAGAGTTCCTAAGTATTTTTAAAGGCCTAGGGCGTATTTCGTTGAGTCTAGATTCCAACGCAACCAACCGTTCGTCGATAGGACGTCGGAGTAGAAAGTTATGAGAGTTACAAGTTCGGTACGATCGGTAAATGCGTTTCAGCAAAGCGGCGTGGCCGGCGCCTAAATCTTGAGGGTCGCTGAAGTTTCAGCGCGGCGCCAGACAGCGGGCCGCACAAAGTCCAGAGCCCGGAGGTTTCAGCGCCGAGGCGGGATTTTTGGGCGGAAAAACTTAGAAAAGTCATATTTTTCTTTTAAAAGACCTTGGGAGGGTGACAAGTGTCCCCCCCATCTGATTTCTTGCATGCAATATATTGACCAAGTCTTGAAGACTTGGTCATCTTCTAATTTCCCTCTCTCTCTAAAGCTTTAGCTCTCCCTTCTCTCTAAGTTTCCAAGAGGAATTCTAAGCCTAAAGAAAATCTGAAAAGTGTGATAGGAAGGAAAGGTTATTACAAGCTTGTGAAGACTATTGTGGTGATATTCTTGGAGTAGAGGCTAGCAATTGTTGGAATAAATTGGCTAAAAGCTCTAAGGTAACCATTCTTCTTTTATAGTTGGTATTTGGTATTGCATGTTGAGTAGGAGGGACTTTTAGTTGGAAATAAGGCCCTTATATTGATTGCATGTGAGAAATGTGGTTGGGATATGAAAGGATTGGTTAAAAGAACAAGTGAGCATGTTGTAGCCTAAAAACTACCTTAAACTTGTTAAAATGAATTATTGTACCTTGTGGGGCAGAATTAGTTTGGGTGTGTAATCCCCTTTGCATTGTTGGATTGTTGAGCCTTGAATGAGGCATTTGGGTGATAAATTCGGCCTTGAGAAAGGTGGCAAAGTATGTAGAAACAAAGGAAATGCTGCCCAATTTTCCGTAGAATTTAGTGGCTTTGAGTTAGATTATTCTACATTGAAATTAGAGGTTAATGAACATATCATGGTTATTATAGGTTGAAATATTACTTGCGGTAGTTGGACCTAGCAAGTGGATTGACTAAAGAGGTATGTGAAGTTTTCCTATCTCTTGAGCATGAATAGATTAGACTATGTAGTACGGTAGACGTACAAGATTTGGTATTCTTACTCATTTCAAGCATATAATGACTTGTTTCATTTTAAGAATGTATAATTCCCTTAGTTAAGGGAAAAGTATGATTTTACTAAAGCATAAGAGTTAATATAACAACTTTATGGGAAGTTGGTTTATTAGCTTCATAAAAGGTTAATGAGAAGAGATTTACTCTAAATAAGATAAGTATATGGGGAGGCAAATTGATTTTAAGGTATCAATTGCCCAAAGGTTTTTATGTATAAAGAAGAGTCATTTTCAAAAGAGTTGAAGTATGTAGTACTTGGGTTAAACTCCCGGTGTTCTTTTACTATAGATATGGTTAAGTGCCTTAAGTAAACTAAAATGAGAGGGTATATGAACAAGACTAATAAGAAGTTATAAGTTTTCTTAACTTATTTATGATTATGATATGATGACAGTTTGAGCTAGGGTAAGAGTATATCTGAGGGGCAAGCCCCAAGATCGTTATACCACCTTCTCCAGGGTAAGAGTATGTCTGAGGGGCAAGCCCCAAGATCGTCATACCACCTTCTCCAGTGTAAGAGTATATCTGAGGGGCAGATCCAAGATCGTTATACCATCTGCACCAGTGTAAGAGTATATCTGAGGGGCAAGCCCCAAGATCGTTATACCATCTGCTCGGTGTAGAGTATATCCGGAGAGTACTGACCCAAGATCGTTATACCATCCGCCGGGGTAAGAGTATATCTGAGGGGAAAGTCCCCAAGATCGTTATACCACCTGTTCCGTGGATTTGCTACCCATGATGCGAGGAATACCTCATGCGAGTCCTTATGGGCTTATGCGGGTGAAATAGTCTCATGCCGGCAGGTACAGCCGATGCGAGGAGTACCTCATGCGGGTCCACGGGACCCATGCGGGTGAAATAGTCCCAGGAGTAGGATGGTTTTATTGATACTACGGGCGAGGTACCCTGTTTTGATCATGAGCCTCCTACTTTATGCAGTATTATACATATATACTTGTCACTCTCATTGTTAGTAAGGCACAGTAAAAGGTATTTTATCGTCTTTCATGACTCCAGCTTGCTTTTAGACTTATGATATCATATTACAGTATTTTTCCCAGCTTTACGTACTTGGTACATATTGTGTACTGACCCCCTTCCCAGGTGGCTGCGTTCATGCCGCAGGTAAGGGTAAGCAGATTGAGGATCCTCGTTCTTAGGATCACTATTCCGGTGTCAGAAGCTCCATTCCTCCGGAAGCTTATTTATTGGTACGGATATTTCCCTGATGCTATAGGTATTTTGTACATTCGGGGTATGGCGGGGCCTGTCACACGCTTGTTATCTTTAAGTGCATGGCCACCTATGTGTTTTGGGCTATAAGAACCAGGTTGTATTATAAATACTTTGGTTAAGTATGTTTATGGAAGGCGACCTTATCGGTGGCGGATATGTATTACCCTTTTATGATGTTATGTGTTGTGTTATGTTCATTTGCTATTCTCGACATATACGGCGTGGTACCCAGTAGAGGGTACTAGTCGCGGCCGGGTCGGGTCGTGGTCGATTCGGGTAGTCCGCCCGGTGGTAGGGTCACGAGTGCTAGGCCCGATTTAGGTGACTATCGTATGAGTTCGTGGATATGTTCGACCGAAGCGGTTCGTGAAAGGCGGGAATGGCCTTAAAGAAGATTGAGGTTTGTAAGATGACCAAGTTTGGAGGTAGTGACTCCGCTTTTGAAGCTGGCGATGGTGAAGTATGGCACGTCCTGAGTGACACTAGAACCTCAGGGATCGCATGCAGTTCGGTACCATTTGTTGGGTCGCCGGAGTGACACTAGAACCTCGCGGCAAAGTGACAAAAGTGGTATCGCACGACGAGTAAGGAAGGAAGGGAACGTGTGTTATTTTCGTGGCCAAGCTGTGGCGTTGGCAACTTGTTAGAGGAACTTCATCGATATCCGTCTTGAGAACAAACATTCGGGACGAATGTTTCTAAGGAGGGGAGAATGTTATACCCCGTATTTCCAGAGTATGTACGTGGAGACGTATGTACGAAAGTTTGAGACTTAAAGTTTGGCTTAGGTTCAAAATTTGTGCACAACACCCGGTTAGAGTCGTTTTTCGACGAAACGTTTTACAAAGCTTGCGAAGGGTAAATTCCGGCTATGTCCTTTTTAATTTTTGCGGATTTTTCCGAGAGACGAAATGTTTTTGACCAACGAGAGGGTGACACTTGTCACCCTCAAGTGGACGGTAAAGTGAGGCTCAAGTGGGACGATTTCATGCCTTGTTTTGGCCTTGTTTTGTGCAATGTTTTGTGCAATGTTTTGTGGCTTGTTTTGTGGAGTAGGGACTAGGGGGCACTTGGGCACATCTTGGCCCTCCACTTGCCCCCCACATGGCTTGATCTTGTCCATTAAACTCCCTATAAATACCCCCCTAAGCTTGAAGACTTCTTCATCCAAAATCTTCCAAGTCTTGAGTCCCTCCTCCCTTTGAGTGTAGTTCTCGTCCTAGCCTCTCCTCCCCTTGTGAGGCCTTGTGGCGAGAGCCTCCCCCTCTAGTGGCCTTTGGCAGAGGTCCCCACAGCCTAGTTGTTTCGTATTATATACCCCCCTTTTTGTGGTATTGAAATACTCTCCAAGTATTGTTATAATGCCCAAAATACCTTAGCCTTTACCTTGTAGTATTCCAAAAGTTACCTCTATACGTAGAGCCCGGAAATACTACCTTTTGTCCTTTTAGTCTCAAACCAAAACCCTAAGGAAATCTTCATAGTTGGTTGAAGTATTTAAGTAGAAGTTGGTTAGAACTTCTAAGGGTTGTTTGGAGCGGATTGGAGCGCACGGAGTTGGAGCTAAATGCTCAGGATCGACTTTTATCTCGGATAATTTTGGGCTTATCGAGGTAAATAATCTTGTCCCCTTATTGTAATTGGAAATTACATGTTGTAGGATTATATAGTTGAAGTATACTATATATAGAACTAAACATAGCTTTGCGGCAATGTCTTTTGACTTAAGCCTGAATATAAAGAAGAGAACTGAACTGTAATTACATAGGACAGTATTACAGTAGACTTGTGGTATTACTGTATAGTAGAATTGTATACGTTCGGTTAGACGTATAACCCCCCCTGGTTGGCTTGGTAGCCGGCCTCGATAGATGAGGAGATTTACGCGGTTGCGGGGAGAGTCTTTGCGAATTTTCTGTAGAATATGGAACCGTGCGGTTAGAAGTTAATAGACGTTTGTGGCCTTATAGGTGGAAGTACTACGAGTAGCGTATTCTACTTGAAGAGTGGAAACGGCTAGCCGGGTTACAGTACTGTGGAGCGTTTTGCTTATTTGTCGATAATCGTCGCGAGGTATGTGAACCTCTTCCTATCCTTCTAGCATGATGCTTTGTAAACTATGTAGTACGGTAGACGTACATGTGCTAAATGAGTTGGTTGGTTTAAAACATAGGGTGTTATAATAGCTTTATGGGAAGTTAGTTATAACGACTCTATGTAGGTAAAAGATTGGTTTATTGATTGTAGAAGTTAAGAGACTTGATCTTGAAAGATAAGAGACTTAACTTGTTTTACTTGGTAATTAACATTTTGTTAAAAGTATTGTGAAACCTCATTCGCGAGTAATGAGTACTTGGTTTTAAAAAAAGAATAATGTTTTATTGATTTCGGAAATGAGAATAAGTGTCGAACAAACCACAGCAGCGCTAATAAAGGAAAGTGTATTGACAAATAACAAATTGTTATTAAAACCAGTAGAAACCTCCATCTGCATAGAAGCTAAGATAAGACAAAATTGTATTACATTTCCTAGATCATGGTTGCTGTAACAAGATTGTGGTAAACAAGAATAAACGGCTCACGTACTAGACATATGTTACTCAATTGTTTTAAAAGAGATTAAGACTATGAGTTATGAAACCTTTCTAACATGAGAAACTTGAGCATTTGAAATTAGGCAAACTTGAACGTTTGGAAAATAATGTTGTTACTTGATTTTACAAAGGGAAGTATTTTGGTTTACTTAAAAAGATAGTCACTCTATTTTATGCTACGGGTATTATGTGACTTTTGTGAAAGAAACGGATCCTTTAAAAAGAGTTAATGTACGTAGTACTTTAGGTTAAAACCGGACTTTGATACTGAAATGGAAGTACCTTGAGTTGTGTGTAACTTGCCTATGCTTGTTGTTGTGTAACTCGCCTATGCTTGTTGTGATAGCCTTTGTTGTGCAAGTGTTGATATCGTGACTTCTTGGGAAGGAGTGGATCTTTTATAAAAGTCTAGAAGTATGGTAATTTGCTTGAGCTTGTTTGTGATAGCACGGTTGTGCGGTATATTGTTGTTGATGTCACATGGACATGTCTACACCGTCTGCAGTCGGGCATGTGGCCCGTGCGGCGGGGTTGATTACCTGATATATTATTATTGTGGTTACATGGACATGTCTACACCGATGCAGAATTCCGGGGGCGTGTGGCCATGCGGCGGGGTTGATCACCCAGTATTATTGTTGTTAATGTCACATGGACGTGTCTACACCGTCTGAGTCCGGCATGTGGCCATAGGGCATTGTTATTATTGTTGCATCATGGACATGTCTGCCGTCTGCAGTCGGGGCATGCGGCCATGATGCGAACACGATTGATGTTGTGGGCGTGAGACCCATAGTTATATTTGAGTGATGAATTGAGGGCGTGAGTCCCTGACTTGACATGACTGCTTTTATGTTGTGAACTGTAGTTTTGTTATCATAAATGTCTCCTGTTTTTATATAGATTATGATTTCATTTCTGATATTTCTGATTTCACATACTTGGTACTGTTGTCTTGACCTCCTTGAAGTGCGTTCATCTGCGCAGTAGGAGTAAATCGGTAGTGGATCCTCGCCATAGGATCACGATTCGGCGTATTGGGAAGCTCCGTTCTCGGAGGCTTATCTTTTGGTATGTTACCCTGAGTTGTAGGTTCTTGTACATTCAGGGGTATGACGGGGCCCTGTCCGTCATGTTGTATAAAAACTCTTAGAGGTCTGTAGTACTGTTGTGGGCAGGGCTTGTAAAAAGGATTAAACTGTTCGTTTTGAAAGAGTTGTTTATATATATTTTATTGGAAGGTAACCGTTTGGTTGGCCTTTTTTATGATCATATATCTTGTTTCTTGTGTAAGTTTTATTTTCCGGTTTTCTCGATGTTGTATCACTAGGGTGCCCGGTAAGGCACGATCACGGGCCGGATCGGTCGTGACAAACAAGGTCATGAATCAGATCATAAGATCTGCTGACCGCCACATGATCGGGCGCCACACGCGCGATATCAAATGTGCGCGTCTAGCCCCGAACTTCCGCACTCGCGTAGGCCAACCTCATAGGCGCGTGAGGTATTCTCCCATCGAGGGTAGCTACTCCCGGCATCGCCTGGACTCGCGATCCGCATGGCCACATAGACCGCGTGACCACAAGGGCCGCACTAACTGAACTCTCGTAGCTCCGCATAGGTCCCCTGGACCCGCATGAGGTATTCTCGAATCATGGTCCCAGACCGCTGAGATATACCCCGCATCGGAGGGCAGCTTAACCCCCGGGATCATGTCAAGTTGAGTGGTACAATACCAACATAACGGCTGATCGTTAAACAACATAAGCGCGATCGAGGGAAACCCCTTTTACACAAACATCACAAGACACTAACACACGTAGCATCCTAACATGTTTACTTATCAAACCAACAAGAAAGTATTACAAGGCTATCACAAACCAACACAATCAAGTTTATTCACACAAGGTACTTTCTACTTTATGTTAAACAAGTTCGAGTTTTTATCCCCAAAGTACTTCATACATTAACTCTTTTAAAAGATCCATTTCTTTCACAAAAGTCACACAATACCCGTAGTATAAAAATAGAGTGACTATCTTTTTAAGTAAACCCAAACACTTCCTTTTGTAAAATCAAGTAACCACATTATTTTCCAAACGTTCAAGTTTGCCTAATTTCAAATGCTTAAGTTTCTCATTTTCAAAAGGTTTCGTAGTTCATAGTTTTTAATCACTTAATGATATAGTTCTCCTTTAAAACAATTTGAGATACATATGCCTTATATGTGAGTAGGTTATTCTTGTTCATAATCAATCTTATTTAAGCAGCCATGATCTAGGAAATGTAATATCATTTTGTCTCATCTTAGCTTCTATGCAGATGGAGGTTTCTACTGGTTTTAATAATACTTAATTAGTCAATACATTTCCCTTATTAACGTTGCAGTGGTTTGTTCGATACTTCTTCTGATTTCCGAAATCAGTAAAACATTATTCCTTTTAAAAACCAAGTACTCATTACTCACGAATGAGGTTTCACACTTTTTAACAAAATTCAATTAAGTCAAGTCTCTTATCTTTTAAGATCAAGTCTCTTAACTTCTTAAATCAATAAATCATTCTTTTTATCTCTCTTAAGCCGTTATACCTAACTTCCCATAAAGCTAGTATAACTCTTAAGCTTTTAAAACCAAGTATTACTCTTCTGTTAAAAATGATTCAGTATTCTTTTGAAATACTTCAAGATTATTCAGGCTTAAGTCAAAAGACATTGCCGTAATTATTATTCAGTTAACACACGTACGTCTACCGTACTATATATATTTTAAAATATCATGCTCAAGAGTATAGGAAGAATCACATACCTCGCGACGATTATCGACTATTAGCAAAAGCGCTCACGGCTATAACCGCTAGCCTTGTCCACCTTCCAAGTAGATCACGCTACTCGCAGTACTTCAACCTATAACGGTTATCCAAGTCTATCAATGTCTAGACCACTCTGTAGAACATTTCTAGATACAAGATTCTACGGAAAATTGGGCGAGACTTCCTACCGTCAAACTTCACAAGTTCATCAGAATACAAATTCTATGTAATCTGATTCAATTCTCTTCTTATATACTTTCCTTGTATATACCTTATACTTAATTCTTATACTTCAATAGTATATACTCAATTACAAAAGGGAGACAAGATATTTACCTCGATAAGCCCATAATTATCCAAGTTTAAATGTCGATCCTGAGCAACGTTTAGCTCCTACTCTGGGCGCTCCAACCCGCTCCAAACAACCCTTAGAAGTTCTACGTAACTTCTACTTAACACTTCAACCGACTATGAAGGTTTTCCTTAGGGTTTCGTTTTGAGACTAAAAGGACATAAGGTAGTATTTCCGGGCTCTACGTATAGAGGTAACTTTGGAATACTACAAGGTATAAGGCTAAGGTATTTTGGTATAGTAACTATACTTGGAGAGTATTTTCTACCAAGGGGGAGGTGTTTCACGAGAACAACACTCAAGAGAGGGGGGGGTACTTCTCGGCCAAAGGCCACTAGGAAGTGGGGGGAAGGGTTTCGGCCAAGGGCCTTCTCAAAGGGGGAGGGGGACTCTTTGGACGAGACACTACACTAAGGGGGAGGAAGAGAGCTTTCAAGACTTAGAAGTTTGGATGAAGAAGTCTTCACAAAGGGGGGTATTTATAGGGAGTTCAATGGCCAAGATCAAGCCATGTGGGGGGCAAGTGGAGGGCCAAGATGTGCCCAAGTGCCCCCTATCCCTACTCCACAAAACAAGGCACAAAACAAGGCACCAAACAAGGCACAAAACAAGGCCAAAAACCGCCCCACTCTCGGCCACTAGCACGCCCACTTGAGGGTGACAAGTGTCACCCTCCCGTTGGTCCAAAATATTACGTCTCTCGGAAAAATCCGCAAAAATTATCAATGACATAGCCGGAATTTTCCCTTCGCAAGTTTTGTAAAACGTTTCGTCGAAAAAAGATTCTAATCGGGGGTTGTGAACAAAATTTCGGTCCTATGCCTAACTTAATGTCACGACCCGAACCCGGGCCCGTGACTGGTGCCTTACCCCGGGCACCCTAGTGATACAACATCAGAGAAAAACCAGCGGAAATAAAAACGTTAAACATTCAAATAGACATGGATCAAGATAAAAGAAAATAGGCCAACCAAAAACGGTTGCCTTTCAACATATATATATATAGACATTTGAGCGATTATAATCCTTACAACCCCGCCCATAACAATTACTCTGCACCTCTAAGATTTATACAACAACTATGACGGGGCGGGGCCGCCATACCACAGAATGTACAAGAACCTCTGACTCGTGGTAACATACCAAAGATAAGCCTCCAAGGAACGGGCTTCCCAAGATCTTTGAAATGTGATCCTGGCGGGGATCGACGGTCGATGTACCTCTACTGCGGCATGACGCGGCCCGAAGGTCGATCTGTGGTACCAAGTATGTGAAAATCAGTAAATGAAATCATAACAGTCTATATAAAGCGGGAGACATGTTTGATAACCAAACTACAGTTCATAACATGAAAGCAGTCATGTCAAGTCAGGGTCTCACGCCCCCAAGTCATCCCTCATGCCCGTGGAACTCCTTCCTCACTGCCGGCAGTCTAGGTACAAATCATGTGATACGTATAACATGTCTCGGCCCATCATGGACCCGATGTAGAAAGCGTGTGGAATACATTCCGGCTCATCTCATGAACTTCGGTAGTCGGATGGAATACATTCGGTCCATCCGTGGGACGCGATGAGTCGAGTGAAATACATTCGGTTCATCCATGAGCGGTAGTCGAGTGAAATACATTCTGGTTCATCCAGTGAACGCGGTAGTCAAGTGAAATACATTCCCGGTTCATCTCATGAACGCGGTAGTGGAGTGAAATACATTCCCAGTTCATCCCATGAACGCGGTAGTCGAGTGAAATACATTCCCGGTTCATCCCATGAACGCGGTAGTCGAGCGAAATACATTCCCGGTTCATCCCATGAACCTAGAGTCGAGTGAAATCTGATGCACTTGCACATCACTATCACACGCAAACATAGGCAAGTTACACACAACTTAAAGTACTTTCATTTTATGACAAAGTCCGGGTTTTAACCCTAAAGTACTACGTACGTTAAATTCCTTTTAAGAGATCCATTCCTTTTATAAAAGTCACGATACGTAGTATAAAAATAGAGTGACTTACATCTTTTGAGTAAACCAAAACACCTTCCATACTGTTATACCCCGTAGTTCCAGGGTCTGTATGCGAGGCCGTACGTGCGAGCCTACGACATTGAAAGTGGACAGGAAGAAAGAGGTGATTTTCCACGGAAAAGTTTCCGGTTTTTGTGAAGGAAAAAGGTTCGTTAATGGGAATTGGATTCCCAGATTTGGTATTCGGACTTCTTGGAATATTAGAGAATTATGGAATTTTATTTTCGGAAATGGTCACGTGGGGACCACGGGAGAAATTTACGGTTTTGTGGGGCCCACTTTGTTTTCGAGATTTTGGCCATTGTGGATATTTTCGGAAGATGAAATATTTTGGACGAGTAGGAGGGCGACACGTGTCACCCCCCCCCTAGGTGGCTTGGCCGAATATTATTTGTGCACAACACCCGATTAGAGTCGTTTGTCGACGAAACGTTTTACACAACTCGCGTAGGATAAATTCCGGCTATGTCATTTCTAATTTTTGCGGATTTTTCCGAGAGACGAAACATTTTGGACCAACGGGAGGGCGACACTTGTCACCCTCCAATTGATGGACTTGAGGCGTCTATAGGGCCGAATGGGTTGGCTATTTTGTCATGGAGTTGGTAGGATATTTTTGTGTAGTAGATAGAATGGACACTTGCCTAAATCCTCACCCTACACTTGCCTTGCACTTGGCATCCTCTTGGCCCTTGGTTGGCCGTGTCTTGACTATAAATACCCTCTTAAGATGAAGAGTTCTTCATCCACAAAATCTTTCCAAGTCTTGAAAATCCTTCCTCCCCTTGAGCTTGTTTCGTCAAAGCCTACTCACCCCCTTGAGTAAAGTTGGCGAGGCCCCCTCTAAAGCAAGCCCTGGCAGAAACACTACCCCCCCTCCCTTGGTAGAAATATTGTCTTCCTAGTATTGTTATAATGCCCAAATTACCCTAGCCCAAACCCCTTAGTACTTAGTTGAAGTTGTGAAGAACTTCTAAGGGTTCTTGGAGCTAGCGGAGCGTTCAAATTAGGAGCTAAACCTCGTTCAGGATCGACGTTTATACTCGGATTATATTGGGCTTATCGAGGTAAATAACCTTATCCTCCCTTTGTAATTAGAATATACATACTGTAGAAGTATAGGAATAAGTATTAAATACTTAGAAGGTTATTGAAGAATAGAATTGAACTGATATCACGATAGAAGGGTTTAAAAGAAGAATAATAGAACTGTACTCACATAGGACTGTATTACCGTAGACTGTATAGTTTACCGGGTAGGGAAGTACTGCCCAAATGTCCATAGAATAACGAACCCTCTGCTTAGAGCTTTGTACAGTACAGTCTAGACGTTGATAGACGTATTTGACTGTTATAGGTCGATTCTCTGCGCGCGACATATTCAACTTGGCAGGTGGATTTCGCCGAGAAGGTATGTGATTCTTCCTATCCTCTTGAGCATGATATTTTAAAGAATATGTATATAGTACGGTAGACGTACGTGTGTTAACTGAATAGTAATTACGGCAATGTCTTCGGACTTAAGCCTGAATAATAATTACGGCAATGTCTTTTGACTTAAGCCTGAATAAAAAGAATCTGAAGTAGTTCAAAAGAATTAAGAAACCTTTTTGAAAGAAGAGTAACACTTGGTTTTAAAAGCTTAAGAGTTATACTAGCTTTATGGGAAGTTAGGTATAACGGCTTAAGAGTGATAAAAAGTGTTATACCCCGTATTTCCAGAGTATATACGTAAGGACGTACGTGCGACAATTTGAGACTTAAAGTTTGGCATAGGTTCGAAATTTGTGCACAACACCCGATTAGAGTCGTTTTTCGACGAAACGTTTTACAGAGCTTGCGTAGGGAAAATTCCGGCTATGTCGTTTTGTATTTTTGCGGATTTTTCGGCGGCGGAACATTTTTGGGCCAACGAGAGGGTGACACTTGTCACCCTCAAGTGGACGTTGGGGTTGGCCGATGGGTCACGGATCCTTGGCCGATTGGCTCCTTGTTTTGGCCTTGTTTTGTGCCTTGTTTTATGGCTTGTTTGGTGCCTTGTTTTGTGGAGTAGGGTTAGGGTGCACTTGGCTTGATCAAGGCCTTACACTTGCCTTGCACATGGCTTGATCTTGTCCATTGGTTGGCCCTTGGCTTCCCTATAAATACCCCTCCCTTTGTGAAGACTTCATTCATCCACAAATGTTTCCAAGTCTTGAAATCTCCCTCCCCTCTTCTTGTTGTGTTCGTCCGCCACACCCCCTCCCCCTTTGAGAGGCCTTGTGGCCGAGAGGGTACCCCCCTCCAAGTTGTGTTGGCCGAGGGGTACACCCCCCCCCCTAGCCTAGTTGTTTCGAATATACGGGGCCCTTGTGGTATTGAAATACTTCTCCAAGTATTGTTATAATGCCCAAAATACCTTAGCCTTTACCTTGTAGTATTCCAAAAGTTACCTCTATACGTAGAGCCCGGAAATACTACCTTTTGTCCTTTTAGTCTCAAACCAAAACCCTAAGGAAATCTTCATGGCGAGTTGAAGTATTTAAGTAGAAGTTGGTTAGAACTTCTAAGGGTTGTTTGGAGCGGATTGGGCCATGAGTAGGAGCTAAACCTTGCTCAGGATCGACATTATAACTTGGATAATTTTGGGCTTATCAAGGTAAATACTCTTGTCCCCTTATTGTAATTGGAAATTACATGTTGTAGGATTATATAGTAGAAGTATACTATATATAGATCTGAACATAGCTTTGCGGCAATGTCTTTTGACTTAAGCCTGAATAAAGAAGAGAACTCAACTGTAGTTACATAGGACTGTATTACAGTAGGCTTGTGTGGTATTACTGTGTAGTAGAATTGTACACGTCCGGTTAGACGTTTAACCCCGGTTGGCTTGGTGGCGGCCTCGATAGAGGAGGAGATTTACCTGTTGTTGCGGGAGAGTCTTTCGAATTTTACGTAGAATATGGAACGATGCGGTTAGAAGTTAATGAGCGTTTGTGGCCGTAGAGGTGGAAGTACTACGAGTAGCGTATTCTACTTGAAGAGTGGAAAAGGCTAGCCGGGTTCTGATCTTGTGGGCGTTTTGCTTATTATCGATAATCGTCGCGAGGTATGTGAACCTCTTCCTATCCTTCTAGCATGATGCTTTGTAAACTATGTAGCGGTGACGTACATGTGCTAAATGAGTTGGTTGGTTTAAAACATAGGGTGTTATAATAGCTTTATGGGAAGTTAGTTATAACGACTCTATGTAGGTAAAGATTGGTTTATTGATTGTAGAAGTTAAGAGACTTGATCTTAAAAGATAAGAGACTTAACTTGTTTTACTTGGTAATTAACATTTTGTTAAAAGTGTTGTGAAACCTCATTCGCGAGTAATGAGTACTTGGTTTTAAAAAGAATAATGTTTTATTGATTTCGGAAATGAGAATAAGTGTCGAACAAACCACAGCAGCGCTAATAAAGGAAAGTGTATTGACAAATAACAAATTGTTATTAAAACCAGTAGAAACCTCCATCTGCATAGAAGCTAAGATAAGACAAAATTGTATTACATTTCCTAGATCATGGTTGTTGTAACAAGATTGTTGTAAACAAGAATAAACGGCTCACGTACAAGACATATGTTACTCAATTGTTTTAAAAGAGATTAAGACTATGAGTTATGAAACCTTTCTAAAATGAGAAACTTGAGCATTTGAAATTAGGCAAACTTGAACGTTTGGAAAATAATGTTGTTACTTGATTTTACAAAGGGAAGTATTTTGGTTTACTTAAAAGATAGTCACTCTATTTTATGCTACGGGTATTATGTGACTTTTGTGAAAGAAGCGGATCCTTTAAAAAGAGTTAATGTCGTAGTACTTTAGGAGTTAAAGCATCACGACCGATCCGGGCAGTGGTCGTGCCTACCGGGCACCCTAGTGATACAACATCGAGAAAACGGCGGAAAATAAAACATAAACATGAAACAAGATATATGATCATAAAAGCAGGCCAACCAAAAACGATTTGCCTTACGTATATATACATAAAACCGAACAGTTTAATCCTTTTTACAACCACGCCCACAGTACTCTACAGACCTAAGATTTACAACAACCATGACGGACGGGGCCCCGCCATACCCACGAATGTACAAGAACCTACAACTCGGGGAACACATACAAAGAATAAGCCTCGAGAAACGGAGCTTCCTAATCTGTTGATCGTGATCCTATGGCGAGGATCCACTCTAGGTGTACTCTACTGCGGCATGAACGCGGCCCCGAAGAGTCGATAACAGTACCAAGTATGTGAAATCGTAAAATCGTAAATGAAATCATAACGATCTATATAAAAGCAGAGACATGTATGATAACAAAACTACGATTCACAACATAAAAGCGGTCATGTTAAGTCGGGGACTCACGCCTCAAGTCATCACTCAAATATAACTATGGGTCTCACGCCCACAACATCAATCATGTTCGCATCATGGCGCATGCCGGAATTACGCATCGGTGTAGACATGTCCATGATGCAACAATAATAACAATGCCCCGTGGCCACATGCCCGAGTGCAGACGGTGTAGACACGCCCATGTGACATTAACAACAATATCGGGTGATCAACCCCGCGCGTGGCCACACGCCCCGACTGCATCGGTGTAGGCATGTCCATGTAACCACAATAACAATATATCGTAATCAACCTGCCGCGTACATGCCCCGACTCTGCATCGGTGTAGACATGTCCATGTGACATCAACAACAATATACCGAACAACGGGCTATCACAAACAAGCTCAAGCAAATTACCATACTTCTAGACTTTTATAAAAGATCCACTCCTTCCCAAGAAGTCACCTGATATCAACACTTGCACAACAAAGGCTATCACAACAAGCATAGGCGAGTTACACAACAACAAGCATAGGCAAGTTACACACAACTCAAGGTACTTCCATTTCGTATCAAAGTCTGGGTTTTAACCCTAAAGTACTACGTACATTAACTCTTTTAAAGGATCCGTTTCTTTCACAAAAGTCACATAATACCCGTAGCATAAAATAGAGTGACTATCTTTTTAAGTAAACCAAAATACTTCCCTTTGTAAAATCAAGTAACAACATTATTCTTTTCCAAACGTTCAAGTTTGCCTAATTTCAAATGCTCAAGTTTCTCATTTTAGAAAGGTTTCATAACTCATAGTCTTAATCTCTTTTAAAACAATTGAGTAACATATGTCTTGTACGTGAGCCGTTTATTCTTGTTTACAACAATCTTGTTACTGACCATGATCTAGGAAATGTAATACAATTTTGTCTTATCTTAGCTTCTACGGATGGAGGTTTATTGGTTTTAATAACAATTTGTTATTTGTCAATACACTTTCCTTTATTAAGCTCATTGTGGTTTGTTCGACACTTATTCTCATTTCCGAAATCAATAAAACATTATTCTTTTTAAAACCAAGTACTCATTACTCGCGAATGAGGTATCACAACACTTTTAACAAAATGTTAATTACCAAGTAAAACAATTTAAGTCTCTTATCTTTCAAGATCAAGTCTCTTAACTTCTACAATCAATAAACCAATCTTTTACTTACATAGAGTCATTATAACTAACTTCCCATAAAGCTATTATAACACCCTATGTTTTAAACCAACCAACTCATTTAGCACATGTACGTCTACCGTACTACATAGTTTACAAAGCATCATGCTAGAAGGATAGGAAGAGGTTCACATACCTCGCGACGATTATCGACAATAAGCAAAACGCTCCACAGTACTGGAACCCGGCTAGCCTTTTCCACTCTTCAAGTAGAATACGCTACTCGCGATTTCCACCTATAAGGCCACAAACGTCTATTAACTTCTAACCGCATGCGGTTCCATATTCTCTGAAAATTGGCGGCACCTCCCTCCATGGCGTAAATCTCCTTCTCTATCGAGGCCGGCTACCAAGCCAACCAGGGGGGGTTTATACGTCTAACCGGACGTATACAATTTCTACTATCTGAGAATATCACAAGTCTCTTTGTCATGACCCTATGTAATTCTGATTCGATTCTCTTCTTTATATTGAGCTTAAGTCAAAAGACATTGCATAAAGCTATGTTCATTCTATATATAGTATACTTCAACTATATAATCCTACAACATGTAATTTCCAATTACAATAAGGGGACAAGAATATTTACCTCGATAAGCCCAAAATTATCCAAGTTATAATGTCGGTCCTGAGCAAGGTTTAGCTCCTACTCCGTGCGCTCCAAACAACCCTTAGAAGTTCTAACCAACTTCTACTTAAATACTTCAACCAACTATGAAGATTTCCTTAGGGTTTCGGTTTGAGACTAAAAGGACAAAAGGTAGTATTTTCGGGCTCTACGTATAGAGGTAACTTTTGGAATACTACAAGGTAAAGGCTAAGGTATTTTGGGCATTATAACAATACTTGGAGGAGTATTTCAATACAACAAAAAGGGGGGTATATAATACGAAACAACTAGGCTAGGGGGGGGGTACCCCTCGGCTAGAGCACTACCAAGGGGGGAGGGTACCCCTCTCGGCCACAAGGCCACTCAAAGGGGAAGGGGGGGAGAGGCTTTGGACGGCACAACAAGAAGAGGGGAGGGAGATTTCAAGACTTAGAATGAAATGAGGGATGAAGAAAAACCTTCAAGCAAGGGGGTATTTATAGGGACACCAACGGACAAGATCAAGCCATGTGTGGGGCAAGTGGATGGCCAAGATTGGCACAAGTGCACCCTAACCTACTCCTTAAATCCCTCACAAAACAAAGACCCATGAAAAGGGCCTCAAAACCCTCCTAGCCGTGGCCCTCTTTACCGTCCAATGTGTCACCCTCCCGTTGGTCCAAAAATGTTCCGTCGCTCGGAAAAATCCGCAAAAATACAAAACGACATAGCCGGAATTTTCCCTTCGTAAGCTTAGTAAAACGTTTCGTCGAAAAACGACTTTAATCGGGTGTTGTGCACAAAATTTCGAAACATGCCTAACTTTAAGTCTCAAATTGTCGCACGTACGTCCTTACGTATATACTCTGGAAATACGGGGTATAACATTCTCCCCTCCTTAGAAACATTCGTCCCGAATGTTCCTTCTCAAGACGGATATCGATGAAATTCCTCTAACAAGTTGCCAACGCCACGGCAGCCACGAAATAACACGTTCTCTTCCTTCCTTACTCGTCGTGCGATACCACTTTTGTCACTTTGCGCGAGGTTCTAGTGTCACTCGGCGACCCAACAAATGGTACCGAATCGCATGCGATCCACGAGGTTCTAGTGTCTCTCGGGGCGTGCCATACTTCGATCATCCCGGTTCTCAAAGCGTGAGTCACTACCTCCAAACTTGGTCATCTTACTAACCTCAATCTTCTTTAAGGCCATTCCGGCCTTCACGAACCGCTTCGTCGAACATATCCACGAACTCATACGATGGTCACCTAAGCGGGGCTAGCACCCTCGTGACCCTACCACCTGGCGGGACTACCCAGAACTGACCCCACCCAAAACCGGGCTGCGGGTCGACCCGCGAGCGGCCATCAACCCGACCCACAATCGCGCCAACACTTGCTCCTCGAAACGGAACAATCTTACCTAATCAAGTCATGAAAGCTACCACTTCCATCTCACACTACCCATGGACTTATCACACAAATAATTCCCACGTACTACTTACTCTGATAAGGGTCAAACATGAAATAAATCTTTTACTCAAGACGACCTTACCTCTAAGGTCTCAATCGTGACATAGTCTAAGGTTCACACTTACCATGCCCCCATACTTATCCTTCCAACTAACCACGTTTTCTAACTCACAATTAACACCCCGCTATCCGTACATAGCACACAATAATGAGATCATCATAACAAGCATACCAAAACTCTAGAGGGTTAAGGATATACCTGTATCCACCGCGTCACTCTAATCATAGGCCTGTCATGCAGGGCGCATAACTGTAGAAGGTGATGAACCAGCCACTGATCCTGAAGGCTGAGTCGTAACATCCGTGCTACCGCCGGTGGACGGTTCCTCGCGAATGGCCTGCCGCCAAAAATAACAAGCTCCTGGCACCACGACACTCCCGAAATGCGGTCTACCATCGACCACACCGAGGTAGGGGTATTTGCATCGCCAACACCCTTACTTCCCGAAACTCAACCCTGAGCTCGAGCCGCTCGAATACTCTGGATGCTCTGAAGGTTGTGGAAGACCACTCTGCACTGGCGGAGGTACAAAACTAGTATGCTGCTGAGGCGGTCCGCCTCGAAAGTCACCAAAGGACCCTGTTGTTCTGGCCCTCTTCTGCTGATCTTGGTCATTCCGTCGACCTCTCCGTGCCTCACATCCCAGTGCATGAGCCTGCATGCGGGCAATGTCCATGCCCGGCTGAAGAGCTACACCCGAACAAGCCTCTGTCAAGTAATCATCTAGCCCGGTGACGTAGCGGTGCACTCTATCCTCCATGGTTGCCACTAAAGCGGGGACATACCGAGCCAACGAGTCAAACTCCACGTTGTACTCCGAACCGTCGCCTCTCTGTCTAAGCATCATAAATCTGTCGGCCCGTGCCCTCCTCATCTGCGGAGGCAAGAAGTGAGTGAGGAATGCCTCTGAGAACTCGTCCCATACTGCTGGAAGCGCATGCTCTCCCCGGGACAACTCCCACGAATCAAACCAGTCGACTGCGGTATCACGCAGCCGATGCGAACCTAAGACCACCGACTCGGTCTCCGAAGCCTTGATCACTCATGACCAGCCAGCTGCCGGATGAACTCGCGGATCATCCTCGTGCCTCGACCCATAAAACTCGCGGGCTCTGACTCGTAAAGTCCCGTAGCCTCAAACTATCGCTCGGGGTGAACCATGGTGCTCGAACTGAATCGCTGCGTCGGCTATCCTCATATCGGCCCACGACTCGGCCAAGAATCGGGCCATCTCCTTGTACCCCATCTCATCTGCTCCAGGCTGTGGGACTGGAGGCTCAGGTACTGTGGTCTCAGCAGCCACTGCTGCGGCTCTAAACTCTCTGGGGCGGCGTCGCAAAACTCGCCGTCTGAAGCATAATCTCGAACGGCCGACTGCGCCTCGTACTCCTCAGTATCTCACTAGCGGCACCATCGGTGTCTTGCCCTTCGGGCTCTAGTTGCCGCTTGCGGAGGCATAATCGTAAAAGCGAGATCGTCGGAGGGTCCAACTTACAACACAACTCTAAGGCACGATCTCGAATGAGAAGAATGGAAACTAATCCTAAATGTCCTATAGCCTCACGATTATAGATGTGGTGCACAACACATCGATAATCAAGATTCTACTGAACACGGTGCAGACACTTTCCGAGGATTAATCGCTCGATACCACTTTTGTCACGACCGATCCGGGCGTGGTCGTGTCTTACCGGGCACCCTAGTGATACAACATCGAGAAAACCGGCGGAAAATAAAACATAAACATGAAACAAGATATATGATCATAAAGCAGGCCAACCAAAAGCGGTTGCTTACGTATATATACATAAAACCGAACAGTTTAATCCTTTTTACAACCACACAACAAGATTACTCTGCACCTCTAAGATTTACAACAACCATGACGGACGGGGCCCGCCATACCACGAATGTACAAGAACCTGACTCGGAGAACACATACAATGAATAAGCCTCCGAGAAACGGAGCTTCCCAATCTGTTGAACCGTGATCCTGAGCAAGGATCCACTACCGGTGTACTCTACATGCGGCATGAACGCAGCCCGAAGGAGGTCGATAACAGTACCAAGTATGTGAAATCGAAAAATCAGAATGAAATCATAACGATCTATATAAAACGGGAGACATGTATGATAACAAAACTACAGTTCATAACATAAAAGCAGTCATGTCAAGTCAGGGACTCACGCACTCAAGTCATCACCCATATATAAATATGGGTCTCACGCCCACAACATCAATCATGTTCGCATCACGGCGCGTGCCGAAATTGCGCCGGTGTAGACATGTCCATGATGCAACAATAATAACAATGCCCATGGCCACATGCCCCGAATTGCAGCCGGTGTAGACACGTCCATGTGACATTAACAACAATATCTTTGGGTGATCAACCGCCGCGTAACACGCCCGGACTTGCGCCGGTGTAGACATGTCCATGTAACCACAATAACAATATATCGTAATCAACCCGCCGTGGCCACATGCCCCGAGTCTGCATCGGTGTAGACATGTCCATGTGAAATCAACTACAATATACCGCACAACCAGGCTATCACAAACAAGCTCAAGCAAATTACCATACTTCTAGATTTTTATAAAAAGATCCACTCCTTCCCAAGAAGTCACCTGATATCAACACTTGCACAACAAAGGCTATCACAACAAGCATAGGCGAGTTACACAACAACAAGCATAGCCAAGTTACACACAACTCAAGGTACTTCCATTTCGGATCAAAGTCTGGGTTTTAACCCTAAAGTACTACGTACATTAACTCTTTTTAAAGGATCCGTTTCTTTCACAAAAGTCACATAATACCCGTAGCATAAAATAGAGTGACTATCTTTTTAAGTAAACCAAAATACTTCCCTTTGTAAAATCAAGTAACAACATTATTCTTTTCCAAACGTTCAAGTTTGCCTAATTTCAAATGCTCAAGTTTCTCATTTTAGAAAGGTTTCATAACTCATAGTCTTAATCTCTTTTAAAATAATTGAGTAACATATGTCTTGTACGTGAGCTGTTTATTCTTGTTTACAACAATCTTATTCTGACCATGATCTAGGAAATGTAATACAATTTTGTCTTATCTTAGCTTCTATGCAGATGGAGGTTTCTACTGGTTTTAATAACAATTTGTTATTTGTCAATACACTTTCCTTTATTAGCGCTGCTGTGGTTTGTTCGACACTTATTCTCATTTCCGAAATCAATAAAACATTATTCTTTTTAAAACCAAGTACTCATTACTCGTGAATGAGGTTTCACAACACTTTTAACAAAATGTTAATTACCAAGTAAAACAAGTTAAGTCTCTTATCTTTCAAGATCAAGTCTCTTAACTTCTACAATCAATAAACCAATCTTTTACTTACATAGAGTCGTTATAACTAACTTCCCATAAAGCTATTATAACACCCTATGTTTTAAACCAACCAACTCATTTTAGCACGTATGCGTCTACGTACTACATAGTTTACAAAGCATCATGCTAGAAGGATAGGAAGAGGTTCACATACCTCGCGACGATTATCGACAAAGCAAAATGCTCCACAGTACTGTAACCCGGCTAGCCTTTTCCACTCTTCAAGTAGAATACGCTACTCGCGATCTTCCACCTATAAGGCCACAAACGTCTATTAACTTCTAACCGCGGTTCCATATTCTCTGAAAATTCGGCAAAGACCTCCTCCCGCAACAGCGTAAATCTCTCCTCTATCGAGGCTGCAAGCCAACCAGGGGTTTATACGTCTAACTGGCGTATACAATTTCTACTATCTGAGAATACCACAAGTCTCTTGTCATACAGCCCTATGTAATTACAGATTCGATTCTTCTTTATATTGGGCTTAAGTCAAAAGACATTGCCGCAAAGCTATGTTCGATTCTATATATAGTATACTTCAACTATATAATCCTACAACATGTAATTTCCAATTACAATAAGGGACAAGAATATTTACCTCGATAAGCCCAAAATTATCCAAGTTATAATGTCGGTCTGAGCAAGGTTTAGCTCTACTCCGTGCGCTCCAACAACCCTTAGAAGTTCTAACCAACTTCTACTTAAATACTTCAACCAACTATGAAGATTTCCTTAGGGTTTCGGTTTGAGACTAAAAGGACAAAGGTAGTATTTAGGGCTCTACGTATAGAGGTAACTTTTGGAATACTACAAGGTAAAGGCTAAGGTATTTTGGGCATTATAACAATACTTGGAGGAGTATTTCAATACCACAAAAGGGGGTATATAATACTGAAACAACTAGGCTAGGGGTACCCCTGGTGAA
Source organism: Przewalskia tangutica (assembly GCA_029844215.1). Lineage (NCBI taxonomy): Eukaryota > Viridiplantae > Streptophyta > Magnoliopsida > Solanales > Solanaceae > Przewalskia > Przewalskia tangutica. The sequence continues at coordinate 53,386,506 of CM056721.1, forward strand.
ACACTACCGAGGGAGGGTACCCTCTCGCCACAGCCACTCAAAGGAAGGGGAGAGGCTTTGGGCACAACAAGAAGAGGGAGGAGATTTCAAGACTTAGAATGAAATGAGGATGAAGAAAAACCTTCAAGCAAGGGGTATTTATAGGGACACCAACGGACAAGATCAAGCCATGTGTGGGGCAAGTGGATGGCCAAGATTGGCACAAGTGCACCCTAACATACTCCTTAAATCCCTCACAAAACAAAGACCCATGAAAAGGGCCTCAAAACCCTCCTAGCCGTGGCCCTCTTTACCGTCCAATGTGTCACCCTCCCGTTGGTCCAAAAATGTTCCGTCGCTCGGAAAAATCCGCAAAAATACAAAACGACATAGCCGGAATTTTCCCTTCGTAAGCTTAGTAAAACGTTTCGTCGAAAAACGACTATAATCGGGTGTTGTGCACAAAATTTCGAAACATGCCTAACTTTAAGTCTCAAATTGTCGCACGTACGTCCTTACGTATATACTCTGGAAATACGGGGTATAACAAAAACCCAGACTTTGATACGAAATGGAAGTACCTTGAGTTGTGTGTAACTTGCCTATGCTTGTTGTTGTGTAACTCGCCTATGCTTGTTGTGATAGCCTTTGTTGTGCAAGTGTTGATATCAGGTGACTTCTTGGGAAGGAGTGGATCTTTTTATAAAAGTCTAGAAGTATGGTAATTTGCTTGAGCTTGTTTGTGATAGCCTGGTTGTGCGGTATATTGTTGTTGATGTCACATGGACATGTCTACACCGATGCAGTCGGGGCATGTGGCCGTGCGGCGGGGTTGATTACGATATATTGTTATTGTGGTTACATGGACATGTCTACACCGTCTGCAGTCGGGCGTGTGGCCGTGCGGCGGGTTTATCACCAGATATTGTTGTTAATGTCACATGGGCGTGTCTGCCGTCTGAGTCGGCATGTGGCCGTGGGGCATTGTTATTATTGTTGCATCATGGACATGTCTGCCGTCACGATCGGGGCATGCGGCCATGATGCGAACATGATTGATGTTGTGGGCGTGAGACCCATAGTTATATTTGAGTGATGACTTGAGGGCGTGAGTCCCTGACTGGACATGACTGCTTTTATGTGGTGAACTGTAGTTTGGTTATCATACATGTCTCCTGCTTTATTTAGACTAGTATGATTTCATTTACAGTATTTTACAGTTTCACATACTTGGTACCTGTTGTACTGACCTCCTTCGGGGGGCTGCGTTCATGCCGCAGGTAGGAGTACACCGGTAGTGGATCCTCGCTCATAGGATCACAGTTCAGCGTATTGGGAAGCTCCGTTTCTCCGGAGGCTTATTCTTTGGTATGTGTTCCCTGAGTTGTAGGTTCTTGTACATTCAGGGGTATGGCGGGGCCCTGTCCCGTCATGGTTGTAAATCTTAGAGGTGTAATCTTGTTGTGGCGGGGTTGTAAAAGGATTAAAGCTGTCGGTTTTATGTATATATCTGAGGCAACCGCTTTTGGTTGCTTTGTTTATGATCATATATCTTGTTTCATGTTTATGTTTTATTTTCCGGTTTTCTCGATGTTGTATCACCAGTGCGGTAAGGCACCGATCACGCCCGGATCGGCAAAGTGACAAAAGTGGTATCAGAGCAGTTAATCCTCGGAAAGTGTCTACAGACCGTGTCTAGTAGAGTCTTGATTATCGATGTGTTGTGCACCACATCTATAATCAGGAGGCTGCAAGACATTTAGGATTGGTTTCCATTCTTCATTCGAGATCGTGCCTTAGAGCTGTGTTGTAAGTTGGACCCTCCGACGTATCTCGTTTTTACGATTATGCCTCCGCATGGCAACAACCAGAGCCTGAAGCAAGACAAAATGGTGCTTCTAGTGAGATACAGAGAAATGCGAGCGCGAGCTGGTCGATGTCCGAGATTATGCTTGACGGCGAGTTTTGCGACGCCACGCCCAAGTTTAGAGCGCAGCAGATGGCTGAGACCAAATACTGAGCCTCGATCCCACTGGGCGGAGGTTGGGGTACAAGGAGATGGCGATTCTTGGCGGTCGTGGCGAGATATGAGGATAGGCCGGATCGCAGCGATTCATTCGAGCACCGATGGTTCACCCGAGATCGGATAGTTTGAGGCTACGGGACTTTCGAGTTGTAACGCCCGAGTTTTATGGGTCGAGGCACGAGGATGATCGCAGGAGTTCATCCGGCGCCATTCTGGTCGTGAGTGATCGTGGCTTCGGACCGAGTCGATGGTCTTAGGTTCGCATCGGCCGCGTGATACCGCAATCGATCGTTTGATTCGTGAGCCGTCCCGAGAGGCATGCGCTTCAGAAGATGGGCGAGTTCTCGAGGCATTCTCACTCACTTCTTGCCTCCGCAGATGAGGAGGGCGGTGATTTATGATCTTTGAGCGAAGAGGCGTGCGGTTCGGAGTACAACGTGGAGTTTGACTCGTTGGCTCGGTATGTCCCCGCTTTGGTGGCAACCATGGAGGATAGAGTGCACCGCCACGCCACCGCTAGATGATTACTTGCGAGGCTTGTTCGGTGTAGCTCTTCACCGCATGGACATTGCCGCATCTGAGCTTATGCACTTGGGGTGAAGAGCGGAGAGGTCGACGGAATGACCAAGATCAGCGAGAAGAGGGCGAACAACGGTCCTTTGGTGACTTCGAGGCGGACGCCGCCAGCGAACTAGTTTTATACCTCCACGGTCAGAGTGGTCCTCCACAACCTTGGCATCCAGAGTATTCGGGGCGGTCGTGGCTCCAGGTTGTGTTTCGAGGAAGTAGGGTGTTGGCGACGCATCGCCCTACCGGTGTGGTCGATGTGGTAGACCGCATTCGGGAGTGTCGTGGTGCCAAGGGTGCTTGTTATTTTTGCGGCGAGGCCATTTTGCGAGGAATTGTCAGACCAAGGGTATACGGATGTTACGATCACCCTTCAGATCGATGGTGGTTCATCACCTTCACTAGCTATGCGCCTGCGGTAGGTGTGATTAGAAAAGCGGTAGAGACAGTATATCCTTAACCTCTAGAGTTTTGTATCTTTGATGTGTGTGTTATGTTCGGATAGCTTTGTGCTAAAATGTGATTTAGAAACACAGTTAGTGTAGAAGGGTAAGCTGGGGCGTGGTAAGTGTGAACCTTAGACTATTTCACGATTGAGACCTTAGAGGTAAGCGTCGTCTTGTAAAAGATTTATTTTATGTTTGACCTTTATCAGAGTGCGTAGTATACATGGAGTTATTGTGGGGAATTCCTTGGGTTGTGTAAAATGGAAGTGGTAGCTTTCATGACTTGAATAGGTAAGATTGTTCCGGATCGGGGAACAAGAGTGTGGCGCGGTTGTGGGGTCGGGTTGAGGTCGTATTGCGGGTCAACCCGTGGCAGGTTTTAGGTGGTCGATTAGGTGGTCCCGCCGCAGGTAGTCACGAGGATGCTAGGCCCGATTTAGGTGACCATCGTATGAGTTTGTGGATATGTTCAACGAGCGGTTCGTGAAGGCGGGAATGGCCTTAAAGAAGATTGAGGTTAGTAAGATGACCAAGTTTGGAGTAGTGACTCCAGTTTGGGAAGCTGGCGATGGTGAAGTATGGCACGTCTGAGAGACACTATAACCTCGTGGATCGCATGCGATCGGCACCATTTGTTGGGTCGTCGAGTGACACTAGAACCTCGCGCAAAGTGACAAAAGTGGTATCGCACGCGAGTAAGGAAGGAAGAGAACGTGTGTTATTTCGTGGCCAGCGTGGCGTTGGCAACTTGTTAGAGGAACTTTATCGTTATCCGACTTGAGAAGGAACATTCGGACGAATGTTTCTAAGAGGGAGAATGTTATACCGTATTTCGAGTATATACGTGGGACGTCGTGCGACAATTTGAGACTTAAAGTTTGGCATAGGTTGAAATTTGTGCACAACACGATTAAGTCGTTTTTCGGCGAAACGTTTCTGAGCTTGCGTATGGAAAATTGCGGCGATGTGGTTTTGTATTTTTGCGGATTTTTCCGAGCGACGGAACATTTTTGGGCCAACGAGAGGGTGACACTTGTCACCCTCAAGTGGACGTTGGGGTTGGCCGATGGGTCACGGATCCTTGGCCGATTGGCTCCTTGTTTTGGCCTTGTTTTGTGCCTTGTTTTATGGCTTGTTTGGTGCCTTGTTTTGTGGAGTAGGGTTAGGGTGCACTTGGCTTGATCAAGGCCTTACACTTGCCTTGCACATGGCTTGATCTTGTCCATTGGTTGGCCCTTGGCTTCCCTATAAATACCCCTCCCTTTGTGAAGACTTCATTCATCCACAAATGTTTCCAAGTCTTGAAATCTCCCTCCCCTCTTCTTGTTGTGTTCGTCCGCCACACCCCCTCCCCCTTTGAGAGGCCTTGTGGCCGAGAGGGTACCCCCCCTCCTAGTTGTGTTGGCCGAGGGGTACACCCCCCCCTAGCCTAGTTGTTTCGAATATACCCCCTCCCTTGTGGTATTGAAATACTTCTCCAAGTATTGTTATAATGCCCAAAATACCTTAGCCTTTACCTTGTAGTATTCCAAAAGTTACCTCTATACGTAGAGCCCGGAAATACTACCTTTTGTCCTTTTAGTCTCAAACCAAAACCCTAAAGAAATCTTCATAGCGAGTTGAAGTATTTAAGTAGAAGTTGGTTAGAACTTCTAAGGGTTGTTTGGCGAGCGCGCGGAGTAGGAGCTAAACCTTGCTCAGGATCGACATTATAACTTGGATAATTTTGGGCTTATCAAGGTAAATACTCTTGTCCCCTTATTGTAATTGGAAATTACATGTTGTAGGATTATATAGTAGAAGTATACTATATATAGATCTGAACATAGCTTTGCGGCAATGTCTTTTGACTTAAGCCTGAATAAAGAAGAGAACTCAACTGTAGTTACATGGGGTGTATTCTGGTGAGCTTGTGTGGTACTCTTGTGTTGTAGAATTGTACACGTCCGGTTAGACGTATAACCCCCCCCCCCCTGGTTGGCTTGGTAGCCGGCCTCGATAGAGGAGGAGATTTCTGTTGTTGCGGGGGGAAGTCTTTGCGAATTTTACGTAGAATATGGAGCGTGCGTTTAGAAGTTAATAGACGTTTGTGGCCTTATAGGTGGAAGTACTACGAGTAGCGTATTCTACTTGAAGAGTGGAAAAGGCGAGCCGGGTTACAGTACTGTGGAGCGTTTTGCTTATTGTCGATAATCGTCGCGAGGTATGTGAACCTCTTCCTATCCTTTCTAGCATGATGCTTTGTAAACTATGTAGTACGGTAGACGTACATGTGCTAAATGAGTTGGTTGGTTTAAAACATAGGGTGTTATAATAGCTTTATGGGAAGTTAGTTATAACGACTCTATGTAGGTAAAAGATTGGTTTATTGATTGTAGAAGTTAAGAGACTTGATCTTAAAAGATAAGAGACTTAACTTGTTTTACTTGGTAATTAACATTTTGTTAAAAGTGTTGTGAAACCTCATTCGAGTAATGAGTACTTGGTTTTAAAAAGAATAATGTTTTATTGATTTGAAATGAGAATAAGTGTCGAACAAACCACGTGGCGCTAATAAAGGAAAGTGTATTGACAAATAACAAATTGTTATTAAAACCAGAGAAACCTCCATCTGCATAGAAGCTAAGATAAGACAAAATTGTATTACATTTCCTAGATCATGGTCTTTGTAACAAGATTGTTGTAAACAAGAATAAACGGCTCACGTCTGAGACATATGTTACTCAATTGTTTTAAAAGAGATTAAGACTATGAGTTATGAAACCTTTCTAAAATGAGAAACTTGAGCATTTGAAATTAGGCAAACTTGAACGTTTGGAAAATAATGTTGTTACTTGATTTTACAAAGGGAAGTATTTTGATTTACTTAAAAAGATAGTCACTCTATTTTATGCTACGGGTATTATGTGACTTTTGTGAAGAAGCGGATCCTTTAAAAGAGTTAATGTCGTAGTACTTTAGGTTAAAACCCGCACTTTGATACGAAATGGAAGTACCTTGAGTTGTGTGTAACTTGCCTATGCTTGTTGTTGTGTAACTTGCCTATGCTTGTTGTGATAGCCTTTGTTGTGCAAGTGTTGATATCAGGTGACTTCTTGGGAAGGAGTGGATCTTTTTATAAAAGTCTAGAAGTATGGTAATTTGCTTGAGCTTGTTTGTGATAGCACGGTATGCGGTATATTGTTATTGATGTCACGTGGACATGTCTACACCGATGCAGAATTCCGGGGGCATGTGGCCATGCGGCAGGGTTGATTACCCGATATATTGTTATTGTGGTTACATGGACATGTCTACACCGATGCAGAATTCCGGGGGCGTGTGGCCATGCGGCGGGGTTGATCACCCAATATTATTGTTGTTAATGTCACATGGACGTGTCTACACCGTCGCACTGCGGGGCATGTGGCCATGGGGCATTGTTATTATTGTTGCATCATGGACATGTCTACACCGTCACGAGTAGGGGCATGCGGCCATGATGCGAACATGATTGATGTTGTGGGCGTGAGACCCATAGTTATATTTGAGTGATGACTTGAAGGCGTGAGTCCCTGACTGGACATGACTGCTTTTATGTGGTGAACTGTAGTTTGGTTATCATACATGTCTCCTTCTTTATTTAGACTAGTATGATTTCATTTCTGATATTTCTGATTTCACATACTTGGTACTGTTATCGACCTCCTTCGGAAGTGCGTTCATCTGCGGTAGGAGTACATCGGTAGTGGATCCTCGCCATAGGATCACGATTCAACAGATTAGGAAGCTCCGTTTCTCGGAGGCTTATTCTTTGGTATGTGTTCCACTGAGTTGTAGGTTCTTGTACATTCGGTATGGCGGGGCCTGTCCGTCATGGTTGTTGTAAATCTTAGAAGTGCATGTAATCTTGTTGTGGGCGGGGTTGTAAAAAGGATTAAAGCTGTTGGGTTTTATGTATATATCTGAAGGCAACTGCTTTTGGTTGCTTTGTTTATGATCATATATCTTGTTTCATGTTTATGTTTTATTTTCCGCTGGTTTTCTCTGATGTTGTATCACTAGGGTGCCCGGGGTAAGGCACCAGTCACGGGCCCGGGATCGGCAAAGTGACAAAAAGAATGATTTATTGGTTTAAGAAAATAAGAGACTTGACTTAATTATACTAATGTGAAAAAGTGTGAAACCTCATTCGTGAGTAAATAGTATTTTTGGTTTTCAAAAGGAATGATGTTTTACCGATCAGAATGAATGTCGAACAAACCACAGCAGCGCTAATAAAGGGAAATGTTTTGACTAATAAAGTATTATTAAAACCAGTAGAAACTTCCATCTGCATAGGAGCTAAGATAAGACAAAATGATATTACATTTCCTAGATCATGGCTGCTGTAATAAGATTGTTATGAACAATAATAACCTACTCACACATAAGGTATATATTTCTCAAATTGTTTTAAAGGATTAAAACTATGAACTACGAAACCTTTCGAAAATGAGAAACTTGAGTAATTGAAATTAGGCAAACTTGAGCGTTGGGAAAAGAATGTTGTTACTTGATTTTACAAAGAGAAGTGTTCTGATTTACTTCAAAGGATAATCACTCTATTTTTATACTACGGGTATTGTGTGACTTTTGTGAAAGAAACGGATCTTTTAAAAGAGTAATACATGAAGTACTTTGGGGCTAAAAACCCGAACTTGTTAACATAATGTAGAAAGTACCTTGTGTGAATAACTTGATTGTATTGATTTGTGATAGTCTTGTAATACTTTCTTGTTGACTTGATAAGTAAACATGTTAGGATGCTACGTGAGTTAAGTATCTTGTGATGTTTGTGTAAAGGGGTTTTCCCTTGTTGTGCTTAGGTTGTTTAACGATAAGCTGTTATGTTAATATTATATCACTCATGATTAGGGGTTAAGCCCTCCGTCTGGGGTAGACTCGGTAGTGCAGTGACCTATGATTCGAGAATACCTTATGCAGTGCAGATGGCTATCTTGAGCGGGAGTTCCGAGTTAGTATCGGCCGCTTGTGGTCATGCGGTCTTTGTGGCCGCGGACGGCGAGTCCAGACGCCGGGAGTAGCTACCTCTATGCGGGGAATACCTCATGCGGGCCATCGGGTGGCCCGTGCGAGCTACGGAAGTTCGTGGCTGACGCGCACATTAGATCTTTGCGCGAGTGGCGGCTTTGATCATGTGGCGATGCAGATCTCATGATCTGATTCTGACCTTGTTTGTACTATGGGTTTTAGTAGTCGGCTATTCCTTCGCACTTACCCGTGCGGTTTATGATGACTTTGAGGCGTGAGTCTCGACTTGACATGGCCTTATTTATAGTGAATCGTAGTTTTGGTTATCATACATGTCTCTGCTTTATATAGACTACTATGATTTCATTTACGATATTTTCGGCCACATACTTGGTACTGTCGTCTTGACCTCCTTGCGTTCATGCCGCAGTAAAGGTACTCCTACCGTTGATCCCCGTTCTTAGGATCACCGTTTGATTGGAAAAGCTCCGTTTCTCCGAGGCTTAGCATTTTGGTATGGTCCTGTCGTTGTAGATATTTGCATTCGGGGTATGGCGGGCCCGCCATTGTTGTTTTAAACTCTTAGAGTGCATGTAGACTTGTAAGGTTGGGATGTAATCGCTCATTTTGGGGTATTTATATACATTTATGCGAAAGGCAACTTTTTCCAAGCGTGTCTTAATTATACTGTTTCATATCTTGGTTGTTTTATATTCGTGATTTCTCGATGTATGACTACTTGGGTGCCGGGTAAGGCACGCACTGCCCCGAACGGGTCGTGACAACGATGGTATCGAGCGCTTAATCCTCGGAAAGTGTCTGAGCCGTATCTAGTAAGTCTTGATTATCGGTGTGTTGTGCACCACACCAATAATCAGGAGGCTATAGGATATTTAGGATTGGTTTCCATTCTTCTCACTCTGAGATCGTGCTTTAGAGCTGTGTTATAAGTTGGACCCCTCTAACGTATTCTTTTCCTTTACCAGTGATGCCTCCGCGCCAGGCAACTCGGGCCCAGAAGGGCAAGGCAGCCGAGGGAGCTGCGAGTGGAGTTCAGAGAGTTAGAAGGGCACAGGCCCAATCATCACCTGGGGTGATGCTTCATGCGGGGAGTTACGAGGCGCCGCCAAAGGCAGAGTTTGTACACGGCGGCGATTCCTACTGCGGCCATGACATCTGGACCTTCAGTTCCACGACTTGGAGCAGAAAATATGGATTGGAAGGAGACGGCCCTGTTACTAGCAAGGGATTTGGCAGCCAGGGAGTATTTTATGTAGCGGTATTGTCACGACCCATTCCGGGGCCCGTGACTGGTGTCTTACCCGGGCACCCAAGTAGTCATACATCAGAGAAATCAGCAGAAAATAAAACAACCAAAATATGAAACAGTATAAATAAGACACATTTTCTAGGAAAAAGTTGCCTTTCGGCATAAATGTATATAAATACCCCAAAATGAACAGTTACATCCCAACCTTACAACAGGTCTACAGACCTCTAAGAGTTTAAAACAACAATGGCGGGACAGGCCGCCATACCCCGAATCTGAATATCTACAACGAGGGGACCATACCAAAATGCTAAGCCTCGAGAAACGGAGCTTTCCAACGCTGAAACGGTGATCCTAAGAACGGATCAACGGTAGGAGTACCTTTACTGCGGCATGACGCGACCAAGGAGGTCGATAACAGTACCAAGTATGTGAAACGAAAATCAGAAATGAAATCATAGTAGTCTATATAAAGCGGGAGACATGTATGATAACCAAAACTACGATTCACAATAAATAAGCGATCAAGTCGTGACTCACGCCTCAAAGTCATCATAAAACCGCACGGTAAGTACGAAGGCATAGCCGACTACTAAAACCCACAACAAACAAGGTCAAATCAGATCATGATCTGTCTGCGTCACATGATCAAAGCCGCCACTCGCCGCGCAGATCTAATGCGCGTCTAGCCTCGAACTTCCGTAGCCCGCACGGGCCACTCGATGGCCCGCATGAGGTATTCCGCATCGAGGGTAGCTACTCCCCGGCGTCTGGACTCGCCGTCGCATGGCCAAAGACCGCATGACCACAAGGCGCATACTAACTCGAACTCCCGTAGTTCGCATAGGCCATACTGCACTGCATAAGGTATTCTCGAATCATAGGTCACTAGACCCACTTAGTCTACCCGCACGGAGGGCGCTTAACCCCTAATCATGGTGATATAATATCAACATGACGTTTATCGTTAAACAACCTAAGCACAATAATTCAAAACCCCTTTACACAAACATCACAAGATACTAACTCACGTAGCATCCGAACATGTTTACTTATCAAGTCAACAAGAAAGTATTACAAGACTATCACAAATCAATACAATCAAGTTATTCACACAAGGTACTTTCTACATTATGTTAACAAGTTCGTTTTGTTAGCCCCTAAGTACTTCATGTATTACTCTTTTAAAAGATCCGTTTCTTTCACAAAAGTCACACAATACTCGTAGTATAAAAATAGAGTGATTATCTTTTGAAGTAAATCAGAACACTTCTCTTTGTAAAATCAAGTAACAACATTCTTTTCCCAACGCTCAAGTTTGCCTAATTTCAATTACTCAAGTTTCCCATTTTCGAAAGGTTTCGTAGTTCATAGTTTTAATCATTTAAAACAATTTGAGGAACATATACCTTATGTGTGAGTAGGTTATTATTGTTCATAACAATCTTATTACAGCAGCCATGATCTAGGAAATGTAATATCATTTTGTCTCATCTTAGCTCCTATGCAGATGGAAGTTTCTACTGATTTTAATAATACTTTATTAGTCAAAACATTTCCCTTTATTAAGTATTTGTTGTGGTTTGTTCGACATTCATTCTGATCGGTAAAACATCATTCCTTTTGAAAACCAAAAATACTATTTACTCACGAATGAGGTTTCACACTTTTTCACGTTAGTATAATTAAGTCAAGTCTCTTATTTTCTTAAATCATTAAATCATTCTTTTTATCACTCTTAAGTCGTTATACCTAACTTCCCATAAAACTAGTATAACTCTTAAGCTTTTAAAACCAAGTGTTACTCTTAAAAAGGTTTCTTAATTCTTTTGAAACTACTTCAGATTCTTTTTATTCAGGCTTAAGTCCGAAGACATTGCCGTAATTATTATTCAGTTAACACACGACGTCGTCTGGTACTATATACATATTCTTTAAAATATCATGCTCAAGAGGATAGGAAGAATCACATACCTTACCGTGAAAACCACCGCCAAGTTGAATATGTCGTGCGCAGAGAATCGACCTATATGATCAAATCGTCTATCAACGTCTGAAGATCGTACAAAGCTCTAGCGGAGGGTTCGTTATTCTATGGACATTTGGGCAGCACTTCCCTACGGTGAGCTACTCAAGTCTCTTTGTGAAAATGTTATGTAAGTACAGTTCTATTATTCTTCTTTTAAACCCTTCTACTGTGATATTAGTTCAATTCTATTCTTAATATCCTTCTAAGTATTTATACTTATTCCTATACTTCTACAGTATGTATATTCTAATTACAAAAGGAGGATAAGGTTATTTACCTCGGTAAGCCCAATAATATCCTAGATAAAAGTCGCGCCTGAGCAAGGTTTAGCTTCTAAGTTGTGCGCTCAGAGCTCGAAAACCTTAGAAGTTCTTCACAACTTCTACTAAGGACTAAGGGATTTGGGCTAGGGTATTTTGGGCATTATAACAATACTAGAAGGCAACTTTTCAACCAAGGGAGGGGGGGTAGGTTTCGGCTAGGCTAGGGGGGGTAGCCTCGGCTAAGCTTCTCCAAAAAGGGGGGGAGGTGTTTGGACGAAAAGAGGCTTAAGGGAGAGGGAAGGATTTTAGACTTGGAAGGCTTTTGTGGATGAAGAACTCTTCATCACAAGAGGGGTATTTATAGGTCAAGACATGGCCAACCAATGGCCAAGATGATGCCAAGTGCAAGGCAAGTGTAGGGTGAGTATTAGGGCAAGTGTCCTTGGCCAACTTGCACACAAAATATCCTACCAACTCCAAGACAAAATTGGACAACCCAATCGGCCCTAAAGACGCCTCAAGTCCATCAATTGGAGGGTGACAAGTGTCGCCCTCCCGTTGGTCCAGAATGTTTCGTCTCTCGGAAAAATCCGCAAAAATTAGAAATGACATAGCCGGAATTTATCCTACGCGAGTTTAGTAAAACGTTTCGTCGAAAAACGACTATAAACGGGTGTTGTGCACAAAGTGAAATTCGGCCAAGCCACCTAGGGGGGGTGACACGTGTCGTCCTCCTACTCGTCCAAAATATTTCATCTTCCGAAAATATCCACAATGGCCAAAATCTCGAAAACAAAGTGGGCCCCAAAAGCCAGTAAATTTCTCGTGGGCCCACGTGACCATTCCGAAAATAAAATTCCATAATTCTCTAATATTCCAAGAAGTCCGAATACCAAATCTGGGAATCAATTCCCATTAACGAACCTTTTTCCTTCACAAAACCGGAAACTTTTCCGTGGAAAAATCACCTCTTTCTTCCTTTCCAATTTGATGTCGTATTCTCGTGCGTGCGTCCTCGCATACATACCACGGAACTACGGGTATAACATTCTCCCCTCGAAACATTCGTCGAATGTTCCTTCTAAGTCTCAAAACAAGCGGCGCGGTATAGTCCTCACCTTATACTTACGGAAACAACCATGCCACACTGGCCCAACACAACAAGCGCACATACTTATCTCAAGTCCACGAGGAATCACCTCTATCACAAAGCTCTACTCGAGGTCTAAAAAGATACTCCCCGCTTTACTCTTTACAAATGAAATGATCACACCTATGCATGTAATACATGCTTCTTCCCTTACTCGTCGTACCCTTCTCGTATCCTCGAACTCTTTCTCATAACTCACCATGTTTCTGGTACTGCTTCCCACTAACTCTGAGCTGCCAATGACCTCTTCTGGATAAGCTTCACCCTATTCACGCCTGTGAACAAGTGCGAACCAATTATCGCACCTCGCTACATCGAATCAATCGATCGGCAATCTTACACTAGCGCTTATAAAAGGCTCCAAACGGCGACACCGAATCTGAAGCGGTAGCTATAAAATACATACTCAACAAGAGGCGAAGAGTCCTTACTACTCGAAATCAACGCTTGCAGGGTGAATCGACGAGATTCACTGAGTTCCTAACCTTGCTGCAACTCTTCGAGAAAAGAAAGCAGTAGTAACTTGGACTCCGCATCGGCCATAAGGTGAAGGTAGGCACCGTCGCGACCAACCTTCTCAAATAATCATCTCGCAACTTACTACCGAGTACGGTTTGACTAAAAGATAAGGCGGGTTGACCCCATCGGCGACTCTTGGTCGAACACATCCACGAACTCGTACAATGGTTAACTAAACCTGGGCCTAACACCCTCGTGATCCTAACACAAAGCGGGATCACCACAACCGACCCATCACCAAGCAGGCGTGGGTGGGCCGCAACACGGCCTCGGCCCGACGCAGCGCGAAAACACTAGCTCCCGATCCGGAACAATCTCGATCACGTTCACGAAAACCTAGCGGTCTTCTAAGCTCAACTACCCTCTTTCATTTCACATCACTCGATTCATCCCACAAAAATATCTCACGATACTATGCACTTCGATAAGGGTCAAACATGAAATAATTCTTTTACCAAAGATGGCCTCACCTCTAAGGTCTCTACGTATAATATTCTAAGGCTCCACTCTCTCTATCCCCAATCTTACCTGTTAACTAATCAAAAATTCTAATCACACTAACACCATGCTAATCAAAACAATACTTAAGATATTAGCTACACATATAAATCTCTAAAGGGTTAAGGATATACTGTATCTGTGGCACTTCCCTTAGGTCGTTCTAATCAAACCATACTGCTTTGTGTACCGGGAAGGTGATGAACTATCCACCGATCCCGAAAGTGAGTCCTACATTCCGCCAACTCGTTGGACAATTTCTCATAAAATGGCCTGCTGTCCGCAAACATAACAAGTGTGCGAAGCCGGACTCCCAAAATGACATCGACCACAACGGCCGAGGTGGGGTGGCCTCCTGCAGCTAACACCCTTCCTCTCCGCACCACTGAATCATGGCCCGATCAGTAGTGAGTCTTCCTACTTGCATCCTTCCTCATTGAACATTCCTCGCCATATGGCCACGACGGTAAGAAAAACAAGCACCGATAAAAAGCGGCACTTCCCGGGATGGCGCGCCGCTATGTGAACACCGAGGAAAAAGCGAACCACAGTGGAGGACACTGCCTTTGGCGGGCGCATGTCTGTCTGGCCGAGGCGGTTCGCCTCGAGAGTTACCAAATGATCACGCCAATCGGGCCTCTTCTGGCGATCTTGTTTAATCTGCCGATCTCTACTCTCTCGGCCGTTGCACATAATCACGAGCATGGCTTTGGCTCGTTCACGATCAAGAGCTACTTCCTCAACCTTCTTTAGATAAACATCAATATCCTTGGTATACCGGTACATAAAATACTCTCTGCGCCAAGTCCTTGCTAATGTGAGGCGTCTCCTTCCAATCCATATTTTTGCTCCAGTCGTGGGCCCGAAGGTCGAGATGTCATGGCGCGATGAGGCTACTTGCCGTGCCAAACTGCTTCTTCTTGGCGGCGTCTCGAACTCCCGCGTGAAGCATCACCCGGTGATGATTGGGCTGTGCCCTTCTAACTCTCGAACTCCACTCGCGCCTCGCCTTGCCTTGCCTCTGGGCGAGTTGCTGGCGGAGATGCCACTGTAAAGGAAAGGAATACGTTAGAGGTCCAACTTATAACACGACTCTAAAGCACGATCTCGAGTGAGAAGAATGGAAACCAATCCTAAATATCCTATAGCCTCACGATTATTGGTGTGGTGCGCGACACCGATAATCAAGACTACTAGATACGGTGCGTAGACACTTTCCGAGGATTAACTGCTCTGATACCACTTTGTCACGACCCATTCCGGGGCCCGTGACTGGTGCCTTACCCGGGCACCCAAGTAGTCATACATCAGAGAAATCAGCGGAAAATAAAACAACCAAAATATGAAACAGTATAAATAAAACACAGTTTCTAGGAAAAAGTTGCCTTTCGGCATAAATGTATATAAATACCCCAAAATGAACAGTTACATCCCAACCTTACAACAGGTCTCTGCACCTAAGAGTTTAAAACAACAATGGCGGGGACGGGGCCGCCATACCTGAATCTGAATATCTACAACGAGGACCGTACCAAAATGCTAAGCCTCGGAGAAAGCGGAGCTTTCCCAACGGCAAGCGGTGATCCTAGAACGGGGATCAACGGTAGGAGTACCTTTACTGCGGCATGAGCGGCCCGAAGGAGGTCGATAACAGTACCAAGTATGTGGCGAAAATCAGTAAATGAAATCATAGTAGTCTATATAAAGCGGGAGACATGTATGATAACCAAAACTACGATTCACAATAAATAGCGATCATGTCAAGTCGAGGACTCACGCCTCAAAGTCATCATAAAACCGTGCAGGTAAATGCGAAGACATAGCCGACTACTAAAACCCACGGTACAAACAAGGTCGTAAATCAGATTACGAGATCTGTCTGACCGTCACATGATCAAAGCCGCCACTCGCGCGATATCTAATGTGCGCGTCTAGCCCTGGAACTTCCGTAGCTCCGCATGGGCCACTCCAATGGCCCGCATGAGGTATTCCACGCATCGAGGGTAGCTACTCCCCGGCGTCTGGACTCGCCGTCGCGTAGCCACAAAGACCGCATGACCACAGGGCGCGTACTAACACGGAACTCCGTAGTTCCGCATAGCCATATAGACTGCATAAGGTATTCTCGAATCATAGGTCACTAGACACTGAGTCTACCCGCGTCGGAGCGACAACCCGGAATCATGAGTGATATAATATCAACATGACGGTTTATCGTTAAACAACCTAAGCACAATAAGGAAAACCCTTTACAAACATCACAAGATACTAACTCACGTAGCATCCGAACATGTTTACTTATCAAGTCAACAAGAAAGTATTACAAGACTATCACAAATCAATACAATCAAGTTATTCACACAAGGTACTTTCTACATTATGTTAACAAGTTCGGGTTTTTAGCCCCAAAGTACTTCATGTATTACTCTTTTAAAAGATCCGTTTCTTTCACAAAAGTCACACAATACTCGTAGTATAAAAATAGAGTGATTATCTTTTGAAGTAAATCAGAACACTTCTCTTTGTAAAATCAAGTAACAACATTCTTTTCCCAACGCTCAAGTTTGCCTAATTTCAATTACTCAAGTTTCCCATTTTCGAAAGGTTTCGTAGTTCATAGTTTTAATCCTTTAAAACAATTTGAGGAACATATACCTTATGTGTGAGTAGGTTATTATTGTTCATAACAATCTTATTACAGCAGCCATGATCTAGGAAATGTAATATCATTTTGTCTCATCTTAGCTCCTATGCAGATGGAAGTTTCTACTGGTTTTAATAATACTTTATTAGTCAAAACATTTCCCTTTATTAGCGCTGCTGTGGTTTGTTCGACATTCATTCTGATCGGTAAAACATCATTCCTTTTGAAAACCAAAAATACTATTTACTCACGAATGAGGTTTCACACTTTTTCACGTTAGTATAATTAAGTCAAGTCTCTTATTTTCTTAAATCATTAAATCATTCTTTTTATCACTCTTAAGCCGTTATACCTAACTTCCCATAAAGCTAGTATAACTCTTAAGCTTTTAAAACCAAGTGTTACTCTTAAAAAGGTTTCTTAATTCTTTTGAAACTACTTCAGATTCTTTTTATTCAGGCTTAAGTCCGAAGACATTGCCGTAATTATTATTCAGTTAACACACGTACGTCTACCGTACTATATACATATTCTTTAAAATATCATGCTCAAGAGGATAGGAAGAATCACATACCTTCTCGGCGAAAACCACCTGCCAAGTTGAATACGTCGTGCGCAGAGAATCGACCTATAACAGTCAAATACGTCTATCAACGTCTAGGCATGCATACAAACTCTAGCGAGAGGGTTCGTTATTCTATGGACATTTGGGCAGACTTCCCTGCGGTGAGCTACTCAAGTCTCTTGTGAAAGCGATGTATGTAAATGATTCTATTATTCTTCTATTAAACCCTTCTACTGTGATATTAGTTCAATTCTATTCTTAATATCCTTCTAAGTATTTATACTTATTCCTATACTTCTACAGTATGTATATTCTAATTACAAAAGGAGGATAAGGTTATTTACCTCGGTAAGCCCAATAATATCCTAGATAAAAGTCGCGCCTGAGCAAGGTTTAGCTCTAAGTTGTGCGCTCAGGTCTCGAAAACCTTAGAAGTTCTTCACAACACTAAGGACTAAGGGATTTGGGCTAGGGTATTTTGGGCATTATAACAATACTAGAAGACAACTTTTCAACAAGGGAGGGGGTAGGTTTAATTTAGGCTAGGGGTAGCCTCGGCTAAGCTTCTCCAAAAGGGGAGGTGTTTGGACGAAAAGAGGCTTAAGGGAGAGGGAAGGATTTTAGACTTGGAAGGCTTTTGTGGATGAAGAACTCTTCATCACAAGAGGGTATTTATAGGTCAAGACATGGCCAACCAATGGCCAAGATGATGCCAAGTGCAAGGCAAGTGTAGGGTGAGGATTAGGGCAAGTGTCCTTCGACTTGCACACAAAATATCCTACCAACTCGAGACAAAATTGGACAACCCAATCGGCCTAAAAGACGCCTCAAGTCCATCAATTGGAGGGTGACAAGTGTCGCCCCCGTTGGTCGAATGTTTCGTCTCTCGGAAAAATCAAAAATTAGAAATGACATAGCGAAATTTATCCTCACGCGAGTTTAGTAAAGCGTTTCGTCGAAAACGACTCTAAGCGGGTGTTGTGCACAAAGTGAAATTCGGCAAGCCACTAGGGGGTGACACGTGTCTCCTACTGCGTCCAAAATATTTCATCTTCAGAAAATATCCACAATGGCCAAAATCTAGAAAACAAAGTGGGCCCCAAAACCGTAAATTTCTCCCGTGGGCCCACGTGACCATTTCCGAAAATAAAATTCCATAATTCTCTAATATTCCAAGAAGTCCGAATACCAAATCGGGAATCCGGTTCCATTAACGAACCTTTTCCTTCACAAAACCGAAACTTTTCCGTGGAAAAATCACCTCTTTCTTCCTTTCCAATTTCAATGTCGTATTCTCGTCGTGCGTCCTCGCATACATACCACGGAACTACGGGTATAACAGTATACCAAGGATATTGATGATTATCTAAGAAGGGTTGTGAAGAAGTAGCTCTTGATCGAGAATGAGCGGGCTTGCGTTCGAGGATTATGTGCGTGGTGAGAGATGTAAGATCGGCAGATTAAACAAGATCGTGAAGAGGCGATTGGCGGGATCATTTGGTAACTCTCGGCGAACCGCCTCGGCGAATTAGACATGCGCCTCGCCCGGTCGCAGTGTCCTCGCGAGTTGATTTTCCTCGGTGTTCACGGTGTGGCGGCGTCATCGGAAATGCCGTCTTTTACGGTGCTTGTTTTACTTGCGGCCGTCGAGGCCATATGGCGAGGAATGTTCTATGAGGAAGGATGCAAGTAGGAAGACTCACCTACGGTCGATTGCGGATTCGGTGGTGCGGAGAGGAAGGGTGTTAGCGAGAGGCCACCCCACGGTGTGGCGTTGTGGTCGATGTCATCGTGGGAGTGTGGGTTCCTGCGACAACTTGTTTTGCTTGCGGCGGCGGGGCCATTTGCGAGAAATTGTCCAACGAGTTGGCGGGGATGTAGAGACTCGACGCCCGGGATCGGTGGATAGTTCATCACCCTCCCGTATCGCCTACGAGCGGGATTGATTAAAGCGACCTAGGGAAGTGCGGCGTAGATCTGGTATATCCTTAACCCTTTAGAGATTTATATGTGTAGTAAGATCACGAATATCTTAAGTATTGTTTTCTGTTAGCATGGTGTTAGTGTGATTAGATTTTTTTTTGTTAACCTAAGATTGGGTGATAGAGAGTGGGAGCCTTAGAATATTATACGTAGAGACCTTAGAGGCGAGGCCATCTTTGGTAAAAGAATTATTTCGTGTTTGACCCTTATCGAGGTGCATAGTATCGTGAGATTTTTGGTGGGATGAATCACGAGTGATGTGAAATGAAAGAGGGTAGTTGAGCTTAGAAGGCCAGGTTTTAAATGCGTGATTAGTGAGATTGTTCGAATCGGGAGCTAGTGTTTCTTGCGGCGTTCTTGGGTCGGGTTGAGGCCGTGTGGCGGGTCGACCCGCATCTGTATGGTGGTGGGGTCGGTTGTGGTGGTCGCTTTGTGTTAGGGTCACGAGGGTGTTAGGCCGGGTTTAGTTAACCATTATGCGAGTTCGTGGATGTGTTCGACTGTAGTCGGGCGATGAGGTCGACCCATCTTATCTTTTAGTCAAGCTGTACTCGGTAGTAAGTTGCAAGATGATTATTTGGGGAAGGTTGTAAGGCGGCACGAGGTGCCTACCGCCACTTATGGCGACAGTGGAGCCCCGATTCTGGTGTTTTTCTGGAAGTTTTACCAGGCAAGGTTAGGAACTCAGGTGAGTCTCAGTGTCGCATTCACCCTCGGGCCAGTGTTTGGATTTCAGGGGTAGCTGTAAGGACTATTCGCCTTTGTTGAGTATGTATTATATAGCTACCGTTTCAGTATTCGGGTGTCGCCGTTTGGAGCCTTTTTTATAAGCGCTAGTGTAAGATTGCCGATCGACTGATTCGATGTAAGCAAGGTGCAGATAGTTGGTTCGTACTTGTTCAGCAGGGCGTGGATAGGGTGGAGCTTATCCAGAAGAGGTTATTGGCAGCTCAGAGTCAGTGGGAAGCAGTACCAGAAACATGGTAAGTTATGAGAAAGAGTTCGAGTGTACGAGAAGGGTACGACGAGTAAGGGAAGAAGCGAGCATGTATTACAGGCTTAGGTGTGATCATTTCATTTGTAAAGAATAGGTGCGAAGGGAGTATCTTTTTAGACCTCGAGTAGGAGCTTTTGTGATTGAGGTGATTCCTCGTGGACTTGGAGATAAGTATGTGCGCTTGTTGTGTTGTGGCCAGGTGTGGCATGGTTGTTTCCGTAAGTATAGCAGTAAGGACTATCTTTGGCGCTGCTTGTTTTGAGACTTAGAAGGAACATTCGGGACGAATGTTTCTAAGGAGGGGAGAATGTTATACCCCGTAGTTCCAGGGTATGTATGCGAGGATGTACGTGCGAGAATACGACATTGAAATTGGAAAGGAAGAAAGAGGTGATTTTTCCACGGAAAAGTTTCCGGTTTTTGTGAAGGAAAAAGGTTCGTTAATGGGAATTGGATTCCCAGATTTGGTATTCGGACTTCTTGGAATATTAGAGAATTATGGAATTTTATTTTGGAAATGGTCACGTGGGCCCACGGAGAAATTTACTGTTTTGTAGGCCCACTTTGTTTTCGATATTTTGGCCATTGTGGATATTTTCGAAGATGAAATATTTTGACGAGTAGGAGGGCGACACGTGTCACCCCGTAGGTGGCTCGCCGAATATTATTTGTGCACAACACCCGACAGAGTCGTTTGTCGACGAAACCTTTTACACAACACGCGTAGGATAAAATCCCGCGATTTCAATTCTAATTTTTGCGGATATTTCCCAGAGACGAAACAATTTGGACCAACGGGAGGGCGACACTTGTCACCCTCCAATTGATGGACTTGAGGCATCTATAAAAGAATGGGTTGGCTATTTTGTCATGGAGTTGGTAGGATATTTTTGTGTAGTAGATAGAATGGACACTTGCCTAAATCCTCACCCTACACTTTCCTTGCACTTGGCATCATCTTGGCCCTTGGTTGGCCATGTCTTGACCTATAAATACCCCTCTTAAGATGAAGAGTTCTTCATCCACAAAATCTTTCCAAGTCTTGAAAAATCCTTCCCTCCCCCTTGAGCTTGTTTCGTCCAAAGCCTACTCACCCCCCCCCCCCCCTCTAAAGCAAGCCCTAGCCGAAACACTACCCCCCCTCCCTTGGTAGAAATGTTGTCTTCCTAGTATTGTTATAATGCCCAAATTACCCTAGCCCAAACCCCTTAGTACTTAGTTGAAGTTGTGAAGAACTTCTAAGGGTTCTTGGAGCTAGCGGAGCGTTCAAATTAGGAGCTAAACCTCGTTCAGGATCGACGTTTATACTCGGATTATATTGGGCTTATCGAGGTAAATAACCTTATCCTCCCTTTGTAATTAGAATATACATACTGTAGAAGTATAGGAATAAGTATTAAATACTTAGAAGGTTATTGAAGAATAGAATTGAACTGATATCACAGTAGAAGGGTTTAAAAGAAGAATAATAGAACTGTACTCACATAGGACTGTATTACCGTAGACTGTATAGTTTACCGGGTAGGGAAGTACTGCCCAAATGTCCATAGAATAACGAACCCTCTGCTTAGAGCTTTGTACAGTACAGTCTAGACGTTGATAGACGTATTTGACTGTTATAGGTCGATTCTCTGCGCGCGACATATTCAACTTGGCAGGTGGATTTCGCCGAGAAGGTATGTGATTCTTCCTATCCTCTTGAGCATGATATTTTAAAGAATATGTATATAGTACGGTAGACGTACGTGTGTTAACTGAATAGTAATTACGGCAATGTCTTCGGACTTAAGCCTGAATAATAATTACGGCAATGTCTTTTGACTTAAGCCTGAATAAAAAGAATCTGAAGTAGTTCAAAAGAATTAAGAAACCTTTTTTTGAAAGAAGAGTAACACTTGGTTTTAAAGCTAAGAGTTATACTAGCTTTATGGGAAGTTAGGTATAACGGCTTAAGAGTGATAAAAAGAATGATTTATTGGTTTAAGAAAATAAGAGACTTGACTTAATTATACTAATGTGAAAAAGTGTGAAACCTCATTCGTGAGTAAATAGTATTTTTGGTTTTCAAAAGGAATGATGTTTTACCGATCAGAATGAATGTCGAACAAACCACAGCAGCGCTAATAAAGGGAAATGTTTTGACTAATAAAGTATTATTAAAACCAGTAGAAACTTCCATCTGCATAGGAGCTAAGATGAGACAAAATGATATTACATTTCCTAGATCATGTCTGCTGTAATAAGATTGTTATGAACAATAATAACCTACTCACACATAAGGTATATGTTTCTCAAATTGTTTTAAAGGATTAAAACTATGAACTACGAAACCTTTCGAAAATGAGAAACTTGAGTAATTGAAATTAGGCAAACTTGAGCGTTGGGAAAAGAATGTTGTTACTTGATTTTACAAAGAGAAGTGTTCTGATTTACTTCAAAGGATAATCATTCTATTTTTATACTACGGGTATTGTGTGACTTTTGTGAAAGAAACAGATCTTTTAAAAAAGTAATACATGAAGTACTTTGGGGCTAAAAACCCGAACTTGTTAACATAATGTAGAAAGTACCTTGTGTGAATAACTTGATTGTATTGATTTGTGATAGTCTTGTAATACTTTCTTGTTGACTTGATAAGTAAACATGTTAGGATGCTACGTGAGTTAAGTATCTTGTGATGTTTGTGTAAAGGGGTTTTCCCTTGTTGTGCTTAGGTTGTTTAACGATAAGCTGTTATGTTAATATTATATCACTCATGATTAGGGGTTAAGCGCTCCACGCGGGTAGACTCAAAGTGTCCAGTGACCTATGATTCGAGAATACCTTATGCAGTGCAGATGGCCTATGCGGAATCGGGAGTTCCGGTGTTAGTATGCGGCCCTTGTGGTCATGCGGTCTTTGTGGCCATGCGGACGGCGAGTCCAGGACGCTGCCGGGGAGTAGCTACCCTCGATGCGGGGAATACCTCATGCGGGCCATTGGAGTGGCCCATGCGGAGCTACGGGAAGTTCCAGGGCTAGACGCGCACATTAGATCTGCGCGAGTGGCGGCTTTGATCATGTGGCCTGCAGACAGATCTCATGATCTGATTTACGACCTTGTTTGTACTGCGGGTTTTAGTAGTCGGCTATGCCTTCGCATTACCCCGCACGGTTTTATGATGACTTTGAGGCGTGAGTCCACGACTTGACATCGCTTATTTATAGTGAATCGTAGTTTTGGATATCATACATGTCTCCCGCTTTATATAGACTACTATGATTTCATTTACGATTTTCGCCACATACTTGGTACTGTCGCTCGACCTCCTTCGGGCTGCGTTCATGCCGCAGTAAAGGTACTCCTACCGCTGATCCTCGTTCTTAGGATCACCGTTTGGCTGGAAAAGCTCCGTTCTCGGAGGCTTAGCATTTTGGTATGGTCCCATGTCGTTGTAGATATTTGCATTCAGGGGTATGGCGGGGCCCTGTCCCGCCATTGTTGTTTTAAACTCTTAGAGGTCTGTAGACCTGTTGTAAGGTTGGGATGTAACTGTTCATTTTGGGGTATTTATATACATTTATGCCGAAAGGCAACTTTTTCCCAGAAACTGTGTCTTAATTATACTGTTTCATATCTTGGTTGTTTTATATTCCGCTGATTTCTCTGATGTATGACTACTTGGGTGCCCGGGTAAGGCACCAGTCACGGGCCCCGGAACGGGTCGTGACACATACTTTCCTTTTTTTAAAACCAAATTAAGGCAATACCATGCCTTCTTTTTAGACCAAAACACTTCTCTTTTTAAAGTCAAGTTACCACATTAAAACCAATGATGAAACCCTTCTTTTGTTTTCATAAAGTCGTTTATAACTAACTTCCCATAAAGCTGTTATAACACTTTATGTTTTAAACCAATTTAAGACAAAACAATGCCTTTCTTTTCCCTAGAGTTCCAGTTTGCCTAATTTCAATTACTCGAGTCTCTTTACTTTAGAAAAGTTTCATAGTTCAATGTCTTAATCTCTTTTAAAACAATTGAATAACATATGCCATAGGTGTGAGCAGTTTATTCTTGTTTATAACCAATTTATTAAAGCAGCCATCATCTAGAAAATGTAATATCATTTTGTCTCATCTTAGCTTCTATGCAGATGGAGGTTTCTACTGGTTTTAGTAATACTTCATTATTCGATACATTTTCCTTTATTAGCGCTGCAGTGGTTTGTTCGATACTCATTCTGATTTCCGAAATCAGTAAAACATTATGTCACGACCCGTTCCGGGGCCCGTGACTGGTGCCTTACCCGGGCACCCAAGTAGTCATACATCAGAGTAATCAGCGGAATATAAAAACAAGACATGAAACAGTTGTAAAAATGAGACACAGTTTATGTTATACCCCGTATTTCCGGAGTATGTACGAAAGGGCGTACGTACGAAAGTCTAGCCTTAAAGTTTAGGCATAGCACGTTTTTGGGCACAACTCTCTCAAGGAATCGTTTTCCGACGAAACGTTTTACAAGACTCGCGTAGGATAAATTCCGGCTATGCCATTTCTAATTTTTGCGGATTTTTCCGAGAGACGAAACACTTTGGACCAACGAGAGGGCGACACTTGTCACCCTCTCATTGGTGGACTTGTGGCGGAATTGAGGCCGATTGGATGGCTTATTTTGTCAAGTAGTTGGTAGGATATTTTGTGTGCAAGTTGGCTAGATACACTTGCCCTAATCCTCACCCTACACTTGCCTTGCACTTGGCACCATCTTGGCCCTTGGTTGGCCATCCCTTGACCTATAAATACCCCTCTTGAGATGAAGAGTTCTTCATCCACAAAAACTTTCCAAGTCTAAAATCCTCTCCTCTCCCTTTGTGAGCATTTCGTCCAACACCTCCCCCCACCCCTTTGAGTAAAGTTTGGCCGAGGGCCCCTCCCCCTAGCCTAGCCGAGACCTACCCCCCCTTCCCTTGGTAGAAAAGTTGCCTTCTAGTATTGTTATAATGCCCAAAATACCCTAGCCCAAATCCCTTAGTCCTTAGTAGAAGTTGTGAAGAACTTCTAAGGGTTCTGGAGCTCTGAGCGCATAACTTAGGAGCTAAACCTTGCTCAGGCACGACTTTTATCTAGGATATTATTGGGCTTACCGAGGTAAATAATCTTGTCCTTCTTTTGTAATTAGAGAATACATACTGTAGAAGTATAAGAATAAGTATTAAATACTTGGAAGAATATTACAGAGAATTGAATCAATTATCACGAGAAGGGTTTAAAGAAGAATAATCAAACTGTACTTACATAGGACTGTTTTCACAGTAGACTTGAGTAGCTCACCGGGTAGGGAAGTGCTGCCCAATTTTCCGTAGGATATAGAACCCTCTGCTTAGAATCACATGAGTAGTCTAGACGTTGATAGACGTATTTGACTGTTATAGGTCGATTCTCTGCGCGCGACATATTCAACTTGGCAGGTGGATTTCGACGAGAAGGTATGTGATTCTTCCTAAAGCATGATATTTTAAAATATATATGTAGTACGGTAGACGCATACGTGTTAATCGAATAATAACTACGCAATGTCTTTTGACTTAAGCCCGAATAATACTTACGCAATGTCTCGCGACTTAAGCTTTGAATAATAAGGATGCGAAAGCATTTCAAAAGAATCTGAATCATTTTTAACAGAAGAGAACTAATTGGTTTTTAAAACAGAAGCTTAAGAGTTATACTAGCTTTATGGGAAGTTAGGTATAACCACTTAAGTATGATAAAAGGAACAGTTTACCTATGTGTTTATAACAGACTTATATCGATTTGTGAAAAGAATAATAAGATGGTTTGATAAGTAGACATGATATGATGCTATGTGTGTTAGTGTCTTGTAACGTTTGTGTAAGAGAGTATTCTTGTTGTGCTTGTGTTGTTTAACGATAAGCTGTTAGGTTAGTGTAATATCACTCACCTCTTGACATGTTACCGGGGGTTAAGTCGCCTCCGTCTGGGGTAGACTCGGTGATGCAGGACCATGATTCGAGAATACCTCATGCGGGTCGGGGACCTATGCGAGCTACGGAGTTCGGGTTAGTGTGCGGGGTTATACCTCATGCGGCCTATGTGGCCATGCGGACTACGAGTCGGGGCGATGCCGAGGTAGCTACCCTCGATGCGGGGTTATATACCTATGCGGGCCTATGAGTGGCCTATGCGGACTCTGGAGTCGATTAGGCTTGCATGGTGATACTACGCAATTGGCCTGCTCGATCATTCGCGACTAGAAAAGACATTCTGATTTACCTATTGTTGCTCTTGTTTATGATGTGGCACTATGTGCGATTACCTTGGTTGTTTCATACATATATGTAAACTGATTTTAAAATGATATGTTTTCATTTAAGTACTTTCTGATTTCACATACTTAGTACTGTTATCGACCTTCTTGAGGCTGCGTTCATGCCGCGGTAAGAGGCAAGCAGTGCTAGATCCGCATCCTTAGGATCTTTTGCGTTGGTGTCGTGAGCTCCATCTTCTAGGAGGCTCTCTGTGGGTATGCTCTCCTGTTGTAATTAGTTTTGTCTGATCGAGGTATGGCGGGGCCCGTCCGCCATAGTTTTTTACATTCCTAAGTGCAGTAGTCTATTGTACATTGGGATGTAATAGCGCAAAACTTGGGTTATATGTATATATGCCGAAAGACAAGCTTTTCTTGGATAAAGCGTGTTTCCTTTTACAACTGCTTTCATGTCTTGTTTTATATTCATTGATTACTCGATGTATGACTACTTGGGTGCGGGTAAGGCACGATCCACGAGCCCGGGCAGTCGTGACAAAAGTGGTATCGAGCGATTAATCCTCGGAAAATGTCTACAGACCGTATCTAGTAGAGTCTTGATTATCGGTTTGTTGTGCACCACACCAATAATCAGGAGGCTATAGGATATTTAGGATTGGTTTCCATTCTTCTCACTCTGAGATCGTGCCTTAGAGCTGTGTTAAAGTTGGACCCTTCTAACGTATTCCTTTTCTGTACCAGTTATGCCTCCACGTAAGGCAACCCGGGCCCAGAAGGGCAAGCGAGGAGGCTGCTAGTGGGACACCTAGAGTCACGAGGGCTCGGGCCCAGTCTATACGAGGCAGCGAGTTCTCTGACGCCGCCGACCCAGAGGAGGTTTAGGGCGCAGAGCGGTGATGAACTGGTACCTACACCTCCGGTCCACGGCACAAGCGAGATGAGATGGGTTCTGAGAGAGATGGCGATTCTCGCCGGGATCGTGGCGAACATGAGGCAGTGGATCGGCGATTCGATCCAGCCCGTCGTATCCGTGGTTCACCGAGGCGAGAGATTGAGGCTACGAGACTTCCTGAGTTGTAGCCCGCTAGAGTTTTACGGGTCGAGGCCGGAGGATGATCCGCAGGAGTTCATCCGTCAGCTACAGAGGATTTTGAGAGTGATCAGGGCGTCGGAGACCGAGTCCATGATCTTTGGTTCACATAGGCTGCGTGATACCGCAGTCGATTGGTTTGATTCATGGGAGTTATCCCGGGGAGAGCACGCGTCCCCAGCTACTTGGGATGAGTTCTCAGAGGCTTTCCTCACTCACTTCTTGCCTCCACAGATGAGGAGGGCGCGGGCTGACAGATTCTTGTTATTGAGGCAGAGAGGACGCACTGTCAGGGAGTACAATGTCGAGTTTGATTCATTGGCTCGATATGTCCCAGCATTGGTGTCACGACCCATTCCGGGGCCCGTGACTGGTGCCTTACCCGGGCACCCAAGTAGTCATACATCAGAGAACAATCAGCGGAATATAAAACAAGACATGCAACATGATATAATTAGAACATTTTATCTGAAGAAAAAGGTTGCCTTTCGGCATATATACATAAACCAAGTTTTGCAGTTACATCCCAACTGTACAACATGACTACAGACCTCTAAGGAAAATAACAACTATGGCGGGACAGGGCCGCCATACCTCTGACTGCATAAACTATCTACAACGAGATCATACCCAAAAGTAGAGCCTCCGGAGAGAGTGGAGCTCCTGACACCAACGTAGAGATCCTAAGGATGTGGATCTAGTACCTGCTTTCCTCTAGAACCTGCGGCATGAACGCAGCCCCCCGAAGGAGGTCAGTACAACAGGTACCAAGTATGTGAAACTATAAAGTACTTTAAATGAAATCAAAGTATTCAAAACCTTTTCACAAATACATTGGTTCAATTGCACATAGTGCCACATCACAACAATAACGATAATAGGAAAAGCGCATGCAGTCTAGTCTAGGCGCGAATGATCGAAGCAAGGCCGGCGCCCGTAGTATCATTCTGCGTGCCTAGTCTGATCGCCGTAGTCCGCATGGGTCACTGCACCGCGTGAGGTATTCCCCGCGTCGGGGTAGCTAGCCGGTACCTCACGGACTTCCGCGGTCGCATAGCCTCAAAAGACCGCGTAGTCCATGGACCGCATAGGCATCCGCGTCGGGCTAAACACCGGAATGATCAATCCTGGAGCATACCGCGACTCGCATAGTCTCATGACCGCGTAGGCCGTATAGACCGCGTCGGGTGGCAAGCCCTCGGTATAATAAGTCAAGGGGTAGGTGATACAAATAACGATCAACGGACTTCAGGTTAGCAACGTAAGCCGCAAGAATGACCCCCTTTCACAACATTACAAGACAATTAACACATGCGATCATAGTATGTCTACCTATCAACCAATCTTACTACTCTTAAAATCAATACAAGGCTTTTATAAACAAACAAGTAAGCGATTCCTTTTATCATTCTTAAGTTGTTATACCTACTTCCCATAAAGCTAGTATAACTCTTAAGCTTTGTTTAAAACCAAATATTACTCTTACATTAAATATGATTCATTATTCCTTTGACATACTTCAAGGTCTTATTATTGGGCTTAAGTCAAAGACATTGCGATTATCATATGTCGTCTACCGCTATATATACTTAACATATCATGCTCATGGTATAGGAAGAATCACATACCTTCTCGAAATCCACACTTGAGTCGGTATGTCGGAGAGAATCGACTATAATAGTCACAGACAACTATCAAAGTCTAGACTATTGTAGGTCATTCTAAGCAGAGGGTCCTCAATTCTATGGAAAGTCGGGCAGCTAACCCTACGGTGAGTTATATAAGTCTCATCGTGAAAACAATTCTATGTAAATGCAGTTTGATTATTCTTCTTTAAACCCTTCTAAGTGATTAACACTTCAATTCTATTACGTAATATACTTCTAAGTATTTATACTATTCTTATTCTACAACGGAAGTATTCTTTAATTCAAAAGAGGGTTAGGATTAGTTACCTCGGTAAGCCCAATAATATCCTAGAAAAGTCGCTGAGCAAGGTTTTGCTCTAAGTTGTATGCTCCAGAAACCTTAGAAGTTCTTCACAACTTCTACTAAGTGCTAAGGTATTTGGGCTAGGGTATTTTGGGCATTATAACAATACAAGAAGGCAACTTTTCTACCAGGGAGGTAGGTTTGGCCAGGCTAGGGGTGGGGTAGCCTCGGCAAGCTTCGAGGGGAGGGTGTGTTTGGACGAAACAACAAGAGGAGAGGGAGGGATTTGAGACTTAGATAGATTGCTCAATTTAGGATGAAATAACTCTTCAACAAGGGTATTTATAGGTCAAGACATGGCCAACCAATGGCCAAGATTATGCCAAGTGCAAGGCAAGTGTAGGGTGAGGATTTAGGCAAGTGTCCTTGGCCAACTTGCACACAAAATATCTAGCCAACTTTATGACAAGGCTTGGCATTCCAATCGGCCTTAATCTGTGACAAGTCCATGAGAGGGTGGAAAGTGTCGCCCTCTCATTGGTCCAAAGTGTTACGTCTCTCGGAAAAATCGCAAAAATAAGAAATGACATAGCCGAATTTATCCTATGAAAAGCCGTGGAAAGCGTTCGTCGGAAAACCGTTAAACTTTGTGAGTTGTGCCTAAAAATCGTCAAGGCCTAACTTTAAGACCAAAACTTTTTACGTATTCCTTTACGTACATACCTGAAATACGAGGTATAACATTCTCCCCTCTTAGAAACATTCGTCCGAATGTTCCTTCCCAAAGCAGATAACGAAAAGGGTTCTTCATAACTTAAATTCTGCAAATGCCACACACGGCCACAAAACAACATTTAGGCAAAATGATAACGAAAATTATAAGTAGGAAAGTGAGTTACGGAGGGTGGGAATAGGTGAGGTACCTGCCTCGTGTCCTCCTCTGCTTCCACGTCATCTCCTCCCTAAGCTCGTTCATACGGGACTTTGTGGAAGCCACGTCCTTCGTCAGACGCCTAACGACGATCGATTATCGCCATGGGAACCTCGCCATCGATAACCCCCTCGGTCACTGGACATCGTCGATCGGATGTACCACGGATGGATCCGATACATCTCGCCGGCGTAGAAACGTGAAACACGGATGCCCGCCTCGAGATCGGACGGCAGATCAACTCGTAGGCAACCTTGCCTACCTGCGGACAATGCGAAGCGGCCCGATGTACCTTGGTGAGTTTTCCCTTCTTCGAATCTCATCACACCGCCATGGTGACACCTTCAGAAAACCCAATCATCATTTGCGAACTCGGATGTCGGCGTCGATGATCTGCGTGACACATGCCGACTCGAAATCGATAGCCGCTCTCGGATAAGCTTCACCTTATCCACTGCTTTGCACCAAGTCTGGTCCCACTAATCGTACCTCGCCACATCGAACCATGCTATCGGCGATCTGCACTTCCTCCCATACAAAGCCTCATACGGCGCCATCCCGAATGCTAGAGTGGTAGCCGTTATTATCTGTGAACTCTACCCGCAAGTGATCCTCGGCTACCCACGGTCAATAACACGGGCTCGCAGCATATCCTCGAGAGTGCGGATAGTGCGCTCTGCTGTCCGTGCATGCGTGGATGGAATGCGGTGCTCGGGCTCACTGCGTCCTAAACCCCTCTGGAAGGACCTCAGGAAGTTAGCGTGTTGGCTCCTCTGTCGGATATGATCGAAATAGGGACTCGTGCGATCGGCGATCTCTCGGATGTAAAGTCGCGCATAATCCTCGGTAGAAAAAGTCGTCTGACGGGAAGAAAGTGGGCTGATTTCACGACCGCGGCGATAACCCATATAGAATCATGTCTCCTGCAGTGCGAGGCAATCCGTGATGAAGTCCATGTTGATTACCTCCGGCTTCGGTGCCGGATCTCTATCGCTGTAACAAACCACCGGGCCTCTGGTGCTCTACCTTCACTGCGACAACACGGGCATCGAGCTACGAACTCGCAGCGTCCTCTTCAAACCATCCCACCAATACACGGATCTAAGGTCGTGGTACATCTTGGTCGACCGGATGGATAGAAACGCCTTGTATGTGCTTCCCAGAACTGCCGCCAAGTCTGAAACATCTGGAACACACAACGCCCTCAAACCTTAGCACCCCATGGTGCTACCTCAAGGACCGCGCCTCACGTAAGAGTCGTATCACGATATCGAATCAAAATTTGGATCCTCGAATGTTGCCTCTTCACCTCGCCAGCGATGGAAGACTCGGCAACCTCACGAACTCTAACCCCATCGCTATCGTAATCAATCAGCGGACACAAGGCTCGCTAAGCGATGCAAATCACGAACCATGCCCACTCTCAGTGAATATCGATAAGCTACCCATAGACCTACGGCTAAGTGCATACGCCACAACGTTGGCCTTCCCGGGTGGTACAGATATCGACGTCATAGTCGCCCGGACTCTAACCGCCTCTGCCGTGAGTTCGGCTCCTCTGGTGAAGATATCGGAGGCTCTTGTGGTCTGTATAAATATCCACGTGAACCCATACAAATAGTGCCTCCGGATCTTGGCGTGTATCACCGCCGGCTCCAAATCATGGGTGGGGTAGTTCCTCGTGAATCTTAAGTTGCCGGGATCGTATGCTATAACTCGCCTCTGCTGCATCAACACATCCCAACCCGATGCCCGACGCGTCACAATACACTACGTAACCATCCGACCTCGGGAAGAGTAAAGCGGGGCGGTCGTCGGTTTCTCCTTTAGCTGAAACCACTCTCCGCACGCATCGATCGAAACTTAGCCGCCTTACGAGTCGGCCTAGTCAATGGGCGAAGATAGAAGCAAACTTCTCTGAACCGCCGATAATATCTGCCGAGGCCCGTAAAACTACGAACCTCTGCCGGAGTAGTAGGTTCAGGCCAAGTCCTAATCGCCGATCTTGGCGTATCCACTCGAATGCCATCACCCCGACAATATGCCCAAGAAAAGCTACCAAGTCAACAAAACTCACATTTGGAAAACTTACGCATCACATTTCGATCGGAGAAGCCGGCCACGATCTCAAATGCTCGCGTGCTCCTCTCTGGCGAGAATAGACCAAGATATCATCAATGAACACTATCACAAATGTGTCCAAAAATGGTTTGAACACTCGGTTCATCAAATCCATGAATACCGCGGGCATTGGTCAACCAAAGACATGACCACGAACTCATAATGCGTCACGGGTCGGAATGCGATCCTAGGGACATCCACCTCTCTAACTCGAACGATGATAGCCGATCGTAGATCAATCTTGGAAAAACATCTCGCGCCTGCGGTGATCGAACAAATCATCAATCACAGGAAGAGGGTATCATTCTTAATGGTCACCTTGTTCACCGCTGTAATCAACACACATAATGGCGTCCGTCCTTCTTCTTCACGAACAATACCGCGCCCCGGGGAGAAACACTAGGTCGATGAAACCGCTTCTCCAACAAATCACTCATTTGCTCCTTCAACTCTCTCAACTCGGCAGTGCCGTCGTGTATGGCGGAATGGAAATAGTAGAGTGTGCGGCGGACATCTATACAAAACTCGATCTCCTCTCGGGAGGGATACCGAGGTCGTGCCTGAAACACGTCTGGGAACTCGTGACTCGGAACCGACGGAAAATCTGGTACCGCACCTCGATATCAAACACCGAACTAGATGGTAGATATACCCTTCGCACCATCTTCCTAGCCTTAGGTAGGAAATAAACCTACCCCTCGGCGATACCGTGCTCCTTCCCACTCAACAACCGGCTCCTCGAGCTGGAACCGTATAACTCTCTCTCTGCGATACATTGGCATAGCAAGAGGCTAGCCAATCCATCCCCATAATCACGTCAAAGTCAATCATCTCCAACTCTATCAAGTCGGCTGAGTCCGACGATCGTAAATGGTTAAGGACAAGCTCTATATACGTGAGCTACCACCGAATCCCCACGCGTAGCTACCTCGAAAGGGCTATGGACTCGAGCTCTATCCACTATCCTACTAGCAACAAGGGAGATATATAGGACAGTAGAACCGGATCTATCAAAGCATATACATCAAACCCGAGCGATAAGGTACTGTGGCGACATCGGTGAGGCCTCCGATCTGTCGGTGGACAAAGCATAAATGCGGTTCGAGGACCGCTGAATCGACTGCGCCACGACCTCTGCCGCGACCTGCTGATCTCTGCGTGCCACGCCTCGGCGATAGCTGTCGGGGATGAAGAAGCGGCAGCAGACCAGTAGGTGGGCCTACCCAGTAGCCACGGTCGAACAAACTCTCGCGAATGACCTGCTGGCCACAAGTATGGCAAGTTCCGTAGTAGCATAACGGCTCCCGAATGGAATCTACCACGGCACACTGAACAGACCTCGAACGGTTAGCACCCCTGCTACCCTGGAAATCCGAAGTCCTGGGGCCCTGACCTGCCCCCGACTGCTCTGGCTGTACTGTAAATGATGTAGGAGTGCTCTGAGCCGGCTGTGGTGCAAATCTGGACCTCTCGATGCTGCCCACGAGAACCACCAAAAGAACCGGCCGTCTTGGCCTTCCTGCTCGATATCGGTCTGCCGGTCTCTCTCGCCTCGCATCTGCATGAGCACTGCATCTGGGTAATGTCCATGCTGGTGAAGGACACACGCACGAACTTCGGCCATATAGTCGTCTAGCCGGTGACGTGGCGATGCACCGGTCCTCCATATCTGCTACCGGTCGCGAGAACATACTGAGCCAATGAATCAAACTCGACATTGTACTCTCTAGCGTGCGTCCTCGCGCCTCGGTAACAAAAATCATCGGATCGTGCCCTCTCATCTGCGGAGGCAAGAAGTGTGTGAGAAAAGCCTCAAAACTCATCCCGTGCTGCTTTGGAGGTGCATGCTCTCCCGAAAGCTCCGTGAATCGAACCAATCGATTGCGGTATCACGCGGCCGATGCGAACCGAATGTCACAGACTCGGTCTGAAGCCTTGACCACGCATAATCCTCTGCAGAAGCGGATGAACTCCTGCGGATCGTCCTCGGCCTCGACCGTAAAACTCTGGCGGGCTACAACTAAGGAAGTCCGTAGCCTCAAACTATCGCCTCGGTGAACAACGGGTGCTCGGGTGGGCCCGATGCTGGAATGGCCGCCTCAAACCTCTCCTCATGTCCGGCCCACGACCTTGGCTAGTGGCAGGCCATCTCCTTGTACCCTAACTCCTGCCCGGTGAGGGGCTGGAGGCGTAGGCAGCGTGGTCTCATCGGTATTCTTTGTGGCCCTAAACTCTCTTTGGGGCGGTGGCGTCGTGAACTTCGCCGTCCGAGGCATCGCCGTAAAGACGGGCTGAGCCACGGTGAACCTCGTGTCATACTAGCGGCTCCTCTTGCCTTGCCTTCAGGCGGGTTGCCTTACGTGGAGGCATAATCATTCTGAGGAAAGGAATACGTTAGAGGGTCCAACTATAACACGACTCTAAAGCACGATCTCGAGTGAGAAGAATAGAAACCAATCCTAAATATCCTATAGCCTCACGATTATTGGTGTGGTGCACAACACACCGATAATCAGACTCTACTAGATACGATGCGTAGACACTTTCCAGGATTAATCGCTCTGATACCACTTTTGTCACGACCCATTCGGGGCGTGGTAGTGCCTTACAGGCACCCAGTAGTCATACATCGAGAACAATCACGGAATATAAAACAAGACATGCAACATGATATAATTAGAACATTTTATCTCAAGAAAAGGTTGCCTTTCGGCATATATACATAAACCAAGTTTTGCAGTTACATCCCAACTGTACAACATGACTACAGACCTCTAAGGAAAATAACAACTATGGCGGGACAGGGCCCCGCCATACCCTGACTGTACAAACTATCTACAACAGGGAGATCATACCCAAAAAGTAGAGCCTCCGGAGAGAGTGGAGCTCCTGACACCAACGTAGAGATCCTAAGGATGTGGATCTAGCACCTGCTTCCCTCTAGAACTGCGGCGTGAACGCGCCCGAAGGAGAGTCGATAACAGTACCAAGTATGTGAAACTATAAAGTACTTTAAATGAAATCAAAGTATTCAAAACCTTTTCACAAATACATTCGGTTCAATTGCACATAGTGCCACATCACAACAATACGATAATAGGAAAAGCGTAAGTCTAGTCTGGCCGCGAATGATCGAAGCAAGGCGGCCGCCCATAGTATCATTCTCAAGGTGCCTAGTCACGGGCTTCGTAGTCGCATAGGTCACACGGACCCGCGTGAGGTATTCCCCGCATCGGGGTAGCCCGGTACCCTCACGGACTTCCGCGATCGCATAGCCTCAAAGACGCGTAGTCCATGGACCGCATAGGGCATCCCCGCGTCGGGCTAAACACCGGAATGATCAATCACGGAGCATACGCGCGCCTCCGCATAGTCTCATAGACCGCGTAGGCGTATAGACCGCATCAAGGGTGGCAAGCCCTCGGTATAATAAGTCGAGGGTAGGTGATACAAATAACGATCAACGGACTTAGGTTAGCAGCGTAAGCCTGAGAATGACCCCTTTCACAACAGTACAAGACAATTAACACATGCATTATCATAGTATTTCTACCTATCAACCAATCTTACTACTCTTATGAAATCAATACAAGGCTTTTATAAACAAACAAGTAAATTCCTTTTATCATTCTTAAGTTGTTATACCTACTTCCCATAAAGCTAGTATAACTCTTAAGCTTTGTTTAAAACCAAATATTACTCTTCTCATTAAATATGATTCATTATTCCTTTGACATACTTCAAGGTCTTATTATTGTGCTTAAGTCAAAAGACATTGCCGATTATCATATGTACGTCACCGCACTATATATACTTAACATATCATGCTCAAGGGTATAGGAAGAATCACATACCTTCTGGCGAAATCCACCGCCAAGTCGAGTATGTCGCGCGAGAGAATCGACTATAATAGTCACAGACAACTATCAAAGTCTAGACTATTCTAGGTCATTCTAAGCAGAGGGTCCTCAATTACATGGAAAGTCGGGCAGCACAACCCTACCCGGTGAGTTATATAAGTCTACTGTGAAAACAGTCCTATGTAAGTACAGTTTGATTATTCTTCTTTTAAACCCTTCTAAGTGATTAACACTTCAATTCTATTCTGTAATATACTTCTAAGTATTTATACTATTCTAATTCTACAATTAAGTATTCTTTAATTCAAAAGAGGTTAGGATTAGTTACCTCGGTAAGCCCAATAATATCCTAGAAAAGTCGCTGAGCAAGGTTTTGCTCTAAGTTGTATGCTCGAGAAACCTTAGAAGTTATTAAAAACTTCTACTAAGTGGTTAGGTATTTGGGCTAGGTTATTTTGGTATTTATAAAATTACAAGAAGGCAACTTTTCTACCAAGGGTGGGGGGGTAGGTTTCGGCTAGGCTAGGGGGTGGGGTCGCCTCGGCCGAGCTTCTCGAGGAGGGTGTGTTTGGGCGAAACAAGAGGAGAGGGAGGATTTGAGACTTAGATAGATTGCTCAATTTAGGATGAAATAACTCTTCAACAAGGGGTATTTATAGGTCAAGACATGGCCAACCAATGGCCAAGATTATGCCAAGTGCAAGGCAAGTGTAGGGTGAGGATTTAGGCAAGTGTCCTTGGCCAACTTGCACACAAAATATCTAGCCAACTTTATGACAAGGCTTGGCATTCCAATCGGCCTTAATGCCGTGACAAGTCCACCAATGAGAGGGTGGAAAGTGTCGCCCTCTCATTGGTCCAAAGTGTTACGTCTCTCGGAAAAATCCATAAAATAAGAAATGACATAGCGGAATTTATCCTATGAAAGGCGTGAAGCGTTTCGTCGGAAAACCGTTCGCTTTGTGAGTTGTGCCTAAAAATCGTCCAAGGCCTAACTTTAAGACCAAAACTTTTTGTACGTATTCCTTTACGTACATACCCTGGAAATACGGGGTATAACAATTGGTAGCAGATATGGAGGATAGGGTGCACCGCTATGTCACCGGGCTAGATGATTATATGGCCGAATCTTGTGCGGGTGTTTCTCTTCAGCCGGGTATGGACATTACCCGCATGCAGGCTCATGCTCTTGGATGTGAGGCGCGTAGAGACCGACGGGTTGTGTGACAGCAGAAGGCCGGGGCGAGGTCTTTTGGTGGCTATCGTGGTGGGCGGCCTCAGCAGCAGTCTAGATTTGCACCACAGCCAGCTCAGAGCACTCCTGCACCGTCCTCAGCATAACCAGGATATTCGAGGCGGACCGGGGCCCGGGGCTTGAGCGTCGAGCGGCGAGGTGGCGATCGGACCACCACCTCGGTGTGGCGTCGGTAGATCCCACCGGGAGTTGTGGTGCTCACGGAGCTTGTTTGATTGTGGCAGCCAGGTCACTATGCGAGGAACCGTCACCAAAGGCGATCTTGATGGTAGAGTCGACTCTGAGTTCTTTCGCGGGTCTTCTTCATCCCGATGCGGCTACTCGCCCGAGGGCAAGGTACTCATGGACGGCCAGTGTCGCGCAGGTCGTGGCGCGGGTTCGATTCTAGCGGTCCTCGAACCGCATTTATGCCTTGTCCGTAGCGAGGATCGTGAGGCCTCACCGATGTCGTCACGGTACCTTTATCGGTTTAGGTTTGATGTTTATGCCTTGATAGATCCGGGTTCTACTGTCCCATATATCTCCCTTGTTGCTAGTAGGATAGGGATAGAGCACGAGTCCATAGACCACTTCGAGGTAGCTACGCCGATGGGTGATTCGGTGGTAGCTCGGCGGGTATATAGGGCTTGTCTGTGACCATTCTGATCGTCGGACCCTGGCCGACTTGATAGAGTTGGAGATGATTGACTTCGACGTGATCATGGGGATAGATTGGCTACCTTCTTGCTACGCCAATGTAGACCGCAGAGAGAGAGTAATGCGGTTCCGATTTCTGAGGAGCCGGTTGTTGAGTGGGAGGAGCACGGTATCGTAGAGGTAGGTTTATTTCCTACCTCAAGGCTAGGAAGATGGTGCGAAGGGTATATCTACCATCTCGTTCGGGTGTTTGATCTGAAGGCTGCGGTGCAGATTTTCGTCGGTTCGATGATCGAGAGTTCCCAGACGTGTTTCGGGCGACCTCGGGTATCCCTCCCGAGAGGAGATTGAGTTTTGTATAGACATATTGCGGACACTGGCTATTTCCATTCGCCATCTGAATGGCACTGCCGAGTTGAGAGAGTTGAAGGATCGGCTTAGAGACTTGCTGGAGAAGGGCTTCATCGGACCTAGTGTTTCTCCGCAGGAGCGCGGTATTGTTCGTGAAGAAGAAGGGCGGGGCGATGCGCATGTGTGTTGATTCTGACGGTGAACAAGGTGACCATTAAACGAATACCCTTCCGGGATTGATGATTTGTTCGACCCGATTGCGAAGTGCGAGATGTTTCTCAGATTGATCTGCGATCGGGCTATCATCAGTGCGAGTCGAGAGGTGGATGTCCCTAGAATGCATTCGGACGTGCGGGCATTATGAGTTCGGTCATGTCTTTTGGGTTGACCAATGCTCGTGGTATTCATGGATTTGATGAACCGAGTGTTCAAACCATTTTTGGACACGTTTGTGATAGTGTTCATTGATGATATCTTGGTTTATTCGCTCGAGTAGGAGCATGCGGGCATTTGAGAGGCTGTCTTGTGATTCTCGGGACCAGCGATTATGCGCCAAGTTTTCCAAATGTGAGTTTTGGTTGACTTCGTGGCTTTTCTTGGGCATATTATGGTGATGGCATTCGAGTGAATCGGCCAAGATCGAAGCGATCGGGACTTGGCCTAGACCTCTTACTCAGCCGAAGGTTCGCGATTTTACGGGCCTTGCGAGGATATTATCGGTTCGTAGAAGTTTGCTTATCTGCACCATTGACTAGGTGTGACGCAGCCAAGTTTGATGGGTGATGCTTGTGGCGGGGTTTCGATTCTTGAAAGAGAAGGCGACCGCCCCGTTCTTACTCTTCGGAGGTCAGACGGTTATGTTGTGTATTGTGATCGTCGGGCATCGGGTTGGGATGTGTGTTGATGCAGCGAGGCAAGGTTATAGCGTATGCATCCGGCGGTGAAGAAACACGGAGGAACTACCCCCATGATTTGGAGTTGGCGCGGTGATTCACGCCTTGAAGATCTGGAGGCACTACTTGTATGGGGTTCGTGGATATTTATACAGACCACAAAGCCTCGGTATATCTTGACGGAGGAGTGAACTTACGGCGAGGCGGTGGTTAGAGTTGCTTAAGGATTACGATGTTGATATCTGTACCACGGGAAGGCGATGTTGTGGCGGATGCTCTTAGTCGTAGGTCGATGGGAGTCTATCGGATGTGCGGCGGAGAGAGGGACATGGTTCGTGATTTGCATCGATTAGCGAGCCTTGGTGTCCGTTTGATTGATTCGATAGCGATGGGGTTCGAGTTCGTGAGGTTGCCGAGTCTTCCATCGTCGAGAGGTGAAGAGACAACGATTCGAGATCCGTTTTGACACGTTATCGTGATCTGACTCTTCGTGAGGCAAGGGTCCGTTTGAGTAGCTTTGATGGGGTGCTAAGGTTTGAGGCGGTTGTGTGTTCGGATGTTTGAGACTTGGCGGAGTTCTTGGGAAGCACGTAGCGGCGTTACTCTATCCATCGAAGTCGACCAAGATGTACCACGACCTTAGATCTGTGTATTGGTGGGATGGCTTGAAGAGGGGCGTTGCGAGTTCGTAGCTCGGTGCTCGTGTTGTCGGCAGTGAAGGTAGAGCACGGAGGCACGGTGGTTTATTCTGACGATAGAGATCCCGGCACGGAAGTGGGAGGTGATCAACATGGACTTTATCACGGGATTACCTCGCACTCGGAGGAGACATGATTCTATATGGGTTATCGTCGACGGTGTGAAATCAGCCCACTTTCTTCCGTCGGGGCGACTTTTTAGTGAGGATTATGCGGACTTTACATCCAGAGATCGTCGATGCATGAGTCCCTATTTCGATCATATCGACAGGAGCCCGATTCTGGCTAACTCGGAGGTCTTTCGAGAGGTTTAGGGACGCAGTGAGCACAATCGCATTCCATCCACAGCAGACGGGCGGGCGGCGCACTATCGCACTCTTGAGGATATCTTGCGAGCTGTGTTATCGACCGAGGTAGCCGGAGGATCATTTGCCTCTAGTTGAGTTTGCGTACAATAATAGCTACCACTCCGGTACTCGGATGGCGCCTTATGAGGCCTTGTATGGGAGGAAGTGCGATCGCCTATAGGTTGGTTCGATGTGGCGAGTGCGATTAGTGGGACGATTTGGTGCGTGAGCGATGGATAAGGTGAAGCTTATCCGGGAGAGGTTCTTGGCGACTTCGAGTCGGCGAAGTCATATAGATCATCGTCGTCGGCATCTAGAGTTCGAGGTTCACGATTGGGTTTTCTAAAGTGTCACCCATGAAGGTGTGATGAGATTCGGGAAGAAGAAACTCGGCCCAGTACATTGGGCGTTTAGATTGTCCGCGAGGTAGGCAAGGTTGCCTATGAGTTGGATCTGCCGTCCGATCTGGAGGCGGTGCATCCGGTTTTCACGTATCTATCTTTGAGAGATGTATCGGGGATCCATCTAGGGTACACCCGATTGACGATGTCCAGGTGACTGAGGTATTATCGTATGAGGAGATTACCATAGCGATAATCGATCGTCAGGTTAGGCGTCTGCGGACGAAGGACGTGGCTTCCGTCAAAGTCTTGTGGCGGAACGAGCTCAGGGAGGAGATGACGTGGGAAGCTGAGGAGGACATGAGGCAGAAGTATCCTCACCTATTCCCCACACCTCCAGGTAATTCACTTTCCTACTTGTAAATTTTCGTTATCGTTTATGCCTAAGTGTTGTTCTGTGGCCGTGTGTGGCATTTGCAACTGTTTAAGTTATGAAGAATCTTATCGTTAACTTTCTTGGGAAGGAACATTCGGGACGAATGTTTCTAAGGAGGGGAGAATGTTATACCCCGTATTTCCGGAGTATGTACGAAACACTTTGGACCAACGAGAGGGCGACACTTGTCACCCTCTCATTGGTGGACTTGTGGCGGAATTGAGGCCGATTGGATGGCTTATTTTGTCAAGTAGTTGGTAGGATATTTTGTGTGCAAGTTGGCTAGGTACACTTGCCCTAATCCTCACCCTACACTTGCCTTGCACTTGGCACCATCTTGGCCCTTGGTTGGCCATCCCTTGACCTATAAATACCCCTCTTGAGATGAAGAGTTCTTCATCCACAAAAACTTTCCAAGTCTAAAATCCTCTCCTCTCCCTTTGTGAGCATTTCGTCCAACACCTCCCCCTTTGAGTAAAGTTTGGTTTGGCCGAGGCCCACTGCTTTGGAAACCTACCTCCCTTGGTAGAAAAGTTGCCTTCTAGTATTGTTATAATGCCCAAAATACCTAGCCCAAATCCCTTAGTCCTTAGTAGAAGTTGTGAAGAACTTCTAGGGTTCTTAGACTCTGGAGCGTACAACTTAGGAGCTAAACCTTGCTCGCACGACTTTTATCTAGGATATTATTGGGCTTACCGGGTAAATAATCTTGTCCTTCTTTTGTAATTAGAGAATACATCTTTGTAGAAGTATAAGAATAAGTATTAAATACTTGGAAGAATATTCTGAGAATAGAATTGAGCATTATCACGGTAGAAGGGTTTAAAGAAGAATAATCAAGCGTACTTACATAGAATTTGTTTTCTGATGAACTTGAGTAGCTCAGGGTAGGAAGTCTGCCCAATTTTCCGTAGGATATAGAACCCTCTGCTTAGAACTGTTTACAGAGTAGTCTAGACGTTGATAGACGTGTCTGACTATTATAGGTTGATTCTCTGCGCGCGACATATTCAACTTGGCAGGTGGATTTCGCCGAGAAGGTATGCGATTCTTCCCATGATATTTTAAAATATATATGTAGTACGGTAGACGTACATGTGTTAACTGAATAATAACTACGGCAATGTCTTTTGACTTAAGCCTGAATAATACTTACGGCAATGTCTCGCGACTTAAGCACAGAATAATAAGGATCGAAAGCATTTCAAAGAATCTTGAATCATTTTTATGAAGAGAACTAATTGGTTTTAAAGCGAAGCTTAAGAGTTATACTAGCTTTATGGGAAGTTAGGTATAACCACTTAAGTATGATAAAGAAAGCAGTTTACCTATGTGTTTATAACGGACTTACATCGATTGGTGAAAAGAAGAATAAGATGGTTTGATAAGTAGACATGGTATGATGCTCTGTGTGTTAGTGTCTTGTAACGTTTGTGTCATAGAGTATTCTTGTTGTGCGTGTGTTGGTTACCGATAAGCGGTGAGGTTAGTGTAATATCACTCACCTCTTGACATGTTCTGGGGTTAAGTCGCCTCCGTGCGGGGTAGACTCGGTGATGCAGGACCGTGATTCGAGAATACCTCATGCGGGTCGAGGACCTATGCGGAGCTACGGGAGTTCCAGGTTAGTGTGCGGGGTTATACCTCATGCGGTCTATGTGGCCATGCGGACTATGAGTCCAGGACGATGCCGAGGAGTAGCTACCCTCGATGCGGGGTTATATACCCTATGCGGGCCTATGTGAGTGGACTATGCGGACTACGGGAGAGGGTCGTGACAGTTTAACTGAAGAAAAGCTTGCCTTTCGGCATATATATATAAATAACCCAAGTTTTGCAGTTACATCCCAACTGTACAATAGGACTACAGACCTCTAAGGAAGTAAACAACTATGGCGGGACAGGGCCCCGCCATACCCTGAATGTACAAAACTATCTACAATACTGAGATCATACAGCAGTAGAGCCTCGGAGAAGATGGAGCTCAGACACAACGTAGAGATCCTAGGATGTGGATCTAACACTGC
Organism: Przewalskia tangutica; assembly: GCA_029844215.1. Classification (NCBI taxonomy): domain Eukaryota; kingdom Viridiplantae; phylum Streptophyta; class Magnoliopsida; order Solanales; family Solanaceae; genus Przewalskia; species Przewalskia tangutica. The sequence goes on from CM056721.1 coordinate 53,429,642, forward strand.
TTGCCACTGCGGCATGACGCAGCCGAAGAGGTCGATTAACAGTACCAAGTATGTGAAAGCGTAAAGTACTTAAATGAAAACATATCATTTTAAAATCAGTTTATATATGTATGAAACAACGAATAGCGCATAGTGCCCATCATAAACAAGAGCAACAATAGGTAAGCTAGCGAGGTCTTTTCTAGGTGCGAATGATCGAGCGGGCCAATTGCGTAGTATCACCATGCAAGCCTAATCCTGGACTCCGTAGTCGCGCCAGGCCACTCACGTAGGCCCGCATAGGTATATAACCTGCGTAGGTAGCTACTCCTCGGCGTAAATCACTGGACTCGTAGTCGCGCAGCGTAGGCGCATGAGGTATAACCCCGCACACTAACACGGAACTCCGTAGCTCGCGCATAGGTCCCTGGACCCGCGTAGGTATTCTCGAATCATGGTCCCGCACCTGAGTCTACCGCATCGGACGAGCTTAACCCCGTAATATGTCGAGGTGAGTGATATTACACTAACATAACAACTTATCGTTAAACAACATAAGCACAACAAGAATACTCTCTTATACAAGCGTTACAAGACACTAACACACTTAGCATCATATCATGTCTACTTATCAAACCATCTTATTATTCTTTTAACAAATAAATATAAGTCTGTTATAAAAACATAGGTAAACTGTTCCTTTTATTATTCTTAAGTGGTTATACCTAACTTCCCATAAAGCTAGTATAACTCTTAACACATTTTAAAAACTAATTAGTTCTCTTACGTAAGAAAATGATTCAATATTCTTTTGAAATGCTTTAAGATCCTTATTATTAGGCTTAAGTCAAGACATTGCGTAAGTATTATTCGGGCTTAAGTCAAAAGACATTGCGTAGTTATTATTCGATTAACACATGCGTCTGCATTACTACATATATATTTTAAAATATCATGCTTTAGGAAGAATCACATACCTTCTCGAAAACCACGCCGCCGTTGAATATGTGCGAAGATTCAACCTATAATAGTCGAACGTCTATCAACGTTGAACTACTCACGAAAACGATTCTAAGCGGAGGGTTCTCTATCCTACGGAAAATTGGCGAGACTTCCCTGCGTTGAGCTACTCAAGTCTCTTGTGAAAGCAGTCTAAGTAAATCTGATTTGATTATTATTCTTTTAAACCCTTCTTTGTGATATGATTCAATTCTATTCTTTAATATTCTTACAAGTATTTATACTTATTTCTATCTACGGTATGTATTCTCTAATTACAAAGAAGGACAAGTTTATTTACCTCGGTAAGCCCAATAATATCCTAGATAAAAGTCGCTGAGCAAGGTTTAGCTCCTAAGTTATGCGCTCAGTGGCTCAGAAAACCTTAGAAGTTCTTGTGACCTACTAAGGACTAAGGGATTTGGGCTAGGGTATTTTGGGCATTATAACAATACTAGAAGGCAACTTTTCTACCAAGGAGGTAGATTTCGGCTGAGCTAGGGGAATAGCCTCGGCTAAGCTTCCGAGGGGGTGTGTGTTGGACGAAAAGGCTTAATGGAGAGGAGAGGATTTTATACTTGGAAAGTTTTTGTGGATGAAGAACTCTTCATATCAAGAGGGGTATTTATAGGTCAAGGGATTGCCAACCAATGGCCAAGATTATGCCAAGTGCAAGGCAAGTGTAAGGTCAAGATTAGGGCAAGTGTACTGTGACTTGCACACAAAATATCCTACCAACTACTTGACAAATTGGCACTCCAATCGGCCTCGATGGCGCCTCAAGTCCATCAATTGGAGGTGACAAGTGTCGCCCTCCGTTGGACCAAAGTGTTTAAATCTCTCGGAAAAATCCGCAAAAATTAGAAATGACATAGCCGAATTTATCCTACGCGAGTTGTGTAAAGCGTTTAGTGGAAAGCGATTCTTTTAGTGAGTTGTGCCCAAGTATTTTCGTCAAGCCTAACTTTTAAGGCTAAACTTTTGTGCGTATTCCCTTACGTACATACTCTGAAAATCTGGGTATAACATTCTCCTCCTTAGAAACATTCGTCCGAATGTCCCTTCCCTGAGCAGGATAGCGATAAGGTTCTTCATAACTTAAGCGGTTTGCAAATGCCACACGGCCACAAAACAACACTTAGGCATAAGCGATAATGAAAATTTACAAGTAGGAAAGTGAATTACGGAGGTGTGGGGAATAGGTGAGATATACGCCTCATGTCCTCGCCGACTTCCGTCATCTCCTCCCGAGCTCGTTCATACAAGACTTTGTGGAAGCCATGTCCGTCAGACGCCTAACTTTGACGATCGATTATCGCTATGGGAATCTCCTCATACGATAACCCCTCGGTCACACGGACATCGTCAATCGGGTGCACCACAGATGGATCCGATACATCTCGCCGGCATAGATCGTGAAAAACCGGATCTGCGCCTCCGGATCGAGCAGCAGATCAACTCATAGGCACCTTGCACCTGCGGACAATCAAAGCGGCCCGATGTACCTTGGTGAGTTTCCCCTTCTTCCGAATCTCATCACCGCCGTGGGTGGCACTTTAGAAAACCAATCATGAACCTCGAACTCCGGATCTGGCGGCGATGATCTGCATGACAACCATCGACTCGGTATCGGCAACCTCTCTGGATAAGCTTCACCTTATCCATCGCTGCTGCCAAATCTGGTCCCACTAACGCACCTCGCCCACATCGAACCCTATGGCGATCTGCACTTCCTCCTACAAGGCCTCATAAGGCGCCCGAATCTTTGGGTGGTAGCTATTATTGTATGCAAACTCAACTAGAGGCAAATGATCCTCGGTACCCCTGACCGAAATAACACGGGCTCGCGGCATATCTCAGAGTCATGGCGTGCGCTCTGCTGTCGTCTGCGTGGATGGAATCACGATGCTCCAACTCACTGCGTCCTAACCCCGGAAAGACCTCGGAAGTTAGCGTGAACCGGCTCTGCATGCGATATGATCGAAATAGGGACTCATGTGAGTCGCGATCTCTCGGATATATAGTCAGCATAATCCTCGGTAGAAAAGTCGATCTGACGGGAAGAAAGTGGTGATTTAATCGCGATAACCATATAGAATCGTCTCCTACGAGTGCGGCAATCGCGTGATGAAGTCCGTGTTGATCACCTCCCACCGGTCGGGATCTCATGTCGTCAACCACGACCTCTGGTGCTCTTGTTCTTCATGCGGCACGCTCAACTCTGAACTGGCGTCCTGCCCTCAAGCCATCCGCTGATCTAAGTCGTGATACGTCTTGATCGACTGGATGGATGTAGTAACGGCGTTGTGTGCTTCCCCAAGAACCCAAGAGTCACGAAACATGCGGAACGCTGGCACGCCCTCAAACCTTAGCCACGTGGTGCTACCTAAAAGGACCCGCCTCACGAGAAGTTAGGTATCGCGATAACGTGTCAAGCGGATCCTCAGCTTGTTGTCTTATTATATACAAAAATTTAAGCCTTAAAGTTAGGCTAAGTTCGAAATTTAGGCCGCAGTAGCGAAAAGTCGTTTTTCGGCGAAGCGTTTCCACGAACTACGTAGGAAAATTAGGCTATGTCATTTATAATTTTTGCGGATTTTTAGAGGCGAAACATTTTGGACCAACGGGAGGGTGACAAGTGTCACCTCACATTGGCCTTAAGTGGGCGGCAAAGGGACGAACAAAGGGTCGAGGAGTTGGTAGGATATTTGTGCAAGTTGGTGTGGTAGATGGATAAGGTGCACATGGCTTGATCCTAGCCTACACTTGCCTAACACTTGGCTTGATCTTGGCCATTGGTTGGCCTATAAATACCCTCTAGTTGAAGACTTTCTTCATCCAAAAACTTGAGCAATCTTTCTAAGTCTCAAATCCTCCCTCTCTTGTGAGTTTCGTCCACCACCTCCCCTTTGAGAGCCCTTGGCGAGAGCCTCCCCTCCCTTTGTGGTGTTTAGCGTAGTACCCCACCCTAGTTGTCTCGTATAAATACCCCCTTTTGTGGTATTGAAATACTCTCCAAGTATTGTTATAATGCCCAAATACCTTGGCCAAATACCTTGTAGTATTCCCAGTTACACTTATACAAAAGCCAGAAAATACTATTATACTTCCTCGATCACAAAAGCGAAAACCTAAGTAAATCTTCACCCGTAGTTGAAGTTATAAGTAGAAGTTGGTTAGAACTTCTAAGGGTTGGTTGGAGGCGGGTGGGCGCGCGGAGTAGGAGCTAAACCTTGCTCAGATCGACATTTAAACTCGGATAATTTTGGGCTTATCGAGGTAAACACTCTTGACCTTCTATTGTAATTGGAAATTACATGTTGTTGGAATATATAGTTGAAGTATACTATATATAGAATTGAACATAGTTGTGCGGCAATGTCTTTTGACTTAAGCCTGAATAATACTTACGGCAATGTCTTGCGACTTAAGCCTGAATTTAAATAAGAGAACTGAACTGTAATTACATAGGGCTGTATTACAGTAGAATTGTAGCATTCTTGTGTAGTAGAGTTGTACACGTCCAGGTTAGGCGTGTAAACCCCACTGGTTGGCTTAGTAGCCGCCTCGTTAGAGGAGGAGATTTCTGTTGTTGCGGGGGAGTCTTTGCCGAATTTTATGTAGAATATTCTACATTGAGATCTAGGATGTTAATAGGCGCCTTGTGGCCTCTATAGGTTGAAGTACTACGTATGGCGTGATCTACTTAGCTTAAGGAGTAGCCAGCGGTTTGAGTACTTGGGCATTTTGCTATTAGTCGATAATCGTCGCGAGGTATGTGAACCTCTTCCTATCTGTTCTAGCATGATATGTGTATAACTATGTAGTACGGTAGGCGTACATGTGTTTAATGTATTTGATTGGTTTGAAACATAAAGTGTTATAACGGCTTTATGGGAAGTTGGTTATAACAGCTTTATGTAGGTAAGAAAATGCTTTGTGGTTTCAAAGGGTAACTGATTTGACTTATAACGGATTTGATGTGTAGTAATAAAGAACTTGAAGTGTTTCAAAAAGACCTTTTTGAAAGAAGAGTAATACTTGGCTTTGAAAACATAAGAGTTGTACTAGCTTTATGGGAAGTTAGGTATAACGTCTTAAGAGTGATAAAAAGAATGGTTTACTGATTTTTTGAAGATAAGAGACTTGACTTAATGGTATTGATATGAATTTTGTTAAAAGTGTGAAACCTCATTCGTGAGTAATGAGTACTTGGTTTTAAAAGGAATAATGTTTTACTGATTTCGGAAATCAGAATGAGTATCGGCAAACCACTGCAGCGTTAATAAAGGAAAATGTATTGAATAATGAAGTATGGTATTAAAACCAGTAGAAACCTCCATCTGCATAGAAGCTAAGATGAGACAAAATGATATTACATTTCCTAGATCATGGCTGCTTAATAAGATTGATTATAAACAAGAATAACCTACTCACATATAAGACATATGTTTCTCAAAACGTTTAAAGGAGAATTATGTTTTAAAGTTAAAACTATGAACTACGAAACCTTTTCTAAAATGAGAAACTTGAGCATTTGAAATTAGGCAAACTTGAACGTTTGGAAAATAAGGTTGTTACTTGATTTTACAAAGGAAAGCATTTTGGTTTACTTAACAATGTTAGTCACTCTATTTTTATACTACGGTGTCGGGTGACCTTTGTAAAGAAATGGATCTTTAAAAGGAATTTAACGTACGTAGTACTTTAGGGTTAAAACCGGACTTTGACATAAAATGAAAGTACTTTGAGTTGTGTATAACTTGCCTATGCTTGTTGTTGTGAAGCTTGCCTATGCTTGTTGTTGTGAAACTTGCCTATGCTTGTTGTGATAGCCTTTGTTGTATTTACGTACCGCGTCTCGATGGAGGTAGGTTGATTTGTTATGAGCGATTCTACAGGTCCACGAGATGGCGAGACACGTATTTCATTTGATTATGCACGAGTCACGAGATGGCGAGGACACGTATTCCATCGATTATACACCGAGTCCCACGAGATGGCGAGGACACGTATTTCATCGATCATACGAGTCCCGAGATGGCGAGGACACGTATTCCATCGATTATTCACCGAGTCGGGATGGGCGGGACACGTATTTCATCAGTTATCATACATGTCTCTGCTTTATATAGACTATTATGATTTCATTTCTGATTTCTGATTTCACATACTTGGTACTGTTATCGACCTCGCCGAGTGCGTTAAATGCTGCAGTGGAAAGTACATCGGTTGTGGATCCTCGCTCATAGGATCACAGTTCAGCGTGTCGGGAAGTCCCATTTCTTCGGAGGCTTATCTTTTGGTATGTTACCCTGAGTCATTAGATTCTTATACATTCAGGGGTATGGCGGGGCCTGTCCGTCATAGGTTGTAAAAATCTTAAGTGCATGCTTTGTTGGGCGGGGTTTGTAAAAAGATAAGCTGTTCGGTATTTATGTATATATGATGAAGACAATTGTTTTGGTTGGCTTTGTTTATTTATCTTGTCTCTTAATTCATGTTCATGTTTTTATTTCGTGATTTTCTACGATGTTGTATTACTAGGGTGCAGGGTAAGACACGATCCACGGGCAGGTTGGGTCGTGACAAAAGTGGTATCGAGCGATTAGTCCTCGGAAAGTGTCTCTGAACCGTGTCTACTAGAGTCTTGATTATCGGTGTGTTGTGCACCACATCTATAATCGAGGAGGCTATAGGACATTTAGGATTGGTTTCCATTCTTCTCATTACGAGATCGTGCCACAGATTTGTGTGATAAGTTGGACCCCTCTGACGTATTACTTTCCTTTACCAGTTATGCCTCCGCGTAAGGCAACCGAGGCCCATATGGGCAAGGTAGTCGAGGGAGCTGTTAGTGAGATCTGAGGAGTGCAGTGCGAGCCGGTCGGTGCACGAGGCAGTGCCAGCGGCGAGTTTAGCGACGCCGGCACCAGCCGAGTTTAGAGCGCGGCGGATGGCTGCGAGACTCTGATACTGAGCCTCGGTCCAGCGGCTGGAAGCGAGATGAGATGGGAGTACAAGGAGATGGCCCGATTCTTGGCGGTCGTGGCGAGATATGAGGATAAATTTGGATCGGTGATTCCGGTAGCACCGTAGTTCACCCCGGCGAGCGGTTTGAGGCTACGGGACTTTACGAGTTGTAGCCGCGGTGTTACATGGATCGAGGCGAGATGACCCTCGGGAGTTTATCAAGCGACTCTGACGGATCATGAGAGTGATCATAGTTTGAGCGGTCGGTGGTATTGGGTTCGCATCGGTGTGATCTGCGATTGGTAGTTTGATTCGTGGGAGTTGTCGGGAAGAGCATGCACTTCCAGCCGTATGGGACGAGTTCTCGAGGCTTTTCTTGCACATTTCTTGCCCCACAAATGAGAGGGCTCGGGCGACAGATTTTTGGCGTTGAGCGGGGCAGGCGGGCGGTTAGAAAGTACAATGTGGAGTTCGACTCATTAGCTCGGTATGTTCCGTGGTAGGCGATATGGAGGGCCAGTACACCGCTACGTCACCGGGTGGATGATTACTTAGCGAGCTTATGCGGGTGTAGCTCTTGATCGGGCATGGACATTGCCGCATGCAAGCTCATGCACTAGGATGTGAGGCACGGAGAGGTCGGCGGAATGGCCGAGATCGGCGAAGAGGCGAGCAGCGGTCCTTTGGTAACTTTCGAGGCGGACCGCCTCGGCCGATCTAGTTATGTACCTCCGCGATGCAGTGGTCCCCACGATCGTCGGGGCGTTGGGGTATTCGGGGCCGAGTGAGCTCGAGGCTTAGTTCCGAGATATACATGGGTTCTAGCGATCGGGTTGAGTTTTCCTCGGTGTGCGCGATGTGGCGGGCGTCGTCGAGAATGTCGTCTTTTTGCAGTGCTTGTTTTCTGCGGCCGTCGAATATAATGACGTCTAGTAGGAAGGATGCAAGCAGAATGACTCGACCTACGGGTCGATGGCGGGTTCATCGCCTTCTGTGACTATGCGCCTGCGAGAAGCTTATGATTAGAGTGGGCGGTAGATTCAGGTATATCCTTAACCCTCTAGAGATTTGTATGCATGATATAATGACATTCTTATTGTGTGCTACGTTCGGATAGCGTTATGTTGGTTATGAGTTAGAAAGCATGGTTAGTTAAAAGGATATGTATGGGGGCATGGAAAGTGTGAACCTTAGAATATTTCGTGTTGAGACCTTAGAGGTAAGGTCATCTTGAATAAAAGATTTTACGGTTAGTCTTTGTTGAAATACTTGGTTTGCGTATAAATGTGTTCTGGGATAATTCCTTGGGTAGTGTAAAATGGAAGTGGTAGCTTTCATGACTTGTATAGGTAAGATTGTTCGGATCGGAAACAAGAGCGTGATGTGTTAAGTGGGTCGGGTTGGGGCCATGTTGCGGGCCAACCGCGGCTGTTCGAGTGGGGTCGACTGCAGGTGGTCGCCCGGTGGTAGGGTCACGAGGTGCTAGGCCCAGTTTAGTTGACCATCGTATGAGTTCGTGGGTGTGTTCGACTGAGCGGTCGTGAAGGCGGGAATGGCCTTAAGGAAGATTGAGGCTAGTAAGATAACCAAGTTGGAGGTGGTGACTCCGAGGTTTTGAAAAGCCCAGGCGATGGTCAAGTGTGATGCGTATACTAGAAGAGTTCGAGTGTTCGAGAAGAGTACGACGAGTAAGGAAGGAAGTGAACTTGTGCTGAATGATGGAAGAAATCATTTTTGAGAAATGAATGTGCGAAGGGAGTGTCCCTTGGACCAAGAGCGAGAGTTGGTATTGTTTTGCATCATCGAGGTGGTTCCTCGTTGGCCTGGATTTAAGAAATTGCGCGCATGTGTTATTTCGTGGCCAGTTGTGGCGTTGGCAACTTGTTAGAAGAACTTTATCGTTATCCGTCTTGAGAAGGAACATTCGGGACGAATGTTTCTAAGGAGGGGAGAATGTTATACCCCGTATTTCCAGAGTATGTACGTAAGGGCGTACGTATAAAAATTTAAGCCTTAAAGTTAGGCTAAGTTCGAAATTTAGGCACAAGTGCGAAAGAGTCGTTTTCCGATGAAGCGTTTCCCACGACTTACGTAGGGAAAATTAGGCTATGTCATTTATAATTTTTGCGGATTTTTAGAGGCGAAACATTTTGGACCAACGGGAGGGTGACAAGTGTCACCCTCACATTGGCATGAGTGGACGGCAAAGGGACGAACAAGTCGAGGAGTTGGTAGGATATTTGTGCAAGTTGGTGTGGTAGATGGATAAGGTGCACATGGCTTGATCCTAGCCCTACACTTGCCTAACACTTGGCTTGATCTTGGCCATTGGTTGGCCTTTGGTTAGCCTATAAATACCCCTCTAGTTGAAGACTTTCTTCATCCAAAAACTTGAGCAATCTTTCTAAGTCTCAAATCCTCCCCTCTCCCTTGTGAGTTTTCGTCCACCACCCCCTCCCCCTTTGAGAGCCCTTGGCCGAGAGCCTCCCCCCTCCCCTTTGTGGTGTTTAGCCGTGGGGTACCCCCCCCTAGCCTAGTTGTCTCGTATAAATACCCCCCTTTTGTGGTATTGAAATACTCTCCAAGTATTGTTATAATGCCCAAATACCTTGGCCCAAATACCTTGTAGTATTCCCAAGGTTACACTTATACAAAAGCCCAGAAAATACTATTATACTTCCCTCAGTCACAAAAACGACAACCTAAGTAAATCTTCACCCGTAGTTGAAGTTATAAGTAGAAGTTGGTTAGAACTTCTAAGGGTTGGTTGGAGCGGGTCGGAGCGCAAGGAGTAGGAGCTAAACCTTGCTCAGGATCGACATTTAAACTCGGATAATTTTGGGCTTATCGAGGTAAACACTCTTGACCTTCTATTGTAATTGGAAATTACATGTTGTTGGAATATATAGTTGAAGTATACTATATATAGAATTGAACATAGTTGTGCGGCAATGTCTTTTGACTTAAGCCTGAATAATACTTACGGCAATGTCTTGCGACTTAAGCCTGAATTTAAATAAGAGAACTGAACTGTAATTACATAGGACTGTATTACAGTACACCTGTGTAGTAGAGTTGTACACGTCCGGTTAGGCGTGTAAACCCCACTGGTTGGCTTGGTAGCGGCCTCGTTAGAGAGGAGGAGATTTCTGTTGTTGCGGGGAGGTCTTCGAATTTTACGTAGAATATTCTACATTGAGATCTAGGATGTTAATAGGCGCCTTGTGGCCTCTATAGGTTGAAGTACTACGTATGGCGTGATCTACTTAGCTTAAGAAGTAGCCGACGGTTTGAGGTACTTGGAGCATTTTGCTATTAGTCGATAATCGTCGCGAGGTATGTGAACCTCTTCCTATCTGTTCTAGCATGATATGTGTATAACTATGTAGTGCGGTGAGCGTACATGTGTTTAATGTATTTGATTGGTTTGAAACATAAAGTGTTATAACGGCTTTATGGGAAGTTGGTTATAACGACTTTATGTAGGTAAGAAAATGCTTTGTGGTTTCAAAGGTGATGGATTTGACTTATAACGGATTTGATGTGTAGTAATAAAGAACTTGAAGTGTTTCAAAAAGACCTTTTTGAAAGAAGAGTAATACTTGGCTTTGAAAACATAAGAGTTGTACTAGCTTTATGGAAAGTTAGGTATAACGTCTTAAGAGTGATAAAAAGAATGGTTTACTGATTTTTTGAAGATAAGAGACTTGACTTAATGGTATTGATATGAATTTTGTTAAAAGTGTGAAACCTCATTCGTGAGTAATGAGTACTTGGTTTTAAAAGGAATAATGTTTCTTGATTTGGAAATCGGAATGAGTATCGGCAAACCAACTGCGGCGTTAATAAAGGAAAATGTATTGAATAATGAAGTATGGTATTAAAACGGTAGAAACCTCCATCTGCATAGAAGCTAAGATGAGACAAAATGATATTACATTTCCTAGATCATGGTGCTTAATAAGATTGATTATAAACAAGAATAACCTACTCACATATAAGACATATGTTTCTCAAAAGCGTTTAAGGAAAATTATATTTTAAAGGATTAAAACTATGAACTACGAAACCTTTTCTAAAATGAGAAACTTGAGCATTTGAAATTAGGCAAACTTGAACGTTTGGAAAATAAGGTTGTTACTTGATTTTACAAAGGAAAGCATTTTGGTTTACTTAACAATGTTAGTCACTCTATTTTTATACTACGGGTATCGGGTGACCTTTGTAAAAGAAATGGATCTTTAAAAGGAATTTAACGTACGTAGTACTTTAGGGTTAAACCCGGACTTTGGCATAAAATGAAAGTACTTTGAGTTGTGTATAACTTGCCTATGCTGGTTGTTGTGAAGCTTGCCTATGCTTGTTGTTGTGAAACTTGCCTATGCTTGTTGTGACAGCCTTTGTTGTATTTCTGTACCCCCGCGTCTCTCGATGGAGGGCCGGTTGATTTGTTATGAGCGATTCTACACCGAGTCCCACGAGATGGCGAGGACACGTATTTCATTTGATTATACGAGTCCCACGAGATGGGCGGGGACACATATTCCATCGATTATACAAGTCCGCGAGATGGCGAGGACACGTATTTCATCGATCATACGAGTCCCACGAGATGGCGAGGACACGTATTCCATCCGATTATTCACCGAGTCCCGGGATGGGCGGGACACGTATTTCATCCGGTTATCATACATGTCTCCCGCTTTATATAGACTATTATGATTTCATTCTGATCTTTTCTGATTTCACATACTTGGTACTGTTATCGACCTCCTTCCGGGTTGCGTTCATCTGCGCAGTGGAAGTACATCGGTTGTGGATCCTCGCCATAGGATCACGATTCGTGTCGAAGCCCCATTTCTTGGAGGCTTATCTTTTGGTATGTTACCACAGTGCATGAGATTCTTATACATTGAGGGTATGGCGGGGCCACTGTCCGTCATAGCCGTTGTAAAAATCTTAGAGTGCATGCTTGTTGTGGGCGGGGTTTGTAAAAAGATAAGCGTTCGTATTTATGTATATATGATGAAGGCAACTGTTTTGGTTGCTTTGTTTATTTATCTTGTCTCTTAATTCATGTTCATGTTTTTATTTCCGATTTTCTCGATGTTGTATCACTAGGGTGCCGGTAAGGCACGATCCGGGCGAGTTCGGTCGTGACATGCCTCTTCACCTCCTCGACGATGGAAGACTGGCAACCTCACGAACTCGAACCCAGCTATCGTAATCAATCAAACGAACACCAAGGCTCGCTAAGCGATGCAAATCACGAACCATGTCCCTCCTCTCTAGGCACATCGATAGGCTCCCATCGACCTACGACTAAGAGCATCTGCCACGACATTGGCCTTCCCCGGGTGGTATAGGATATCAACATCGTAATCCTTAAGCAACTCTAACCACCGTCTCTGTCGTAAGTTCAACTCTCTCTGGCTGAAGATATACTGGAGGCTCTTGTGGTCTGTATAAATATCCACGTGAACCCCATACATATAGTGCCTCGGATCTTGGCGTGAATCACCGCGACTCCAAATCATGGGTGGGGTAGTTCCTCTCGTGTTTCTTGGTGTCGGGATTCATACGCTATAACCTTGCCATCTTGCATCAACACACATCCCAACCCGATGCGGCGCATCACAATACACAACATAACGTCTGGACCTGCGGAAGAGTAAACGAGGCGGTCGTCGATCTCTCGCCGGCAAGCTCGAAGCCACGCTCACAAGCATCAGTCCATCAAACTTAGCGCCTTACGAGTCGGCTAGTCAATGGTGCGAAGATAGAAGCAAACTTCTCTGAACGCGATAATAACTGCAAGGCCCGAGCTGCGAACCTCTGCCGGAGTAGTAGGTCTAGGCAAGTCCATCGCCTCGATCTTGGCGTATCCACTCGAATGCCATCGGCCGACAATATGCCCGAAAACTTGGCGTATAAGCTGGTCTGGAAGCTATCGGCCAGTCCTCAAATGCTCTGCGTGCTCCTGCTCTGGCGTGAATAAACCAAGATATCATCAATGAACACTATCACAAGCGTGTCCAAAAATGGTTTGAACACTCGGTTCATCAAATCCATGAATACCGCGAGCATTGGTCAACCAAAGACATGACCACTGAACTCATAATGCGTCTCGTCGAATGCGATCCTAGGGACATCCACCTCTCGACTCGCACTTTGATGATAGCGGCCGTAGATCAATTTTGGAGAAACATCTCGCACCACCTGCAATGGTCGAACAAATCATCAATCACAGGAAGGGGGTATCTGTTCTTAATGGTCACCTTGTTGTTTGCTGTAATCAACACACATGCGCGGCGTCCGTCCTTCTTCTTCACGAACAATCGGCGCTCCCGGGAGAAACACTAGGTCTGATGAAGCCGCTTCTCCAACAAGTCTCTGGTGATCCTTGACTCTCTCAACTCGGCGGTGCCATTACGTATGGCGGAATGGAAATAGGCGAGTGTCCGCAACACATCTATACAAAACTCGATCTCCTCTCGGGAGGATACCCGGAGGTCGTGCGGAAACACGTCAGGAACTCTCGACCATCGGGCCAGCGGAAAATCTGGTACCGCAGCTTCAGTATCAAACACCCGAACGAGATGGTAGATATAAACCCGAACGGAAAATCTGGTACCCCTTCTGCACCATCTTCCTAGCCTTGAGGTAGGAAATAAACCTACCCCTCGGCGATACCGTGCTCCCCTCCCACTCAACAACCGGCTCCTCAGGAAACTGGAACCGTACTACTCTCTCTTTGCAGTCTACATTGGCGTAGCAAGAAGCTAGCCAATCCATCCCCATGATCACGTCGAAGTCAATCATCTCCAACTCTATCAAGTCGACTAGGGTCTGACGACTGTAAATGGTCACAGGACAAGCCCTATATACCCGCCGAGCTACCACCGAATCACCCACTGGCGTAGCTACCTCGAAAGGGTCTATGGACTCAGGCTCTATCCCTATCCTACTAGCAACAAGGGGAGATATATAGGGCCAGTAGAACCGGATCTATCAAGGCATAAACATCAAACCCAGCGATAAGGTACCGTGGCGACATCGGTGAGGCCTCACGATCTGCCGGTGGACAAGGCATAAATGCGGTTACGAGGACCGCTAGAATCTGGGACCAGCGCCACGACCTCTGCCGCGACCTGGCCGCCCATGAGTACCTTGCCTCGGGCGAGTAGCTGTCGGGGATGAAGAAGACCCGTGAAAAAGAACGTGGTGACCCTACCATCAAGCCGCTTGCCCTTGGACGGATTCCTCGCATAGTGACCTGCCGCCTGGCGAAACAAGCTCCGTAGCGGCACCACAACTCGAAGTGGGATCTACCGCATCGGCCCACCGGCGAGGTGGTCTGATCGGCCGATGCCTCTGCCGCTCGGCGTGCGAAGCCACAGGGCCTGATGCGCCCTCGAATATCCCGGTTGTCCTGAGGACGGTGCATGAGTGCTCACGTGTTGTGGTGCAAATCTCGGCTAACTGAGGCCGCCCACCACGATAGCCACCATAAGACCTGCATCTGGTCTTCTGCTGCGCCGTCGGCCGTCGGTCTCTACGCTCGCCGCATCGAGCATGAGCTGCATGCGGGTAATGTCCATACGGTGAAGAAAGCATCACGACCGTTCGGGGCAGTGGATCGTGCCTTACCGGGCACCCAGTAGTCATACATCGAGAAAATCGTGGAATATAAAACAAGACATGAAATAATTGTAAATAATACACAGTTTCTGAGAAAAGGGTTGCCTTTCGGCATATATATAAATAACCCAAGTTTTGCAGTTACATCTCAAATGTACAATAGGACTACAGACCTCTAAGGAAGTAAACAACTATGGCGGGACAGGGCCCCGCCATACCCTGAGTGTACAAACTATCTACAATACAGGGAGATCATACCAAAAGTAGAGCCTCCGGAGAAGATGGAGCTCCTGACACCAATGCAAAGAGATCCTAAGGATGTGGATCTAGCACCTGCTTGCCCTTACCTGCGGCATGAACGGCCACTGAAGGAGTCGATAACAAGTACTAAGTATGCAGCTGTAAGTACTTGGCGAAAACATATCATTTTAAAATCAGTTTACATATACGTATGAAACAACCAAGGTAACCGCACATAGTGCCACATCATAAACAAGAGCAACAATAGGTAAACTGTAACAGGTCTTTTCTAGGCTGCGAATGATCGAGGCAGGGCCAATTGCCCGTAGTATCACCAAGCAAGCCTAATCCTGGACTCCCGTAGTCCGCATAGGCCACTCTCAGAGGCCCGCATAGGGTATATAACCCCGCATCGAGGGTAGCTATTCCTCGGCATCGTCCTGGACTCGTAGTCCGCATGGCCACATAGGCGCGTGAGGTATAACCCGCATCACTAACACGGAACTCCGTAGCTCGCATAGGTCCCATGGACCCGCATGAGGTATTCTCGAATCATGGTCCTGCATCACCGAGTCTACCCGCGTGGAGGCGACTTAACCCCCGGTAATATGTCAAGAGGTGAGTGATATTACACTAACATAACAGCTTATCGTTAAACAACATAAGCACAACAAGAATACTCTCTTATACAAACGTTACAAGACACCAACACACATAGCATCATATCATGTCTACTTATCAAACCATCTTATTATTCTTTTCACAAATCAATATAAGTCTGTTATAAACACATAGGCAAACTGTTTCTTTTATCAAGCTTAAGTGGTTATACCTAACTTCCCATAAAGCTAGTATAACTCTTAAGCTTCTGTTTAAAAACCAATTAGTTCTCTTCTGTTTAAAAATGATTCAGTAATCTTTTGAAATGCTTTCAGATCCTTATTATTCAGGCTTAAGTCGCAAGACATTGCCGTAAGTATTATTCAGGCTTAAGTCAAAAGACATTGCCGTAAGTATTATTCAGTTAACACGTGTACGTCTACCGTACTATATATATTTTAAAATATCATGCTTTAGGAAGAATCACATACCTTCTCAGCGAAAACCACCTGCCAAGTTGAATATGTCGCGCGCAAAGATTCAACCTATAATAGTCGACACGTCTATCAACGTTGGACTACTCGAAAATAGTTCTAAGCGGAGGGTTCTCTATTCTACGGAAAATTGGGCGACTTCCCTGCGGTGAGCTACTCAAGTCTCATGTGAAAACAGTCTAAGTAAATCTGATTTGATTATTCTTCTTTTAAACCCTTCTACTGTGATAACAGTTCAATTCTATTCTGTGATATTCTTCTAAGTATTTATACTTATTCTTATACTACTACAGTATGTATTCTCTAATTCAAAAGAGGGTTAGGATTATTTACCTCGGTAAGCCCAATAATATCCTAGATAAAAGTCGCGTCTGAGCAAGGTTTAGCTCCTAAGTTGTATGCTCCGATAGTTCCAAGGAAACCTTAGAAGTTCTTTACAACTTCTACAAGTACTAAAGGATTTGGGCTAGGGTATTTTGGGCATTATACCAATACTAGCAGGCAACTGTTCGACCAAGGAGGGGGTAGTGTTTCGGCGAGGCTACTTTTAGATAGGGGGGGGTATTCGGCCAAGACTTCACAAGGGGGGGAGAATTTAGGGTTAGGACGATGGCTCACAAGGGGGGGAGGATGATTTAGGCTTGGAAATTTGTGATGAATAAATCTTCAAAGAGAGGGGTATTTATAGGGAAACCAAGGGCCAAGATCAAGCCAAGTGGGGGGCAAGTGGAGGGCCAAGATTTGCCCAAGTGCCCCCTAACCTACTCCTCAAATCACTCCACAAACAAAGGTCCATGTTCTATGCCCCACAAGCCTCCCAATCGTCCAAGGCAAAAGGCCACTTGGTCGTCCACTTGAGGGTGACAAGTGTCACCCTCTCGTTGGTCCAAAAAGGTTCCGTCGCTCGGAAAAATCCGCAAAAATAAGAAATGGCATAGCCGGAATTTATCCTACGCGAGTTGTGTAAAACGTTTCGTCGGAAAACGATTCTTTGCGAGGGTTGTGCCCAAAAAACGTGCCATGCCTAAACTTTAAGGCCAAACTTTTGTACGTACTCCCTCACGTACATACTCCAGAAATACGGGGTATAACAGAAACACCCGCACAAGACTCGGCCATATAGTCATCTAGCCCGGTGACGTAGCGGTGCACCCTATCCTCCATATCTGCTACCAACGCTGGGACATATCGAGCCAATGAATCAAACTCGACATTGTACTCCCTAACAGTGCGTCCTCTCTGCCTCAGCAGTAAAAATCTATCAGCCCGCGCCCTCCTTATCTGTGGAGGCAAGAAGTGAGTGAGGAAAGCCTCTGAGAACTCATCCCAAGTAGCTGGGGACGCGTGCTCTCCCCGGGATAACTCCCACGAATCAAACCAATCGACTGCGGTATCACGCAGCCTTTATACTTATTTCTATACTTCTACAGTATGTATTCTCTAATTACAAAAGAAGGACAAGTTTATTTACCTCGGTAAGCCCAATAATATCCTAGATAAAAGTCGCGCCTGAGCAAGGTTTAGCTCCTAAGTTGTACGCTCCGGTAGCTCCAAGAAAACCTTAGAAGTTCTTCACAACTTCTACTAAGGACTAAGGGATTTGGGCTAGGGTATTTTGGGCATTATAACAATACTAGAAGGCAACTTTTCTACCAAGGGAGGGGGGGTAGATTTCGGCTAGGCTAGGGGGGGAATAGCCTCGGCTAAGCTTCTCAAGGGGGGGGGGGGGGGGGTGTGTGTTGGACGAAAAGGCTTAAGGGAGAGGAGAGGATTTTAGACTTGGAAAGTTTTTGTGGATGAAGAACTCTTCATCTCAAGAGGGGTATTTATAGGTCAAGGGATGGCCAACCAATGGCCAAGATTATGCCAAGTGCAAGGCAAGTGTAAGGTCAAGATTAGGGCAAGTGTACCTAGCCAACTTGCACACAAAATATCCTACCAACTACTTGACAAAATTGGCACTCCAATCGGCCTCAATGACGCCTCAAGTCCATCAATTGGAGGGTGACAAGTGTCGCCCTCCCGTTGGCCCAAAGTGTTTCGTCTCTCGGAAAAATCCGCAAAAATTAGAAATGACATAGCCGGAATTTATCCTACGCGAGTTGTGTAAAACGTTTCGTCGGAAAACGATTCTTTTAGTGAGTTGTGCCCAAGTATTTTCGTCCAAGCCTAACTTTTAAGGCTAAACTTTTGTACGTATTCCCTTACGTACATACTCTGGAAATACGGGGTATAACACATTAATCCTTTTAAAAACCAAGTACTCATTACTCACGAATGAGGTTTCACACAAAATTCATATTAATTCATTCAAGTCAAGTCTCTTATCTTTTAAGATTAAGTCTCTTAACTTCTAAAAATCAGTAAACCATTCTTTTTATCTCTCTTAAGACGTTATACCTAACTCCCCATAAAGCTAGTATAACTCTTTTTAAAACCAAGTATTACTCTTCTTTCAAAACGGTTTCTTAATCTTTTGAAATACTTCAAGATTCTTTATTATTCAGGCTTAAGTCAAAAGACATTGCCGTAACACTACATTCAGTTAACACACGTACGTCTACCGTACTATATATATTTCTTTAAAATATTTCAAGATTCTTATTATTCAGGCTTAAGTCAAAAGACATTGTCATACGTACGTCTACCGTACTATATATATTTCTTTAAAATATTTCATGCTCAAGAGTATAGGAAGAATCACATACCTCGCGACGATTATCGACTATAAGCAAAACGCTCCACAGCTATAACCCGGCTAGCCTTGTCCACCTTCTAAGTAGCACATGCTACTGCTTGCGAACATTCAACCAATAAAGGTTATCGATCTAGTAAATACGATCCTATGTAAATCTGATTTAAACTTCTACTTAAATATTCTTCTGATGCGATTTCAGTTCAAGTCTATTCTGTAATATCCTTCTATTACAGTTCAAATCTCTTCTATGAATCTTATATTCATTTCTATACTACTACAGTATGTAATTCCCAATTACAATAGAAGGACAATAGTATTTACCTCGTTGAGCCCAAAATTATCCAAGTTTAATGTCGCTCCTGAGCAACGTTTAGCTCCTACTCCGAGTGCTCCAATCCGCTCCAAACAACCCTTAGAAGTTCTACGCAACTTCTACTTAACACTTCAACCGACTATGAAGGTTTTTCTTAGGGTTTCGTTTTTGTGGCTAAAGGAAGTATAATAGTATTTTCCGGGCTTTGTATAGAGGTAACTTTGGAAAGTACTATAAGGTATTTGGGCTAAAGTATTTAGGGCATTATAACAATACTTGGAGAGTATTTCTATACCACAAAGGGGGGGGGTATTTATACGAGACAACTAGGCAAGGGGGGGGAGGCTCTCGGCCAAGGCTCTCAAAAGAGGGGAGTTGGACGAACTCATCTCTCAAAGGGAGGATTTTTAACACTTAGAAATGATTTTTGGATGAAGAATTTCATCAACAAAGGGGGGGTATTTATAGGTCAAGAAATGGCCAACCAATGGCCAAGATTCATCCAAGTGTAAGGCAAGTGTAGGGCTAGATTTCAACCATGTGTACCTTATCCATCTACCACACAACTTGCACAAAATATCCTACCTAACCCATCCCACCCTTTTCGTCCCTTTACCGCCCACTTCCTTCCAATGTGAGGGTGACACATGTCACCCTCCCGTTGGTCCAAAATGTTTCGTCTCTCGGAAAAATCCGCAAAAATTATAAATGACATAGCCGGAATTTTCCCTTCGCAAGCTTAGTAAAACGTTTCATCGAAAAAGGACTCCTTTCGGCACTTGTGTACAAATTTCGAAACTTGCCAAGTCTTAAGGCTTAAATTTTTATACGTACGCCCTCACGTACATACTCTGGAATTACGGGGTATAACATTCTCCCCTCCTTAGAAACATTCGTCCCGAATGTTCCTTCTCAAGACGGATAACGATAAAGTTCTTCTTAACTTAAACAAGTTTCCAATGCCACACATGGCCACAAAGTAACACACGTTCTCTTCCTTCCTTACTCGTCGTGCCCTTCTCGAACACTTGAACTCTTCTAGTATACGTACCACACTTCGGTCATCGCTTCAGTTTCCCAAAACTTTGGAGTCACCACCTCCAAGCTTGGTCATCTTACTAGCCTCAATCTCTCTTAAGGCCATTCCCGGCCTTCACGATCTGCTTCTGGTCGAACATATCCACGAACTCATACGATGGTCATCTAAACTTGGGCCTAGCACTCTCGTGGCCCTACCACCTGGCGGGACCACCCGGTGACCCACCTCGAAACAGGCCGCGGGTTGGCCCGCAACATGGCCCCAACCCGACCCACTTAACGCATCAAGCTCTTGTTTCCCGATCCGGAACAATCTTACCAAATCACGTCATGAAAGCTACCACTTCCCTCTCACACTACCCATGGACTTATCCTTTCAACTAACCATTTTTTTTGACTCATAACTAACATAACTGTTATACCCCGTATTTCCGGAGTATGTACGTGAGGACGTACGTACAAAAGTTTAGCCTTAAAGTTTAGGCCTTGGACGTTTTTTTGGGCACAACTCGCAAAACGAATAGTTTTCCGACGAAACATTTCCACAGCTTTCGTAGGGTAAATTCCGGCTATGTCATTTCTAATTTTTGCGGATTTTTCCGAGAGACGAAACATTTTGGACCAACGGGAGGGCGACACTTGTCACCCTCCAATTGATGGATGTGGGGCGGCATTAGGCCGAATTGGATGACCATTTTTGTCTTGGAGTTGGTAGGATATTTTGTGTGCAAGTTGGCCAAGGACACTTGCCCTAATCTTGACCTTACACTTGCCTTGCACTTGGCATAATCTTGGCCATTGGTTGGCCATCCCTTGACCTATAAATACCCCTCTTGTGATGAAGAGTTCTTCATCCACAAAAGCCTTCCAAGTCTAAAATCCTTCCCTCTCCCTTGAGCCTCTTTTCGTCCAAACACCCCCCCCCCCCCTTTTGGAGAAGCTTAGCCGAGGCGACCACTAGCCTAGCGAAATCTACCCCCATCCTTGGTAGAAAAGTTGTCTTCTAGTATTGTTATAATGCCCAAAAGACCCTAGCCCAAATCTCTTAGTACTTAGTAGAAGTTGTGAAGAACTTCTAAGGTTTCCTTGGAGCTATCGGAGCGTACAACTTAGGAGCTAAGCCTTGCTCCGGATCGACTTTTATCTAGGATATTATTGGGCTTACCGAGGTAAATAATCTTGTCCTTCTTTTGTAATTAGAGAATACATACTGTAGTAGTATAAGAATAAGTATTAAATACTTAGAAGAATATTACAGAATAGAATTGAATTGTTATCACAGTAGAAGGGTTTAAAAGAAGAATAATTGAACTATACTTACTTAGAATTTGTTTTCACTGATGGCTCACCGGTAGGGAAGTCTTGCCCGATTTTCCGTAGGATATAGAACCCTCTTAGAATCATTTCTGAGTAGTCAGACGTTGATAGGCGTGTCGACTATTATAGGTTGATTCTCTGCGCGACATATTCAACTTGGCAGGTGGTTTTCGCTGAGAAGGTATGTGATTCTTCCTAAAGCATGATATTTTTAAAATATATATATAGTACGGTAGACGTACATGTGTTAACTGAATAATACTTACGGCAATGTCTTTTCACTTAAGCCTGAATAATACTTACGGCAATGTCTTGCGACTTAAGCCTGAATAATAAGGATCTGAAAGCATTTCAAAAGAATACTGAATCATTTTTTTTAACAGAAGAGAACTAATTGGTTTTTAAAACAGAAGCTTAAGAGTTATACTAGCTTTATGGGAAGTTAGGTATAACCACTTAAGAATGATAAAAGGAACAGTTTACCTATGTGTTTATAACAGACTTATATTGATTTGTGAAAAGAATAATAAGATGGTTTGATAAGTAGACATGATATGATGCTATGTGTGTTAGTGTCTTGTAACGTTTGTGTAAGAGAGTATTCTTGTTGTGCTTATGTTGTTTAACGATAAGCTGTTAGGTTAGTGTAATATCACTCACCTCTTGACATATTACCGGGGGTTAAGCGCCTCCGTCGGGGGTAGACTCGGTGATGCAGGACCATGATTCGAGAATACCTCATGCGGGTCGAGAGGACCTATGCGAGCTACGGGAGTTCGAGTTAGTGTGCGGGGTTATACCTCATGCGATCTATGTGGCCATGCGGACTACGAGTCGGGGCGATGCCGAGGAGTAGCTACCCTCGATGCGGGGTTATATACCTATGCGGGCTATGTGAGTGGCTATGCGGACTACGGAGTCGAGTTAGGCTTGCATGGTGATACTACGGGCAATTTGGCCTGCGATCATTCGCGGCCTAGAAAAGACCATTCTGATTTACCTATTGTTGCTCTTGTTTATGATGTGGCACTATGCGGTTACCTTGGTTGTTACATATATATAAACCGATTTTAAAAAAATGATATGTTTTCATTTAAGTACTTTCTGATTTCGCATACTTAGTACTGTTGTCTTGACCTCCTTGAAGTGCGTTCATCTGCATGGTAAGAGCAGCAGTGCTAGATCCGCATCCTTAAGATCTTTTGCGTTGGTGTCGGGAGCTCCATCTTCTCGGAGGCTCTACTTTTGGGTATGCTCTCCTGTTGTAATTAGTTTTATGCTGTCGGGGTATGGCGGGGCCCCGCCATAGTTGTTTACTTTCTAAGTGCGTAGTCTATTGTACATTTGGGATGTAGCGCAAAACTTGGGTTATATGTATATATCTTGAAAGGCGACTTTTCTTGAGATAAAGCGTGTCTCATTTTACAAGTTTCATGTCTTGTTTTTATATTCGATTACTCGATGTATGACTACTTGGGTGCGGGTAAGGCACGATCCACGAGCCGAGCAGGTCGTGACAAAAGTGGTATCGAGCGATTAATCCTCGGAAAGTGTCTGACCGTATCTAGTAAGTCTTGATTATCGGTGTGTTGTGCACCACACCAATAATCGAGAGGCTATAGGATATTTAGGATTGGTTTCCATTCTTCTCATTACGAGATCGTGCCTTAGAGGCGTGTTATAAGTCGGACCCTTCTAACGTATCCCTTTTACATGCGATTATGCCTCGCGTAAGGCAGCAGGGCGAGAAGGGCAAAGCGGCGAGGCTGCTAGTGGGACACCTAGAGTCACGAGGGCTCGGGCCCGATCTATACGAGACGGCGAGTTCTGACGCCCGCCCGACCCCGAGAGGTTTAGGGCGCGGCGGCGGTGATGAGACCACAGTACCTACACCTCCAGGTCCACGACTGGAGTAGATGAGATGGAGTTCTGAGAGATGGCCCGATTCTGGCGGGATCGTGGCTAGACATGAGGACATCTTTGGATCGCGGCGATTCGATCCAGCCCGATCGTACCGTGGTTCACCCGAGGCGAGAGAGTTTGAGGCTACGAGACTTCGAGTTGTAGCCCGCGAGTTTTACTGGTCGGCGGAGGATGATCGCAGGAGTTCATCCGTCGGCTCTGAGGATTTTGAGAGTGATCGGGCGTCGGAGGCGAGTCGTGATCTTTGGTTCCACATAAGCTGCGTGATACGCGATCGATTGGTTTGATTCGTGGGAGTTATCCGGGAGAGCAGCGTCCCAGCCTACTTGGGATGAGTTCTCGAGGCTTTCCTCACTCACTTCTTGCCTCGCGGATGAGGCGCGGGTGATAGATTTTTCTTTGAGGCAGAGGGGCGCGGTCGGGAGTACAATGTCGAGTTCGATTCTTTGGCTCGATATGTCCCGGCATTGGTAGCGAATATGGAGGATAGGGTGCACCGCTACGTCACCGCTAGATGACTATATGGCGAGTCTTGTGCGGGTGTTTCTCTTGGCCGGGTATGGACATTACCGCGTGCGAGCTCATGCTCTTGGATGCGAGGCGTAGAGGCAAGCGGGTTGTGACGGCAGCGAAGAAGACGGGGCGGCGAGGTCTTTTGGTGGCTATCTTGGTGGCGGCCTCGGCGGCGATCGAGATTTGCACCACGGCCGGCTGAGCACTCTGCCGTCCTCGGCCTGGCCCGGAGATATTCGGCGAACGGGGCCCGGGGCTTGAGCGTCGAGCGGCGAAGTGCGGCCGTCGGGACCACCCGCCGGTGTGGCGTCACGGTAGATCCGCCGGGAGTTGTGGTCTTTGCTACGGGAGCTTGTTTGATTGTGGCGGCGAAGTCACTATGCGGCTTGTCAGGCGAGGCGATCTTGATGGTAAGTCGACCTACGAGTTCTTTCGCGGTCTTCTTCATCCCCAGCGGCTACTCGCCCGGAGCAAGGTGCTCATGGACGGCCAGTCGCGGCGAGTCGTGGCGGGTCCCGATTCTAGCGGTCCTCGAGAACGCATTTATGCTTTGTCGGTAAGCGGGATCGGGAGGCCTCACCGATGTCGTCAGGTACCTTATCGGTTCAGGTTTGATGTGTATGCTTTGATAGATCCGGTTCTACTCTGTCTATATATCTCCCCTTGTTGCTAGTAGGATAGGGATAGAGCACGAATCCATAGACCACTTCGAGGTAGCTACGCCGATGGGTGATTCGGTGGTAGCTCGGCGGGTATATAGAGCTTGTCTGTGACCATTCTGATCGTCGGACCCTGGCCGACTTGATAGAGTTGGAGATGATTGACTTCGGCGTGATCATGGGGATGGATTGGCTAACTTCTTGCTACGCCAATGTAGGCTGCAGAGAGAGTAATGCGGTTCCAGATTTCTGAGGCCGGTTGTTGAGTGGGAGAGCACGGTATCGTAGAAGGGTAGGTTTATTTCCTACCTCGAGGCTAGGAAGATGGTGCGAGAAGGGTATATCTACCATCTCGTTCGGTGTTTGATCTGAAGTTGCGGTACGATTTTCCGTCGATTCGGTGGTGAGAGAGTTCCCAGGCGTGTTTCAGCGACCTCGGGTATCCCACGAGAGGGAGATTGAGTTTGTATAGACATATTGCGGACACTCGGCCTATTTCCATTCGCCATCTGAGAATGGCACCTGCCGAGTTGAGAGAGTTGAATATCAGCTTAGGGATTTGTTGGAGAAGGGCTTCATCAGGCCTAGTGTTTCTCCCTGGGGAGCGCCGGTATTGTTCGTGAAGAAGAAGGACGGGACGCTGCGCATGTGTGTTGATTCTGACGGTGAACAAGGTGACCATTAAAACGAATACCCGCTTCCGGGATTGATGATTTGTTCGACGATTGCGAGTGCGAGATATTTCTCAAGATTGATCTGCGATCGGGCTATCATCGAGTTAGTCGAGAGATGTGGATGTCCCAGGATCGTCCGGACGTGCGGGCATTATGAGTTGGTCATGTCGTTTGGTTTGACCAGCGCTCGGTGGTATTCATGGATTTGATGAACCGAGTGTTCAAACCATTTTGAACACGTTTGTGATAGTGTTCATCGATGATATCTTGGTTTATTCGCTCGGGCGAGGAGCGTGCGGAGCATTTGAGGCTGTCTTGTGATTCTCGGGACCAGCGATTTATGCGCCAAGTTTTCCAAATGTGAGTTTTGGTTGACTTGGTGGCTTTTCTTGGGCATATTATGGTGATGGCATTCAGTGGATACGGCAAGATCGAAGCGATCGAGGACTTGGCCTGAACCTCTTACTCACGAGAGGTTCGCGATTTTAGGCCTTGCGAGGATATTATCGGTTCGTGGAGAAGTTTGCTATCTACTGCACCATTGACTAGGTGACTCAAAGCGGCCAAGTTTGATGGGTGATGCTTGTGGCGGGGTTTCGATTCTTTGAAAGAGAGGCGGCGCCCCGTTCTTACTCTTCCGGAGGTCGACGGTTATGTTGTGTATTGTGATCGTCGGGCATCGGGTTGGGATGTGTGTTGATGCAGCGAGGCAAGGTTATAGCGTATGCATCCAGCGGTGAAGAAACACGAGAGGAACTACCCACCCATGATTTGGAGTTGGCGGTGTGATTCACGCTTTGAAGATCTGGAGGCACTATTTGTATGGGGTTCACGTGGATATTTATACAGACCACAAGAGCCTCGGTATATCTTGACGGAGGAGGCGAACTTACGGCGAGGCGGTGGTTAGAGTTGCTTAAGGATTACGATGTTGATATCTGTACCACGGGAAGGCCGATGTTGTGGCGGATGCTCTTAGTCGTAGGTCGATGGGAGCCTATCGGATGTGCGGCGAGAGAAGGGACATGGTTCGTGATTTGCATCGATTAGCGAGCCTTGGTGTCCGTTTGATTGATTACGATAGCGATGGGGTTCGAGTTCGTGAGGTTGCGAGTCTTCCATCGTCGAGAGGTGAAGAGGCAACGATTCGAGGATCGATTTTGACACGTTATCGTGATCTGACTCTTCGTGAGGCAAGGGTCCTTTTGAGTAGCACTTGATGGGGTGCTAAGGTTTGAGCGGGTTGTGTGTTCGGATGTTTGAGGACTTGGCGGAGTTCTTGGGGAAGCACTGCGGCGCGTTACTCTATCCATCGAGTCGACCAAGATGTACCACGACCTTAGATCGTGTATTGGTGGGATGGCTTGAAGAGGGGCGTTGCGAGTTCGTAGCTCGGTGCGTGTTGTCGGCGGTGAAGGTAGAGCACGGAGGCACGGTGGTTTATTCTGACGATAGAGATCGACACGGAAGTGGGAGGTGATCAACATGGACTTCATCACGGGATTGCCTCGCACTCAGATGAGACATGATTCTTTATTGGTTATCGTCGGCGGTGTGAAATCAGCCCACTTTCTTCCGTCGGGGCGACTTTTTACCGAGGATTATGCCAAACTATATATCCGAGAGATCGTCGGTGCGTGGAGTCCTATTTCGATCATATCGAGACAGAGAGCCCGATTTACGGCTAACACGGAGGTCTTTCGAGAGGGTTTAGGGGCCTTGGTGAGCACGATCTTGCATTCCATCCGCAGAGCAGACGGACAGGCGAGCGCACTATCGGACTCGAGGATATCTTTGCGAGCTGTGTTATCGACTTCGAGTGTTGGGAGGATCATTTGCCTCTAGTTGAGTTTGCGTACAATAATAGCTACCACTCGGTATTCGGATGGCGCCTTATGAGGCCTTGTATGGGAGGAAGTGCGGATCGCCTATAGGTTGGTTCGATGTGGGCGAGTGCGGCTAGTGGGACGATTTGGTGCGTGGCGGTGGATAAGGTGAAGCTTATCGGAGAGGTTCTTGGCGGCTGAGTCGACAGAAGTCATATGCAGATCATCGTCGTCGGCATCTGGAGTTCGAGGTTCATGATTGGGTTTTCCTAAAGGTGTCACCCATGAAGGGTGTGATGAGATTCGGGAAGAAGGGGAAACTCAGCCCAAGGTACATTGGGCCGTTTCAGATTGTCCGCAGGGTAGGCAAGGTTGCCTATGAGTTGGATCTGCCGTCCGATCTGGAGGCAGTGCATCCGGTTTTTCACGTATCTATGCTGAGGAGATGTATCGGGGATCCATCTAGGGTACACCGATTGCGATGTCGGTGGCCAGGGGTTATCGTATGAGGAGATTCCCATGGCGATAGTCGATCGTCGGGTTAGGCGTCTGCGGACCAAGGACGTGGCTTCCGTCAAAGTCTTGTGGCGGAACGAGCTCAGGGAGGAGATGACGTGGGAAGCTGAGGAGGACATGAGGCAGAAGTATCCTCACCTATTCCCCACACCTCCAGGTAATTCACTTTCCTACTTGTAAATTTTCGTTATCGTTTTTGCCTAAGTGTTGTTCTGTGGCCGTGTGTGGCATTTACAACTGTTTAAGTTATGAAGAACCTTATCGATAACTGTCTTGGGAAGGAACATTCGGGACGAATGTTTCTAAGGAGGGGAGAATGTTATACCCCGTATTTCCGGAGTATGTACGTGAGGACGTACGTACAAAAGTTTAGCCTTAAAGTTTAGGCCTTGGACGTTTTTTTGGGCACAACTCGCAAAACGAATAGTTTTCCGACGAAACGTTTCCACAGCTTTCGTAGGGTAAATTCCGGCTATGTCATTTCTAATTTTTGCGGATTTTTCCGAGAGACGAAACATTTTGGACCAACGGGAGGCCGACACTTGTCACCCTCCAATTAATGGATGTGGGGCGGCATTAGGCGGGTGGATGACCATTTTTGTCTTGGAGTTGGTAGGATATTTTGTGTGCAAGTTGGCCAAGGACACTTGCCCTAATCTTGACCTTACACTTGCCTTGCACTTGGCATAATCTTGGCCATTGGTTGGCCATCCCTTGACCTATAAATACCCCTCTTGTGATGAAGAGTTCTTCATCCACAAAAGCCTTCAAGTCTAAAATCTTTCCCTCTCCCGAGCCTCTTTTCGTCCAAACACCCCCTTTTGGAGAAGCTTAGCCGAGGCTACCCCACTGCTAGCGAAATCTACCCCTCCCTTGGTAGAAAAGTTGTCTTCTAGTATTGTTATAATGCCCAAAATACCCTAGCCCAAATCCCTTAGTACTTAGTAGAAGTTGTGAAGAACTTCTAAGGTTTCCTTGGAGCTATCGGAGCGTACAACTTAGGAGCTAAGCCTTGCTCCGGATCGACTTTTATCTAGGATATTATTGGGCTTACCGAGGTAAATAATCTTGTCCTTCTTTTGTAATTAGAGAATACATACTGTAGTAGTATAAGAATAAGTATTAAATACTTAGAAGAATATTACAGAATAGAATTGAATTGTTATCACAGTAGAAGGGTTTAAAAGAAGAATAATTGAACTATACTTACTTAGGACTGTTTTCACAGTAGCTCACCGGGTAGGGAAGTGCTGCCCGATTTTCCGTAGGATATAGAACCCTCTGCTTAGAACTGTTTACAGAGTAGTCTAGACGTTGATAGACGTGTCTGACTATTATAGGTTGATTCTCTGCGCGCGACATATTCAACTTGGCAGGTGGTTTTCGCTGAGAAGGTATGTGATTCTTCCTAAAGCATGATATTTTTAAAATATATATATAGTACGGTAGACGTACATGTGTTAACTGAATAATACTTACGGCAATGTCTTTTGACTTAAGCCTGAATAATACTTACGGCAATGTCTTGCGACTTAAGCCTGAATAATAAGGATCTTAAAGCATTTCAAAAGAATATTGAATCATTTTTTAACAGAAGAGAACTAATTGGTTTTTAAAACAGAAGCTTAAGAGTTATACTAGCTTTATGGGAAGTTAGGTATAACCACTTAAGAATGATAAAAGGAACAGTTTACCTATGTGTTTATAACAGACTTATATTGATTTGTGAAAAGAATAATAAGATGGTTTGATAAGTAGACATGATATGATGCTATGTGTGTTAGTGTCTTGTAACGTTTGTGTAAGAGAGTATTCTTGTTGTGCTTATGTTGTTTAACGATAAGCTGTTAGGTTAGTGTAATATCACTCACCTCTTGACATATTAGGGGTTAAGGCGCCTCCGTGCGGGGTAGACTCGGCGATGCAGGACCATGATTCGAGAATACCTCATGCGGGTCGAGGGACCTATGCGGAGCTACGGGAGTTCCGGAGTTAGTGCGGGGTTATACCTCATGCGTCTATGTGGCCATGCGGACTACGAGTCGGGGCGATGCCGAGGAGTAGCTACCCTCGATGCGGGGTTATATACCCTATGCGGGCCTATGTGAGTGGCCTATGCGGACTACGGGAGTCCAGGATTAGGCTTGCATGGTGATACTACGGGCAATTGGCCCTGCTTCGATCATTCGCAGCCTAGAAAAGACCTGTTACAGTTTACCTATTGTTGCTCTTGTTTATGATGTGGCACTATGTGCGGTTACCTTGGTTGTTACATATATGTAAACTGATTTTAAAAAAAATGATATGTTTTCATTTAAGTACTTTACAGTTTCGCATACTTAGTACCTGTTGTACTGACCTCCTTCGGGGGGCTGCGTTCATGCCGCAGGTAAGGGCAAGCAGGTGCTAGATCCGCATCCTTAGGATCTTTTGCGTTGGTGTCAGGAGCTCCATCTTCTCCGGAGGCTCTACTTTTGGGTATGCTCTCCCTGTTGTAATTAGTTTTGCATCTGATCAGGTATGGCGGGGCCTGTCCCGCCATAGTTGTTTACTTTCCTGAAGTGCAGAGTCTATTGTACATTTGGGATGTAATCGCAAAACTTGGGTTATATGTATATATGCCGAAAGGCGACTTTTCTTCGTATAAAGCGTGTCTCATTTTACAACTGTTTCATGTCTTGTTTTTATATTCCGCTGATTACTCTGATGTATGACTACTTGGGTGCCCGGGTAAGGCACCAGTCACGGGCCCCGGAACGGGTCGTGATAATAACGCTATCCGTTCATAGCACACAACAACAGATCATCATATCAAGCATGCAAAACTCTAGAGGGTTAAGGATATACCTGAATCTACCGCTCCACTCTAATCATAGGCCTGCCCTGCAGGGCGCATAGTTGTAGAAGGCGATGAACACGCCATCGATCCGTGAGGCTGCGCTGTATATACGCCTCTCGTCACATGGCCACGACGGCCGCAGTGAAACAAGCACCAGTAAAAAGACGACATTCCCCGGGATGACGTCTGCCACATCGTGCACACTGAGGGGGACATGAATCCTGCTGGCTAGAACTCACGTATACTGTGAACGGAAGCCACGGAGCTCGACCAGCTCCGAATACCGAGCGTCCCGAAGATCGGAGGACCACTCTGTCTTGGCGGAGGTACATAACTAGCTCTTTGGCGGTCCGCCTCGAAAGTTACCAAAGGACCTGCATCGGCCTGCCTCTTCTCGCCGATCTCGGTCATTCCGTCGACCTCTCCGTGCCTCACATCCTAGTGCATGAGCTTGCATGCGGAAATGTCCATGCCGGTGAAGAGCTACACCTGTACAAGCCTCTCGCCAAGTAATCATCTAGCCCTGGCGTGGCGGTGTACTCATCCTCCATATCGGCTACTCTGAGGACATACCGAGCTAATGAGTCGAACTCCACATTGTATTCTCTAACCGTCCGCCCGCCCTGTCTCAACGCCGAAATTGCGCCGAGCCCTCCTCATCTGTGGAGGCAAGAAGTGTCAAGAAATGCCTTTGAGAACTCGTCCCATATAGCTGGAAGTAAATCCTCTCCCGACAGCTCCACGAATCAAACGATCATGGTATCACGCACCGATGCGAACTCGACCACTGACTCGGTATCCGATGCCTTGATCACTCTCATGACCAGCTGTAACTGCCGGATGAACTCCTGCGGATCATCCTCAGGCCTCGACCCATAAAACTGTGGCAGGTTACACCTCAGAAAATCCCGTAGTCTCAAATCGCTCGCTCGGGGTGAACTACGGTGCTATCGATCGAAGGCTAGCTGCACCGACCTATCCTCATAATCGCCACGACTCGCCGATCGCCATCTCCTTGTACCCATCTCATCTTCTCCAGCTGGACCGAGGCTCGTGTATCAGTAGTCTCGGCAGCCATCGCTGCGGCTCTAAACTCTGCTGGTCTTTGGCGTCGCGAAACTCGCCGTCAAGCACTGCTCTCGTGTATCGACCGCTGCGCCTCGTACTCTCAGATCTCACTAACAAAGACTCATCGCTTGCCCATCCCGGGCACGTTGCTTACGCGAGGCATAATCGGTAAAGGAAAGGAATACGTCAGAGGGGTCCAACTTATCACACAGCTCTAAGGCACGATCTCAGAATGAGAAGAATGGAAACCAATCCTAAATGTCCTATAGCCTCCTGATTATAGATGTGGTGCACAACACACCGATAATCAAGATTCTACTAGACACGGTCTGTAGACACTTTCCGAGGATTAACTGCTCTGATACCACTTTTGTCACGACCCGAACCCGGGCCCGTGACTGGTGCCTTACCCCGGGCACCCTAGTGATACAACATCAGAGAAAAACCAGCGGAAATAAAAACGTTAAACATTCAAATAGACATGGATCAAGATAAAAGAAAATAGGCCAACTAAAAATGGTTGCCTTTCAACATATATATATATATAGACATTTGAACAGTTACAATCCTTACAACCCTGCCACAACAGTGCTACAGACCTCTAAGATTTATACAACAACTATGACGGGACAGGGCCCCGCCATACCCCTGAATGTACAAGAACCTACAGACTCAGGGTAACATACCAAAGATAAGCCTCCGAAGGAACGGAGCTTCCCAAGACGCTGAAATGTGATCCTACAAGCGGGGATCGACAGTCGATGTACCTCTACCTGCGGCATGAACGCAGCCCCCCGAACGGAGCTTCCCGGTTCATCTCATGAACTCGGTAGTCGGATGGAATACATTCCCGGTCCATCCCGTGGACGCGGTAGTCGAGTGAAATACATTCCCGGTTCATCCCATGAACGCGGTAGTCGAGTGAAATACATTCCCGGTTCATCCATGAACGCGGTAGTCGAGTGAAATACATTCCCGGTTCATCCCATAAACGCCAGAGTCGAGTGAAATACATTCGGTTCATCCTACGAACGCGTAGTCGGTGGAATACATTCGGTTCATCCCGTGACGCCAGTAGTCGAGTGAAATACATTCCGGTTCATCCATGAACCGAGTCGAGTGAAATCTGATTTGCACATCGTGTCTATCACACGCAAACATAGGCAAGTTACACACAACTTAAAGTACTTTCATTTTATGACAAAGTCCGGGTTTTAACCCTAAAGTACTACGTACGTTAAATTCCTTTTAAGAGATCCATTCCTTTTATAAAAGTCACCCGATACCTGTAGTATAAAAATAGAGTGACTTACATCTTTTGAGTAAACCAAAACAACTTCCATACTTTCCTTTTTTTAAAACCAAATTAAGGCAATACCATGCCTTCTTTTTAGACCAAAACACTTCTCTTTTTAAAGTCAAGTTACCACATTAAAACCAATGATGAAACCCTTCTTTTGTTTTCATAAAGTCGTTTATAACTAACTGTCACGACCCGAACCCGGGCCCGTGACTGGTGCCTTACCCCGGGCACCCTAGTGATACAACATCAGAGAAAAACCAGCGGAAATGAAAACTTAAACATTTAAATAGACATGGATCAAGATAAAGAAAATAGGCCAACCAAAATGGTTGCCTTTCAACATATATATATACAAAGACATTTTGAATAAGCATAATCCTTACAACCCCGCCATACCAAAGGACTGCACTTAAGATTTATCTGACAACTATGACGACAGGCCCGTCATACCACGAGTGTACAAGAACCTACTGGACTCGGGGTAACATACCAAAGATAAGCCTCGAGGAACGAGCTTCCCAAGACGCGAAGGTGATCCTAAAAGCGAGGATCGACAATGATGTACTTACCTGCGGCATGAACGCAGCCCAAGGAGGTCGATAACAGTACCAAGTATGTGAAAGCGTAAAGTACTATAAATGAAATCATAGCGATCTATATAAAGCGGAGACATGTATGATAACCAAACTACAAGACACAACATATAAACAAATATATCAAGTCGTGACTCACGCCCAAATCATCACTGCGTGTGGAATTCCTTCCTCACCGCCGGCATGCATGATATGATAGCAACAAGACAAAGAATCCAACTGAGAGCATACCCGTGCGCTACGCATCGTGTCAGTATGTCCAAAGGGAAACACTAAGACAACATTCCAAATGGAAGCATACCCGTGCGCTACGCATCGTGTCAGTATGTCCAAAGGGAAACAATAAGACAGCATTCCAAATGGAAGCATACCCGTGCGCTACGCATCGTGTCAGTATGTCCAAAAGGAAACAACAAGGCGGCAATCAAAATGGAAGCATACCCGTGCGCTACGCATCGTCGGTCGATGTCCAAAGCGTTTAGCAAAAGTAGCACTATCAACAGGAACGTACCCGTGGAATTTCTCCGTCACTGCCGGCACGTCCAAGTAAGTTCTCAACAAGTCAACCGACCCTCCATCGAGAGACGCGGTAGTATAGAAACACAATTCTTGCACAACAAAGGCTATCACAACAAGCATAGGCAAGTTTCACAACAACAAGCATAGGCAAGTTATACACAACTCAAAGTACTTTCATTTTATGCCAAAGTCCGGGTTTTAACCCTAAAGTACTACGTACGTTAAATTCCTTTTAAAGAGATCCATTCCTTTTATAAAAGTCACCCGATACCCGTAGTATAAAAATAGAGTGACTTACATCTTTTAAGTAAACCAAAACAACTTCCATACTCTCCTTTTTAAAACCAATTAAGGCAATACCATGCCTTCTTTTTAGACCAAAACACTTCTCTTTTTAAAGTCAAGTTACTATATTAAAACCAATGATAAAAACCCTTCTTTTGTTTTCATAAAGTTGTTATAACCAACTTCCCATAAAGCTGTTATAACACTTTAAGTTTTAAACCATTTTAAGACAACACAATGCCTTTCTTTTCCCTAAAGTTCCAGTTTGCCTAATTTCAATTACTCAAGTCTCTTTTTAGGAAAGTTTCATAGTTCAATGTCTTAATCTCTTTTTAAAACAATTGAGTAACATATGCCATAGGCGAGTAGGTTATTCTTGTTCATAAATCTTATTAAGCAGCCATGATCTAGGAAATGTAATATCATTTTGTCTCATCTTAGCTTCTATGCAGATGGAGGTTTCTACTGGTTTTAATAATACTTCAGTATTCAATACATTTTCCTTTATTAACGCTGCAGTGGTTTGTCGATACACATTCGATTTCAAATCAAGAAACATTATTCCTTTTAAAACCACGTACTCATTACTCACGAATGAGGTTTCACACAAAACTCATATTAATTCATTTAAGTTAAGTCTCTTATCTTATAAGATCAAGTCTCTTAACTTCTAAAATCAGTAAACCATTTTCTTTACCTCTCTTAAGACGTTATACCTAACTCCCCATAAAGCTAGTATAACTCTTTTAAAACCTTTAAAACCAAGTGTTACTCTTCTTTCAAAAAATGGTTTCTTAACTCTTGTGACATACTTCAAGTTTCTTATAATTCAGGCTTAAGTCAAAAGACATTGCCGTACAACTACGTTCAATTAGCACACGTCGCTCACCGTACTATATATTATTCGGGCTTAAGTCAAAGACATTGCCGCATAACTACGTTCAATTAGCACACGTCATCTACCATACTATATATTATTCAGCTTAAGTCAAAAGACATTGCCGCATAACCACGTTCAATTAGCACACGTCGTCTACCGTACTATATATTATTCGGGCTTAAGTCAAAGACATTGCCGCACAACTACGTTCAATTAGCACACGTCGCTCACCGTACTATATATTATTCGGGCTTAAGTCAAAAGACATTGCCGCATAACTACGTTCAATTAGCACACGTCGTCTACCGTACTATATATTATTCAGCTTAAGTCAAAAGACATTGCCGCATAACCACGTTCAATTAGCACACGTCGTCACCGTACTATATATTATTCGGGCTTAAGTCAAAAGACATTGCCGTACTATATATATCTTCCTTTAAAATATCATGCTCAAGAGTATAGGAAGAATCACATACCGCGACGATTATCGACTATAAGCAAACGCTCACGGCTATAACCCGGCTAGCCTTGTCCACCTTCTAAGTAGCACATGCTACTTGCAAAACATTCAACCAATAAAGGTTATCGATCATCAGAATACATCTATGTAAATCTGCTTTAACTTCTACTTATATTCTTCTGAAGTGATTTCAGTTCAATCCTTTTCTGTAATATCCTTCTATTACAGTTCAAATCTCTTCTATGAATCTTATATTCATTTCTATACTACTATAGTATGTAATTTCCAATTACAATAGAAGGACAGTAGTATTTACCTCGATGAGCCCATAAATTATCCAAGTATAATGTCGCTCCTGAGCAACGTTAAGCTCCTACTCCGAGTGCTCCAACCCGCTCCAAACAACCCTTAGAAGTTCTACGCAACTTCTACTAAACACTTCAACCGACTATGAAGGTTTTCCTTAGGGTTTCGTTTAGTGGCTAAAGAAAGTATAATAGTATTTTCTGGGCTTTTGTATAAGTGTAACCTTGGGAATACTACAAGGTATTTGGGCATTATAACAATACTAGGAGAGTATTTCTATACCACAACAAGGGGTATTATACGAAAACAACTAGGCTAGGGGGGGGGTGCCCCACGGCTAGACACCACAAAGGGGGAGGGGGTGTGGCGGACGAGAGCACAAGAGGGAGAGGGAGGGTTTTTGCCTTAGAAGTTTTCAAGTGAGGATGAAGAAAGTCTTCAACTTATGGGAGTATTTATAGGCTAACCAAAGGCCAACCAATGGCCAAGATGAAGACAAGTGTGGTGCAAGTGTAGGGCTAGATTTAAACCATGTGGACCTTATCCATCTACCACACAACTTGCACAAAATATCCTACCAACTAAAGTGCTCTCTTTCCTTAGTCGCCTCCCACTTCTTCCAATGTGAGGTGACACATGTCACCCTCCCGTTGGTCCAAAATGTTTCGTCTCTCGGAAAAATCTTAAAAATTATAAATGCCATAGCCGGAATTTTCCTTCGCAGTTTAGTAAAGCGTTTCAGTAAAAACGATTCTTTTTGGCACTTGTGTACAAATTTCGAACTTGCCAAATCTTTAAGGCTCAAATTTTGTACGTACGCCCTCACGTACATACTCTGGAAATACGGGGTATAACACTAACTTCCCATAAAGCTGTTATAACACTTTATGTTTTAAACCAATTTAAGACAAAACAATGCCTTTCTTTTCCCTAGAGTTCCAGTTTGCCTAATTTCAATTACTCAAGTCTCTTTACTTTAGAAAAGTTTCATAGTTCAATGTCTTAATCTCTTTTAAAACAATTGAATAACATATGCCATAGGTGTGGCGATTTATTCTTGTTTATAACCAATTTATTAAAGCAGCCATGATCTAGAAAATGTAATATCATTTTGTCTCATCTTAGCTTCTATGCAGATTGTTATACCCCGTATTTCCAGAGTATGTACGTGAGGGCGTACGTATAAGAATTTGAGCCTTAAGATTAGGCAAGGTTCGAAATTGGGCACAAGTGCCGAAAAGAGTCGTTTTCCGACGAAACGTTTCCACGGCTGCGTAGGAAAATTCGGCTATGTCATTAATAATTTTATGGATTTTTCCGAGAGACGAACATTTTGGATTAACGAGGGTGACAAGTGTCACCTCACATTGGAAGCAAGTGGACGGCAAAGCTAGACCATTGGCACGTTTTTTGTGTTGAAATTTTGGTCAAGGGTTAGGTAGGATATTTTGTGTAGATGGATAAGGTAGCACATGGCTAAATCTTGGCCTTACACTTGCTATGCACTTGTCTTCATCTTGGCCCTTGGTTGGCCTTTGCTTGACCTATAAATACCCCTCTAGTTGAAGACATTCTTCGTCCAAAACTGAGCATTTCTCTAAGTCTCAAACTACTCCCTCCTCTTGAGTTTCGTCCACCACACCCTCCCCTTGGCCGAAAGTACCTCCCCTTTGAGAGCCTAGCCGAGGCAAACCCCCCCCCCCCCCTTGAGTGAGGCTTGGCCGTGGGGTACCCCCCCCCCCCCAGACTAGTTGTTTTCGTATAATACCCCTTGTTGTGGTATAGAAATACTCTCCTAGTATTGTTATAATGTCCAAATACCTTGCCCAAATACCTTGTAGTTTTCCCAAGGGTACACTGATACAAAAGCCCAGAAAATACTATTCTCCTGCCTTTAGCCACTACCCGTAACCCTAAGGAAATATTCTTTGATAGTTGAAGTAATTGTGTAGAAGTTGGTTAGAACTTCTAAGGGTTGTTTGGAGCGGGTTGGAGCGCACGGAGTAGGAGCTAAACCTTGCTCAGGATCGACATATAAACTCGGATAATTTTGGGCTTATCGAGGTAAACACTCTTGACCTTCTATTGTAATTGGAAATTACATGTTGTAGGAATATATAGTTGAAGTATACTATATATAGAACTGAACATTATAATTGTGCGCACATGTCTATTGACTTAAGCCCTGAATTTTAAAGAAGAGAATCGAATCAGAATTACATAGGGTGTATTCAGACATTAGACTTGTGTAGTATTACTGTGAGTAGAATTGTACACGTCCGGTTAGACGTGCAAACCCCCCCCTGGTTGGCTTGGTAGCCGGCCTCGTTAGAGGAGGAGATTTACGCTGTTGCGGGGGGGGGGGGGAGGTGCTGCCGAATTTTCTGTAGAATATTCTACATTGAGATCTAAGATGTTAATAGGCGCCTTGTGGCCTCTATAGGTTGAAATACTGCGTGTGGCGTGGTCTACTTGGCTTAAGGTGTAGCCGACGGTTTGAGGTACTTGGAGCGTTTTGCTATTAGTCGATAATCGTCGCGAGGTATGTGAACCTCTTCCTATCTTTTCTAGCATGATATGTGTGTAACTATGTAGTATGATAGACGTACATGTGCTAAATGTATTTGATTGGTTTAAAACATAAAGTGTTATAACAGCTTTATGGAAAGTTGGTTATAACAGCTTTATGTAGGTAAGGAAATGCCTTGTGGTTTTAAAAAGGTAACTGATTTGACTTATAACTGACTTGTTGTGTAATAGTAAAGAATCTTGAAGTATTTCAAAAGAATCTTTGAATCATCTTTAATGTAAGAGTAATACTTGGTTTTGAAAACATAAGAGTTATACTAGCTTTATGGGAAGTTAGGTATAACGTCTTAAGAGAGAATGGTTTTACTGATTTTTAGAAGTTAAGAGACTTAATCTTAAAAGATAAGAGACTTGACTTGATATGGATGTTAGTGTGAAACCTCATTCGTGAGTAATGAGTACCTGGTTGTAAAAGGAATAATGTTTTACTGATTCGGAAATCAGAATAAGTATCGAACAAACCACTGCAGCGCTAATAAAGGAAAATGTAATGACTAATGAAGTATTATTAAAACCAGTAGAAACCTCCATCTGCATAGAAGCTAAGATGAGACAAAATGAGATTACATTTTCTAGATCATGGCTGCTTAATAAGATTGATTATGAACAAGAATAACCTACTCGCCTAGGGCATATGTTACTCAATTGTTTTAAAAAGAGATTAAGACATTGAACTATGAAACTTTTCTAAAAAGAGACTGGCGTAATTAAAATGGTTTAAAACATAAAGTGTTATAACAGCCTTATGGGAAGTTGGTTATAACGACTTTATGAAAACAAAAGAAGGGTTTTTATCACTGGTTTTAATGTGGTAACTTGACTTTAAAAAGAGAAGTGTTTTGGTCTAAAAAGAAGGCATGGTATTGCCTTAATTGGTTTTAAAAAAAAAAGGAAAGTATGGAAGTTGTTTTGGTTTACTTAAAAGATGTAAGTCACTCTATTTTATACTACGGGTATCGGGTGACTTTTATAAAAGGAATGAATCTCTTAAAAGGAATTTAACGTACGTAGTACTTTAGGGTTAAAACCCGGACTTGACATAATTGAAAGTACCTTGAGTTGTGTATAACTTGCCTATGCTTGTTGTTGTGTAACTTGCCTATGCTTGTTATGATAGCCTTTGTCGTGCAAGAATTGTGTTCTATATTACCGCGTCTCTCGATGGAGGGCCGGTTGACTCGTTGAGGACTTACTTGGACGTACCGGCAGTGACGGAGAATTCCACGGGTACGCTCCTGTTGATAGTGTTATTCCATGGACTAGCTCTCCATGAGGGTTCTTACTGTTCGGCCTTGGTACCTGGTGGTCGGCTTCAGATTTGCCCCGCTTCGTGGGCCGATTCGCCTTGGTACTGGTAGTTAGCCCTCGCGACTTGCCCTGCTCGGTGTAGTGACGGTCTCGTGATACGCCTTGGTACCAGTGGTCACCAGACTTGCCTCGGCCACCACGTGGCCGCCTTGGTATCCGTAGTCGGCTCGACTTGCCCCGTGTCGACTTCGTGGTTTGGTTGTATTGTATTGTTATTACGCTTTGGCATCGTGTAGGACTTGGTGTTCGTGTGTACTTCTTGATGTTATCATATCATAGATCGCCGGCATGAGAAGGTATTCCACGGGCATGATCGATGTTGTGGGCGTGAGACCCATAATTATATTTGAGTAAATGACCGAGGCGCGAGACCCGACTTGATATAATCATTATATGTAATCGTAGTTTGTTATCATACATGTCTCCGCTTTATATAGACTATTATGATTTCATTTACGTGATTTACGCTTCACATACTGCAATTGTTATCTTGACCTCCTTGGGCCGTTCATCCGCAGTGTAAGTACATCGGCCGTCGATCCCCGCTTAGGATCACCTTTCAACAGATTGGGAAGCTCCGTTCCTTCGGAGGCTTATCTTTGGTATGTTACACTGATGTCTGTAGGTTCTTGTACATTCAGGTGTATGGCGGGGCCCTGTTCCGTCATAGTTGTTGTAAAAATCTTAGAGGTCTGTAGCACCGCAAGGCGGGGTTGTAAGGATTATAATCGCTCAAACGTTTATATATATATGTTGAAAGGCAACGTTTTGGTTGGTCTGCTTATTTATTATATCTCATTTCATGATTATGTTTTATTTCCGTGATTTTCTCTCGATGTTGTATCACTAGGTGCCCGGTAGGCACGATCCACGCCCTGATTCATGTCGTGACACAGATGGAGGTTTCTACTGGTTTTAGTAATACTTCATTATTCGATACATTTTCCTTTATTAGCGCTGCAGTGGTTTGTTCGATACTCATTCTGATTTCCGAAATAAGTAAAACATTAATCCTTTTAAAAACCAAGTACTCATTACTCACGAATGAGGTTTCACACAAAATTCATATTAATTCATTCAAGTCAAGTCTCTTATCTTTTAAGATTAAGTCTCTTAACTTCTAAAAATCAGTAAACCATTCTTTTTATCTCTCTTAAGACGTTATACCTAACTCCCCATAAAGCTAGTATAACTCTTTTTAAAACCAAGTATTACTCTTCTTTCAAAACGGTTTCTTAATCTTTTGAAATACTTCAAGATTCTTTATTATTCAGGCTTAAGTCAAAAGACATTGCCGTAACACTACATTCGATTAACACACGACGCTCACCGTACTATATATATTTCTTTAAAATATTTCAAGATTCTTATTATTCAGGCTTAAGTCAAAAGACATTGCCATACGTACGTCTACCGTACTATATATATTTCTTTAAAATATTTCATGCTCAAGAGTATAGGAAGAATCACATACCTCGCGACGATTATCGACTATAAGAAAAACGCTCCACGGCTATAACCCGGCTAGCCTTGTCCACCTTTTAAGTAACACATGCTACTTGCAGAACATTCAACCAATAAAGGTTATCAGTCTACTGTAAATACAGTCCTATGTAAGTACAGTTTAAACTTCTACTTAAATATTCTTCTGATGCGATTTCAGTTCAAGTCTATTCTGTAATATCCTTCTATTACAGTTCAAATCTCTTCTATGAATCTTATATTCATTTCTATACTACTACAGTATGTAATTCCCAATTACAATAGAAGGACAGTAGTATTTACCTTGTTGAACCCAAAATTATCCAAGTTTAATGTCGCTCCTGAGCAACGTTTAGCTCCTACTCCGAGTGCTCCAATCCGCTCCAAACAACCCTTAGAAGTTCTACGCAACTTCTACTTAACACTTCAACCGACTATGAAGGTTTTTCTTAGGGTTTCGTTTTTGTGGCTAAAGGAAGTATAATAGTATTTTCCGGGCTTTCTATAGAGGTAACTTTGGAAAGTACTATAAGGTATTTGGGCTAAAGTATTTAGGGCATTATAACAATACTTGGAGAGTATTTCTATACCACAAAGGGGGGGTATTTATACGAGACAACTAGGCAAGGGGGGGGGAGGCTCTCGGCCAAGGCTCTCAAAAGAGGGGGGGGGGGGGGAGTTGGACGAACTCATCTCTCAAAGGGGGAGGGATTTTTAACACTTAGAAATGATTTTTGGATGAAGAATTTGATCAACAAAGGGGGGGTATTTATAGGTCAAGAAATGGCCAACCAATGGCCAAGATTCATCCAAGTGTAAGGCAAGTGTAGGGCTAGATTTCAACCATGTGTACCTTATCCATCTACCACACAACTTGCACAAAATATCCTACCTAACCCATCCCACCCTTTTCGTCCCTTTACCGCCCACTTTCTTCCAATGTGAGGGTGACACATGTCACCCTCCCGTTGGTCCAAAATGTTTCGTCTCTCGAAAAAATCCGCAAAAATTATAAATGACATAGCCGGAATTTTCCCTTCGCAAGCTTAGTAAAACGTTTCGTCGAAAAACGACTCCTTTCGGCACTTGTATACAAATTTCGAAACTTGCCAAGTCTTAAGGCTTAAATTTTTATACGTACGCCCTCACGTACATACTCTGGAATTACGGGGTATAACACTTAAGGCTCAAATTTTTGTACGTACGTCCTTACGTACATACTCTGGAAATATGGGGTATAACACTAGCAAGCCTTGGAGTCCGATTGATTGGTTCTGATAGCAGTGGGGTTCGGGTTCGAGAGGTTTCCGAGTCTTCCATCATCGAGGAGGTGAAGAGGCAACATTTTGAGGATCCGATTTTGACACGGTATCGTGATACGGCTCTTCGTGAGGGGAAGGTCCTTTTGAGGTAGCACCTGATGGGGTGCTAAGGTTTGAGGGCAGGTTGTGTGTTCCAGATATTGCAGGACTTCGACAGCAGGTTCTAGGGGAAGCACACAGCGCGCGTTACTCTATCCATCCGGGGTCGACAAAGATGTACCACGACCTCAGATCTGTGTATTGGTGGGATGGCCTAAAGAGGGACGTTGCAGAGTTTGTTGCTCAGTGCCCGTGTTGTCGCAGTAAGGTAGAGCACCGCAGGCACGGTGGGTTGTTGCACGATAGAGATTCCGACCGAAGTGGGAGGTGATCAACATGGACTTTATCACGGGGTTACCTCGCACTCGGAGGAAGCATGATTCTATCCGGTTATCGTCGACAGTGGCGAAAATCAGCCCACTTTCTTCGATCGGGGCGACTTTTTCGGCCGAGGATTATGCCAGACTTTACATCCGAGAGATCGTGAGACTGCATGGGGTCCCTATTTCTATCATATCTGACCGAGGAGCCCAGTTTACGGCTAACTTCTTGTCACGACCCGTTCCGGGGCCCGTGACTGGTGCCTTACCCGGGCACCCAAGTAGTCATACATCAGAGTAATCAGCGGAATATAAAACAAGACATGAAACATTTTGAAAAGAGAAAACAGTTTATCTGAAGAAAAGCTTGCCTTTCGGCATATATATATAACCCAAGTTTTTGCAGTTACATCCCAACTGTACAATAGGACTACAGACCTCTAAGGAAGTAAACAACTATGGCGGGACAGGGCCCCGCCATACCCTGAATGTACAAACTATCTACAATACAGGGAGATCATACCCAAAAGTAGAGCCTCCGGAGAAGATGGAGCTCCTGACACCAACGCAAAGATCCTAAGGATGTGGATCTAGCACCTGCTTGCCTTTACCTGCGGCATGAACGCACTTCAAGGAGGTCGATGCAACAGTACTAAGTATGTGAAATCAGAAGTACTTAAATGAAAACATATCATTTTAAAATCAGTTTTGCAAGTATGTATGAAACAACCAAGGTAACCGCACATAGTGCCACATCATAAACAAGAGCAACAATAGGTAAATCAGAATGTGTCT
Source organism: Przewalskia tangutica (assembly GCA_029844215.1). Taxonomy (NCBI): domain Eukaryota; kingdom Viridiplantae; phylum Streptophyta; class Magnoliopsida; order Solanales; family Solanaceae; genus Przewalskia; species Przewalskia tangutica. The sequence goes on from CM056721.1 coordinate 53,473,156, forward strand.
TTTCTAGGCTGCGAATGATCGAGCAGGCCATTGCGTAGTATCACCAAGCAAGCCTAATCACGACTCCGTAGTCCGCATAGGCCACTCACATAGGCCGCATAGGGTATATAACCCCGCGTCGAGGGTAGCTACTCCTCGGCATCGCCCCGACTCGTAGTCCGCATGGCCACATAGACCGCGTGAGGTATAACCCCGCACACTAACACGGAACTCCCGTAGCTCGCATAGGTCCCCTCGACCCGCATGAGGTATTCTCGAATCATGGTCCTGCATCGCCTGAAGTCTACCCCAGACGGAGGCGCTTAACCCCAGAACATGTCAAGAGGTGAGTGATATTACACTAACATAACGAATTATAGTTAAACAACATAAGCACAACAAGAATACTCTCTTACAAAAACGTTACAAGACACTAACACACATAGCATCATATCATGTCTACTTATCAACCCATCTTATTATTCTTTTCACAAATCAATATAAGTCCTATAAACACATAGGTAAACTGTTCTTTTATCATTCTTAAGTGGTTATACCTAACTTCCCATAAAGCTAGTATAACTCTTAAGCTTCGCTTTAAAACCAATTAGTTCTCTTCATTAAAAATGATTCAAGATTCTTTTGAAATGCTTTCGATCCTTATTATTCAAAGCTTAAGTCGCGAGACATTGCCTCGTAAGTATTATTCGTGCTTAAGTCAAAAGACATTGTCGTAAGTATTATTCAGCTTAAGTCGAAAGACATTGCCGTAGTTATTATTCGATTAACACATGTACGCTCACCGCATTTATATATATATTTTAAAATATCATGCTTTAGGAAGAATCACATACCTTCTACGAAAACCTCCGCCAAGTTGAATATGTCGCGCAGAGAATTAGCCTATAATAGTCACGCACATCTATCAAAGTCTGAACTACTCAAGGTCATTCCAAACAGAGGGTTCACAATTCTATGGAAAGTCACAAAGACTTCCCTACCCGTGAGCTATATAAGTCTCATCGTGGAAAACAAATCCTATGTAAGTATAGTTCAATTATTCTTCTTTATACCCTTCTATCGTGATAACAGTTCAATTATATACTGTAATATTCTTCTAAGTATTCATACTTATTCTTATACTTCTACAGTATGTATTCTCTAATTACAAAGGAAGGACAAGATTATTTACCTCGGTAAGCCCAATAATATCCTAGATATAAGTCGATCTGAGCGAGGCTTAGCTCCTAAGTTATGCGCTCAGATAGCTCCAGAAACCTTAGAAGTTCTTCACAACTTCTACTAAGTACTAAGGTATTTGGGCTTGGTTATTTTGGGAATTATAACAATCCTAGAAGGCAACATTTCAACCACGGGAGGGGGATAGATTTCGGCTAGGCGAAGGGGGGCCCTCGGCCAAACTTTACACAAGGGGGGGGGATGGCTTGGACGAAAATGCTCAAGGGAGAGGGAAGGATTTTTCAAGACTTAGAAAGCTTGTTTGTGGATGAAGAACTCTTCATCACAAGAGGGGTATTTATAGGTCAAGGGATGGCCAACCAATGGCCAAGATTATGCCAAGTGCAAGGCACGTGTAAGGCCAAGATTCGCAAGTGTACCTTATCCACTTGCACACAAAATATCCTACCAACTCCAAGACAAAAATAAGCCATCCATTCGCCCTATGAACGCCTCACATCCATCAATGGAGGTGACAAGTGTCGCCTCCCGTTGGTACAAAGTGTTTCGTCTCTGAAAAATCCGCAAAATTAGAAATGGCATAGCCGAATTTATCCTACGCGAGTCTAGTAAAACGTTTCGTCGAAAAACGATTCTTTGTGAGAGTTGTGCCCAAAAACGTCCCATGCCTAAACTTTTAAGGCTAAACTTTCGTACGTACGCCCTCACGTACATACTCCGGAAAATACGGGGTATAACATTCTCCCCTCCTTAGAAACATTCGTCCCGAATGTTCCTTCCCAAGATAGTTAACGATAATATTCTTCATAACTTAAGCAGCTTTGCAAATGCCACACACGCCACAAAACAACACTTAGGAATAAACGATAATGAAAATTTATTAGTAGGATAGTGAATTACCTGGAGGTGTGGGGAATAGGTGAGGATACTTCTGCCTCATGTCCTCCTCAGCTTCCCACGTCATCTCCTCCCTGAGCTCGTTCCGCCACAGAACTTTGACGGAAGCCACGCCCCGTCCGCAGACGCTAACTCGACGATCGATTATCGCTATGGGAATCTCCTCATACGATAACCCCTCACACCGACATCGTCAATCGGGTGTACACTAGATGGATCCCCGATACATCTCCTCAAGATAGATACGTGAAAACCGGATGCACCGCCTCCGATCGGACGGCATATCCAACTCATAGGCAACCTTGCCTACCTCGCGACAATCAAACGGCCCAATGTACCTTGGGCTGAGTTTCCCCTTCTTCCCGAATCTCATCACACCCTTCATGGGTGACACCTTTAGGAAAACCCAATCATGAACCTCAAACTCCAGATGCCGACGACGATGATCTGCATATGACTTCTGTCGACTCTGAGCTGTCAGCAACCTCTCCTGGATAAGCTTCACCTTATCCACTGCCTGCTGCACCAAATCTGGTCCCACTAATTGCACCTCGCCCACATCGAACCAGCCTATAGGCGATCTGCACTTCCTCCCATACAAGGCCTCATAAGGCGCCATCTGAATACCGGAGTGGTAGCTATTGTATGCAAACTCAACTAGAGGCAAATGATCCTCCCTACCACTCGGTCAATAACACGCTCGCAGATATCCTCAAGAGTCCGGATAGTGCGCTTCGGCCCGTCTGCTCGTGGATGGAATGCGATGCAAAGCTCACCGCCCCTAAACCTCTTCGAAAGACCTCCGAAGTTAGCCGAAATCGGGCTCCTGCATCGATATGATCGAAATAGGGACTCACGCATCGACGATCTCTCGGATGTAAAGTTCGCATAATCCTCACCAAAAGTCGTCTGACGGGAAGAAAGTGGGCTGATTTCACACCGCCGACGATAACCCATATAGAATCATGTCTCCTCCGAGTGCGAGGCAATCCGGTGATGAAGTCCATGTTGATCACCTCCCACTTCGGTCGGGATCTCTATCGTCAGAACAAACCACCGTGCCTCGGTGCTCTACCTTCACCGCGACAACACGCATCGAGCTACGAACTCGCAACGCCCCTCTTCAAGCCATCCCACCAATACACGGATCTGGTCGTGGTACATTTTGGTCGACCACGGATGGATGAGTAACGCGCGTTGTGTGCTTCCCAAGAACTCGCTGCAAGTCCTGAACCATCTGGAACACACAACTCGCCTCAAATCTTAGCACCCCATCAAAGTGCTACCTCAAGGACCCTTCCTCACGAAGAGCCGATCACGATAACGTGTCGAATCGATCCTCAATCGTTGCCTCTTCACCTCCTCGACGATGGAAGACTCGGCAACCTCACGAACTCTAACCCCACCGCTATCGTAATCAATCAAGCGGACACCAAGGCTCGCTAATCGATGCAAATCACGAACCATGCCCTCCTCTCTAGCCGCACATCCGATAGGCTCCCATCGACCTACAACTAAGAGCATCCGCCACAACATTGGCTTTCCCGGGTGGTACAGATATCAACATCGTAATCCTTAAGCAACTCTAACCACCGCCTCTGCCGTAAGTTCACTCCTCTCGGCTAAAGATATACTGGAGGCTCTTGTGGTTTGTATAAATATCCACGTGAACCCCATACAAATAGTGACTCCAGATCTTCAAAGCCTGAATCACAGCTGCCAACTCCAAATCATGGGTTGGGTAGTTCCTCTCGTGTTTCTTAAGTTGCGGGATGTGTCACGACCGAACCTGCCCGTGGATCGTGCCTTACCCCGCACCCTAGTGATACAACATCGAGTAATCACGGAACATAAGACGATAACATGAAATAACAAGAAGTATGAAACAATAGTTCGAGAAAACTTGCCTTACGGCATATATATATAAATCAATTTAAACCGAACGATACATCCCATTACAACTCGCCTACAACAGCATTTCTGCACTTCTAAGAATGATACGACAACAATGGCGGGACAGGCCCCGCCAAACCCCGAATGTAAACACCTACTACGACAGGACTATACCATCGATAAGCCTCCGAGAAACGGAGCTTCCCAAACGCCGAACTGCGGACTCGAGAGTTAGGATCAACGATCGTGTACCTCAACTGCGGCATGAACGCAGCCCAAGGAGGTCGATAACAGTACCAAGTATGTGAAATCAAAATATCAGAAATGAAATCATAGTAGTCTATATAAAGCGAGACATGTATGATAACCAAAACTATAGTTCACAATAAATAGCGATCATGTCAAGTCGTGACTCACGCCTCAAAGTCATCATAAAACCGCACGGTAAGTACGAAGGCATAGCCGACTACTAAAACCTACAAGATAAACAAGGTCGTGTATCATGAGATCCATCTAGACCGTCACATGATCAAAGCCGCCACTTCGCAGTATCTAATGTCGCGCGTCAGCCCTCGAACTTCCCATAGCTCGCACGGGCCACTCCAATGGCCCGCATGAGGCATTCCCGCATCGAGGGTAGCTACTCCCGGCGGCCTGGACTCGCCGTCCGCATGGCCACAAAGACCGCGTGACCACAAGCGGCCGCAAACTAACACGAACTCTCGTAGCTCCGCATAGGCCATACAGACCTGCATAAGGTATTCTCGAATCATAGGTCACTAGACCCGCCTGAGTCTACCCCGCATCGGAGGGCAGCTTAACCCCCGGAATCATGAGTGATATAATATCATCATAACAGCTTATCGTTAAACAACCTAAGCACAACAAGGAAAAACCCCTTTACACAAACATCACAAGATACTAACTCACGTAGCATCCTAACATGTTTACTTATCAAGTCAACAAGAAAGTATTACAAGACTATCACAAATCAATACAATCAAGTTATTCACACAAGGTACTTTCTACATTATGATTAACCAGGTCGGGTATCTATTCCCAAAGTACTTCATACATTATCTTTTAAAAGATACGTTACGTTTACAAAAGTCACACAATACCCGTAGTATATGAAAAATAGAGTGATTATCTTTTGAAGTAAATCAAAACACTTCTCTTCGTAAAATCAAGTAACGACATTCTTTTCCAATGTTTCAGGTTTGCCTAATTTCAAATGTTCACGTTTCTTATTTTAGAAAGGTTTCGTAGTTCATAATTTTAATCACTTAATGATATAATTCTCCTTTAAAGGCAATTTGAGAAACATATGTCTGATACGTGAGTAGGTTATTCTTGTTTATAACAATCTTATTTAAGCAGCCATGATCTAGGAAATGTAACATCATTTTGTCTCATCTTAGTTTCTATGCAGATGGAAGTTTCTACTGGTTTTACTAATACATTATTAGTCAAAACATTTCCTTTATTAGCGCTGCTGTGGTTTGTTCGATACTTATTCGATTTCCAAATCAAGAAACATTATTGCTTTTAAAATCAAGTACTCATTACTCGCGAATGAGGTTTTACAACATTTTTAACAAAATGTTAATTACCAAGTAAAACAAGTTAAGTCTCTTATCTTTAAGATTAAGCCTCTTAACTTTTAAAATTAGTAAACCATTCTCTTTACCTCTCTTAAAACGTTATACCTAACTTCCCATAAAGCTAGTATAACTCTTCTTTATTATCACACATCAAGTCAGTTACTTTTTAAAACCACAAAGCATTTTACACATGTACGCTCACCGTACTACATAGTTATACACATATCATGCTAGAAAAGGTAGGAAGAGGTTCACATACCTCGCGACGATTATCGACTAATAGCAAAACGCTCCAAGTACCTCAAACCGTCGGCTACTCCTTAAGCCAAGTAGATCGCGCCACGCATGGTACTTCAACCTATAAGGCCACAAGGCGCTTATTAACATCTAGGTCTAATCGTAGAACATTCTATATATAATTTAAGAAGACTCTCCCCGCAACAACAGTAAATCTCCTCCTCTATCTGGCCGCTACCAAGCCAACCAGGGGTTATACGACTAATCCGTACGTGCACAATTCTACCTCACAGAAAAGCTACACAAGTCTACTGTAATACAGTCCTATGTAATTACAGTTCAGTACTCTTCTTTCGAAAAGGTTTCTTATTATTCAGGCTTAAGTCAAAAGACATTGCCGATAACTACGTTCAGTTCTATATATAGTATACTTCAATTATATATTCTAACAACGTGTAATTTCCAATTACAATAGGGGGACAAGATAATTACCTCGATAAGCCCAAAAATTATCCTAGTTTAATGTCGCTCCTGAGCAACGTTTAGCTCCAACTCCGTGCGCTCCAACCCGCTCCAAACCACCCTTAGAAGTTCTAACCAACTTCTACATACTACTCCCACTAACTATGGAGATTTTTCTGTGGTTTGGTTTGAGACAAAAAGGGACATTTAGGTAGTATTTTCTGCTCTACGATAGAGGTATCTTTGGAAAACTACAAGGTATACTAAGGTAATTTGGGCATTACAACAATACTTTTGAGAGTATCTCTATACCACAAAAAGGGGGTATTATACGAAAACATCTAGTTGTGGGTACCCACGGCTAGCACCACAAGGAGTGGGGAGAACTCTGCCAAGGGAGGGGTATGGTGTTGGACGAGAACACATATAAGAGAGGGGGAGGATTTTAACACTTAGAGATTTGTAGAATGGATGAAGAAGTCTTCAAAGGGGGGGGGGGGGTATTTATAGGTCAAGCAAAGGCCAACCAATGGCCAAGATCATGCCAAGTGAAAGGCAAGTGTAGGGTCAAGATCAAGCCAAGTGCACCTTATCCATCTACCACCAAAATATCCTCCCAACTCCTTGACCAAACAATGGCCAATTCGCCCAACCCCTTTACCGCCCGTCCTTCCAATGAGGGTGACAAGTGTCGCCTCTTGTTGGTCCAAAATGTTTCGCCTCTAAAAATCCGCAAAATTAAAAATGACATAGCCGGAATTTTCCTACGAAAGTCAGGAAACGCTTTCGAAAAACGACTCTAACCGTGTTGTGCACAAAGAATAATTCGCAAGCCTATTCTCAAGTTCAAATTTTTCACGCACGCCCCACGCATATACTCAAAATACGGGTATAACAGACGTGACGCTATAACTCTACCTGCATCAACACACATCCCACCCGATGCCCGACGCATCACAATACACGACATAACCATCCGACCTCCGGAAGAGTAAGAACGGCGCCGTCGGTCTCTTTCAAGAATCGAAACCCCGCCACAAGCATCACCATCAAACTTGGCCGCTTCAGGTCACCTAGTCAATGGTGCGTAGATAGAAGCAAACTTCTCCACGAACCGCCGATAATATCCTGCAAGGCCCGAAATCGCGAACCTCTCGCGAGTAGTAGTGCAGGCCAAGTCCCGATCGCTTCGATCTTGGCGTATCCACTCGAATGCCATCACCCGGCAATATGCCCAAGAAAAGCCACCAAGTCAACCAAAACTCACATTTGGAAAACTTGGCGCATAATCGCTGGTCCCGAGAATCACAAGATAGCCTCAAATGCTCGCATGCTCGCTCGGCGAGAATAAACCAAGATATCATCGATGAACACTATCACAAACGTGTCCAAAAATGGTTTGAACACTCGGTTCATCAAATCCATGAATACCACGAGCGTTGGTCAAACCAAGCGACATAACCCTAACCGTAGTGCCTGCATCGTCCGAATGCGATCTAGGGATGTCCAACTCTCGACTCGCACTGATGATAGCCCACCAGATCAATCTTGGAAAACATCTCGCACTCGCAATCGGTCGAACAAATCATCAATCCGGGAAGAGGTATTCGTTTAATAGTCACCTTGTTCACCGCTCAGAATCAACACACATGCGCGGCCCCGCCCTTCTTCTTCACGAACAATACCGCGCCTCGGGAGAAACACTAGGCCCTGATGAAGCCCTTCTCCAAAGAAATCCCTAAGCCGATCCTTCAACTCTCTCAACTCGGCAGTGCCATTCTCAGATGGCGGAATGGAAATAAGCCGAGTGTCCGACAATATGTCTATACAAAACTCAATCTCCTCGGGAGGATACCCGGAGGTCGTCTGAAACACGCCTGGGAACTCTCGACCACTGAATCGACGGAAAATCTGGTACCGCAGCCTTCAAGATCAAACACCCGAACGAGATGGTAGATATACCCTTCGCACCATCTTCCTAGCCTCGAGGTAGGAAATAAACCTACCCTCGGCGATACAAAGGTTCCTCCCACTCAACAACCGGCCTCAGAAACCGGAACCGCATTTACTCTCTCTGCAGTCTACATTGGTGTAGCAAGAAGCTAGCCAATCCATCCCCATGATCACGTCGAAGTCAATCATCTCCAACTCTATCAAGTCGGCTAGGGTCCGACGACTGTATATGGTCACTGGACAAGCCCTATATACCCGCCGAGCTACCACCGAATCACCCACTGGCGTAGCTACCTCGAAAGGGTCTATGGACTCAGGCTCTATCCCTATCCTACTAGCAACAAGGGGAGATATATAGGACAGAGTAGAACCCGGATCTATCAAGGCATAAACATCAAACCCAGAAACTGATAAGGTACCTGTGACGACATCAGGTGAGGCCTCCTGATCCCGCTACCGACAAGGCATAAATGCGTTCGAGGACCGCTAGAATCGGGACCGCGCCACGACCTGCCGCGACTGGCGCCCATGAGTACCTTTTCTCCGGCGAGTAACTGTCGGGGATGAAGAAGACCCGGCGAAAGAACCTGTAGGCTGACTCCTACCACCCGCGCCACTCCTAGTCGGGAAGTCTCTCGCAAAGTGACCCTGCTGGCCACAATCGTAACAGCTCCGAATAGCACCATAATTCCCGTGGGATCTACCGTGACGGCCACACCGGCGGGTGGTCCCGATCGCCGCACTCACGCTCGGATGTCTCAAGTCCTGGGCCTGGTTCGCTCTCGAATGTCCTGGCCGTGGCCGAGGACGGCAGAGAGTGCTCAGCCGGGCCGTGGTGCAAATCTAGATCGCCGAGGCCGCCACCACGATAGCCACCAAAAGACCTCGCTGTCCTCGTCTTCTTCTGCACGTCACAACCCGCTTGCCTTCTACGCCTCGCATCCAAGAGCATGAGCTGCGTGCGGGTAATGTCCATACCCTACCGAGAGAAACACCCGCACAAGACTCGGCCATATAGTCATCTAGCCCTATGACGTAGCGGTGCACCCTATCCTCCATATCTGCTACCAATGCTGGGACATATCGAGCCAAAGAATCGAACTCGACATTGTACTCCCGATCGCGGCGTCCTCTGCCTCAAAGCAAAAACTATCACCGCGCGCCTCCTCATCTGCGAGGCAAGAAGTGAGTGAGGAAAGCCTCCGAGAACTCATCCCAAGTAGCCGGGACGCGTGCTCTCCCGGGATAACTCCCACGAATCAAACCAATCGATCGCGGTATCACGCACCTATGAACCAAAGATCACGGACTCGGTCTCCGACGCCCGATCACTCTCAAAATCCTCTCAGAGCCGACGGATGAACTCCTGCGGATCATCCTCCCGCCGACCAGTAAAACTCGCGGCTACAACTCGGGAAGTCTCGTAGCCTCAAACTCTCTCGCCTCGGTGAACCACGGCACGATCGGGCTGGATCGAATCGCCAGATCCACTGTCATGTTCGCCACGATCTCGCCGAATCGGGTCATCTCTCAGAACCCATCTCATCTCGCTTCCAGCCGCGGACCGAGGTGTAGGTATCAGTGGTCTCATCATTTGCCGCGCCCTAAACCTCTCCAGGTCGGCGGCCGTAGAACTCGCCGTCTCTGGTATAGATTGGGCCCGAGCCCTCGTGACTCTAGGTGTCCCACTAGCGCCTCCTCGCCGCTTTGCCCTTCTCGCCCGGCCGTTTTACGTGAGGCATAATCATTCTGAAAAGGAATACGTTAGAGGGGTCCAACTTTAACACAGCTCTAAAGCACGATCTCAGAGTGAGAAGAATGGAAACCAATCCTAAATATCCTATAGCCTCCTGATTATTGGTGTGGTGCACAACACACCGATAATCAAGACTCTACTAGATACGGTCTGTAGACACTTTCCGAGGATTAACTGCTCTGATACCACTTTTGTCACGACTGCCCGGTTCGTGGATCGTGCCTTACCCGGGCACCCAAGTAGTCATACATCAGATTAATCAGCGGAATATAAAACAAGACATGAAACATTTTGAAAAGAGAAAACAGTTTATCTGAAGAAAAGCTTGCCTTTCGACATATATATATAACCCAAGTTTTTGCAGTTACATCCCAACTGCATAACAGACTACTGCACTTAAGGAAGTAAACAACTATGGCGGACAGGCCGCCATACCCTGAATGTACAAACTATCTACAATACAGGGAGATCATACCCAAAAGTAGAGCCTCCGGAGAAGATGGAGCTCCTGACACCAACGCAAAGATCCTAAGGATGTGGATCTAGCACTGCTGCCTTTACTGCGATGAACGCACTTCAAGGAGGTCAAGCATATGTACTAAGTATGTGAAATCAGAAGTACTTAAATGAAAACATATCATTTTAAAATCGTTTTGCAAGTATGTATGAAACAACCGAGGTAATCGCACATACCACATCATAAACAAGAGCAACAATAGGTAAACTGTAATGTGTCTTTTCTAGGCCGCGAATGATCGGCAGGCCATTGCCCGTAGTATCACCAAGCAAGCCTAATCTCGACTCCAGAGTCCGCATAGGCCACTCACATAGGCCCGCATAGGGTATATAACCCCGCATCAAGGGTAGCTACTCGGCATCGCCCCGACTCGTAGTCCGCACGCCACATGCATCGCATGAGGTATAACCCCGCACACTAACTCGAACTCCCGTAGCTCGCATAGGTCCCTGGACCCGCATGAGGTATTCTCGAATCAAGGTCCTGCATCACTGAGTCTACCCCGCACGGAGGGCTTAACCCCAGAATATGTCAAGAGAGTGATATTACACTAACATAACGAATTATAGTTAAACAACATAAGCACAACAAGAATACTCTCTTACACAAACGTTACAAGACACTAACACACATAGCATCATATCATGTCTACTTATCAACCCATCTTATTATTCTTTCACAAATCAATATAAGTCCGTTATAAACACATAGGTAAACTGCCTTTTATCATTCTTAAGTGGTTATACCTAACTTCCCATATAGCTAGTATAACTCTTAAGCTTCGCTTTAAAACCAATTAGTTCTCTTACATTAAAAATGATTCAAGATTCTTTGAAATGCTTTCAGATCCTTATTATTCAGGCTTAAGTCGCGAGACATTGTCGTAAGTATTATTCAGGCTTAAGTCAAAAGACATTGCCGTAAGTATTATTCAAGCTTAAGTCGAAAGACATTGCCGTAGTTATTATTCAGTTAACACATGTACGTCTACCGTACTATATATATATTTTAAAATATCATGCTTTAGGAAGAATCACATACCTTCTCGGCGAAAACCTCCTGCCAAGTTGAATATGTCGCGCGCAGAGAATCAGCCTATAATAGTCACATACATCTATCAAAGTCTAGACTACTCTGAAGGTCATTCCAAACAGAGGGTTCACAATTCTATAGAAAGTTGGGCAGCACTTCCCTACCCGGTGAGCTATATAAGTCTCATCAGTGAAAACAAATTCTATGTAAGTATAGTTCAATTATTCTTCTTTTATACCCTTCTACTGTGATAATAGCTCAATTCTATCTTCAGAATATTCTTCTAAGTATTCATACTTATTCTTATACTTCTACAGTATGTATTCTCTAATTACAAAGGAAGGACAAGATTATTTACCTCGGTAAGCCCAATAATATCCTAGATATAAGTCGATCCTGAGCGAGGCTTAGCTCCTAAGTTGTACGCTCCGATAGCTCCAAGGAAACCTTAGAAGTTCTTCACAACTTCTACTAAGTACTAAGGGATTTGGGCTAGGGTATTTTGGGCATTATAACAATACTAGAAGGCAACTTTTCTACCAAGGGAGGGGGGTAGATTTCGGCTAGGCAGGGGGCCTCGCCAAACTTTACTCAAGGGGGGGGGGGGATGGCTTGGACGAAAATGCTCAAGGGAGAGGGAAGGATTTTTCAAGACTTAGAAAGCTTGTTTGTGGATGAAGAACTCTTCATCACAAGAGGGGTATTTATAGGTCAAGGGATGGCCAACCAATGGCCAAGATTATGCCAAGTGCAAGGCAAGTGTAAGGCCAAGATTAGGGCAAGTGTACCTTATCCACTTGCACACAAAATATCCTACCAACTCCAAGACAAAAATAAGCCATCCATTCGGCCCTATGAATGCCTCACATCCATCAATTGGAGGGTGACAAGTGTCACCCTCCCGTTGGTCCAAAGTGTTTCGTCTCTCGGAAAAATCCGCAAAAATTAGAAATGGCATAGCCGGAATTTATCCTACGCGAGTCTAGTAAAACGTTTCGTCGAAAAACGATTCTTTGTGAGAGTTGTGCCCAAAAAACGTCCCATGCCTAAACTTTAAGGCTAAACTTTCGTACGTACGCCCTCACGTACATACTCCGGAAAATACGGGGTATAACATTCTCCCCTCCTTAGAAACATTCGTCCCGAATGTTCCTTCCCAAGATAGTTAACGATAAGATTCTTCATAACTTAAGCAGTTTGCAAATGCCACACACGGCCACAAAACAACACTTAGGCATAAACGATAATGAAAATTTATAAGTAGGAAAGTGAATTACCTGGAGGTGTGGGGAAAAGTGGAGAAATTCGTGCACAACTAGCGAAAAGAGTCGTTTTCCGACGAAAAGTTTTTCGGACTTTGCGAAGGGAAAAATACGGTTGCAACATTTATTATTTTTGCGGATTTTTCCGAGAGACGAAATATTTTGGACCAACGAGAGGGTGACAAGTGTCACCCTCAAGTGGACGAATTTAAGGGCCATTCTTGGCGTTTTTTTGTAGTCAAGGGTTGGTAGGATATTTTGTGTGGTAGATTGATAAGGTGGGACCCACACACACATGTCCAAATCTTGACCCTCCACTTGCCCCCCACTTGGCTTAATCCTAGCCCTTGAAAGTGTCACGACCCGAGCCCGGGCCCGTGACTGGTGCCTTACCCCGGGCACCCTAGTGATACAACATCAGAGAAATCAGCGGAATATAAAAAACAATAACATGAAACAACATGAAGTATGAAATAATAATCTGAGAAAAATTGCCTTTCGGCATGTATATATGAAAACTTAAATTCGAACAGTTACATCCCATGACAACCCTGCCCACAACAAGATTATGCACTTCTACGAATGATATGACAACAACGACGACAGGGCCGCCATACCCCGAATGTAAGCACCTACAACAACAGGGACTATACCAAGATAAGCCTCCGAGGAACGAGCTTCCCAAACGCTGAATCGTGACTCCTAAGAGCGAGGATCAACGATCGCGTACCTTTACTCGCGCAGATGAACGCACTTCAAGGAGGTCGATAAAAGGTACCAAGTATGTGAAATCAAAATATCAGAAATGAAATCATAGTAGTCTATATAAAGCAGAGACATGTATGATAACCAAACTACGATTCACAATAAATAAGCGATCGTGTCAGTCGTGACTCACGCCTCAAAGTCATCACTCAAATATAACAATGGGTCTCACGCCACACATCAATCATGCCCGTGGAATACCTTCCTCACCGCCAGCCTATGATATAAAAGCACCAAGGAATACACATGAACACCGTGTCCCACTGTGTCATCATAAAACCGTCACGGTAAGTACGGCGCATAGCCGACTACTAAAACCCATGCACAACAAGGTCATAAATCGTAGCATGATCCGCCTGCACCGTCACATGATCAAAGCCGCCACTCGCCCGCAGTATCTAATGTGCGCGCTTCAGCCCCGAACTTCCCGTAGCTCTGCATGGGCCACTCCAATGGCCCGCATGAGGTATTCCCCGCATCGAGGGTAGCTACTCCCCGGCAGCGTCCTGGACTCGCCGTCCGCATGGCCACATAGACCGCATGACCACAAAGGCCGCACACTAACCTGGAACTCCCGCAGTTCCGCATAGGCCACACAGACCCGCATAAGGTATTCTCGAATCATAGGTCACACAGACCCGCCTGAGTCTACCCCGCATCGGAGGGCAGCTTAACCCCCGGAATCATGAGTGATACAATACTAACATAACAGCTTATCGTTTAAACAACATAAGCACAATCAAGGGAAACCCCTTTACACAAACATCACAAGATACTAACACACGTAGCATCCTAGCATGTTTACTTAACAAATCAACAAGAAAGTATTACAAGGCTATCACAAACCAACACAATCAAGTTATACACACAAGGTACTTTCTACTATATGATTAACAAGATCGGGTTTTTATCCCCAAAGTACTTCATACATTAACTCTTTAAGAGATACATTATGTCACGACCCGTTCCGGGGCCCGTGACTGGTGCCTTACCCGGGCACCCAAGTAGTCATACATCAGAGAAATCAGCGGAATATAAAAACAACCAAGATATGAAACAGTATAAATAAGACACGCTTTCGGGAAAATTGTCTTTCGGCATATATGTATATAAATACCCCAAAATGAACAGCGATATCCCAACCTTACAACAGTCCCATGCACTCTAAGAGTTTTAAACAACAATGGCGGGACAGGGCCCGCCATACCCCGAATGTAAATATCTACAACGACAGGACCATACCAAATGCTAAGCCTCCGAGAAACGAGCTTTTCCAACGCTCAAACGGTGATCCTAAGAACGGGATCAATAGTAGGAGTACCTTTACCGCAGATGAACGCAGCCTCGGCGAGGTCGATAACATGTACCAAGTATGTGAAATCGAAAATACGTAAATGAAATCATAGTAGTCTATATAAAGCAGAGAAATGTATGATAACCAAAACTACAATTCCAATAAATAAGCGATATGTCAAGTCGTGACTCACGCCTCAAAGTCATCACTCAAATGTAGAATGGGTCTCACGCCCACAACATCAATCATGCCCGTGGAATACCTTCCTCACCGCCGCCTATGATATAAAAACACCAAGGAATATACATGAACACCGTGTCCTACCTATGTCATCATAAAACCGCACGGTAAGTACGAAGGCATAGCCGACTACTAAAACCCACAAGACAAACAAGGCCAGAATCAGATCATGAGATCTGCTTGCACCGCCACATGATCAAAGCCGCCACTCGCCGCAATATCTAATGCGCGTCTAGCCTCGAACTTCCCGTAGCTCGCACGGGCCACTCCAATAGCCCGCATGAGGTATTCCCGCATCGAGGGTAGCTACTCCTGCAGCCGTCTCGCCTCGCCGTCCGCATAGCCACAAAGACCGCATGACCACGCGGCCGCATACTAACTGGAACTCCCGCAGTTCCGCATAGGCCATACAGACCCGCATAAGGTATTCTCGAATCATAGGTCACACAGACCCGCCTGAGTCTACCCCGCATCGGAGGGCAGCTTAACCCCCGGAATCATGAGTGATATAATACTAACATAACAACTTATCGTTAAACAACCTAAGCACAACAAGGGAAAACCCCTTTACACAAACATCACAAGATACTAACTCACGTAGCATCCTAACATGTTTACTTATCAAGTCAACAAGAAAGTATTACAAGACTATCACAAATCAATACAATCAAGTTATTCACACAAGGTACTTCATGTATTACTCTTTTAAAAGATCCGCTTCTTTCACAAAGGTCACACAATACCCGTAGTATAAAAATAGAGTGATTATCTTGAAGTAAATCAAAACACTTCTCTTTGTAAAATCAAGTAACAACATTCTTTTCCCAACGCTCAAGTTTGCCTAATTTCAATTACTCAAGTTTCTCATTTTCGAAAGGTTTCGTAGTTCATAGTTTTAATCCTTTAAAACAATTTGAGAAACATATACCTTATGTGTGAGTAGGTTATTATTGTTCATAACAATCTTATTACAGCAGCCATGATCTAGGAAATGTAATATCATTTTGTCTCATCTTAGCTCCTATGCAGATGGAAGTTTCTACTGGTTTTAATAATACTTTATTAGTCAAAATATTTCCCTTTATTAGCGCTGCTGTGGTTTGTTCGACATTCATTCTGATCGGTAAAACATCATTCCTTTTGAAAACCAAAAATACTCATTACTCACGAATGAGGTTTCACACTTCTTAACAAAATTCACATTTAGTATAATTAAGTCAAGTCTCTTATTTTCTTAAATCAATAAATCATTCTTTTTATCACTCTTAAGCCGTTATACCTAACTTCCCATAAAGCTAGTATAACTCTTAAGCTTTTAAAACCAAGTGTTACTCTTCTTTCAAAAAGGTTTCTTAATTCTTTTGAACTATTTCAGATTCTTAAGTCAAAAGACATTGCCGTAATTATTATTCAGGCTTAAGTCCGAAGACATTGCCGTAATTATTATTCAGGCTTAAGTCCGAAGACATTGCCGTAATTATTATTCAGTTAACACACGTACGTCTACCGTACTATATACATATTCTTTAAAATATCATGCTCAAGAGGATAGGAAGAATCACATACCTTCTCGGCAAAATCCACCTGCCAAGTTGAATATGTCGCGCGCAGAGAATCGACCTATAACAGTCAAATACGTCTATCAACGCCTGATCAGATCGCATAAAGCTCTAGCGGAGGGTTCGCTATTCTATGGACATTTGGGCAGCACTTCCTACCCGTGAGCTACTCAAGTTCATCAGTGAAAACAAATTCCCATGTAAGTACAGCTTCTATTATTCTTCTTTTAAACCCTTCACCGTGATATCACTCAATTCTATTCTTTAATATCCTTCTAAGTATTTATACTTATTCCTATACTTCCACAGTACGTATATTCTAATTACAAAAGGAGGGTAAGATTATTTACCTCGGTAAGCCCAATAATATCCTAGATAAAAGTCGCTCCTGAGCAAGGTTTAGCTCCTACTCCGCACGCTCCAATGCGCTCCAAGAACCCTTAGAAGTTCTTCACAACTTCAACTAAGTACTGGGGTTTGGGCTGTGGTAATTGGGCATTATAACAATACTAGAAGGCAACATTTCTACCAAGCCCTGGTAGTGTTTCGCCAGGGCTTGCTTTAGAGTGGGGCCTCGCCAACTTTACTCAAGGGGGTGAGTAGGCTTTCGACTAAACAAGCTCAAGGGGGAGGGAAGGATTTTTCAAGACTTGAAAGATTTTGTGGATGAAGAACTCTTCATCTTAAGAGGGTATTTATAGTCAAGACACGGCCAACCAAGGCCAAGATGATGCCAAGTGCAAGGCAAGTGTAGGGTGAGGATTTAGGCAAGTGTCCATTCTATCTACTACACAAAAATATCCTACCAACTCCATGACAAAATAGCCAACCCATTCGCCCTATAGACGCCTCAAGTCCATCAATGGAGGTGACAAGTGTCGCCTCCCGTTGGTCCAAAATGTTTCGCCTCTAAAAATCCGCAAAAATTAGAAATGACATAGCCGAAATTTACCCTACGCGAGTCAGTAAAGCGTTTCGCCAAAAACGACTCTAATCCAAGGCCAGGCACAAATAATATTCGCCAAGCCACCTGTGGGTGACACGTGTCGCCTCCTACTGGCCCAAAATATTTCATCTTCCAAAAATATCCACAATGGCCAAAATCTCAAAACAAAGTGGGCCCCACAAAACCAGAATTTCTCCCGTGGCCCCACGTGACCATTTCCAAAATAAAATTCCATAATTCTCTAATATTCCAAGAAGTCCGAATACCAAACTGGGAATCCAATTCCCATTAACGAACCTTTTTCCTTCACAAAACCGAAACTTTTCCGTGGAAAATCACCTCTTTCTTCCTTTCCAATTTCAATGTCGTATTCTCGCACGCACGCCATCGCATACATACTCGAACTACGGGTATAACATTCTCCTCTTAGAAACATTCGTCCGAATGTTCTCGTCACGACTGCTCCGGTTCGTGGATCGTGCCTTACCCGCACCCAAGCGCCATACATCGAGAAAATCAATAAATATAAAACAAGACATGAAACAGTTGTAAAATGAGACACGCTTTATCTCGATGAAAAGCTTGCCTTTCGCATATATATATAACCCAAGTTTTGCGCTACATCCCAACTGCATAATAGACTACTGCACTTAAGGAAGTAACAACTATGGCGACAGGGCCGCCATACCCCGAATGTACAAAACTATCTACAATACAGGAGATCATACCCAAAAGTAGAGCCTCCTGAGAAGATGGAGCTCGACACCAACGCAAAGATCCTAAGGATGTGGATCTAGCACTGCTTGCCTTTACTCGCGCAGATGAACGCACTTCAAGGAGGTCAAGACAACAGTACTAAGTATGTGAAATCAGAAAGTACTTAAATGAAAACATATCATTTTAAAATCGCTTTTGCAAGTATGTATGAAACAACCAAGGTAACCGCATAGTGCCACATCATAAACAAGAGCAACAATAGGTAAATCAGAATGTGTCTTTTCTAGGTCGAATGATCGCAGGCCATTGCCCGTAGTATCACCATGCAAGCCTAATCACGACTCCAGTCCGCATAGG
Source organism: Przewalskia tangutica (assembly GCA_029844215.1). Lineage (NCBI taxonomy): Eukaryota > Viridiplantae > Streptophyta > Magnoliopsida > Solanales > Solanaceae > Przewalskia > Przewalskia tangutica. Next base: position 53,491,826 of record CM056721.1, read on the forward strand.
CCACTCACATAGGCCCGCATAGGTATATAACCCCGCATCGAGGGTAGCTACTCCTGCATCGCCCCGACTCGTAGTCCGCATGGCCACATAGACCGCATGAGGTATAACCCCGCATCACTAACCTGAACTCCCGTAGCTCGCATAGGTCCCTCGACCCGCATGAGGTATTCTCGAATCATGGTCCTGCATCACCGAGTCTACCCCGCATCGGAGGCGCTTAACCCTGTAATATGTCAAGAGGTGAGTGATATTACACTAACATAACAAATTATCGTTAAACAACATAAGCACAACAAGAATACTCTCTTATACAAACGTTACAAGACACTAACACACATAGCATCATATCATGTCTACTTATCAAACCATCTTATTATTCTTTTCACAAATCAATATAAGTCCGTTATAAACACATAGGCAAACTGCTTCTTTTATCATGCTTAAGTGGTTATACCTAACTTCCCATAAAGCTAGTATAACTCTTAAGCTTCGCTTTAAAACCAATTAGTTCTCTTCTCATAAAAATGATTCAAGAATCTTTGAAATGCTTTCGATCCTTATTATTCGTGCTTAAGTCGCGAGACATTGCCGTAAGTATTATTCAGCTTAAGTCGAAAGACATTGCCGTAGTTATTATTCAGCTTAACACATGTACGCTCACCGCACTATATATTTTAAAAATATCATGCTTTAGGAAGAATCACATACCTTCTCGCGAAAACCACCGCCAAGTTGAATATATCGCGCAGAGAATCAACCTATAATAGTCGACATGTCTATCAACGCCTAGACTACTCAGAAACAGATTCTAAGCAGAGGGTCCTTTATTCTACGGAAAATCGGGCAGACTTCCTACCCTGAGCTACTCAAGTTCATCAGAAAACAAATTCTAAGTAAGTATAGTTCAATTATTCTTCTTTAAACCCTTCTATCGTGATAATAGCCAATTCTATTCTCAGAATATTCTTCTAAGTATTTAATACTTATTCTTATACTACTACAGATGTATTCTCTAATTCAAAAGAGGTTAGGATTATTTACCTCGGTAAGCCCAATAATATCCTAGATAAAAGTCGATCCGAGCAAGGCTTAGCTCCTAAGTTAGACGCCCGATAGCTCCATGAAACCTTAGAAGTTCTTCACAACTTCTACTAAGTACTAAGGGATTTGGGCTAGGTATTTTGGGCATTATAACAATACTAGAAGGCAACTTTTCTACCAAGGAGGGGGTAGATTTGCCAGGCTAGGGGAGGGTTGCCTCGCCAAGCTCACTCAAAGGGGTGTTGGACTAAAAAGGCTACAAGGGAGAGGAAGGATTTTCAAGACTTGAAAGGAATTTGTGGATGAATAACTCTTCATCTTAAGGGGTATTTATAGGTCAAGACACGGCCAACCAATGGCCAAGATTTAGCCAAGTGCTAGGCAAGTGTAAGGTCAAGATTAGGCAAGTGTCCTCGCCAACTTGCACACAAAATATCCTACCAACTCCAAGACAAAATTGGACACTCCAATCGCCATATTGACGCCTCAAGTCCATCAATTGGAGGTGACAAGTGTCGCCTCCCGCTGGTCCAAAATGTTTCGCCTCTCGGAAAAATCCGCAAAATTTAGAAATGACATAGCCGAATTTACCCTACGAAAGTCGTGGAAACGTTTACCCGGAAAACTATTCGCTTTGTGAGTTGTGCCCAAAAACGCCCAAGGCCTAAACTTTTAAGGCTAAACTTTTGACGTATTCCCTTACGCATATACCTGAAATACGGTATAATAGCCTTCTAGGTCTCAAACAAGCAGCGCCAAGATAGTCCTTACCGCTATACTTACTTAAACAACCATGCCACACTGCCACAACACAACAAGCGCATACTTATCTCCAAGTCCACGAGGAATCACCTCAATCACAAAAGCTCCTACTCGAGGTCTAAAAGATACTCCTTCGCACCTACTCTTTACAAACGAAATGATCACACCTATGCCTCGTAATACATGCTCGCTTCTTCCTTACTCGTCGCACTTTCTCGTACACTCGAACTCTTTCTCATAACTTACCATGTTTCTGGTACTGCTTCCCACTGACTCTGAGCTGCCAATGACCTCTTCTGGATAAGCTTCACCCTATTCACGCCCTACTGAACAAGTACGAACCAATTATCTGCACCTTGCTTACATCGAATCAATCGATCGGCAATCTTACACTAGCGCTTATAAAAAGGCTCCAAACGGCGACACCCGAATACTGAAACGGTAGCTATATAATACATACTCAACAAAGGCGAATAGTCCTTACAGCTACCCCTGAAATCCAAACACTGGCCCGAGGGTGAATGCGACACTGAGACTCACCTGAGTTCCTAACCTTGCCTGGTAAAACTTCCAGAAAAGAAACAGCCGTAACTTGGGGCTCCACTGCTCGCCATAAGGTGAAGGTAGGCACCTCGCCGCTTACAACCTTCCTGAAATAATCATCTCGTAACTTACTATCGAGTACACGGTTTGACTAAAAGATAAGATGGGCTGACCTCATCGGCCCGACTACAGGTCGAACGCATCCACGAACTCGTACAATGGTTAACTAAACCTGGGCCTAACACCCTCGTGACCCTAACACAAAGCGGGACCACCACAAACTGACCCCACCACCATACAGGATGCGGGTCGACCACATGGCCTCAACCCGACCCGGCTACGCGCAAAACACTAGCTCCCTGATTCGGAACAATCTCACTAATCACGTTACGAAAACCTAGCGGTCTTCTAAGCTCAACTACCCTCTTTCATTTCACATCACTCAGGGATTCATCCCACCAAAAATCTCACGTATACTATGCACCTCGATAAGGGTCAAACACGAAATAATTCTTTTACCAAAGATGGCCTCGCCTCTAAGGTCTCTACGTATAATATTCTAAGGCTCCCACTCTCTATCCCCCAATCTTACACTGTTAACTAAAAAAAATTCTAATCACAATAACACAATGAGAACCGAATAAAATACTTAAGAAATTAGCATCTTAGTACAAATATAAATCTCTAAAGGTTTAAGGATATACAGATCTCACGCCACTTCCTAGGTCGTTTTAATCAATCCATACCGTAGTGCATAGTGGAAGGTGATGAACTATCCATCGATCTGAAGGTGAGTCTCTACATCCCCGCCAACTCGTTGGACAATTTCTCGCAAATGGCCTGCCGTCAAGCAAAACAAGTTGTCGCGAAGCACGACACTCCCACGCGATGACATCGACCACAACGGCCACACCGAGATGGGGGTGGCCTCCTCTGGCTAACACCCCTTCCTCTCCGCACCACTGAATCCGCAACTGATCTGGTAGGATGAGTCTTCCTACTTGTATCCTTCCTCATAGAACATTCCCTCGCCATATATGGCCCGATACCGCAAGTAAAACAAGCACCCGATAAAGACGGCATTTCGGGATGGCGCCGCCACCTGTGAACACCGAGGAAAATCGAACCCCGTGGAGGACACTCTGCCTTGGCGGAGCGCATGTCTAATCTGCTGCGAGCGGTTCGCCTCGAGAGTTACCAAATGATCCTACCAATCGGGCCTCTTCTGCGATCTTGTTTAATCTGCCGATCTCTACATCTCTCGGCCACGCACATAATCTGAACGCATGGCTGGCTCATTCCCGATCAAGAGCTACTTCTTCACAACCCTTCTTTAGATAATCATCAATATCCTTGGTATCTGGTACATAAAATTCTCCTGCCGCCAAATCCCTTGCTAATGCAGGCCGTCTCCTTCAATCCATATTTTCTGCTCCAAGCCGTGGGCGAAGGTCGGATGTCATGGCGCGATGAGAGCTGCTCTGCGTGTGCCAAACTCTGCTTCTTCTTTGGCGACGCCTCGAACTCCGCATGAAGCATCACCTCAGTGATGATTGGGCTGTGCCCTTCTAACTCTCGAACTCCACTCGCGACTCCCTCGGCGCCTTGCCTTCTGGGCGAGTTGCCTGGCGCGGAGGCATCACTGGTAAAGGAAAGGAATACGTTAGAGGGGTCCAACTTATAACACAGCTCTAAAGCACGATCTCAGAGTGAGAAGAATGGAAACCAATCCTAAATATCCTATAGCCTCCTGATTATTGGTGTGGTGCACAACACACCGATAATCAAGACTCTACTAGATACGGTCTGTAGACACTTTCCGAGGATTAACTGCTCTGATACCACTGTTGTCACGACCCGTTCCGGGGCCCGTGACTGGTGCCTTACCCGGGCACCCAAGTAGTCATACATCAGAGAAATCAGCGGAATATAAAACAACCAAGATATGAAACAGTATAATTAAGACACAGTTTCTGGGAAAAAGTTGCCTTTCGGCATAAATGTATATAAATACCCCAAAATGAACAGTTACATCCCAACCTTACAACAGATCTACAGACCTCTAAGAGTTTAAAACAACAATGGCGGGACAGGGCCCCGCCATACCCCTGAATGCAAATATCTACAACGACAGGGGACCATACCAAAATGCTAAGCCTCCGGAGAAACGGAGCTTTTCCAACGCTGAAACGGTGATCCTAAGAACGGGGATCAACAGTAGGAGTACCTTTACCTGCGGCATGAACGCAGCCCCCCGAAGGAGGTCAGTACGACAGGTACCAAGTATGTGGCGAAAATCAGAAATGAAATCATAGTAGTCTATATAAAGCGGGAGACATGTATGATAACCAAAACTACGATTCACAATAAATAGCGATCATGTCAAGTCGTGACTCACGCCTCAAAGTCATCATAAAACCGTGCGGGGTAAGTACGAAGGCATAGCCGACTACTAAAACCCGGTACAAACAAGGTCAAATGGCAGATCATGAATCGTCTGGCCGTCACATGATCAAGCGGCCACTCGCGCGATATCTAATGTGCGCGTCTGGCCGTGGAACTTCCCGTAGCTCGCATGGGCCACCCAATGGCCGCGCAGGTATTCCCGCATCGGTAGCTACTCCGGCGGCGTCTGGACTCGCCGTCCGCGTAGCCACAAAGACCGCATGACCACAAGGCCGCGTACTAACTCGAACTCCGCGATTCGCCATATCTGCACTGCATAAGGTATTCTCGAATCATAGGTCACGGACACTTTGAAGTCTACCGCGTCGGAGCGGCACTTTAACCCGGAATCATGAGTGATATAATATTAACATAACGACTTATCGTTAAACAACCTAAGCACAACAAGGAAAACCCCTTTACACAAACATTACAAGATACTAACTCACGTAGCATCCTAACATGTTTACTTATCAAGTCAACAAGAAAGTATTACAAGACTATCACAAATCAATACAATCAAGTTATTCACACAAGGTACTTTCTACATTATGTTAACAAGTTCGGTTTTTAGCCCCAAAGTACTTCATGTATTACTCTTTTAAAAGATCTGTTTCTTTCACAAAAGTCACACAATACGTAGTATAAAAATAGAGTGATTATCTTTTGAAGTAAATCGAACACTTCTCTTTGTAAAATCAAGTAACAACATTCTTTTCCCAACGCTCAAGTTTGCCTAATTTCAATTACTCAAGTTTCTCATTTTGAAAGGTTTAGTAGTTCATAGTTTTAATCCTTTAAAACAATTTGAGAAACATATACCTTATGTGTGAGTAGGTTATTATTGTTCATAACAATCTTATTACAAAGACCATGATCTAGGAAATGTAATATCATTTTGTCTCATCTTAGCTCCTATGCAGATGGAAGTTTCTACTGGTTTTAATAATACTTTATTAGTCAAAACATTTCCCTTTATTAAGCCATTGTGGTTTGTTCGACATTCATTCCGATCGGTAAAACATCATTCCTTTTGAAAACCAAAAATACTATTTACTCACGAATGAGGTTTCACACTTTTTCACATTAGTATAATTAAGTCAAGTCTCTTATTTTCTTAAATCAATAAATCATTCTTTTATCACTCTTAAGCCGTTATGCCTAACTTCCCATAAAGCTAGTATAACTCTTAAGCTTTTAAAACCAAGTGTTACTCTTAAAAGGTTTCTTAATTCTTTTGAACTACTTGATTCTTTTTATTCGTGCTTAAGTCAAAAGACATTGCCGTACTTATTATTCGAGCTTAAGTCCAAGACATTGCCGTAATTATTATTCGATTAACACACGTCGTCTACCGTACTATATACATATTCTTTAAAATATCATGCTCAAGAGGATAGGAAGAATCACATACCTTCTCGTGAAATCCACGCAAGTTGAATATGTCGCGCAGAGAATCGACCTATAACGATCAAATACGTCTATCAACGTCTAGGCATCTTGTACAAAGCTCTAGCGGAGGGTTCGCTATTCTATGGACATTTGGGCAGCACTTCCCTACAGGTGAGCTACTCAAGTCTCTTTGTGAAAACAATCCATGTAAGTCTGATTCTATTATTCTTCTTTTAAACCCTTCTACTGTGATATCAGTTCAATTCTATTCTTTAATATCCTTCTAAGTATTTATACTTATTCCTATACTTCTACAGTACGTATATTCTAATTACAAAAGGAGGGTAAGGTTATTTACCTCGGTAAGCCCAATAATATCCTAGATAAAAGTCGCTCCTGAGCAAGGTTTAGCTCCTACTCCGCACGCTCCAATGCGCTCCAAGAACCCTTAGAAGTTCTTCACAACTTCAACTAAGTACTAAGGGGTTTGGGCTAGGGTAATTTGGGCATTATAACAATACTAGAAGGCAACATTTCTACCAAGGGAGGGGGGTAGTGTTTGGTGGGCTTGCTTTAGAGGGGGGGGGGGCCTCGGCCAACTTTACTCAAGGGGGGGGGGTGAGTAGGCTTTGGACGAAACAAGCTCAAGGGGGAGGGAAGGATTTTTCAAGACTTGGAAAGATTTTGTGGATGAAGAACTCTTCATCTTAAGAGGGGTATTTATAGGTCAAGACATGGCCAACCAAGGGCCAAGATGATGCCAAGTGCAAGGCAAGTGTAGGGTGAGGATTTAGGCAAGTGTCCATTCTATCTACTACACAAAAATATCCTACCAACTCCATGACAAAATAGCCAACCCATTCGGCCCTATAGACGCCTCAAGTCCATCAATTGGAGGGTGACAAGTGTCGCCCTCCCGTTGGTCCAAAATGTTTCGTCTCTCGGAAAAATCCGCAAAAATTAGAAATGACATAGCCGGAATTTACCCTACGCGAGTTGTGTAATACGTTTCGTCGAAAAACGACTCTAATCGGGCGTTGTGCACAAATAATATTCGGCCAAGCCACCTAGGGGGGGGGTGACATGTGTCGCCCTCCTACTCGTCCAAAATATTTCATCTTCCGAAAAATATCCACAATGGCCAAAATCTCGAAAACAAAGTGGGCCCCACAAAACCGTAAATTTCTCCCGTGGGCCCCACGTGACCATTTCCGAAAATAAAATTCCATAATTCTCTAATATTCCAAGAAGTCCGAATACCAAATCTGGGAATCCAATTCCCATTAACGAACCTTTTTCCTTCACAAAAACCGAAAACTTTTCCGTGGAAAAATCACCTCTTTCTTCCTTTCCAATTTCAATGTCGTATTCTCGTACGTACGTCATCGCATACATACCCTGGAACTACGGGGTATAACAAGTACGAACCAACTATCTGCACCTTGCTTACATCGAATCAATCGATCGACAATCTTACACTAGCGCTTATAAAAAGGCTCCAAACGGCGACACCCGAATACTGAAACGGTAGCTATATAATACATACTCAACAAGAGGCGAAGAGTCCTTACAGCTACCCTCGAAATCCAACCACTTGCCCGAGGGTGAATGCGACACTGAGATTCACCTGAGTTCCTAACCTTGCCTGGTAACTCTTCCGTAAAAGCAGTAGTAACTTGGACTCCCGCATCAGCCATAAGGTGAAGGTAGGCACCCCGTGCAGCCTTACAACCTTCCTGAAATAATCATCTCGCAACTTACTACCGAGTACACGGTTTGACTAAAAGATAAGACGGGTTGACCTCATCGGCCCGACTACTGGTCGAACGCATCCACGAACTCGTACGATGGTTAACTAAACTTGGGCCTAACACCCTCGTGACCCTAACACAAAGCGGGACCACCACAAACTGACCCCACCACCAAACAGGCCGCGGGTCGACCCGCCACATGGCCTCAACCCGACCCGGCAACGCGCAAAACACTAGCTCCCCGATCCGGAACAATCTCACTAATCACGTTACGAAAACCTAGCGGTCTTCTTAGCTTAACTACCCTCTTTCATTTCCTACTACTCAGGGACTTATCCCACAAAAATATCTCACGTAAACTATGCACTTTGATAAGGGTCAAACATGAATTAATTCTTTTACCAAAGATGGCCTCGCCTCTAAGGTCTCTACGTATATATTCTAAGGCTCACACTTTTTCTATCCCCCAATCTTTCCCGATTAACTAACCATAATTTCTAATCACAATTAACACAATGCTAACCGAAAATAATACTTAAGATATTCGCATTTTACTATACATACAAATCTCTAGAGGGTTAAGGATATACCTATATCTACGCTGCACTTCCCCTAGGTCGTTCTAATCACTCCCGCCCTGTTGGGCGCATAGCTGGGGAAGGTGATGAACTATCCACTGATCCCGAAGGCTGAGTCCCTACATCCCCGCCAACTCCGGTTGGACAATTTCTCGCAAAATGGCCCTGCTGGCCGCAAACATAACAAGCTGCCGCAGAAGCACGACACTCCCCAAAATGACATCGACCACAACGGCCACACCGAGGTGGGGGTGGCCACATTTTCCTTTATTAACGCTGCCGTGGTTTGTCGATACTCATTCTGATTTCCGAAATCAGTAAAACATTATTCCTTTTAAAACCAAGTACCCATTACTCACGAATGAGGTTTCACATTGTTAACAAACTTCATATCAATACAATTAAGTCAAGTCTCTTATCTTTTAAGATCAAGTCTCTTAACTTCTAAAAATCAGTAAACCATTTCTTTTTACCATTCTTAAGACGTTATACCTAACTTCCCATAAAGCTAGTATAACTCTTATGTTTTCAAAACCAAGTATTACTCTTCTTTTCAAAAAGGTTCTCAATTCTTTTGAAATACTTCAAGATTCTTATTATCACATATCAAGTCAGTTATAAGTCAAATCAGTTATCTTTTAAAAGCCACAAAGCATTTCTTACTTACATAAAGCTGTTATAACCAACTTCCCATAAAGCCGTTATAACACTTTATGTTTTAAACCAATCAAATACATTTAACACGTATGCGTCACCGTACTAGATAGTTATACACATATCATGCTAGAAAAGATAGGAAGAGGTTCACATACCTCGCGACGATTATCGACTAATAGCAAAAGCGCTCAGTACCTCAAGCGTCGGCTACTCCTTAAGCCAAGTAGATCACGCCACACGTAGTACTTCAACCTATAGAGGCCACAAGGCGCCTATTAACATCTAGATCTCAATGTAGTACATTCTACGAAAATTGGCAAAGACTCCCGCAACGCCGTAAATCTCCTACTCTATCGAGGTAGGCTACCAAGCCAACCAGTGGGGTTACACGCCTAACCGGACGTGTACAATTCTACTACACAGTAATGCTACACAAGTCTCCATGTCTGATCCTATGTAATTACGATTCGATTCTCTTCTTTAAAATTCAGCTTAAGTCAAAAGACATTGCCGCACAATTATGTTCGATTCTATATATAGTATACTTCAACTATATATTCCTACACATGTAATTTCCAATTACAATAGAAGGTCAAGAGTGTTTACCTCGATAAGCCCAAAATTATCCAAGTTTATATGTCGATCCTGAGCAAGGTTTAGCTCCTACTCCGTGCGCTCCAACCCGCTCCAAACAACCCTTAGAAGTTCTAACCAACTTCTACTCAAATACTTCAACTATCAATGAAGATTTCCTTAGGGTTTCGTTTAGTGACTGAGGGAAAGTATAATAGTATTTCCGGGCTCTACGTATAGAGGTAACTTTGGAAAGTACTACAAGGTATAGGGCTAAAGTATTTGGGCATAACAACAATACTAGGAGAGTATTTCTATACCACAAAAAGGGGGGTATTATACGAAAACAACTAGGCTAGGGGGGGTACCCCACGGCTAACCACTACAAAGGGGAGTGGAGGCCTCTCGGCCAAAGCTTCTCAAGGGGGCTTTGGACGATTTTAACTCACAAAGGGGGAGAGATTTCAAGACTTGGAAAATGATTTTTGGATGAAGAAAGTTCATCAACTAAGGGGGTATTTATAGGTCAAGGAATGACCAACCAATGGTCAAGATCCATCCAAGTGTTAGGCAAGTGTAAGGCTAAGATTAAGCCAAGTGCACCTTATCCATCTACCACACCAACTTGCACAAAATATCCTACCAACTAAAGCCACCTTTTTCGTCCAAGACCGCCCACAATTGCTTCCAATGTGAGGGTGACACATGTCACCCTCCCGTTGGTCCAAAATGTTTCGTCTCTCGGAAAAATCCGCAAAAATTCTCAATGACATAGCCGGAATTTTCCCTTCGCAAGTTTAGTAAAACGTTTCGTCGAAAAACGATTCTTTTCGGCACTTGTGCCCAAATTTCGAACCTAGCCAAACCTTAAGGCTTAAATTAATATACGTACGCCCTTACGTACATACTCTGGAAATACGGGGTATAACATTCTCCCCTCCTTAGAAACATTCGTCCCGAATGTTCCTTCTCGAAACAGATAACGAAGAAGTTCCTTCTAACAAGTTGTCAACGCCACACCTGGCCACGTAATAACACACGTTCTCTTCCTTCCTTACTCGTCGTGCCCTTCTCGAACACATGAACTCTTCTAGTATACGTACCACACTTCAGTCAACGCTTCTGTTGCCAAAACTTTGGAATCACCACCTCCAAACTTGGTCATCTTACTAGCCTCAATCTTCCTTAAGGCCATTCCCGGCCTTCACGATCCGCTTCTGGTCGAACATATCCACGAACTCATACGATGGTCATCTAAACTTGGGCCCGGACCGCGTGACCCTACCACTGGCGGGACCACCCGGGTGACCCTACCTCGAAGCAGGCGCGGGTTGGCCCGCAACATGGCCCCAACCCGACCCACTTAACGCAAGCTCTTGTTCCCGATCCGAACAATCTTACCTATCTGGTCATGAAAGCTACCACTTCCATTTCACACTACCGGGGACTTATCACATAATACATTCTAGGCATAAAATGCACTCGACAAGGATCACTTGCAAAATCTTGTACTCAAGACGGCGCTACATCTAAGGTCTCAATCAGAATATTCTAAGGTTCATCATTTTCTCACCCCCAGGCTTACCCTTTTACTAACCAGGCTTCTAAATCACATTTTTTTTGCACAAAGCTATCCGAACATAACACTAAACACATCATCAATACATACAAAACTCTAGAGAGTTAAGGATATACCTGAAAATGGGCGGTTCAAAGGACCGCTAAAACTGGGAACTTCCACCGCGACCTCTGCCGTGGCCCGCTGTTGTCTGAACATCCTGCCTAGCTATGGAAGGTGAAGAACCCGCAACTGCTCTAGTAGTCTGTGCTATCCCACCAGTGCTACCCCTGGTCGGACAGTCTCTCGACAAATGGCCCTGCCGGCCGTAAGTATCGCAATCTCCCAAACCAATACGACATTCCCCTCTATGGGCTTTACCACAATGGTCACACTGAGATACGGGTGGCCTCATCCGGCGAGCACTCCTCCCTCAAAATCAACCACAGGAGCCCCGACTGCTCCCGAATATCCCGGCGAAGGTCCTGGCGTGGAGGACCACTGCATCTTGGCGGACGTACATAGCTAGACAGCTGCTGAGGCGTTCCGCCTCGAAAGTCACCAAAGGACCTCATTGCTCGCCTCTTCTGCGATCTCGGCCATTCCGCCGATTCTCCGCTCGCATCCAAGTGCATAAGCCTGCATGCGGGTAATGTCCATGCCCGGCTGAAGGGCTACACCCGAACAACTCTCTACTAGGTAATCATCGAGCCCTGTAACATATCGGTGCACTCGATCCTCCATACAAGCTACTAACGCGGGGACGTACCAGGCCAATGAGTCGAACTCCACATTGTACTCCCGAATCGTACGCCCGTTCTGCCGCAACACCAAAAATCTGTCGGCCCGAGCCCTCCTCATCTGTGGAGGCAAGAAGTGTGCAAGAAATGCCTCTGAGAACTCGTCCCATAAAGCTGGAAGTGCATTCTCTCCCCGGGACAGCTCCCACGAATCAAACCAGTCAACTGCGGTATCACGCAGCTGATGCGAACTTAAGACCACTGACTCGGTCTCCGATGCCTTGATCACTCTCGCGATCAGAATCGCCGGATGAACTCCTGCGGATCATCCTCGTGCCTCGAACCATAAAACTCGCGGGTTACATCTCGTAAAATCCGTAGCCTCAAACTACGATCTAGGGTGAACCATCGTGCTCTTTGGGCTGCTGCGTCCGGCTATCCTCATATCAGCCACAACCGCCAATAATCGCCCACTCTTGTAACCCATCTCTCCGCTCCCGGTGCGGGATCGAGGCTCGGATCTTGTGGTCTCTGAGAGGCGCATTGCTCTACTCGCGGCTCCTCTGCTTTGCCGCCTCGGGCCGGGTTGCCTTGCGCGGAGGCATAATCGGTAAAAACGAAATACGTCGGAGGGTCCGACTTACAACACGGCTCTAAGGCACGATCTCGTAATGAGAAGAATGGAAACCAATCCTAAATGTCCTGCGACCTCACGATTATAGATGTGGTGCACAACACATCGATAATCAAGACTCTACTAGACACGATGCAGACACTTTCCGAGGACTAATCGCTCGATACCACTTTTGTCACGACCAACCGGGCGTGATCGTGCCTTACCGGGCACCCTAGTGATACAACATCGAGAGAAAAACCAATGAAATGAAAACTTAAACATATAAATAAATATAAATCAAGACGAAGAAAATAGGCCAACCAAAGCGGTTGCCTTCAAAGATTTATATATATAACGACCTTTGAGCAGTTACAATCCTTACAACCCCGCCTGGCAACAACTCTGCACTCTAAGATTTATACAACAACTATGACGGACAGGGGCCCGCCATACCCCTGAATGTACAAGGACCAGCGGACTGTGGTAACATACCAAAGATAAGCCTCCAAGGAACGGAGCTTCCAATCTGTTGAAAGGTGATCCTAAAAGCGAGGATCGACACCGATGTACCTCTACTGCGGCATGAACGCAGCCGAAGGAGGTCGATCTAACAGTACCAAGTATGTGAAATCGTAAAATCAGAATGAAATCATAGCGATCTATATAAAGCGGGAGACATGTATGATAACCAAACTACGATGCACCACATATAAACAAATATATCAAGTCGTGACTCACGCTCCAAATCATCACTGCGTTCGTGGGATTCCTTCCTCACCGCGATGCATGATATAACAACGGCAAGGAGTATATGTGAACACCGTGTCCTACACGTGTCAATAAAACCGTGCGGGACAAGTATAACTACGGATCCGACCGTACAATATCTTTGTACAACCATATCATGGCGACACGTGGCAAGTGCAATAGCCTCCACCGGCTCCACTGCGCCCACGTAGGCGACGGGGCAAGTGGAATCGGCACGCCCGCATCACAACCGTAAGTCACGGCTCCATCCAAATCCGACTCGCGAAGGCGACACGTGGCAAGTACACTAGCCTCGCACCGATCCACTGCGTCACGTAGGCGACGGGGCAAGTGAATCGGCGGGCACCGATCACAACCGTAAGTCACGATACTTCACGCGAAGGCGACACGTGGCGGTACAATAACCTATACCAGATCCACTGCGTCACGTGGCGGCGGGGCAAATAAACAGCTACGCACCGATCACAACCGTAAGTCACGATCTTCGCCATAAATAACCATAATGGTCACATGTCCACATCATCTGTAGACACGCCCATGTAATAATAATAATGGGCGTGCAGTGGAATCTTCCGTCACTGCAGACGTCCAAGTAAGTTCTCAATAAGTCAACCTCCTCCATCGAGAGACGGTAGAATAGAAACACAATTCTTGCACAACAAAGACTATCTCAATAAGCATAGGTAAGTTACCCAACAACAAGCATAGGCAAGTTATACACAACTCAAAGTACTTTCATTTTAAGTCAAAATCCGGGTGTTAACCCTAAAGTACTACGTACGTTAAATTCCTTTTTTTTTAAAGAGATCCATTCCTTTTATAAAATTCACCCGATACCCGTAGTATAAAATAGAGTGACTCACATTTATAGGTAAACCAAAACACTTTCCTTTTCAACCACATTCTTTTCCCTAAGGTTCCAGTTTGCCTAATTTCAATTGCTCAAGGCTCTTTATTTTAGAAAAGTTTCATAGTTCAATGTCTTAATCTCTTTTAAAACATTTTGAGTAACATATGCCTTATATGAGTGTAGGTTATTCTTATTCATAATCAATCTTATTAAGCAGCCATGATCTAGGAAATGTAATATCATTTTGTCTTATCTTAGTTTCTATGCAGATGGGGGTTTCTACTGGTTTTAATAATACTTCATTATTCATTACATTTTCCTTTATTAACGCTGCCGTGGTTTGTCGATACTCATTCTGATTTCAAATCGGAAACATTATTCCTTTTAAAACCAAGTACCCGTTACTCACGAATGAGGTTTCACATTGTTAACAAACTTCATATCAATACAATTAAGTCAAGTCTCTTATCTTTTAAGATTAAGTCTCTTAACTTCTAAAAATCAGTAAACCATTTCTTTTTACCATTCTTAAGACGTTATACCTAACTTCTCATAAAGCTAGTATAACTCTTATGTTTTCAAAACCAAGTATTACTCTTCTTTTCAAAAAGGTTCTAAATTCTTTTGAAATACTTCAAGATTCTTATTATCACACATCAAGTCAGTTATAAGTCAAATCAGTTATCTTTTAAAAGCCACAAAGCATTTCTTACTTACATAAAGCTGTTATAACCAACTTCCAATAAAGCCGTTATAACACTTTATGTTTTAAACCAATCAAATACATTTAACACATGTACGTCTACCGTACTAGATAGTTATACACATATCATGCTAGAAAAGATAGGAAGAGGTTCACATACCTCGCGACGATTATCGACTAATAGCAAAACGCTCCAATACCTCAAACCGTCGGCTACTCCTTAAGCCAAGTAGATCACGCCACACGTAGTACTTCAACCTATAGAGGCCACAAGGCGCCTATTAACATCTAGATCTCAATGTAGTACATTCTACGTAAAATTCGCACCTCCCCACAACAGCGTAAATCTCTCTCTATCGAGGCTACCAAGCCAACCAGGGGGGTTACACGTCTAACCGGACGTGTACAATTCTACTTCACAGTAATGCTACACAAGTCTCATGTGTCTGACCTATGTAATTACAATTGATTCTCTTCTTTAAAATTGGGCTTAAGTCAAAAGACATTGCGCACAATTATGTTGATTCTATATATAGTATACTTCAACTATATATTCCTACATGTAATTTCCAATTACAATAGAAGGTCAAGAGTGTTTACCTCGATAAGCCCAAAATTATCCAAGTTTATATGTCGATCTGAGCAAGGTTTAGCTCTACTCCGTGCGCTCCAACCCGCTCCAAACAACCCTTAGAAGTTCTAACCAACTTCTACTCAAATACGTCAACTATCAATGAAGATTTCCTTCGGGTTTCGTTTAGTGACTGAGGGAAAGTATAATAGTATTTCCGGGCTCTACGTCTAGAGGTAACGTTGGAAAGTACTACAAGGTATAGGGCTAAAGTATTTGGGCATAACAACAATACTAGAGAGTATTTCTATACCATAAAAAGGAGTATTATCTGAAAACAACTAGGCTAGGGGGTACCCCATGCTAACCACTACAAAGGGGGAGGGGGAGGCCCTCTCGGCCAAAGCTTCTCAAGGGGGGGGGGAGGGGGCTTTGGACGATTTTAACTCACAAAGGGGGAGAGATTTCAAGACTTGGAAAATGATTTTTGGATGAAGAAAGTTCATCAACTAAGGGGGTATTTATAGGTCAAGGAATGGCCAACCAATGGCCAAGATCCATCCAAGTGTTAGGCAAGTGTAAGGCTAAGATTAAGCCAAGTGCACCTTATCCATCTACCACACCAACTTGCACAAAATATCCTACCAACTAAAGCCACCTTTTTCGTCCAAGACCGCCCACAATTGCTTCCAATGTGAGGGTGACACATGTCACCCTCCCGTTGGTCCAAAATGTTTCGTCTCTCGGAAAAATCCGCAAAAATTCTCAATGACATAGCCGGAATTTTCCCTTCGCAAGTTTAGTAAAACGTTTCGTCGAAAAACGATTCTTTTCGGCACTTGTGCCCAAATTTCGAACCTAGCCAAACCTTAAGGCTTAAATTAATATACGTACGCCCTTACGTACATACTCTGGAAATACGGGGTATAACACTTAAGCCGTTATACCTAACTTCCCATAAAGCTAGTATAACTCTTAAGCTTTTAAAACCAAGTGTTACTCTTCTTTCAAAAAGGTTTCTTAATTCTTTTGAACTATTTCAGATTCTTTTTATTCAGGCTTAAGTCAAAAGACATTGTCGTAATTATTATTCAGGCTTAAGTCCGAAGACATTGCCGTAATTATTATTCAGGCTTAAGTCCGAAGACATTGCCGTAATTATTATTCAGTTAACACACGTACGTCTACCGTACTATATACATATTCTTTAAAATATCATGCTCAAGAGGATAGGAAGAATCACATACCTTCTCGTGAAATCCACCGCCAAGTTGAATATGTCGCGAGAGAATCGACCTATAACGATCAAATACGCCTATCAACGTCTAGATCATGCATGTCAAAGCTCTAAGCAGAGGGTTCGCTATTCTATGGACATTTGGGCAGCACTTCCCTACCCGGTGAGCTACTCAAGTCTACTGTGAAAACAGTCCTATGTAAGTACAGTTCTATTATTCTTCTTTTAAACCCTTCTACTGTGATATCAGTTCAATTCTATTCTTTAATATCCTTCTAAGTATTTATACTTATTCCTATACTTCTACAGTATGTATTTTCTAATTACAAAAGGAGGATAAGGTTATTTACCTCGATAAGCCCAATATTATCCAAGTATAAACGTCGATCCTAAGCGAGGTTTAGCTCCTACTCCGTACGCTCCAATGCGCTCCAAGAACCCTTAGAAGTTGCTACACACTTCTACTTACTACTTCAATCAACAATGAAGTTTCTCTTAGGATTTCGTTTGTGACTAAGGAAGTATAGCTAGTATTTGGGCTTTTAGTAAAGAGGGGACTTTGGAAATACTACAAAGTATAAGGGCTAAAGTATTTTGCCATAGCAACAATACTTGAAGAGTATTTTTCTACTAAGGGAGGGGGGGTGGTGTTTCGGCTAGGGCTTGCTTTAGAGGGGGCTCTCGCCAAGACACTAAGGCTAGAGGGGAGGGGGTGTTGGGCGAAAACATAACAAGAGAGGAGGATTTTTAACACTTAAAAAATATTTGGATGAAGAAGTTCATCAACATAGAGGGGTATTTATAGGTCAAGCATTGGCCAACCAATGGCCAAGATGATGCCAAGTGCAAGGCAAGTGTAGGGTGAGGATTTAGGCAAGTGTCCATTCTATCTACTACACAAAAATATCCTACCAACTCCTTGACTTTGTGCAAGGCACAAAAAACGTGCCAAACAATGCCAATTTGCCGTCCAATGAGGGTGACAAGTGTCACCCTCCCGTTGGTCCAAAATGTTTCGTCTCTCGGAAAAATCCGCAAAAATAATAAATGACATAGCCGAAATTTATCCTACGCGAGTTGTGTAAAACGTTTCGTCGAAAAACGACTCAAATCGGGTGTTGTGCACAAAGTGAAATTCGGCCCTTGCATACTTTAAGTTTCAACTTTTCTACGTACGTCCCTACGTACATACTCTGGACATACGGGGTATAACACGTTACTTTCACAAAAGTCACACAATACCCGTAGTATATGAAAATAGAGTGATTATCTTTTGAAGTAAATCAAAACACTTCTCTTTGTAAAATCAAGTAACAACATTCTTTTCCAAACGTTCCAAGTTTGCCTAATTTCAATTACTCAAGTTTCTCATTTTCGAAAGGTTTGTAGTTCATAGTTTTAATCCTCTAAAACAATTTGAGAAACATATACCTTACGTGTGAGTAGGGTATTCTTGTTCATAACAATCTTGATACAACAGCCATGATCTAGGAAATGTAATATCATTTTGTCTCATCTTAGCTTCTATGCAGATGGTAGTTTCTACTGGTTTTAATAATACTTTATTAGTCAAAACATTCCCCTTTATTAGCGCCGTGGTTTGTTCGATACTTATTCGATTTAGAAATCAAGAAACATTATTCCTTTTGAAAACCAAGTACTCATTACTCACGAATGAGGTTTCACACTTTTTAACAAAATTCAATTAAGTCAAGTCTCTTATCTTTTAAGATCAAGTCTCTTAACTTCTTAAATCAATAAATCATTCTTTTTATCTCTCTTAAGCCGTTATACCTAACTTCCCATAAAGCTAGTATAACTCTTAAGCTTTTAAAACCAAGTATTACTCTTCTGTTAAAATGATTCAGTATTCTTTTGAAATACTTCAAGATTATTCAGGCTTAAGTCAAAAGACATTGCCGTAATTATTATTCAGTTAACACACGTACGTCTACCGTACTATATATATATTCTTTAAAATATCATGCTCAAGAGGATAGGAAGAATCACATACCTCGCGACGATTATCGACTATTAGCAAAACGCTCCACGGCTATAACCCGGCTAGCCTTGTCCATGTTATACCCCGTAGTTGCAGGGTATGTAAGTGAGGACGTACGTACGAGAGTACGACAGAAATTTTGAAAAGAAAGAGAGATGTGAGTTTTCGACGGAAAAGTTTCCGGTTTTTGTGAAGAAAAAGGTTCGTTAATGGGAATTGGATTCCCAGATTTGGTATTTGGTCTTCATAGATTATATTAGAATTTTGGGATTTTATTTTCGGAAATGGTCACGTGGTGCCCACGGGAGAAATTCTGATTTTGTGGGGCCGCTTTGATTTTGAGATTTTGGCGTTATGAATATTTTGGAAGACGAAATATTTTGATTTAATCGGGCGACACGTGTCACCCCATGTGGCACCCGACCGAATTATGTTTGTGCACAACACCTTGGTTAAGTCGTTTTTCGACGAAACGTTCTACCTAACTTACGAAGGGTAATTTACGGCTATGTCATTTAGTATTTTTGCGGATTTTTCCGAGGCGAAACGTTTTGGACCAGCGAGAGGGCAACACTTGCACCTCTCGTTGGTGGACTTGAAAGAGGCGGTTAGGGCCGATTGAATGGGCAAGTGTTGGTAGATATTTGTGTAGATATTTGTGAGGTTTTAAGGAGTAGGGTCTAGGGGCACTTGGGCATATCTTGGCCTCCACTTGCCCCCACTTGGCTAGATCTTGGCCATTGATTGGCCTTTGCTTGCCCTATAAATACCCTCCCCCGTTGAAGACTTCTTCATCCAAATAAATTTCCTAAGTCTAAAAACCTCCCCCCCTCTCTTGTAGTGTTCTCGTCCCTCCCCCCCCTTGGCCGAGAGTTTTCCCCCCCTCCTAGTGGGGTAGGCCGAGGGGTATACACCCCCCCCCTTGTGGTGTTGTCTCGTATAAATACCCCATCTCTTGGTAGAAATACTCTCCAAAGTATTGTTACTATACCCAAATTACCTTAGCCGTATACCTTGTAGTATTCCAAAGATACCTCTATACGTAGAGCCCGGAAATACTACCTTATGTCCTTTTAGTCTCAAACCGAAACCCTAAGGAAAATCTCCATAGTTGGTTGGAGTATTAAGAAGAAGTTGTGTAGAACTTCTAAGGGTTGTTTGGAACGGGTTGGAGCGCGCGGAGTAGGAGCTAAACCTTGCTCAGGATCGACATTATAACTTGGATAATTTTGGGCTTATCGAGGTAAATATTCTTGTCCCCTAATGTAATTGGAAATTACATGTTGTAGGATTGTATAGTTGAAGTATACTATGTATAGATCTGAATAATACTTGCGGCAATGTCTTTTGACTTAAGCCTGAATAAAGAAGAGAATCAGTAATTACATAGGATTGTATTACAGTAGACTTGTGGTATTATTGTATTGAAGAGTTGTATACGTCCGGCTAGACGTATAAACCCCGCCCCCCCTGGTTGGCTTGGTAGCCGGCCTCGATCGAGGAGGAGATTTATGCTGTTGCGGGGGAGATCTTTGCTAATTTTCTGTAGAATATGGAACCAAGTGTTAATAGACGTTTGTGGTCTATATAGGTGGAAGTACTGCGAGTAGCGTATTCTACTTGAAGGGTGGAAAAGGCTAGCGAAGTGCAAGATCGTGGGCGTATAGCTTCTTGTCGATAATCGTCGCGAGGTATGTGAACCTCTTCCTATCCTTTCTAGCATGATGTTTTGTAAACTATGTAGTACGGTAGACGTACATGTGCTAAATGAGTTTGGTTGGTTCAAAACATAGGGTGTTATAATAGCTTTATGGGAAGTTAGTTATAACGACTCTATGTAGGTAACATAATGATTTATTATTGTAGAAGTTAAGAGACTTGATCTTGAAAGATAAGAGACTTAACCTAATTGACTTGATGGGTAACATTTTGTTAAAAATGTTGTAAAACCTCATTAGCAGTAATGAGTACTTGATTTTAAAAGAATAATGTTTCTTGAATTCGGAAATGAGAATAAGTATCGAGCAGACCACGGCGCGCTAATAAAGGGAAATGTATTGACTAATCAAGTATTATTAAAACCAGTAGAAACCTCCATCTGCATAGAAGCTAAGATGAGACAAAATGATATTACATCTCCTAGATCATGGCTGCTGTTAAAAGATTGTTATAAACAAGAATAACCTACTCACATATAAGGTATATGTTTCTCAAATTGTTTTAAAGGATTTAAAACTATGAACTACGAAACCTTTCAAAAATGAGAAACTTGAGTAAATGGAATTAGGCAAACTTGAACGTTTGGAAAAGAATGTTGTTACTTGATTTTACAAAGAGAAGTGTTTTGATTTACTTCAAAAGATAATCACTCTATTTTTATACTACGGGTATTGTGTGACTTTTGTGAAAGAAACGGATCTTTTAAAAAAGTAATACATGAAGTACTTTGGGGCTAAAAACCCGAACTTGTTAACATAATGTAGAAAGTACCTTGTGTGAATAACTTGATTGTATTGATTTGTGATAGTCTTGTAATACTTTCTTGTTGACTTGATAAGTAAACATGTTAGGATGCTACGTGAGTTAGTATCTTGTGATGTTTGTGTAAAGGGGTTTTTCCCTTGTTGTGCTTAGGTTGTTTAACGATAAGCTGTCATGTTGATATTATATCACTCATGATTCCGGGGGTTAAGCTGCCCTCCGATGCGGGGTAGACTCAGGCGGGTCTAGTGACCTATGATTCGAGAATACCTTATGCAGTGCAGATGGCCTATCGGAACTACGGAGTTCGGGTTAGTATCGCGCCCTTGTGGTCATGCGGTCTTTGTGGCCATGCGGACGGCGAGTCGGGGCAGCTGCCGGGAGTAGCTACCCTCGATGCGGGAATACCTCATGCGGGCCATTGGGTGGCCCGTGCGGGCTACGGAAGTTCGAGGCTAGGCGACACATTAGATCTGCTGCGAGCGAGTGGCGGCTTTGATCATGTGGACGGTCTGCAGATCTCATGATCTGATTTATGACCTTGTTATCGTGGGTTTTAGTAGTCGGCTATGCCCTCGTACTTACCGTGCGGTTTTATGATGACTTTGAGGCGTGAGTCACGACTTGACATATTTGCTTATTTATTGTGATCGTAGTTTGGTTATCATACATGTCTCCCGCTTTATAGACTACTATGATTTCATTTACGATATCTTAATGTTTCACATACTTGGTACTGTTATCGACCTCGCCGGCTGCGTTCATCTGCGCGAGTAAAGGTACACGATCGTTGATCCTCGCTCTTAGGGTCACATTGGCGTTTGGGAAAGCTCCGTTTCTCGGAGGCTTATCTTCGTATAGTCCCCTGTTGTTGTAGGTGCTTACATTCGGGGTATGATGGGCCATCCGTCGTTGTTGTCATATCATTCATAAGTGCATGTAATCTTGTTGTGGCGGGGTTGTAATGGGATATGGCTGTTCAAATTGATATTTATTTATACTAAAGGTAACCGCTTTGGTTAGCTTTGTCTTCTTATTTCACTGTCTTATTACTTTGACTTCATGTTATTGTTTTATGTTCCGCTGATTACTCTGATGTTGTATCACTAGGGTGCCCGGGGTAAGGCACCAGTCACGGGCCCGGGATCGGGTCGTGACAGTCCACCTTTCAAGTAGCACATGCTACTCACAGAACATTCAACCTATAAAGGTTATACAAGTCTATCAAAGTCTAGACTACCCGGTAGAATAAATCTAGATACAAGATTCTACGGAAATTTGGGCAGCCCTTCCCTACCCGTCAAACTTCACAAGTCTCATGTCTGATCCTATGTAATTACAGTTCAGTTCTCTTCTTTAAATTCAGGCTTAAGTCCAAAGACATTGCCGCACAACTATGTTCAGTTCTATATATAGTATACTTCAACTATATATTCCTACAACATGTAATTTCCAATTACAATAGAAGGTCAACAGTGTTTACCTCGATAAGCCCAAAATTATCCAAGTATAAAGTCGATCCTGAGCAACGTTTAGCTCCTACTCCGGGTGCTCCATGTCACGACCCGAACCCGGGCCCGTGACTGGTGCCTTACCCCGGGCACCCTAGTTATACAACATCAGAGAAAACCAGCGGAAATAAAAAACTTAAACATGCAAATAGACATGGATCAAGATGAAAGAAAATAGGTCAACCAAAATGGTTGCCTTTCAACATATATATATAGACATTTGAACAGTTACAATCCTTACAACCACTTGCCACATTACTCTGCACCTCTAAGATTTATACAACAACTATGACGGGACGGGGCCGCCATACCACGAATGCACAAGAACCTCTGCACTCGTGGTAACATACAAAGATAAGCCTCGAAGGAGCAGCTTCCCAATACGCTGAAATGAGATCCTAAACGCGGGGATCGACAGCCGATGTACTTCTACCTGCGGCATGAACGCAGCCCCCCGAAGGAGGTCAGTACAACAGGTACCAAGTATGTGAAACTGTAAAACACTGTAAATGAAATCATAATAGTCTATATAAAGCAGGAGACATGTATGATAACCAACTACAGTTCACAACATATAAACAGTCATATCAAGTCAGGGACTCACGCCCTCCAAATCATCACTCGTGCCCGTGGAATTCCTTCCTCACCGCCGGCAGTCTATGATATGATAGTAACAAGACAGCAATCCAAATGGGAGCATACCCGTGCGCTACGCATCGTGTCAGTATGTCCAAAGGGAAACACTAAGACAACATTCCAAATGGAAGCACACCTGTGCGCTACGCATCGTGTCAGTATGTCCAAAAGGAAACAACAAGACAGCATTTCAAATGGAAGCATACCCGTGCGCTACACATCGTGTCAGTATGTCCAAAAGGAAACAACAAGGCGACAATCAAAATGGAAGCATACCCGTGCGCTACGCATCGTGTCAGTATGTCCAAAGTGTTTAGCAGAAGTAACACTATCATCAGCGAACGTGCAGTGGAATTTCTCCGTCACTGCCGGCACGTCCAAGTAAGTTCTCAACAAGTCAACCGACCCTCCATCGAGAGACGCGGTAGTATAGAAACACAATTCTTGCACAACAAAGGCTATTACAACAAGCATAGGCAAGTTTCACAACAACAAGCATAGGCAAGTTTCACAACAACAAAGTACTTTCATTTTATGCCAAAGTCCGGGTTTTTAACCCTAAAGTACTACGTACGTTAAATTCCTTTTAAAGAGATCCATTCCTTTTATAAAAGTCACCCGATACCCGTAGTATAAAAATAGAGTGACTTACATCTTTTAAGTAAACCAAAACAACTTCCATACTTTCCTTTTTAAAACCAATTAAGGCAATACCATGCCTTCTTTTTAGACCAAAACACTTCTCTTTTTAAAGTCAAGTTACCACATTAAAACCAATGATAAAACCCTTCTTTTGTTTTCATAAAGTCGTTATAACCAACTTTCCATAAAGCTTGTTATAACACTTTATGTTTTAAACCATTTTAAGACAACACAATGCCCTTCTTTTCCCTAAAGTTCCAGTTTGCCTAATTTCAATTACGCAAGTCTCTTTTTAGAAAAGTTTCATAGTTCAATGTCTTAATCTTTTTTTTTTAAAACAATTGAGTAACATATGTCATAGGCGAGTAGATTATTCTTGTTCATAATCAATCTTATTAAGCAGCCATGATCTAGAAAATGTAATATCATTTTGTCTCATCTTAGCTTCTATGCAGATGGAGGTTTCTACTGGTTTTAATAGTACTTCATTATTCAATACATTTTCCTTTATTAACGCTGCAGTGGTTGATCGATACACATTCTGATTTCCGAAATCAGTAAAACATTATTCCTTTTAAAAACCACGTACTCATTACTCACGAATGAGGTTTCATACAAAACTCATATTAATTCATTTAAGTTAAGTCTCTTATCTTATAAGATCAAGTCTCTTAACTTCTAAAATCAGTAAACCATTTTCTTTATCTCTTTTAGACGTTATACCTAACTTCCCATAAAGCTAGTATAACTCTTAATGCTTTTTAAAACCAATCATTACTCTTCTTTCAAAAAGGTTTCTTAAATCTTTTGAAATACTTCAAGATCATTATTATTCAGGCTTAAGTCAAAAGACATTGCCGTGACACTACATTCAGTTAACACACGTACGTCTACCGTACTATATCTATATTCTTTTTAGAATATTTCAAGGTTCTTATTATTCAGGCTTAAGTCAAAAGACATTGCCGTACAACTATATTCAGTTAGCACACGTACATCTACCATATAATATATACATATTATTCAGGCTTAAGTCAAAAGACATTGCCACACGTACGTCTACCGTACTATATGTATTCCTTTAAAATACTTCATGCTCAAGAGTATAGGAAGAATCACATACCTCGCGACGATTATCGACTATAAGCAAAACGCTCCACGGCTATAACCCGGCTAGCCTTGTCCACCTTCTAAGTAGCACATGCTACTTGCAAAACATTCAACCAATAAAGGTTATCAGTCTACTGTAATACAGTCCTATGTAAGTACAGTTTAACTTCTACTTATATTCTTCTGAAGTGATTTCAGTTCAATCCTTTTCGGTAATATCCTTCTATTACAGTTCAAATCTCTTCTATGAATCTTATATTCATTTCAATACTACTACAGTATGTAATTTCCAATTACAATAGAAGGACAGTAGTATTTACCTCGATGAGCCCAAAATTATCCGAGTTTAAAGTCGCTCCTGAGCAACGCTTAGCTCCTACTCCGAGTGCTCCAATCCGCTCCAAACAACCCTTAGAAGTTCTAACCAACTTCTACTTAAATACTTCAACTATCAATGAAGATTTTCCTTAGGGTTTCGTTTAGTGGCTAAAGAAAGTATAATAGTATTTTCTGGGCTTTTGTATAAGTGTAACCTTGGGAATACTACAAGGTATTTGGGCCATGGTATTTGGGCATTATAACAATACTAGGAGAGTATTTCTATACCACAACAAGGGTATTATCTGAAAACAACTAGGCTAGGGGTACCCACGGCTAGATACCACAAAGGGGAGGAGGCTCTCGGCAAGGCTCACTCAAGGGGGAGACTCTTTGGACGAACTACAAACAAGAGGGAGTATTTGAGACTTAGAAAGATTGCTCAAGTTTTGGATGAAGAAAGTCTTCAACTTAGAGGGGTATTTATAGGTCAAGTAAAGGCCAACCAATGGCCAAGATTCATCCAAGTGTTAGGCAAGTGTAGGGCTAGATTTCAACCATGTGGACCTTATCCATCTACCAAACCAACTTGCACAAATATCCTACCTAACCCAAGGCACAAACAACGTGCCTTAGCCTTGCCTGCCAGTCCACTTGCTTCCAATGTGAGGGTGACACATGTCACCCTCCCGTTGGTCCAAAATGTTTCGTCTCTCGGAAAAATCCGCAAAAAATATAAATGACATAGCCGGAATTTTCCCTTCGCAAGTTTAGTAAAACGTTTCGTTGAAAAACGATTCTTTTCGGCACTTGTGCCCAAATTCGAACCTATGCCTACTTTAAGGCTCAAATTTTTATACGTACGCCCTCACGTACATACTCTGGAAATACGGGGTATAACATTCTCCCCTCCTTAGAAACATTCGTCCCGAATGTTCCTTCTCAAGACGGATAACGATGAAGATCTTCTAACAAGTTGCCAACGCCACGCCTGGCCACGAAATAACACACGTTCTCTTCCTTACTCGTTGTGCCCTTCTCGAACACTTGAACTCTTCTAGTATACGTACCACACTTCAGTCATCGCTTTAGTCCCCAAAACTTTGGAGTCACCACCTCCGAACTTGGTCATCTACAAGCCTCAACCTCCCTTAAGACCATTCCCGGCCTTCACGATCCGCTTCTGGTCGAACATATCCACGAACTCATACGATGGTCGTCTAAACTTGGGCCTAGCACCCTCGTGACCCTACCACCTGGCGGGACCACCCAGAGCTGACCCCACCTCGAAACAGGCCGCGGGTTGGCCCTCAACATGGCCCCAACCCGACCCACTTAACGCATCACGCTCTTGTTCCCCGATCCGAACAATCTTACCTATCTGGTCATGAAAGCTACCACTTCCATTTCACACTACCTGTGGACTTATCACACAATACATTCTAGGCATAAAATGCACTCCGACAAGGATCACTTGCAAAATCTGGTACTCAAGACGGCCTTACATCTAAGGTCTCAACTATAATATTCTAAGGTTCATCATTTTCTCACCCCCAGGCTTACCCTTTTTCACTAACCAGGTTTCTAAATCACAATTTAGCACAAAGCTATCCGAACATAACACTAAACACATCATCATAACATCAATACATACCAAACTCTAGAGGGTTAAGGATATACCTGAAAATAGGCGGTTCAAAGGACCGCTAAAACTGGGAACTTCCACCGCGACCTCTACCGTGGCCTGCCGGTGTATGAACATCCTGCCTGGCTATGGAAGGTGAAGAACCATGGCCCGATCTCGTAGTCTGTGCTATCTTACTGGTGCTACTCCTGGTCGACAGTTTCTCCGAAATGGCCTGCCGTGCATGTAAAACAAACTCCCGGACTAGCACGACACTCCCCACTGTGGAGTCTACCACAGCGGTCACAACGAGGTAGGGGTGGCTTCAGCTGGCTAACACCCCTGCTCTCCCGAAAATCTGAACCCTCGGAGCCTTGACCTGCTCATGAATATCTCGAAGGCTGCGGAGGACCACTTTGTACTGGCGGAGGCGCATAACTAGTCTGCTGCTGAGGCGGTCCGCCTCGAAAGTCACCAAAGGACCTGCATTGCTCGCCCTCTTCTGCGACCTTGGTCATTCCGTCGATTTCTCGCTCCTCACCTCCAAGTGCATAAGCTGCGCGGGCAATGTCCATGCGGTGAAGAGCTACACCGAACAACTCTCTGCTAGGTAATCATCGAGCCTCAGAACATATCGGTGCACTCGATCCTCCATACTAGCTACCAACGCGGGACGTCTCGCCAATGAGTCGAACTCCAAATTGTACTCGAACCGTGCGCGGCTTACTGCAGTAATACCAAAAATCATCGGCCCGAGCCCTCCTCATCTGGAGGCGAAGTGTGCAAGAAATGCCTTTGAGAACTCGTCCCATAAAGCCGAAGTGCATTCTCTCCCGACAGCTCACGAATCAAACGATCATGCGGTATCACGCGGCCGATGCGAACCTAGGACCACCGACTCGGTCTCCGATGCCTTGATCACTCTCACGTCAGAATCGCTTGATGAACTCCTCGCGATCATCCTCGTGCCTCGACCCATAAAATTACGGCGGGTTACACCTCGTAAAATCCCGTAGCCTCCAACTATCGATCTGGGTGAACCATCGTGCTCTGGGCTGCTGCGTCGGCCCTATCTCAAGTCCGCCACACCACGGCCATTAATCGCGCTCTCCTTGTAACCCATCTCTTCGCTCCGCATCGCGGATCGAGGCTCAGGTATTGTGGTCTCTGTAGAGACTGCCGCTGCTCTACTCGCAGCTCCCTCTGCTGCCTTGCCCTTCTGGGCCCGGGTTGCCTTGCGCGGAGGCATAACTGGTAAAAACGAAGTACGTCAGAGGGGTCCAACTTACAACACAGCTCTAAGGCACGATCTCAGAATGAGAAGAAGGGAAAACCAATCCTAAATGTCCTATAGCCTCCTGATTATAGATGTGGTGCACAACACATCGATAATCAAGACTCTACTAGACACGGTCTGTAGACACTTTCCGAGGACTAACTGCTCTGATACCACTTTTGTCACTTTGCCGCGAGGTTCTAGTGTCACTCCGGCGACCCAACAAATGGTACCGGACTGCATGCGATCCTTGAGGTTTGGACCTTCTCAGGACGTGTCATACGGAGAGCCACGGTTCGGGTCTGTTCCCGCGTGAGATGCTCTGGCCTCTTTATACGCTCGGCCGAGAAGGAGTCGATAACAGTACCAAGTATGTGAAATCAGAAACATCAGTAAATGAAATCATAATAGTCTATATAAAACAGAGACATGTATGATAACCAACTACGATTCACAACATATAAACAAATATATCAAGTCGTGACTCACGCTCCAAATCATCACTGTGCGTGGAATTCCTTCTCACCGCCTATCTATGATATGATAGTAACAAGACAGCAATCCAAATGGGAGCATACCCGTGCGCTACGCATCGTGTCAGTATGTCCAAAGGGAAACACTAAGACAACATTCCAAATGGAAGCACACCCGTGCGCTACGCATCGTGTCAGTATGTCCAAAAGGAAACAACAAGACAGCATTTCAAATGGAAGCATACCCGTGCGCTACGCATCGTGTCAGTATGTCCAAAAGGAAACAACAAGGCGGCAATCAAAATGGAAGCATACGCGCGCTACGATCGTGTCGGTATGTCCAAAGCGTTTATCGAAGTAACACTATCAACGAGAACGTGCTGCGGAATTTCTCGTCCGCCGCACGCGTCAAGTAAGTTCTCAACAAGTCAACCGACCCTCCATCGAGAGACGCGGTAGTATAGAAACACAATTCTTGCACAACAAAGGCTATTACAACAAGCATAGGCAAGTTTCACAACAACAAGCATAGGCAAGTTTCACAACAACAAGCATAGGCAAGTTTCACAACAACAAGCATAGGCAAGTTTCACAACAACAAAGTACTTTCATTTTATGCCAAAGTCCGGGTTTTAACCCTAAAGTACTACGTACGTTAAATTCCTTTTAAAGAGATCCATTCCTTTTATAAAAGTCACCCGATACCCGTAGTATAAAAATAGAGTGACTTACATCTTTTAAGTAAACCAAAACAACTTCCATACTTTCCTTTTTAAAACCAATTAAGGCAATACCATGCCTTCTTTTTAGACCAAAACACTTCTCTTTTTAAAGTCAAGTTACCACATTAAAACCAATGATAAAACCCTTCTTTTGTTTTCATAAAGTCGTTATAACCAACTTCCCATAAAGCTTGTTATAACACTTTATGTTTTAAACCATTTTAAGACAACACAATGCCCTTCTTTTCCCTAAAGTTCCAGTTTGCCTAATTTCAATTACGCAAGTCTCTTTTTAGAAAAGTTTCATAGTTCAATGTCTTAATCTTTTTTTTTTAAAACAATTGAGTAACATATGCCATAGGCGAGTAGGTTATTCTTGTTCATAATCAATCTTATTAAGCAGCCATGATCTAGAAAATGTAATATCATTTTGTCTCATCTTAGCTTCTATGCAGATGGAGGTTTCTACTGGTTTTAATAGTACTTCATTATTCAATACATTTTCCTTTATTAACGCTGCAGTGGTTGATCGATACACATTCTGATTTCCGAAATCAGTAAAACATTATTCCTTTTAAAAACCACGTACTCATTACTCACGAATGAGGTTTCACACAAAACTCATATTAATTCATTTAAGTTAAGTCTCTTATCTTATAAGATCAAGTCTCTTAACTTCTAAAATCAGTAAACCATTTTCTTTATCTCTTTTAGACGTTATACCTAACTTTCCATAAAGCTAGTATAACTCTTAATGCTTTTTAAAACCAATCATTACTCTTCTTTCAAAAAGGTTTCTTAAATCTTTTGAAATACTTCAAGATCATTATTATTCAGGCTTAAGTCAAAAGACATTGCCGTGACACTACATTCGCTAACACACGCGTCGTCATCGTACTATATCTATATTCTTTTAGAATATTTCAAGGTTCTTATTATTCGGGCTTAAGTCAAAAGACATTGCCGTATAACTATATTCGCCGTTAACGCATATCTACCATATAATATATACATATTATTCGGGCTTAAGTCAAAAGACATTGCCACACGCGTCGTCACCGTACTATATGTATTCCTTTAAAATACTTCATGCTCAAGAGTATAGGAAGAATCACATACCTCGCGACGATTATCGACTATAAGCAAAACGCTCCACGACTATAACCCGGCTAGCCTTGTCCACCTTCTAAGTAGCACATGCTACTTGCAAAACATTCAACCAATAAAGGTTATCACCATCAGAATACATCCATGTAAATGCAGTTTAACTTCTACTTATATTCTTCTGAAGTGATTTCAGTTCAATCCTTTTCGGTAATATCCTTCTATTACAGTTCAAATCTCTTCTATGAATCTTATATTCATTTCAATACTACTACAGTATGTAATTTCCAATTACAATAGAAGGACAGTAGTATTTACCTCGATGAGCCCAACATTATCCGAGTTTAAAGTCGCTCCTGAGCAACGCTTAGCTCCTACTCCGAGTGCTCCAATCCGCTCCAAACAACCCTTAGAAGTTCTAACCAACTTCTACTTAAATACTTCAACTATCAATGAAGATTTTCCTTAGGGTTTCGTTTAGTGGCTAAAGAAAGTATAATAGTCTTTTCTGGGCTTTTGTATAAGTGTAACCTTGGGAATACTACAAGGTATTTGGGCCAAGGTATTTGGGCATTATAACAATACTAGGAGAGTATTTTTATACCACAACAAGGGGTATTATACGAAAACAACTAGGCTAGGGGTACCACTGGCCAGACACCACAAAGTGGGGAGGAGGCTCTCGGCCAAGGCTCACTCAAGGGGGGGGGGGGAGACTCTTTGGACGAACTACAAACAAGAGGGAGGGAGTATTTGAGACTTAGAAAGATTGCTCAAGTTTTGGATGAAGAAAGTCTTCAACTTAGAGGGGTATTTATAGGTCAAGTAAAGGCCAACCAATGGCCAAGATTCATCCAAGTGTTAGGCAAGTGTAGGGCTAGATTTCAACCATGTGGACCTTATCCATCTACCACACCAACTTGCACAAATATCCTACCTAACCCAAGGCACAAAAAACGTGCCTTAGCCTTGCCTTTGCCGTCCACTTGCTTCCAATGTGAGGGTGACACATGTCACCCTCCCGTTGGTCCAAAATGTTTCGTCTCTCGGAAAAATCCGCAAAAAATATAAATGACATAGCCGGAATTTTCCCTTCGCAAGTTTAGTAAAACGTTTCGTTGAAAAACGATTCTTTTCGGCACTTGTGCCCAAATTCGAACTTATGCCTACTTTAAGGCTCAAATTTTTATACGTATGCCCTCACGTACATACTCTGGAAATACGGGGTATAACACTCCAACCCGCTCCAAATAACCCTTAGAAGTTCTACGCAACTTCTTCTTAATACTCCAACCAACTATGGAGATTTTCCTTAGGGTTTCGTTTTTGTGACTGAAGGGAAGTATAATAGTATTTCTGGGCTTTTCGTATAAGTGTAATCTTGGAATACTACAAGGTATACGGCTAAGGTAATTTGGGTATAGTAACAATACTTTGGAGAGTATTTCTACCAAGAGGGGGGTATTTATACGAGACAACACCACAAGGGGGGGGTGTATACCCCTCGGCCAACCCCACTAGGAGGGGGGGTACTCTCGGCCAAGGGGGGAGGGGCTCTCGGCCAAGGGGCCTCACCAAGGGGGGAGGGGGAGGCTAGGACGAGACACTACACAAAGGGGGGAGAAGAGAGCTTTCAAGACTTAGCACAATTTTGGATGAAGAAGTTCATCAAAGGGGAGGGGTATTTATAGGTCAAGCCATGGCTAACCAATGGCCAAGATCAAGCCAAGTGTGGTGCAAGTGTAGGGCTAGGATTCACCCAAGTGTACCTTATCCATCTACCCACAAAATATCCTACCAACTACTTGACAAAAAAGCCAAGACCAATCGTCCAAACCGCCCACCACAACGCCCAATATGAGGGTGACACTTGTCACCCTCCCGTTGGTCCAAAATAACGTCTCTCGGAAAAATCCGCAAAAATTAGAAATGACATAGCCGTAATTTATCCTACGCGAGTTGTGTAAAACGTTTCGTCGAAAAACGACTCTAACCGGGTGTTGTGCACAAAAATCGAACCTATGTCTAACTTTAAAGCCTAAACTTTTCTACGTACATCCTTACGTACATACTCTGAAAATACGGGGTATAACAGAAAGTCCTATAAATACCCCTCTAATGCAAGACTTATTCTTCATCCTCACTTGAAATTTCAAGGCAAAAAATCCCTCTCCCCCTTAAGTGTAGTTTCGTCCAAGTCCCCCTCCCCCTTTGTGAGCCTTGGCCGAAGCCAACCCCCTCGAGTATTTTTCGTAAATACCCCCTTGAGTATTTTTTTCAGAATACCCCCTTGGTAGAATAGTATTCTCCAAGTATTGTTACTATTCCAAAATACCTTGGCCCAAATACCTTGTAGTATTCCCAAAGTCACCTCTATACTAAAAGCCCAGAAATGCTATTATACTTCCTTTAGCCACTAAACGAAACCCTAAGAAAATCTTCATAGCCGGTTGAAGTATTAAGAAGAAGTTGCGTAGAACTTCTAAGGGTTGTTTGGAGCACCCAGAGTAGGAGCTAAACGTTGCTCAGGACCGACATTTAAATCTTGGATAATTTTGGGCTTATCGAGGTAAACACTATTGTCCTTTTATTGTAATTGGAAATTACATACTGTAGTTGTATAGAAATGTATATAAGATACATAGAAGGATATTACAGAAGAGAATTGAACTGTAATAGAAGGATATTAAAGAAGAAGATTAAATCAGACTTACATAGACCGTATTTACAGAGACTTCGTAGCTTGACTGCAGTAGGAAGTCTTGCCAATTTTTCGTAGAATAAAGGAATCAGATCTAGAAGTATTTTACGTAATAGTCTAGACGTTGATAGACTCTTATGACCGATATAGGTTGAAGATCGCGAGTAGCGTATTCTACTCGGCGGTGGAAAAGGCTAATGCGACTACGATTTTTGGAGCGTTTTGCTAATAGTCGATAATCGTCGCGAGGTATGTGATTCTTCCTATACTCTTGAGCATGATATTTTAAAAGTATATATATATACATAGTACGGTAGACGTACGTGTGTTAACTGAACGTAGTTTTACGGCAATGTCTTTTGACTTAAGCCTGAATAATAAGAATCTTGAAGTATTTCAAAAGAATTAAGAATCATTTTTGAAAGAAGAGTAATACTTGGTTTTGAAAGCTTAAGTTATACTAGCTTTATGGGAAGTTAGGTATAACGACTTAAGAGGGATAAAAGGAACGATTGACTTAAATTGAATTGATTTAAAGTCTGTTAAAGTGTGAAACCTCATTCGTGAGTAATGAGTACCTGGTTTTTAAAGGAATAATGTTTTACAGATTTCGGAAATAAGTGTTATACCCCGTATTTCCAGAGTATGTACGTAAGGGTGTACGTACGAAAGTGTAGCCTTAAAAGTTTAGGCCTAGGACGTTTTTTTGGGCACAACTCACACAAAGAATCGTTTTCCGACGAAACGTTTTACACGACTCGCGTAGGGTAAATTCCGGCTATGTCATTTCTAATTTTTGCGGATTTTTCCGAGCGACGGAACCTTTTTGGACCAACGAGAGGGTGACACTTGTCACCTCAGTGGACGCCAATTCGCCTTTTGCCTTGAACGATTGAGAGGTTTTGGGGCTTAAAACATGGACCTTTGTTTGTGGAGTGATTTGAGGAGTAGGTTAGGGCACTTGGGCAAATCTTGGCCCTCCACTTGCCCCACTTGGCTTGATCTTGGCCCTTAGTTTCCTATAAATACCCCTCTCTTTGAAGACTTATTCATCACAAATTTCCAAGTCTAAATCCTCCTTCCCCTTATGAGCCATCGTCCCAAGCCTCACTCCCCTGAGAAGCCTTGGCCGAATACCCCTCTAAAAGAAGCCCTAGCCGAAACACTACCCCCCTCCCTTGGTAGAAAAGTTGCCTTCTAGTATTGTTATAATGCCCAAAATACCCTAGCCCAAATCCCTTTTAGTATTTAAGTTGAAGTTGTTGGAAACTTCTAAGGGTCCTTGGAGCTTTTGGAGCGTACAAATTAGGAGCTAAACCTTACTCCGGATCGACTTATATCTAGGATATTATTGGGCTTACCGAGGTAAATAATCTTATCCTTCTTTTTGTAATTAGAGAATACTTACTGTAGAAGTATAGGAATAAGTATAAATACTTAGAAGGTTGTTAAAGAATATAATTGAACTATACTTACTTAGGACTGTTTTCACAGTAGACTTGAGTAGCTCACCGGGTAGGGAAGTGCTGCCCGATTTTCCATAGAATAGAGGACCCTCTGCTTAGAACTGTTTACAGAGTAGTCTAGACGTTGATAGACGTGTCTGACTATTATAGGTTGATTCTCTGCGCGCGACATATTCAACTTGGCAGGTGGTTTTCGCCGAGAAGGTATGTGATTCTTCCTAAAGCATGATATTTTAAAATATATATATAGTACGGTAGACGTACACGTGTTAACTGAATAATACTTACGGCAATGTCTTTTGACTTAAGCCTGAATAATACTTACGGCAATGTCTTGCGACTTAAGCCTGAATAATAAGGATCTTAAAGCATTTCAAAAGAATATTGAATCATTTTCTTACAGAAGAGAACTAATTGGTTTTTAAACATCAAGCTTAAGAGTTATACTAGCTTTATGGGAAGTTAGGTATAACAACTTAAGAATGATAAAAGGAACAGTTTACTTATGTGTTTATAACAGACTTATATTGATTTATGAAAGAATAATAAAATGGTTTGATAAGTAGACATGATATGATGCTATGTGTGGTAGTGACTTGTAACATTTGTATAAGAGGGTATTCTTGTTGTGCTTATGTTGTTTAACGATAAGTTGTTATGTTGGTATTATATCACTCACCTCTTGACATGTTACGGGGTTAGCGCCTCCGTGCGGGGTAGACTCGGTGATGCAGGACCATGATTCGAGAATACCTCACGCGGGTCCAGGGACCTATGCGCGAGCTACGAGTTCCGGTGTTAGTGTGCGGGTTATACCTCACGCGGTCTATGTGGCCATGCGGACTACGAGTCCAGGCGATGCCGAGGAGTAGCTACCCTCGATGCGGGTTATACCCTATGCGGGCCTATGTGAGTGGCCTATGCGGACTACGGAGTCCGTGATTAGGCTTGCATGGTGATACTACGGCGATCGGCCCGCTTCGATCATTCGCAGCCTAGAAAAGACCTGCTACGCTTTACCTATTGTGCTCTTGTTTATGATGTGGCACTATGTGCGATACATTGGTTGTTTCGCATATTTGTAAAATTGGTTTTAAAGTGATATGATTTCATTTAAGTACTTTCTGATTTCACATACTTAGTACTGTTGTACTAACCTCCTTCGGGTGCGCTCATGCCGCAGTGGCAAGCAGGTGCTAGATCCACATCCTTATGATCTTTGCTTTGGTGTCAGGAGCTCCATCTTCTCCGGAGGCTCTACTTTTGGGTATGATCTCCCTGTATTGTAGATAGTTTTGTACATTCAGGGTATGGCGGGGCCCTGTCCCGCCATAGTTGTTTACTTCCTTAGAGGTCTGTAGCTCTATTGTACAATTGGGATGTAACTGCAAAACTTGGGTTATATGTATATATGCCGAAATGCGACTTTTCTCATATAAACTGTGTCTAAATTTTCATTGATTCATATCTTGTTTTATATTTCCGCTGATTTTCTTTGATGTATGACTGCTTGGGTGCCCGGGTAAGGCACGATCCACGGCCGAGCAGTCGTGACAAAAGTGGTATCGAGCGCTTAATCCTCGGAAAGTGTCTACTGACCGTATCTAGTAGAGTCTTGATTATCGGTATGTTGTGCACCACCAATAATCGTGAGGCTATAGGATATTTAGGATTGGTTTCATTCTTCTCACTCGAGATCGTGCTTTAGAGTGTGTTAAAGTTGGACCTCTAACGTATTCCTTTTACAGTTATGCCTCCACGTAAGGCAACCCGGGCCCAGAAGGGCAAGGCAGCCGAGGGAGCTGCTAGTGGGACACCTAGAGTCACGAGGGCTCAGACCCAGTCTATACCCGAGATGGCGAGTTCTACGACGCCGCCGACCCAGAGGTTTAGGCCGCAGCGAAGGCGATGAGACCCCAAGACCTACACCTCCATCCACACGGCTGGAGCGAGATGAGATGGGTTACTGAGAGATGGCGATTCTTCGCCAGATCGTGGCGAACATGAGGACAGTGAATCGGCGGTTCGATTCCGGCCCAAGAGCACCGTGGTTCACCCGAGGCGTATAGTTTGAGGCTACGAGATTTCTGAGTTGTAGCCCGCGAGTTCTACGTCGAGGCGGAGGATGATCCGCAGGAGTTCATCCGGCGATTCAGAGGATCGTGAGGTGATCAAAGCTTGAGACCGAGTCGTGACGCGGTTCGCGACGGCCACGTGATACCGCAATCGATTGGTTTGATTCATGGGAGTTATCCGGGAGAGCACGCGTCCCGGCTACTTGGGACGAGTTCTCTGAGGCTTTCCTCACTCACTTCTTGCCTCGCTGGATGAGGAGGCACGGGGTACGATTTTTGTTACCGAGGCGAGAGAGGGCCGATTAGGAGTACAATGTCGAGTTTGATTCATTGGCTCGATATGTCCCAGCGTTGGTAGCGAATATGGAGGATAGGGTGCACCGCCACGCCACCGCTAGATGATTATATGGCGAATCTTGTGCGGGTGTTTCTCTTGGCGGTATGGACATTACCGCATGCAGCTCATGCTCTTGGATGCGAGGCGTAGAGACCGGCGGGTTGTGACAGCGAGAAGAAGACCGGGACGGCAGGTCTTTTGGTGGCTATCGTGGTGGCGGCCTCGGCGATCTATATTTGCACCACAACCAGCTCGAGCACTCGCCGTCCTCGGCCGCGGTGATATTCGAGGCGAACCGTGGCCCTGTGGCTTGAGCGTCGAGCGGCGAGAGTGCGGCGTCGGACCACCCCGCCGGTGTGGCGACGGTAGATCCCACCGGGAGTTGTGGTGTCGCTACGGGAGCTTGTTTGATTGTGGCAGCAGGTCACTTTGCGGAACCGTCCGACCAAGGCGGTGCGAATAGTAAGTCACCCTACGTGTTCTTTTCTTGGTCTTCTTCATCCCCAGCGATTACTCGCCCGAGGCGTGGTACTCATGGACCAAAGGTCGCGGCAGGTCGTGGCTCGGGTCCCGATTCTAGCGGTCCTCGAATCGCATTTATGCCTTGTCCAAACGGCAGATCGTGAGGCCTCACCGACGTTATCACGGTACCTTATCGGTTCTGGATTTGATGTGTATGCCTTGATAGATCCGGTTCTACTCATCTATATATCTCCTTATTGCTAGTAGGATAGGGATAGAGCTCGAGTCCATAGACCCTTTCGAGGTAGCTACGCGATGGGTGATTCGGTGGTAGCTCGGCGGGTATATAGGGCTTGTCGGTGACCATTTGATCGTCGGACCACAGAAGACTTGATAGAGCCGACATGACCGATTTCGACGTGATCATGGGTATGGATTGGCTAGCTTCTTGCTACGCCAATGTAGACTGAGGAGAGAGTAGTGCGGTTCCGCTTTCTGAGCCGTTGTTGAGTGGGAGGAGCACGGTATCGCCGCGGGTAGGTTTATTTCCTACCTCGAGGCTAGGAAGATGGTGCGAGAAGGGTACATCTACCATCTCGTTCGGTGTTTGATCATCGAGGCTGCGATGCAGATTTTCATCGATTCCAGTAGTCAGAGAATTCCCAGACGTGTTTCCAGACGACC
Organism: Przewalskia tangutica; assembly: GCA_029844215.1. Taxonomy (NCBI): domain Eukaryota; kingdom Viridiplantae; phylum Streptophyta; class Magnoliopsida; order Solanales; family Solanaceae; genus Przewalskia; species Przewalskia tangutica. The sequence goes on from CM056721.1 coordinate 53,530,235, forward strand.
CCCCGGGTATCCCTCCTGAGAGAGAGATAGAGTTTTGTATCGATGTGCTGCCAGACACTCGGCCTATTTCCATTCCGCTATACAGAATGGCACCTGCCGAGTTGAGAGAGTTGAAGGATCAGCTTAGAGATTTACTGGAGAAAGGCTTCATCAGACCTAGTGTTTCTCCCTGGGGAGCGCCGGTATTGTTCGTGAAGAAGAAGGACGGTGTTATACCCCGTATTTCCAGGGTATGTACGTGAGGACGTACGTAGAAATTTGAGCCTTAAAGTTAGGCAAGGTTCGAAATTGTACATAACTACCAAAAGGAGTCGTTTTTCGACGAAACGTTTCCACAGCTTTCGTAGGGAAAATTCCGGCTATGTCCTTTATAATTTTTGCGGATTTTTCCGAGAGACGAAACATTTTGGACCAACGGGAGGGTGACATGTGTCACCCTCACATTGGAAGAGGTTGGACGGCAAAATGGGCTAGCTTGCACGTTTTTTGTGTTGAATTTTGGTCAAGGGTTAGGTAGGATATTTTTGTGTAGATGGATAAGGTAGCACATGGCTAAATCTTGACCTTACACTTGCTATACACTTGGAAGAATCTTGGCCATTGGTTGGCCATTTCTTGACCTATAAATACCCCTCTAGTTGAAGACTTTCTTCATCCAAAAACTTGAGCAATCTTTCTAAGTCTCAAATCCTCCCCTCTCCCTTGTGAGTTTTCGTCCACCACCCCCTCCCCCTTTGAGAGCCCTTGGCCGAGAGCCTCCCCCCTCCCCTTTGTGGTGTTTAGCCGTGGGGTACCCCCCTAGCCTAGTTGCCTCGTATAAATACCCCCTTTTGTGGTATAGAAATACTCTCCAAGTATTGTTATAATGCCCAAATACCTTGGCCCAAATACCTTGTAGTATTCCCAAGGTTACACTTATACAAAAGCCCAGAAAATACTATTATACTTCCCTCACCACAAAAACGAAACCCTAAGGAAAAACCTTCATAGTCGGTTGAAGTGTTAAGTAGAAGTTGGTTAGAACTTCTAAGGGTTGTTTGGAGCGGGTTGGAGCGCACGGAGTAGGAGCTAAACCTTGCTCAGGATCGACATATAAACTCGGATAATTTTGGGCTTATCGAGGTAAACATTCTTGACCTTCTGTTGTAATTGGAAATTACATGTTGTAGGAGTATATAGTTAAGTATACTATATATAGAACTGAACATAGTTGTGCGGCAATGTCTTTTGACTTAAGCCTGAATAATACTTACGGCAATGTCTTGCGACTTAAGCCTGAATTTTAAGAAGTGGCGAATCAGAATTACATAGTATTCAGATGAGACTTGTGTAGTATTACTGTGAGTAGAATTGTACACGTCCGGTTAGACGTGCAAACCCCCCCCCTGGTTGGCTTGGTAGCCGGCCTCGGTAGAGGAGGAGATTTACGCTGTTGCGGGGGGGGGGGAGCTGCTGTCGAATTTTCTGTAAGATATTCTACATTGAGATCTAAGATGTTAATAGGCGCCTTGTGGCCTCTATAGGTTGAAATACTACGTGTGGCGTGGTCTACTTGGCTTAAGGTGTAGCCGACGGTTTGAGGTACTTGAGCGCTTTGCTATTAGTCGGTGTCGTCGCGAGGTATGTGACCCTCTTCCTATCTGTTCTAGCATGATATGTGTATAACTATGTAGTACGGTAGACGTACATGTGTTTAATGTATTTGATTTGTTTGAAACATAAAGTGTTATAACGACTTTATGGGAAGTTGGTTATAACAGCTTTATGTAGGTAAGAAAATGCTTTGTGGTTTCAAAGGGTAATCGATTTGACTTATACGGATTTGATGTGTAGTAATAAAGAACTTGAAGTGTTTCAAAAAGACCTTTTGAAAGAAGAGTAATACTTGGCTTTGAAAACATAAGAGTTGTACTAGCTTTATGGGAAGTTAGGTATAACGTCTTAAGAGTGATAAAAGAATGGTTTAATGATTTTTGAAGATAAGAGACTTGACTTAATGGTATTGATATGAATTTTGTTAAAAGTGTGAAACCTCATTCGTGAGTAATGAGTACTTGGTTTTAAAAGGAATAATGTTTCTTGATTTGAATCGAATGAGTATCGGCAAACCACTGCAGCGTTAATAAAAGAAAATGTATTGAATAATGAAGTATGGTATTAAAACCAGTAGAAACCTCCATCTGCATAGAAGCTAAGATGAGACAAAATGATATTACATTTCCTAGATCATGGCTGCTGTAATAAGATTGTTATGAACAAGAATAAACTACTCACACATAAGGTATATGTTTCTCAAATTGTTTTAAAGGATTAAAACTATGAACTACGAAACCTTTCGAAAATGAGAAACTTGAGTAATTGAAATTAGGCAAACTTGAACGTTTGGAAAATAAGGTTGTTACTTGATTTTACAAAGGAAAGCATTTTGGTTTACTTAACAATGTTAGTCACTCTATTTTTATACTACGGGTATCGGGTGACCTTTGTAAAAGAAATGGATCTTTAAAAGGAATTTAACGTACGTAGTACCTTAGGGTTAAAACCCGGACTTTGGCATAAAATGAAAGTACTTTGAGTTGTGTATAACTTGCCTATGCTTGTTGTTGTGAAGCTTGCCTATGCTTGTTGTTGTGAAACTTGCCTATGCTTGTTGTGATAGCCTTTGTTGTATTTACGTACCCGCGTCTCGATGGAGTAGGTTGATTTGTTGTGAACGATTCTACACCGAGTCCCACGAGATGGCGACACGTATTTCATTTGATTATACACCGAGTCCCGAGATGGCGGGGACACGTATTCCATCCGATTATACACCGAGTCCCACGAGATGGGCGGGACACGATTTCATCCGATTACACCGAGTCCCACGAGATGGCGAGGGGACACGTATTCCATCCGATTATTCACCGAGTCCACGGGATGGCGGGACACGATTTCATCCGGTTATCATACATGTCTCCTTTATATAGACTATTATGATTTTATTCTGATCTTTTCTGATTTCACATACTTGGTACTGTTATCGACCTCGCCCGGTGCGTTCATGCCGCAGTGGAAGTACATCGGTTGTGGATCCTCGCCATAGGATCACGATTCGTGTCGAAGCCCCATTTCTTCTGAGGCTTATCTTTTGGTATGTTACCACAGTGTAGATTCTTATACATTCGGGTATGGCGGGGCCTGTCGTCATAAGTTGTAAAAATCTTAGAGTGCATGAGTAATTATGGGCGGGGTTTGTAAAAAGATAGTATTCGGGTATTTATGTATATATGATGAAAGCAACTGCTTTGGTTGGCTGTTTATTTATCTTGTCTCTTAATTCATGTTCGTGTTTTATTTCACTGATTTTCTCGATGTTGTATCACTAGGGTGCCCGGTAAGGCACGATCCACGAGCCGAGTTCGGTCGTGACAAAAGTGGTATCGAGCGCTTAGTCCTCGGAAAGTGTCTGAGACCGTGTCTAGTAGAGTCTTGATTATCGGTGTGTTGTGCACCACATCTATCATCAGGAGGCGATAGGACAGTTCGGATGGGTGTCCATTCGACTCATGCTGAGATCGTGCCCTAGAGCGGTGATAAGTTGGACCCTCCGACGTATTCCTTTCCTTTACGATTATGCCTCGCGTAAGCAACCTGTGCCCGAGATGGACAAGCGATGAGGAGTTGTTAGTGAGATACGAGAGAGTGCGAGCGCGAGCGGTCGATGCACGAGACAGTGCTTCCGACGGCGAGTTTCGCGACGCCGCCAGCACCAGCAGAGTTTAGAGCCGCAGCAGTGGCTGCTGAGACTCTGATGCACTGAGCCTCGGTCCCACGGCTGGAGCAGATGCGATGGGTTACAAGGAGATGGCCCGATTCGGCGGTCGAGCGAGATATGAGGATAGGATCAGCGATTCCAGCCCAGTAGCACCGTAGTTCACCCCGGCGAGCGGTTTGAGGCTACGGACTTTCCGAGTCAGAGCCCGATGTTCTATGGATCGAGCCGAGGATGATCCTCGGGAGTTTATCCGAAGCGACTCTGACGGATCGAGAGTGATCGAGTCTCGAGCAGTCGGTGGTATTGGGTTCGCATCACCGCGTGATCTGCGATTGGTAGTTTGATTCGTGGGAGTTGTCGGGAAGAGCATGCACTTCGGCCGTATGGGACGAGTTCTCAAGGGCTTTTCTTGCACATTTCTTGCCCCACAAATGAGGAGGGCTCGGGTGCATTTTTGACGCTGAGGCGGGGCGGGCGGACGTTTAGAGAGTACAATGTGGAGTTCGACTCATTAGCTCGGTATGTTCCATGTGGTAGCCGATATGGAGGGCAGTACACCGCTACGCCACCGGGTGGATGATTACTTGGCGAGGCTTGTGCGGGTGTAGCTCTTGGTAGGGCATGGACATTGCCGCATGCAAGCTCATGCACTAGGATGCGAGCGCGGAGAGGTCGGCGAAATGACCGAGATCGCGAAGAGGCGAGCAGCAGGTCCTTTGGTAACTTTGGCGGACCGCCTCGGCCAGATCTAGTTATGTACCTCCACGATGCAGTGGTCCCCACGATCGTCGGGGCGTTCGGTATTCGGAGCTGGTCGAGCTCGGGCTTCGTTCCGCAGATATACATGGGTTCTAGCGATCGGGTTCGAGTTTTCCTCGGTGTACGATGTGGCGGACGCCATCCGGGAATGTCGTCTTTTATGGTGCTTGTTTTCTATGGCCGTCGAGGGCCATAATGACGAAATCCTAGTAGGAAGGATGCAAACAGAATGACTCACCCACGGTCGATGGCGTGTTCATCGCCGCCTTCTGTATGCGCCTGCGGGCGTGCTTATGATTAGAGTGGAGCGGTAGATTCAGGTATATCCTTAACCTCTAGAGATTTGTATGCATGATATAATGACCTTCTTATTGTGTGCTACGTTCGGATAGCGTTATGTTGGTTATGAGTTAGAAAGCATGGTTAGTTGAAAGGATATGTATGGGGCATGGAAAGTGTGAACCTTAGAATATTTCGTGTTGAGACCTTAGAGGTAAGGTCATCTTGAATAAAAGATTTTACGGTTAGTCTTTGTTGAAATACTTGGTTTGCGTATAAATGTGTTCTGGGATAATTCCTTGGGTAGTGTAAAATGGAAGTGGTAGCTTTCATGACTTGTATAGGTAAGATTGTTCCGGATCGGGAAACAAGAGCGTGATGCGTTAAGTGGGTCGGGTTGGGGCCATGTTGCGGGCCAACCCGCGGCCTGTTTCGAGGTGGGGTCAGCTCTGGGTGGTCGCCGGTGATAGGGTCACGAGGTGCTAGGCCCAAGTTTAGTTGACCATCGTATGAGTTCGTAGGTGTGTTTGACGAGCGGTCGTGAAGGCGGGAATGGCCTTAAGGAAGATTGAGGCTAGTAAGATAACCAAGTTGGAGGTGGTGACTCCAAGGTTTTGAAAACTGAAGTGATGACTGAAGTGTGGTACGTATACTAGAAGAGTTCAAGTGTTCGAGAAGAGTACGACGAGTAAGGGTAGAGGCGAGCATGTATTGCGAGCATAGATATGATCATTTCTTGTAAAGGGAGAAGGTGCGAAGGATGTATATTTTAGACCTCAGGGATCGCATGCAGTCCGGTACCATTTGTTGGGTCGCCGGAGTGACACTAGAACCTCGCGGCAAAGTGACAAAAGTTTGTGATGTTAGAGGTGTTTCCTCGTGGACTTGGATGTAAGTATTTGCGCGGGTGTTTCTGTGGCCAGGTGTGGCAGGATTTGTTCTCGTAAATATAGTAGTGAAGACTATACTGGCGCATGTTTGTTTTGAGGCTTAGAGGAACATTCGGGACGAATGTTTCTAAGGAGGGGAGAATGTTATACCCCGTATTTCCAGGGTATGTACGTGAGGACGTACGTAGAAATTTGAGCCTTAAAGTTAGGCAAGGTTCGAAATTGTACATAACTACCAAAAGGAGTCGTTTTTCGACGAAACGTTTCCACAGCTTTCGTAGGGAAAATTCCGGCTATGTCCTTTATAATTTTTGCGGATTTTTCCGAGAGACGAAACATTTTGGACCAACGGGAGGGTGACATGTGACATGTGTCACCCTCACATTGGAAGAGATTGGACGGCAAAATGGGCTAGCTTGCACGTTTTTTGTGTTGAATTTTGGTCAAGGGTTAGGTAGGATATTTTTGTGTAGATGGATAAGGTAGCACATGGCTAAATCTTGACCTTACACTTGCTATACACTTGGAAGAATCTTGGCCATTGGTTGGCCATTTCTTGACCTATAAATACCCCTCTAGTTGAAGACTTTCTTCATCCAAAAACTTGAGCAATCTTTCTAAGTCTCAAATCCTCCCCTCTCCCTTGTGAGTTTTCGTCCACCACCCCCTCCCCCTTTGAGAGCCCTTGGCCGAGAGCCTCCCCCCTCCCCTTTGTGGTGTTTAGCCGTGGGGTACCCCCCCCCTAGCCTAGTTGCCTCGTATAAATACCCCCTTTTGTGGTATAGAAATACTCTCCAAGTATTGTTATAATGCCCAAATACCTTGTAGTATTCCCAAGGTTACACTTATACAAAAGCCCAGAAAATACTATTATACTTCCCTCAGTCACAAAAACGAAACCCTAAGGAAAAACCTTCATAGTCGGTTGAAGTGTTAAGTAGAAGTTGGTTAGAACTTCTAAGGGTTGTTTGGAGCGGGTTGGAGCGCACGGAGTAGGAGCTAAACCTTGCTCAGGATCGACATATAAACTCGGATAATTTTGGGCTTATCGAGGTAAACATTCTTGACCTTCTGTTGTAATTGGAAATTACATGTTGTAGGAGTATATAGTTAAGTATACTATATATAGAACTGAACATAGTTGTGCGGCAATGTATTTTGACTTAAGCCTGAATAATACTTACGGCAATGTCTTGCGACTTAAGCCTGAATTTTAAGAAGTGAATCAGTAATTACATAGATCAGTATTCTGATGGACTTGTGTAGTATTCGTGAGTAGAATTGTACAAGTCTGGTTAGACGTGCAAACCCCCAGGTTGGCTTGGTAGCGGCCTCGATAGAGGAGAGATTTCTGCTGTTGCGGGGAGGTCGCTGAATTTGCTGTAAGATATTCTACATTGAGATCTAAGATGTTAATAGGCGCCTTGTGGCCTCTATAGGTTGAAATACTACGTGTGGCGTGGTCTACTTGGCTTAAGGTGTAGCCGACGGTTTGAGGTACTTGGAGCGCTTTGCTATTAGTCGGTAGTCGTCGCGAGGTATGTGAACCTCTTCCTATCTGTTCTAGCATGATATGTGTATAACTATGTAGTACGGTAGACGTACCTGTGTTTAATGTATTTGATTGGTTTGAAACATAAAGTGTTATAACGGCTTTATGGGAAGTTGGTTATAACAGCTTTATGTAGGTAAGAAAATGCTTTGTGGTTTCAAAGGGTAACTGATTTGACTTATAACGGATTTGATGTGTAGTAATAAAGAACTTGAAGTGTTTCAAAAAGACCTTTTTGAAAGAAGAGTAATACTTGGCTTTGAAAACATAAGAGTTGTACTAGCTTTATGGGAAGTTAGGTATAACGTCTTAAGAGTGATAAAAAGAATGGTTTACTGATTTTTGAAGATAAGAGACTTGACTTAATGGTATTGATATGAATTTTGTTAAAAGTGTGAAACCTCATTCGTGAGTAATAAGTACTTGGTTTTAAAAGGAATAATGTTTCTTGATTTGAAATCGAATGAGTATCGGCAAACCAACTGCAGCGTTAATAAAGGAAAATGTATTGAATAATGAAGTATGGTATTAAAACCAGTAGAAACCTCCATCCGCATAGAAGCTAAGATGAGACAAAATGATATTACATTTCCTAGATAATGGTCGCTTAATAAGATTGATTATAAACAAGAATAACCTACTCATATAAGACATATGTTTCTCAAAACGTTTAAAGGAGAATTATGTTTTAAAGGATTAAAACTATGAACTACGAAACCTTTTCTAAAATGAGAAACTTGAGCATTTGAAATTAGGCAAACTTGAACGTTTGGAAAATAAGGTTGTTACTTGATTTTACAAAGGAAAGCATTTTGGTTTACTTAACAATGTTAGTCACTCTATTTTTATACTACGGGTATCGGGTGACCTTTGTAAAAGAAATGGATCTTTAAAAGGAATTTAACGTACGTAGTATCTTAGGATTAAAACCCGGACTTTGGCATAAAATGAAAGTACTTTGAGTTGTGTATAACTTGCCTATGCTTGTTGTTGTGAAGCTTGCCTATGCTTGTTGTTGTGAAACTTGCCTATGCTTGTTGTGATAGCCTTTGTTGTATTTCTGTACCCCCGCGTCTCTCGATGGAGGGCCGGTTGATTTGTTATGAACGATTCTACACCGAGTCCCACGAGATGGGCAGGGACACGTATTCCATCTGATTATACACCGAGTCCCACGAGATGGCGAGACACGTATTTCATCTGATTATACACCGAGTCCCACGAGATGGGCAGGGACACGTATTCCATCTGATTATTCACCGAGTCCCACGGGATGGGCCGGGACACGTATTTCATCTGGTTATCATACATGTCTCCTGCTTTATATAGACTATTATGATTTCATTTACAGTCTTTTTACAGTTTCACATACTTGGTACCTGTTATCGACCTCCTTCGAGGCTGCGTTCATCGCGGTGGAAGTACATCGGTTGTGGATCCTCGCTCATAGGATCACGATTCGTGTCGGAAGCCCCATTTCTTGGAGGCTTATCTTTTGGTATGTTACCACAGTCCAGATTCTTATACATTCGTGGTATGGCGGGGCCCTGTCCGTCATAGCTGTTGTAAAAATCTTAGAGTGCATGTATTGTTATGGCGAGTTTGTAAAAAGATGACATTGGGTATTTATGTATATATGATGAAGGCAAGCTGTTTTGGTTGCTGTTTATTTATCTTGTCTCTTAATTCATGTTCGTGTTTTTATTTTGTGATTTTCTCGATGTTGTATCACTAGGGTGCGGGGTAAGGCACGATCACGGGCCGGTTCGGTCGTGTGTGACGGACGCAGCGCATGTGTATTGATTACTGGCGGTGAACAAGGTGACCATTAAACAGATACCCTTCCCGTGATTGATGATTTGTTCGACCGGTTGCGGCGCGAGATGTTTCTCAAGATTGATCTGCGATCGGGCTATCATCAGTGCGAGTCGAGAGAGGTGGATGTCCCTAGGATCGCATTCCGGACGATGCGGGCATTATGAGTTGAGTCATGTCTTTCGGGTTGACGATGCTCGTGATATTCATGGATTTGATGACCGAGTGTTCAAACCATTTTGGACACGTTTGTGATAGTGTTCATTGATGATATCTTGGTTTATTCGCTCGGAGCGAGCATGCGAGCATTTGAGGTCTTGTGATTCTCGGGACCAGTGATTATACGCCAAGTTTTCCAAATGTGAGTTTTGGTTAGCTTCGTGGCTTTTCTTGGGCATATTGTGGGTGATGGCATTCGAGTGGATCGGCCAAGATCGAGGCGATCGAGACTTGGCCTGACCTCTTACTCGGCTGCAGGTTCGCATTTTACGGGCCTTGCAGTTATTATCGGTTCGTAGAAGTTTGCTTCTATCTGCACCATTGACTAGGGTGACTCGGAAAGCGGCTAAGTTTGATGGTGATGCTTGTGGCGTGGTTTCCGATTCTTGAAGGAGAAGGCGACCGCCTCGTTCTTACTCTTCCAGAGGTCGAGCGGTTATGTCGTGTATTGTGATCGTCGAGCATCGGGTTGGGATGTGTGTTGATGCAGTGAGGCAAGGTTATAGCATATGCATCCGCATACCAAGAAACACGAGAGGAACTACCCCACCCATGATTTGGAGTTAGCGCGGTGATTCACGCCAAGATCTGGAGGCACTATTTGTATGGGGTTCATGTGGATATTTATACGCACCACAAGAGCCTCCAGTATATCTTCGGCAGAGGAGCCGAACTTACGGCGAAGACGGTGGTTAGAGTTGCTTAAGGATTACGATGTTGATATCCTGTACCACGGGAAGGCCAATGTTGTGCGTATACTCTTAGTCGTAGGTCGATGGGAGCCTATCGGATGTGCGGCAGAGGAGGGACATGGTTCGTGATTTGCATCGATTAGCGAGCCTTCGTGTCCGCTTGATTGATTACGATAGCGATGGAGTTCGAGTTCGTGAGGTTGCCGAGTCTTCCATCGTCGAGGAGGTGAAGAGGCAACAGTTCGAGGATCCAGTTTTGACACGTTATCGTGATACGGCTCTTCGTGAGGGGAAGGGTCCTTTTGAGGTAGCCCCTGATGGGGTGCTAAGGTTGAGCTATACCCCGCATCGGAGGGCAGCTTAACCCTCGGTATCATGTCAAGAGGTGAGTGATATAATACTAACATAACAACTTATCGCTAAACAACATAAGCACAATAAGAATAACCTCTTTACACAAACGTTTACAGGATACAACACACATAACATCACAATATATCTACTCAACAAACCATCTTATTATACTTTCCAGAATTAATACAAGTCTTTCATAAACACATAAGTAAACTGTTCCTTTCATCTTTCTTAAGTCGTTATACCTAACTTCCAATAAAGCTAGTATAACTCTTAAGCTTTTTGTTTTAAAAACAATTATTATTCTTCTTTCAAAAATGATTTATAATTCTTTTGAAAGACTTCAAGATTCTTATTATTCAGGCTTAAGTCAAAAGACATTGCCGTAAAACTACGTCCAGTTAACACACGTACGTCTACCGTACTATATATTTTAAAATATCATGCTCAAGAGTATAGGGAGAATCACATACCTCCTCGGCGAAATCCACCTGCCAAGTCGAGTATGTCGCGCGCAGAGAATCAACCTATAATAGTCAGGTACGTCTATCAATGTCTAGACTACTCTGTAGACTATTCTAAGCAGAGGGTTCTTTATTCTACGGAAATTTGGGCAGCACTTCCCTACCCGTCAAGCTACACAAGTCTACTGTAAATACAGTCCTATGTAAGTACAGTTCAATTCTTCTTTATTATACTTCTGATGTGATTTCAGTTCAATACTCTTCTGTATTATCCTTCAGTGTAATTACAGTTCAATTCTCTTCTTTAATATCCTTCTATGTGTTTTATACTTATTTCTATACTTCTACGGTATGTATTCTCCAATTACAATAGAAGGATAAGATTATTTACCTCGATAAGCCCAATATTATCCAAGTTAAATGTCGATCCTGAGCAAGGTTTAGCTCCTAACTTGTACGCTCTGATAGCTCCAAGAAACCCTTAGAAGTTTCTAACAACTTCTACTTAAATACTATAAGGGATTTGGGGCTAGGGTATTTAGGAATAGTAACTATACTTGGAAGACAACTTTTCTACCAAGGGAGGGGGGTAGGTTTCGGCTAGGACTCAAGGAAGGCAGGAGAAGAGCTTTGTGGCTATAAGAGAGGGGAGGGATTTTTCAAGACATGGAGAATTGATTTGTGGATGAAGAAAACCTTCAAGTTAGGGGGTATTTATAGGCCAACCAATGGCCAAGATGAAGCCAAGTGGTAGGCAAGTGTAAGGTGGAGATTTAGGCAAGTGTCCTTATCCATCTACTACACAAATATCCTACCAACTCCTTGACCAAAAACTAAGCCACAAAATCGTCCAACCCTTGCCCAAGTTGTCGTCCATATGAGGGTGACAAGTGTCACCCTCCCGTTGGTCCAAAATATTTCGTCTCTCGGAAAAATCCGCAAAAATTATAAATGACATAGCCGTAATTTACCCTACGCAAGTTTTGAAAAATGTTTCGTCGGAAAACCATTCGTTTCGTGGGTTGTGCACAAATTTCGCCCAAAGTGCCTATCTTAAGGCTAAACTTTTGTACGTACGCCCTCACGTACATACTCCGGAAATACGGGGTATAACATCTACCGTACTATATCTATATTCTTTTTAGAATATTTCAAGGTTCTTATTATTCAGGCTTAAGTCAAAAGACATTGCCGTACAACTATATTCAGTTAGCACACGTACATCTACCATATAATATATACATATTATTCAGGCTTAAGTCAAAAGACATTGCCACGTCGCTCTACCGTACTATATGTATTCTTTTAAAATACTTCATGCTCAAGAGTATAGGAAGAATCACATACCTCGCGACGATTATCGATTATAAGCAAAACGCTCCACGGCTATAACCCGGCTAGCCTTGTCCACCTTCTAAGTAGCACATGCTACTTGCAAAACATTCAACCAATAAAGGTTATCAGTCTACTGTAATACAGTCCTATGTAAGTACAGTTTAACTTCTACTTATATTCTTCTGAAGTGATTTCAGTTCAATCCTTTTCGGTAATATCCTTCTATTACAGTTCAAATCTCTTCTATGAATCTTATATTCATTTCAATACTACTACAGTATGTAATTTCCAATTACAATAGAAGGACAGTAGTATTTACCTCGATGAGCCCAAAATTATCCGAGTTTAAAGTCGCTCCTGAGCAACGCTTAGCTCCTACTTCGAGTGCTCAATCGCTCAAACAACCCTTAGAAGTTCTAACCAACTTCTACTTAAATACTTCAACTATCAATGAAGATTTTCCTTAGGATTTCGTTTAGTGGCTAAAGGAAGTATAATAGTATTTTCTGGGCTTTTGTATAAGTGTAACCTTGGGAATACTACAAGGTATTTGGGCTAAAGTATATGGGCATTATAACAATACTTGGAGAGTATTTCTATACCACAAAAGGGGGGGTATTATACGAAAACAACTAGGCTAGGGGTACCCCGGCTAGACACTACAAAGGGGAGGAGGCTCTCGGCCAAGGCTCACTCAAGGGGGGGAAGACTCTTTGGACGAGAACACTCAAGAGGGAGGGAGCATTTAGAGACTTAGAAAGATTGCTCAAGTTTTGGATGAAGAAAGTCTTCAACTTAGAGGGGTATTTATAGGTCAAGTAAAGGCCAACCAATGGCCAAGATTCATCCAAGTGTTAGGCAAGTGTAGGGCTAGATTTCAACCATGTGGACCTTATCCATCTACCACACCAACTTGCACAAATATCCTACCTAACCCAAGGCACAAAAAACGTGCCTTAGCCTTGCCTTTGCCGTCCACTTGCTTCCAATGTGAGGGTGACACATGTCACCCTCCCGTTGGTCCAAAATGTTTCGTCTCTCGGAAAAATCCGCAAAAAATATAAATGACATAGCCGGAATTTTCCCTTCGCAAGTTTAGTAAAACGTTTCGTCGAAAAACGATTCTTTTCGGCACTTGTGCCCAAATTCGAACCTATGCCTACTTTAAGGCTCAAATTTTTATATGTACGCCCTCACGTACATACTCTGGAAAATACGGGGTATAACATTCTCCCCTCCTTAGAAACATTCGTCCCGAATGTTCCTTCTCAAGACGGATAACGATGAAGTTCTCCTAACAAGTTGCCAACGCCACGCCTGGCCACGAAATAACACCCGTTCTCTTCCTTCCTTACTTGTCGTGCCCTTCTCGAACACTTGAACTCTTCTAGTATACGTACCACACTTCAGTCATCGCTTTAGTCCCCAAAACTTTGGAGTCACCACATCCGAACTTGGTCATCTACAAGCCTCAACCTCCCTTAAGACCATTCCCGGCATTCACGATCCGCTTCTGGTCGAACATATCCACGAACTCATACGATGGTCGTCTAAACTTGGGCCTAGCACCCTCGTGACCCTACCACCTGGCGGGACCACCCAGAGCTGACCCCACCTCGAAAGCAGGCGCGGGTTGGCCCTCAACATGGCCCCACCCGACCCACTTAACGATCACGCTCTTGTTCCCGATCCTAACAATCTTACCTATACAGTCATGAAAGCTACCACTTCCATTTCACACTACCGGGGACTTATCACACAATACATTCTAGGCATAAAATGCACTCCGACAAGGATCACTTGCAAAAACTTGTACTCAAGACGGCCTTACATCTAAGGTCTCAACTGTAATATTCTAAGGTTCATCATTTTCTCACCCCCAGGCTTACCCTTTTTCACTAACCATGTTTCTAAATCACATTTTAGCACAAAGCTATCCGAACATAACACTTAACACATTATCATAACATTAATATATACAAGTCTCTAGAGGGTTAAGGATATACCTGAAAATAGGCGGTTCAAAGGACCGCTAAAACTGGGAACTTCCACCGCGACCTCTACCGTGGCCTGCCGGTGTATGAACATCCTGCCTAGCTATGGAAGGTGAAGAACCCATCGATCCCATATTCATGCTATCCTACCAGCTACCCCGGTGGGACAGCTCCCAAAATGGCCTGTGTCGCATGTAAAACAAAATCCCGAACTAGCACGACACTCTCCACTATGGAGTCTACCACAGCGGCCACAACGAGGTAGGGGTGGCTTCAGCTGGCTAACACCCCTGCTCTCCCGAAAATCTGAACCCTGAGCCACGACCGCCTCGAATATCCCGAAGGCGTGGAGGACCACTCAGATCGGGCGAGGCGCATAACTAGTCTCTGGCTGAGGCGGTCCGCCTCGAAAGTCACCAAAGGACCTATTGCTCGCCCACTTGCGACCTTGGCATTCCGCCGATTTCTCCGCCTCACCCCGCGTGCATAAGCTCGCATGCGGGCAATGTCCGTACGGTCAAGAGCTACACCAACAACTCTCTGCTAGGAAATCATCGAGACCTGTAACATATCGGTGCACTCGATCCTCCATACTAGCTACTAATGTGGGGACGTCTGCCAATGAGTCGAACTCCACATTGTACTCCCAACCGCACGCCGCTCTGCGCAACACCAAAAATCGTCGGCGAGCCCTCATCTGCGGAGGCGAAGTGTGCAAGAAATGCCTTTGAGAACTCGTCCCATAAAGTCGGAAGTGCATTCTCTCCCGGGGCAGCTCACGAATCAAACGATCATCACGGTATCACGCACCGATGCGAACCCTAGACCACCGACTCGGTCTCGATGCCTTGATCACTCTCGCGTGATCGCTTCGGATGAACTCCTGCGATCATCCTCGTGCCTCGACCCATAAAATTCTGGCGGGTTACACCTCGTAAAATCCGTAGCCTCAACTATCGATCTAGGGTGAACCTGGTGCATCGAACTGCTGCGTCCGGCTTATCTCAAGTCTGCCACAACCTCGCCATTAATCGGGCCACTCTTGTAACCCATCTCTTCGCTTCGGTGCGGATCGAGGCTCAGTCTTGTGGTCTGTAGAGGCATCGCCGCTTACTCAGCGGCTCCCTCTGCGCCTTGCCACGGGCGGGTTGCCTTCGCGGAGGCATAATCGTAAAAACGCACGTCGGAGGGTCCAACTTACAACACAGCTCTAAGGCACGATCTCAGAATGAGAAGAAGGGAAAACCAATCCTAAATGTCCTATAGCCTCCTGATTATAGATGTGGTGCACAACACATCGATAATCAAGACTCTACTAGACACGGTCTGTAGACACTTTCCGAGGACAGTAGTATTTACCTCGATGAGCCCAAAATTATCCGAGTTTAAAGTCGCTCCTGAGCAACGCTTAGCTCCTACTTCGAGTGCTCCAATCCGCTCCAAACAACCCTTAGAAGTTCTAACCAACTTCTACTTAAATACTTCAACTATCAATGAAGATTTTCCTTAGGATTTCGTTTAGTGGCTAAAGGAAGTATAATAGTATTTTCTGGGCTTTTGTATAAGTGTAACCTTGGGAATACTACAAGGTATTTGGGCTAAAGTATATGGGCATTATAACAATACTTGGAGAGTATTTCTATACCCCAAAAAACGGGGTATTACACGAAACAACTAGGCTGGGGGTACCACGACACACTACAAAAGGAGGGAGGCTCTCGGCCAAGGCTCACTCAAGGGGGGGAAAGACTCTTTGGACGAGAACACTCAAGAGGGAGGGAGCATTTAGAGACTTAGAAAGATTGCTCAAGTTTTGGATGAAGAAAGTCTTCAACTTAGAGGGGTATTTATAGGTCAAGTAAAGGCCAACCAATGGCCAAGATTCATCCAAGTGTTAGGCAAGTGTAGGGCTAGATTTCAACCATGTGGACCTTATCCATCTACCACACCAACTTGCACAAATATCCTACCTAACCCAAGGCACAAAAAACGTGCCTTAGCCTTTTCCTTGCTGTCCACTTGCTTCCGATGTGAGGGTGACACATGTCACCCTCCCGTTGGTCCAAAATGTTTCGTCTCTCGGAAAAATCCGCAAAAAATATAAATGACATAGCCGGAATTTTCCCTTCGCAAGTTTAGTAAAACGTTTCGTCGAAAAACGATTCTTTTCGGCACTTGTGCCCAAATTCGAACCTATGCCTACTTTAAGGCTCAAATTTTTATACGTACGCCCTCACGTACATACTCTGGAAAATACGGGGTATAACAATCTTATTACAGCAGCCATGATCTAGGAAATGTAATATCATTTTGTCTCATCTTAGCTTCTATGCAGATGGAAGTTTCTACTGGTTTTAATAATACTTTATTAGTCAAAACATTTCCCTTTATTAGCGCTGCTGTGGTTTGTTCGATACTTATTCTGACTTCCGAAATCAGTAAAACATTATTCCTTTTAAAACCATGTACTCATTACTCACGAATGAGGTTTCACATGAAATTCATATCAATTCATTTAAGTCAAGTCTCTTATCTTTTAAGATCAAGTCTCTTAACTTTTATAATCAATAAATCATTCATTTTATCTTTCTTACGACGTTATACCTAACTTCCCATAAAGCTAGTATAACTCTTATGTTATCAAAACCAAGTGTTACTCTTCTTTCAAAAACAGTTCTTAATACTTTTTGAAATACTTCAAAGTTCTTATCATTCAGGCTTAAGTCAAAAGACATTGTCGTACAACTACGTTCAGTTAACACGCGTACGTCTACCGTACTATATATACTTCTTTAAAATATCATGCTCAAGCGTATAGGAAGAATCACATACCTCGCGACGATTATCGACTATTAGCAAATCGCTCCACGGCTATAACCCGGCTAGCCTGGTCCACCTTCTCAAGTAGCACACGCTACTCGCAGAACATTCAACCTATACAGGTTATACAAGTCTATCAACGTCTAGACTACTCGGTAGAATAAATCTAGATACAAGATCCTACGGAAAATCGGGCAGCACTTCCCTATCCGTCAAACTACACAAGTCTACTGTAATACAGTCCTACGTAATTACAGTTCAGTTCTCCTCTTTAGATTCAGGCTTAAGTCCAAAGACATTGCCGCAAAACTATGTTCAGTTCTATATATAGTATACTTCAACTATATATTCCTACAACATGTATTTCCAATTATAATAGGGGGACAAGATAATTACCTCGATAAGCCCATAATTATCCAAGTATAGATGTCGATCCTTAGCAACGCTTAGCTCCTACTCCGGGTGCTCCAACCCGCTCCAAACAACCCTTAGAAGTTCTACGCAACTTCTTCTTAATACCCCAACCAACTATGGAGATTTTCCTTAGGGTTTCGGTTTGAGACAAAAAGGACATTTAGGTAGTATTTCCGGGCTCTACGTATAGAGGTATCTTTGGAATACTACAAGGTATACGGCTAAGGTAATTTTGGGTATAACAACAATACTTTTGTAGAGGGTGTATACCCAACCCCACTAGGGGTACTCTCGATCGAGGGGAGGGCTCTCGGCCAAAGCCTCACAAAGGGGGGGGACGAGAACACCACAAGAGAGGGGGGGAGGATTTCTAAGACTTAGAACATTTTAGGATGAATAAGTCTTCAAAGGGGAGGGGTATTTATAGGTCAAGCAAAGGCCAACCAATGGCCAAGATCATGCCAAGTGCAAGGCAAGTGTAGGGCCAAGATGTGCCCAAGTGCCCCCTAGTCCCTACTCCTTAAAACCCTCACAAATATCTACACAAAATATCCTACCAACTTGCCCTCCAAAATCGTCCAAAAGTCGCCTTTCACTCACTTCAGGGTGACAAGTGTCGCCCTCTCGTTGGTCCAAAACATTTCGTCTCTCGGAAAAATCCGCAAAAATACTAAATGACATAGCCGGAATTTTCCCTTCGCAAAGTTTGTAAAACGTTTCGTCGAAAAACGGCTCTAATCGGGTGTTGTGCACAAACATATTTCGGCCAAGGGTGCCACATGGGGGTGACACGTGTCGCCCCCCGATTCGTCCAAAATATTTCGTCTTCCGAAAATATCCAAAATCCCGGAAATCTCAAAAACAAAGCGGGCTCCACAAACCGTAAATTTCTCTGTGGGCCCACGTGACCATTCAGAAAATAAAATCCCAAATTTCTAATATAATCTATTAAGTAAAAATAGCAAATCTGGGAATCCAATTCCCATTAACGAACCATTTTCTTCACAAAAACCTAAACTTTTCCGTCGAAAACTCACATCTTCTTTCTTTTCAAAATTTATGCCGCACTCTCGCACGCCTCACTTACATACCCTGCAACTACGGGGTATAACATTCTCCCCTCCTTAGAAACATTCGTCCCGAATGTTCCTTCTAAGTCTCAAACAAACACGCGCCAGTATAGTCTTCACTGCTATACTTACGAAAACAATCCTGTCATACCTGGCCACAGAAACACCTGCGCAAATACTTACATCCAAGTCCACGAGAAAACACCTCTGACATCACAAAAGCCCTTACTCGAGGTCTAAAATATACTTCCTTCGCACCTTCTCCTTACAAAAGAAATGATCACCCTTATGCTCGCAATACATGCTCGTTTCTTCCCTTACGCGTCGTACCCTTCTTGTACACTCGAACTCTTTCTCATAACCTACCACATTTCTGTTGAACAGTATAAACCAACTATCTGAATCCTTGCCAACATCGAACCAATCGACCGTGACTTACGATTCCGCCCTACCAGCTTCATAAGGCAAAACCGAATCCGAAATGGTAGCTATAAAACACTCCCTCACAGGAGACAACAAACCTCACAACTACCCTCAAATCCAAACACCGCCCGAGGATGAATACGATACGAGACTCACTGAGTTCCTAACCTGCTGGTAAAACTTCCGAGAAAAAGCGATCGTACCTTGGGCCCCCATGCGCCATAAGGTGAAGGTAGGCACCCGTGCGACCTTACAACCTTTCGATATCACAACACCGCCGAGTAAATGGTCCTGACCGAAGAACACGATGGGCTGCCCCCATCGGCCCGACTACTGGTTGAATGCATCTACGAACTCGTACGCTGGTTAACTAAACATGGGCCTAACACCCTTATGACCCTATCACAAGGCGGGACCACCACAAACTGACCCCACCACCATACAGCCAGCCGTTTGACCCGCAACGTGGCCTCAACCCAACCCGGCAACGCGCAAAACACTAGCTCCCCGAAGGAAAACTCTCACTAAATACGTTACGAAAAACCTAGCGGTCTTCTTAGTTCAACTACCCCCTTTCATTTCACACTACCCAGGGACTTATCACACAATATATCTCACGTGCACTATGCACTCCGATAAGGATCAAACATAGCACTACACCTTTACTCGAGATGGCCTTACCTCTAAGGTCTCCACGTATAAAGCTCTAAGGCTCACACTTTCTTATCCCCCAATCTTACCCTTTTTTTTTTTTTTTTTTTTTTTTTTTTTTTTACTAACCACGGTTTCTAATCACAATTTCCACTTATGTTATCTGAACATAATACTTAAGATATACTCATCTTACACGTACTAATCTCTAGAGGGTTAAGAATACACCTGTATCTACTGCTTCACTCCCCTTAGTTGTTCTAATCAAACTGCCTGCAGTGGCATAACAGTGGGAAGATGATGGCTCGTCACGATCATGAAGGCTGAGTCCTTCTACTAGGACATCCTTTCGACACATGGCCCTGACGGCCGCAGGTAAAACAAGTACCAACTAAAAGACGACACTCCCCGGGAGGGCGTCATACATCTGTGAATCCGGGAAAATCGAATCCGCTATTTGGAACCTACGTGTGGCGTGAACCGAAGCTCGAGCTCGACCAACTCCCGCAATGTCACGAACCTTATGGAGGACCATTCTGCATCGTGGATGTGTATATCTAATCTGCCGTGAGGCGATTCGCCTCGAAAGTTACCAAAGGACTCACGTTCTTGCCCTCTTCGCCCTCGTTAACCCGCCAATCTCTACGCTTCTCAATCACATTTGCACACTGGCTGAACGCAGGCCATGCTCATTCCTGACTGAAGAGCTACTTCTTCACAACTCTCTCTTAGATAGTCATCCAGACTCGCGGTACATCGGTATACTCTCTGGTAGCCAATTCCATAGTTAGTAACAGGGTCGCCTCTTTGCAATCCATATTCTGTCCCGATCGTGGGCGGAAGGTTCAAACGCCATGGCGCAGAGGAAGCCGCCGCCGTGCTAAAACTCTGCTGGGGCTAGTGACGTCGTAGAACTCCCCGAATGAAGCACTACCTGGTAATGATTGGGCTGTGCCTCGTAACCCTCTCGAACTCTACTCGCGGCTCCTCGCGCTTGCCTCTCTGGGCGGGTTTGCCACGCGGAGGCATAACGGTAAGGGAAGAAATACGTTAGAGGTCCAACTTGCAACACAAATCTAAGGCACGATCTGGAGTGAGAAGAATGAAACCAATCCTAAATATCCTATAGCCTCACGATTATTGGTGTAGTGCATAACATACCGATAATCAAGACTCTCTTGGATATGGTCTAGACACTTTCCGAGGATTAATCGCTCGATACCACTTTTGTCACGACCCGAACCGGGCGTGATCGTGCCTTACGGCACCCAAGTAGTCATACATCGAGAAAATCAGCGGAACATAAAACAATAACATGGCCAATGTAATAAGATGTGAAATGAGAAGACAAAGCAACTAAAACGGTTACCTTCGATATATACATATCAATTTGAGCGATTACATCCCATTACAACCACGCCCAACAAGATTACTGCACTCTATGAATGATATGACAACAACGGAGACGGGGCCCGTCATACCCTCAATGTAAGCACTACAACAACAGGGACTATACTAAGATAAGCCTCGAGAAACGGAGCTTTCCCAAACGCAATCGTGACCCTAAGAGCGAGGATCGACGGCGGTGTACGCTTTATCTGGCGTGAGCGGCCCGAAGGAGGTCGACAACAGTACCAAGTATGTGGCGAAAATCAGTAAATGAAATCATAGTAGTCTATATAAAGCGGGAGACATGTATGATAACCAAACTACAGTTCACAATAAATAGCAGTCATGTCAAGTCGTGACTCACGCCCTCAAAGTCATCACTCAAATATAACAATGGGTCTCACGCCCACAACATCAATCATGCCCGTGGAATACCTTCCTCACTGCAAGCAGTCTATGATATAAAAGCACCAAGGAATACATGAACACCGTGTCCCACGTGTCATCATAAAACCGTCTGGGGTAAGTACGAAGGCATAGCCGACTACCAAAACCTACGATACATCAAGGTCATAAAGCGTATCATGATGCATGCAGGCGTCACATGATCAAAGGCCGCCACTCGCCGCGATATCTAATGTCGGCGTCTAGCCTGGAACTTCCATGACTCGCATAAGCCACTCTGTTATACCCCGTATTTCCGGTATGTACGTGGACGACGTAAAATTTGAGACTTAAAGTTTGGCATAGGTTCGAAATTTGTGCCTGACACGATTAGAGTCGTTTTTCGGAAGCGTTTCTGAGCTTGCGTAGGGAAAATTCCGGCTATGTCGTTTTGTATTTTTGCGGATTTTTCCGAGCGACGAAACATTTTTGGGCCAACGAGAGGGTGACACTTGTCACCCTCAAGTGGACGTTGGGTTGGCCATTTGGGTCACGTCTCCTTGGCCGATTGGCCCCTTATTTTGTGCCTTGTTTTGGCCTTGTTTTGTGCCTTGTTTTGTGCCATGTTTTGTGGAGTAGGGGTTAGGGTGAACTTGGCTTGATCAAGGCCTTACACTTGCCTTGCACATGGCTTGATCTTGTCCATTGGTTGGCCCTTGGCTTCCCTATAAATACCCCTCCCTTTGTTGAAGACTTCTTCATCCAAATGTGTTCTAAGTCTTGCAATCCTTCCCCTCTCCTCTTGTTGTTCTCGTCCTAAGCCTTCCCCCTCCCCTTTGAGTGGCCTTGTGGCGAGGTTCCTCCTCCTAGTGGTGTGGCCGAGGTACCCCCTGGTAGAAAGTTGTCTTCCAAGTATTGTTATAATGCCCAAAATACCTTAGCCTTTACCTTGTTGTATTCCAAAATTTACCTCTATAAGTTTAGCGCGGAAATACTACCTTTTGTCCTTTTAGTCTCAAACCGTAACCCTACGTATATCTTCATAGCTAGTTGGAGTATTTAAGTAGTAGTTGGTTAGAACTTCTAAGGGTTGTTTGGAGCGGATTGGAGCGCAGTAGGAGCTAAACCTTGCTCGGGATCGACATTATAACTTGGATAATTTTGGGCTTGTCGAGGTAAATATTCTTGTCCCTTATTGAAATTGAAGATTTCATGTTGTAGGAATATATAGTTGAAGTATACTATATATCGAATCAACATTATTTTCTTGCGGCAATGTCTTTTGACTTAAGCTGAATTTAAAGAAGAGCGACAGTAATTACATGGGTGTATTCAGATGAGACTTGTGTAGCATTCTTTGTGTTGTAGAATTGTACACGTCCGGTTCGACGTGCAAACCCCACGGTTGGCTTGGTAGCTGCCTCGATAGAGGAGGAGATTTACTGTTGTTGCGGGGAGAGTCTTTGAATTTTCGTAGAATATGGGCAGTGCGGTTAGAAGTTAATAGGCGTTTGTGGCCTTATAGGTGGGAGTACTACGAGTGGCGTATTCTACTTGAAGAGTGGAAGCGGCTGGCCGTTACTGATCTTGTGGGCGTTTTGCTTATTGTCGATAATCGTCGCGAGGTATGTGAACCTCTTCCTATCCTTCGAGCATGATGTTTTGTAAACTATGTAGTACGGTAGACGTACATGTGCTAAATGAGTTTGGTTGGTTCAAAACATAGGGTGTTATAATAGCTTTATGGGAAGTTAGTTATAACGACTCTATGAAGGTAAAAGATTGATTTATTGATTGTAGAAGTTAAGAGACTTGATCTTGAAAGATAAGAGACTTAACTTGTTTTACTTGGTAATTAACATTTTTGTTAAAAGTGTGGTGAAACCTCATTCGCGAGTAATGAGTACTTGGTTTTAAAAAGAATAATGTTTTACTGATTTCGGAAATGAGAATAAGTATCGAACAAACCACAGCAGCGCTAATAAAGGAAAGTGTATTGACAAATAACAAATTGTTATTAAAACCAGTAGAAACCTCCATCTGCATAGAAGCTAAGATAAGACAAAATTGTATTACATTTCCTAGATCATGGCTGCTGTACCAAGATTGTTGTAAACAAGAATAAACTGCTCACACATAAGACATATGTTACTCAATTGTTTTAAAAGAGATTAAGACTATGAGTTATGAAACCTTTCTAAAATAAGAAACTTGAGCATTTGAAATTAGGCAAACTTGAACGTTTGGAAAATAATGTTGTTACTTGATTTTACAAAGGGAAGTATTTTGGTTTACTTAAAAAGATAGTCACTCTATCTTTATACTACGGGTATCGGGTGACCTTTATAAAAGGAATGGATCTCTTTAAAAGGAATTTAACGTACGTAGTACTTTAGGGTTAAAACCCAGACTTTGATACGAAATGGAAGTACCTTGAGTTGTGTGTAACTTGCCTATGCTTGTTGTTGTGTAACTCCTTTATGCTTGTTGTGATAGCCTTTGTTGTGCAAGTGTTGATATCAGGTGACTTCTTGGGAAGGAGTGGATCTTTTTATAAAAGTCTAGAAGTATGGTAATTTGCTTGAGCTTGTTTGTGATAGCCTGGTTGTGCGGTATATTGTTGTTGATGTCACATGGACATGTCTGCAAATCTGAGTCGGGCGTGTGGCATGCGGCGAGGTTGATCACCGATATTATTGTTGTTAATGTCACATGGGCGTGTCTACACCGATGCAGGTCGGGGCATGTGGCCGTGGGGCATTGTTATTGTTGCATCATGGACATGTCTACACCGTCGTGAATTTGGGGCATGTGGCCATGGGGCATTGTTATTATTGTTGCATCATGGACATGTCTACACCGGCGCACTCCGGGCATGCGCCATGATGCGAACATGATTGATGTTGTGGGCGTGAGACCCATAGTTATATTTGAGTGATGACTTGAGGCGTGAGTCCACGACTTGACATATTCGCTTTTATGTTGTGGTGTAGTTTTGTTATCATACATGTCTCTGTTTTTATATAGCGTTATGATTTCATTTACGATATTCTGATTTCGCATACTTGGTACTGTTATCTTGGCCTCCTTGAAGTGCGTTCATTCCGGTGGAAGTACGTCGGTTGTGGATCCTCGCTCATAGGATCACGATTCGCGTGTCGGAAGCCCATTTCTTGGAGGCTTATCTTGTGGTATGTTACCACGAGTCTGCAGATTCTTATACATTCGAGTATGGCGGGGCCCTGTCCGTCATAGAATTGTAAAAATCTTAAAGTGCATGTATTGTTGTGGGCGGGGTTTGTAAAAAGGATAATTGTTAGGGTATTTATGTATATATGATGAAAGGCTATTTTGGTTGGCTGTTTATTTATCTTGTCTCTTAATTCATGTTCATGTTTTTATTTCCATTGATTTTCTCGATGTTGTATCACTAGGGTGCCCGGTAAGGCACGATCCACGGGCAGGTTGGTCGTGACAAAGTGGTATCAGGCGATTAATCCTCGGAAAGTGTCTGAACCGTGTCTAGTAGAGTCTTGATTATCGGTGTGTTGTGCACCACATCTATGTCAGGAGGCTATAGGACATTTAGGATTGGTTTCCATTCTTCTCATTACGAGATCGTGCCTTAGACGTGTTGTAAGTTTGACCCCTGGCGTATCTCGTTTTTACGATTATGCCTCGCGCGAGCAGCGAGCCAGAAGGGCAAGACAGCGGTAGTCTTGCCGATGAGATCTGAGAGAATCTGAGCGCGAGCGTCGGTGCTGAGATTATGCTTGAGGCAGCGGGTTTAGCGCCGCCCGGCCTTGTGATTTAAGCGCGGCGATGGCTGCGAGACTCTGATACACGAGCCTCCGGTCCCACGGCTGGAAGCGGATGAGATAAGTCTGAGAGATGGCGATTCACGGCGAGTTGTTATACCGTAGTGCGGTATGTATCACGAGGGCGTGCGTGCGAGCATCTGAGAAAGATGGAAAGGAAGAAAGAGCGATTTTTCCACGGAAAAGTTTAGGTTTTGTGAAGGAAAAAGGTTCGTTTATGGGAATTGGATTCCCAGTTTGGTGTCGGACTTCTGGAATATTAGAGAATTATGGAATTTTATTTTGAAAATGGTCACGTGGGGCCCGGGAGAAATTCTGGTTTTGTGGGGCGCTTTGATTTTGAGATTTTGGCCGTTTGGATATTTTGGAAGACGAAATATTTTGGGCGAATCGAAGCGACACGTGTCACCCCATGTGGCACCTTTGGGCGAATTATGTTTGTGCCAACACGGTTAGAGTCGTTTTTGACGAAAGCGTTTCCACGGCTTCGTAGGGAATTTCCGGCTATGTCATTTAGTATTTTTGCGGATTTTTCAGAGGCGGAACATTTTGGACCAACGAGAGGCGGCATGCACCTCTCGTTGGTGGGCTTTAAGCGGGCGTGGGCGATTGGGAAGGCTTTGTGGGAGATATTTTTGGTAGATATTTTGTGTGCAAGTTGGCTAGGTACACATGGGTGAATCTTGGCCTACACTTGCCTAACACTTGGTGTAATCTTGGCCATTGGTTGGCTTTCACTTGACTATAAATACCATCCCTTTGAAGACTAATTCATTCACAAATTGCCTAAGTCTTGAAAAGCTTCTTCCTTCCCCCTTAGTGTGGTGTCTTGGCAGAGCCCCTCTCCCTTGGCGAGAGTCTCCCACTAGTGGGGTAGGCGAGGTAGATACCCACTCCTGAGGTGCTAGTAGTGGGGTACCCACTGCTAGTTGCTTTCGTATAATACCCCTTTGTGGTATAGAAATACTCTCAGTATTGTTATAATGCCCAAATTACCTTGCCTTATACCTTGTTGTATTCTAAGGTTATACCTATCTGAAAAGCCAGAAAATACTATTATACTTCCGTCGGTCCAAAACCGTAACCACTAGGAAAATCTCCATAGTCAGATTTGGAGTATTGTGTAAGTTGGTTAGAACTTCTAAGGGTGGTTTAGAGCGGGTTGGGCGCTCGGAGTTGGAGCTAAGCGATTGCCAGGATCGACTTTATACTTGGATAATTATGGGCTTATCGAGGTAACTATCTTGTCCTTTTTGTAATTGGATATTACATGTTGTAGGAATATATAGTTAAAGTATACTATATATATAAGCGAACATAGCTTGTGGCAATGTCCTTGGACTTAAGCTGAAGAAGCGAAGCAATTACATGGGCGTATTCTGATGAGACTTGTGTAGTAGTCAGTGGAGTAGAATTGTACAGTTAGGGTTAGATGTATAACCACACTGGTTGGCTTGGTGGCGGCCTCGATAGAGGAGGAGATTTCTGTTTTGCGGGGAGGTCTTTGCCAATTTTCGTAGAAGTTCTACGATAAGACCTAAATGTTAATAAAGCGCCTTGTGGCCTTATAGGTGGATGTACTACGTGTGGCGCGATCTACGTGGCTTAGGGGTAGCCGACGTTTGGAAGTACTTGGGCGTTTTGCTGTGGTCGATACTCGTCGCGGTATGTGAACCTCTTCCTATCTCTTCTAGCATGATATGTGTGAACTATGTAATGCGGTGACGTCATGTGCTAAATGTGTTTGAGTGGTTTAAAACATAAAGTGTTATAACGGCTTTATGGGAAGTTGGTTATATGACTTTATGTTAGTAAGAAAATACATGTGGTTTTAAAAGATAAGCGATTTGAACTATAAGCGGCTTGTTATATGATAAGAAGAACTTGAAGTATTTCAAAAGATTTTTGAATCATTTGGAACGGAGAAGTAATACTTGATTTGGTTTGAAAACTTAAGAGGTATACTAGCTTTATGGAAAGTTAGGTCTCATGGCTGAAGAATGTTTTCCTGATGTTGGACATCAGAAGGTGTATCGACAAACCAACTGCGGCGTTAATAAAAGGAAATGTTTGTGATTAAGTATTATTAAAACCGATGAAACTTCCATGCGTAGAAGCTAAGATGAGACAAAATGATATTTCCTAGATCATGGCTGTAATAAGATTGTTGTAAACAAGAATATCTACTCACATATACGACTTATGTTTCTCAGATAGTTGAAAAGAGAATTATATTCTTAAATGAATAAGACTATGAACTACGAAACCTTTCTAAATAAGAAACATGAACATTTGAAATTAGGCAAACTTGGACGTTTGGAAAATAATGTTGTTACTTGAGTTTTACAAAGAGAAGTGTTTTGATTTACTTCAAAAGATAATCACTATATTTTCATATACTCCGGGTATTGCGTGACTCTTGTGAAAGTAACGTATCTTTTAAAGAGTTAAGGTATGAAGTACTTTGGGGATAAAACCCCGAACTTGTTAGCATATAGTAGAAGGTACCTGGTGTGTATAACTTGATTGTGTTGGTTTGTGATAGCCTTGTAATACCTTCTTGTTGATTTGATAAGTAAACATGCTAGGATGCTACGTGTGTTAGTATCTTGTGATGTTTGTGAAAAGGGGTTTTTCCTTTGTTGTGCTTATGTTGTTTAACGATAAGCTGTTATGATAGTATTATACATCACTCATCTCTTGAGGTGATTCCGGGGGTTAAGCTGCCCTCCGATGCGGGGTAGACTCAGGCGGGTCGATGGACCTATGATTCGAGACTACCTCATGCGGGTCCAGGGCTATCGCGAACTGCGGAAGTTCGAGTTAGGATGCGGCCCTTGTGGTCATGCGGTCACTTGTGGCACGCGGACGGCGAGTCGAGGATCTTTGCTTAGGGAGTAGCTACCCTCGATGCGGGGTTATACCTCATGCGGGCGTCGATTGGCCTATGCGGGCTGCGGAAAGTTCGAGGCTAGGCAACGCGCATTAGATATTGCGGGCAAGTGGTCGGCTTTGATCATGTGGCGATGCAAGCAGATCTTATAATCTGATTCATGACCTTGTTGGTCTTTGTGGGTGTTAGTAGTCGGCTATGCCTTCGTACTTACCACATGCGTGTTATTATGGCACAGTGGGACCAGTGTTCGTGTGTGTTCCTTGATCTGTTATATCATAAAGCGGCGATGAGGAAGGTATTCCACGGGCATGATTGATGTTGTGGCGTGAGACCCATTGTTATATTTAGTGATGACTTGAGGCGTGAGTCACGACTTGACATACGCTCATTATTGTGGCTGTAGTTTGGTTATCATACATGTCTCTGCTTTATAGACTATTATGATTTCATTTACGATATTTTTAGTTTCACATACTAAATTTTTGTTATCTTGACCTCCTTCGGCTGCGTTCATCTGCGAGTTGAGGCACATCGATCGTTGATCCTAGCTCGGTCCTGATTGGCGTTTGGAAGCTCCGTTTCTCGGAGGCTTATCGTGGTATAGTCCCTGCCGTCGTAAGTGTTTACATTCGGGGTTTGGCGGGGCCACTGTCGCCATTGTGATCGTATCATTCTTAAGTGCATGAAATCTTGTTGTGGCGGGGTTGGTAAAAAGGATTAAGGCATTCATTTGTAAAAAGAGTTGATGGTTATATATATGCCGAAAGGCAAGTTTTCCTGATTATTGTTTTATATTTACATTTGTCTCGTATTTGTTGTTTTATGTTATTGATTACTCGATGTTGTGTCACTAGAATTGCGGGCTAAGGCACGATCCAGGCCGATTTGGTCGTGACAAAAGTGGTATCGAAGCGATTAATCCTCGGAAAGTGTCTCTGAGCCGTATCGATAGAGTCTTGATTATCGGTGTGTTGTGCACCACGCCCGATAATCGAGGAGGCTATAGGATATTTAGGATTAGTTTCTATTCTTCTCACTCTGAGATCGTGCCTTAGAGTGTGTTGTAAGTTGGACCTCCGAAATTCATTCCACTTATCGTTATGCCTCGCGTAGGAGCAGCACGGGCCGGGGAGGCAAAGCGGCCGAGAGGCTGCGAGTAGAGTTCGAAGGTGGCAAGCACGAGCCCAATCATTACCTAGGGTAGTGCTTCATTCGGGGATTTCTGCGGCGTCACTGGCCCGAGTTTAGCGATGGCGGCAGTTCCTCTGCGTCCACGATATTTGAACCTTCAGTTCCACGACCGGGAACAGTTAATATAGATTGCAAAGAAGCGACCCTGTTACTAGCTATAGATTTGGCTACGGAGATTATCTGGATCGCGAGTCTTGAGGACTATCTAAAGAGGTTGTGCAAGTAATTCTTGATTGAAGCTTGAGCATGGCACGTATGCGGGCTTATGCTTGTGGCAGCGTAAGATTGTGGGTTAACGAGGGCGGCGAGAAGAGGGCGAGCGTGAGTCCTTGGTAACTTTCAAGGTGAGTATACCTTAAGTTCTATGTTACGATAGCGGCGTGGTAGTTGTGATGAGAAATCATGGTGGAGTTAGCAGAGTAAGATTTTGGGAATAAAGAAGGTGTGAGCCTTAGAGTGTTATACGTCTGAGACATAGAGGTAAGGCCATCTCGAGTAAAGGTGTAGTGTTATGTTTGATCCTTATCGAGTGCATAGTGCCGCGTGAGCTATGTTTGGGATAGGTCCCTAAGTGGTATGAAATGAAAGAGGGTAGTTGAGCTAAGAAGGCCGTTAGGTTTTAAACGTGTTTAGTGAGATTGTTCCTTCGGGAGCTAGTGTTTCTTGCGCAATGCGGGTCGGGTTGAGGCCATGTTGCGGGTCAACCAGCGGCATGTTTGGTGGTGGTCAGTTGTGGTGGTCAGCCTTGTGTTAGGGTCACGAGGTGTTAGGCCCAGTTTAGTTGACAGTGTCTGAGTTAGTGGATGCGTTCGACCGATGGTCGGTCGATGAAGCGACCATCGTGTTCTTGATCGGGGACGTTCACTCGGCGATGTTGTTTTATCGAGAAAGGTTGTAAGGCTGCAGGGTGCCTACCTTCACCTTATGGCGACAGTGGAGCCAGTTACGGCTGTTTTTGTTTGGAAGTTTTACGAGCGGGGTTAAGGACTGGTGAGTCTCGAATCGCGTCATACCGGGCGGTGTGGATTTCGGGGTAGTTGTGAGATTGTTGTCTCTGTGGAGGGCGTTTAAGCTACCATTCGGTGTTGGATGTCGTCTTACGAAGCGCGTAGGCGAGAAGTGTAAGTTGCGGTCGATTGGTTCGATGTTGGCAAAGGTTCGGATAGTTGGATCGAGCTTGTTCCGCAGGCGGTGGATAGGGTAAAGCTCATCTAGAAGAAGTTACGGCGGCTCGGAGGAATCGTGCGGATAATCGGCGGCGCTTAGAGTTCGAGTTGGGTCGGTCTTCTTGAAAGTACCACCGGACGGTGGCGAGTTTTGGAAAGCGAAGGAACTTAGCGAGTTACTTTGGGCCTGTGAGTTCATGTGAAGAATAGGCGGGTTGCACATATGTTAGCATTTGCCGTCGACTTAGGAGGAAGGGCGTCAGGTCTTTCGTATTGTTATGTTGGAAAGTATCGAAGATCCGTCGAGAATGTTCCCGATTAATGATGACCTCGTTAGAATAGTAACCAGAGTTTTGGATACTAAAGCGATGCTCGAGAAATATGGTAAGAATTAGTGTCACGGCGACTTGATGATCGCGTGCGGCCGGTACCATTTGTTGGAGTCGTTGGAGCAAGGCTCGCGACAAAGTGACAAAAGTAGTATTATTTGTGGTGATGTTAGAGTGTTTCCTCGTGGACTTGGATGTAGGTATTTTTGCGTGGGTATTTACGTGGCGGTGTGGCGGGATTGTTTCGTAAGTATAGTAGTGAAGACTATCTTTGCGCGTTCGTTTGAGACTTAGAAGGAACATTCGGGACGAATGTTTCTAAGGAAGAATGTTATACCCGTAGTGCGGAGTATGTATCACGAGGGCGTGCGTGCGGCATCTGACGAAAGATTGGAAAGGAAGAAAGAAGCGATTTTCCACGGAAAAGTTTCGGTTTTGTGAAGGAAAAAGGTTCGTTTATGGGAATTGGATTCCCAGTTTGGTATTCGGACTTCTGGAATATTAGAGAATTATGGAATTTTATTTTCGAAAATGGTCACGTGGGGCCCACGGGAGAAATTCTGATTTTGTGGGGCCAGCTTTGATTTTGAGATTTTGGCGTTTTGGATATTTTGGAAGGCGAAATATTTTGGGCCGAATCGGGGCGACACGTGTCACCCCATGTGGCACCTTTGGGCGAATTATGTTTGTGCACAACCGGTTAAGTCGTTTTTAAATGAAAGCGTTTTCCACGGCTTTAGTAGGAATTTCCGCTATGTCATTTAGTATTTTTGCGGATTTTTAGAGGCGGAACATTTTGGACCAGCGAGAGGCGGCGTGGCACCTCTCGTTGGTGGGCTTTGTGGAAGCGCGTGGGCGATTAGGAAGGCTTTGTGGGAGATATTTTTGGTAGATATTTTGTGTGCAAGTTGGCTAGGTACACATGGGTGAATCTTGGCCTACACTTGCCTAACACTTGGTGTAATCTTGGCCATTGGTTGGCTTTCACTTGACTATAAATACCACTCCCTTTGAAGACTAATTCGTTCACAATGAGTGCCTAAGTCTTGAAAGCTTCTTCCTACCCCCTTAGGGTCGGGTCTGGGCCGCGAGCCCCTCTCGCCCCCCTTGGCGAGAGTCTCCCCACAGTGGGGTAGTGAGGGTAGATACCACTCCTTTGAGGGTCTTGGTAGTGGGGTACCCACTGCTAGTTGCTTTAGTATAATACCCCCTGTGGTATAGAAATACTCTCCAAGTATTGTTATAATGCCCAAATTACCTTAGCCTTATACCTTGTTGTATTCTAAGGTTATACCTATCTGAAAAGCCAGAAAATACTATTATACTTCCGTCGATCCTGGCCGTAACCACAGGAAAATCTCCATAGTCAGTTGGAGTATTGTGTAGAAGTTGGTTAGAAGCTTCTAAGGGTGGTTTAGAAGCGGGTTGGGCGCTCGGAGTTGGAGCTAAGCGATTGCCGGGATCGACTTTATACTTGGATAATTATGGGCTTATCGAGGTAACTATCTTGTCCCCTTTTGTAATTGGATATTACATGTTGTAGGAATATATAGTTAAAGTATACTATATATATATAGCGAACATAGCTTGTGGCAATGTCCTTGGACTTAAGCTGAAGAAGCTGAGCAGTAATTACATAGGTGTATTACGATGACTTGTGTAGTAATCAGTGGAGTAGAATTGTACCGTTAGGGTTAGATGTATAACCCACACGGTTGGCTTGGTGGCCGGCCTCGATAGAGGAGGAGATTTCTGTTGTTGCGGGGAGAGTCTTTGCGAATTTTACGTAGAAGTTCTACGATAAGACCTAAATGTTAATAAAGCGCCTTGTGGCCTTATAGGTGGATGTACTACGTGTGGCGCGATCTCGTGGCTTAAGGGGTAGCCGGCGTTTGGAAGTACTTGGGCGTTTTGCTGTAGTCGATACTCGTCGCGGTATGTGAACCTCTTCCTATCTCTTCTAGCATGATATGTGTGAACTATGTAGTGCGGTGAGCGTCACGTGTGCTAAATGTGTTTGAGTGGTTTAAAACATAAAGTGTTATAACGGCTTTATGGGAAGTTGGTTATAACGACTTTATGTTAGTAAGAAAATACATGTGGTTTTAAAAGGTAAGCGATTTGAACTATAAGCGGCTTGTTATATGATAAGAAGAACTTGAAGTATTTCAAAAGATTTTTGAATCATTTTGAAAGGAGTAATACTTGATTTGTTTTGAAAACTTAAGAGTTATACTAGCTTTATGGAAAGTTAGGTATAACGTCTTAAGAATGTTTTCTTGATTTTGGAAATCAGAATGTGTATCGACAAACCAACTGCGGCGTTAATAAAAGGAAATGTTTTGTGATTAAGTATTATTAAAACCGGTAGAAACTTCCATCTGCATAGAAGCTAAGATGAGACAAAATGATATTTCTAGATCATGGCTTTGTAATAAGATTGTTGTAAACAAAAATATCCTACTCGCATATAAGACTTATGTTTCTCGGATAGTTTAAAGAGAATTATATTCTTAAATGAATAAGACTATGAACTGAAACCTTTCTAAATAAGAAACATGAACATTTGAAATTAGGCAAACTTGGGCGTTTGGAAAATAATGTTGTTACTTGAGTTTTACAAAGAAGTGTTTTGATTTACTTGAAGATAATCACTATATTTTCATATACTCGGGTATTGCGTGACTCTTGTAAAGTAACGTATCTTTTAAAGAGTTAAGGTATGAAGTACTTTGGGGATAAAACCCGAACTTGTTAGCATATAGTAGAAGGTACACGGTGTGTATAACTTGATTGTGTTGGTTTGTGATAGCCTTGTAATACCTTAATGTTGATTTGATAAGTAAACATGCTAGGATCTTCGTGTGTTAGTATCTTGTGATGTTTGTGAAAGGGGTTTTCCTTTGTTGTGCTTATGTTGTTTAACGATAATTTGTTATGATAGTATTATACATCACTCGTCTCTTGAGGTGATTAGGGGTTAAGCGCCCTCCGTCTGGGTAGACTCGGCGGGTCGATGGACCTATGATTCGAGACTACCTCATGCGGGTCGAGGGCTATGCGAGCTGCGGAAGTTCGAGTTGAGATCACGGCCGCTTGTGGTCATGCGGTCGCTTGTGGCCGTGCGGACGGCGAGTCGAGGATCTTTGCCGGGAGTAGCTACCCTCGATGCGGGGTTATACCTCATGCGGGCGTCTGATTGGCCTATGCGGGCTGCGGAAAGTTCGAGGCTGAAGCGCGCATTAGATATTGCGGGCAAGTGGTGGCTTTGATCATGTGGCGGTCTGCAAGCGAATCTTATGATCTGATTCATGACCTTGTTGGTCTTTGTGGGTGTTAGTAGTCGGCTATGCCTTCGTACTTACCACATGCGTGTTATTATAGCACAGGTGGGACACAGTGTTCGTGTGTGTTCCTTGGTCTTTGTTATATCATAAGCTATGGCGATGAGGAAAGGTATTCACGGGCATGATTGATGTTGTGGCGTGAGACCCGTTGTTATATTTGAGTGATGACTTGAGCGTGAGTCCACGACTTGATATGGCTTTCATTATTGTGAAGCGTAGTTTGGTTATCATCGTGTCTCTGCTTTATAGACTATTATGATTTCATTTCTGATATTTTTAGTTTCACATACTAAATTTTTGTTATCTTGACCTCCTTGAAGTGCGTTCATCTGCGCGAGTTGAGAGCGCATCGATCGTTGATCTAGCTCGAGTCCGCAGATTCGGCGTTTGGGAAGCTCCGTTTCTCGGAGGCTTATCGGTGGTATAGTCCCTGTGTCGTAAGTGTTTACATTGGGGTTTGGCGGGGCCTGTCATCCGCCATTGTGTCGTATCATTCTTAGAAGTGCATAATCTTGTTGTAGGCGGGGTTGGTAAAAAGGATTAAATTTGTTCATTTGTAAAAGAGTTGATGGTTATATATATGCAGAAAGGCAAGTTTTCCTGATTATTGTTTTATATTTACATTTGTCTCGTATTTGTTGTTTATGTTCGTGATTACTACGATGTTGTGTCACTAGGGTGCGGGCTGAGGCACGATCCACGGGCCCGATTCGGAGTCGTGACAAGGGTCGTGGCGATATGAGGATAGGGTGGATCGGCGATTCGGCCGTAGCACCGTAGTTCACCCCGGCGACGATTTGAGGCTACGGGACTTTACGAGTTATGTAACCTTGGTGTTCTATGGATCGGCGAGGATGACCGCAGGAGTTTATCAGAAGCGGTACTCACGAATCGTGAGTGATCGAGTCTCGAGCGAGTCGGTGGTATTGAGTTCGCATCAGTGCGTGATACTCTGATTGGTGGTTTGATTCATAGGAGTTGTCGGGAGAGCATGCGCTTCCGGCGGTATGGGGCGAGTTCTCGAGAGCATTCTCACTCAACTTCTTGCCTCCGCGAGATGAGAGGGAACGCAGTAAACGATTTATGATCTTTGAGGCGCAGAGGCGTGCGGTTGGTACAGCGTGGAGTTTGTTTCGTTGGCTCGGTATGTCCCGCTTTAGTGGCAACCATGGAGGATAGAGTGCGCTGCGTCGGGCTAGATGATTACTTAGCGAGGCTTGTTCGGGTGTAGCTCTTGTGGCATGGACATTGCCAGCATGCGAGGCTAAATGCGTCTGAGCTCGTGGCACAGGATGTGAGGCACGGAGAGGTCGGCCGGAATGACGAATCGGCGAAGAGGGCGAGAACAGAGGTCCTTTGGTGACTTTGAGGCGGACCGCCTCGGGCATCTAGTTTTGTACCTCGCCCGGTCGCGAGTGGTCCTCCACAACCTTGGTCATCAGTATTTCGGGGCAAGTCGGAGCTCAAGGGTTGGGTTTCGAGGAAGTAAGGTGTTGGCGGTCAGGTGTTGGCGGATGCGGTCACCCTGCACCGGTGTGAGTCGATGTGGTAGACGCGTTCGGGAGTGTCGTGGTGCGAGGGAGGCTTATTGTTATTTGCGGCCAAGCCGGGGAGCTAATTTCTATACGGAGCTTGTTACGACTCGATGGTAGTTCGTCACGCGCCCGCTGGTACATGCGCCGAGAGCGGGTTAGAAAGCGGTAGAAGCGGTATATCCTTAACCTGCCTTAAGAGTTTTGTATCTTTGATGTGTTTAGTGTTATGTTCGGATAGCTTTGTGCTAAAATGTGATTTAGAAAAGCGGTTAGTGTAGAAGGGTTAGCACAGGGGCATGGTAAGTGTGAACCTTAGACTATGTCAGATTGAGACCTTAGAGGTAAGGTCGTCTTGAGTAAAAGATTTATTTCATGTTTGACCCTTATCAGAGTAAGTAGTACGTGGGAATTATTTGTATGATAAGTCCATGGGTAGTGTGAGATGGAAGTGTAGCTTTCATGACTTGATTAGGTAAGATTGTTCGTTTCGAGGAGCAAGTATTGCGCGCGATTGTGGGTCGGGTTGATGGCGCTCGCGATCGACCGCCCGGTTTTGGGTAAGTCGGTTAGGTAGTCGCCGGTGGTAGGTCACGAGGATGCTAGGCCCGGTTTAGTTGACCATCGTATGAGTTCGTGGATATGTTCGACGAGCGGTTCGTGAAGGCGGAATGGCCTTAAAGAAGTTTGAGGTTAGTAAGATGACCAAGTTTGGAGGTAGTGACTCCAGTTTGAAGCCCGGCGATGGCGAAGTATGGCACGTCTGAGTGACACTAGAACCTCATGGATCGCGTGCGATTCGGTACCATTTGTTGGAGTTGCGGAGTGACACTAGAACCTCGCGGCAAAGTGACAAAAGTGGTATCGCACGGCGAGCAAGGAAGGAAGAGAACGTGTGTTATTTCGTGGCCAAGCTGTGGCGTTGGCAACTTGTTAGAGGAACTTTATCGATACCCGTCTTGAGAAGGAACATTCGGGACGAATGTTTCTAAGGAGGGGAGAATGTTATACCCCGTATTTCCGGTATGTATGCGTGGAGGCGTGCGTCTGAGTGAACTTAAAGTTTGGCATAGGTTCGAAATTTATGCACAACACCCGATTAGAGTCGTTTTTCGGCGAAGCGTTTTCTGAGCTTGCGTAGGAAAATTCGGCTATGTCGTTTTGTATTTTTGCGGATTTTTCGGCGACGGAACATTTTGGGCCAGCGAGAGGTGACACTTGTCACCTCAGTGGGCGTTGGGTTAACCATTTGGGTCACGTCTCTGGCCGATTGGCCCCTTATTTTGTGCCTTGTTTTGGCCTTGTTTGTGCCTTGTTTTGTGCCATGTTTTGTGGAGTAGGGGTTAGGGTGCACTTGGCTTGATCAAGGCCTTACACTTGCCTTGCACATGGCTTGATCTTGTCCGTTGGTTGGCCCTGGCTTCCATAAATACCACTCCCTTTGTTGAAGACTTCTTCGTCAAATGTGTTCTAAGTCTTGCAATCCTTCCTCTCCTCTTGTTGTTCTCGTCCTAAGCCTTCCCCCCCTCCCCCTTTGAGTGGCCTTGTGGCCGAGAGGTTCCCCTCCCCCTCCTAGTGGTGTG
Source organism: Przewalskia tangutica (assembly GCA_029844215.1). Taxonomy (NCBI): domain Eukaryota; kingdom Viridiplantae; phylum Streptophyta; class Magnoliopsida; order Solanales; family Solanaceae; genus Przewalskia; species Przewalskia tangutica. The sequence goes on from CM056721.1 coordinate 53,567,358, forward strand.
GCCGAGAGGTACCCCCAGTAGAAAGTTATCTTCCAAGTATTGTTATAATGCCCAAAATACCTTAGCCTTTACCTTGTTGTATTCCAAAGTTACCTCTATCGTAGAGCAGGAAATACTACCTTTTGTCCTTTTAGTCTCAAACCAAACCCTAAGTAAATCTTCATAGCGAGTTGGAGTATTTAAGTAGAAGTTGGTTAGAACTTCTAAGGGTTGTTTGGAGGCGGATTGGAGCGCCGCGGAGTAGGAGCTAAACCTTGCTCAGGATCGACATTATAACTTGGATAATTTTGGGCTTGTCGAGGTAAATATTCTTGTCCCCTTATTGAAATTGAAGATTTCATGTTGTAGGAATATATAGTTGAAGTATACTATATATCGAATGGAACATTATTGTGCGGCAATGTCTTTTGACTTAAGCCTGAATTTAAAGAGAAGCGAGCAGTAATTACATAGGGTGTATTCTGATGAACTTGTGTAGCATTCTTTGTGTTGTAGAATTGTACGTCAGGTTAGGCGTGCAAACCCACTGGTTGGCTTGGTAGCAGCCTCGATAGAGGAGGAGATTTCTGTTTATTGCGGGGGAAGTCTTCTTGCGAATTTTACGTAGAATATGGAACCGTGCGGTTAGAAGTTAATAGGCGTTTGTGGCCTTATAGGTGGGAGTACTACGAGTAGCGTATTCTACTTGAAGAGTGGAAGCGGCTGCCAGGATTCTGATCTTGTGGAAGCGTTTTGCTTATTGTCGATAATCGTCGCGAGGTATGTGAACCTCTTCCTATCCTTCGAGCATGATGTTTTGTAAACTATGTAGTGCGGTGAGCGTCGTATGTGCTAAATGAGTTTGGTTGGTTCAAAACATAGGGTGTTATAATATCTTTATGGGAAGTTAGTTATAACGACTCTATGAAGGTAAAAGATTGATTTATTGATTGTAGAAGTTAAGAGACTTGATCTTGAAAGATAAGAGACTTAACTTGTTTTACTTGGTAATTAACATTTTTGTTAAAAGTGTGGTGAAACCTCATTCGCGAGTAATGAGTACTTGGTTTTAAAAAGAATAATGTTTCTTGATTTGGAAATGAGAATAAGTATCGAACAAACCACGCAGGCTAATAAAGGAAAGTGTATTGACAAATAACAAATTGTTATTAAAACCGGTAGAAACCTCCATCTGCATAGAAGCTAAGATAAGACAAAATTGTATTACATTTCTAGATCATGGTCTTTGTACCAAGATTGTTGTAAACAAGAATAAGCTGCTCACATAAGACATATGTTACTCGATTGTTTTAAAGAGATTAAGACTATGAGTTATGAAACCTTTCTAAAATAAGAAACTTGAGCATTTGAAATTAGGCAAACTTGAGCGTTTGGAAAATAATGTTGTTACTTGATTTTTCAAAGGAAGTATTTTAGTTTACTTAAAAGATAGTCACTCTATCTTTATACTACGGTCGGGTGACCTTTATAAAGGAATGGATCTCTTTAAAGGAATTTAACGTCGTAGTACTTTGAGTTAAAACCCAGACTTTGATACGAAATGGAAGTACCTTGAGTTGTGTGTAACTTGCTTATGCTTGTTGTTGTGTAACTCGCCTATGCTTGTTGTGATAGCCTTTGTTGTGCAAGTGTTGATATCAGGTGACTTCTTGGGAAAGAGTGTATCTTTTTATAAAAGTCTAGAAGTATGGTAATTTGCTTGAGCTTGTTTGTGATAGCCTGGTTGTGCGGTATATTGTTGTTGATGTCACATGGACATGTCTACCGTCTGCAATTCGGGCGTGTGGCCATGCGGCGGGTTGATCACCCAGATATTATTGTTAATGTCACGTGGGCGTGTCTACCGTCTGAAGTCGGGGGCATGTGGCCGTGGGGCATTGTTATTATTGTTGCATCATGGACATGTCTACCGATCAGAGTCGGGGCATGCGGCCGTGATCACGAACATGATTGATGTTGTGGGCGTGAGACCCGTAGTTATATTTAGTGATGACTTGAGGCGTGAGTCACGACTTGACATGGTATTTTATGTTGTGAGTAGTTTTGTTATCATACATGTCTCTGTTTTTATATGGTATTATGATTTCATTTCTGATATTTCTGATTCGCATACTTAGTACTGTTGTCTTGACCTCGCCCGAAGTGCGTTCATCTGCAGTGGAAATACATCGGTTGTGGATCCTCGCTCATGGGATCACGATTGATGTCGAAGCCCATTTCTTGGAGGCTTATCTTGTGGTATGTTACCACAGTCAGATTCTTATACATTCGAGGTATGGCGGGGCCACTGTTAAAGTCATATTGTAAAAATCTTAAGTGCATGCCTTTGTTGTGGCGGGGTTTGTAAAAAGGATAATTGTTCGGTATTTATGTATATATGATGAAGGCAACTTGTTTTGGTTGCTTTGTTTTTTTATCTTGTCTCTTTATTAATGTTCATGTTTTATTTCCGTGATTTTCTCACGATGTTGTATCACTAGGGTGCGGGGTAAGGCACGATCACGGGCGGGTTGGTCGTGACAACTCCGATGGCCGCGTGAGTATTCCGCGTCGGTAGCTACTCCCGGCGTCTGGACTCGCCGTCCGCGTAGCCACATAGACCGCATGACCACAAAGGCGCCGACACTAACGGAACTCCGCGATTCCGCATAGCCACCTGGACCGCGTAAGGTATTCTCGAATCATAGGTCACACAGACACTTTGAGTCTACCACGCGTGGGAGGCATCTTAACCCGAATCATGGGTGCTACAATACTAACATAACGACTTATCGTTTAAACAACATAAGCACAATCAAGAAAACCCCTTTACACAAACATCACAAGATACTAACACCAGTAGCATCCTAGCATGTTTACTTAACAAATCAACCAGAAAGTATTACAAGGCTATCACAAACCAACACAATCACGTTATACACACAAGGTACTTTCTACTATATGATTAACAAGATCGGGTTTTATCCCCAAAGTACTTCATACATTAACTCTTTAAAGATACGTTACTTTCACAAAAGTCACACAATACCCGTAGTATATGAAAATAGAGTGATTATCTTTTGAAGTAAATCAAAACACTTCTCTTTGTAAAATCAAGTAACAACATTCTTTTCCAAACGTTCCAAGTTTGCCTAATTTCAATTACTCAAGTTTCTCATTTTCGAAAGGTTTGTAGTTCATAGTTTTAATCCTTTAAAACAATTTGAGAAACATATACCTTATGTGTGAGTAGGTTATTCTTGTTCATTACAATCTTATTACAACAGCCATGATCTAGGAAATGTAATATCATTTTGTCTCATCTTAGCTTCTATGCAGATGGAAGTTTCTACTGGTTTTAATAATACTTTATTAGTCAAAACATTTCCCTTTATTAAGCATTTGTGGTTTGTTCGATACTTATTCTGACTTCCGAAATCAGTAAAACATTATTCCTTTTAAAACCAAGTACTCATTACTCACGAATGAGGTTTCACATGAAATTCATATCAATTCATTTAAGTCAAGTCTCTTATCTTTTAAGATCAAGTCTCTTAACTTTTATAATCAATAAATCATTCATTTTATCTTTCTTACGACGTTATACCTAACTTCCCATAAAGCTAGTATAACTCTTATGTTATCAAAACCAAGTGTTACTCTTCTTTCAAAAAGATTCTTAATACTTTTGAAATACTTCAAAGTTCTTATCATTCAGGCTTAAGTCAAAAGACATTGCCGTACAACTACGTTCAGTTAACACGCGTACGTCTACCGTACTATATATACTTCTTTAAAATATCATGCTCAAGCGTATAGGAAGAATCACATACCTCGCGACGATTATCGACTATTAGCAAATCGCTCGCGGTATAACCCTGCACCGTCCACCTTCTCAAGTAGCACACGCCTACTCGCGAACATTCAACCTATACGGGTTATACAAGTCTATCAGCGTCTAGACTACTGGTAGAATAAATCTAGATACAAGATCCTACGAAAAATCGGGCGTGACTTCCCTAGTCAAACTACACAAGTCTATGTAATACGATCCTGCGTAATTCTGATTGATTCTCTCTTTAGATTGGGCTTAAGTCCAAAGACATTGCTTAAAACTATGTTCAGTTCTATATATAGTATACTTCAACTATATATTCCTACAACATGTATTTCCAATTATAATAGGGGGACAAGATAATTACCTCGATAAGCCCATAATTATCCAAGTATAGATGTCGATCCTTAGCAGCTTAGCTCTACTCGGTGCTCAACCCGCTCAAACAACCCAGAAGTTCTACGCAACTTCTTCTTAATACCCCAACCAACTATGGAGATTTTCCTTAGGGTTTCGGTTTGAGACAAAAAGGACATTTAGGTAGTATTTCCGGGCTCTACGTATAGAGGTATCTTTGGAATACTACAAGGTATATGGCTAAGGTAATTTTGGGTATAACAACAATACTTTTGAGAGTATTTCTACCAAGAGGGGGGTGTATTTATACGAGACAACACCACAAGGGGGGGTGTATACCCCTCGCCCAACCCCACTAGGGGTACTCGGCCAAGGGAGGGGCTGTTATACCGTATTTCCGAGTATGTGCGTGAGGCGTGCGTATACAATTTGAGCCTTAAAGTAGGCATAGGTTCGAATTTGTGCACAAGTCTGAAATAGTCGTTTTCCGAAAGCGTTTCCACGACTTACGTAGGAAAATTCGGCTATGTCCTTTATAATTTTTGCGGATTTTTAGAGACGAAACATTTTGGACCAACGAGAGGGTGACACTTGTCACCCTCTAATTGGGGCACGTTTGGGCGGTAATTGGGACGAAAATGTGGCTTGTTTTGTCAAGTAGTTGGTAAGATATTTTTGGTGGTAGATGGATAAGGTATACTTGGCTTGATCTTGGCCTTACACTTGCCTAACACATGGATTAATCTTGGCCCTTGGTTGGCCATGGCTTGACTATAAATACATACTTTGTTGATGAAATTCTTCATCCAAATATTTTCTAAGTGTTAAAAATCCCTCCTCTCCTTGTGAAGTTTTCGTCCACCACACCCCTTGAGTGAGCTTGGCGAGAGCCACCCCTTCCCTTTGTAGTGCCCTGGCAGTGGGGTACACCTCACTAGCCTTGTTGTCTCGTATAAATACCCCCCTTTTGTGGTATAGAAATACTCTCCAAGTATTGTTATAATTCCCAAATACCTTGGCCCAAATACCTTGTAGTATTCCCAGTTACACTTATACAAAAGCCCGGAAAATACTATTATACTTCCTCGATCACAAAAAGCGAAACCCTGAGGAAACACCTTCATAGTCGGTTGAAGTGTTAAGTAGAAGTTAGTTAGAACTTTAAGGGTTGTTTGGAGCGGGTTGGAGCGCACGGAGTAGGAGCTAAACCTTGCTCGGGATCGACATATAAACTCGGATAATTTTGGGCTTATCGAGGTAAACATTCTTGACATACATTGTAATTGGAAATTACATGTTGTAGGAGTATATAGTTAAGTATACTATATATAGAACTGAACATAGTTGTGCGGCAATGTCTTTTGACTTAAGCTGAATAATACTTACGCAATGTCTTGCGACTTAAGCTGAATTTTAAGAAGTGAAGAGCGTAATTACATAGGGGTGTATTCTGATGAACTTGTAGTATTCGTGAGTAGAATTGTACGTCGGTTAGGCGTGCAAACCCCCAGTTGGCTTGGTGGCCAGGCCTCGATAGAGGAGGAGATTTCTGTTGTTGCGGGGAGAGTCTTTGCGAATTTTACGTAAGATATTCTACATTGAGATCTAAGATGTTAATAGGCGCCTTGTGGCCTCTATAGGTTGAAATACTCGTGTGGCGTGGTCTACTTGGCTTAAGGTGTGGCCAGCGGTTTGAGGTACTTGGGCGCTTTGCTATTAGTCGGTGTCGTCGCGGTATGTGAACCTCTTCCTATCTTTTCTAGCATGATATGTGTATAACTATGTAGTACGGTGACGTCGTGTGTTAAATGTATTTGATTGGTTTAAAACATAAAGTGTTATAACGGCTTTATGGGAAGTTGGTTATAACAACTTTATGTAAGTAAGAAATGCTTTTGTGGTTTTTAAAAGGTGACTGATTTGACTTATAACTGACTTGATGTGTGATAATAAAGAACTTGAAGTATTTCATTAAGAAACCCTTTTTGAAAGAAGAGTAATACTTGGTTTTGAAAACATAAGAGTTATACTAGCTTTATGGGAAGTTAGGTATAACGTCTTAAGAGAGATAAAGAGAATGGTTTACCGATTTTTAGAAGTTAAGAGACTTGATCTTAAAAGATAAGAGACTTGACTTAAATGTATGAATTTTGTGTGAAACCTCATTCGTGAGTAATGAGTACTTGGTTTTTAAAAGGAATAATGTTTCTTGATTTGAAATCGAATAAGTATCGACAAACCAACTGCGGCGTTAATAAAGAAATGTAAAGACTAATGAAGTATTATTAAAACCAGTAGAAACCTCCATCTGCATAGAAGCTAAGATGAGACAAAATGATATTACATTTCCTAGATCATGACTGCTTAATAAGATTGTTTATAAACAAGAATAACCTACTCACCTATAAGGCATATGTTTCTCAAATCGTTTAAAGAGAATTATGTTTTAAAGGATTAAAACTATGAACTACGAAACCTTTTCGAAAATGAGAAACTTGAGCATTTGAAATTAGGCAAACTTGAACGTTTGGAAAATAATGTTGTTACTTGATTTTACAAAGGAAAGCATTTGGTTTACTTAACAATGCGAGTCACTCTATTTTTTTAATACTACGGGTATCAGGTGAATTTTATAAAAGGAATGGATCTCTTTAAAAGGAATTTAACGTACGTAGTACTTTAGGGTTAAAACCCGGACTTTGGCATAAAATGAAAGTACTTTGAGTTGTGTATAACTTGCCTATGCTTGTTGTGATAGCCTTTGTTGTGCAAGGTTGATATCAGGTGACTTCTTGAGGAAGAGTGGATCTTTTTATAAAAGTCTAGAAGTAGGGTAATTTGCTTGAGTTTGTTTGTGATAGCCTGGTTGTGCGGTATATTGTTATTGTGGTCACATGGACATGTCTACACCGATCTGGTCGGGCATGTGGCGTGCGGCGAGTTGATTACGATATATTGTTATTGTGGTCACATGGACATGTCTACACCGACCGTCCAGGGGCATGTGGCCGTGCGGCGGTTGATCACCCAAGTATATTGTTGTTGATATTACATGGGCATGTCTGCGATCACGGTCAGGCGTGGCCATGCGTTGGCATTATCGTGTGTTGCATCATGGACATGTCTACCGTCTGGTCGGGCATGCGGCCGTGATCTGAACATGATTGGTGTTGTGGGCGTAAGACCCATAGTTATATTTGAGTGATGACTTTGAGGCGTGAGTCCACGACTTGAGCTTTTATATTGCATCTGTATTTTGGTCATCATACATGTCTCACCTTTATATGATCGCTATGATTTAACTACAATATTTTCGGTTTAACATACTTGGTACTGTTGTCTTGACCTCCTTGAAGCTGCGTTCATCTGCGGTAGAAGTACATTGGTGTCGATCCCGCTTTTAGGATCACCTTTCGTATTGGGAAGCTCAGTTCCTTGGAGGCTTATCTTTTGGTATGTGTTCCACGAGTTGTAGGTTCTTGTACATTCGAGGGTATGGCGGCCACTGTCCGTCATAGTTGTTGTAAATCTTAGAGGTGCGTAGCCTTTGTTGTGGCGGGGTTGTAAGGATTATAGCTATTCAAACGTTATATATATATGTTGAAAGACAAGCTGTTTTGGTTGCTTTGTTTATTTATAATATCTCTCATTTCATGTTCATGTTTTATTTCCGTGATTTTCTCGATGTTGTATCACTAGGGTGCCGGGTAAGGCACGATCCACGGGCAGGTTCGGGTTGTGAGGCTCTCGGCCAAAGCCTCACAAAAGGGGGCGAGAACACCACAAGAGAGGGGAGGATTTCTAAGACTTAGAACATTTTAGGATGAATAAGTCTTCAAAGGAGGGTATTTATAGGTCAAGCAAAGGTCAACCAATGGCCAAGATCATGCCAAGTGCAAGGCAAGTGTAGGGCAGATGTGCCCAAGTGCCCCTAGTCCTACTCCTTAAAACCCTCACAAATATCTACACAAAATATCCTACCAACTTGCCTCCAAAATCGTCCAAAAGCGCGCCCGCTGACTTGAGGTGACAAGTGTCGCCCTCGTTGGTCCAAAACATTCGTCTCTCGGAAAAATCCGAAAATACTAAATGACATAGCGGAATTTTCCCTTCGCAAAGTTTGTAAAGCGTTTAGTCGGCAGCTCTGTCGGGTGTTGTGCACAAACATATTTCGGCGAGGGTGCCACGTGGGGTGACACGTGTCGCCCCGATCGTCAAAATATTTAGTCTTCGAAAATATCCAAAATCGAAATCTCAAAACCAAAGCGGGCTCCACAAACCGTAAATTTCTCTGTGGGCCCAGCGTGACCATTTCCAAAATAAAATCCCAAAATTCTAATATAATCTATGAAGTCGAATACCAAATCGGGAATCAATTCCATTAACGAACCTTTTTCTTCACAAAAGCGGAAACTTTTAGTGAAAACTCACATCTTTCTTTCTTTTCAAAATTTACAGTACTCTGCGTGCGCCTCACTTACCACTGCAACTACGGGTATAACGGTGACACCGGAAAACCCAATCATCAACCTCGAACTCCGGATCTGACGGCGATGATCTGCGTATGACATGCGACTACGGCTGTCGTAAATGCCGCTCACGGATAAACTTCACCTTATCCATCGCACTGCATGCGGTCCGTCCCACTAATCGCACATCGCCTACATCAAAGCCTATCGGCGATCTGCACTTCCTCATACAAGGCCTCATGGCGCCATCCGAATCTTTGGAGTGGTAGCTATTATTATCATGAGCTCAACTAGAGGCAAATGATCCTCCCTACCACGAAGTCAATAACACGGGCTCGCGACATATCCTCGAAGTGCGGATAGTGCGCTCGGCTTTGTCAAATGCGTCTGTGGATGGAATGCGATGCTCGAGCTCACTGCGTCCCTAAACCATACGGAAAGACCTCCGAAGTTAGCGTAGCGGGCTCGCCGGTCGGATATGATAGAAATAGGGACTCCATGCGATCGGCGATCTCTCGGATGTAAAGTGCGGCATAATCCTCGTAGAAAAAGTCGTCACGGGAAGAAAGTGGGTTGATTTTCGGCTGTCGGCGATAACCCGGATAGAATCATGCTTCCTGCGAGTGCGAGGTAATCTGTGATAAAGTCCATGTTGATCACCTCCACTTCCGGTCGGGATCTTTATAAATGCAACAAACCACGGGCCTGCGGTGCTCTGCTCACTGCCGACAACACGCTGAGCCACAAACTCTGCAGCGTCCTCTTCAAGCCATCCCACCAATACACGGATCGAGGTCGTGGTACATCTTGGTCGACCGGATGGATAGAGTAACGTCTTGTTGTGTGCTTCGCAGAATCTGCTGTAGAAGTCCTGCGATATCCGAACACACAACGCCCTCGAACCTTAGCACCCCGGTGCTACCTCAGGACCATTCCTCACGAAGAGATGTTATACCTGTAGTTCCGGGGTATGTATGTGAGGATATGCGTGCGAAAATCTGACGAGAAATTTGGAAAGAAAGAAAGATGTGAATTTTTCGCGAAAAAGTTCGGTTTTGTGAAGAAAAGGTTCGTTAGTGGGGTGGATTCCCAGTTTGGTATTCGGACTTCTTGGATTATATTAGAATTTTGAGATTTTATTTTGGAAATGGTCACGTGGGGCCACGGGAGAATTCTGATTTTGTGAGCCAGCTTTGTTTTTGAGGTTTAGGCATTTTGGATATTTTGGAAGACGAAATATTTTGGACGAATCGAGCGACACATGTCACCCCAGTGTGGCCATGTGGAAATGGTGTGACAAGTGGCTAGCTTGTCACCTACTCAACTGGCCGATTTTGGCCTTGACACTTGGTAGCCTATTTCGTTGGCCATGTGTTGTGGTGGGACCCACACACACATGGCCCAATCTTGACCACCCTTGCATTGATCTTGGCCCTTGACTCTTATATATACCCTTAGCAGAAGAGTATTTCATCAACACTTGAAAGCCTTTCAAGGCAAAATACTCCTCCCTTTTTGTGGTTTCGTCCCACCCCTCCCTCTTGTGTAGAATACCTTGTGTATTGTGGTATAATTCCAAATACACTAGCCTAGTATCCTAGTAGTATTCCAAGGTTGTTTTAAATACTTGGGCAGGAAATACTACTTTATCCGCTAGTCATGAAATGAAACCCTAGAAAATCTTCATAAGCTTGGTTGAAGTATTTAGAAGTTGTTTAGAAACTTCTAAGGGTTGCTTGGAGCGGGTTGGGCGTAAGGAATTGGAGCTAAGCGTTGCTCGGGATCGACATATAATCTTGGATAATTTTGGGCTTATCGAGGTAATGATCTATGTCCCTATTGTAATTGGATATTACATATTGTAGTAATATATAGTTGAGCATACTATATATAAAATGAGTATTGATTTGTATTTACATGAGAATTTGTATTCTGATGGTGTTGTATTATTGTGGAGTAAATTGAACACGTCAGGTTAGGCGTATAATCCCGAGGAGTTGTTGGCACAGTAGCGGGCCGGATAGGAGGAGATTTATGTGATAGCGGGGAGGTCTTTGCGAATTTTACGTAGAATCGAGGCTGTTTACTTAAGTATTCTCTGAAGAGAACTAGAGATTGATAGATATATTGTGGCCTTTATAGGTGGATCTTCTGTGCGACATACTTGACTTGGCTTGTGGCTTAAGCTAAAAGGTATGTGATTCTTCCTATACTCTTGAGCATGATTGTTGTAAACTATATAGTACGGTAGCGTGCGTGTGTGAAATGGATTTTGTTTGTTTAAAACATAAAGTGTTATAATGGCTTTATGGGAAGTTAGTTATAACGACTTTATGAAAATAAAAGAAAGATTTGGTTTGGTAGAAAGCGACTTGATTTTGAAAGTTAAGAGACTTGATCTTTAAAGACAAGAGACTTGACTTATAACGACTTGTTTTTTTAGAAAAGAGAAGTAACTTGATTTAAGTATAGGTTACTTGTTTTGAAAAGAGTAAAGTTATTTGGGTTTTAAAGAACACTTGTTGTTGTTTTAAAAGAAAAGCACTTAGTTTTAAAAGGTATAGAGTACTTGATTTTAAAAATCTTATAAAGATTTTACGAAGGTGTAGTAAATTGGTTTAAAAGGAAAGCGTGTTTTAATACTACGGTATTAGTATCATGTGGCTTTTACGAAAAAGAGGTCTTTTGAAAGAATGAAAGTATGTAGTATTTTGGGTTTGAAGCGGATTGTTGATAAAAATGTATGTATGTTGAACTTGCCTATGCTTGTCGTGATAGTCTTTGATGTGCAAGTGTTTTGTTGATGTCTTCCGTGACTCTGCAGGAGGCGGTTATCGATTGATTGTTGGACATCTTGACGCGTTGGATTTTCCGCAGTATCGTCACTTTGAGTATCATCTTGTTATTCCTTTGGACATGTTGGCGTGATGGATGTTCCACGGGCATGCGTCGATGGGATGGTTTCATGGCCATGACTTAGGTGAGATCGGGGCATGCGGTCGTGTGAGGTTGATTGTTAGTCCATGGACCGCTAATCCGTGAAGCTTGCGCGATGTGGCGATCACGGGCTTGATTTATGCGTGTGGTTGGCACGCTTTAGATACTTGTTCGTCATTTCGTGTATCGGTAGCCTCGGTAGATAGCTTGAGATACTTGCCTCGGTCGTATCTCGTGAGAGCGGTTGGCTAGAATGCGTTAGCTTTGGTACTTGCCTCGGCGATTGCGTGGCTAGCTTTGGATCGTAATTAGCTTACGTACCTTGCGTGAAGTTTTATGACTAGCTTTTGGATCAGTATAGGCGGTTCTACTTGCCCGTCGGTTTGATAGCCGCAGCGAGATCTAGTGTTGAGTTCACATATGGATGTTGTTTTACATCATATGCTGGCGATGAGAATGAGTTCCACGGGCGTAGTGATATTATGGGCGTGAGACCCGTAGTTATGTGTGAGTGATTATTCGGGATGTCGTCCCTTACTTGCCTCTTGTTTACTTATCGCAAAAGGTTTTATAAAATGATGAAATGTGATTTCATTCTGATATTTTCGATTTCACATACTTGGTACTGTTATGCGACCTCGCCGAGGCTGCGTTCATCTGCGAGTAAGTACATCGGTTGTGGATCCTCGCTCATAGGATCTCGATTGGCGTATTGGGAAGCTCCGTTTCTCGGAGGCTTATCTTTTGGTATGTTTTCTGAGTTGTAGGTTCTTGTACATTGAGGTATGGCGGGCCACTGTCGTCATAGTTGTTATTACATTCTTAAGTGCATGTAATCTTGTTGTGGCGGTGTTGTAAAGGATTATAGCTGTTCGGTTTTATATATACGCATGAAGCGGCCGTTTTGGTTGGCCTATTTTCTTATGATGTATCTTGTTTCTGTTTAAGTTTTTATTTCCGCTGATTTTCTCGATGTTATATCACTAGGGTGCGAGGTAAGGCACGATCCGGGCAGAGTGTCGTGACAAAAGTGGTATCGAGCGATTAATCCTCGGAAGGTGTCTCTGAGCCGTGTCTAGTAAGTCTTGATTATCGGTGTGTTGTGCACCACATCTATATGTCGAGGAGTGCGAGACATTTAGGATTAGTTTCCATTCTTCTCATTACGAGATCGTGCCTTAGAGCCGCATGTTGTAAGTTGGACTCCTTACGGCGTATTCTTTTACGCGATTATGCCTCGCGTAAGGCACGAGCCCGAAGGGCAAGCGGCGAGAGGCTGCTAGTAGAGATCTGAGGAGAATGCAGCGCGAGCGGTCATTACTGAATAGTGCTTGAGGCGAGTTTTGTGACACCGCCCGGCCCAGTGATTTAGGCGCGGCGGTGGCTGCGAGACCACGGTACACGAGCCTCGGTCCGCGGCTGGAGCGGGAGATGGGTTACAAGAGATGGCGATTACTAGCGAGATCGCGGCGAACGTGAGATCGGTGAATCTGGCGATTCGATTCAGTAGCCCGTAGTTCACCCGGTCGAGATAGTTTGAGGCTACGGGATTTTTACGAGATGTAGCGCGAATTCTGGTCGAGGCACGAGGATGATCGCGGGAGTTCATCCGTCGATTCTGAAGGATCGTCGCAGCGTGATCGAGCTTGGAGGCCGAGTCCGTGATCTTGGTTCCATCATTGCGTGATACTGCGATCGGTAGTTTGGTCGTGGGAGGCGTCGGGGAGCATGCGCCTCGGTATTTGGGATGAGTTCTCGGAAGCATTTCTCGGCCATTTCTTGCCTCGCGGATGAGGAGGCCGCGGGTAAACGAGTTTTGATCTTGAGACAGGAGGCGCCGATTCGGGTACAACGTAGAGTTCGACTCGTTGGCGATATGTCCACTGCGTTAGTAGCTAATATGGAGGACCGAGTGCACCGCTACGTCCACGAGGGCTTGATGACTACTTGGAAGAGTCTTGTTGGTGTATCGCTTGGTAGGCATGGACATTGCCGCGTCGAGCTCATGCGCTAGGGTGTGAGGCATAGAGGCAAGCGGATTGACGATACCGGAGAAGAAGGCGGGCGGCGAGTCGCGGCAACATTCAAAGCGGACGCCGCGGCAAACTAGTTATGCACCTCGCCCGATGCTGAGTGGTCTCTGATCTTGAGGAGCGGTCGGGCTCCTGGAGTTGAGTTTTGAGAAGCGGGAGTGTTGGCGGATGAAGCCACAACCTCGGTGTGGCGGTGTGGTAAAACCCGTGCGGAGTGTCGCGGTATTGAGAGTTTGTTTTACATGCGGCGGCGGGGCCATTTAGCGAAGAATTGTCCGAGGCAGTAGCGCGGATGTTGAGACTTCGGCGCCGGGATGCATTGCGGGTTCTTCACGCCCGATAGCTAAGGCGGTGTTCATACGGCGAGCGAGCGAAGTCGTGGTGGAAACTCCAGTTCTAGCGGTCCTTGGAACCGCTATTTGATTTCGGTATATCCTTTACACTCTGAGACTAGTATCATTGATGATGTGATGTTGTGCTAAGTATTATGTTAATTGTGATTTAGAGGCCGGTTAGTAAAGGGAAGTTGGGTACATAGAGATTGTGAGCCACTAGAATATTATCGTGGAGACCTTAGAGGCGAGGCCGTCTTGGGTAAAAGATTTTGTTTGCGATTCGACCTTTGTTGGAGTGCATAGTATCGTGGGGTATAATTGCGTGATAAGTCACGAGGGTGTGAATTATAAGAGGGTAGTTGAGCTAAGAAGACCTCTAGGTTTTTATTGACTTGATTAGTGAGATTGTTCGGATCGGGAATAAGGATTGGCGAAATGGGTCGGGTTGAGGCGGATGGCGGTCGACCCATGACCGGAATAAGGTGGGGTCGATTTGTGGTGGTCCCGTGTGATGGGGTCACGAGTGCTAGGCCCAAGTTTAGGTAACCATCGTCTGAGTTCGAGGATGCGTTCGACCGATGGTCGGTGATGAGGTCGGCTATCTTGTCTTCGATCGGGCCCATTTACTCGGCGGAGGATTATGCGAGATGTTATGTATCGGGAGGGTGGTAAGGCTGCCGGGTTCCTACTCTATGGCGACGGTGGAGCCAGTTTTCGGCTATTTCTTTTTGTGTGCGGAGGTTTTACGAGCGGGGATAGGAACTTCAGTGAGTCTCGATGTGCATTTACCCTCGGGCGGTGTTGTGATTTGAGGGTAGTGTAAGGATTATGTGCCTCTTGTTGAGTGTGTATTATTATAATAGCTACCATTTGATTCGAATATCGCATTACGAAGGCTTGTATAGCGGAAGTGTTGATTGCCAATCGATTGGTTCGATGTTGGCAAGGTTCGGATAGTGGGTACATCTTGTTTGTGAGAATGTGGATAGGGTGAAGCTTATCGGATGGGGTTGTTTGCGGCTCGGTCGTGAAGCCGTGCGGATAATCGGCATCAACACTTGGAGTTCGGGTTGGCGGTGGAGTCTTCTTGAAGGTACCACCGGAAGGGTGTGGCGAGTTTTGGAAGCGAGGCAACTTAGCGAAATACTTTGGGCCTTCGGCATTGGTTGTACAATAGGTCGGGTTGCTATAAGATATAGCCTGAGTCGACTTAGGAGCGTCGTGCGGTACTCCATGTTACTAGGTTTGGAAGAGTATCCTTTGGACCGGGAGTGAGAGTTAGTGTTGTTTTACATGTTAGAGGTGATTCCTCGTGGTTTGGATTTGTATGTTATCTATGGCCATTGATGGCGTGATTGGTTTCGTAAGTGTAGTAGTGAAGACTATCTGGGAGCATGTGTGTTTGGAATCTTAGAAGGAACATTCGGAATGAATGTTTCTAAGGAAGAATGTTATACCTGTAGTTCGGGGTATGTATGTGAGGATATGCGTGCGAAAATACGGTGAAATTTTGGAAAGAAAGAAAGATGTGAATTTTTCGACGGAAAAGTTCGGTTTTGTGAAGAAAAGGTTCGTTAGTGGGGTGGATTCCCAGTTTGGTATTCGGACTTCTTGGATTATATTAGAATTTTGAGATTTTATTTTGGAAATGGTCACGTGGGGCCACGGGAGAAATTTCTGATTTTGTGGGAGCAGCTTTGTTTTTGAGGTTTCAGGCATTTTGGATATTTTGGAAGACGAAATATTTTGGGCGAATCGGGGCGACACGTGTCACCCCTGTGTGGCCATGTGGTAGAAATGGTGTGACAAGTGGCTAGCCACTGTCGCTACTCAGCTGGCGATTTTGGCCTTGACATGGTAGCCTATTTCGTTGGCCATGTGTTGTGGTGGGACCCACACACGTGGCCCAATCTTGACCACCCACCTTGCATTGATCTTGGCACTTGACTCTTATATATACCCTTGGCTTGAAGAGTATTTCATCAACGAAAGCCTTTCAAGGCAAAATACTCCACTCCTTTTTGTGGTTTCGTCCACACCTCCCCTCTTGTGTAGAATACCTTGTGTATTGTGGTATAATTCCAAATACACTAGCCTAGTATCCACTAGTAGTATTCAAGGTTGTTTTAAATACTTGGGCAGGAAATACTACTTTATCCATTAGTCATGAAATGAAACCTAGAAAATCTTCATAAGCTTGGTTGAAGTATTTAGAGAAGTTGTTTAGAAACTTCTAAGGGTTGCTTGGAGCGGGTTGGGCGTAAGGAATTGGAGCTAGCGTTGCTCGGGATCGACATATAATCTTGGATAATTTTGGGCTTATCGAGGTAATGATCTATGTCCCCTATTGTAATTGGATATTACATATTGTAGTAATATATAGTTGAGCATACTATATATAAAATGAGTATTGAGCTGTATTTACATGAAATTTGTATTCTGATGGTTGTTGTATTATTGTGGAGTAGAATTGAACACGTCAGGTTAGGCGTATAATCCACAGGAGTTGTTGGCACAGTAGCGGGCTGGATAGGAGAGATTTATGTGATAGCGGGGAGGTCTTGCCGAATTTTACGTAGAATCGAGGCTGTTTACTTAAGTATTCTCTGAAGAGAACTAGAGATTGATAGATATATTGTGGCCTTTATAGGTGGATCTTCTACGCGACATACTTGACTTGGCTTGTGGCTTAAGCTAAAGGTATGTGATTCTTCCTATACTCTTGAGCATGATTGTTGTAAATTATATAGTACGGTAGGCGTGCGTGTGTGAAATGGATTTTGTTTGTTTAAAACATAAAGTGTTATAATGGCTTTATGGGAAGTTAGTTATAACGACTTTATGAAAATAAAAGAAAGATTTGGTTTTGACTGTAAAACGACTTGATTTTGAAAGTTAAGAGACTTGATCTTGAAAGACAAGAGACTTGACTTATAACGACTTGTTTTTTTTTTGGAAAAAGAGAAGTAACTTGATTTAAGTATAGGTTACTTGTTTTGAAAAGAGTAAAGTTATTTGGGTTTTAAAAGAACACTTGTTGTTGTTTTAAAAGAAAAGCACTTGGTTTTAAAAAGGTATAGAGTACTTGATTTTAAAAATCTTATAAAGATTTTACGAAGGTGTAGTAAATTGGTTTAAAAGGAAAGCGTGTTTTAATACTACAGTATTAGTATCGTATGGCTTTACGAAAAAGAGGTCTTTTGAAAGAATGAAAGTATGTAGTATTTTGGGTTTGAAGCCGGATTGTTGATAAAAATGTATGTATGTTGAACTTGCCTATGCTTGTCGTGATAGTCTTTGATGTGCAAGTGTTTTGTTGATGTCTTTAGTGACTCTGGGAGGCGGTTATCGATTGATTGTTGGACATCTTGCGCGTTGGATTTTCCACGAGTATCGTCACTTTGAGTATCATCTTGTTATTCCTTTGGACATCTTGGCGTGATGGATGTTCCACGGGCGTCGTCGATGGGATGGTTTCATGGCCATGACTTAGAGGTGAGATCTTGGGCATGCGGTCATTGTGAGGTTCAGATTGTTAGTCCATGGACGCTAATCCATGAAGCTTGCGCGATGACGGCGATCACGGGCTTGATTTATGCGTGTGGTTCGGGCACTTTAGATACTTGTTCTAGTCATTTCTCGTGTATCGGTAGCCTCTGGTAGATAGCTTGAGATACTTGCCTCGGTCATATCTCGTGAGACGGTTGGCTAGGGTACGTTAGCTTTGGTACTTGCCTCGGCGATTCGTGGCTAGCTTTTGGATCACAGTAATTAGCTTTACCTTGCGGTGAAGTTTTATGACTAGCTTTTGGATGCGGTATAGGCGATTCTACTTAGCGTCGGTTTGATAGGCGAGCGGGATCTAGTGTTGAGTTCACATATGGATGTTGTTTTACATCATATCTGCCCGCGATGAGAATGAGTTCCACGGGCGTAGTGATATTATGGGCGTGAGACTCATAGTTATGTGTGGTGATTATTACGAGGATGTCGTCCCTTGCTTGCATCTTGTTTACTTATCGCAAAGGTTTTATAAAATGATGAAATGTGATTTCATTCTGATATTTCGATTTCACATACTTGGTACTGTTATCGACCTCCTTGAAGTGCGTTCATCTGCGGTAGAATACATCGGTTGTGGATCCTCGCTCATGGATCTCGATTGACGTATTGGAAGCTCCGTTTCTCGGAGGCTTATCTTTTGGTATGTTTCCACGAGTTGTAGGTTCTTGTACATTCGAGGTATGGCGAGAATACTGTCCGTCATAGTTGTTATTACATTCTTAGAAGTGCATGAAATCTTGTTGTGGGCGGTGTTGTAAAGTTATGGCGTTCGGTTTTATATATGCATGAAGGCGGCCGTTTTGGTTGGCCTATTTTCTTATGATGTATCTTGTTTCTGTTTAAGTTTTATTTCTGATTTTCTCGATGTTATATCACTAGGGTGCGGGGTAAGGCACGATCCACGGGCGAGTCGGGTCGTGACAAGAAGCCGTATCCGATGCGCGTCAAAAGCGGATCTTAGCGTGCCTCTTCCTCGCCGGCGATGGAAGACTCGGCACCCGCGAGCTCGAACCAGCTGCCGTGGAATCAATGTCGGACTCGAGCTCGCTAAGCGATGCAAATCACGAACCATACCCTCTCTGCGGTTGCACATCGATAGGCTACCCGTGACTTACACTGGGACATCGCCCGCAGCGTTGGCCTTTCGGGTGGTGCGGATATCAACATTCGTAATCCTTGAGTAACTCTAACCACCGTCTGCATGCGTAAGTTCGGCTCCTCTGGTGAAGATATCTTTGGAGGCTCTTGTGGTGCGTATAAATATCACATGAACCCGTACAAATAGTGCCTCCGGATCTTGGCGTGAATCACGCGACTCGAATCATGGGTGGGGTAGTTCTGCTCTCTTGCTTGGTGTCGGGATGTATGCGCTATAACCTTGCCTGCTGCGTCAACACATCCCAACGATGCAGACGCGTCACAATACACGACATGCGTGGACCTGCGGAAAAGTAAGAAGCGAAGCGGTCGTCGATCTCGCCGATGGCGGAAACCACCGCCGCGCGTGATCCATGAAACTTGCGCCTGAGTCGGCCCTAGTCGATGGTGCGAGAAGATAGAAGCAAACTTCTCTGACGCCGATAATAACTGCGAGCCCGAGCTGCGAACCTGCAGCCGGAGTAGTAGGTCTAGGCCAACTCTGTATCTCGATCTTGGCGTATCCACGAATACCATCGGCCCGATTATATGCCCGAAAAGCCAAAGTAAGCGAACTCACATTTGAAAACTTGGCGTATAACTCTGCGGTCTGGAGAACTCGGCCTGATCTCAAATGCTCGCGTACTCGCTCTGGCGAGAATAAACGAGATATCATCGATGAACACTATCACAAGCGTGTCCAAATGGCGAACACTCGGTTCGTCAAATCCGTAGATCTGCCGAGCATTGGTCAACGAAAGACATGACCACTGGCCCGAACTCATAATGCCCGTCGGGTCGGAATGCGATCCTAAGGACATCGCTCTCGACTCGTGCACGATGATAGCGTCGCGGTCAATCTTGGAAAACATCTCGCACCTGGTGGTCGAACAAATCATCAATCACAGGAAGGTATACATTCTTAATAGTCACCTTGTTGCACATGTAATCAACACACATGCGGCGTCCATCTTCTTCTTCACGAACAATCTGCTCCGCGGGGAGAAACACTAGGCACGATGAAGCCGCTTCTCCGAAAATCTCTCGGTGGTCCTTGACCTCGACTCGGCGGTGCCGTTACGTATGGCGGAATGGAAATAGGTAGCGAGTGTCAACAGCGTCGATACAAAACTCTATCTCCTCTCGGAGGATACTTGGGAGGTCGTGCGGAAACACGTGCGGGAACTCTCGACTCTGGGCGGCCGAAAATGCGCTGCAACCTCGATTATCAAACACGACGAGATGGTAGATGTACCCGCCTGCGCGTCTTCCCAGCCTTGAGGTGAAATAAACCTACCGCCGGCGTCTGGTGTTCCTCCCACTCGATAACCGGCTCCCGGAAGCTGGGCCGTACTCTCTCTCCTGCGATCTACATTGGCGTAGCAAGCTAACCAATCCGTACCCGTGATCGCATCGAAATCGGTCATGTCGACTCTATCAAGTCGGCTGGGAGTCGGCAGCATAAGTCGCGGACAAGCCCTATATACGCGTGAGCTACCTGCGAATCACCCTGGCATAGCTACCTCAGAAAGGTCTATGGACTCGGGCTCTATCCCTATCCTACTAGCAGCAAGGAGATATATGGGAGTAGAACCGGATCTGTCAAGACATACACATGTGGCCACGAAGCGATAAAGTACACAGTGGCGACATCGGTGAGGCCTCACTGATCTCTTAGTGGACAGAGCATATATCTGATTCGAGGCCGCTAGAAGCTGAGACCGCGCCCACGACCTCTGCGCGACCTGCTGGTCACGAGAACCACCCTCGGGCGAGTAGCTGTAGGAGATGAAGAAGACCGCGAAAGACCACGTGGGGTGACTCACCTCTTGGCGCCCTTGGTCGGACAGGCTCATAAAGTGACCTATTGGCGCAGGCGTAACAAACTCGGGCGGTACCAATTCCGTAATGGGATCTGCATCGGCCTGTTGGAATTGGTCCGTCGATTATCACTCCTCTGCTACTGGGCGTCAGAAGTCACGGGGCCGCAGTCTGTCTCGAAGGCGGTGCGGAGTACTACGGGGCGTGGTGCAAATCTAGGCTAACTGCTTGGCCCATCCACCGAAAGACCTGGCTGCCTGCCTCTGTCGGCAGTCGGCTTTCTACGCTCGCCGCGTCAGTGCATGAGCTGCGTCACGTAATGTCCATTACTGAAGAGCCACGCCCGCCATGAACTTCGGCCATATAATCATCTAGCGGTGGCGTCGGTGCACTCGGTCCTCATGCTCTGCTACTAAGCGCGAGGGCGATATCGAGGTCGAACTTCGGCGTTGTACTCCTGGCGTGCGCCCTCTGTCATGACAAAAATCTATCGGTCAGTGCCTCATAAATGCGGAGGCAAGAAGTGCGTGAAAAGCCTCGAAAACTTCGTCCACATCTGCTTTGAAGCGCGTGCTCTCGGAAAGCTCGAGTCAAACGATCGGCTGCGGTATCACGCGGCCGTCAAGCGAAGATCCGCGGACTGGTCTCTGAAGCCTTGATCACGCGCATCTCTGCATGGCAGCGGATGAACTCTGCGGATCATCGCCGACCTCGACCCGTAGAACTACGGCGGGCTACGACTCGAAAATCCGTAGCCTCAGCAGCGTCGATCTCGGGTGAACCACGAGCGCTTTGGGCTGAACTTGTATCGGCCTATCCTCGTCGCCCACAATCACGGCGATAGTGGGCGTCCTTGTACCAACTCCTCGCCCACGGTGTGGGGCGGGAGGTCTGCGGTCTTTGGTCTCCTTGGAGGCGGCGGCGTCATGGAACTCGCCGTCTCGGGTATAGGCCCGGGCACGAGCCCTGTGACTCTCGGTGTCCTACTAGCGACTCCTCATTTGCCTTGCCCATGGGCGGGTTGCGCTACGTGGAGGCATAAGCTATTCTGAGAAAGGAATACGTTAGAGGTCGACTTATAACAAAGCTCTAGGCACGATCTCGAGTGAGAAGAATGGAAACCAATCCTAAATATCCTATAGGCTCACGATTATTGGTGTGGTGCAACGCACGTAATCAGACTACTGATACGATCTGTAGACAACTTTCAGAGATTAAGCTGCTCGATACCACTTTTGTCACGACGTTAGGGCGTGGTAGATGCATGCTCAGAGCACCCAGTAGTCATACATCAGTGTCGTGAATATAAAAACCTGACATGAAACAATTGTAAATGAGACACGATTTATCACGAAAAAAGATTAAGCCTTTGGCATATATATATAACCAAATCGCGATTCGTCCAGTTGTACAATAGGACTCTGAACCTCTGGAAGTAAACAACTATGGCGGGGTCATGTGCTGAATATACAAAACTATCTACATCAACGGGAGATCATACGAAAAGTCGAGCCTCGGAGAAAGATGGAGCTCACGACGCCAAAGAAAGATCTGGCTAGGCGAGATGCTGCTACCTTCCTTTACTGCGGCATGAGCGGCCGAAAAGTCGATCTGCAGTATGAAATGTGCGTAAAGTACTTAAATGAAATCATATCATTTTAAAACCAGTTTACAAATATATGCGAAACAAGCAAATGCGTAACGCATAGTGCCACATCACGCAACAAACAATAAGAGGTAAGCCCATGTGAGTCTCTTTCTGAGTGCGAATGATCGACCAGGCCAATCGCCCATAGTATCATTAAGCATGCCTAATCACGGACTCCGCGATCCGCGAGATTCGCACTCAATAGGCCGTATTCAGGTTTCCCCCGCCGGTAGGCGTCCTCTGGTCGCGTGATCGCGCCAGTATCGCACGCCGCGTCGTGCCCGCCACAGGACACAGGTAACTAACTGCGACTCGTAGCTCGGCTCTCCGGCATGCCGCGACGGTATTCTCGAATCACGTGCACCTGCTGATTATACCGAGCAGTAAACAACCGGACTCGTACACCGGTGAGTCGAGGTGGTGATATATAGAACTAAGATTAAAGCAACGCCATACGACATAACAATGAATTTTATAACCTCGTTTTACGGATTTCGGAATATCGCACACATGCATCTACTCAACATACATATCACAAACCATCACAATATAATACTCATTACTTCATGCATAATAGAAATAGTAAATAATAAAAGTCTTCGTAAATTATAATACCTAACTTCCCGTAAAGCTAGTATAACTCTTAAGCTTTTGTTTAAAAACAATTATTATTCTTCTTTCAAAAATGATTTATAATTCTTTTGAAAGACTTCAATTCTTATTATTAGGGCTTAAGTCAAAAGACATTGCAGTAAAACTACGTCCGATTAACACGTCGTCTACCGTACTATATATATTTTAAAATATCATGCTCAAGAGTATAGGGAGAATCACATACCTCGCCGAAATCCACCTTGCCAAGTCGAGTATGTCGCATGAAGAATCAACCTATAATAGTCGAATGCGTCTATCAAAGTCTAGACTACTCATAGACTATTCTAAGCGAGAGGTTCTTTATTCTACGGAAATTTGGCGCAACTTCCCTACCGTCAAGCTACACAAGTCTCTGTAAATACAGTCTATGTAAGTCTGATTCAATTCTTCTTTATTATACTTCTGATGTGATTTCAGTTCAATACTCTTCTGTATTATCCTTTAGTTTAATTACAGTTCAATTCTCTTCTTTAATATCCTTCTATGTGTCTTATACTTATTTCTATACTTCTACGGTATGTATTCTCCAATTAAAATAGAAGGATAAGATTATTTACCTCGATAAGCCCAATATTATCCAAGTTAAATGTCGATCCTGAGCAAGGTTTAGCTCTCACAACATGCGCTCGATAGCTCAAGAAACCCTTAGAAGTTTCTAACAACTTCTACTTAAATACTATAAGGGATTTGGGGCTAGGGTATTTAGGAATAGTAACTATACTTGGAAGACAACTTTTCTACCAAGGGAGGGGGTAGGTTTTCGGCTAGGACTCGAGGAAGGGGAGAAGAGCTTTGTGAAAGCTATAAGAGAGGAGGGATTTTTCAAGACTTGGAGAATTGATTTGTGGATGAAGAAAACCTTCAAGTTAGGGGGTATTTATAGGCCAACCAATGGCCAAGATGAAGCCAAGTGGTAGGCAAGTGTAAGGTGGAGATTTAGGCAAGTGTCCTTATCCATCTACTACACAAATATCCTACCAACTCCTTGACCAAAAACTAAGCCACAAAATCGTCCAACCCTTGCCCAAGTTGCCGTCCATATGAGGGTGACAAGTGTCACCCTCCCGTTGGTCCAAAATATTTCGTCTCTCGGAAAAATCCGCAAAAATTATAAATGACATAGCCGTAATTTACCCTACGCAAGTTTTGAAAAACGTTTCGTCGGAAAACCATTCGTTTCGTGGGTTGTGCACAAATTTCGCCCAAAGTGCCTATCTTAAGGCTAAACTTTTGTACGTACGCCCTCACGTACATACTCTGGAAATACGGGGTATAACATCAAGGGTATAGGAAGAATCACATACCTCGCGACGATTATCGACTATTAGCAAAACGCTCCACGGCTATAACCCGGCTAGCCTTGTTCACTTTTCAAGTAGTACATGCTACTCGCAGATCATTCAACCTATAAAGGTTACACAAGTCTATCAACGTCTAGACTACTCGGTAGAATAAATCTAGATACAAGTTACTACGGAAAATTGGGCGTGACTTCCTGCAGTCAAACTTCACAAGTCTCACGTAAATCTGATCTATGTAAGTCTGATTCAATTCTCTTCATATATACTTTCCTTGTATATACCTTATACTTAATTCTTATACTTCAATAGTATGTAAACTCAATTACAATAGGGAGACAAGATATTTACCTCGATAAGCCCAAAATTATCCAAGTTTAAATGTCGATCCTGAGCAACGTTTATGTTATACCCCGTATTTCCAGAGTATGTACGTGAGGACGTACGTAGAAAAATTTGAACTTGAAGTAGACTTGGCCGAAATATTTTTGTGCACAACACCCGATTAGAATCGTTTTTAATGAAGCGTTTTACAAAACTTGCGAAGGGAAAATTCCGGCTATGTCATTTAGTATTTTTGCGGATTTTTCCGAGAGATGAAACATTTTGGACCAACGGGAGTGTCACCCTCACATTGGGCGTTACTTTGGGCGGTTTGGACGAAAAGGAGTCAAAGGGGTTGGTAGGATATTTTGTGATATTTGTGTGGTAGATGGATAAGGTACACATGGATGAATCTTGACCCTACACTTGCCTTGCACTTGGCATGATCTTGGCCATTGGTTGGCCATGGCTTGACCTATAAATACCCCTCCCTTATTGAAGACTTCTTCATCCTAAAATCTTTCTAAGTCTTGAAAGCTCTCTCCCCCCCCCCCCTTAGTGTAGTGTTCTCGTCCAAGAACACACCCCTCCCCCTTTGTGAGGCCTTGTGGTAGAGTTCTCCACTCCCTAGTAAAGGCCCTTGGCGAGAGTGTACACACCCCCCCTTGTGGTGTTGTCTCGTATAAATACCCCCCCCTCTTGGTAGAAATACTCTACAAGTATTGTTACTATGCCCAAAATACCTTAGCCTAAACCTTG
The DNA here is from genome assembly GCA_029844215.1 of Przewalskia tangutica. Classification (NCBI taxonomy): domain Eukaryota; kingdom Viridiplantae; phylum Streptophyta; class Magnoliopsida; order Solanales; family Solanaceae; genus Przewalskia; species Przewalskia tangutica. The sequence continues at coordinate 53,592,508 of CM056721.1, forward strand.
TAGTATTCCAAAAAGTTACCTCTATACGTATAGTCCAAAAATACTACCCTATGTCCTTTTTGTCTCAAACCGAAACCCTAAGGAAAATCTCCATAGTTGGTTGGAGTATTTAGAAGAAGTTGTGTAGAACTTCTAAGGGTTGTTTGGAGCGGGTTGGAGCGCCCGGAGTAGGAGCTAAACGTTGCTCAGGATCGACATTATAACTTGGATAATTTTGGGCTTCAGGGTAAATAATCCTAACCTTCTATTGTAATTGGAAATTACATCTGTAGTTGTATAATGAATATAAGATTCATAGAAGAGATTTGAAGCGTAATAGAAGGATATTACTGAAAAGACTTGAGCGAAATCACATCGGAAGAATAATCTCTGAGTAGTCTAGTCATTGGTAGACTAATATAACCTTTATAGGTTGATTGTGTTGCGAGTAGCGTATTCTACTCGGAGGGTGGAAAAGGCTAGCCGGACTACAGTACTTTGGAGCGTTTTGCTAATAGTCGATAATCGTCGCGAGGTATGTGATTCTTCCTATCCTCTTGAGCATGATATTTTAAAGAATATATATAGTACGGTGAGCGTCGTGTGTTAATCGAATAATAATTACGGCAATGTCTTTTGACTTAAGCACGAATAATAATTACGGCAATGTCTTTTGACTTAAGCTGAATAATCTTGAAGTATTTCAAAGAATCTTGAACCATTTTTAATAGAAGAGTAATACTTGGTTTTAAAAGCTTAAGAGTTATACTAGCTTTATGGGAAGTTAGGTATAACGGCTTAAGAAAGATAAAAAGAAGGGTTTATTGACTTTAAGAAGATTAAGAGACTTAATCTTAAAAAGATAAGAGACTTGACTTGGTTAATTAATATGAGTTTTGTTAAAAGTGTGAAACCTCATTCGTGAGAAATGAGTACTTGGTTTTTAAAGGAATAATGTTTCTTGATTTGAAATCGAATAAGTATCGAACAAACCACGTGAGCTAATAAAGGGAAATGTTTTGACTAATAAAGTATTATTAAAACCAGTAGAAACTTCCATCTGCATAAAAGCTAAGATGAGACAAAATGATATTACATTTCCTAGATCATGGCTGCTGTAATAAGATTGTTATGAACAAGAATAAACTACTCACACATAAGGTATATGTTTCTCAAATTGTTTTAAAGGATTAAAACTATGAACTACGAAACCTTTCGAAAATGAGAAACTTGAGTAATTGAAATTAGGCAAACTTGAACGTTTGGAAAAGAATGTTGTACTTGATTTTACAAAGAGAAGTGTTTTGATTTACTTCAAAAGATAATCACTCTATTTTTATATACTACGGGTATTGTGTGACTTTTGTAAAAGTAACGTATCTTTTAAAGAGTTAATGTATGAAATACTTTGGGGATAAAAACCCGATCTTGTTAATCATATAGTAGAAAGTACCTTGTGTGAATAATTTGATTGTGTTGGTTTGTGATAGCCTTGTAATACTTCTTGTTGATTTGATAAGGAAACATGCTAGGATGCTACGTGTGTTAGTGTCTTGTGATGTTTGTGTAAAGGGGTTTCCCTTGTTGTGCTTATGTTGTCTAACGGTAAGCCGTTATGCTAGTATTACATCACTCACCTCTTGACATAATTCCGGGGGTTAAGGCGCCTCCGTCTGCGGGGTAGACTCGGCGATGCAGGACCGTGATTCGAGAATACCTCATGCGGGTCAGGGCCTATCGCGAGCTCTGAGAGTTCGAGGTTAGTGTGCGGCCTTTATGGTCATGCGATCTATGTGGCCATGCGACTGCGAGTCGGGGCGATCGGGAGTAAGCTACCCTCGATGCGAGAATACCTCATGCGGGCCATTGGGTGGCCTATGCGAGTCTGCGGGAAGTTCGAGGCTAGACGCGCATTAGATCTTTGCGGGCGAGTGGCGGCTTTGATCATGTAACGGTGCAGACAGATCTCATATCTGATTTATGACCTTGTTTGTCTTGTAGGTTTAGTCGGCTATGCCTTCGTACTTACCGTGCGGTTTTATGATGACACAGGTGGGACCTGGTGTTCATGTGTATTCCTTGGTGCTTTTATATCATAGACTGCCGGCAGTGAGGAAGGTATTCCACGGGAATGATTGATGTTGTGGGCGTGAGACCCATTGTTATATTTGAGTGATGACTTTGAGGGCGTGAGTCCCTGACTTGACATGACTGCTTATTTATTGTGAACTGTAGTTTGGTTATCATACATGTCTCCTGCCTTATATAGACTACTATGATTTCATTTACAACATTTTCAGTTTCACATACTTGGTACCTGTTGTACTGACCTCCTTCGGGGGGTTGCGTTCATGCCGCAGGTTGAGGTACACCAGTCGTTGATCCTAGCTCTCAGGGTCACAGTTCAGCATTTGGGAAGCTCCGTTTCTCCGGAGGCTTATCAGTGGTATAGTCCCCTGTCGTAGTAGGTGCTTACATTTAGGGGTATGGCGGGGCCCTGTCCCGCCATTGTTGTCATGTCACTCTTAGAGTGCAGTAATCTTGTTGTTGTTATACCCGTATTTTCCGGGTATATGCGTGAGGCGTCGTTTTTAAATTTAAGCCTTAAGGTTTGGCTAGGTTTGAAATTTGTACACAAGTCTTAGAAAAAGTCGTTTTTCGACGAAACGTTTTACTAAACTTGCGAAGGGAAAATTCCGGCTATGTCATTTCTAATTTTTGCGGATTTTTCCGAGAGACGAAACATTTTGGACCAACGGGAGGGTGACAAGTGTCACCCTCACATTGGAAGAAGGTTGGACGGCATTTGGACGATTTGGGCTACTTTAGTTGGTAGGATATTTTGGTGCAAGTTGTGTGGTAGATGGATAAGGTCCACATGGTTAAAATCTAGCCCTACACTTGCACCACACTTGTCTTCATCTAGGCCATTGGTTGGCCATTGCTAGACCTATAAATACCCCCCTTGTTGAAGACTTTCTTCATCCAAAAACTTGAGCAATCTTTCTAAGTCTCAAATACTCCCTCCCTCTTGTTTGCTTTCGTCCAAAGCCCCCTCCCCCTTTGAGAAAGGCCCTTGGCCGAGAGCCTCCCCCTCCCCCCTTTGTGGTGCCCTAGCCGAGGGGTACCCCCCTAGCCTAATTGTTTTCGTATAATACCCCTTGTTGTGGTATAGAAATACTCTCCTAGTATTGTTGTAATGCCCAAGTACCTTGGCCCAAATACCTTGTAGTATTCCCAAGGTTACACTTATACAAAAGCCCAGAAAATACTAGTATACTTCCTTTAGCCACTAAACGAAACCCTAAGGAAAACCTTCATAGTCGGTTGAAGTGTTTAGTAGAAGTTGCGTAGAACTTCTAAGGGTTGTTTGGAGCGGATTGGAGCACTCGGAGTAGGAGCTAAACGTTGCTCAGGAGCGACTTTTTACTTGGATAATTTTGGGCTCATCGAGGTAAATACTACTGTCCTTCTAGTGTAATTGGAAATTACATACTGTAGTAGTATAGAAATGAATATAAGATTCATAGAAGAGAATTGAACTGTAATAGAAGGATATTACAGAAAAGACTTGAACTGAAATCACTTCAGAAGAATATAAGTAGAAGTTAAACTGTACTTACATAGAATTTGTATATCTGATGGTGATAACCTTTATTGGTTGAATATTACGCAAGTAGCATGGGCTACTTAGAAGGTGGACCAGCTAAGCGGGTTATAAGCGTGGGCGTTTGCTTATAGTCGATAAATCGTCGCGAGGTACGTGATTCTTCCTATACTCTGGAGCAGGATATTTAAAAAAAAAAGGAAGATATATAGAGTACGTCAATGTCTTTTGACTTAAGCTGAATAATATATAGTACGGTGACGTCGTGTGCTAATTGAACGTAGTTATGCAATGTCTTTTGACTTAAGCTGAATAATAAGAATTTTGAAGTATTTCAAAATTGTTCAGAAACCATTTTTGAAAGAAGAGTAACACTTGGTTTTAAAGGTTTTTTTAAAAGAGTTATACTAGCTTTATGGGGAGTTAGGTATAACGTCTTAAGAGAGGTAAAGAAGATGGTTTACTGATTTTAGAAGTTAAGAGACTTGATCTTATAAGATAAGAGACTTAACTTAAATGAATTAATATGGATTTTGTGTGAAACCTCATTCGTGAGTAATGAGTACTTGGTTTTTAAAAGGAATAATGTTTTACTGATTTCGGAAATCAGAATGTGTATCGATAAACCACTGCAGCGTTAATAAAGGAAAATGTATTGAATAATTAAGTATTATTAAAACCAGTAGAAACCTCCATCTGCATAGAAGCTAAGATGAGATAAAATGATATTACATTTTCTAGATCATGGCTGCTTAATAAGATTGATTATGAACAAGATTAACCTACTCACCTATGGCATATGTTACTCTATTGTTTTAAAAAGAGATTAAGACATTGAACTATGAAACTTTTCTAAAAAGAGACTTGCGTAATTGAAATTAGGCAAACTGGAACTTTTAGGGAAAAGAAAGGCATTGTGTTGTCTTAAAATGGTTTAAAACATAAAGTGTTATAACAGCTTTATGGGAAGTTGGTTATAACGACTTTATGAAAACAAAAGAAGGGTTTTATCATTTGTTTTAATGTGGTAACTTGACTTTTAAAAGAGAAGTATTTTGGTCCAAAAGAAGGCATGGTATTGCCTTAATTTGGTCTTAAAAGGAAAGTATGAAAGTTGTTTTGGTTTACTTAAAGATATAAGTCACACATTTTTATATACTACGTATCGGGTGACTTTTATAAAAGGAATGAATCTCTTAAAAGGAATTTAACGTCGTAGTACTTTAGGGTTAAAATCAGGACTTTGACATAAAATGAAAGTACCTTGAGTTGTGTATAACTTGCCTATGCTTGTTGTTATGAAACTTGACCATGTTACGTGTGATAGCCTTGTTGTGCAAGTCTTGTGTTCTACTCGACTCTGGGTTCGTAGGATGAGCAGAATGTATTTCACTCACTCGACGGTTCATCAGAATGTATTTCACTCGACTCAGGTTCATCCGAATGTATTTCACTCGACTAGGTTCATGGGATGAGGGAATGTATCCACACGTTTCTATCTGGGTCCATGAGATGGGCCGAGACATGTTATACGTATCACATGATTTGTACCTAGGCGCTGCGTGAGGAAGAAGTTCCACGGGCGTGAGGATGACTTTGGCAGGCGTGAGTCACGACTTGACATTGCTGCTTTTGTGTTGTAGAGTTTTTTTGGTTATCATACATGTCTCTCTTTATATAGACTATTATGATTTCATTTCTGATATTTACGGTTTCACATACTTGGTACTTGTTATGCTTGACCTCCTTGAAGCTGCGTTCATCTGCGAGTAGAAATCATTTGTCGATCCGCGTTTAGGATCTCATTTGATGTCTTGGAAGCTCAGTCCGCCGGAGGCTTATCTTTGGTATGTTACCACGAGTGCAGTAGGTCCTTGTACATTCGGGGTATGGCGGGGCCCCGTCCGTCATAGTTGTTGTATAAATCTTAAGTGCATGCTTGTTGTGGCGGGGTTGTAAGGATTATGCTGTTCAAATGTTTATATATATATATATGTTGAAAAGCAACCGTTTTGGTTGGCCTATTTTCTTTCATCTTAATCCATGTCTATTTACATGTTTAAGTTTTATTCCATTGGTTTTCTCGATGTTGTATCACTAGGGTGCGGGGTAAGGCACGATCCACGGGCAGGTTAGTCGTGACAAAAGTGGTATCGAGCGATTAGTCTCGGAAAATGTCTCTGAACCGTGTCTAGTAGAGTCTTGATTATCGGTGTGTTGTGCACCACATCTATAATCGTGAGGCTATAGGACATTTAGGATTGGTTTCCATTCTTCTCATTACGAGATCGTGCCTTAGAGCCGTGTGATAAGTTGGACCCTCGACGTATTCCTTTCCTTTACGATTATGCCTCGCGTAATGCAACCTGAGCCCAGATGGGCAAAGCGATCGAGGAGGCGTTAGTGAGATCTGAGAGAGTGCGAGCGCGAGCCGGTCGATACACGAGCGATCTTGCGGCGGGTTTCGCGGCGCCGCCAAAGACGAGTTTAGAGCGCGGCGGTGGCTGCTGAGACTACTGATACGAGCCTCGATCCACGGCTGGAAGCGAGATGAGATAAGTACAAGGAGATGGCGATTCTTGGCGAAGTCGTGGCGAATATGAGATAAATGGAATCACGCGATTCAGCCCCGATAGCACCGTAGTTCACCGGCGAGCGATGGTTGAGACTACGGGATTTTTACGAGTGTAACGCCATAGTTTTATGGGTGAGGCACGAGGATGATCCGCGAGTTCATCCGGCGATTCTGGATCGTGAGAGTGATCAAGGCATCGGATCCGAGTCGGTGGTCTAGGTTCGCATCGGTGCGTGATCATGATCGGTGGTTTGATTCGTGGAGGCGTCGGGAGAGAATGCACTTCCGGTATATGGGGCGAGTTCTCAAAGGCATTTCTTGCACACTTCTTGCCTCACGGATGAGAGGCTCGGGTAAAGCAGTTTTTGACGTTAAGCGGGGCAGGCGGACGGTTAGAAAGTACAATGTGAGTTCGACTCGTTAGCTCGGTATGTCCCCGTTGTAGTAGGCGATATGGAGGGCCAGTACACCGCTACGTCACGGGCTAGATGATTACTTGGCGAGGCTTATGCGGGTGTAGCTCTTGGTAGGGCATGGACATTACTGCGTACTGGCTTCATGCACTAGGATGTGAGGCACGGAGAAGGTCGGCGAAATGGCCGAGATCGAGAAGAGGCGAGCGGCGAGGTCCTTTGGTAACTTTCGAGGCGGACCGCCTCGTGGCGAGTAGTTATGTACCTCGCCCGATCTGAGTGGTCCTCGCGATCTTGGGGCGTTCGGGGTATTCGGGAGGCTGGTCGAGCTCGTGGCTTCGTTCACGGTATACGTGATTGCTAGCGGCGGGATTCATGTCCCCCTCGGTGTACGATGTGGCAAACATCATCGGGAATGTCGTCTTTTCCGGTGCTTGTTTCACTGCGGCCATCGAGGCCGTGTGACGAAGGCGTGCTTATAAGAGAGTGCCGCGGCTTAGCGCGACCTAGGATCGATGGCGGGTTCATCGCCTACGGTATGCGCCTGCAGGCGAGGCCTATGATTAGAGTGGGCGGTAGGTTCGGTATATCCCTAACCCTCTAGAGTTTTGCATGCTTGATATGATGATCTTTTGTTGTGTGCTATGTACGGATAGCGTTGTGTTAGTTATGAGTTAGAAAGCATGGTTAGTTGAAAGGATAATTCCTTGGGTAGTGTAAAATGGAAGTGGTAGCTTTCATGACCTGTATAGGTAAGATTGTTCCGGATCGGGAAACAAGAGCGTGATGCGTTAAGTGGGTCGGGTTGGGGCCATGTTGAGGGCCAACCGCGGCTGTTCGAGTGGGGTCAGCCACAGGTGGTCCCGCCAGGTGGTAGGGTCACGAGGGTGCTAGGCCCAAGTTTAGATGACCATCGTATGAGTTTGTGGATATGTTCGACCAGAATCGGTTCGTGAAGGCCGGGAATGGCCTTAGAGGAAAGTGAAGCTAGTAAGATCACCAAGTTTGGAGGTGGTGACTCCAAAGTTTTGGAAACTAAAGCGATGACTGAAGTATGGTACGTATACTAGAAGAGTTCAAGTGTTCGAGAAGAGGCAACGAGTAAGGAAGGAAGAGAACGTGTGTTATTCCATGGCCAGATGTGGCGTTGACAACAGTTAGAAGAACTTTATCGTTATCCGTCTTGAGAAGGAACATTCGGGACGAATGTTTCTAAGGAGGGGAGGATGTTATACCCCGTATTTTCCCGGGTATGTACGTGAGGGCGTACGTTTTTAAATTTAAGCCTTAAGGTTTGGCTAGGTTCGAAATTTGTACACAAGTGCAGAAGAGTCGTTTTCGACGAAACGTTTTACTAAACTTGCGAAGGGAAAATTCCGGCTATGTCATTTCTAATTTTTGCGGATTTTTCCGAGAGACGAAACATTTTGGACCAACGGGAGGGTGACAAGTGTCACCCTCACATTGGAAGAAGGTTGGACGGCATTTGGACGATTTGGGCTACTTTAGTTGGTAGGATATTTTGGTGCAAGTTGTGTGGTAGATGGATAAGGTCCACATGGTTAAAATCTAGCCCTACACTTGCACCACACTTGTCTTCATCTAGGCCATTGGTTGGCCATTGCTAGACCTATAAATACCCCCCTTGTTGAAGACTTTCTTCATCCAAAAACTTGAGCAATCTTTCTAAGTCTCAAATACTCCCTCCCTCTTGTTTGCTTTCGTCCAAAGCCCCCTCCCCCTTTGAGAAAGGCCCTTGGCCGAGAGCCTCCCTCTCCCCCCTTTGTGGTGCCCTAGCCGAGGGGTACCCCCCCCTAGCCTAATTGTTTTCGTATAATACCCCGTGTGGTGGGATAGAAATACGCTCCTAGTAGTGGTGTAATGCCCAAGTACCTTGGCCCAAATACCTTGTAGTATTCCCAAGGTTACACTTATACAAAAGCCCAGAAAATACTAGTATACTTCCTTTAGCCACTAAACGAAACCCTAAGGAAAACCTTCATAGTCGGTTGAAGTGTTTAGTAGAAGTTGCGTAGAACTTCTAAGGGTTGTTTGGAGCGGATTGGAGCACTCGGAGTAGGAGCTAAACGTTGCTCAGGAGCGACTTTTTACTTGGATAATTTTGGGCTCATCGAGGTAAATACTACTGTCCTTCTAGTGTAATTGGAAATCACATACTGTAGTAGTATAGAAATGAATATAAGATTCATAGAAGAGAATTGAAGCGTAATAGAAGGATATTACTGAAAAGACTTGAATCAAATCACTTGAGAAGAATATAAGTAGAAGTTCAAGCGTACTTACATAGGATTTGTATATCTGATGGTGATAACCTTTATTGGTTGAATATTACGCAAGTAGCATGGGCTACTTAGAAGGTGGACCAAAGCTAGCGGGTTATAAGCGTGGAGCGTTTTGCTTATAGTCGATAAATCGTCGCGGTATGTGATTCTTCCTATACTCTTGAGCATGATATTTTAAAGGAAGATATATATAGTGCGGCAATGTCTTTTGACTTAAGCACTGAATAATATATAGTACGGTAGACGTCGTGTGCTAATTGAACGTGGTTATGCAATGTCTTTTGACTTAAGCTGAATAATAAGAATTTTGAAGTATTTCAAAATTGTTAAGAAACCATTTTGAAAGAAGAGTAACACTTGGTTTTAAAGGTTTTAAAAAGAGTTATACTAGCTTTATGGGAGTTAGGTATAACGTCTTAAGAGAGGTAAAGAAGATGGTTTCTTGATTTTAGAAGTTAAGAGACTTGATCTTATAAGATAAGAGACTTAACTTAAATGAATTAATATGGATTTTGTGTGAAACCTCATTCGTGAGTAATGAGTACTTGGTTTTAAAAGGAATAATGTTTCTTGATTTGGAAATCGAATGTGTATCGATAAACCAATTGCAGCGTTAATAAAGGAAAATGTATTGAATAATTAAGTATTATTAAAACCAGTAGAACCTCCATCCGCATAGAAGCTAAGATGAGACAAAATGATATTACATTTTCTAGATCATGGTCGCTTAATAAGATTGATTATGAACAAGATTAACCTACTACCTATGGCATATGTTACTCTATTGTTTTAAAAGAGATTAAGACATTGAACTATGAAACTTTTCTAAAAAGAAACTTGCGTAATTGAAATTAGGCAAACCGAACTTTTAGGAAAAGAAAGGCATTGTGTTGTCTTAAAATGGTTTAAAACATAAAGTGTTATAACTTTATGGGAAGTTGGTTATAACGACTTTATGAAAACAAAAGAAGGGTTTTATCATTTGTTTTAATGTGGTAACTTGACTTTTAAAGAAGTATTTTGGTCAAAAGAAGGCATGGTATTGCCTTAATTTGGTCTTAAAAGGAAAGTATGAAAGTTGTTTTGGTTTACTTAAAGATATAAGTCACACATTTTTATATACTACGTATCGGGTGACTTTTATAAAAGGAATGAATCTCTTAAAAGAATTTAACGTCACGTAGTACTTTAGGAGTTAAAATCCGGACTTTGACATAAAATGAAAGTACCTTGAGTTGTGTATAACTTGCCTATGCTTGTTGTTATGAAACTTGACCATGTTACGTGTGATAGCCTTGTTGTGCAAGTGAATGTATTTCACTCGACTCTTAGGTTCATCCGAATGTATTTCACTCGACTCACGGTTCATCAGGAATGTATTTCACTCGACTACGGTTCATCCGAATGTATTTCACTCGACTCTAGGTTCATGGGATGAGCAGGAATGTATCCCACACGTTTCTATCTGGGTCCATGAGATGGGCGAGACATGTTATACGTATCACATGATTTGTACCTAGGCTGGCGGTGAGGAAGAAGTTCCACGGGCATGAGGATGACTTTGAGGCGTGAGTCACGACTTGACATAACGCTTTTATGTTGTGAACTGTAGTTTGGTGCCCATACATGTCTCCTGCGTTATATAGACTAGAAGGATTTCATTTCCAGTATTTTACAGTGTCACATACTTGGTACCGGTTGTCTTGACCTCGCCGGGGCCGCGTTCATCTGCAGTAGAAGTACATTTGTCGATCCGCGTTTAGGATCTCATTTCAGCGTCTTGGGAAGCTCAGTCCGCCGGAGGCTTATCTTTGGTATGTTACCACAGTCATGAGGTCCTTGTACATTCGGGGATATGGCGGGCCTGTCCCATCATAGTTGTTGTATAAATCTTAGAAGTGCATGCTTGTTGTGGCGGGGTTGTAAGGATTATGCTGTTCAAATGTATAATTATATATATATATGTTGAAAAGGCAACCGTTTTGGTTGGCCTATTTTCTTTCATCTTAATCCATGTCTATTTACATGTTTAAGTTTTATTTCCATTGGTTTTCTCGATGTTGTATCACTAGGGTGCAGGGTAAGGCACGATCCACGGGCCGGTTCGGTCGTGTGATTGTGGGCGAAGCGTAAAAAGGGATATGCTTGTTCTAGTTGATATTTATATATCGCATGAGCAACTTTCTCGAATTATTGTTTCATACTACATGTCATTTCGTGTTATTGTTTTATATTCATTGATTACTGATGTTGTATCACTAGGGTGCCCGGTAAGGCACGATCCGAGCCGGGTTGGTCACGACAAAAGTGGTATCAGAGCAGTTAATCCTCGGAAAGTGTCTACAGACCGTATCTAGTAGAGTCTTGATTATCGGTGTGTTGTGCACCACATCAATAATCAGGAGGCTATAGGATATTTAGGATTGATTTCCATTCTTCTCACTTTGAGATCGTGCTTTAGAGCTGTGTTATAAGTTGGACCTCTCTAACGTATTCCTTTCCTTTACCAGTTATTCCTCCGCGCCAGGCAACTCGGGCCTAGAAGGGCAAAGCGTAGAGGCTGCAGTAAATCTGAGAGAGTTAGAAGGGCACAGGCCCAATCATCACCTGGGGTGATGCTTGTCTGAGGGATTACGAGGCGTCGCCAAGTGCAGAGTTTGTACGTGGCGGCGATTCCCTCTGCGGCCATGACATCTGGACCTTCAGTTCCACGACTAGGAGCATAAAATATGGATTGCAAGGAGACGGCCCTGTTACTAGCAAGGGATTTGGCAACCAGAGAGTATTTTATGTACCGATATATCAAATGTATTGATGATTATCTAAAGAAGGGTTGTGAAGAAGTAGCTCTTCAGTCAGGAATGAGCTTTTCTTGCGTTCAGGCTTATGTGCAGCAGGCTGAGAGACATAGAGATCGACAGATTAACCAAGATCAGTGAAGAGGGCGATTGGCGGGATCATTTGGTAACTCTCGGCGAACCGCCTCGGCCAGATTAGACATGCGCCTCGCCCGGTCAGAGTGTCCCTCCGAGGTTGATTTTCCCTCGGTGTGGCGGCGTCATCGAGAATGTCGTCTTTTGTTAACACTTGTTTCTCCTGCGGCCGTCGAGCCGTGTGACGAGGAATGTTCTATGAGGAAGGATGCAGTAGGAGGACTCGGCTATCGGTCGATTGTGGATTGATGGTTCGGAGGAAGGCGTTAGCGAGAGAACCACCCCACTCGGTGTGGCGTTGTGGTAGGTGTCATTCGAAGTGTCGTGCTTCTGGCGGTTGTTATTTTTGCGGCGGCAGGCCATTTGCGCGGAATTGTCCGACCAAGGGTGGTGCGGATGTGGAGACTCAGCCGTCGGGAGCAGTGGCTAGTTCATCACCTTCCCCATCTATGCGCCCAACAGGGCAGGTTTGATTAGTACGACAAAGGAGAGTGAAGCAGGAGATACAGGTATATCCTTAACCCTCTAGAGATTTGTATGTATGATAAGATGCAAATATCTTAAGTATTATTCTCAGTTAGCATTGTGTTAATAGTGATTAGAAATCCAGTTAGTTAACGGGTAAGTTTGGGGATAGAAAGTGGGAGCCTTAGAATATTATACGTAGAGACCTTAGAGGCGAGGCCATCTTTGGTAAAAGAATTATTTCATGTTGAACCCTTATCGCTGTGCATAGTGCACGTGAGATATATTTGTGGGATAAGTCCCTGAGTAGTAGGGAAATGAAAGAGGGTAGTTGAGCTAAGAAGACCGCTAGGTTTTCGTAACGTGATTAGTAAGATTGTTCCGGATCGGGGAGCTAGTGTTTTGCGTTCTTGGTCGGGTTGAGGCCATGTTGCGGTCGACCGCGGCACGTATGGTGGTGGTCGCTTTGTGTTAGGGTCACGAGGGTGTTAGGCCCAGTTTAGTTAACCATCGTGCGAGTTCGTGGATGCGTTCGACCGATGAGTCGGGCGATAAGGTCGGCCGTCTTATCTTTTAATCAAACCGTGTTCTCGGTAGTAAGTTGCGAGATGATTATTTCAGAAAGGTTGTAAGGCTGCACGAGATGCCTACCTTCACCTTATGACAGACAGTGGAGCCCAAGTTTTGGCTGTTTCTTTTAGGAAGTTTTACCAGCGGGGTTAGGAACTCGGTAAATATCGATGTCGTATTCGCCGGGCGAGTTTGGATTTCAGGGGTAGCTGTGGGTATTGTTGCCTCCTGTTGAGGGAGTGTTTTATAACTACCATTTCAGTATTCGAATGTCGCTTTATGACGCCTTGTAGGGGCGGAAACGTAAGTTGCCGTTCGATTGGTTCGATGTTGGCAAGGTTGGATAGTTGGTTCATACTTGTCGGCGGGATGTGGATAGGGTGAAGCTTATCGTAAGAGGTTATTGGCGGCTCGAGTCAGCGAAGTTGTGCGGATGATCGGCGGCGCTGAGTTCAGGATGACGGTGGGTTTTCTTGAAGGTACCACCGGAAGGTGTGGACGAGATTCGGAAAACAGAGGAAACTTAGCCCGAGTTACTTTGGGCCTTTTCAGATCATGTGAAGAATAGGCCAGGTTGCCTATAGTTAGCATTGCCGTCCGACTTAGGAGGCAGTACGTCCAGTCTTTCGTGTTGTTATGTTCGGGAAAGTATCGGAGATCCATCCAGAGTGTTCCCAGTTAATAATGACCAAGTTGGAGATAATAAACCCGAGATTTTGGAAACTGAAGCAGTAGAGGAAATGTGGTAAGTCATGAGAAGGAGTTCGAGAGTATGAGAAGGGTACGACGAGTAAGGGAAGAAGCGGGCATGTGTTGAGAACATAGAAGTGATAGTTTCGTTTGTAAAGTGAAGGTGCGAAGGGAGTATCTTTTAGACCTTGGGTAGGAGCTTTTGTAGTAATGGAGGTGATTCCTCGTAGACTTGAAATTGAGTATTTGCGCGTGTTGTATTGTGGCCAGGTGGGGCATGTTTGTTTTCGTACGTATTATAGTGAAGACTATACTGGCGCACGTATGTTTTGAGACTTAGAAGGAACATTCGGGACGAATGTTTCTAAGGAGGGGAGAATGTTATACCGTATTTCAGTATGTATGCGTGAGGGCGTGCGTGAAAAATTTGAACTTGAAGTAGACTTGGCGAAATATTTTTGTGCACAACACCCGATTAGAATCGTTTTAAATGAAGCGTTTTACACAACTTGCGAAGGGAAAATTCGGCTATGTCATTTAGTATTTTTGCGGATTTTTCGAGAGATGAAACATTTTGGACCAACGGGAGGGTGACATGTGTCACCCTCATTGGCGTTACTTTGGCGGTTTGGACGAAAAGGAGTCAAAGGGGTTGGTAGGATATTTTGTGATATTTGTGTGGTAGATGGATAAGGTACACATGGATGAATCTTGACCCTACACTTGCCTTGCACTTGGCATGATCTTGGCCATTGGTTGGCCATGGCTTGACCTATAAATACCCCTCCCTTGTTGAAGACTTCTTCATCCTAAAATCTTTCTAATTCTTGAAAGCTCTCGCCCCCCCCCCCCCTTAGTGTAGTGTTCTCGTCCAAGAACACATCCCTCCCCCTGTGTGGGGCTTGTGGTAGAGTTCTCCCACTCCTAGTAAAGGCCCTTGGCGAGAGTGTACACACCCCCTTGTGGTGTTGTCTCGTATAAATACCCCCCCTCTTGGTAGAAATACTCTACAAGTATTGTTACTATGCCCAAAATACCTTAGCCTTATACCTTGTAGTATTCCAAAAAGTTACCTCTATACGTATAGTCCGAAAATACTACCCTATGTCCTTTTTGTCTCAAACCGAAACCCTAAGGAAAATCTCCATAGTTGGTTGGAGTATTTAGAAGAAGTTGCGTAGAACTTCTAAGGGTTGTTTGGAGCGGGTTGGAGCGCCCGGAGTAGGAGCTAAACGTTGCTCAGGATCGACATTATAACTTGGATAATTTTGGGCTTACCGAGGTAAATAATCCTAACCTTCTATTGTAATTGGAAATTACATACTGTAGTTGTATAATGAATATAAGATTCATAGAAGAGATTTGATGTTATACCCCGTATTTCCAGAGTATGTACGTGAGGGCGTACGTATAAAAGTTTAAGCCTTAAAGTAAGCAAAGTGGCGAATTTGTGCACAAGTGCCAAAAAGAGTCGTTTTTCGACGATACGTTTTACTAGACTTGCGAAGGGAAAATTCCGGCTATGTCATTTCTAATTTTTGCGGATTTTTCCGAGAGACGAAACATTTTGGACCAACGGGAGGGTGACATGTGTCACCCTCACATTGGAAGCAATTGTGGGCGGTCTTGGACGAAAAAGGTGGCTTTAGTTGGTAGGATATTTTGTGCAAGTTGGTGTGGTAGATGGATAAGGTGCACATGGCTAAATCCTAGCCCTACACTTGCCTAACACTTGGAAGAATCTTGGCCATTGGTTGGCCATTTCTTGACCTATAAATACCCCCCCTTTGTTGATGAAATTCTTCATCCAAAAATCATTTCTAAGTGTTAAAATCCCTCCCCCTTTTGAGAGTTGTGTTTCGTCCAAGCCCCCTTGAGTGAGCCTTGGCGAGAGCCTACCCCCTAGCCTACTTGCTTTTGTATAATACCCCCCTTTGTGGTATTGAAATACTCTCCAAGTATTGTTATAATGCCCAAATACTTTAGCCCATATACCTTGTAGTACTTTCCAAAGTTACCTCTATACGTAGAGCCCGAAAATACTACCTTATGTCCTTTTTGTCTCAAACCGAAACCCTAGGGAAATCTCCATAGTTGGTTGGAGTATTAAGAAGAAGTGGCGTAGGACTTCTAAGGGTTGTTTGGAGCGGGTTGGAGCACCCGGAGTAGGAGCTAAACGTTGCTCAGGAGCGACATTTATACTTGGATAATTTTGGGCTCATCGAGGTAAATAATCCTATCCTTCTAGTGTAATTGGAAATTACATACTGTAGTAGTATTGAAATGAATATAAGATTCATAGAAGTGAATTGAACTGTAATAGAAGGATATTACAGAATAGACTTGAACTAAAATCACATCAGAAGAATATAAGTAGAAGATTAAACTGTATTTACATAGGACTGTATTTACAGTAGACTGATAACCTTTATTGGTTGAATGTTCTGCAAGTAGCATGTGCTACTTAGAAGGTGGACAAGGCTAGCCGGGTTATAGCCGTGGAACGTTTTGCTTATAGTCGATAATCGTCGCGAGGTATGTGATTCTTCCTATACTCTTGAGCATGAAGTATTTTAAAAAGAATACATATAGTACGGTAGACGTACGTGTGGCAATGTCTTTTGACTTAAGCCTGAATAATATGTATATATTATATGGTAGATGTACGTGTGCTAACTGAATATAGTTGTACGGCAATGTCTTTTGACTTAAGCCTGAATAATAAGAACCTTGAAATACTCTAAAAGGAATATAGATATAGTACGGTGAGCGTCGTGTGTTAACTGAATGTAGTGTTACGGCAATGTCTTTTGACTTAAGCCTAAATAAGAAGAATCTTGAAGTATTTCCAAAGAAATAAGAAACCGTTTTGAAAGAAGAGTAATACTTGGTTTTGAAAACATAAGAGTTATACTAGCTTTATGGGAAGTTAGGTATAACGTTTTAAGAGAGATAAAAAGAATGGTTTACTGTTTTTTAGAAGTTAAGAGACTTAATCTTAAAAGATAAGAGACTTGACTTAATTGTATTGATATGAAGTTTGTTAACAATGTGAAACCTCATTCGTGAGTAATGGGTACTTGGTTTTAAAGGGAATAATGTTTTACTGATTTCGGAAATCAGAATGAGTATCGACAAACCACGGCAGCGTTAATAAAGGAAAATGTATTGAATAATGAAGTATTATTAAAACCAGTAGAAACCTCCATCTGCATAGAAGCTAAGATGAGACAAAATGATATTACATTTCCTAGATCATGGCTGCTTAATAAGATTGATTATGAACAAGAATAACCTACACTCATATAAGGCATATGTTTCTCAGATTGTTTAAAGGAGAATTATATTCTTAAATGATTAAGACTATGAACTATGAAACTTTTCTAAAATAAAGAGTAGAGTAATTGAAATTAAGGCAAAGCCGAACTCTAGGAAAAGGAAGGCATTGTTTTGTCTTAAATGGTTTAAAACATAAAGTGTTATAACAGCTTTATGGGAAGTTAGTTATAACGACTTTATGAAAACAAAAGAAGGGTTTTATCATTGGTTTTAATGTGGTAACTCGACTTTAAAAAGAGAAGTGTTTTGGTTTACCTAATAATGTGAGTCACTCTATTTTTATACTACGGGTATCGGGTGACTTATATAAAAGGAATGAATCTCTTTAAAAGGAATTTAACGTACGTAGTACTTTAGGGTTAAAACCCGGACTTTGATATAAAATGAAAGTACCTTGAGTTAAGTATAACTTGCCTATGCTTGTTGTTGTGAAACTTGCCTATACGTGTTGTGATAGCCTTTGTTGTGCAAGAATTGTGTTTCTATACTCTGGCGTCTCGATGGAGGCGGTTGACTTGTTGAGAACTTCTTTGGGGCGTCTGGCGTGTGGAGAAATTCCGCAGTGCGTTCACGTTGATAGTGTTAATTTTGCTAATCGCTTTGGACATCTTGACCGCGATCGTAGCGGGTATGGTTCCATTTTGATTGTGGTCTTGTTGTTCCTTTTGGACATCGACCGCGATCGTAAGCGCGGGTATGGTTCCATTTTGATTCTTTGTCTTGTTGTTTCCTTTTGGACATCACGACCACGATCGTAAGCGCGGGTATGGTTCCATTTTGATTGTTGTCTTGTTGTTTCCTTTTTGGACATCACGACCGATCGTAGCGCAGGTATGGTTCCATTGGGATTGTTATTCCATGGACTAGCTCTCCATGAGGTTTTCTGTTCGGCCTTGGTATCGGTAGTCGGCTTCGTACTTGCCGTGTCGGCCGGGGTTTGGTTGTATTGCATTGTTAGTAGTACGGTTTTGGCATCAGGTAGGACTTGGTGTGCATGTGTACTTCTTGGTGTTATCATAGACTGCCGGCAGTGAGGAAGGTATTCCACGGGCATGATTGATGTGGAGGGCGTGAGACCCTGACTTGATATAATCATTATATGTGTGCATCGTAGTTTGGTTATCATACATGTCTCCGCTTTATATGATCGCTATGATTTCTTTTCTGATATTTCTGATTTCACATACTTGGTACTGTTATCGACCTCCTTGAAGTGCGTTCTGCCGCAGTAGAGGTACATCTATCGATCGATCCATTTTAGGATCACCTTTCAGCGTCTTGGAAGCTCAGTTCCTTGGAGGCTCATCTTTGGTATGTTACCACGAGTTTGTAGGTTCTTGTACATTCGGGGATATGGCGGGAGCCACATCCGTCATAGTTGTTGTAAAAATCTTAGAAGTGCATACCTTTGTTGTGGCGGGGTTGTAAGGATTATGCTCGCTCAAATGTCTATGTATATATATATCTTTGAAAGACAACCGCTTTGGTTGGCCTATTTTCTTTCATCTTGATCCATGTCTATTTAAATGTTTAAGTTCTTATTTCATTGGTTTTCTCGATGTTGTATCACTAGGGTATCCGGTAAGGCACGATCCACGGGCCGGGCAGTCGTGACAAAAGTGGTATCGAGCGATTAGTCTCGGAAAGTGTCTACGACCGTGTCTAATAGAGTCTTGATTATCGATGTGTTGTGCACCACATCTATAATCGTGAGGCTATAGGACATTTAGGATTAGTTTCCTTCTTCTCATTCCGAGATCGTGCCTTAGAGGCGTGTTGTAAGTTGGACCCCTCGACGCATCTCGTTTTTACGATTATGCCTCGCGCAAGGCAACCGGGCGAAGGCAAGCGGCGAGGAGTCTGCGAGTAAAGCGTGGCGATCTCTGAGACCACGATACTGAGCCTCGATCCGCGATGCAGGCGAGAGATGGGTTACAAAGTGGGCCCGATTAATGGCCGTTGTGGCGGACTTGAGGATAAGTGGGCCGACGCAGTTCGAGCACCGATGGTTCACCCTAGATCGGATAGTTGGAGGCTACGGGATTTTTACGAGGTGTAACCGCGAATTTTATGGGTCGAGGCACGAGGATGATCGCAGGAGTTCATCCGAAGCGATTCTGACGGATCATGAGAGTGATCAAGGCATCGGAGACCGAGTCGGTGGTCTAGGTTCGCATCGGTGCGTGATACCGCGATCGGCCGTTTGATTCGTGGGAGCGTCGGGAGAGAATGCACTTCCGGTATTTGGGACGAGTTCGCGGCATTTCTTGCACATTTCTTGCCTCACAGATGAGGAGGGCTCGGTAAACAAATTTTTGGTGTTGCTGTGAAGCAGGCGTGCAGTTCGGGAGTACAATGTGGAGTTCGACTCATTGGCGTGCGTCCGCATTAGTAGCTAGTATGGAGGATCGAGTGCACCGATATGTTCTGAGGCTCGATGATTACCTAGCGAGAGAGTTGTTCGGGTGTAGCTCTTGGTAGGGCATGGACATTGCCGCATGCGAGCTTATGCACTTAGGGGTGAGGCGGAGAAATCGACGGAATGGCGAGTCGCGAAGAGGCGAACAACAGGTCCTGGTGACTTTCGAGCGGACCGCCTCAGCCAGCGAACTAGTTATGCGCCTCGCCCGATCTGAGTGGTCTCCACGGCCGGGATATTCGGAGGCAGTCGGGGCTCAGGGTTGGTTTTCGGGAGAGCGGGGTGTTAGCGGTGAAGCCACCCTACCTCGTTGTGTGGCGTGGTAGACTCCATAGTGGAGTGTCGTGCTAGTTCGGGAGTTTGTTTTACATGCGGCGGCGAGGCCATTTTGGGAGAAACTGTCAGGCCGAGTGTAGCTGGTAGGATAGCACGAATCTGAGATCGATTGCGGGTTCTTCACCTTCCACAGCTAGGCGGGATGTTCATACCGTGAGCCACAGCAGGTCGCGGTGGAAGTTCCGATTTTAGCGGTCCTTTGAACCGCCTATTTTCAGTATATCCTTAACCTCAGAGACTTGTATGTATTGATGTTATGATAATGTGTTAAGTGTTATGTTCGGATAGCTTTGTGCTAAAATGTGATTTAGAAACACAGTTAGTGAAAAGGGTAAGCTGGGGTGAGAAAATGATGAACCTTAGAATATTACAGTTGAGACCTTAGATGTAAGTAGTCTTGAGTACAAGTTTTTGCAAGTGATCCTTGTCGGAGTGCATTTTATGCCTAGAATGTATTGTGTGATAAGTCCACAGGTAGTGTGAAATGGAAGTGGTAGCTTTCATGACTGTAGAGGTAAGATTGTTCGGATCGGAAACAAGAGCTTGATGCGTTAAGAGGGTCGGGTTGGGGCCAAGTTGCGGGCCAACCCGCGCCTGTTTGGGGTTGGGTCAGCTCGGGTGGTCGCCATGTGGTAGGGTCACGAGGGTGTTAGGCCCAGTTTAGATGACCATCGTATGAGTTCGTGGATCGTTCAACAGAATCGGTTCGTGTAGGCGAGGAATGGCCTTAAGGAGATTGAGGCTAGTAAGATGACCAAGTTTGGAGGTGGTGACTCCAAAGTTTTGGGAACTGGCGATGGTGAAGTGCGATGCGTCTTGGAAGAGTTCAAGTGTTCGAGAAGGGCACGACGAGTAAGGACGGAAGAGAACGGGTGTTATTCCATGGCCAGATGTGGCGATGACAACTTGTTAGAAGAACTTTATCGTTATCCGCTTGAGAAGGAACATTCGACGAATGTTTCTAAGGAGGAGAATGTTATACCCGTATTTCCAGTATATGCGTGAGGCGTACGTATAAAAGTTTAAGCCTTAAAGTAAGCAAAGTGGCGAATTTGTGCACAAGTGCCAAAAAGAGTCGTTTTAAATAAACGCTTTACTAGACTTGCGAAGGAAAATTCGGCTATGTCATTTTTAATTTTTGCGGATTTTTAGAAGGCGAAACATTTTGGACCAACGGGAGGGTGACAAGTGTCACCCTCACATTGGCCGAGACTTTGGGCGGTAATGGACGAAAGGGTGGGGTGTAGTTGGTAGGATATTTTGTGCAAGTTGGTGTGGTAGATGGATAAGGTGCACATGGCTAAATCCTAGCCCTACACTGGCCATTGGTTGGCCATTTCTTGACCTATAAATACCCCCCCTTTGTTGATGAAATTCTTCATCCAAAAATCATTTCTAAGTGTTAAAATCCCTCCCCCTTTTGAGAGTTGTGTTTCGTCCAAGCCCCCTCGAGTGAGCCTTGGCGAGCCTACCCACTGCCTAGTTGCTTTTGTATAATACCCCCCTTTGTGGTATTGAAATACTCTCCAAGTATTGTTATAATGCCCAAATACTTTAGCCCATATACCTTGTAGTACTTTCCAAAGTTACTGTCACGACCGAACCTGGCAGTACGTGGTGCCTTACCCTGCACCCTAGTGATACAACATCGGAGAAAATCACGGAAATAAAAACATGAACATGAATTAAGAGACAAGATAAATAAACAGGCCAACCAAAGCAGTTGCCTTCATCATATATACATAAATACCGACAGCTTATCTTTTTACAAACTCGCCTGTGATTACTCTGCACCTCTAAGATTTTTACAATGCTATGACGGACAGGCCCCGCCATACCACGAATGTATAAGAATCTACTGGACTACTGGGTAACATACCAAAAGATAAGCCTCAGAAGAAATGGGGCTTCCCACGCCGAATCGTGATCCATGGCGAGGATCCTGGCGATGTACTTCCACTGCGGCATGACGCGGCCCAGGAGTCGATCTGCGGTACCAAGTATGTGGCGAAAAGGCGTAAATGAAATCATAATAGTCTATATAAAGCGGGAGACATGTATGATAACGGATGAAATCGTGTCGGCCCATCCGTGGGACTCGGTGAATAATCGGATGAAATCGTGTCCTGCCCGTCGTGGGACTCGGTGTAAAATCGGATGGAATACGTGTCCTGCCCATCTCGTGGGACTCGGTGTAAAATCGGATGGAATACGTGTCCTCGCCCGTCGTGGGACTCGGTGTAAAATCGGATGGAATACGTGTCCTGCCCATCTCGTGGGACTCGGTGTAAATCGGATGGAATACGTGTCACTGCCCATCTCGTGGGACTCGGTGTATAATCAAATGAAATCGTGTCCTGCCCATCTCGTGGGACTCGGTGTAGAATCGCTCATAACAAATCAACCTACCTCCATCGAGGCGAGAGTGCAAATACAACAAAGGCTATCACAACAAGCATAGGCAAGTTTCACAACAACAAGCATAGGCAAGCTTCACAACAACAAGCATAGGCAAGTTATACACAACTCAAAGTACTTTCATTTTATGCCAAAGTCGGGTTTTAACCACTAAAGTACTACGTCGTTAAATTCCTTTTAAAGATCCATTTCTTTTACAAAGGTCACCGATGCCGTAGTATAAAAATAGAGTGACTAACATTGTTAAGTAAACCAAAATGCTTTCCTTTGTAAAATCAAGTAACAACCTTATTTTCCAAACGTTCAAGTTTGCCTAATTTCAAATGCTCAAGTTTCTCATTTTAGAAAAGGTTTCGTAGTTCATAGTTTTAATCCTTTAAAACATAATTCTCCTTTAAACGTTTTGAGAAACATATGTCTTATATGTGAGTAGGTTATTCTTGTTTATAATCAATCTTATTAAGCAGCCATGATCTAGGAAATGTAATATCATTTTGTCTCATCTTAGATTCTATGCAGATGGAGTTTTCTCTTGGTTTTAATACCATACTTCATTATTCAATACATTTTCCTTTATTAACGCTGCGTTGGTTTGCCGATACTCATTCGATTTAGAAATCGATAAAACATTATTCCTTTTAAAACCAAGTACTCATTACTCACGAATGAGATTTCACACTTTTAACAAAATTCATATCAATACCATTAAGTCAAGTCTCTTATCTTCAAAAAATCAGTAAACCATTCTTTTTATCACTCTTAAGACGTTATACCTAACTTCCCATAAAGCTAGTACAACTCTTATGTTTTCAAAGCCAAGTATTACTCTTCTTTCAAAAAGGTCTTTTGAAACACTTCAAGTTCTTTATTACTACACATCAAATCCGTTATAAGTCAAATCGATTACCCTTTGAAACCACAAAGCATTTTCTTACCTACATAAAGTCATTATAACAACTTCCCATAAAGCGTTATAACACTTTATGTTTCAAACCAATCAAATACATTAAACACGTATGCGTCTAGTACTACATAGTTATACACATATCATGCTAGAACAGATAGGAAGAGGTTCACATACCTCGCGACGATTATCGACTAATAGCAAAATGCTCCAAGTACCTCAAACGTCGGCAACTCCATAAGCTAAGTAGATCACGCCATCGTAGTACTTCAACCTATAGAGCCCTGGCGCTATTAACATCTTAGATCTCAATGTAGAATATCCTACAGAAAATTCGCGACACCTCCCCACAACAGCGTAAATCTCTCCTCAATCGAGGCCGCTACCAAGCCAACCGGGGGTTTGCACGCCTAACCTGACGTGTACAATTCTACTCACGAGAATACTACACAAGTCTCTTAATGTCTGATCTATGTAATTACAGTTGATTCACTTCTTAAAATTCGGGCTTAAGTCGCAAGACATTGCCGTAAGTATTATTCGAGCTTAAGTCAAAAGACATTGCCGCAACTATGTTCAGTTCTATATATAGTATACTTTAACTATATACTCCTACAACATGTAATTTCCAATTACAACAGAAGGTCAAGAATGTTTACCTCGATAAGCCCAAAATTATCCGAGTTTATATGTCGATCTGAGCAAGGTTTAGCTCTACTCCGTGCGCTCCAACCCGCTCCAAACAACCCTTAGAAGTTCTAACCAACTACTTAACACTTCAACCGACTATGAATGTTTTCCTTAGGGTTTCGTTTTTGTGGTGAGGAAGTATAATAGTATTTTAGGCTTTTGTATAAGTGTAACCTTGGGAATACTACAAGGTATTTGGGCCAAGGTATTTGGGCATTATAACAATACTTGGAGAGTATTTCTATACCACAAAAGGGGGTATTTATACGAGACAACAAGGCTAGGGGGGTACCCCTCGGCTAGGGCACCACAAAGGGGGAGGGGGAGGCTCTCGGCCAAGCTCACTCGAGGGGTGTGGTGGGCGAAAACTTCACGAGGAGAGGAGGATTTTTAACACTTAGAAAAATATTTGGATGAAGAATTTCATCAACAAAGGGTGGGTATTTATAGGTCAAGCCATGGCCAACCAAGGGCCAAGATTAATCCATGTGTTAGGCAAGTGTAAGGCCAAGATCAAGCCAAGTACACCTTATCCATCTACCACCAAAATATCCTACCAACTACTTGACAAAACAAGCCACATTTTCGTCCCAATTACCGCCCAAACGTGCCCCAATTAGAGGGTGACAAGTGTCGCCCTCTCGTTGGTCCAAAATGTTTCGTCTCTCGGAAAAATCCGCAAAAATTATAAATGACATAGCCGGAATTTTCCCTCGTAGTAATGGAAAGCGTTTCGTCGGAAAAAGACTCTTTTCGGCACTTGTGCCTAAATTTCGAACTTAGCCTAACTTTAAGGCTTAAATTTTTATACGTACGCCCTTACGTACATACTCTGGAAATACGTGGTATAACAGTTACCTCTATACGTAGAGCCCGGAAATACTACCTTATGTCCTTTTTGTCTCAAACCGAAACCCTAGGGAAATCTCCATAGTTGGTTGGAGTATTAAGAAGAAGTGGCGTAGGACTTCTAAGGGTTGTTTGGAGCGGGTTGGAGCACCCGGAGTAGGAGCTAAACGTTGCTCAGGAGCGACATTTATACTTGGATAATTTTGGGCTCATCGAGGTAAATAATCCTATCCTTCTAGTGTAATTGGAAATTACATACTGTAGTAGTATTGAAATGACTATAAGATTCATAGAAGTGAATTGAACTGTAATAGAAGGATATTACAGAATAGACTTGAACTAAAATCACATCAGAAGAATATAAGTAGAAGATTAAACTGTATTTACATAGAATTTGTATTCTGATGGTGATAACCTTTATTGGTTGAATGTTCTGCAAGTAGCATGTGCTACTTAGAAGGTGGACAAGGCTAGCCGGGTTATAGCCGTGGAACGTTTTGCTTATAGTCGATAATCGTCGCGAGGTATGTGATTCTTCCTATACTCTTGAGCATGAAGTATTTTAAAAAGAATACATATAGTACGGTAGACGTACGTGTGGCAATGTCTTTTGACTTAAGCCTGAATAATATGTATATATTATATGGTAGATGTACGTGTGCTAACTGAATATAGTTGTACGGCAATGTCTTTTGACTTAAGCCTGAATAATAAGAACCTTGAAATACTCTAAAAAGAATATAGATATAGTACGGTAGACGTACGTGTGTTAACTGAATGTAGTGTTACGGCAATGTCTTTTGACTTAAGCCTAAATAAGAAGAATCTTGAAGTATTTCCAAAGAAATAAGAAACCGTTTTGAAAGAAGAGTAATACTTGGTTTTGAAAACATAAGAGTTATACTAGCTTTATGGGAAGTTAGGTATAACGTCTTAAGAGAGATAAAAAGAATGGTTTACTGATTTTTAGAAGTTAAGAGACTTAATCTTAAAAGATAAGAGACTTGACTTAATTGTATTGATATGAAGTTTGTTAACAATGTGAAACCTCATTCGTGAGTAATGGGTACTTGGTTTTAAAGGGAATAATGTTTTACTGATTTCGGAAATCAGAATGAGTATCGACAAACCACGGCAGCGTTAATAAAGGAAAATGTATTGAATAATGAAGTATTATTAAAACCAGTAGAAACCTCCATCTGCATAGAAGCTAAGATGAGACAAAATGATATTACATTTCCTAGATCATGGCTGCTTAATAAGATTGATTATGAACAAGAATAACCTACACTCATATAAGGCATATGTTTCTCAGATTGTTTAAAGGAGAATTATATTCTTAAATGATTAAGACTATGAACTATGAAACTTTTCTAAAATAAAGAGACTGGAGTAATTGAAATTAAGGCAAACTGGAACTCTAGGGAAAAGGAAGGCATTGTTTTGTCTTAAATGGTTTAAAACATAAAGTGTTATAACAGCTTTATGGGAAGTTAGTTATAACGACTTTATGAAAACAAAAGAAGGGTTTTATCATTGGTTTTAATGTGGTAACTCGACTTTAAAAAGAGAAGTGTTTTGGTTTACCTAATAATGTGAGTCACTCTATTTTTATACTACGGGTATCGGGTGACTTATATAAAAGGAATGAATCTCTTTAAAAGGAATTTAACGTACGTAGTACTTTAGGGTTAAAACCCGGACTTTGATATAAAATGAAAGTACCTTGAGTTAAGTATAACTTGCCTATGCTTGTTGTTGTGAAACTTGCCTATACGTGTTGTGATAGCCTTTGTTGTGCAAGAATTGTGTTTCTATACTACGCGTCTCGATGGAGGGCGGTTGACTTATTGAGAACTTCTTGGGGCGTCTTGCGGTGTGGAGAAATTCCGCAGTGCGCTCGCTGATAGTGTTAATTTTGCTAATCGCTTTGGACATCACGACCGCGATCGTAGCGCGCGGGTATGGTTCCATTTTGATTGTGGTCTTGTTGTTCCTTTTGGACATCTCGACCACGATGCGTAAGCGCCGCGGGTATGGTTCCATTTGATTCTTTGTCTTGTTGTTTCCTTTTGGACATCTTGACATGATCGTATACACGGGTATGGTTCCATTTTGATTGTTGTCTTGTTGTTTCCTTTTTGGACATCTCGACCACGATCGTAAGCGCGGGTATGGTTCCATTGGGATTGTTATTCCATGGACTAGCTCTCTATGAGGTTTACTGTTCGGCCTTGGTATCTGGTAGTCGGCTTTCGTACTTGCCGTGTCGACCGGGGTTTGGTTGTATTGTATTGTTAGTACGGTTTTGGCATCAGGTAGGACTTGGTGTGCAGGTGTACTTCTGGGTGTTATCATAGACTGCAGGCAGTGAGGAAGGTATTCCACGCATGATTGATGTGGAGGCGTGAGACCACGACTTGATATAAGCGTTATATGTGTGTCTTGTAGTTTGGTTATCATACATGTCTCTGCTTTATATAGTGCTATGATTTCTTTTCTGATATTTCTGATTTCACATGCTTGGTACTGTTATCTTGACCTCGCCCGAGGCTGCGTTCATCTGCGCGAGTAAGTCGTCATTGTCGATCCATTTTAGGATCACCTTTCAGCGTCTTGGAAAGCTCCGTTCCTTCGGAGGCTCATCTTTGGTATGTTACCCTGAGTTTGTAGGTTCTTGTACATTCAGGGGTATGGCGGGGCCCTGTCCCGTCATAGTTGTTGTAAAAATCTTAGAGTGCAGCCTTTGTTGTAGGCGGGGTTGTAAGGATTATAGCTTTTCAAATGTCTATGTATATATATATCTTTGAAAAGGCCGTTTTGGTTGGCCTATTTTCTTTCATCTTGATCCATGTCTATTTAAATGTTTAAGTTCTTATTTCCGCTGGTTTTTCTCTGATGTTGTATCACTAGGGTGCCCGGGGTAAGGCACCAGTCACGGGCCCCGAAACGGGTCGTGACATTTGTACTGTAATAGAAGGATATTACTGAAAAGACTTGAACTGAAATCACATCAGAAGAATAATCTACAGAGTAGTCTAGTCATTGGTAGACTAATATAACCTTTATAGGTTGAATGTGCTGCGAGTAGCGTATTCTACTCGGAGGGTGGAAAAGGCTAGCCGGACTACAGTACTTTGGAGCGTTTTGCTAATAGTCGATAATCGTCGCGAGGTATGTGATTCTTCCTATCCTCTTGAGCATGATATTTTAAAGAATATATATAGTACGGTAGACGTACGTGTGTTAACTGAATAATAATTACGGCAATGTCTTTTGACTTAAGCCTGAATAATAATTACGGCAATGTCTTTTGACTTAAGCCTGAATAATCTTGAAGTATTTCAAAAGAATACTGAACCATTTTTAACAGAAGAGTAATACTTGGTTTTAAAAGCTTAAGAGTTATACTATCTTTATGGGAAGTTAGGTATAACGGCTTAAGAAAGATAAAAAGAAGGGTTTATTGACTTTAAGAAGATTAAGAGACTTAATCTTAAAAAGATAAGAGACTTGACTTGGTTAATTAATATGAGTTTTGTTAAAAAGTGTGAAACCTCATTCGTGAGAAATGAGTACTTGGTTTTTAAAAGGAATAATGTTTTACTGATTTCGGAAATCTGAATAAGTATCGAACAAACCACAGCAGCGCTAATAAAGGGAAATGTTTTGACTAATAAAGTATTATTAAAACCAGTAGAAACTTCCATCTACATAAAAGCTAAGATGAGACAAAATGATATTACATTTCCTAGATCATGGCTGCTGTAATAAGATTGTTATGAACAAGAATAAACTACTCACACATAAGGTATATGTTTCTCAAATTGTTTTAAAGGATTAAAACTATGAACTACTAAACCTTTCGAAAATGAGAAACTTGAGTAATTGAAATTAGGCAAACTTGAACGTTTGGAAAAGAATGTTGTACTTGATTTTACAAAGAGAAGTGTTTTGATTTACTTCAAAAGATAATCACTCTATTTTTATATACTACGGGTATTGTGTGACTTTTGTAAAAATAACGTATCTTTTAAAGAGTTAATGTATGAAATACTTTGGGGATAAAAACCCGATCTTGTTAATCATATAGTAGAAAGTACCTTGTGTGAATAATTTGATTGTGTTGGTTTGTGATAGCCTTGTAATACTTCTTGTTGATTTGATAAGGAAACATGCTAGGATGTGTTACACCCCGTAAATTCAAGGAGTTAAGATAAGAACATACCAAGGAAAATAAGTTTTGAGAGTCGATAGATAAGTTGACAAACATGTGTTGGACGGATTTTGAGTTTACCTTGGAGTGTTGTACCCCAGTTGTTAAGAGTTTCGAGGTGTTTAAAGGCCTAATATGTAGTTCGTTAAATCTAGATCCCAACGCAACAAACCGTTCGTCGATAGGACATCGGAGTCAAAAGTTATGGAAGTTTCAAGTTTGGTGCGTGACGGCAGTTTTCGGTTGAAGTGCAGCGCCACGAATCTTGAAACTTTTCTCGGAAGTGGAAGCGCCGCGGCGCCGGCGGTGGGGCCGCGGCGCCAAGGCGGGATTTTTTGCGATAAAAGGCTGAAATCAGGAGATATTTTGTTAAAAACCTATGGGAGGGTGACAAGTGTCCCTCCCATCCTTTTTGACCAGACTAGGGCCTATTTTAGGGCCAAGTCTTGGAAGACTTGGCCATTTCATTTCAAAACCCTTCCATGGAAAACCCTCTCCCTTCTCTCTAGTTTTCTGAAGAAAACCTAGCTTAAGAGGAAACTGTTGGAGCGGCGGCAAGAAGGAAAAGTGTGGGTAAACTTGTGGGAAGCACTGGTGGGCGATTTTGACGGAAAAAGGTGGAAGAAAAAGGGGCTTTTGTGGGCTATTCCTTAAGGTAAAAGTTTCCCCTTTCTCTTGGTTATGAGCCTAAGGCTGTTATATTTTTGTAGTATAGATGTGAGCCTAAGGCTGTTATATTTTAGTAGTTTAGAATTGAGCCTGAGGCTGTTTTATTTGAATAGATTTGGATCTTGTTGTCTTGTTGAAGATGTCTAGGGCTAGATATCATGTTAGGCCTAAGAACATGGATTGGTAAGATTTGAAAGGGATTTAGGAATTGGTTATATTGTTGGCCAAGAATGGCATGGAAAGTATTGGGTTATTTTGTATTATTTTGGGGCGTTTGTTATTGATTTCGACCTTGAAAGAGGTGGCATAGTAAGTAAGAACAAAGGAAGTGCCGTCCAAATTACCGTAGAATTTAGGGACTTTGCACTTAGTTTATTCTACATTCGAAGCTAGAGATTGATAGACGTTTTATGATCCTTATGGGATTGAAGTACTACGTGTAGCATATTCCTCTTAAGGGCGATAATACGGTGGAGCATTTTGCTTATTGTCGACAGTCGTCGCGAGGTATGTGATTCTTCCTATCCTCTTCAGCATGACTATTTGTAAAATATATAGTGCGGTAGACGCACGTGTGTTAAAGGAATTTGATTTCCCTTTTGTGTCTTGACTTGATATGAAGTGTTAAGGGCTTCATAGTGTGGAAATAGTAGTAAAGTCTTATCCGTTAATGCTTGAATTTTCAGTGGTTAAAGAATGAGCCCTATTGGTCTCATAAAGGTTTATAGTGGTAATTGGTTGGTTTAAAACATAAAGTATTATAACGGCTTTATGGGAAGTTTGTTATAACCACTTTATGTAGCTAAAAGAATGGTTTGTTGATTTCAAAAGATAGAGACGTGACTTGTAATTGACCTAAATGGTGTTGAAAAGTATAAAACCTAATTCGTGAGAAATGAATACTTGGTTTTTAAAAGAATAACGTTACAAATTCCGGAAATGGGAATAAGGATCAAACAAGCCAATGCAGCGTCGATAAAGGAAAGAAGTAATGACGATTAATCATATTAAAACCGGTAGAAACCTCCATTTGCATAGAAGCTAAGATAAGACAAAATGGCATTACATTTCCTAGATCATGGCTGCTCTAATGAGAATTATTGAAATCAAGTTCTGATTTTCCTAAAAGTTTCAAAGTAAGGAACTCGTTTTCTAAAAGAAAAGAGACTTAAGAATTTGAAGTATTTTGGTTTAAAAGAAAGACATGATTTTGTCTTGACGTGTTTTATTAATCATAAAGTGTTGTAATAGCTTTATGGGAAGTTAGTTATAACGACTTTATGGAAAATAAAGAAATGGACTCATTATTGGATTTAGAATGGTAACTTGATTTAGGAAAAAGGGAAGTAACTCGCTTTCAAATATTGAACTCCTTGTGATGGAAAAACATAAGTGACTTGTTTATAAAAGGTAGGAGTACCTTGATCCTAAAGGGGTTAAGTACTTGGGTTTTAAATGGTATACTTGACGTTGTGTTAAGAAGTATTTATAGTACCTTGAGTTGTGTGTACTAGCCTATGCTTGTTGTGGTAGCCTTTGTTGTGCAAGTGTTTGGTTGTGTGCTACCGAGTCTCGATGGGAGGCTATCTGGTTGCTTGATGGACATCGACACGTTGGGTAGCCACGGGTATGCTTCCATTGTCGATCCTCTTGGACATCGACACGCGTTGGGTAGCCCGGGTATGCTTCCATTGTGAGTGTTATCCGGTTAGTTGTTTGGACATACCGACACGTTGGGTAGCCGGGTATGCTTCCACATGAGTATCATCTTGTTATTTCCTTTGGGCATACCGACACGTTGGATGGTCCACGGTATGGGCCCACTAGGATGGTTCCATGGCCATGCTTATACCGAGTGAGATGCCGGCATGCGCCATTGTGCGGTTAAATTCCGTTGTATTTGAGTGATGATTTCACGGGCATGAGTCCACGACTTGACATGATCGCTTATATGTCATGTATCGTAGTTTGGTTATCATACATGTCTCCCGCTTTATATAGACTATTATGATTTCATTTATAGTATTTACGCTTTCACATACTTGGTACTCACTGATCGACTCCTTCGGGGATGCGTTCATGCCGCAGGTTCAGTACATAGCTTATCGATCCGCCTCTTAGGATCATTTGTTCGGTTCTCGGAAGCTCCATATCTCCGGAAGCTTGTCCTGTGGTACGGTTCCCTGAAGTAGCAGACTTTTGTATATTCAGGGGCATGGCGGGGCCCTGTCCCGTCATTATGGTTTCAAAATTCTTAGAGGTCTGTAATCACAAGTGGGCGAGTTTGTAAGGGATATAATCGCTCAAGTTTTAATTTATGTTCAAAAAGGTAACCGCTGGGTTAACTCGCTTATTTCATCGCTTTATATGTTTAAGTTTTTATTTCCGGTTTTCTCGATGTTGTATCACTAGGGTGCCCGGTAAGGCACGATCCACGCCCGGTTCGGGTCGTGACAAAAGTGGTATCGAAGCGATTAATCCTGAGAGTGTCTGACAGTATCGATCCAGAGTCTTGATTATCGGTGTGTTGTGCACCACATCTATAATCAGGAGGCTATACGATATTTAGGATTGGTTTCCATTCTTCTCACTCTGAGATCGTGCCTTAGAGCGGTGTTATAAGTTAGACTCCCTCTGACGTGTTCTTTGTATACCAGTGATGCCTCCACGCAAGACAACCAGAGCCCAGAAGGGCAAGGCAGCAGAGGAAGCTGCGAGTAGAGCAGCAGCGGTCTCTCCTGAGACTACGACACTTGAGCCTCCAGTCCCACAGCCTGGGGCAGAGGAGATGGGGTATAAGGAGATGGCCCAGTTGCTAGCCAGGATTGTGGCCAGACATGAGGATAGGCTGGATGCAGCAGTTCCAGCTCCAGTAGTACCCATAGTTCACCCGAGGTCAGATAGTTTGAGGCTACGGGATTTTCTGAGTTGTAGCCCACCTGAGTTCTACGGGTCGAGGCCTGAGGATGATCCGCAGGAGTTCATCCGACAGTTACAGCGAATCATGAGAGTGATCAAGGCTTCAGAGACCGAGTCAGTGGTTTTGGGTTCACATCGGCTGCGTGATACTGCAGTCGACTGGTTTGATTCGTGGGAGCTGTCCCGAGGGGAACATGCACCTCCAGCTGGTTGGGGTGAGTTCTCAGAGGCTTTCCTTGGCCATTTCTTGCCTCCAAAGATGAGGAGGGCACGGGCCGACATATTTTTTTTTTTTTTAGGTAAATGCAAATATTATTACTAATAATGAAAAAGGAAGTGGCTACAATCAATCATTGAGGTATCTCAAGCCTCAACGTAATGCAAACAAGAAGAGATAGAGGGGAGGGGTGGTCACTCAAAAGGTGCCATTACAGGAGGGGATAAAATCATAGAGACAAATTTTTGATGATAAGACAAAGAGGGCGCACAGTTCGGGAGTACAATGTAGAGTTTGACTCATTGGCCCGGTATGTCCCCGCTGTGGTGGCCAATATGGAGGATAGAGTGCACCGTTATGTCACGACCCGAACCCGGGCCCGTGACTGGTGCCTTACCCCGGGCACCCTAGTGATACAACATCAGAGAAAAATCAGCGGAAATAAAACATACACATGAAACAAGAGACATGATAAATAAACAAAGCAACCAAAATAGCTTGCCTTCAGACATATACATAAAAACAGAACAATTATCCTCTTTACAAACTCGCCACAAACAAGACTACTGCACTCTAAGAAGTGACAACAACTATGACGGGACAGGGCCCCGCCATACCCATGAATGTACAAGAACCTACAGACTCAGGGTAACATACCAAAAGATAAGCCTCCGAAGGAACGGGCTTCCCAACACGCTGAACTGTGATCCTAAGAGCGAGGATCCACAACCGATGTACCTCTACCTGCGGCATGAACGCAGCCCCCCGAAGGAGGTCGATAACAGTACCAAGTATGTGAAATCAAATATCAGAATGAAATCATGACAGTCTATATAAAACAGGAGACATGTATGATAACCAAACTACAGTTTACAACATAAAAGTAGTCATGTCAAGTCGGGGACTCACTGTTATACCCCGTATTTCCAGAGTATGTACGCGAGGGCGTACGTATGAAAATTTAAGCCTTAAGATTTGGCAAGTCTCGAAATTTGTACACAAGTGCCGAAAGGAGTCGTTTTTCGACGAAACGTTAAACTAAACTTGCGAAGGGAAAAATACGGCTATGACATTTATAATTTTTGCGGATTTTTCCGAGACCCTCCCTGTCACGACCCGAACCCGAGCCCGTGACTGGTGCCTTTCCCCGGGCACCCTAGTGATACAACATCAGAGAAAATCAGCGGAAATAAAAGCATGAACATGAATCAAGAGACATGATAAATAAACAGGCCAACCAAAACAATGCCTTTCAAGATATATACATAAATACGACAGCTTATCCTTTTTACAAACTCGCCCACAACAAGCATTACTGCACTTAAGAGTGACAACAACTATGACGACAGGCCCCGCCATACCCCGAATGTACAAGAACCTACTGCACTGTGGTAACATACCAAAAGATAAGCCTCAAGAAACGGCTTCCCAACACGCTGAACTGTGATCCTATGAGCGAGGATCCACAACCGATGTACCTCTACCTGCGGCATGAACGCAGCCCCCCGAAGGAGGTCAGTACAACAGGTACCAAGTATGTGAAACTGAAAATACTGCAGTTAAATCATAACAGTCTATATAAAGCAGGAGACATGTATGATAACCAAAATACAGAACGCAACATAAAAGCAGTCAAGTCAGGGACTCACGCCCTCAAGGTCATCACTCAATATATAACTATGGGTCTCACGCCCACAACATCAATCATGTTCGCATCATGGCCGCATGCCCCCGGAATTCTGCATCGGTGTAGACATGTCCATGATGCAACAACAATAACAATGCCACATGGCCACATGCCCCCGGAATTCTGCATCGGTGCAGACATGTCCATGTAACATCAACAACAATATACTGGGTGGTCAACCCTGCCGCATGGCCACATGCCCCCGGAATTCTGCATCGGTGCAGACATGCCCATGTAACAATAATAACCATATATCGGGTAATCAACCCTGCCGCATGGCCACATGCCCCCGGAATTCTGCATCGGTGCAGACATGCCCATGTAACAATAATAATGGAAGCATACCCGTGGAATCTTCCGTCACTGCCGGTACGTCCAAGTAAGCTCTCAACAAGTCAACCGGCCCTCCATCGAGAGACGCGGTAGTATAGAACCACAATTCTTGCATAACAAAGGCTATCACAACAAACACAGGCGAGTTACACAACAACAAGCATAGACAAGTTATACAACAACTCAAGGCACTTCCATTTTATATCAAAGTCCGGGTTTTAACCCTAAAGTACTACGTACGTTAAATTCCTTTTAAAGAGATCCATTCCTTTTATAAAGGTCACCCGATACCCGTAGTATAAAAATAGAGTGACTCACATTTTTAGGTAAACCAAAACACTTCCCTTTTCAACAACATTCTTTCCCCTAAGGTTCCAGTTTGCCTAATTTCAATTACTCAGGTCTCTTTATTTTAGAAAAGTTCCAGAGTTCATAGTCTTAATCATTTAAGAATATAATTCTCTTTTAAACAATCTGAGAAACATATGCCTTATAAGTGTTGGTTATTCTTGTTCATAATCAATCTTATTAAGCAGCCATGATCTAGGAAATGTAATATCATTTTGTCTCATCTTAGCTTCTATGCAGATGTAGGTTTCTACTGGTTTTAATAATACTTCATTATTTAATACATTTCCCTTTATTAACGCTGCAGTGGTTTGTCGGTACTCATTCTGATTTCCGAAATCAGTAAAACATTATTCCCTTTTAAAACCCAAGTACTCATTACTCACGAATGAGGTTTCACACAAACATCCATATTAAGTCAAGTCTCTTATCTTTTAAGATCAAGTCTCTTAACTTCTAAAAATCAGTAAACCATTCTCTTTACCACTCTTAAGACGTCATACCTAACTTCCCATAAAGCTTAGTATAACTCTTATGTTTTCAAAACCAAGTATTACTCTTCTTTCAAAACGGTTTATTAATCTTTTGAAATACTTCAAGATTCTTTATTATTCAGGCTTAAGTCAAAAGACATTGCCGTAACACTACATTCAGTTAACACACGTACGTCTACCGTACTATATATATATTATTCAGGCTTAAGTCAAAAGACATTGTCACACGTACGTCTACCGTACTATATATATATTCCGTTAAAATACTTCATGCTCAAGAGTATAGGAAGAATCACATACCTCGCGACGATTATCGACTATAAGCACAACGCTCCACGGCTATAACCCGGCTAGCCTTGTCCACCTTCCAAGTAGCACATGCTACTCGCAGAACATTCAACCAATAAAGGTTATCAGTCTACTGTAAATACAGTCCTATTGTTATACCCCGTATTTCCAGAGTATGTACGTAAGGGCGTACGTATATAATTTGAGCCTTAAAGTTTGGCTAGGTTCGAAATTTGGGCACAAGTGCCGAAAGGAGTCGTTTTTCGACGAAATGTTTTACTAAACTTACGAAGGGAAAAATACGGCTATGTCATTTTTAATTTTTGCGGATTTTTCCGAGAGACGAAACATTTTGGACCAACGGGAGGGTGACATGTGTCACCCTCACATTGGAAGCAAGTGGACGGCAAAGGCAAGGCTAAGGCACGTTTTTTGTGCCTTGGGTTAGGTAGGATATTTGTGCAAGTTGGTGTGGTAGATGGATAAGGTCCACATGGTTGAAATCTAGCCCTACACTTGCCTAACACTTGGATGAATCTTGGCCATTGGTTGGCCTTTACTTGACCTATAAATACCCCTCTAAGTTGAAGACTTTCTTCATCCTCACTTGAAAACTTCTAAGGCAAAAACCCTCCCTCTCTTGTGCTCGTCATGACACCCCTCCCCTTTGAAAGGCCCCTTGGCGAAACCTACCCCTAGCCTAGTTGTTTTCGTATAAATACCCCCCTTTGTGGTAAAGAAATACTTCTCCAAGTATTGTTATAATGCCCAAATACCTTGGCCCAAATACCTTGTAGTATTCCCAAGGTTACACTTATACAAAAGCCCAGAAAATACTATTATACTTTCTTTAGCCACTAAACGAAACCCTAAGGAAAACCTTCATAGTCGGTTGAAGTGTTAAGTAGAAGTTGCGTAGAACTTCTAAGGGTTGTTTGGAGCGGGTTGGAGCACTCGGAGTAGGAGCTTAATGTTGCTCAGGAGCGACATTATACTTGGATAATTTATGGGCTCATCGAGGTAAATACTACTGTCCTTCTATTGTAATTAGAAATTACATACTGTAGTAGTATATAAATGAATATAAGATTCATAAGAAGAGATTTGAACTGTAATAGAAGGATATTACAGAAAAGGATTGAACTGAAATCACTTCAGAAGAATATAAGTAGAAGTTAAACTGTACTTACATAGGACTGTATTACAGTAGACTGATAACCTTTATTGGTTGAATGTTTTGCAAGTAGCATGTGCTACTTAGAAGGTGGACAAGGCTAGCCGGGTTATATCCGTGGAGCGTTTTGCTTATAGTCGATAATCGTCGCGAGGTATGTGATTCTTCCTATACTCTTGAGCATGATATTTTAAAGGAAGATATATATAGTACGGCAATGTCTTTTGACTTAAGCCTGAATAATATATAGTACGGTAGACGTACGTGTGCTAATTGAACGTAGTTGTACGGCAATGTCTTTTGACTTAAGCCTGAATAATATATAGTACGGTAGACGTACGTGTGCTAATTGAACGTAGTTGTACGGCAATGTCTTTTGACTTAAGCCTGAATAATAAGAAACTTGAAGTATGTCACAAGAGTTAAGAAACCATTTTTGAAAGAAGAGTAACACTTGGTTTTAAAGGTTTTAAAAAGAGTTATACTAGCTTTATGGGGAGTTAGGTATAACGTCTTAAGAGAGGTAAAGAAAATGGTTTACTGATTTTAGAAGTTAAGAGACTTGATCTTATAAGATAAGAGACTTAACTTAAATGAATTAATATGAGTTTTGTGTGAAACCTCATTCGTGAGTAGTGAGTACGTGGTTTTTAAAAGGAATAATGTTTTACTGATTTCGGAAATCAGAATGTGTGTCGACAAACCACTGCAGCGTTAATAAAGGAAAATGTATTGAATAATGAAGTATTATTAAAACCAGTAGAAACCTCCATCTGCATAGAAGCTAAGATGAGACAAAATGATATTACATTTCCTAGATCATGGCTGCTTAATAAGATTTATGAAAAAGAATAACCTACTCGCCTATGACATATGTTACTCAATTGTTTTAAAAAGAGATTAAGACATTGAGCTATGAAACTTTTCTAAAAAGAGACTTGAGTAATTGAAATTAGGCGAACTGGAACTTTAGGGAAAAGAAAGGCATTGTGTTGTCTTAAAATGGTTTAAAACTTAAAGTGTTATAACAGTTTTATGGGAAGTTGGTTATAACGACTCTATGAAAACAAAAGAAGGGTTTTTATCATTGGTTTTAATGTGGGAACTTGGCTTTAGAAAGAGAAGTTGTTTTGGTTTGCTTAAAAGATGTAAGTCACTCTATTTTATACTACGGGTATCGGGTGATTTTCATAAAAGGAATGGATCTCTTAAAAGGAATTTAACGTACGTAGTACTTTAGGGTTAAAACCCGGACTTTGGCATAAAATGAAAATACTTAGAGTTATGTGTAACCTGCCTATGCTTGTTGTTGTATAACTTGCCTATGCTTGTTGTTGTGTAACTTGCCTATGCTTGTTGTTGTGTAACTTGCCTATGCTTATTGAGATAGTCTTTGTTGTGCAAGAATTGTGTTTCTATTCTACCGCGTCTCTCGATGGAGGGCCGGTTGACTTATTGAGAACTTACTTGGACATACGGCAGTGACGGGAGATTCCACGGGTATGCTTCCATTAGCATTGGTACATGGGCATGTCTACACCGTTGATGGATTCTGTGGACATGTGACCATTTTTGGTTATGGCGAAGTATCGTGACTTACGGTTGTGATTGGCGTGCGTCGCTGTTTACCCCCCGCCGCCACGTGGCGCGGTGGATCCGCATGCAGTTGTTGCACTTACCACGTGTCGACTTCGCGCGAAGTATCGTGACTTACGGTTGTGATCGGTGCGTAGTCGTTACTTGCCCCGCCGCCTACGTGCGCGGTGGATCGGGTATAGGTTATTGCACTTGCCACGTGTCGCCTTCGCGAGTCAAGATAGTGATGAGGTCTCGTGGTACGCTTTGGCATCGTGTAGGACTTGGTGTTGGTGTACTTTAGTGTTGTTATATCATAGATCACGGTGAGGAAGGGATTCCACGCACGAGTGATGATTTGGAGGCGTGAGTCCCCGACTTGATATGACCGGTTATATGTCAGGTATCGTAGTTTGGTTATCATACATGTCTCCCGCTTTACATAGACTATTATGATTTCATTTACGATTTCTGATTTCACATACTTGGTACTGTTGTATCGACCCTTCGGGGCTGCGTTCATGCCGCAGTAGAGGTACATCTACCGTCGATCCCCGCTTTAGGATCACCTTTCACGTCTTGGGAAGCTCCGTTCCTTCGGAGGCTTATCTTTGTATGTTACCCCGAGTCCAGAGGTT
Source organism: Przewalskia tangutica (assembly GCA_029844215.1). NCBI lineage: Eukaryota > Viridiplantae > Streptophyta > Magnoliopsida > Solanales > Solanaceae > Przewalskia > Przewalskia tangutica. The sequence goes on from CM056721.1 coordinate 53,631,556, forward strand.
CTGTGCATTCAGGTATGGCGGGCCCCCGTCATAGTTGTTGTATAAAATCTTAAGGTCCAGAGTAATCACCGCGCGTGGTTGTAAGGATTGTAAATCGCTCAAATGTCTATGTATATATATATATGGCCAAAGGCAACCGCTTTGGTTGGCCTGCTTTCTTTCATCTTGATCCTTATCTATTTATATGATTAAAGTTTTATTTCCACTGGTTTTCTCGATGTTGTATCACTAGGGTGCCCGGTAAGACACGATCCACGCCCGGTTCGGTCGTGACAAAAGTGGTATCGAGCGCTTAGTCCTCGGAAAGTGTCTACGCATCGTGTCTAGTAGAGTTCTTGATTATCGATGTGTTGCACCACATCTATAATCGTGAGGCTATAGGACATTTAGGATTGGTTTCCATTCTTCTCATTCCGAGATCGTGCCTTAGAGTCAGATTGTAAGTTGGACCCTCCGACGTGCCGTTTTTACCGATTATGCCTCCGCGTAGTGCAACCCGCCCGTATGGCAAGGCAGCGTGAGGAGCCGCGAGTAGAGCAATGCGGCCTCTACAGAGACCACAAGACTGAGCCTCCACCCCGCACCGGAGCAGAGAGATGAGTTACAAGGAGTGGGCCCGCGATGGCCGTGGTCAGGCTGACTTGAGGATAGGTTGGACGCAGCAGTTCCAGTAGCACCAGTGGTTCACCCTAGATCAGATAGTTCGAGGCTACGGGATTTTTTGAGTTGTAAACCGCCAGAGTTTTATGGGTCGAGTCCTGAGGATGATCCACAGGAGTTCATCTGCCAGTTACAGCGGATCATGAGAGTGATCAAGGCATCGGAGACCGAGTCGGTGGTCCTAGGTTCGCATCGGCTGCGTGATACCGCATGATCGTTTGATTCGTGAGTCCCCGGGAGAGAATACATTTCGGCTTTATGGACGAGTTCTCGAGGCATTTCTTGCACATTTCTTGCCTCCACGGATGGCGAGGGCTCGGCCGGCGATTTTTAGTGTTGCGCAGAACGCGTGCGGTTCAGAGTACAATGTGAGTTCGACTCATTGGCGACGTCCCCGTTGGTAGCTAGTATGGAGGATCGGTGCACCGATATGTTACAGGCTCGATGATTACCTAGCAGAGTTGTTCGGTAGCTCTTCACCGCATGGACATTGCCCGCATGCGAGCTTATGCACTGATGTGAGCGGAGAATCGACGGAATGACCGAGATCGCAGAAGAGGCCAACAGCAGGTCCTTTGACGACTTTCGAGGCGGACCGCCTCAAAGAAGAGCGATTATGCGCCTCCGCTTGTACCAAGTGGTCCCCACCGTCGTCGAACGCTTGGAATATTCAGAGGTGTCGTGGCTCCTGTGGTTCGATTTTCGGAGTAGGAGTGCTCGCGGATGAGGCCACCCGTATCTCGGTGTGACTATTGTGGTAAAGCCCATAGGAAATGTCGTCTTGGTTTGGGAGATTGTTATACTTGCGCCGACAGGCCATTTGACGAGATCGTCCCGACTGTGGGTAGCATCGTGGGATAGCACACTACTAGATCGGGCCATGGTTCTTCACCTTCCATAGCTAGGCGGGATATTCTTACATCCGGGCCACGATAGAGGTCGCGGTGGAAGTTCAGCTTTAATGGCCTTTGAACCGCCTACTTTCGTGTATATTCTTAACCCCTAGAGTTTTGTATGTATATGATGTGTTTAGTGTTATGTTCGGATAGCTTTGTGCAAAAATGTGATTTAGAAGCCAGTTAGTGAAAAGGGTAAGCTGGGGTGAAAATGATGAACCTTAGAATATTACATTGAGACCTTAGATGTAAGGCGTCTTGAGTACCAGATTTCATGAGTGATCCTTGCCTGAGTGCATTTTATGCCTAGAATGTATTGTGTGATAAGTCCTGGGTAGTGTGAAATGGAAGTGGTAGCTTTCATGACTGTAGAGGTAAGATTGTTCCGGATCGGAACAAGAGCGTGATGCGTTAAGCTGGTCGGGTTGGGGCCATGATTAGGGCCAACCCGCCCTGTTCGGCGCGGGTCACCTGGGTGGTCCCGCCAGGTGGTAGGGTCACGAGGGTGCTAGGCCCAAGTTTAGACGACCATCGTATGAGTTCGTGGATATGTTTTGACCAGAAGCGGATCGTGAAGGCCGGGAATGGTCTTAAGGGAGGTTGAGGCTTGTAGATGACCAAGTTCGGAGGTGATGACTCCAAAGTTTTGGGAACTAAAGCGATGACTGAAGTGTGGTACGTATACTAGAAGAGTTCAAGTGTTCGAGAAGGGCACAACGAGTAAGGAAGGAAGAGAACGTGTGTTATTTCGTGGCCAGGCGTGGCGTTGGCAACTTGATAGAAGAACTTCATCGTTATCCGTCTTGAGAAGGAACATTCGGGACGAATGTTTCTAAGGAGGGGAGAATATTATACCCCGTATTTCCAGAGTATGTACGTAAGGGCGTACGTATATAATTTGAGCCTTAAAGTTTGGCTAGGTTCGAAATTTGGGCACAAGTGCCGAAAGGAGTCGTTTTTCGACGAAATGTTTCACTAAACTTACGAAGGGAAAAATACGGCTATGTCATTTTTAATTTTTGCGGATTTTTCCGAGAGACGAAACATTTTGGACCAACGGGAGGGTGACATGTGTCACCCTCACATTGGAAGCAAGTGGACGGCAAAGGCAAGGCTAAGGCACGTTTTTTGTGCCTTGGGTTAGGTAGGATATTTGTGCAAGTTGGTGTGGTAGATGGATAAGGTCCACATGGTTGAAATCTAGCCCTACACTTGCCTAACACTTGGATGAATCTTGGCCATTGGTTGGCCTTTACTTGACCTATAAATACCCCTCTAAGTTGAAGACTTTCTTCATCCTCACTTGAAAACTTCTAAGGCAAAAACCCTCCCTCTCCCTCTTGTGCTCTCGTCCGCAACACCCCTCCCCCTTTGAAAGGCCCCTTGGCCGAAACCTACCCCCCCCTAGCCTAGTTGTTTTCGTATAAATACCCCCCTTTGTGGTAAAGAAATACTTCTCCAAGTATTGTTATAATGCCCAAATACCTTGGCCCAAATACCTTGTAGTATTCCCAAGGTTACACTTATACAAAAGCCCAGAAAATACTATTATACTTTCTTTAGCCACTAAACGAAACCCTAAGGAAAACCTTCATAGTCGGTTGAAGTGTTAAGTAGAAGTTGCGTAGAACTTCTAAGGGTTGTTTGGAGCGGGTTGGAGCACTCGGAGTAGGAGCATAATGTTGCTCAGGAGCGACATTATACTTGGATAATTTATGGGCTCATCGAGGTAAATACTACTGTCCTTCTATTGTAATTGGAAATTACATACTGTAGTAGTATATAAATGAATATAAGATTCATAAGAAGAGATTTGAACTGTAATAGAAGGATATTACGTAAAAGGATTGAATCAAAATCACTTTAAGAATATAAGTAGAAGTTAAACTGCACTTACATAGATCAGACATGAGATCGATAACCTTTATTGGTTGAATGTTTTGCAAGTAGCATGTGCTACTTAGAAGGTGGACAAGGCTAGCCGTTATATCCGTGGAGCGTTTTGCTTATAGTCGATAATCGTCGCGAGGTCTGTGATTCTTCCTATACTCTTGCGCAGGATATGTTAAAGGAAGATATATATAGTACGGCAATGTCTGTTGACCTCAGCCTGAATACTATATAGTACGGTAGACGACGCGTGTGCTAATTGAACGTAGTTGTACGGCAATGTCTTTTGACCTAAGCTGAATAATATATAGTACGGTAGACGACGTGTGCTAATTGAACGTAGTTATGCACGGCAATGTCTTTTGACTTAAGCCCAATAATAAGAAACTTGAAGTATGTCACAAGAGTTAAGAAACCATTTTGAAAGAAGAGTAACACTTGGTTTTAAAGGTTTTAAAAAGAGTTATACTAGCTTTATGGGGAGTTAGGTATAACGTCTTAAGAGAGGTAAAGAAAATGGTTTACTGATTTTAGAAGTTAAGAGACTTGATCTTATAAGATAAGAGACTTAACTTAAATGAATTAATATGAGTTTTGTGTGAAACCTCATTCGTGAGTAGTGAGTACGTGGTTTTTAAAAGGAATAATGTTTTACTGATTTCGGAAATCAGAATGTGTGTCGACAAACCACTGCAGCGTTAATAAAGGAAAATGTATTGAATAATGAAGTATTATTAAAACCGAGAAACCTCCATCCGCATAGAAGCTAAGATGAGACAAAATGATATTACATTTCCTAGATCATGGTCGCTTAATAAGATTTATGAAAAAGAATAACCTACTCGCCTATGGCATATGTTACTCAATTGTTTTAAAAAGAGATTAAGACATTGAGCTATGAAACTTTTCTAAAAAGAGACTTGAGTAATTGAAATTAGGCGAACTGGAACTTTAGGGAAAAGAAAGGCATTGTGTTGTCTTAAAATGGTTTAAAACTTAAAGTGTTATAACAGTTTTATGGGAAGTTGGTTATAACGACTCTATGAAAACAAAAGAAGGGTTTTTATCATTGGTTTTAATGTGGGAACTTGGCTTTAGAAAGAGAAGTTGTTTTGGTTTGCTTAAAAGATGTAAGTCACTCTATTTTATACTACTGCATCGGGTGATTTTCATAAAAGGAATGGATCTCTTAAAAGGAATTTAACGTACGTAGTACTTTAGGGTTAAAACCCGGACTTTGGCATAAAATGAAAATACTTAGAGTTATGTGTAACCTGCCTATGCTTGTTGTTGTATAACTTGCCTATGCTTGTTGTTGTGTAACTTGCCTATGCTTATTGAGATAGTCTTTGTTGTGCAAGAATTGTGTTTCTATTCTACCGCGTCTCTCGATGGAGGGCCGGTTGACTTATTGAGAACTTACTTGGACATACCGGCAGTGATGGGAGATTCCACGGGTATGCTTCCATTAGCATTGGTACATGGGCATGTCTACACCGTTGATGGATTATGTGGACATGTGACCATTTTTGGTTATGGCGAAGTATCGTGACTTACGGTTGTGATTGCGTAGCCGCCGCTTGCCGTCCGCCTACGTGGCGCAGTGGATCTCGTGCAGTTGTTGCACTTACCACGTGTCGCCTTCGCGCGAAGCATCGTGACTTACGGTTGTGATCGGTGCGTAGTCGCATTACCCCCGCCGCCACACGTGGCGCAGTGGATCGGGTATAGGTTATTGCACTTGCCACGCGTCGCCTTCGCGAGTCAAGATAGTGATGAGGTCTCGTGGTACCGGCTTTGGCATCGTAGGACTTGGTGTTCGGTGTACTCGCTGGTGTTGTTATATCATAGATCGCGGTGAGGAAGGGATTCCACGCACGAGTGATGATTTGGAGGCGTGAGTCCACGACTTGATATGACGGTTATATGTCAGGTAATCGTAGTTTGGTTATCATACATGTCTCCGCTTTACATAGACTATTATGATTTCATTTACGTGATTTACGCCACATACTTGGTACTGTTATCGACTTCTCGCCCGGCCGCGTCACGCCGCAGTAGAGGTACATCTACCGCCGATCCCCGCTTTTAGGATCACCTTTCAGCGTCTTGGGAAGCTCCGTTCCTTCGGAGGCTTATCTTTGGTATGTTACCCCGAGTCTGTAGGTTCTTGTGCATTCAGGGGTATGGCGGGGCCCTGTCCCGTCATAGTTGTTGTATAAAATCTTAGAGGTCTGTAGCACTGTTGTGGGCAGGGTTGTAAGGATTGTAACTGTTCAAATGTCTATGTATATATATATATGCTGAAAGGCAACCGTTTTGGTTGGCCTGTTTTCTTTCATCTTGATCCTTATCTATTTATATGTTTAAAGTTTTTATTTCCGCTGGTTTTCTCTGATGTTGTATCACTAGGGTGCCCGGGGTAAGGCACCAGTCACGGGCCCGGGTTCGGGTCGTGACACCTATGTAAGTACAGTTTAATCTACTTCTTTAGTATTCTTCTGACGTGATTTCAGTTCAAATCTTTTCTGTAATATCCTTCTATTACAGTTCAATTCTCTTCTATGAATCTTATATTCATTTATATACAACTACAGTATGTAATTCCCAATTACAATAGAAGGACAGTAGTATTTACCTCGATGAGCCCAAAATTATCCAAGTTATAATGTCGATCCTGAGCAAGGTTTAGCTCCTACTCCGTGCGCTCCAATCCGCTCCAAACAACCCTTAGATGTTCTAACCAACTTCTACTTAAATACTTCAACCAACTATGAAGATTTCCTTAGGGTTTCGGTTAGAGACTAAAAGGACAAAAGGTAGTATTTCCGGGCTCTACGTATAGAGGTAACTTGTTATACCCCGTATTTCCAGAGTATGTACGTGTGGGCGTACGTAGAGAAGTTGGAGCCTTAAAGTTAGGCATGTTTCGAAATTTTGTACACAACACCCGATTAGAGTCGTTTTTCGACGAAACATTTTACTAAGCTTGCGAAGGGAAAATTCCGGCTATGTCGTTTAGTATTTTTGCGGATTTTTCCGAGCGACGGAACATTTTTGGACCAACGGGAGGGTGACACTTGTCACCCTCATTGGACGGTTTGAGAGGCCACGGCTAGGAGGGTTTTGAGGCCCTTTTCATGGGTCTTTGTTTTGTGAGGGATTTAAGGAGTAGGTTAGGGTGCACTTATGCCAATCTTGGCCATCCACTTGCCCCCCACATGGCTTGATCTTGTCCGTTGGTGTCCCTATAAATAGCCCCCCTTTGTGATGAACTTATTCATCCATTCCTCACTTTGTCTAAGCCTTGAAAACTCTGCCCCCCTTTGTGTTGTTCTCGTCCAAGCCTCTCCTTCCTTGAGTGGCTTTGTGGTCGAGAGGTACCCTCCCCTTGGTAGTGTTTCTAGCCGAGGTACCCCTTGCCTTGTTGTTCTCGTATAATACCCCCTCCCTTGTGGTATTGAAATACTTCTCCAAGTATTGTTATAATGCCCAAAATACCTTAGCCTTTACCTTGTAGTATTCCAAAAGTTACCTCTATACGTAGAGCCCGGAAATACTACCTTTTGTCCTTTTAGTCTCAAACCAAAACCCTAAGGAAATCTTCATAGCGAGTTGAAGTATTTAAGTAGAAGTTGGTTAGAACTTCTAAGGGTTGTTTGAGCGGATTGAGCGCTGAGTAGGAGCTAAACCTTGCTCAGGATCGACTTTTATCTCGGATAATTTTGGGCTTATCGAGGTAAATATTCTTGTCCCCTTATTGTAATTGGAAATTACATATTGTAGGATTATATAGTTGAGGCATACTATATATAGAACCAAGCATAGCTTGCTTGCAATGTCTTTTGACTTAAGCTCAATTTAAAGAAGAGAATCAACTGATCAGACATAGAGGGTGTATTCATGAGACTTGTGGTATTATCAGATAGTAGAATTGTATACGTCCCGGTTATACGTATAACCCCCCCCTGGTTGGCTTGGTAGCCGGCCTCGTTAGAGGAGGAGATTTACGCGGTTGCGGGGGGGAGGTGCTGCCGAATTTTCTGTAGAATATGGAACCGTGCGGTTAGAAGTTAATAGACGTTTGTGGCCTTATAGGTGGAAGTACTACGAGTAGCGTATTCTACTTGAAGAGTGGAAACGGCTAGCCGTTACTGATCGTGGAGCGCTTGCTTATTGTCGATAATCGTCGCGAGGTATGTGAACCTCTTCCTATCCTTCTAGCATGATGCTTTGTAAACTATGTAGTACGGTGACGCATACGTGCTAAATGAGTTGGTTGGTTTAAAACATAGGGTGTTATAATAGCTTTATGGGAAGTTAGTTATAACGACTCTATGTAGGTAAAAGATTGGTTTATTGATTGTAGAAGTTAAGAGACTTGATCTTGAAAGATAAGAGACTTAACTTGTTTTACTTGGTAATTAACATTTTGTTAAAAGTGTTGTGAAACCTCATTCGCGAGTAATGAGTACTTGGTTTTAAAAAGAATAATGTTTTATTGATTTCGGAAATGAGAATAAGTGTCGAACAAACCACAGCAGCGCTAATAAAGGAAAGTGTATTGACAAATAACAAATTATTATTAAAACCAGTAGAAACCTCCATCTGCATAGAAGCTAAGATAAGACAAAAATTGTATTACATTTGTTATACCCCGTATTTCCGGAGTATGTACGTGAGGACGTACGTACAAAAGTTTAGCCTTAAAGTTTAGGCCTTGGACGTTTTTTTGGGCACAACTCGCAAAACGAATAGTTTTCCGACGAAACGTTTCCACAGCTTTCGTAGGGTAAATTCCGGCTATGTCATTTCTAATTTTTGCGGATTTTTCCGAGAGACGAAATATTTTGGACCAACGGGAGGGCGACACTTGTCACCCTCCAATTGATGGATGTGGGGTGGCATTAGGCCGAATTGGATGACCATTTTTGTCTTGGAGTTGGTAGGATATTTTGTGTGCAAGTTGGCCAAGGACACTTTCCCTAATCTTGACCTTACACTTGCCTTTCACTTGGCATAATCTTGGCCATTGGTTGGCCATCCCTTGACCTATAAATACCCCTCTTGTGATGAAGAGTTCTTCATCCACAAAAGCCTTCCAAGTCTAAAATACTTCCTCTCCTCGAGCCTCTTTCGTCCAAACACCCCCTTTTGGAGAAGCTTAGCCGAGGCTACCCCCTAGCCTAGCCGAAATCTTACCCCACTCCCTTGGTAGAAAAGTTTCCTTCTATTAGTCTTATAATGCAAAAAATAACCTAGCCCAAATACCTTAGTACTTAGTAGAAGTTTTGAAGAACTACTAAGGTTTCTGGAGCTATCTGAGCGCATAACTTAGGAGCTAAGCCTTGCTCCGGATCGACTTTTATCTAGGATATTATTGGGCTTACCGAGGTAAATAATCTTGTCCTTCTTTTGTAATTAGAGAATACATACTGTAGTAGTATAAGAATAAGTATTAAATACTTAGAAGAATATTACAGAATAGAATTGAACTGTTATCACAGTAGAAGGGTTTAAAAGAAGAATAATTGAACTATACTTACTTAGGACTGTTTTCACAGTAGACTTGAGTAGCTCACCGGGTAGGGAAGTGCTGCCCGATTTTCCGTAGGATATAGAACCCTCTCGCTAGAATCACATGAGTAGTCTAGACGTTGATAGACGTGTCTGACTATTATAGGTTGATTCTCTGCGCGCGACATATTCAACTTGGCAGGTGGTTTTCGCTGAGAAGGTATGTGATTCTTCCTAAAGCATGATATTTTTAAAATATATATATAGTACGGTAGACGTACATGTGTTAACTGAATAATACTTACGGCAATGTCTTTTGACTTAAGCCTGAATAATACTTACGGCAATGTCTTGCGACTTAAGCCTGAATAATAAGGATCTTAAAGCATTTCAAAAGAATATTGAATCATTTTTTTAACAGAAGAGAACTAATTGGTTTTTAAAACAGAAGCTTAAGAGTTATACTAGCTTTATGGGAAGTTAGGTATAACCACTTAAGAATGATAAAAGGAACAGTTTACCTATGTGTTTATAACAGACTTATATTGATTTGTGAAAAGAATAATAAGATGGTTTGATAAGTAGACATGATATGATGCTATGTGTGTTAGTGTCTTGTAACGTTTGTGTAAGAGAGTATTCTTGTTGTGCTTATGTTGTTTAACGATAAGCTGTTAGGTTAGTGTAATATCACTCACCTCTTGACATATTACACGGGGTTGTCGCCTCCGACGCGGGTAGACTCAGTGATGCAGGACCATGATTCGAGAATACCTCATGCGGTCCAGGGACCTATGCGGAGCTACGGAGTTCCGTGTTAGTGTGCGGGTTATACCTCACGCGGCCTATGTGGCCATGCGGACTACGAGTCCGGGGCGATGCCGAGGAGTAGCTACCTCGACGCGGGGTTATATACCCTACGGGCCTATGTGAGTGGCCTATGCGGACTACGGAGTCCGTGATTAGGCTTGCATGGTGATACTACGCAATTGGCCTGCTCGATCATTCGCACAGAAAAGACCTCGCATAGCTTACCTATTGTTGCTCTTGTTTATGATGTGGCACTACGCATGCATTACCTCGTTGTTACATATATGTAAACCGATTTTAAAAAAATGATATGTTTTCATTTAAGTACTTTACGCTTCGCATACTTAGTACTTGCATCGACCTCCTTCTGGGCCGTTCATGCCGCAGTAAGGGCAAGCAGTGCTAGATCCGCATCCTTAGGATCTTTGCGTTGGTGTCGTGAGCTCCATTTTCTCGGAGGCTCTACTTTGGGTATGCTCTCCTGTTGTAATTAGTTTTGTACACTGGTATGGCGGGCCCCGTCACGCCATAGTTGTTTACTTTCCTAGAGGTCTCAGAGTCCTATTGTACATTTGGGATGTAATCGCAAAACTTGGGTTATATGTATATATGCCGAAGGCCGCCTTTTCTTCGTATAAACCGTGTCTCATTTTACAACTGTTTCATGTCTTGTTTTTATATTCCACGATTACTCGATGTATGACTACTTGGGTGCCCGTAAGGCACGATCCACGCCCCGAACGGTCGTGACAAAAGTGGTATCGAGCGATTAATCCTCTGGAAAGTGTCTACATGCATCGTATCTAGTAGAGTCTTGATTATCTGTGTTGTGCACCACACCAATAATCGTGAGGCTATATGATATTTAGGATTGGTTTCATTCTTCTCATTCGAGATCGTGCCTTAGAGTCATGTTATAAGTCGGACCTTCTAACGTATCCCTTTTTCTCAGAATAGCATGCGTCCACGTAAGGCAACCCGCCCAGGCGGCAAGGCAATGGAAGCCGCTAGTGGGACACCTAGAGTCACGAGGGCTCTGCCCGGGCCTATACGAGACGGCGAGTTCTACGACGCCGCCGACCCTGTGAGGTTTAGGGCGCAGCGGCCGATGAGACCACAGATTTACACCTCCACCCCACACACCGGAGCATGAGATGGGTTACTGAGAGATGGCCCGCCATCGCCAGATCGTGGCCGCATACGAGGACAGCCGATGCGGCAGCCTCCCCACCCGGCCGTACCGTGGTTAACCCGAGGCGCAGAGTTTGAGGCTACGAGACTTCCCGAGTCAGAGCCCGCCGAGTTTTACTGGTCGAGGCCGAGGATGATCCGCAGGAGTTCATCCGTCACCAGAGGATTTTGAGAGTGATCGGCGCCGAGACCGAGTCCGTGATCTTTGGTTCACATAGGTCGCGTGATACCGCAGTCGATTGGTTTGATTCGTGGGAGTTATCCCGGGGAGAGCACGCGTCCCCATCTACTTGGGATGAGTTCTCAGAGGCTTTCCTCACTCACTTCTTGCCTCCACAGATGAGGAGGGCGCGAGCTGATAGATTTTTACTGCTGAGACAGAGGGGACGCACAGTCAGGGAGTACAATGTCGAGTTCGATTCTTTGGCTCGATATGTCCCAGTATTGGTAGCAGATATGGAGGATAAGGTGCACCGCTACGTCACCGGGCTAGATTACTATATGGCCGAGTCTTGTGCGAGTGTTTCTCTTCACCGTATGGACATTACCCGCACGCAGCTCATGCTCTTGATGCGGCGAGCGTAGAGACCGACGGGTTGACAGCAGCAGGAAGAAGACCAGACGCAGGTCTTTTGGTGGCTATCGTGGTGGCGGCCTCGAGCGCCGAGATTTGCACCACACCACCAGAGCACTCCCGCACCGCCCTCAAGACAACCAGATATTCGAGGCGCACCAGGCCCTGTGGCTTCGTGACGCCCGTGAGCGGAGGTATCGCCGACGGACCACACCTCGGTGTGGCCGATGCGGTAGATCCCACTTCGAGTTGTGGTGCCGCACGGAGCTTGTTTCATTGTGGCCAGCAGGTCACTATGCGAGGAACCGTCCACCGGGCGGCGTGTTGATGGTAGGGTCACCTACAGTTCTTTCGCCGTCTTCTTCATCCCCGACAGCCTACTCGCCCCGAGGCAAGGTGCTCATGGACCACAGGTCGCGCAGGTCGTGGCGCGGGTCCCGATTCTAGCGGTCCTCGTAACTGCATTTATGCTTTGTCCACCGACAGATCGTGAGGCCTCACCGATGTCGCCACAGTACCTTATCGCTCGGGTTTGATGTGTATGCTTTGATAGATCCGGTTCTACTGTCCTATATATCTCCCTTGTTGCTAGTAGGATAGGGATAGAGCACGAATCCATAGACTTTCGAGGTAGCTACGCCAATGGGTGATTCGGTGGTAGCTCGGCGGGTATATAGAGCTTGTCCTGTGACCATTTACATCGCCGGACCAGCCGACTTGATAGAGTGGAGATGATTGACTTCGACGTGATCATGGGGATGGATTGGCTAGCTTCTGCTACGCCAATGTAGACCGCAGAGAGAGTAGTACGGTTCCAGCTTCTGAGGCCGGTTGTTGAGTGGGAGGAGCACGCAGACGCCGGTGGTAGGTTTATTTCCTACCTCAAGGCTAGGAAGATGGTGCGAAGGGTATATCTACCATCTCGTTCGTGTTTGATATCAAGCTGCGGTACAGATTTTCCGTCGCCCAGTGGTCGAGAGTTCCCGCACGTGTTTCCAGACGACCTCCCGTATCCCCGAGAGGAGATTGAGTTTTGTATAGACATATTGCGGCACACTCGCCTATTTCCATTCCGCCATACGTAATGGCACCGCCGAGTTGAGAGAGTTGAAGGATCACTTAGGGATTTCTTTGGAGAAGCGGCTTCATCAGCCTAGTGTTTCTCCCCGGGAGCGCGGTATTGTTCGTGAAGAAGAAGGACGACGCTGCGCATGTGTTGATTACAGTGAACAAGGTGACCATTAAGAATGTATACCCTTCCCGTGATTGATGATTTGTTCGACCTGTTGCAGGGTGCGAGATGTTTCTCCAAGATTGATCTGCGATCGGGCTATCATCAGGTTCGAGTCTGTTATACCCCGTATTTCCAGGGTATGTACGTGAGGGCGTACGTATATAAATTTGAGCCTTAAAGATTAGGCAAGAATGAAATTTTGTGCACAAGTACCGAAAGGAGTCGTTTTTCGACGAAACGTTTCCACAGCTTTCGTAGGGAAAATTCCGGCTATGTCATTAATAATTTTTGCGGATTTTTCCGAGAGACGAAACATTTTGGACCAACGGGAGGGTGACATGTGTCACCCTCACATTGGAAGGAAGTGGACGGCCAAAGGGGAAAGTTGGCACGTTTTTTGTGCAAAAATTGTGGTCAAGGGTTAGGTAGGATATTTTGTGTAGTTGATGAGCAAGTGGGACCCACAAACACATGGCTTCATCTTGACCTTACACTTGCCTTACACTTGGATAGATCTTGGCCATTGGTTGGCCATTTCTTGACCTATAAATACCCCTCTAAGTTGATGAACTTATTCATCCAAAAATTGTCTAAGTCTTGAAAATCCCTCCCTCTCCCTCTTGTTGTTTTCGTCCACCACACCCCCTCCCCTTTGAGAGCTCTAGCCGAGCAACCCCTAGCCTAGTTGTGCTAGTCGAAATACTACCCCCCCTTGGTAGAAATGTATTCTACAAGTATTGTTATAATGCCCAAAATACTTTAGCCAAATACCTTGTAGTACTTTCCAAAGTACCCTTTATACGAAAAGCCCGGAAAATACTATTATACTTTCCTTTAGCCACTAAACGAAACCCTAAGGAAAATCTTCACCCGTAGTTGAAGTATTAAGTAGAAGTTGTGTAGACACTTCTAAGGGTTTCTTGGAGCGTTTTGGAGCGCACGGAGTAGGAGCTAAACCTTGCTCAGGAGCGACATATAATTTGGATAATTTTGGGCTTATCGAGGTAAATATCTTGTCCCCCTATTGTAATTGGAAATTACATGTTTGTTAGAATATATAGTTGAAGTATACTATATATAGAATGAATATTGAATAGAACTAAGCGTAGTTCTTCGGCAATGTCTTTTGACTTAAGCCTGAATAAGAATTGAACAGTAATCGCATAGAAGGATATTAAAGAGAAGAATCAATCGTAATTACATAGGTCAGACATGAGACTTATGTAGCATTCTTGTGTAGTAGAATTGTACACGCCGTTAGGCGTGTTAACCCCGGTTGGCTTGGTAGCCTCGATAGAGAGGAGATTTACTGCCATGCGGGGAGAGGCCGAATTTTACGTAGAATATGGAACGATGAGATCTAGATGTTAATAAGCGCCTTGTGGCCTTATAGGTTGAAGTACTACGTGTGGTGCACCCACGTGGCTTAAGGAGTAGCCACGGTTTGAAGTACTTGGAGCGTTTTGCTATTAGTCGATACTCGTCGCGAGGTATGTGAACCTCTTCCTATCTGTTCTAGCATGATATGTGTAACTATGTAGTACGGTGACGCGTACGTGCTAAGTGTATTTGTTTGGTTTAAACATAAAGTGTTATAACGGCTTTATGGGAAGTTGGTTATAACAGCTTTATGTAGGAAGGAAGATGCTTTGTGGTTTTTAAAAAGGTAACTGATTTAAATTATAACTGGCTTGATATGTGTTAATAAAGAACTTGAAGTATTTCAAAAGATTTATAAATCGTTTTGAAAGAATGAGTAGTACTGTGTTTTGAAAGCTTAAGAGTTATACTAGCTTTATGGGAAGTTAGGTATAACGGCTTAAGAATGTAAAAAGGAATAAGGTATGTGGATTTCGGAAATGATAACAAGTATCGAACAAACCACTGCAGCGTTAATAAAGGAAAATGTATTGACTAATGAATTATTGATAAAACCAGTAGAAACCTCCATCTGCATAGAAGCTAAGATAAGACAAAATGATATTACATTTTCTAGATCATGGCTGCTGTAATAAGAATGTTATAAACAAGAATAACCTACTCACCTATAAGGCATATGTTTCTCAAATCGTTTAAAAGAGAATTATGTTTTAAAGGATTAAAACTATGAACTACGAAACCTTTTCTAAAATGAGAAACTTGAGCATTTGAAATTAGGCAAACTTGAACGTTTGGAAAATAAGGTTGTTACTTGATTTTACAAAGGAAAGCATTTTGGTTTACTTAACAATGTTAGTCACTCTATTTTTATACTACGGGTATCGGGTGACCTTTGTAAAAAAAAAATGGATCTTTAAAAGGAATTTAACGTACGTAGTACTTTAGGGTTAAAACCCGGACTTTGGCATAAAATGAAAGTACTTTGAGTTGTGTATAACTTGCCTATGCTTGTTGTGATAGCCTTTGTTGTATTTCTGTACCCCCGCGTCTCTCGATGGAGGGCCGGTTGATTTGTTATGAACGATTCTACACCGAGTCCCACGAGATGGGCAGGGACACGTATTCCATCTGATTATACACCGAGTCCCACGAGATGGGCAGGGACACGTATTTCATCTGATCATACACCGAGTCCCACGAGATGGGCAGGGACACGTATTCCATCTGATTATTCACCGAGTCCCACGATGGGCCGACACGTATTTCATCCGTTATCATACATGTCTTACGCTTTATATAGACTATTATGATTTCATTTACGCCTTTTACGATTTCATACTTGGTACTGTTATCGACCTCCTTCGGGCTGCGTTCATGCCGCAGTGGAAGTACATCGGCCAGGATCCTCGCTCATAGGATCACGATTCGTGTCGAAACCCCATTTCTTCTGAGGCTTATCTTTTGGTATGTTACTCGAGTCCGTAGATTCTTATACATTCGTGGTATGGCGGGCCCCGTCCCGTCATAGCCGTTGTAAAAATCTTAGAGGTCTGTGAGTAATCGCCAAGCGTGGTTTGTAAAAAAGATAATCTGTCGTATTTATGTATATATGATGAAGGCAATCGCTTTGGTTGCTTTGCTTATTTATCTTGTCTCTTAATTCATGTTCATGTTTTTATTCCACGATTTTCTCTCGATGTTGTATCACTAGGGTGCCCGGTAAGGCACGATCCACGCCCGGTTCGGTCGTGACAGAGTCGAGAGGTGGATGTCCCTAGATCGCATTCCGACCAGACGCATTATGAAGTTCGTGGTCATGTCGTTTGGTTTGACCAACGACCCCGCAGTATTCATGGATTTGATGAACCGAGTGTTCAAACCATTTTTGGACACGCTTGTGATAGTGTTCATCGATGATATCTTGGTTTATTCTCGCCAGAGCGGAGCACGCGAGCATTTGGCGATCTGGCCGATGCTTCTCCGACCAGCTAGACGCCAAGTTTTCCAAATGTGAGTTTTGGTTGACTTCGTGGCTTTTCTTGGGCATATTGTGGCCGATGGCATTCGAGTGGATACGCCAAGATCGAGGCCAGACTTGGCCTGACCTACTACTCCGGCGAGGTTCGCAGCTCGGGCCTTGCAGGATATTATCGGTTCGTGGAGAAGTTTGCTTTATCTACGCACCATTGACTAGGCCGACTCGTAAGGCGCCAAGTTTCGATGGATGATGCTTGTGGCGTGGTTTCGATTCTTGAAAGAGAGATCGACGATCGCCGCTCTTACTCTTCCGGAGGTCCAGATTTTATGTTGTGTATTGTGATGCGCCGTGCATCGTTGGGACGTGTGTTGATGCAGCAGGAAAGGTTATAGCGTATGCATCCCGACACCAAGAAACACGAGAGAACTACCCCACCCATGATTTGAGTCGGTACCGTGATTCACGCTTTGAAGATCTGGAGGCACTATTTGTATGGGGTTCACGTGGATATTTATACGCACTACAAGAGCCTCCAGATATCTTCACGGAGGAGTTGAACTTACGAGAGATGGTGGTTAGAGTTGCTTAAGGATTACGATGTTGATATCCTATACCACCCGGGAAGGCCAATATGTGGCGTATGCTCTTAGTCGTAGGTCGATGGGGAGCCTATCGGATGTGCAGCCGCAGAAGGGACATGGTTCGTGATTTGCATCGATTAGCGAGCCTCGTGTCCGCTTGATTGATTCCGATAGCAATGGGTTCGAGTTCGCGAGGTTGCCGAGTCTTCCATCGCCGAGGAGGTGAAGAGGCAACAGCTCGAGGATCCGGCTTTGACACGTTATCGTGATACATCTCTTCGTGAGGCGCGGTCCTTGAGGTAGCACCGATGGGGTGCTAAGGTTTGAGGCGAGTTGTGTGTTCCGGATGTTTCGTGACTTGGCAGAAGTTCTCGGGAAGCACACACAAGCGTTACTCTATCCATCCAGTGGTCGATCAAGATGTACCACGACCTTAGATCCGTGTATTGGTGGGATGGCTTGAAGAGGACGTTGCGAGTTCGTAGCTCGGCCCGTGTTGTCGCAGCGAAGGTAGAGCACCGGAGGCCCGTGGTTTATTCTGACGCATTTAGAGATCCCGACCGGAAGTGGGAGGTGATCAACATGGACTTCATCACAGGATTGCCTCGCACTCAGAGGAGACATGATTCTTTATGGGTTATCGTCGACAGGCTGACGAAATCAGCCCACTTTCTTCCCGTCAGGATGACTTTTTCGACTGAGGATTATGCCAGACTATATATCCGAGAGATCGTCAGACTGCATGGAGTCCCTATTTCGATCATATCGCATGCAGGAGCCCGCCATTTACGCTAACTTCCTGAGGTCTTTCCGAGGGGTTTAGGGACGCATGTGAGTCGAGCATCGCATTCCATCCACGCATGCATCGGACAGCAGAGCGCACTATCCGCACTCTCGAGGATATGTCGCGAGCCCATGTTATCGACTCGTGGTAGCCGAGGATCATTTGCCTCTAGTTGAGTTTGCGTACAATAATAGCTACCACTCCAGATTCGATGGCGCCTTATGAGGCCTTGTATGGGAGGAAGTGCAGATCGCCTATAGGTTGGTTCGATGTGGGCGAGGTGCAAAGTGGGACCAGACGGTGCAGCAGTGATGGATAAGGTGAAGCTTATCCAGAGAGGTTCTTGATACCGAGTCGGTAAGTCCTACGCAGATCATCGCCGTCGGCATCCGAGTTCGAGGTTCATGATTGGGTTTTCCTAGCGTGTCACCCATGGCGGTGTGATGAGATTCGGAAGAAGGGAAACTCGATCCAAGGTACATCGGGCCGCTTCGTTGTCCGCAGGCAAGGTTGCCTATGAGTTGGATCTCGTCCGATCCGGAGGCGGTGCATCCGGTTTTTCACGTATCTATGCCGGAGAGATGTATCGGGATCCATCTAGTGGTACACCCGATTGACGATGTCCAGTGATCGAGGGGTTATCGTATGAGGAGATTCCCATAGCGATAGTCGATCGTCGTTAGCGCTCGCGACTGCGGACGTGGCTTCCACAAAGTCTTCGGGCGGAACGAGCTCGGGAGGAGATGACGTGGGAAGTCGGCGAGGACATGAGGCGAAGTATCCTCACCTATTCCCACACCTCCGTAATTCACTTTCCTACTTGTAAATTTTCGTTATCTTTTTTGCCTAAGTGTGGTTCTGTTGCCGTGTGTGGCATTTACAACTGATTAAGTTATGAAGAACCTTATCGATAATTGTCTTGGGAAGGAACATTCGGGACGAATGTTTCTAAGGAGGGGAGAATGTTATACCCCGTATTTCCGGAGTATGTACGTGAGGACGTACGTACAAAAGTTTAGCCTTAAAGATTAGGCCTTGGACGTTTTTTGGGCACAACTCACAAAACGAATAGTTTTCCGACGAAACGTTTCCACAGCTTTCGTAGGTTAAATTCCGGCTATGTCATTTCTAATTTTTGCGGATTTTTCCGAGAGACGAAACATTTTGGACCAACGGGAGGGCGACACTTGTCACCCTCCAATTGATGGATGTGGGGCGGCATTAGGCCGAATTGGATGACCATTTTTGTCTTGGAGTTGGTAGGATATTTTGTGTGCAAGTTGGCCAAGGACACTTGCCCTAATCTTGACCTTACACTTGCCTTGCACTTGGCATAATCTTGGCCATTGGTTGGCCATCCCTTGACCTATAAATACCCCTCTTGTGATGAAGAGTTCTTCATCCACAAAAGCCTTCCAAGTCTAAAATCCTTCCCTCTCCCTTGAGCCTCTTTTCGTCCAAACACCCCCTTTGGAGAAGCTTAGCCGAGGCTACCCCCTAGCCTCGCCGAACTCTACCCCCCTCCCTTGGTAGAAAAGTTGTCTTCTAGTATTGTTATAATGCCCAAAATACCCTAGCCCAAATCCCTTAGTACTGAGTAGAAGTTGTGAAGAACTTCTAAGGTTTCTCGAGCTATCTGAGCGCATAACTTAGGAGCTAAGCCTTGCTCCTGATCGACTTTTATCTAGGATATTATTGGGCTTACCGAGGTAAATAATCTTGTCCTTCTTTGTAATTAGAGAATACATACGTAGTAGTATAAGAATAAGTATTAAATACTTAGAAGAATATTACGTAATAGAATTGAACTGTTATCACAGAGAAGGGTTTAAAAGAAGAATAATTGAACTATACTTACTTAGAACTGCTTTCACATGAGACTTGAGTAGCTCACCGGTAGGGAAGTCGCCCGATTTTCCGTAGGATATAGAACCCTCTCGCTTAGAATCATTTCTGAGTAGTCTAGACGTTGATAGGCGTGTCCGACTATTATAGGTTGATTCTTCGCGCGACATATTCAACTCGCGGTGTGGTTTTCAGAAGGTATGTGATTCTTCCTAAAGCATGATATTTTTAAAATATATATATAGTAGACGTATACGTGTTAATCGAATAATACTTACGGCAATGTCTTTGACTTAAGCCTGAATAATACTTACGGCAATGTCTTGCGACTTAAGCCTGAATAATAAGGATCTTAAAGCATTTCAAAAGAATATTGAATCATTTTTTTTAACAGAAGAGAACTAATTGGTTTTTAAAACAGAAGCTTAAGAGTTATACTAGCTTTATGAGAAGTTAGGTATAACCACTTAAGAATGATAAAAGGAACAAGCCATCATGTGTTTATAATGCACTTATATTGATTTGTGAAAAGAATAATAAGATGGTTTGATAAGTAGACATGATATGATGCTATGTGTGTTAGTGTCTTGTAACGTTTGTGTAAGAGAGTATTCTTGTTGTGCTTATGTTGTTTAACGATAAGTTGTTAGGTTAGTGTAATATCACTCACCTCTTGACATATTACCGGGGTTGTCGCCTCCACGCGGGTAGACTCAAAGCGTGCAGGACCATGATTCGAGAATACCTCATGCGGGTCCAGGGACCTATGCGAGCTACGGGAGTTCCGTGTTAGTGTGGGTTATACCTCACGCGGTCTATGTGGCCATGCGGACTACGAGTCCAGACGATGCCGAGGAGTAGCTACCGACGCGGGGTTATATACCCTACGCGCCTATGTGAGTGGCCTATGCAGACTACGGAGTCCGTGATTAGGCTTGCATGGTGATACTACGCAATTGGCCCCGCTTCGATCATTCGCAGCCGTAAAAGACCATTACAGTTTACCTATTGTTGCTCTTGTTTATGATGTGGCACTACGCGCATTACATGGTTGTTACATATATGTAAACCGATTTTAAAAAAATGATATGTTTTCATTTAAGTACTTTACGCTTTCGCATACTTAGTACATTGTCGACTTCCTCGGGCTGCGTTCATGCCGCAGTAAGGCAAAGCAGTGCTAGATCCGCATCCTTAGGATCTTTGCGTTGGTGTCGTGAGCTCCATCTTCTCCGAGGCTCTACTTTTGGGTATGCTCTCCCGTTGTAATTAGTTTTGCATCGAGGTATGGCGGCCCTGTCCCGCCATAGTTGTTTACTTTCCTGAGGTGCAGAGTCCTATTGTACATTTGGGATGAATCGCAAAACTTGGGTTATATGTATATATGCCGAAAGGCGCCTTTTCTTCGTATAAAGCGTGTCTCATTTTACAATCGTTTTCATGTATTGTTTTTATATTCACATTACTCGATGTATGACTACTTGGGTGCGGGTAAGGCACGATCCACGCCCCGAACAGTCGTGACAACATTTCCTAGATCATGGTCAGAATAAGATTGTTGTAAACAAGAATAAACTACCACGTACAAGACATATGTTACTCAATTGTTTTAAAATAGATTAAGACTATGAGTTATGAAACCTTTCTAAAATGAGAAACTTGAGCATTTGAAATTAGGCAAACTTGAACGTTTGGAAAATAATGTTGTTACTTGATTTTACAAAGGGGAGTATTTTGGTTTACTTAAAAAAGATAGTCACTCTATTTTATACTACGGGTATTATGTGACTTTTTGTGAAAGGAACGGATCCTTTAAAAAGAGTTAATGTACGTAGTACTTTAGGGTTAAAACCTGCACTTGGATACAAAATGGAAGTACCTTGAGTTGTGTATAACTTGCCTATGCTTGTTGTTGTGTAACTCGCCTATGCTTGTTGTTGTGTAACTCGCCTATGCTTGTTGTGATAGCCTTTGTTGTGCAAAGGTTGATATCAGGTGACTTCTTGAGAAAGAGTGGATCTTTTATAAAAGTCTGTAAGTATGGTAATTTGCTTGAGCTTGTTTGTGATAGCCGTTGTGCGGTATATTGTTATTATTGTTGCATCATGGACATGTCTACACCGATGCAGACCGGGCATGTACGTAGCGAGGTTGATTACCCGATATATTGTTATGGTGGTTACATGGACATGTCTACACCGATGCAGAATTCCGGGGGCGTGTGGCCATGCGGCGGGGTTGATCACCCAGTATCTTGTTGTTGATGTTACATGGACATGTCTACACCGAGGCAGAATTCCGGGGGCGTGTGGTCATGCGGCATTGTTATTATTATTGCATCATGGACATGTCTACACCGATGCAGAATTCCGGGGGCATGTGGCCATGATGCAAACATTATTGATGTTGTGGGCGTGAGACCCATAGTTATATTGAGTAATGACATTGAGGGCGTGAGTTCCTGACTTGACTGCTTTTATGATTGCGTACTGTATTTTTGTTATCATACATGTCTCCCGCTTTATGTAGACTGTTATGATTTAATCGCAGATTTTCGGCCATACTTGGTACTGTTGTCGACCTCCTTCGGGGTTGCGTTCATGCCGCAGTAGGAGTACATCTAGTTGATCCTCGCCTTAGGATCACGGTTCATTGGAAGCTCAGTCCTCCCGAGGCTTATCTTTTGCATGTTACCTGAGTTGTAGGTTTTGTACATTCTGGGTATGGCGGGCCACTGTCCGCCATGTTGTATAAAAACTCTAGAGGTCTGTAGATCACTGCAAGGTGGTTTGTAAAAAGGATTAAACTGTTCGTTTTGAAAGAGTTATATATATATACTTTATTGGAAGGTAACCGTTTGGTTGGCCTGTTTTATGATTTCAAGACTTGGAAACATTTGTGGATGAAGAAGTTCATCACTAAGGGGGGGGGGGGTATTTATAGGGAAGCCAAGGGCCAACCAATGGCCAAGATGGAGCCAAGTGCAAGGCAAGTGCAAGGCCAAGATCAAGCCAAGTGCACCCTAACCTACTCCCCAAAACCCTCCACAAACCATGGCCCATGTTTTAGGCATCAAAACAAGGCCAACCGTGGCCTCTCTTTACCGTCCAAGTCACCCTCCCGTTGGTCCAAAAATGTTCCGTCGCTCGGAAAAATCAGCAAAAAATAAAAATGACATAGCCGGAATTTTCCCTTCGCAAGTTCTCAGAAACGCTTCGCCAAAAACGACTTCACGGGGTTGTGCACAAAATTTCGAAACTAGCCAAACTTTAAGTCTCAAATTGTCGACGACGCCCCACGTATATACTGAAATACGGTATAACATTCCCTCCCTTTCAGGTGCTCCTAGCCGAGGTACCCCAAATTTAGTTGTTTTCAGATAATACCCCTTTTGTGGTATAGAAATACTCTCCAAGTATTGTTATAATGCCCAAATACTTTAGCCCTATACCTTGTAGTACTTTCCAAAGTTACCTCTATACGTAGAGTCCGGAAATACTATTATACTTTCCCTCAGTCACAAAAACGAAACCCTAAGGAAAACCTTCATAGTCGGTTGAAGTGTTTAGTAAGTTGCGTAGAACTTCTAAGGGTTGTTGGAGCGGTTGGAGCGCACGGAGTAGGAGCTTAACGTTGCTCAGGAGCGACATTAAACTTGGATAATTTTGGGCTCATCGAGGTAAATACTACTGTCCTTCTTTTGTAATTGGAAATTACATACTGTAGTAGTATAGAAATGATTATAAGATTCATAGAAGAGAATTGAACTGTAATAGAAGGATATTACAGAATAAACTTGAACTGAAATCACATCAGAATAATTTAAGTAGAAGTTAAACCGCATTTACATAGACTGCATTTACAGAGATCGATAACCTTTATTGGTTGAATGTTCTGCAAGTAGCATGTGCTACTTAGAAGGTGGACAAGGCTAGCCGGGTTATAGCCGTAGAGCGTTTTGCTTATAGTCGATAATCGTCGCGAGGTATGTGATTCTTCCTATACTCTTGAGCATGAATATTTTAAAAGGAATATAGATATAGTACGGTAGACGTACGTGTGTTAACTGAATGTAGTGTTACGGCAATGTCTTTTGACTTAAGCCTGAATAATATGTATATATTATATGGTAGATGTACGTGTGCTAACTGAATATAGTTGTACGGCAATGTCTTTTGACTTAAGCCTGAATAATAAAGAATCTTGAAGTATTTCAAAAGATTAATAAACCGTTTTGAAAGAAGATTAATACTTGGTTTTGAAAACATAAGAGTTATACTAGCTTTATGGGAAGTTAGGTTTAACGTCTTAAGAGTGGTAAAGAGAATGGTTTACTGATTTTTAGAAGTTAAGAGACTTGATCTTAAAAGATAAGAGACTTGACTTGAATGAATTAATATGAATTTTGTGTGAAACCTCATTCGTGAGTAATGAGTACTTGGTTTTTTAAAAGGATTAATGTTTTACTGATTTCGGAAATCAGAATGAGTATCGAACAAACCACTGCAGCGCTAATAAAGGAAAATGTATTGAATAATGAAGTATTACTAAAACCAGTAGAAACCTCCATCTGCATAGAAGCTAAGATGAGACAAAATGATATTACATTTTCTAGATCATGGTCGCTTTAATAAATTGGTTATAAACAAGAATAAATCGCCACACCTATGGCATATGTTATTCAATTGTTTTAAAAGAGATTAAGACATTGAACTATGAAACTTTTCTAAAGTAAAGAGACTTGAGTAATTGAAATTAGGCAAACTGGAACTCTAGGGAAAAGAAAGGCATTGTTTTGTCTTAAATTGGTTTAAAACATAAAGTGTTATAACAGCTTTATGGGAAGTTAGTTATAAACGACTTTATGAAAACAAAAGAAGGGTTTCATCATTGGTTTTAATGTGGTAACTTGACTTTAAAAAGAGAAGTGTTTTGTCTAAAAAGGCATGGTATTGCCCTAATTTGGTTTTAAAAAAAGGAAAGTATGGAAGTTGTTTTGGTTTACTCAAAAGATGTAAGTCACTCTATTTTTATACTACGTATCGTGACTTTTATAAAAGGAATGGATCTCTTAAAGGAATTTAACGTCGTAGTACTTTGTGGTTAAACGGACTTTGTCATAAAATGAAAGTACTTTAAGTTGTGTAACTTGCCTATGTTTGCGTGTGATAGACACGATGTGCAAGTACTGTATTTCACTCGACTACGGTTCATGGATGAACTGAAATGTATTTCACTCGATCACTCTCACCACCGCGTCAGGATGAACCGAATGTATTTCACTCGACTACCGTTCACGGGATGAACCGAATGTATTCACTCGACCATCGTTCACGGGATGAACCGAATGTATTTCACTGACTACGCGTTCATAGGATGAACCGAATGTATTTCACTGACCACCGCGTCATAGGATGAACCGGGAATGTATTTCACTCGACCGTAGGATGAGCATTTCACTCGACTAGGCCCACTGGATGGACCGAATGTATTCCATCCGACTACCGAAGTTCATGAGAATCGAGAATGTATTCCACACGTTTCTATACTGGGTCCATGAGATGGGCCGAGACATGTTATACGTATAACATGATTTGTACCTCGACTGCCGACAGTGAGGAAGGAGTACCACGGGCATGAGGGATGACTTGGGGGCGTGAGACCCTGACTTGACATGACTTTATGTTATGAACTGTAGTTTGGTTATCAAACATGTCTCCCGCTTTATATAGACTGTTATGATTTCATTTACGATATCTGATTTCACATACTTGGTACATACTGCGACCTCGTGAAGTGCGTTCATGTCGCAGTGAGGTACATCGATCGCCGATCCCCGCCAGGATCACATTTCAGCCGTCTTGGAAGCTCGTTCCTTCGGAGGCTTATCTTTGGTATGTTACCCGAGTCCAGCAGGTTCTTGTACATTCGTGGTATGGCGGGGCCTTGTCCCCATAGTTGTTAGTATAAATCTTGCATGTAGAGTAATCGCTTTTTTTAGGCGGTTGTAAGGATTGTAAATCGCTCAAATGTCTATATATATATATGTTGAAAGGCAACCGTTTTTTGTTGGCCTATTTTCTTTTATCTTGATCCATGTATATTTGAATGTTTAACGTTTTTATTTCCGCCGTTTTTCTCGATGTTGTATCACTAGGGTGCCCGGTAAGGCACGATCACGCCCTAACAGTCGTGACAAAAGTGGTATCAGCGATTAATCCTCTGAAAGTGTCTGCACCGTGTCTAGTAGAGTCTTGATTATCGGTGTGTTGTGCACCACATCTATAATCGTGAGGCTATAGGACATTTAGGATTGGTTTCCATTCTTCTCATTCGAGATCGTGCCTTAGAGATGTGTGATAAGTTGGACCTCCGACGTATTCCTTTCCTTTACCGATTATGCCTGCAGTGCAACCCAGGCAGGCAAAGCGGCAGGAGGCGCTAGTGGGATACAGAGGAGCATGCGAGGCAGCGCAGCCCTGACTGAGCAGTGCCCGACGAGTTTCGCGACGCCACAAAGACCAAAGCGGCGAGTTGGCGCTGCTGAGACTCACTGCACTGAGCCTCCATCCCACGGGGCGGAGGAGATGGGTTACAAGGAGATGGATGGCCATCGCCGTGGTCGCGATACGAGGATAGGCCGGATGCGATAGCCTGGCGATTCCAAGAGCACCCGTAGTTCACCCCGAGCGCATGCTTGAGACTACGGGATTTTCTGAGATGTAACCCGCCAGAGTTTTATGGGTCGAGGCCGGAGGATGATCCGCAGGAGTTCATCCGGCGCTTCTGGGTCATGAGTGATCAAGGCACGAGACCGAGTCGCGGGTCCTAGGTTCGCATGGTGCGTGATACCGCTGATCGGTTTGATTCGTGGGAGCCGCCCGGGAGGATGCACTTCCACTATATGGGACGAGTTCTCAAAGGAATTTTCAGACACTTCTTGTCACGACCCATTCCGGGATCGTGCCTTACCTGTGCACCCAGCACCTGCGCCATACATCAGAGAAAATCAGCGGAAATATAAAAACAAGACATGAAACAGTTGTAAAATGAGACACAGTTTATCTGATGAAAAGCTTGCCTTTCGGCATTTATATATAACGTAGTTTTGCAGTTACATCCCAACTGTACAATAGGACTACAGACCTCTAAGGAAGTAAACAACTATGGCGGGACAGGGCCCCGCCATACCCTGAATGTACAAACTATCTACAATACAGGGAGATCATACCAAAAGTAGAGCCTCGAGAAGATGGAGCTCACACCAATGCAAAGAGATCCTAGGATGTGGATCTAGCACTGCTTGCCTCTACGGCATGAACGCACTTGGGCAAGGAGAAGCGCACAATGTACTAAGTATGTGAAATCAGAAAGTACTTAAATGAAAACATATCATTTTAAAATCAGTTTACATATATGTATGAAACAACCAAGGTAACCGCACATAGTGCCACATCATAAACAAGAACAACAATAGGTAAACTGTAAGAGGTCTTTTCTAGGCTGCGAATGATCGAAGCAGGGCCAATTGCCCGTAGTATCACCATACAAGCCTAATCCTGGACTCCCGTAGTCCGCA
The DNA here is from genome assembly GCA_029844215.1 of Przewalskia tangutica. Classification (NCBI taxonomy): domain Eukaryota; kingdom Viridiplantae; phylum Streptophyta; class Magnoliopsida; order Solanales; family Solanaceae; genus Przewalskia; species Przewalskia tangutica. The sequence goes on from CM056721.1 coordinate 53,658,475, forward strand.
TAGGCCACTCACGTAGCCCGCATAGGTATATAACCCCGCATCGGGTAGCTACTCCTCATCGCCCCGTACTCGTGAGTCCGCATGGCCACATAGGCCGCATGAGGTATAACCCCGCACACTAACTCCGAACTCCCACCCGTAGCGCATAGGTCCCCGGACCCGCATGAGGTATTCTCGAATCATGGTCCTGCATCACCGAGTCTACCCCGCACGGAGGCGACAACCCCGGAACATGTCAAGAGGTGAGTGATATTACACTAACATAACAAATTATCGTTAAACAACATAAGCACAACAAGAATACTCTCTTATACAAGCGTTACAAGACACTAACACATAACATCATATCATGTCTACTTATCAAACCATCTTATTATTCTTTTCACAAATCAATATAAGTCCGTTATAAACACATAGGTAAACCGTCCTTTTATTATTCTTAAGTGGTTATACCTAACTTCCCATAAAGCTAGTATAACTCTTAAGCTTCGCTTTAAAACTAATTAGTTCTCTTACATTAAAAAATGATTCAAGATTCTTTTGAAATGTTTTAAGATCCTTATTATTCGTGCTTAAGTCGCAAGACATTGTCGTAAGTATTATTCGTGCTTAAGTCAAAAGACATTGCCGTAGTTATTATTCGCTTAACATGTATGCGCCTACCGTATCACATATATATTTTAAAATATCATGCTTTAGGAAGAATCACATACCTTCTCAAAAACCACCTAAGTTGAATATGTCGCGCTAGAATCAACCTATAATAGTCGACACGCCTATCAACGCTCGACTACTCAAAAATTCAAGCAGAGGGTTCTCTATCCTACGGAAAATTGGGCAGACTTCCCGGTGAGCTACTCAAGTTCATCAGAAAACAAATTCTAAGTAAAGACGCTTTGATTATTCTTCTTTAAACCCTTCTACTGTGATAACCAATTCTATTCTTTAATATCCTTCTAAGTATTTATACTTATTTCTATACTTCTACAAAGATGTATTCTCTAATTACAAAAGAAGGACAAGTTAATTTACCTCGGTAAGCCCAATAATATCCTAGATAAAAGTCGCGCCTGAGCAAGGTTTAGCTCCTAAGTTGCACGCTCCGGTAGCTCCAAGAAAACCTTAGAAGTTCTTCACAACTTCTACTAAGGACTAAGGGATTTGTGCTAGGGTATTTTGGGCATTATAACAATACTAGAAGGCAACTTTTCTACCAAGGAGGGGGTAGATTTCGGCTAGGCTAGGGGATTAACCTCGGCTAAGCTTCTCGAGGGTGTGTGTTGGACGAAAAGGCTTAAGGAGAGGAGAGGATTTTAGACTTGAAAGTTTTTGTGGATGAAGAACTCTTCATCTCAGGGTATTTATAGGTCGGGATGGCCAACCAAGGCCAAGATGGTGCCAAGTGCAAGGCAAGTGTAAGGTCAAGATTTGGGCAAGTGTCCTTAGCCAACTTGCACACAAAATATCCTACCAACTCCAAGACAAAAATGGCCATCCACCCGGCCTAATGCCGCCCACATCCATCAATTGAAGGGTGACAAGTGTCGCCTCCCGTTGGTCCAAAATGTTTCGCCTCTGAAAATCCGCAAAAATTAGAAATGACATAGCCGAATTTACCCTACGAAAGTTGTGGAAACGCTTTGCCGGAAAACTATTCGTTTTGTCGGTTGTGCCCAAAACGCCCAAGGCCTAAACTTTAAACTTCAAACATGCACGCCTCACGTACATACTCTGGAAATACGGGGTATAACATTCTCCCCTCCTTAGAAACATTCGTCCCGAATGTTTCTTCCCAAGACAGTTAACGATAAGATTCTTCATAACTTAAACAGTTGCAAATGCCACACACGGCCACAGAACAACACTTAGGCATAAACGATAACGAAAATTTACAAGTAGTGTCACGACCCGTTCCGGGGCCCGTGACTGGTGCCTTACCCGGGCACCCAAGTAGTCATACATCAGAGAACAATCAGCGGAATATAAAACAAGACATGCAAATACGATATAACTAGAACATTTTATCTCGAAGAAAAGGTTGCCTTTTCGATATATACATAAACCAAGTTTTGCGATTACATCCCAACTGCATAACAGACTACGTACCTAAGGAAAATAACAACTATGGCGACGTATTCCCGCCATACCCTCGATCAGATAACCTATCTACAACAGGGAGATCATACCCAAAAGTAGAGCCTCCGAGAGAGTGGAGCTCCGACACCAACGTAGAGATCCTGAGGATGTGGATCTAGTACCGCTTCCCTCTAGAACTGCGGCATGAACGCACTTCGGAGGTCAAGATAACAGTACCAAGTATGTGAAACTATAAAGTACTTTAAATGAAATCAAAGTATTCAAAACCTTTTCACAAATACATTCGATCAATTGCACATAGTGCCACATCACAACAATAACAAAGAATAGGAAAATCAGAATAGTCTAGTCTAGGCCGCGAATGATCAAGCAAGGCCAACCGCCCATAGTATCATTCTGCGTGCCTAGTCCTCGACTTCCGAGTCCGCATAGGTCACACTGCACTGCGTGAGGTATTCCCCGCGTCGGGGTAGCTAGCCCCTGCATTCTCCTCGACTTCCGCACCGCATAGCCTCAAAAGACCGCATAGTCCCATGGACCGCATGGCATCCCCGCGTGACGCTAAGCACCCGAATGATCAATCCCGAGCATACCGCGACTCGCATAGTCTTATAGACCGTGATAGCCGTATAGACCCGCATCAAGGTGGCAAGCCCTGTATACTAAGTCAGGGTAGGTGATACAATAACAAGACAACGGACTTACCTGCTAGCAACGTAAGCGCAGCAAGAATGACCCCTTTCACAACATTACAAGACAATTAACACATGCAGATCATAGTATGTCTACCTATCAACCAATCTTACTACACTTAACAAATCAATACAAGGCTTTTATAAACAAACAAGCAAATTCCTTTTATCATTCTTAAGTTGTTATACCTACTTCCCATAAAGCTAGTATAACTCTTAAGCTTTGTTTTAAAACCAAATATTACTCTTCCGTTAGAAATGATTCATTATTCCTTTGACATACTTCAAGGTTCTTATTATTCAGCTTAAGTCAAAAGACATTGCCGATCATCATGTGTACGCTCACCGCACTATATATACTTAACATATCATGCTCAAGGGTAAAGGAAGAATCACATACCTTCTGGCGAAATCCACCGCCAAGTCGAGTATGTCATACACAGAGAATCGACTATAATAGTCACAGCATAACTATCAAAGTCTAGACTATTCCGCAGTCATTCTAAACAGAGGGTCCCCAATTCTGGAAAGTCGGGCAGACAACCCTACCCATGAGCTATATAAGTTCATCAGAAAACAAATTCCCATGTAAGTACAAACAGATATTCTTCTTTTATACCCTTCTAAGGTGTTACAGCTCAATTCTATTCTTAACAAACCTTCTAAGTATTTATACTTATTTCAATACTTCTACAAAGATGCATTCTCTAATTACAAAGAGGGTTAGGATTATTTACCTCGATAAGCCCAATAATATCCAAGTAAAAGTCGATCCTCGAGCGAGGTTTAGCTCCTAATCCAAAGCTCCAAGGTGCTCCAAGAATCCTTAGAAGTTTCTCACAACTTCTACTAAGTACTAAGGGATTTGGGCTAGGTTAAATCGGGCATTATAACAATACTAGAAGGCAACTTTTCTACCAAGGGAGGGGTAGGTTTCGGCTAAGCTTCTCAAGGGGAGGGGTGTGTTTGGACGAAACAACAAGAGGAAGAGGGATGGTTTTGAGACTTAGATAGATTGCTCAATTTAGGATGAAATAACTCTTCAACAAGGGGGGTATTTATAGGTCAAGACATGGCCAACCAATGGCCAAGATTATGCCAAGTGCAAGGCAAGTGTAGGTGAGGATTTAGGCAAGTGTCCTTGGCCAACTTGCACACAAAATATCTAGCCAACTTTATGACAAGGCTTGGCATTCCAATCGCCCTAATGCCGTGATACATCCACCAATGAGAGGTGGAAAGTGTTGCCTCTCATTGGTCCAAAGTGTTACGCCTCTGAAAAATCCGCAAAAATAAGAAATGACATAGTCGGAATTTATCCAATGAAAGTCGTGGAAACGCTTCGCCTAAAACTATTCGCTTTTGTGAGTTGTGCCCAATAATTTTCGCCCAAGCCTAACTTTCAAGGCTAACCTTTGACGTATTCCCTTACGACATACTGAAATACGGGTATAACATTCTCCTTCCTTAGAAACATTCGTCCAATGTTCCTTCCCAAGACAGATAACTAAAAGGTTCTTCATAACTTAAATAGCTGCAAATGCCACACACGCCACAAAACAACATTTAGGCAAAACGATAACGAAAATTATAAGTAGGAAAGTGAGTTACCCGAGGTGTGGGGAATAGGTGAGGTACCTCGCCTCATGTCCTCCTCTCGCCCCACGCCATCTCCTCCTAAGCTCGCTCCGCCACAGACTTTGACTAAGCCACGTCCTTCGTCCGCAGACGCCTAACCTGACGATCGATTATCGCTATGGGAACCTCCTCATACGATAACCCCTCGGTCACCTGGACATCGTCAATCGGATGTACTCTAGATGGATCCCCGATACATCTCCTCAGCATAGAAACGTGAAACACCGGATGCACTGCCTCCAGATCGGACGGCAGATCCAACTCATAGGCAACCTTGCCTACCTCGCGACAATCAAACGCCCAATGTACCTTGGGCCGAAGTTTCCTTTCTTCCAAATCTCATCACGCCCTTCATGGGCGATACCTTTAGGAAAACCCAATCATCTATCTCAAATTCCAAGTGTCGACGACGATGATCTGCATACGACTTCTGTCGACTCTGAGCTGTCAATAGCCGCTCTCGGATAAGCTTCACCTTATCCACTGCCTGCTGCACCAAGTCTGGTCCCACTACCTGTACCTCGCCCACATCGAACCATGCTATCGGCGATCTGCACTTCCTCCCATACAAAGCCTCATAAGGCGCCATCTGAATACTGGAGTGGTAGCTATTATTATACGCGAACTCTACCAGAGGCAAATGATCCTCCCAACTACCATCGGTCAATAACACAAAGCTCGCAAAGATATCCTCAAGAGTCGGATAGTGCGCTCGCTGTCCGTCTGTCTGCGGATGAAATGCGACGTGCTCACCAAGGCCCCTAAACTCCTTCCGAAGGACTCCGAAGTTAGCCGAACCGCTCCTTCGCTGATATGATCGAAATAGGGACTCCATGTAGTCCGACGATCTCTGATGTAAAGTCCGCATAATCCTCACCAAAAGTCGCCCGACGGAAGAAAGTGGGCTGATTTCGTCACCGCCGACGATAACCCATATAGAATCATGTCTCCTCCGAAAGCGAGGCAATCCCGTGATGAAGTCCATGTTGATTACCTCCCACTTCCGTGTCGATCTCTATCGCTGAATAAACCACCGTGCCTCGTGCTCTACCTTCACCGCCGACAACACGGGCACCGAGCTACGAACTCGCAACGCCCCTCTTCAAGCCATCCCACCAATACACGGATCTAAGGTCGTGGTACATCTTGGTCGACCGGATGGATAGAGTAACGCGCTACTGTGTGCTTCCCAAGAACTCGCCAAGTCCTCAAACATCCGGAACACACAACTCGCCTCAAACCTTAGCGCCCCATCAGTGCTACTCAAAAGGACCCTTGCCCTCACGAAGAGTCAGACACGATATCGAATCAAAGCCGATCCTCGAATCGCCTCTTCACCTCCTCAACGATGGAAGACTCGCAACCTCACGAACTCTACCCCATCGCTATCGTAATCAATCAAACGGACACCAAGGCTCGCTAATCGATGCAAATCACGAACCATGCCCTCCTCTCGCCGAATATCCGATAAGCTACCCATAGACCTACGGCTGCATCCGCCATAACGCTGGCCTTCCCGTGGTACAGATATCGACGCCATAGTCCTTCAAAGAACTCTAACCACCGCCTCGTCGAGGTTCACTCCTCCGCCGAAGATATATCGAGGCTCTTGTGGTCAGATAAATATCCACATGAACCCCATACAAATAGTGCCTCCGATCTTCAGCGTGTATCACCGCCGCCACCCAAATCATGCGGGTAGTTCCTCTCGTATCTTAAGCCGCCGGATGCTATGCTATAACTCGCTCACAGCATCAACACACATCCCAACCCGATGCCTCGACGATCACAAAACACCACGTAACCATCCGACCTCGTGAAGAGTAAGAACGGGGCGCCGCCGCCTCCTTAGCAACTGGAAACCCCGCCACACGCATCACCATCAAACTTAGCCGCTCGAGTCACCTAGTCAACGTGCGTAGATAAGCAAACTTCTACGAACCGCCGATAATATCCTCGCAAGGCCCGTAAAACTACGAACCTCTCTGAGTAGTAGGTTCAGGCCAAGTCCTAATCGCTTCGATCTTGGCCGATCCACTAATGCCATCACCCACAATATGCCCAAGAAACGCCATCAAGTCAACCAAAACTCACATTTGGAAAACTTGGCGACAAACAGTTGTCCCGAGAATCACAAGACACCTCAAATGCTCCGCATGCTCCTCGCCCGAGCGAGAATAAACCAAGATATCATCAATGAACACTATCACAAACGTGTCCAAAAATGGTTTGAACACTCGCTCATCAAATCCATGAATACCGCGAGCATTGGTCACCCAAAAGACATGACTCGAACTCATAATGCCTGCACGTCCGAATGCATTCTAGGACATCCACCTCTAACTCGAACTCGTGATAGCCCGATCAGATCAATCTTGAAAACATCTCGCGCCCGCAATCGATCGAACAAATCATCAATCACGAAGAGGGTATCCGTTTAATGGTCACCTTGTTCACCGTCAGAATCAACACATACGCAGCTGCCTGCCCTTCTTCTTCACGAACAATACCGCGCTTCGTGGAGAAACACTAGGTCCGATGAAACCCTTCTCCAACAAATCACTCACCGCTTCCTTCAACTCTCTCAACTCGGCGCCATCCTCGTATGGCGGAATGGAAATAGGCCGAGTGTCCGCAAAGACATCTATACAAAACTCGATCTCCTCTCGTGAGGGATACCCGAGGTCGCCTGAAACACGCCCGAGAACTCTGACCATCGAATCACTCAAAATCTGTACCGCACCTCGGATCAAACACCCGAACGATGGTATATATACCCTTCCGCACCATCTTCCTAGCCTTGAGGTAGGAAATAAACCTACCCTCGCGATACCGTGCTTCTCCCACTCAACAACCGGCCTCAGAAATCGAACTGCATTACTTTCTCTCTCAGCCCACATTGGCGAGCAAGAGGCTAGCCAATCCATCCCCATGATCACGCTGAAGTCAATCATCTCCAACTCTATCAAGTCGGCAATGGTCCGACGATCAGAATGGTTACAGACAAGCTCTATATACCCGCCGAGCTACCACCGAATCCCACCTACGTAGCTACCTCGAAAGTGGTCTATGGACTCGTGCTCTATCCCTATCCTACTAGCAACAAGGGAGATATATAGGATGAGTAGAACCGGATCTATCAAAGCATATACATCAAACCCAGAACCGATAAGGTACCGTGATTTACATCGCGAGGCCTCCGATCTCCGCTTACCGGACAGCATAAACGCGTTCGAGGACCGCTAGAATCGACTCGCGCCACGACCTCCGCCGCGACTGGCCGATCTCTGCAGACCGCCCGGCGAGTAATCGCTGGGATGGCAGCCGCAACTGTAGGCCGGGCCCTACCTCAGCCACGCCGGCCGCAAACTCGCGAATGACCCGCCACAAGTATGGCAAGTTCCGTAGTAGCATAACAACTCCTGAATGGAATCTACCGCAACGGCACACCGAACAGACTCGAACGGTTAGCACCGCTACTCGAAATCAAGTCCTCGCCCCGACCGCCTCGACCGCCTGCGTCAGATCAGAATGATGTAGGAGTGCTCGAGCCAGTGGTGCAATCGACTTCACGATGCCGCCACCCCGAACCACTAAAAGAACCGCCGCCCCGCCTTCTTCGCCGATATCGGTCTACCCGCGGTCTCTCCGCCTCGCATCCTAGAGCATGAGCTCGCACGCGTAATGTCCATACCCGGAAGAGAAACACCCGCATACGACTCGCCATATAATCATCGAGCCCGGACGTAGCGGTGTACCCTATCCTCCATATCGCTATAAGGCCGGGACATATCGAGCCAAAGAATCAAACTCGACATTATACTTCTCACCGTGCGCCCTCCCGCCTCGCAGAATAAAAATTGCTGATCGCGCTCTCATCTCGCGGAGGCAAGAAGTGTGTGAGAAAGCCTCAAAACTCATCCCACGCCGCTGGAGGCGCATGCTCTCCCGAAAGCTCCCATGAATCGAACCAATCGATCGCGGTATCACGCACCGATGAGAACCGAATGTCACGCACTCGATCCAAGCCTTGACCACCCGCATAATCCTTCAGAATCGACGGATGAACTCTCGCGATCATCCTCCGCCTCGACCAGAAACTCGCGGCTACAACTAAAAGTCCCGTAGCCTCAAACTATCTCGCCTCAGTGAACAACGGTGCTACCGAGCCGGAACCGCATCGAATGGCCGCCAAACCTCTCTCATATCCGCCACGACTTTGGCTAGTAATCGCCATCTCTTGTACTCTAACTCCTCGCCCGGCCGAGGATCCTGAGGCGAGGCACTGTGGTCTCATCACCACGCCGTGGCCCTAAACTCGCTGGGCCGGCGTAGAACTCGCCGTCGAGGCATTGCCTGTAAAGATCGGGCTCGAGCCTCGTGAACCTCGTGTCATACTAGCAGCCTCGGCCGCTTTGCCCTTCGGGCCCTGTTGCCTTACGCGAGGCATAATCAGCATAGAAAGGAATACGTTAGAGGTCCAACCTATAACATACCTCTAAAGCACGATCTCGAGTGAGAAGAATGGAAACCAATCTAAATATCCTATAGCCTCGACATTGGTGTGGTGCACAACACACCGATAATCAAGACTTACTAGATACGATGCATAGACACTTTCCGAGGATTAATCGCTCGATACCACTTTTGTCACGACTGCCTCGGTTCGTGGATCGTGCCTTACCCGCACCCAAGTAGTCATACATCGTAGAACAATCGGAATATAAAACAAGACATGCAATATGATATAACTAGAACATTTTATCTCAAGAAAAGGTTGCCTTTCGCATATATACATAAACCAAGTTTTCAGCTACATCCCAATCGCATAACAGACTACCACTTAAGGAAAATAACAACTATGGCGGACAGGGCCCCGCCATACTCGATCGCATAACCTATCTACAACAGGAGATCATACCTAAAAGTAGAGCCTCCGAGAGAGTGGAGCTCCGACACCAACGTAGAGATCCTAAGGATGTGGATCTAGTACTGCTTCCTCTAGAACTCATGCAGATGAACGCACTCAAGGAGGTCGATAACAGTACCAAGTATGTGAAACTATAAAGTACTTTAAATGAAATCAAAGTATTCAAAAACCTTTTCACAAATACATTCATTCAATTGCACATAGTGCCACATCACAACAATAATAATAGGAAAATCAGAATGTGTCTAGTCTAGGCCGCTAATGATCGAAGCAAGGCCAACCGCCCATAGTATCATTCTGCGTGCCTAGTCCCGGGACTTCCGTAGTCCGCATAGGTCACACATGCACTGCATGAGGTATTCCTCGCACGGGGTAGCTAGCCCTGCACTCTCCTCGACTTCCGCACCGCATAGCCTCAAAAGACCGTGATAGTCCCACGGACCGCATAGGCATCCCCGTGACGGCTAAGCACCGAATGATCAATCGAGCATACCGCAGCTCGCATAGTCTTATAGACCGTGATAGCCGATAGACCGCATCGGGTGGCAAGCCCTGGTATACTAAGTCGAGGGTAGGTGATACAATAACAAGACAACGGACTTACCTTAGCAACGTAAGCACGCAAGAATGACCCCTTCACAACATTACAAGACAATTAACACATGCAGATCATAGTATGTCTACCTATCAACCAATCTTACTACACTTAACGTAAATCAATACAAGGCTTTTATAAACAAACAAGCAAACAGCCTTTTTATCATTCTTAAGTTGTTATACCTACTTCCCATAAAGCTAGTATAACTCTTAAGCTTTGTTTTAAAACCAAATATTACTCTTCCGTTAGAAATGATTCATTATTCCTTTGACATACTTCAAGGTTCTTATTATTCGTGCTTAAGTCAAAAGACATTGCCGATCATCATGTGTACGCTCACCGTACTATATATACTTAACATATCATGCTCAAGGGTAAAGGAAGAATCACATACCTTCTACAAATCCACCGCCAAGTCGAGTATGTCGCAAGCAGAGAATCACTATAATAGTCACAGCATAACTATCAAAGTCTAGACTATTCTGCAGTCATTCTAAACAGAGGGTCCCCAATTCTACTGAAAGTCGGGCAGCACAACCCTACCCTGAGCTATATAAGTTCATCAGGAAAACAAATTCCATGTAAGTACAACAGATATTCTTCTTTATACCCTTCTAAGGCATACCAATTCTATTCTTAACAAACCTTCTAAGTATTTATACTTATTTCAATACTTCTACAAGATGCATTCTTTAATTACAAAAGAGGGTTAGGATTATTTACCTCGATAAGCCCAATAATATCCAAGTAAAAAGTCGATCCCGAGCGAGGTTTAGCTCCTAATCCAAAGCTCCAAGTGCTCCAGAATCCTTAAGTTTCTCACAACTTCTACTAAGTACTAAGGGATTTGGGCTAGGTTAAATTGGGCATTATAACAATACTAGAAGGCAACTTTTCTACCAAGGGAGGGGGTAGGTTTCGCTAAGCTTCTCAGGAGGTGTGTTTGGACGAAACAACAAGAGTAAGAGGGACGGTTTTGAGACTTAGATAGATCGCTTCAATTTAGGATGAAATAACTCTTCAACAAGGGGGTATTTATAGGTCAAGACATGGCCAACCAATGGCCAAGATTATGCCAAGTGCAAGGCAAGTGTAGGGTGAGGATTTAGGCAAGTGTCCTTGGCCAACTTGCACACAAAATATCTAGCCAACTTTATGACAAGGCTTGGCATTCCAATCGGCCCTAATGCCGATACATCCACCAATGAGAGGGTGGAAAGTGTTGCCCTCTCATTGGTCCAAAGTGTTACGCCTCTCGAAAAATCCGCAAAAATAAGAAATGACATAGTCGGAATTTATCCAATGAAAGCCGTGGAAACGCTTTCGCGCTGGAAAACTATTCGCTTTGAAGTTGTGCCCAATAATTTTCGGCCAAGCCTAACTTTCAAGGCTAACTTTGACATTCCCCACGCACACTGGAAACACGGTATACTGTATAAGTAGGAAAGTGAATTACCCGAGGCGCGGAATAGGTGATGATACTTCGCCTCACGCCCTCCTCGCCTTCCCACGCCATCTCTCCTCGAGCTCGTTCGCCACAAGACTTTGACGGAAGCCACGCCCTTCGTCCGCAGACGCTTAACCGACGATCGATTATCGCGATGGAATCTCTCATACGATAACCCCTGGCCACCGACATCGCCAATCGGGCGTACCTTAGATGGATCCCCGATACATCTCCTCAAAGATAGATACGTGAAAACCGATGCACCGCTCCGCATCGGACGGCAGATTCAACTCATAGGCAACCTTGCCTACCTCGCGACAACGAAACGACCCAATGTACTCGGGCCGAAGTTTCTTCTTCCCAATCTCATCACACCCTTCATGGGTGACACCTTTAGAAAACCCAATCATGAACCTCGAACTCGCATGCCGACGACGATGATCTCGCATATGACTTTGTCGACTTCCGAGCCGCCAAGAACCTCTCCGATAAGCTTCACCTTATCCATCGGTCACGCACCAAATCGTCCCACTAATCGCACTCGCCACATCGAACCAAATTATAGGCGACTCGCACTTCCTCCCATACAAGGCCTCATGCGCGCCATCCGAATACTGTAGTGGTAGCTATTATTGCACGCAAACTCAACCAGAGGCAAATGATCCTCCCAACTACCCTCGGTCGATAACACGTGCTCGCAAAGATATCCTCAAGAGTCCGATAAGGTCCGCCGCCCGCCTGGGTCTGCGGGATTAATGCAAGATTTGCTCACCGCGCCCCTAAACCTCTCGAAAGACCTCTGGAAGTTAGCCGAAATCGGGCTCTCGTCTGATATGATCGAAATAGTGACTCCATGCACTCTGACGATCTCTCTGATGTAAAGTCTGTCATAATCCTCACCTAAAAGTCGCCCGACGGAAGAAAGGGGCTGATTTCGTCACCGCCGACGATAACCCATATAGAATCATGTCTCCTCCGAAAGCGAGGTAATCTCGTGATAAAATCCATGTTGATTACCTCCCACTTCCTGTCGGGATCTCAATCGTCGCAACAAAACCACCGTGCCTCGGGTGCTCTACCTTCACCGCCGACAACACGCACTGAGCTACGAACTCGCAACGCCCTCTTCAAGCCATCCCACCAATACACGATCTAAGGTCGTGGTACATCTTGGTCGACTTCGATGGATAGAGTAACGCGCCCGCGCGCTTCCCCAAGAACTCGCGCCAAGTCTCAAACATCCGGAACACACAACTCGCCTCAAACCTTAGCACCCCATCGTGTTACCTCAAAAGGACCCTTGCCTCACGAAGAGTTGTATCACGATAACGTGTCAAAATCGATCCTCGAATCGTTGCCTCTTCACCTCTCGACGATGGAAGACTCAACCTCACGAACTCAACCTCATCGCTATCGTAATCAATCAAACGGACACCAAGGCTCGCTAATCGATGCAAATCACGAACCATGTCCTTCTCTCTCGCCGCACATCCGATAGGCTCCCCATCGACCTACGACTAAGAGCATCCGCCACAACATCGCCTTCCCGTGGTACAGATATCAACATCGTATCCTTAAGCAACTTCTAACCACTGCCTTCGCCGTGAAGTTCAGCCTCCTCTGGCAAGATATACCGAGGCTCTTGTGGTCTGTGATAAATATCCACATGAACCCCATACAAGTAGCGCCTCCGCATCTTCAAGGCGAATCACCGCCAACTCCAAATCACGGGGGTAGCTCTCTCGCTTTTTCTTCACCGTCGGGATGCATACGCTATAACCTTGCCTCGCCGCATCAACACACATCCCAACCCGATGCCCGACGATCACAATACACAACATAACCTCTGATCCTCGAAGAGAAAGAACGGGCGCCGCCGCCTCTCTTTCAAGAATCGAAACCCCGCCACAAGCATCGCCCATCAAACTTGGCCGCTCGAGTCAGCCTTGTCAATGGTGCTGAGATAGTATCATACTTCTCTACGAACCGCCGATAATAACCTGCAAGGACCAGAAAACTGCGGACCTCTGTCGGAGTATTAGGTCTAGGCCAAGTCTCGATCGCTTCGATCTTGGTCAGATTCACTCAATGCCATCACTTCACAATATGCCCGAAAAGCCACCGAAGTCAACCAAAACTCACATTTGGAAAACTTGGCGCATAATCGCCGGTCTCGAGAACTCACAAGACAGCCTCAAATGCTCCGCATGCTCTCGCCTCGAGCGAGAATAAACCAAGATATCATCAATGAACACTATCACAAATGTGTCCAAATGGTTTGAACACTCGGTTCATCAAATCCATGAATACCACGAGCATTGGTCAAACCAAACGACATAACCCTAAACCGTAGTGTTCGTCACGTCCGGAATGCACCCTAGGGATGTCCGACTTCTCGACTGCACTGATGATAGCCCGATCAGATCAATCTTGAGAAACATCTCGCACTTCGCAACCGGTCGAACAAATCATCAATCCCGGGAAGGGTATTCGTTTAACAGTCACCTTGTTCACCGTCAGTATCAACACATGCGCAATAGCCCCGCCCTTCTTTTCTTCACGAACAATACGGCGCCTCTGTGGAGAAACACTAGGCCCGGATGAAGCCCTTCTCCAAGAAATCCCTGCCGATCCTTCAACTCTCTCAACTCGGCAGTGCCATTCTCAGATGGCGGAATGGAAATAGGCCGAGTGTCCGACAATATGTCTATACAAACTCAATCTCCTCTCGTGAGGGATACCCGAGGTCGCTCGAAACACGCCTGGGAACTCTCTCGACCATCGAACCGACGAAATCTGCACCGCAACTTCGTGATCAAACACCCGAACGAGATGGTAGATATACCCTTCTCGCACCATCTTCCTAGCCTTGAGGTAGGAAATAAACCTACCTCTACGCGATACCGTGCTCCTCCCACTCAACAACCGACTGTCAGAAATCGAACCGCATTACTCTCTCTCGCAGCCTACATTGGCGTGAAGTTAGCCAATCCATCCCCATGATCACGCCGACCAATCATCTCCAACTCTATCAAGTCGGCCAGGGTCCGACGATCAGAATGGTCACAGGACAAGCCCTATATACCCGCCGAGCTACCACCGAATCACCCATCGCGTAGCTACCTCGAAGTGGTCTATGGACTGTGCTCTATCCCTATCCTACTAGAAACAAGGGAGATATATAGGACAGTAGAACCTGATCTATCAAGGCATAAACATCAAACCTAAACCGATAAGGTACTGATTTACATCGGCGAGGCCTCCCGATCCTCGCTACCGGATAAGGCATAAATGCGCTTCGAGGACCGCTAGAATCGACTCGCCACGACTTTCGCGATCCGCTGGTCCATGAGTACCTCTCTCCGGGCGAGTAGTCGGGGATGAAGAAGACCCAAAGAACCCGTAGTCGACTTACCATCGCGATCGCCTTGGCTCTGACAAGCCGCATAGTGACTCGCCGCCACAATCAAACAAGCTCGTAGCGCACCACAACACCGGGGATCTACTGCGACGCCATACCGGTGAGGGGGTGGTCCCGATCGCCGCACTCACGCTCGACGCCTCAAGCCTCGCCTCGGTTCGCCTATCTCCGTCAGGCCGAGGATGGCCGAGTGCTCGAGGCCGTGGTGCAAATCTAGATCGCCGAGGCCGCCACCACGATAGCCACCAAAAGACCTGCCGCTGGTCTTCGCCGTCACAACCCTATCCTCCATTCGCTACCAATGCCGGGACATATCGAGCCAAAGAATCGAACTCGACATTGTACTCCCCGATCATCCCCTCCGCCTCAGCAGAAAATCTACTACCCCGCGCCTCCTCATCTCGCGAGGCAGAAGTGAGTGAGGAAAGCCTCTCGAGAACTCATCCTGGTACCGGGACGCAGCTTTCCCGACAACTCCCACGAATCAAACCAATCGATCGCGGTATCACGCAATTATGTGAACCAAAGATCACGGACTCGGTCTCCGACGCCCGATCACTCTCAAAACTCAGAGCCGACGGATGAACTCGCGATCATCCTCCGCCTCGACCAGAAACTCGCGGGCTACAACTCAGAAGTCTCGTAGCCTCAAACTCTCGCTTCTCGTGAATCCACGGCACGACTAGAATCTGGACTGAACCGCCGTGATCCAAATTCGGCCTCATGTTCGCCACGATCTGGCCAAGAATCGCCATCTTCAGAATCCATCTCATCCTCCAGCCGTGGACCGAGGTGTAGGTACCGTGGTCTCACCACTGGCCGCGTCTAAACCATCTCGGGGCGGCGTCAGAGAACTCGCCGCCTCGTATAGACTGGGCCCGAGCTCGTGACTCTAGGTGTCCCACTAGCGCCTCCTCGGCCGCCTTGCCCTTCCGGCCGGGCTGCCTTACGTGGAGGCATAATCAAGTATAAAAGGAATACGTTATATGGGGTCCAACTTTAACACACTCTCTAAAGCACGATCTCAGAGTGAGAAGAATGAAACCAATCCTAAATATCCTATAGCCTCCGATTATTGGTGTGGTGCACAACACACCGATAATCAAGACTCTACTAGATACGGTTCAGAGACACTTTCCGAGGATTAATCGCCGATACCACTTTTGTCACGATCTGCCTGGCTCAGGATGCCTACCTGTGCACCCAAGCAGTCATACATCAGAGAAAATCAGCGGAAATATAAAAACAAGACATGAAACAGTTGTAAAATGAGACACAGTTTATCTGATGAAAAGCTTGCCTTTCGGCATATATATATAACGTAGTTTTGCAAGCATCCCAACTGCATAATAGGACTACTGCACTTAAGGAAGTAACAACTATGGCGGACAGCTTCCGCCATACCCTTAATGTACAAACTATCTACAATACAGTGAGATCATAACAAAAAGTAGAGCTCCTATAGAAGATGGAGCTCCCGACACCAATGCAAAGAGATCCTAAGGATGTGGATCTAGCACCGCTTGCTCTTACTGCTGCATGAACGCACTTCAAGGAGGTCATACATGTACTAAGTATGTGAAATCAGAAAGTACTTAAATGAAAACATATCATTTTAAAATCGCCATATATGTATGAAACAACCATGTAACCGCACATAGTGCTACATCATAAACAAGAGCAACAATAGGTAATCAGAAGAGGTCTCTTTCTAGGTCGCGAATGATCAAGCAGGCCAATTGCCCGTAGTATCACCATACAAGCCTAATCTCGACTCAGACCGCATAGGCCACTCACGAGGCCCGCATAGGTATATAACCCCGCGACGAGGGTAGCTACTCGGCATCGCCCCGACTCGTAGTCCGCATGGCCACATAGACCGCATGAGGTATAACCCCGCACACTAACTCGGAACTCCCGTAGCCCGCATAGGTCCCCGACCCGCATTAGGTATTCTCAATCACGGTCCCATCACCGAGTCTACCCCAGACTGAGGCGCTTTAACCCCAGAATATGTCAAGAGGTGAGTGATATTACACTAACATAACATTATCGTTAAACAACATAAGCACAACAAGAATACTCTCTTATACAAACGCTTACAAGACACTAACACACATAAGATCATATCATGTCTACTTATCAAACCATCTTATTATTCTTTCTACAAATCAATATAAGTCCTGTTATAAACACATAGGTAAACTGTTCTTTTATTATTCTTAAGTGGTTATACCTAACTTCCCATAAAGCTAGTATAACTCTTAAGCTTCGCTTTAAAACTAATTAGTTCTCTTCTCATAAAAAATGATTCAAAGATTCTTTGAAATGTTTTAAGATCCTTATTATTCAGATTAAGTCGCAAGACATTGCCGTAAGTATTATTCGTGCTTAAGTCAAAGACATTGCCGTAGTTATTATTCAGGTTAACACATGTACGCGTTATACCTCAGATTTCGGAGATATGCGTGAGGCGACGTTAAAGTTTGGCCTTAAAAGTTTAGGCATGGCACGCTTTTGGGCACAACTCACTCAAGGAATCGTTCCGACTAAACGCTTTACAAGACTCGCAGAGGATAAATTCCGCCATGCCATTTCTAATTTTTATGGATTTTTCCGAGAGACGAACACTTGGACCAACGAGAGGCGACACTTGTCACCCTCTCATTGATGGATGTGAGGCGGAATTGAGGCCGCGATTGAGTGTCCACTTGTCTTGGAGTTGGTAGGATATTTTGTGCAAGTCCAAGGACACTTGCCCTAATCTCGACCTTACACTCGCCTTGCACTTGGCATAATCTCTCGCCATTGGTTGGCCATCCCTTGACATATAAATACCCCTCTTGTGATGAAGAGTTCTTCATCCACAAAAGCCTTCCAAGTCTAAAATCCTTCCCTCTCCTTGCTTCGTCCAAACACCTCCCGGGAGAAGCTTAAGCGAGGCTACCCCCAGCTTCCAGCCGAAATCTACCCCTCCCTTGGTAGAAAAGTTGCCTTCTAGTATTGTTATAATGCCCAAAATACCCTAGCCCAAATCCCTTAGTACTTAGTAGAAGTTGTGAAGAACTTCTAAGGTTTCTCGAGCTATCTGAGCGCATAACTCACTTGTGAGCTAAGCCTGCTCCGATCGACTTTTATCTATGATATTATTGGGCTTACCGAGGTAAATAATCCTAACCTCTTTTTATTAGAGAATCACATACCAGTAGTATAAGAATAAGTATTAAATACTTAGAAGAATATTGCAGTATAGAATTGAATCATATCACAGCAGGGTTTAAAAGAAGAATAATCAACTGCATTTACTTAGGACCTGTTTTCACTAGAGACTCGTAGCACCGGTAGTGGAAGTGCCGCCAATTTTCCGTAGATATAAAACCCTCCGCTAGAATATTTACATAGTCCGAACGCTGATAGGCGTGTCCGACTATTATAGGTCGATTCTCATACACATATTCAACTTGGTAGGTGAATTTCTAGGTATGTACGTGATTCTTCCTAAAGCATGATATTTTTAAAATATATAGTACGGTAGACGCATACGTGTGTTGGTGAATAATAACTACGGCAATGTCTTTCGACTTAAGCTCGAATAATACTTACGCAATGTCTCGCGACTTAAGCCCGAATAATAAGGATCCAAAGCATTTCAAAAGATTATCAATCATTTTTAATGTAAGAGAACTAATTGGTTTTTAAAGCGAAGTTTAAGAGTTATACTAGCTTTATGGGAAGTTAGGTATAACCACTTAAGAATGATAAAAGAAAGTTTGCCTATGTGTTTATAAATGCATTTATATTGATTTGTGAAAAGAATAAATAAGATGGTTTGATAAGTAGATATGATATGATGCTATGTGTGTTAGTGTTCTTGTAACGCTTGTGTAAAGAGAGTATTCTTGTTGCAGGCTTATGTTGTTTAACGATGTCGTTAGGTTAGTGTAATATCACTCACCTCTTGACATATTACCGGGTTGTCGCTCCGATGCGGTAGACTCAGCGATCCGGGACCATGATTCGAGAATACCTCATGCGGGTCCGGGGACCGGCGCGAGCTACGGAGTTCCTGGTGTTAGTGTGCGGGTTATACCTACGCGCCTATGGCTACGCGGACTACGAGTCCAGATCGATGCCGAGGAGTAGCTACCCTCGACGCGGGTTATATACCCTACGCGAGCCTACGCGAAAGTGGCTTATGCGGACTGCGGAGTCCGTGATTAGGCTTGCGTGGTGATACTTCACGCAATCGCCCCGCTTCGATCATTCGCAAACTTGTGAAAAGACTCAAGTATAGCTATTACCTATTGCTGCTCTTGTTTATGATGTGGCACTATGTGCGTTACTTGGTTGTTTCATACATATATGTAAACCGATTTTAAAAATGATATGTTTTCATTTAAGTACTTTATGCCGCATACTTAGTACCATTGTAGACCGACTCTCTTCTAGGCGCGCTCATGCCACAGTAAGGGCAAGCAGTGCTAGATCCACATCCTTGGATCTCTTTGCATTGGTGTCGAGCTCCATCTTCTCCCAGGCTCTACCGCTGGGTATGCTCTCCCTGTTGTAATTAGTTTTGTACAGTCAGGGTATGGCGGGGCCCTGTCCCGCCATAGTTGTTTACATTCCTAGAGGTCTGTAGTCCTATTGTACATTTGGGATGTAACTGCAAAACTTGGGTTATATGTATATATGCCGAAAGGCCAGATTTTCTTCGTATAAATCAGGTCTCATTTTACAAATCAAGCTTTCATGTCTTGTTTTTATATTCCGCTGATTACTCTGATGTATGACTACTTGGGTGCCCGGGTAAGGCACCAGTCACGGGCCCCGGAACGGGTCGTGACAAAAGTGGTATCAGAGCAGTTAATCCTCGGAAAGTGTCTCCGCATCGTATCTAGTAGAGTCTTGATTATCAAGGCCACACCACATCTATAATCGTGAGGCTATAGGATATTTAGGATTGGTTTCCATTCTTCTCATTCTCGAGATCGTGCCAGAGCCGTGTTATAAGCCGACCTTCTAACGTATCCCTTTTTCTCAGCAGTTATGCCCATGCAAGGCAACCCTGCCCGTATGGCAAGGCAGCCGAGGAGCCGCTAGTGGGACACCTAGAGTCACGGTGGCTCGCCCGCCTTATACGCAGACGCAGTTCTACGACGCGACCCCGTGCGGGGTTTAGATGCGCAGCCACGCAGACCATCGCATCTACACCTCCGCAAACTCCCACACCGGAGTGCAGATAGACGGGTTACAGAGATGGCCCGCCATCGCCAGATCGTGGCGCATACGCAGGACAGCCGGACGCGGCGTTCCAGCCCCGACCGCATTCTCGTACCGTGGTTCACCCGGTAGGCGCAGAGTTTGAGGCTACGACTTCCCGGAGTCAGAGCTCCGCCGCAGTTTTACTGGTCGAGGCGGGAGGATGATCCGCAGGAGTTCATCCGCCGCCATGCAGGATTTTGAGGCGAGCGGGGCATCGAGACCGAGTCCGCGGATCTTTGGTTCACAGGCCGCGTGATACCGCAATCGATTGGTTTGATTCGGAGTTATCCCGGAGAGCACGCTGGCCCTCAAACTACTGGGATGAGTTCTGCAGAGACTTTCTCACTACTTGCCTCCACATGAGAGGCGAGGGCGCAATGATAGATTTTACCGCCGAGGCAGAGAGCACGACCTTATTGTCGGAGTACAATGTCGAGTTTGATTCATTGGCTCGATATGTCCCAGTAGTAGCGTATATGGAGGATAGGGTGCACCGCCACGCCACCAAGCAGATTGATTATACGGCCGAGCCACGTGTGGGTGTTTCTCTTCAAACGGTATTGACATTACCCGCACGCAGCTCATGCTCTTGGATGCGCGGCAGCGAGAGACCGACCCGGGTTGACGGTGCCAGAAGGGTTAAGACCGACGGTGACTCAGGTCTTTGGTGGCTATCGCCGTGGGCGGCCTCGGGGCTAGCCTAGATTTGCACCACACGACTGCAGCACTCTCCTACACCGCCCTCAAAGACACCCTGTGATATTCGAGGCGCACTGGGCCTCTGATTTCGTGACGCCCGCAGCAGAGGTACCGTCGATCGGGACCACCCCTCGGGGTGGCCGAGCGCTGAGATCCCACTTCGAGTTGTGGTGCCGCCACGGAGCTTGTTTCCTACCAGGCCGGGCCAGGTCATTTATGCGGAACCGGTCTCACTGGGCGGCGTTATTGATGGTAGGGTCACCTGCTGTGTTCTTTTCGGCCGGGTCTTCTTCATCCCCCGACACCTACTCGCCCCGGAGGGCAAGGTACTCGGGACCAAAGAGTCGCGCAGGTCGTGGGGCGGTCTCAGCTTCTAGCGGTCCCCGACCGCATTTATGCTTTGTCACCCGGGACTGATCGTGAGGCCTCACCGATGTCGTCACATGTACTCCATCGGGCCGGGTTTGATGTTTATGCCTTGATAGATCCGGTTCTACTATGTCCTATATCTCCCTTGTTGCTAGTAGGATGTGGATAGAGCCCTGAGTCCATGTAGACCTCCTTTCGAGGTAGCCTACGCAAATGGTGATCTCGGTAGCTCACGGGTATATAGAGCTTGTCTGTGACCATTTACAATCGTCGACTCAGCCGACTTGATAGAGTTGGAGATGATTGACTTCGACGTGATCATGGGGATGGATTGGCTAGCTTTTGCTACGCCAATGTAGACTGAGAGAAAGAGGTATGCGGTTCCAGTTTCCTGAGGAGCCGGTTGTTGGAGGGGGAGGGACGGTATCGCCCGGTAGGTTTATTTCCTACCTCAAGGCTAGGAAGACGACGCAGGGGTATATCTACCATCTCGCTCGGGTGTTTGATACTCCAGGCCGAGCAGCGCGCATTTTCACTGGCCTGAGTCGAGTTCCCGGGACGTGTTTCAGACGACCTCCCTGTATCCTCCCGAGAGGGAGATTGAGTTTTGTATAGGCATATTGGTGCCGACACTCCGGCCTATTTCCATTCCGCCATCTGTAACGGCACCCGCCGAGTTGAGAGAGTTGAAGGATCGGCTTAGGGATTTGCTAGAGAAGGGCTTCATCAGCCTAGTGTTTCTCCCTCGGGGAGCCGGTATTGTTCAGGCAAAGAGCGACGGTCACGCATGTGTGTTGATTACATGTGAACAAGGTGACCATTAAGAACGTAATTTCTTCCTGTGATTGATGATTTGTTCGATCGGGCCAGTGCGATGTTTTCCAAGATTGATCTGCGATCGCTATCATCAAAGTAGTCGTAGAGGTGGACGCCACAGAATCGCATTCGAATTCTGAATGCATTATGAGTTCGTGGTCATGTCTTTTTAGGTTGACCAATGCTCCGCGGTATTCATGGATTTGATGAACCGAAAGTGTTCAAACCATTTTTGACACGCTTTGTGATAGTGCTATCGATGATATCTTGGTTTATTCTCGCCAGAGCAGAGCATGCGAGCATTCGGCGGACCGCGGGCCATAGCTTCTCCAGACCAGCGCTTGTACGCCAAGTTTTCAAATGCGAGTTTTGTTTGACTTCTATGGCTTTTTCGGGGCATATTGGTTCGTGGCCGATGGCGATTCGAGCGGATACGCCAAGATCGAGCACAGACTTGGATCTGCACCACTCTGGCGCAGGTTCAGCTTTTCCGGGCCTGCGCAGATATTATCGGGCGTTCGTGGAGAAGTTTGCTTCTATCTTCGCAGACCATTGACTAGGGTCGACTCGCAGCGGCAAGTTTCTGCGCCGACCGATGTCACGGAGCGTGGTTTCCAGCTACGAAAGAGTAGATCGACGCATCGCTTCGCTTCTTACTCTTCCGCAGGGTCCGGGACTAAGTTGTGGTGATCATGTGATGCGCCGTGCATCGTTGGGATGTGTTGACGCAGCAGGCAAGGTTATAGCGTATGCATCCCGACATCAAGAAACACGGAGGAACTACCCACCCATGATTTGGAGTCGGGCAATGCGATTCACGCTTTGAAGATCCGGGAGGCACTATTTGTATGGGGTTCACGTGGATATTTATACGCACCACAAGAGCCTCCAAGATATCTTCACCAGAGGAGCCGAACTTACGATGCAGACCAATGTTCGTAGTCGCTTAAGGATTACGATGTTGATATCCTCGTGACTACCCTGGAAGCAATGTTGTGGCGGCGTACGCCTAGTCGAGGTCGATTGTGAGCCTATCGATGTGCAACGTATAGGCGGACATGGTTCGTGATTTGCATCGCTAGCGAGCCTTCGCGTCCGCTTGATTGATTCTCGATAGCAAGCAGCCGTTCGAAGTTCGCGAGTATGCTGCCGGTCTTCCATCGCTTCGGCGAGGCGAAGAGGCAATACCGAGGATCCATGTTATACCGTATTTCAGTATGCACGTAGGACGACGAGAAAACTTGAACTTTAAAGTAGGCTGGTCGATTTTATTTGTGCACAACAATCTTGCTAGAGTCGTTTTTGACGCAAACGTTTTACACAACTTCTGAAGGGAAAATTCGCTATGTCTTTTTAATTTTTGCGGATTTTTCCAGAAGGCGAAATGTTTGGACCAACGAGAGGGCAACACTCGCACCTTCTCATTTGGTGGGCGCGGCCGCTTTGGACGGTGCCGAGAGTGGGAGTAGGTAGGTATTTGTGATATTTGTGTGGTAGATGGATATGTGCACATGGATGAATCTTGACCCTACACTTGCCTTGCACTTGGCATGATCTTGGCCATTGGTTGTGTTATACCCCGTATTTCCAGGGTATGTACGTGAGGGCGTACGTATATAAATTTGAGCCTTAAAGATTAGGCAAGAATGAAATTTTGTGCACAAGTACCGAAAGGAGTCGTTTTTCGACTAAACGTTTCTGGCTTGTTTCGTAGGGAAAATTCGCTATGTCATTAATAATTTTTGCGGATTTTTCCGAGAGACGAACATTTTGGATCAACGGGAGGGTGACATGTGTCACCTCACATTGGAAGCGGAGTGGACGGCCAAAGGGAAAAGCTTGGCACGCTTTTTGTGCAAAAATTGTGGTCAAGGGTTAGGTAGGATATTTTGTGTAGTTGATGAGCAAGTGGGACCCACAAACACATGGCTTCATCTTGACCTTACACTTGCCTTACACTTGGATAGATCTTGTCCATTGCTGGCCATTTCTTGACCTATAAATACTTCTCTAAGTTGATGAACTTATTCATCCAAAAATTATCTAAGTCTTGAAAAATCCCTCCTCTCCTCTTGTTGTTTTCTCCCACTACACCCCCTCCCTTTCGAGACTTCTAGCCGAGCAACCCCCTAGCCTAGTTGTGCTAGCTCTAAATACTACCCTCGTAGAAATATATTCTACAAGTATTGTTATAATGCCCAAAATACTTTAGCCAAATACTTGTAGTACTTTCCAAAGTACCCTTTATACGAAAAGTCTTAAAAATACTATTATACTTTCCTTTAGCCACTAAACGAAACCCTAAGGAAAACTCATAGTCGGTTGAAGTGTTTAGTAGAAGTCAGAGAACTTCTGGGCGGTTGTTTGGAGCGGATCGAGCACTCTGAGTGGGGAGCTAAACGTTGCTTCAGAGCCACTTTTTAACTTGGATAATTTTGGGCTCATCGAGTAAATACTTCATCGTCCTTCAGTGTAATTGGAAATTACATACCGTAGTAGCATAGTAATGAATATAAGATTCATGTAACTAAGAGAATTGAACGAATAGAAGGATATTACAAAGAAAGACTTGAACCAAATCACTTATTAGAATATAAGTAGAAGTTCAATCAGTACTTATACGGGACCGTATATACTGAGACCGATAACCTTTATTGGCTGAATGTTTCGCAAGTAGCATGGGCTACTTAGAAGGACCAGCTAGCTTCGTTATAGCCGTAGCTGCTTATTTATACTGATAAATCGTCGCGAGGTATGTGATTCTTCCTATACTCTTGAGCATGATATTTTAAAAGGAAGATATATATAGTACGGCAAATGTCTTTTGACTTAAGCTCGAATAATATATAGTACAGACGTCACGCGTGCTAATTGAACGTAGTTGCATCAATGTCTTTGACTTAAGCCCTGAATAATAAGAATTTTGAAGTATTTCAAAATTGTTAAGAAACCATTTTGAAAGAATAGTAACACTTGGTTTTAAAGGTTTTAAAAGAGTTATACTAGCTTTACGGGAGTTAGGTATAACGCCTTAAGAGAGGTAAAGAAGATGGTTTATCGATTTTAGAAGTTAAGAGACTTGATCTTATAAGATAAGAGACTTAACTTAAATGAATTAATATGGATTTTATGTGAAACCTCATTCGTAGTAATGAGTACTTGGTTTTTAAAAGGAATAATGTTTACCGATTTTAAAATCGAATGTGTATCGATAAACCACTCCAGCGTTAATAAAGGAAAATGTATTGAATAATTAAGTATTATTAAAACCAAGAGGAACCTCCATCCGCATGTTTAAGATGAGACAAAATGATATTACATTTTCTAGATCATGGTCGCTTAATAAGATTGATTATGAACAAGATTAACTCTACTCACCTACGTATATGTTACTCTATTTTTTTAAAAAGAGATTAAGACATCAACTATGAAACAATTCTAAAAAGAGACTTGTAATTGAAATTAGGCAACCGAACTTTTAGGAAAAGAAAGGCATCAGGTTGTCTTAAAATGGTTTAAACATAAAGTGTTATAAATGCCTTTATGGGAAGTTGGTTATAACGACTTTATGAAAACAAAAGAAGGGTTTTATCATTTGTTTTAATGTAGTAACTTGACTTTTTAAAAGAGAAGTATTTTGGTTCAAAAGAAGGCATGGTATTGCCTTAATTTGGTCTTAAAAGGAAAGTATGAAAGTTGTTTTGGTTTACTTAAAAGATATAAGTCACACATTTTTATATACTACGGTATCGGGTGACTTTAGAAAGGAATGAATCTCTTAAAAGGAATTTAACGTCGTAGTACTTTAGGGTTAAAATCAGGACTTTGACATAAAACGAAAAGTACGCTTGAGTTGTGTATAACTTGCCTATGCTTGTTGTTGTGAAACTTGACCATGTTACGTGTGAGAGCCTTGTTGTGCAAGTACTGGGTTTTACTCGACGACCGGTTCATGGGATGAACCGGGAATGTATTTCACTCGACTACCGGTTCATCCGGGAATGTATTTCACTCGACTACCGGTTCATCCGGGAATGTATTTCACTCGACTACCGGTTCATCCGGGAATGTATTTCGGTTCATCCGAATGTATTTCACTCGACTACCGTTCATCCGAATGTATTTCACTCGACTCATAATGGCTCATCCGAATGTATTTCACTCGACTCACGGCTCATCCGAATGTATTTCACTCGACTACCGTTCATGGGATGAACCGGAATGTATCCCACACGCTTCTATCTTGGGTCCATGAGATGGGCCGAGACATGTTATACGATCACATGATTTGTACCTTGCATCGCTTCTGCAATGGAGGAAGTAGTTCCACGCATGAGGGATGACTTTGAGGCGAGTCCTCGACTTGACATAATCGCTTTTATGTTGGAATCTAGTTTGGTTATCATACATGTCTCCGCTTTATATAGACTATTATGATTTACTTCTGATTTTACAGCCACATACTTGGTACTTGCTGTATCACCTCCTTCTGGGCCGCGTTCATGCCGCAGTAGAAGTACACCTACCGATCCCCGCGCTTAGGATCTCATTTAGCCTCGAAGCTCCGCCTTCGAGGCTTATCTTTGGTATGTTACCCGAGTCCGTAGGTCCTTGTACATTCAGGGTATGGCGGCCTCGTCGAGCCATAGTTGTTGTATAAATCTTGAGGTCTCAGAGCATCGCTTGTGGTGGGCGTATTGTAAGGATTATGAATCGCTCAAATGTTTATATATATATGTTGAAAGTGCAACCGCTTTGTTGGCCTATTTTCTTTCATCTTAATCCATGTCTATTTACATGTTTAAGTTTTATTTCCACCGGTTTTCTCCGATGTTGTATCACTAGGTGCCCGGTAGGCACTACCACTGCCCGTTCGGTCGCACAAAAGTGGTATCAGAGCTTAGTCCTCTGGAAAGTGTCTGGCAGACTGTTCAGTAGAGTCTTGATTATCGGTGTTGTGCACCACATCTATAATCGAGGCTATAGGACATTTGTGATTGGTTTCCATTCTTCTCATTCCGAGATCGTGCCTTAGAGCCGCGTGATAAGTCGACCCTCTCGACGATTCCTTTCCTTTACCGCTATGCTCCGCAGCAGCAACCTGTGCCCGTATGGGCAAGGCAACGAGGAGCTCAGAGTGAGATACGTAAGAGCACGAGGGCGCAGCCCTGGCCAAGACTGAGACAAGAGCCCGACGGCGCTTTCGCGCCGCCAAGACTAACAGAGTTTAAGAGCCGCAGCAAAGGTCGCCGAGACTACAAGACTGAGCTTCCACCCACACCGGAGCAGATGAGATGGGGTACGCGGAGATGGCCCGCCATTGCCGTGGTCGTGGCGACATGAGATAGCTGACGCAGCAGCCCAAAACTCCAAAGAGCACCCGTAGTTCACCCCCGAGCGCATGCGCCAGACTACGATTTTCTGAGGCGTAACCCGCCGTAGTTTTACGGGTCGAGGCTCGAGGATGATCCGCAGGAGTTCATCCCAGCTATGGGGCACGGGTCATGAGAGTGATCAAGGCATCTGATACCGAGTCGTGGTCCTAGGTTCGCATCGCCGCTGATACCGCAATGACCGGTTTGATTCGCGGAGCTGCCCCGGAGAGAATGCACTTCCGCTATATGACGAAGCTCAAAGGCATTTACACTTCTTGCCCACAGATGAGGAGGGCCTGGCCGACAGATTTTTGACGTTAAGGTGATCGCTGACGCCAGAGAGTACAATGGAGTTCGACTCATAGCTCTGCACGTCCCCACAGAGTAGCCGATACTGAGACGAGTACACCGCCACGCCACCGGCTAGATGATTACTTGGCGCAGGCTTGTACGGTGTAGTTTCTTCACCGCACGACATTGCCCGCACGCAAGCTCACGACCAGACGCGAGGCACGAGAGGACGCACTAAACGATCGAGATCGCCAAGAGGCGTGACAAGAGGTCCTTGTAACTTTCGAGGCGACCGCCAAGAAGAAAGTTATGTACCTCCGCCAAGACAGCAGTGGTCCTCCGCGCCTTCGTGACGCTCGTATTCGAGCCGGGTCGTCGAGCTCCAGGCTTCCGGTTCACGTATACGCGAGTGCTAGCCGCCAGGATTCATGTCCTCTCAAATACGCACGACGTGGCAAACATCATCCCGGAATGTCAGTTTTATAGGTGCTTGTTTCACTGCGCCGCTGGACATGACGAGAGATCAGGCTTATAGAGAGGTACCGCACTGGCGCCTCAACGGATCGCCGGGCGTGTTCATCGCCTTTCATACGCCTGATATACTGCAGGCAGCCCATGATTAGAAAGGGAGCGTGTAGGTTCTGCATATCCCTAACCCTCTGAGTTTTGCATGCTTGAGTATGATGATCTTATTGTTGTGTGGTGGCAAATGTAACGATAGCCGCAGTAAGTACACTTACCGCTTGTCGATCCTCGCATAGATCTCATTTCGCCTTCGGCTTCAGCTCCGCTCCTTCGGGAGGGCTGTATTATCTTTGTGATGTTACTCCCGAGCCCCAGAGGGTCCTTGTACATTCGTGCGTATGGCGGGCCCCGTCTCCATTAAGAAGTTGTTGTATAAATCTTAGATGGTCCAGAAAGATCACAGTGGTTGTCAATACGCATTGTAAATCGCTCAAAATGTTTATATATATATATGTTTAAAGGCAAACTGCTTTGGTCAGTGGCCTATTTTCATCTTAATCCATGTCTATTTACATGTTTGTTTTATTTCAATGCTGGTTTTCTCTGATGTTGTATCACTAGGGCGTGCCTTGGTAAGGCACCAGCCATTTTGCCCTAAGTCTGCCGTGACAAAGTCAAGCTCCTCGCTTGACTCTATAAATACCCTCCCTTGAAGACTTCCTTCATCCATTCTACAAA